>OY728148.1:1803822223-1806322223 GCA_963277665.1 Viscum album | reverse complement strand
CGGTTCAGCAGCCTTCGGAACCGCTTCTTCTTGGTTAGGCAGATCGAAGAACTCACCAGTCTCCTTGTTAAAAGCCACATCCATCCTCTTAAGGGTATCATCACTGACCAACTAAATTTTACAAACCCTTGGCCTAGATCTGCAAGCTTCCTTGAAAGATTCAAGGCACCGAACTATCAACCTTGATAAATTTGCTGGGTACATTACGATCTGGGCTCTGAGATTTCCTTTCTTAAGATTCTCAATGGTTATAAGAATGTGCCTCATGAAGTTAAACTTCCTTAGATTTATCAGGAAATCTAAGATATAGATCTCACTTTTCTTCAAACTGTCTTTATCACCTTTCCACAGTACGATAAGCCATTGCACCCACAACTCTAGAATCCGGAAGTTTGTAGGTAAACTAGCAATCTTCGGAGCTTTGTCATCTGAGAGTCCGAAAGTTTTCAAGGATTTTTCCTTGTCGAAGCTACCCTTAGAATCCGGAAAAACGTGAGATATAAACTCGGCTTCTCCTTCATAGGATAGCCCTACCAAGATTGCTACCTTGGTATAAGAAAGTTTGTAATTCTTACCATAAGACTTAAAAGAAAATTTCTCCCTATTATCTTCCTGAAAGAAGGAAACTGTTTCATAGAACTCAACAAGTAACTCCGAAAAAACATCTTCTTGATTCCCCGGTTTGGATACAGCAACATCTTCCTAGCCATTCAACTTAATGTTCTTTGAAATAAGAGAATCATAGTTGTTGAAGAAATCCGGATGGACTAACCTTTCTCTGTAAACTAACCACTGTGAAATAGGCTTAGTGGATGACATTTCTTGAGACGCTAACTCCGCAGACATTCGGATCTGAAGTCCTCTGAGAAGTTCGGAACGGAGAAATCTGAGGTTCGGAACGGCTTTAAAACTGAGAGGTATATATTCGGGATGCGAGAGCTTGAAATCGATGTGGGACGAGTATTTGGGTCCCCTTTATATAGGCAATGGAACGACTGTTCAACTTCCACGATTGATCTAACGGTTGGGATAAGCTGAGATCAGATCTGACGGTTGAAAACTTGAATCTGATATTTTTGAGGTTTTTATTAAAAAAAGGAATTAAGAAAACTATAATCCAAAAACATAATACAAGAAAATGCCAGCAAGTAAAATATGACTATGAAAACTTGAGTAAGGTAATCATACCTTTCGGATTGGCTTAAGAGGATTATTCGTAATGAGTAATATAAAAATGACTACGAAAAAAAAACAGAATTCGCAAAAACATTACTATGGAAAATAAAATTAGTACGAAAAACTCATTACGGAACACTTATTACGGAAATCTCAGTACGAAAAAAAACTTATATGGAAAATTTAGTAAGGAAGATTCGGTACGAAAATTTTGTTATGAAAATACCAGTACGAAATTTTCCATTCCGGAAATGTTCATTACGAACACTTCCATTCCAGAAGTATTCTGTACGAACATGTCCATTCTGGAAAAATTGTAGTTCCGGAAGTCTCCATTCCGGATATCTTCGTTCCAAAAAGTTTGAAAACAAAATTTTTTTTTTAAAAAAAAATAGTTATTCTATCAAACAAATGTACTCCCCCTATGAAAAAGTGTTTATTAGTGTAAGGAGACTTTTTAAACAGAAAGTTAATTAAGGAGGATTACCTTACAGTTATCATTCCTAACTTCTGTTTAATATATTCAAATCTATCAGAAGGCAAAGATTTTGTGAAAATATCAGCAAGTTGATCTTGCGTTCCAATAAACTGAAGAATAATATCTCTTTTAAGTGTGTGATCCCTAAGAAATTGATGCCTAATATCTATGTGTTTTGCACGGGAGTGATGTGCAGGGTTCTTACTGAGGGCAATGGAACTTGTGTTATCACACAAAATTTGAGTTTTAGTAAAACTCAAGCCATAGTCTGTGAGTGTGTGTTGCATCCACAACACTTGTGCACAACAACTTCCAGCTGCTACATATTCAGCTTCAGCAGTGGAAAGTGCTACAGAATGTTGCTTCTTGCAGGACCAAGAAACTAGTGAATCTCCTAAGAAATGACAAGTTCCAGATGTACTTTTTCTATCCATTCTAAATACACCAAAGTCAGCATCAGAAAAGCTTTTTAGAACAAAATCATTTCCAGAAGTATAAAATAATCCTAGATCCATGGTTCCCTTAAGGTATTGAAAAATTGTTTTTACTGCCTTTAAGTGAGACTCCTTCGGATTGGATTGATATCTCGCACATAAGCATACTGAGAACATTAAGTCTGGTCGACTAGTTGTTAAGTATAGTAGACTTCCTATCATGCCTCTAAAAGATGTTTGATCTACTGGTTTCCCAGCTTCATCAAGATCTAAAGAATTTGAGGTACCAATGGGAGTACTTATACTCTTAGTGTTGTCATAACCATACTTTTTAATAAGATATTTAATATACTTATGTTGAGATATGTAGGTCCCTTCTGGTTTTTGAGAAATTTGAAAACCAAGAAAAAATGTTAACTCACCCATCATACTCATTTCAAACTCAGATTTCATTAGACTTGCAAAAGAATCAGTCAAAGATTGCTGAGTTGAACCAAATATAATGTCATTAACATAAATTTAAACAATCAAAACATTTTTCTTATCTTTGTTTATAAAAAGATTTGGATCTGCATTTCCCTTAACATAGTTATTTTGAAGCAAAAATCCAGTGAGTTTATCATACCATGCTCGTGGGGCTTGATTAAGACCATACAAAGCTTTGGTAAGTCTAAAAACATGATCCGAATGTTTTGTATCTTCAAATCCAGGAGGTTGTTCAACAAAAACATCCTCTTTAACATAACCGTTAAGAAAACCACATTTCACATCTATTTGAAAAAGTTTGAAATTAAAGAATGCTGCAAAGGCAAGTAGAATACGGATAGATTCATGTCTAGCTACTGGAGCTTAGGTTTCTTCATAGTCTATTCCCTCTTGCTGATTATAGCCTTTGGCAACAAGTCTAGCTACTGTAGCATAGGTTTCTTCAAGTCACAATGCTATAAATACAATACTGAAACCAATGTACAAAAAAATAGTAAACTCCAATAGCATCGCAAGCCTCATATTGCTCCCATGATTTCTAGATCCAATAGAAATTAAGTACCTAATGAAGAAGGGTTCATGGCCTTATCTATAACTACAACCGTATAATTTGTTTGGGTCCAAAAACATAACCCAAACAGGGTGTGAGACGAATCCCAGTATGCAACCACAAAAAGATCAATGCCTAACTATCAGTGAATATATATATATATAGTATAAAATATAAAGAAATAAAGAAATAAACTAGTAAGTACTCAAAAGTATATAATCCTACAGTTTTAAAATAAATTTATTTAAATTTATTATTCATCCCTTGAATCATGTAATCATGGGATCTATCCTAAGATCTATATCCCCCCAATGAAATAGTAACAAAACATATGTCTTAGATGACCATATAAAAAAATCAATTAAAACTGATTCCAAACTTGTTCTTTGGCTTAGAATACTCACCACATTCATTAAATCATTTATAAACAACCCTCTGGGAAATATCTCAAGGTCTAACTCCTTTGGTTCAGCACAACACTAGTTCATTAAAAAACCACCACCTAGTCATCTCTCACGATCAATACCCCTGGGTCAACATGGCCTCAATAACTTATAAATGAACTCCTGGGTAGATGTTGTGGTCAATACCCTTGGGTCAACATAGAATAAAAAATCATAAACAATCTCATGGGTAGCTCTCATGTTTAATACGCCTGGGTAAATGTCTACACCAATTCTCTCATGGTCCGATGTAAAATAACCATGAAAACCCCCATAGTTTTCCTAATCCAAGGCTCTCACAGTCCATTGGAAAAATAGCACGCATATCATATCAAATAAGCACATGTAATATATAACAACTACATGGAAAAACATTCTCAAGCATAACACATTCAATTCATATAATCAATCAAACTCTATCATAAACAATTCAATTCATGGAGACAAAGAATGCCTAACTTTCATTCTATACCAAACAGCCATAAACAATCAATCAAGGGAAAAATGCACCCATAGGGTGTCCCATAAACATAGTACGTATCCTTTATTCCTAAGAAACAACCCCTTAACAATTATTCAAACCATAGAAGGTATTAATTGGTGTTAAATTCCAAATTAATCAATACCCAAATGTGGTTATATGGCCCTTTTAGCATATATAATCCAAAGGAAAACAACTAAAATCACAAACCACCTACTTGGATGTTGTACGACCAATAATCTTGAACGTTGACCCTTGAATCAGCCTATAATGGCATATATCTACAAAAATATAGAAAAACCCCAACCTTTAATAACTCACTATAGAAAATTAATTAGGAATAAAGGCTCTAGGGGAATTGAGAACTCACTGGTGGGATTCCAACGCACCAAAAAGCATCTCAATCGAGGTCGGACAGAGAATCGAGAAGAGTTTAGATTTTTTTCATTAATTTTGTCTCTCTCCTATATGAAACTAGAGGAGAAGAATTCATTTTTGAGGATGCGACGTGACCCCGCTCTGATTTATCAAATAAAAATAAAACTACATGGTGTATTCATTAAATGTACACGGCGGGTAGTAACCTTAATTAAGACCCGCCTTAAGTGGTATGTCAGGTCACCATACAGCCATGTATTCGGTCGTTACATGGATTGTACGCGACTATATGCGGTATCTAGGTACACAGTGTGTACTTTGAAAATTATCATTTCTTTATTTTTCCTTAATAGAAACCTGAAATCAAGATCCATACTTGAAATGAAGATCCAGGTTCTTACAAAGAGAAAAATGGATCATCATGGAAACTCGAATAATAAATCTGAAGGAAGAAAGAAAATAGAAATAGCTACATGCCAATATTATAGGGGAAATCACTCAGCGAATTATTTGAAAGGTATTAGGAAATGATTCAATTATGGAATGGTTGTCCATCGAACTAGTGATTTTGGATGGGGAATGAAAAGGTTATCAAATTCATTAGAGGAGAAGGGGGATTCAAGAAATGATATTCAATGAATTAGATTCATTGATATTGTGCATTATATGAATTAATTCCCTAATTCAAGATCTAATGATGATGTTGGCCCTCAAAACCCCCTAAGAAAAAGCGTAAAGGAAAGGCCTTTGTTATCAAAACTGTAGTGGTTCAAGAGAATGATGTGGTGAAAGGTATACTTACAATAAACTCTTGACCTAGAAATTTTTTATTTTATCCTATATCTATCAAACCTTTTATATTTGAAGAATTTTATAAGGGTATAAAATCACCACCTCAATGATTAGATGTTGAGTTAGCGATAAAAATACCTAGTGGGATTTTGATCAAATATCAAGTCTATATCTCCTCTATGATAGATTTTTGTGGGAATGTGCTTCCTGAAAATATTACGATCTTACCTCAAGTTGATTTTGATTTAATATTAGTCATGTATTGGATTTCTCTATATACCATGTCAATTTTCAAGGAAGGGAAGTCATGTTTGATATTCTAAATCATCTAATGGTTTTCTATAGGTGTGAGGATGAACCTGAACATAGAATGAAATTTAATTATTTTATATAGGTATTATTTTTTATTAATGATCAATATTTATCTCAAATTGTTAGGTAGAAACTTAATATTAAATATATGTTGAAAGTTAGGGAAGATACTGATGTATTTCTTGACGACGTTCCTTGTCTTCCACCAAGTTGTGAAGTTTAATTTTCAATAGATCTCATACCTAGTGCTACACCTATTTCAAGGAATCCATATAGAATGGCCCTGGTTGAGTTGCTGGAATTGAAGAAGAAACTCCAAGAGAATCATGATAAGGGATTTATTTGTCCTATTACATTTTCATGAGATGAACCTGTACTTTAAATTAAGAAAAAATGGTCAAATGTGTCTTTACATTAATTATTGAGATCTTAACAAGATCACTATCAATAAAAAGTATCATCTACCCAATATTGATTATTTTTTTGATTAAATTTTTAGAGGTCAATACTTTTCCAAGATTGGTATTTGATATGGATATCATCAATTAAGTGTTTAGGAGTATATATCCAATAAAACCATCTATAATATGTATGTTTATTATGAATTTATAGTTATTCCAGTTAGACTTAATAATTTTTCTATTTTCTTCATGGATTTAATGAATAAAGTCTTCAAATATTACTTTTTTCACCTTATGGTAGTGTTTATAAATTATATTATTGTTTGTTAAAAGGGAAAGGAAGATCCCGAAGGAAATTTTAGGATTATTCTGAAGATAATGATAAAGGAAAATCTATATGTCAATTTTAAAAGGTGTGAATTTTGGCTATAAGATGTCCCATTTTTGGGTCATATAATTTGAAGTCGGGGTATATCAGTAGATCCTTCAAATATAGAAGTTATTAACTAATGGTCCAAACTGACCATGATAACAAATATATATAGTTTTCTTAGTTTGTATGGATAGTATAAATATATTTTGAGGGATTTTTCAAGGTTGTATAATATATTAACCATGTTTAATTAGTGGGAGATATGTTTATTTGGAATGATGAATGTGAGGAAAATTTCAAGGAGCTGAAAAAAAAAGTTGTGCAATGAACTTGTGCTTAAATTACCCAATAATGGATGAGGTTTTGTAATCGATAATAATTGATAAAATATTTTACTATGATTCAAACTCATGAATAATCATATAGTGATATCTTATACCTCATTCCAATTGAAATTTCGTGATAAAAATTACCTGACTCATGATTTGGAGTTGGAATCGATAAATTTTTCACTAAAAATAAAGAGTCATTATATTTATGGTGGATGGTGTGATATATATAATAATCATAAAATATGGAAGTATGTATTAATTTAGAAAGAGTTAAATATGAACCATAGACAATAGTTGGATTTGATCAAATATTATGACTTCTCAATACATTATCACCAAGGGAAGACGAACAAGGTGGTCGATGCTCTAAGTCGAAAATACCATTCTAGTTTATCAGTGATAAGGATTGAAAGAGATCCAATATTTATGAATTTTCATAATAAGTATCTTAAAATCATGATTAAATGGGACAAATCATAACTTGTTCATATTGATTTTTGATTATCTATTAATTTAAAGTTTCCAGAGGCGCAAAAGAAGGATATATAGACCCAAAAGGTGGTGAGAAATGTTCCTCAGTTATGCCATGATTTTGACAGAATGATATGGTTCGGGAATAGAGTATTTATCCCATCAATACCATATCTAAAGAAGGATATATTGGATAAATCTCATAGTCCATAATTATCTATTAAACTTGTAAGTATAAAGATTTATAGATATTTTAAATAGTATTTCTGTTTCGAAATCTTGAAAAGGGATATTGTAGATTATGTATCTTAGTGCCGGCTATTCTAGAAATTTAGGGCTATGAGACATAAATCTAAGGTATGTTATATCCTTTATCTATACAAAAATGTAAATGGGAAAATATTACTGTGGAATCCATCATCGAACTCCCCAAAACATATAAAGTTTATAATTCTATTTGGATTATAGTGGATCGCCTTATGAGTCAAGAACAAATAATTGCACTAAGAGAATATTTCCCTATTAGTAATATTTTTAGGATAAACATTAATAAAGTTTTAAGGATTCATGGAGTACCATATTATATTGTATCTTATTGGTATATGAGGTTTACCATGAATTTTTAGATAATCCTACATCAGGATCTGGATACGTTGTTGAGTTCTGGTAATTTATATCATAATCAAATAGATAGTAAACTTAATTGGAACATTAAAACTCTAGATTAAATTTTGAGAACATCGTCTATAGATTTCAAAGTTGGTTCTATCAATACCTTAATTTGGTATAATTTTATTACAAAAATATCTTTCAATTGAGCATAAAAATGGCTCCTAATGAATCCCTATTGGGAAGGAAGTTTCAAACTCCAATGCGTTGGGATTAAATTAGAGAAATAAATATATTTGGACCTAACCTAGCTAAGGAAATAGCATAAAAGGTTATAGATATTTAGTAGCACATCAAGGAACCTCAGAGTTGATAGAAAAGTTTTATTGATGATCATCAATGGGATATAGAGTTTGAAGTTAGTGATAAGTTATCCCTATGAATATCTTTTTGGAAGAAGATTGTAATATTGATTAAAATGGTAAAGTCGGTCCCTAGATATGTTGTTCCCTTTGAAATTATTGATCATATCAAGATGGTTACATATTTCTTATAGAATCCACTAAACCTCTCTCAATTTCACGATATATTCCTTGTTTACATCTTGAGGAAGTACATACCTAATCCTACACATGTACTAAACTCAAAGGTCATACCACTAGAGCATGATATCTCTTATTATTAACAACGAATGTATATTCTCGATAGAAGAGATAAAGTATTATGAAACAATACCACTCATCTAGTCAATTTTTTATGGAGATTCCCTAAATTTGAAGAATCTACATGGGAACTTGAAGATGTGATGAGGGAGAAGTATCCTCAATTAATCATATTTAAGTGATATAATTTTGATGCATAAATTCTTATAAGTGGGTAGAATGTAATACTTTGAGATTTTATGATATATTTCTCTTCAAATAAATTTAATTTCCATAATGGCTTGTTATACACACAACCCTGAGTCCAAATAAACCATAAGATATTATATCATTATAACCTAGCTATTGAATTATTTTTTATATTAAAAAATACACATTTTGAAAAAATATGTATAAATTTTTTAAATAAAATGAAATATATTGATATGTAAGTACTCAAATTTTTATAAAGTCATTATATTCATCAATAATACATTTTTCTTAAAAAAAATTTATTTATTTTTTTATAAAAAAATATAATTAATTTATAGCACTTTTAAATGACATAAAAGAGAAAATTAACATCATTTTTTAAATCATCATAAGAAAAAACAATTATTTTTCATAATTTTCTAAAATAATTGATTTTTTGATGAATAATAAAAAATAATAATAATAAAATATCATTTTTTCAATAATTTATAAAGTTAACATTTTTTAAAATTGATTATAAGTAACATTGGTTAATTTATGTTATAAATAATAAAATTTAGGTCATCTTATTCAATTATATTCTTGATTTTAGTATAAAAATTATATTTAAAAATGACATTTTTTATAGAACACTGCCTTTTTCAAATTTTGGCCACATTTTGCGGGATTAATTTTAAATTAAATTATTTAACTTATATAAATTTAATTTGATAAAATTTATTCCATATATTAATCATAATAATTAATATTAGGTAATAATTCCAACTTAATTTTTTTCATAACTAATAGTTAAACCCAAAAAAATATATTATCATTGTTAAACTAAAGTGATGAGGTTTAACATGATCTAAAAACTTATGTAAATCCTATTAGATGGAAATATTTCGACATTTGTTCTTATAATATTCATAAATGGTCTATTTTTTATTCATTTGGATTATAAATAAATTGATATATTTTAATATTTTTTAAAATACCAAGTGTGTACTCTCCCCCACTTAAAAATGGGAACCCCTCTCCTCTACTATCCATACTTCAAGAGCCTCTTATCATAACCAATACCTACCCAAATACATTACTAACATCACTCTCCATGTACTAGAGGAATTATTTTGGGAATAATACCAACCTTATAGGGCTTAATGTGTAAAGAAAATGAGTTTTCCAAATAAGAGGTTGAATTTTAACTGAATGTTTTAGTTTTATTTATTAATATACCTCATATAAATATACGTTATTAATCATATAATAATAAAATATATATATCTAATATACTATAATAATTTTATTATTTTGTAACCACAAATATACACTCTTCTTTCCATCAAATGGAAAATGAAAAGTATTGTTTGTGCGTATATTTGGACTACCGTCTCCACATAGCGATATGATTTATTTTCCATCACATTAATTAAGGATTGGTTATTATAATGGATTTAATTTTTATATATGATATTAATGATTTAATTATACTTATATAATTTTACTATCTTATATAATTTCAATCCTTTTTATCTATTGAAAAATAATAACATCGCTTGTACATACTTGTGGACTACCACCTCCTCGAAGTAATGTGATTCATTTTTCATTTTCACTTTACATGGATGGTAATAAGGATAGATTTAATGAATATAAATAGTATATATATTATAATAATTATTTTTTAAATTTTAATTATTATTTAACTTTTTCATTTTAACCATCAAAAATAGTAAACATCACTCATGCATATGTATGGACTACAGTCTCCACAAAGGGATGTAATTAATTTTCCATCATAAATTTATATGAATGATTATAAAAGTGTATGTGATTAATAAATATGATAATTATTTCATGATTAATATCATATATATGATAAAATCAAGACCAAGGTGCAAGTACTAGAACCATCGAACCAAAATATATATGAAACATGAAGCAATTATCACCTGCAATGGTAATTTTAATAAATTATTATTAATAAATGGGTAATAATATGTTATAATTAAATCATATATGCTATTATATATATAAATAAAATTCTGTAATATATGTATAATTAATCTATATTTATTATATAGTGTATTTAAACATGCACAAAACCATATGAGACATGAGGTATGGGATTTATTTTTCAATCATATTTTAATTTGGATTATTTATGCTTGAATTTATATTTAGGAAATTATATGATCATTATCTGATAAACCAATTTAATTTTTTATAAACTAGTTATTTATGAAAATTCTAATTTTTAGTACCATTTTATTATCTTTGGCACACAAAATGTTTTAGAAAACATTTTGAAGAAAAGATGGCTTATTTCACCTATTTCGGTTAGAAAACATTTTTATTTCATATCAATGTTTTAAAAAAAAAATCATGAATGTATTTTAATATTATTAAATTATTTTTTAAAATTATATTTTACCCATGTTTTAATTTTATAAAAAGGATTAAAAATAATATTCTTTTCTTTTTTCGAATAAGGTACTTTTTTGGAATGTGTGAACAAAACCATTATTTTAACGATTATGAAATGAATGGAATTT
Organism: Viscum album; assembly: GCA_963277665.1. NCBI lineage: Eukaryota > Viridiplantae > Streptophyta > Magnoliopsida > Santalales > Viscaceae > Viscum > Viscum album. The sequence continues at coordinate 1,806,311,116 of OY728148.1, read as the reverse complement.
ACCACCATCATGACCACTCCATTATTCAAAGAATTAATTACAAATTTTCGAGGATATATTCAAATAAATTTTTGTCTATAATATTTTAGAAATATTTGGTTTTTAAAATAATTGATTTCAATAAGAAAAGGGTGTTTTCCTTAAGAAATATTTCAGCGATATACGTTGATGTTAACTATGATTTAATGGGATATGATAAAATGACACCATATTTATAATTTCTCTAAATATTTTATGATTATGATTATGAGATATTTATAAAAGCATTTTATTTTCCACGTTTTATGTGATGATGATATGATGAATGTTTTATGATCTTGTGGAATTCATATGAATAGATTATGATTATATGATAATTGGGTATATTATATCCCTCTAATGTATTGGGTAATGTGATATTGATATGTCATGATATTATGATGATAATATTGGATATAATTGTGATAAATATTTCACATATTGATGTATCAGTATGATGTCTTTCTAGTTATACTCATAGGAATATATGTTGACCTGATAATGAGTAGCTTTGCTCATATTTTGATGCATGAGAATGATCTATTTATATCTAGTCTCACAAAAATTATGAATGTAAATGATTTTGTTTATATATATTCACAAAATTATGATTTTTTATGTGTATGATTCCACATACCTATATTATAAATTATGAATGATGAATATGAATTTGACACCCTTATTGATCATTATTATAAGTATGAATTTATTTTAGAGTTTATGATCTAATATTTTATGGGTGTGAATATTTTACATTGAGATCATTCACATGAACATGTAATCATAACCTTATAATAAACTAATTCTCTAATGATTGATATCTCCCTTGTTTACCCTTACCAAGAATCTGATCCCACCATTTTTTCTGTTTTCCTTCCCCAAGTTTTGATGGAAGGTTCTAAATGTGATGAGTTTATAAGGGTGAATTATGTAAAGAAATATGTTTTAAGTCATTAATTTTGTAACTAAATATGATTTTTATGTATCCAGTCTCCAAATACACTAAACATTTACATTCCTCAAGCTTTTATTATTGTGAAATGTATTTAATATTCATCTAAAATTGAGTAATATTTATGTATGTTGTGATCAAGCCTCTTTAGTTTTACATGGGCACATTTCCTCCAAGACATTACCTCTTAAACAGTCATAGTGCGAGTACATGTGGCTCATATTAGAATAATGAATTCACCGCTCCTTACTCCACGCCAATAGAAAAATAATCCTAGCTCATAATAATAACCAAAAATCATCGTTCCAAGTAAAATGGCATGGTCTTACCCATGAAAACAACCTTCAACTATAAGCATCAACGACAACTTCCTCTCTATGGCCTAGTGCAGAAACATTTTTTATTTTCATCTAAAACACCAAAAACCATAGGTGTGGTCCCCTTCCATTTCCCATTTTGGTATGTTGCTTCTCCCCTCTACCACAACATTCTTTAAACATACCCATACACTTTTTTGGCATCCTCATTTCACCCAGGTCGATACCATAAGTACCATAGGGACCAAAAGGAAGTGATAATTACCATTTTGAAATAAGACTCCCTTAAACATTAGAAATACCTTCCATAAACTTCCATTTAAGTTTCATACATTATAATTGTCAACAAACATAACCCAAAAATTCTTACAAGGTATGTTTTCTAACAAAACACATATTTTACCTCATAATAGGTATAAGTTCATATATTCATTTTTAATAACCATTTATGCCAAATATTCCCTTATATTTTTAATGAAAATATCACCATTACTAACTCGAGATCATTCATTGGATAATTTTTCTCTTGTTCTGTTACTTAATGCAGGGAATGCACTACAACCATGTCAATTTTCATGAGAAAACATCTCAATATCATCTTTGATTCATCATTGTATATCACCAAACCATATCTACTATAAGTTAGTGTGAGTACAGGTGCAGTTACCAACCTTATATTGATATTCATGAAATTTTATTCACTTTAAACTATCTAGGGGAACTTGAATCTCTCTCAAGTTAACTTTGTTAGGGGATTTTATAGTTTTTAGAAACTTATTATAAAGTGTCAATAGTATATGACCAATCTGAGAAAATATTATAATTATGTTATTTTGGTTTCTCTATATTATTTTTAAATTACCTCTATTTTTTAATTATCTATATATATATCATCAATTTTGATTACATAACTCTAGAAATATAGTTTTGTATCAAAAATTCACACTTTCTAAATTTGGTTTATAGTTTATCATTTCTCAAGGACCTCATCATAGTCCATAAATGATCTTCATGATCTTGTTTTCTCTTGTAATATATGAAAATACCATCTATAAATACAACTATAAATTTATCAAGGTACTTTTATAAGACTAAATTCGTTATATTCATGTAGATAATAGGTAATTTTTAATTCTGAATGGAATCGGTATGAATTCATAGAGTCCATATCTTGTAAAAAAACCTATATTGGATATATCCTCTATTTTCACCCTTAATTGATGATATCCATATCAAATTTCGGTATTTGAGAAGAATTAAGCCCATTATAGTTGACTAAAAAAGTCACCAATAGTATATTTATTCTTTATCATGATCTGGTAAAGTTCATGATAATTAATGTGAAGAAACATGATCAATATTTCTTTTTAAAAAAGTGTATTGGTTCACCCCATGATGAATCACTTGAGTTTCATTTTCAATTAATCTAATTAAATCATGCCCGACAACTAGTATTTCATATATTAATTGAACCATATATGGGTTTTATAAAAAAATAAACCTCGAAATTAGGGGGAGACTAAGAATATCTTCTATAAATCCATCATATTCCTAAAAACATACATATCTTGACTATTCAGTTTCTCTCCAACTATTTGATCTAAATATCCCTCATAATTGGGAATTTAAACCCATATAAGATATTTAAGTTTTATATAGAGTTTATAGTCAGCCTTCCTATGATAGATAGGTTGATTAGGGATATTAAATATGACTTCCCTGTCTCAGAATATAATATGGGTTCTATATAAGGATAGTCAATACATGCATAAAATTTTATTAAATGAACAAAAATTAGATTTATAGAAATAAAAATTCCCATATTCATGTTTTGGAAAGGAGTTATATAGTAGGTATATAATCATTATAATGAAAATAGTTTTCAATGATAATTAAATATATAATCATTAGTGTAGTGATTTGATTATATTAGAAGGAATCGTAGATATAAAGGAGAGGGTAAATCCATAATCAAATAGAAAATTTAAATTTTTTAGTGGATGATGAGTGTAATTTTCACTACGTCATTTTAAAAACCCGCTATAATAGTTTTTATTGTATAATATTTTCCTTTGCCCCTTTTTTAGGAGGTTTATTGACTAGAAAATTCTCATTAACCCATGGGTTTGTGCATTTATTTTCACAGTTCCATAATTCATCACAATTAAAACATTGAAGTTATAATGGCACTTTAGGAAGGATTTTATTTTCATCTATAGTTTTAATTGAACAATTCATTTTTCCTCAATAGTTTATTTCTTGATACCATGTTTTAATATATATTAAAAATTCTAGTTCATTTAAGATATTTTCCTAGGTGCTTTTCCAACATGTTTTACACATAAAAAGTTGAATTGTATTTCCTCTATAGTCTTTTTCACTTGAACATTAATGGAACTATATTTTTCACTACATTGTTATTTTTATGTGTTTAATTTGGTTTATGTTGTTAATAATAACTCAATATAAATTGTTAATCATAATAATAATATTTTAAACACTAGTTTAAATCCTTTTGCGTTTTTTATTGGGTCTATCATTATATTATCCATTACACTCATTGTTTACTTTGTTCATCTTGGTTATATCAATTAACTAAAAAACATTAGTGTGGGTGTTAACCAATAATAACCAGAGTAAGATAAAAAATGGTAAGGGAAACTAATAGTAATATTTCTCAAATTATGAAACATTTATTATGACCAAGGAAATTTTAATTTTATCATAAATCACTTTATATTTAACAAGGGTTATTTAAGTTTTGTCCTTTTATTCTTTATAACATAATCCCCAAAAATTAATAAAATTCACTTTGTTATAAACTAATGTGTATAAATCATATAATTTATATATTTTAAATAATTTCAATAATTCAAACATTACTTCTCACAAATAAAACACACAACTTCAAATATAAATGATTTAGTGTCTTTAGATATTAGATACATAAATGTCTTATTTCAAATTTTTTCTCAAAATCTTCCATAAAATTCTCCACACATGGATTCCTCCTAAACATATTCATGTATATAATTACCTAGGAAAATGGGAAACATAATAAAGAGTGATCTTAAAAATACAGTAAGGGTAAAACTTATCATAAATTATTAGGTCATAATCACATGATAAAAAACAAACATGGAAGAAATATTTGATTAAATAGTACCTAGAATTATAAACAATTTCTATCAAATCAAAAGGATATTCAATAAAGAATAAAATATTTCATGGAATAATAATGTAGAATATGAAATGATAATCATGATCCATGTGTCATAACATAGGCATGTGGAATAAACAAAATCATAAGAAAAGAATATGTTTATGAACATATCTAAACAAACTCATTTCCATACTTATGTTTTTGAACATATCCAACCACAATCATGTCCATGAAAATATTTTTGAACATAGGTAACCACCATAATATCCAAACATAGATTTTTGGACATAGCTAACTGCCATCATGTCCATGCCAGAAGTTGTGAACATAGTTAACTATAATCATGTCCATGCATAACATCATTATCATATGTTATTTAATATAGTACCCAATGTATTATAGGGAAATATAAGAACAATATATGGCATAATATTAAACCACATATATTTGTGTGATACACTAAATCAATCATATATCTTATCAAGAATACCCCATGAAAAGATAAGGGGTTATTAAACATTTTCAAATGGTATCACAAAAAGTGGATTCAAGAATTGGATTAGTTGATACCCAAAATTCAGTCACCAAATATAATTATACCAAAATATAATGTATATGATCATTTATTAAACATAACTATATAAGAGATAGATATTTTGGAGTTATATAGTAAAATATAAAAAAATCATAGAAAATAATTTTCTTATATTTTTGGAACCATTTTCATAAAAATGATATTAAAGGTTCCTTTCAAAATCCTTTTTTAAAAGGTGTTAAAAAATTATATTTTTAAAAGAATATTTATAAAAGAAACTCTAAAAATAAAACCTTTAAAAGAAATAAACGAATTTTTTGATGTGTCTTGAAATACATTTATTGATCTTTTAAAATAGCTTTAAATAAAACCCAAATCATTAAATTAATTATAAAATTTATTCTTCAGTAGAGATAAAGATAAATATGAAGGGTACACAAGGGAATACATAATTATCTTACAAGATAATCAAAGAAACACATTTGGGTAAGAAAATATTTGGACATGGAGGATAAAGATCTAATATAGAGGATAATAATTATTCTTAACAATTCCATATCTTATTTATAAATAAATCCAACAGAGAAGAAGATATTAACCAGGAAATGTAATTTACTTAGAGATAAAGAGATTTAAAATTAAAAATTAAATGGTAAAATGGTAAAATATAGCAATATTAGAAGAATATAGTCAATAATGAAAATTGGGTCAATAAAAACTCGTATGACTTTGGAAATTAATAAGGAAATTGAAAATGAAATTGATAACTTTAAATATAACTTAAAATATAATTAATTAAAATTTATTTATGATTAATTATGTTAAAGAGTCATTACATATTCCATATAAATGAAAATAAGGATATAATATGAAACATGTCTCAATAAAGTGACAATGAAATAAAAAAAACCTTACCTTAGCATTCTACTCATTTGAACACACCTGGACCTCCATTATAATCAATTTAGGTTTTTTATTAATTTATATTAGAACTATATTTATATTTCTTTTAATTTATATCATTCATTTATAATTTCTCATTATCTATATATTAATTATTCTTTCTTAAAAAAATATTTATAAATGAATTATCATGTTTGTTTAACGTTAGCTTAAGTATATATGTTCTAGTCCTTATTATGTTTTCATGTTCTCATCATTGGGAATGTGAGATTTATTTTCTGGTGGAGGTAAAAATAGACCACTATATGGGTGGCGATTTGGAAATAACTACGTTTAATTCCCCAAATACTGACAAAAGATGATAATCAGGAGGTTGTAGTAGAACAGAACAACATAAGACTAGATCACTGGAAGATATGTTTGGTTTTATATCTTGAAGAATAATAATAATGAAATAAATGTATTAGGAAAGTATTTTTAGGTGGTGGGAGTCATTTACTTCATAGAAGTTCATCTGTGATGTTCTTATGAGGTTGATTATTACAGGAAATTTTCATATGTAAACGGAATCCAAAATCACTAATTGGGTTACTCTTTTTAAGTAGAGTGTGATTAGATTGATCTATGTGTAGAGAATTATATCATATTTTATCTCTTTATTAATAAAAAAGCATAATACCCCCCATGGTTTAAGCTATAATCATGAACCATGTAATTCTTGTTGTTTTTTTGCTTTGTATTTTCATTAGTTCATTATATCAATTAGTTATTGTGTAAAATGTAGATGGTTTTGTATTATGGTATTGTGACTTGGGTGTTATTTTCTTATGACTTCTGAGTGTCATATGTGGGGTTTATTCTAGATCTTTTTCTTCCACACTTGATGTTTTGGTGGAGTATCTTATGGTGTATACACTAGAAGATGGATGTGGACCCAAAACATGGTATCATAGATCATGTTTTGAGTGATTCTAGAGGATTAGTCCTTGGTGAATATTTTTAATAACATGTTCAAAAATACCATTTCACACTTTTCCTTATAAAAGGATAATTTTTTATAGTTATGAACCACTAAACTTACATTTTCTAGGACTAGTAGGGGTTCACAAGTCTCTAAAGGGTTATATATGATGATAGAAATGTCCAAGAGGAGAAGTTAAATAGAATGTATTTTGGGTTCTAAATGATTTAGACAAATAGTTATCTTATGTAGAAGGACTGTGACCCTTTGTTAACTAGATCCAAGTAATAATTTATGAATGTGGGAGAATGGGAAAGACTAAACAAGAAATCACTCTGGTTGATGTGAATGTAACATTCCTAGAATGTGGCATAAAATATCAAGGAAGTGAAAAAATATTAGAAATATATTTGGACTCAATAAAGGTAGAATTTGAAGACCTTTTTTGGGTGTTATTGTTACTCTCTTCACTCCCAAAATCATGGGACACAATTTTGACCGCTATGAGTAACTTTAGTGGAAAGGTAGATTTTAAGTTCATGGATGTCCATAAAATTATATTTAATGAAGAGATTATTAAGAAAGATATTTAGGAATTTTTGGTAATTTTATACTATGTGGAGGGAATAGGATGTATTTTCAAATGAAAAAATAATCATTAGGAAAAAGGAAAGAGAGGTCAAATCATGATAAGCTTAGTAAATGGTGATCCCATGTGCTAACATTATGGAAGGATAGGTCACCTAAATAAATATTGTAGTGATTGGTGGGATAATACTATAATATATGCCTCTAGTAGTGGATATATTAATCTCACAATGGAATACAGGAGTGGATTTATCCTACATATTGTCAGTTCATTGGGGGTCTTGGATAATGGACTCTATAGATTCATTACATACTACATATGAGAGAGGTATTATGAATATATATACATACATATGGTTTTTTAAGGAGTATCATATGGATGAAAATTCTCTTAAGATAGTAGGGAAATTTTATGTACTAATATAAATAGTGGAAAGAATAATGCTAGATTTGAAGGATGTGAAGAATATTCTCAATGTCTGGTAGAATATTATTTCCATTAGAAAACTGAATGAAGTAGATTTTTTTTCAAACCTTTTCTACATGGTGTGTGTAATATTTCATGTGGAGTTTATCTCACCAAAATAATAGTGTAGAATGGTATGTTTCACCTCATGGTTTCACCAGGAGGAATGATGTATACCAAAGAGATACATTCTGGGAAGTTATCTAATGATAGACTTGTCCATCTCAGTAGTAAGGGGATAAAAATCCTTGATTGTAAATTATTAATAAAGTAAAAAATTAGATAGTGTGAAATGTGAAATGATTTTATCTTTAGAAATTAGTGTATGGTGTCTTTCTAAATGGATGATAAAAAACAAAAGCATCAGAAGTTTGATCTGGTGCACACTAATGTATTGAGAGTGGGACTGATGCATTATCATGGAGGATCACTCTTCTGTATAACATTAATTAATGTTTTTCCATAAAAATTATGATTTTATTTTGTAAATAATAAGTTTGGGGTTTTTGAGACTTTCCTCAAATGGTGGTTTGTGGGTGGGAATGAGACTGGATGCAAGTTGAAGTGTTTTTTGTCAGATAATGGTGGAGAGTATGAAAGTAGGGAGTTGTGGATGTTTTGTTGGTGGAGGAGGATTTTATTTGATAATATTATTCTAGTAATACAAAAGTAAAATAGACTTTTGTAAAGGCTTAACAAGAAAATGGTGTAGAAGGAAAGGATTATTAGAATTTCTTTAGGGTTACCTAGTAATGTTTGGGCAGAATTTATGAATTACACATCGTACTTAATGAATCATAGTCTCTAGTCTTATATCGGAAAAAAACTTCTAGAGATATATTGGTCTGAAGTAATTTTAATTTTAACCACCTCAAAGTATCTGGAGTGATCACATATTTCAAAATTGATATGAAGTAATGAGATAAGATAGAGACCAATTCTTGTTCAAGTTACTTTAGTTATGGTGATGAAGTGTTTTGATTTTTTATCTCTAATAATAAATCTTAGAAATTAATCAAAAGTATAAATTTGATCTTCAATGAAAATATCCTATGGAATTATAATAAGTAGGTATGAAATTAAAAAGTTGACAAGGTTTAATCAAAATTCAATCATCATTTGTATATATGAATAGAAGTTATATATGTTTCATAGAATCATTTGAGAACATTAGGATCAGAATCATTTGACCATTTGATGGAGTTAATGAAAGAAATAGGATAAATTATGATGGGTTTACTAAAAATATTTATTGTAATGTTCAAGGACTATGAAATATCAAGAAATAGAATCCCATACTCTTAGGGTTATAATACTATAATGATCTTATACATTGAAATAATTATAAAGATCAACTAGGGATAGATTCCCAATGAAAAGTTATCAAAATAATTTTCATTGCCTACATCGAACAGATTATGGAGAACAATAAATCTATAAATAGGAAAATAATTTCAAGGAATCAAAATTTTTGGAGTTATCCATGAGGTATTAACTTAATTCCCTCTATGTTTCTAGAACATGGGGGAAGATGAAGAGAACTATAATGAATAAGGTTATTCAAAAACAAATGCGTATATCAACTAATGGAATAAGAATATATAATATGAATGGACAATGAAAAACTAGTTATAAAGTACACTCAATAAATGGAAGGTATGTATTTATCATAAATGTTTTCATTGGAAGTCAAGCACACAAATGTCTGAATGGTATTGATTTTGGTTGCATTGGAAGGAATTAATTTGTAATAGTTCTATATGAAGATAAAATTTATTAATTATGAATTAGATAATGAAATTTATATGGAGTATCAAATTAGTCTTGAAGTTCCTCAGAACTAGGATTTATGTGTAATCTCAAACACATCCTTTGTGGTTTGAATAAAGTGATAATTTTTTGTAATAAGAAGTTCAATGACTTCATAGAGTAAGATTCTCCTAATAAATACTGGACAAAAATTTACTGGAAGGACTTTGATGATGTGATTATTGTGATATTACTTCAGTACATTTATGACATCCTAGTTTTAGGTCAGGTAATGAAAATAATATACAAACTGAAGGTTGAGTTTTCTAGATGTTTTGAGACAAAATACCTTGTTCTAGTGAAGTGTATCTTAGGTATAAGGATCATAAAGAGCCTAATTTTTAAATCACTATACCTAAAATAGAAATATTACATCTATTGCATATTATTGTGCTTTAAAATTTCATAATAAAACATAGTGTTTATACCCTTTGATGAACATTTTAATCTTAGGTTGGATAATTCACCACTAATATAAGGTGAATACAAGTGCATGTTGAAAGTTCTATTTTCATCAGCTGTTGGAAGTCTGATTTAAGTCACGGTGTGTACCAATCCATTCATTATGTAAGTAGTGGGAGTTATTAGAAGGTATATTTCATACCATGAAATATTCCACTATATTTGGATTCCTTTAATTTTAAAGAGGTGCATAAATCTCTATTATAGTGACATAAAAATTCAATAGCATCCAGAGTTGTTATTTGTTTACAAAAATGAAATAATCTCATGCTTAACTATGGAATTTTTATTTTATAATGAAATTATAAAATTGGGATCAATATGAATGAGAGATCACTCTATAAACAAAAACAATTGTCACATATGGATGAATTGTCAGAAAAAACCTAGGTCACCCCTAAATCGAGAACTCAATGAAACACATCATGATTTTATTATATATTTTTAGTTATTAAAATACTATGTCGAATACCTTCCTCTATATGAAATACCAAACTAAAAAAATCCAAGACGCATTTTATTAATAGAAAATTATAAGTATTAAAATGTGACTTTTATAGTGTTGTCATTAATTTGGATGATATATATAGAAAAATAAAGTTAATTCTGAATAGTAATACATTTATAAATTCAATTAGTGTATCTTAATAATGACAATAAAATAATTTTAGGCATAAAATATATATTTTACTAAAAAAATTATTTTTATGTGTTATGCATACTTATATTACAAATAAAATTAATCAATATTAGAAAATGATACTAATAAAATTTCATTAAAATTTAATCAACATATCCAAATTAGGTTATGAGTTTAGTATTATTTTTCTATATAAAAATAAGTTACCAAATTAGATATTATTTACCACTATAAAAAAATATTTTTCAATGATTTTTTTAAAAAAAATATTTTCTTAATTCTTATCTAGTTAAATTAATTTTAAAAATTTTAAACAATGATTCTAATATAATGTTTATATATATATATATATATATTCAAATATATTTCCACTCTTTTAATAATTAATTGATATGAAATTATTCTATGAATACTTAATATTTTAAAAATATATTTTTCTGCAAAACAAAATTATATATTATATTTTTTAAATTTAAAATTGAATTATCCTATATTTAGATATTTAATTATATTAAATGGAGTTCAAATTTATAATCTTAATTTATAAATTTTGTAATAATATTCATCAATATAACATCCCCAAACCCACACTCCATGATTTAATGCTAAAATCATAATCATTATTTTTGTAGATTTTGATACAGATAAACATGATCCAATTTTAGCCTTCTCAAACATAGAATATCAAATAGAAATATTGGATCACTTATACAAACAATGAGAATTTAGGTTTATCATTTTATTAAATAAGGAAAAACTCTTACTTAACAACACCCATGTCTTCAAGTTAGCATGTTTCCCATTATACCCAAATTTTCTTATTCCACATTAAGTCTTTAACATCTCCCAAAAAATTATTTACACATTTGAACATTATAAAATAATTCATTTAAATTTATTATTTATAACCTATGTAAATTGAAAATATAAAAATTATGAGCTCAAATTCATTGTAATGGTAACCAAAATTATTCACAGTTGAATTCCATCAGTGAGCATAAGATGGGAATACAGGTAAGATGATATAATCAAAGTTCATGAGCATAAAATAATAAAATTCATACCTATAAAAACATATATGATTAAATATGGGACACATAATAATTATTTAACAAAAAACCTATTAATAAGACTCAATAATCATGTGCCATATGAGGCCAATATTGATAAAATGTACCTTTAAAAACTTATAGAAAACAAAAATAAAAAATATATTTATCTTAGAAAATAATTATCATATCACTCTTAAAATAACTATTGAAAATGAAATAATATAATCAATAAATTCCAACAATCACTTAGGATGAACCTAAAACTGGATAACTTTGTCTCTTTCCCAATGCATTTGAGAACCATATCATTATCTTGCATCATTATGAGCTATATCAGGCACACCCATCATCAATAATAATTTCTATGTAATATATCATAAATAACACATTTAAAATCATTAGTTTTAAATATAACACCCTTTAAAACAACCATCATTCCTTTATATCTTGGTTAATCCGTGGAAAATAAATTATTTCTATGACAATCCATTTGAAACAATCATAATTCATCCAAATAAAAAATAATGATTTTATCATTACAACATCTTCATAGTGGATAATATGTAATATTATGGGTTATTGTTGTCGATGAATAAAAATACCATTAAAATATCATTAAAAACATTCTTGAGTAAAATACACATTCCACTTTGAAAATCACTTTTAAAAACTGAAAATTTCTTGAATATTAGGGGGAAAATTATATGAAAATAACCTTGTAAAATATCATAGGAATATTCAATGGAAAAATATTCATGATAGTTTAAAATGGTAGTTAATCCATATATGTTAAAATGAAACACCCCTTTCACACTTGGGTAAATAAAGTAAAAGTGTGTCGTATGAACAATGTTAAGAAGATTCATTTTTAAAACCTTTATAAATAAAATCAAATATACTTTAAAATAACATTATGAAATCATTAAATTATAAATAATAAAAAATTTTGAAAATTTTAGAAAACATGGATATTGAATAGAAATATTCCCGATCAAAAATAAGATATAAGATTAGTATCACTTACAAAAAACATTCCTGATGTTTCTTTATTAAATAAGGTAGGATATGTAAATTAAGAATTTCAACCAAATTAGTAACTATAATAGGAGAAAATATATGTATTTCTATAAAATAAGAGCATATTATTCTTCCTTAAATAACTTTTAACATAAACATTTCCAAAATAATTTGATATTGTACCATAAAAATCCTTACCATTTTGGAAAATTTTTAATCTTAATCCAATAAAAGAAATGAATTAAAATGGAACATTAAATACCATTAATATAAGTATATAAATTATATAAAATTTCAAGGGGTATTATATACACCTCATAAAATAATTAAGAAGAAAAATATAAATATATGTTTCAAAGAAAGAAAATTTGAGGCGAATAACCCTAACAAAGATCATATCATTTAATTGAGAATTAATAAATGAATAGATAATGTGTAAAAAATATAAATACACAAAATAAAATTAATTTTAAATACATAATAAATCAAAAAAATAATTTAACATGTAATCCTACCATAATATAATCAATAAAGAAGTGATATAACCCAATGAAAGGAAATTAAGTTAAGAAAACCCTTACCTCGAGTCCCAACTTACTGTGTACATTCTTTAACTCCTATAAATTAAATATAATTTTATTATTTAATTATTTTATGAAATTTTATAGTTTTATTATCTTATTATAAATCCATTTATTTCAATTATTTCAATTGCTTAATAGGTTAAGTCTACGTCATGTGTTTTGAGGAAGTTCGGCTCATAGTTTGAAAAAGAATTTGATATGTGGATCATGGTCAAAGTAGTAATTATTAAATCTTATTCAAAATAATAATAATGAGATAATAATACTTTTTAATCATTATATATAATTTTTTAACTATTTTTTAATGTTTTACATGAAAAAAAACACATCTCTTTATAGAGGTGGCAATCCACAGGTACGCATAAACGGCGTTATCATTTTCCAAAAGATTGAAAGTTGAGAAAATATATTATATATTATATTTATAGAATGATAATAATTTCATTCTTATCATATATATATATATATTAAATCATAATTATAAACATCCATGATAGTAGTGATTGAAAATAAAAACACATCACTTCATAGAGGTGGTAGTCTACACATACGCACAAATGATATTTTTGTTATACATTTGAAGAAAAAGGGTTGTAAAAATTTCATAATAACAATTTAATTATATATGATATACTTATGTTATATATCATCATGTTTTATAAAGACTTGGAGGAGTTATAAAATAAATAAAATGAAAATGTACAATTAAGATTTATACCTCTTCTTCTGAAAATCACCTTTTTCTTACACCATAAGCCTCCTAGGTTGGTATTTGATGAGACCAAAGACTATAGTTCATGAATAAGAAGTTTCAGGAGGTATTTGGGTTGTTATTGTATGATAAATTGTAACACCTTAATATTTTTTGAAATATTTTTTTCAAATAAATTTTATTTCTTCGATATCATGTGTTACACACAACAACCTCTAAAGACATAGGGAAAAGGGAATGTTTATGAAATCACAATAGCTAATGTGAATATTAATAATTAAGGAACACATATCCTCTACTACATTATTTAAAATATTATGTTGTATTATATATAAAGGAAAAGTATGAAAATATTATTGTTCATGATGTTCTTCTGAGAATTGATTATCTCTCTCTGTAAAGATTGTAGAATAATGGAATCACATTTTTATTTTTAATCAAATTATGATTATCTATCACTGAAAGGATGAACCTAATATTCCAATTTTAATTTTAATTTTTTTCTAATATTAGTTTTTATTTAAGTAATAAAGGGAGAATTATCTTTTGGGAGCTTATCTGATTTTATTTTTTAAAATTATTAGGTATACACATTTTGGTATGAGACTTTATGAGTGACTAAAATGATTTCATGATAATTTTTAAGTTTATCATGGAAGTATGTGTTATCAAATAATTCTAATCTTTGGGATTCAATTTTGGTTAGACACATTTTCGAGTAGCCTAAAGGTTAACTATTTATGGAATGGGTTATGTTGAACTTAGGGTGTTATTATTGAATTTTTAGAACTTAATGCATAAAAATAATCTTGGATATTAATTTTTTGGAGTAAGAAATGAAGTGTAAATTTATTAAATCACAACTAAAGTATTAAATTGTTCTTAATATATGGAAATAAATCAAGTAAGTATAATTTCTCATATTCACAATCTTGATATTAAAATAATCCCTCAAATTTAAGAAAAGGATATTGAAATAAACATTTTATAAATTTATAGTCATTTATGATGATTCAAAGGTCCTTTAACCCATTAAATATTTTTTCATTTATGGTGGTTAATTTTTTCCTAAACACTCTCTCAATCACTCTCTATTATTCCTTTGGCATTAGATTTCTACCCCATGTCCATATTTTATCTCCCCATTAATTTTATTCTATTTGGAAACATAGTTTTTTTGTTTTTCTAGATGACATTAATTTTTATCAATCCCTATTTCTAAGAGGAATATTTATTGACCCATTTTATGATGTGGGTTTTCCATAAAATAACTTTCAAATGTAAAACCCTTGATTACTGTGAACAAGTTTAAATTTTAGGACTGAGCACGCTTGATCCAAAACCTTTTTGAGTTATAACTTAGAAATTAAATTGGGGGGTATGAATAGTACTAACTATATTATAAAAAAATATATGTTTTACATATTAATAACATAAATTCATTTTTTATCAAATAATTATAATTTTAATAAAAAAACATTTTAAAGTAAAAGAAATGTTTTTTTTCTGATTAGCTATTTTTATACGTGCAACATGTTTTCCTCTTAATAAATTTAAATTATGAATATTTTAGAATACTTTTAATGAAATTTATATATTATATATTCATTATAATCTTTTATTATTCAAATGATATTTTTTCAAAGTATGGGATAATATTAAATCGAGTTTTATGCTTAAAACTATATTTTTTCTAGAAAGTGGTTCTTGAATACCATTATTTTAAAATTAATTTTTAAAACTTTTATAAAATTTATTTTTAAAATTAAATTAATTTTTTTAATCAATATTTAAAAATTATAATAGGTTTTATTTTTGAATTCTCAGAAAATATTAATTTTTTTATAAATAGTTAAAAATATTTATTTTTATTAAAAAACTATATTTTCATTTATAGAATTTAAAAAGTAACATATTATTTTAAAATGGTTTAAAAGTAACATTAGTTTAATTATATTATTATTACTCAAATTTATATCATTGTAATCATTCCTATGTTAAAGATTGATATAAAAAAATTTATACTTTGGAAAGATTTTTCTTTGTAAAATTTTTTTTCATGACATCTATGGGTTTGATTTAAAATTAAATTCTTCCAATTCTACGAATAGAATTTGGAAACTATTATTCAATATTTTCAATTATCATAATTCATATTATAAAATAATCTCAACATATTATTTTATCATAATGAATAGTAAAAAATAGTAAAAATTAATTATCGTGGTTAAGGTTAAAATGGGTTTACTAGGAGTTAAACTAAAACTATAAGGGTTAAAATAACCTAAAAACTTATATAATACCAATTTTAAGAATAGATTTTGACCTTATCTCATCTAAGGTTCAATAATGGTCCATTATGGAGCCTTTTTCATGTGTAAAATGTCGGTATACTTTTTTTTTGAAAATTCCAATTGTATCCACTCCCCCACTTATAAAAGGGAACCCCCTCTCCTATCCTCTTCACAAATAAAATTCCTTTTGGTTAAACCAAAACATACCAAAATATAGTCCTTAATTCTATCCTCATATCCTATATTCCTTAATTTCATTGTAAATCCCCCCTAAGAAAGATTTTGATGAAAACCTAAAGAGATTTTCTGAATAAGTTGTATCATTCTTAATTGAGCGTTATTGTTTTATTTATTCTTCAACAGCCTTAAAATATTATTAAAAAAATATGATATAAAAACATGATTATATTCCATATACTCATATATTATTATTTTAATCTTATAACATACATACATATCCTCTTCCATCAAATGGTAAATAAAACCGTTGATCGTTTATGCGGCGGACTACCGTCATGCAAACCAATGTATTTTTTTCCATCACCACCTATAATGGCTAGAAATAGTGATGAATTTAAATTAAATATATAATATTTATGAAATAATTATAATTATGTGCTTATAATATCACATATATATTCTTAAATTCCAAATTTTTGGAAAAAAACAGCATCACTCATTCGTGTGTGTGGACTACCGCCTCCACGAAGTGATGTGATGTGTTTTTAATTTTATTTAAACATAGATATAAATAAGGATATATTTCATGAATATATGTGATATAAAATTTTAATGGAAAGTTTAATTCATATTTATCTTTCTTTTTTCCATCCGTCAAAAATATGGAAACAACGTTCTTGCGAATGTTGACCTACTATCTCCAGGAATGGTGTAATTCATTTTTTCATATCAAACTTTTATGAATGACTCTAAATATTTATTTAATGAACATATATTAAATTTTATCATGATTTCCATTCTGGAAATTATGTAAACATAATCAAATTATAAGGACCAAAACTACCAAACCAGAACATACATGAAAAACAAAGCAGTTATCACATGGAACAATGCTTTCAATAACGAATTGTTAATGAAAAGGTGGTAAGAGGTTATAATAAAATCATATATAGTATGATATATATTATTATGGTTCTAGAATATATGTATAATAAATATATGTTTATTATACAGGAGTTATAAACTTCCATGAAGAAATTCAAGATTTGAGGTAAGGTATTTTTGTCTCACTATTATCCCTATGAATCACATGCCATATTCACCACTTTTTTCATTTGTATATATCATATACCACCCATTAATATATTTTATAATTATTAATATGAAATTAATTTGTATTTTAATATCAATATAAAGTTACTTCATTTATGGTATTTATGATTCAAAAGTTACCAAAGTGGTAAGGGTTTTATGACACAATCTCATTGTATAATTGAATTATTTATGATTATAAATCTAAATATAAAATATTATGATATATCTATAAATAAACCGATAAACTTTATTATACTATGTTTATTTCTATAGAATTAATTTTTTTCATTTTATTTTTCTATCTTTAAGAACTAAAGAAGCCAAAATAACATTTTTAGGGAAAATCGACTGTATCTCTCTCTTCAATCAAAAAACATTTCTCTTCTATGTACATGTTTTCTAAAATTCATTAAATAATGTTTTAACTATTATTCAAAGACTATTTAAATTAATTTTTAGCATTTTTTTATTTTAAAAAAATGGAATCTTCTTATCATTTTTCAAAACAAGGTACTTTTGACATTTTACTAAAAAAGGAATAGAATTTCCGTTTTAACATATACAGCTTGAATTGTATTTTCCACTTTCATGACAGATCAATGATTTAAATATTACACTACATGTTTCCAAGGTTATTTTTGTATAATGTTTTTAATATTTTGAAACATTTGGATTTTGAATTTGTGATTTCAAAATGGAAAGGATATTTCCCGTAAGAATATTTTAATGATATTTTTATGGAATTTCTATTCATCGATGAAAAAAAACTTCGGTGTTTCTTTTCTTTTAGTGGATATGATATAATGGTACCATCCTTATTCTTTCTCTAGATTTTTTTTTATTATGATGATTAGATATTTATGAAACCCATTTTTTCGATGGGTTATGCTAAGATGTATTGATGAAATGTTTATAAAACTAAATTTCATGGAATGGGTTAAGATATGATGAATATTTAATGAATTTTAGTAACATATATGTTTGAAATTAATTATGTGATAGGTGGGTCTAGAGTAATATAGACCTCCAACGCATTGGGTAAATATTGATAAATTAGGAGTTAATTATATTCTGTAAAAACCTGTTTTCATGTTCAAAATTCTATATATGGACATAGTTTCATGGATATAAGGTTATGTGTGGACCTTTCTTCATGTCCATAAAGGTATGTGTGGACTTTTTTTCACTTCCATAATGTTATGTGTTGACCTATTTTTATGTCCCTAAAGTTATGTGTGGACTTAGTTTCATGTCCATAAGGTTATTCATGGAGCTGGTTTCATCTACATGAGTTTATAAGAGGTCTTAATTTCATGTCCTTAACCTAATGAGTGAATATTTTTTCTCTTTATATATTTTTGAACTTTTATAATCTTATGTTTTTTTCACATTACAATGTCTATATTATGCTCTCATGGGTTATTTTAATTAATTTCCCTTATAATTTATGTACTTGATAGAGCTAATATTTCCACTATTTTTCATGCTTATTTAAATGATTTAAACTTTAAAAATTGATCAATTTTATCTTATTTGTAATAATATTTTCTTTAGAGTGTGTTTTGGAATAGAAATTTTCAATTACACAATTTTGGATTTTTAACATATTTTTATCACAGGGGTATTATGGTCATTTATCGTAAAATAAATTTCAAAATTTTGTAATTAATTTTTTTTGGAATCCTCATATTATTTCATTCAAATTTTTCTGTTGTGTTAGGGGCTGATTAGATCATCTAGATGCCTAAACAAATCAATTAAGTTGATGATTTTTTCCGACAGTTTGTGTGGACCCCACCTCCGTAACGGAAACACAATGTGGTCTAACCACCTCTAAATGATGTGATTACACTTGTAAATGAATAAGTAATCAAATACATGTTCAAACATTAAATTAAATGGAGTTCTGAATATATTAATGTGGCCATTGAATGACATATTTTTGAAGTAAGCTTCCTTGAACCTGCATCCATAAAAAGAAACTGTCAATGAAAAATTCATAACTCATATATCCTATATCCAATTTATCTACTATTTTTAGGGTGAATGAAAAAAATATTTATGAACAACTATTATAGAGGGTTCCATATGTTAATTGTCTAATTAATGGTTCAAAACATGACATAAGTTTTAGGATTAAATCTTTCTATAAAAGGAGAGGAGATCATACCTTTCAAAGCATTCCATTCATGACCACGCTATCCATCAAAAAGGGTGTTGGATTGAGAGAGAAAAGGGGAAGGCGGATATTGAGATCCTTAAGAGGATTCCATTATTTGAGGTTTAAATAGAGACTATTAAGGTTTCTAAAGTGATACAAATCTAAGCGGAAAGTGATTGCAGATGACAACACCTGACGGACACTCTCTTCCATGTTTTGATCTTAATGTGTAATATCTTTTTGAATTTCTCATGAATCTTTTTTTAATTAATATGGTTGTTTTATTTCATAAATATATTTTCAACAAAAAATTTTGGATTTTTGTTCTGTCTATAAAGTAAATCAATTGATTTATCTATTTAAAATTCTTTAGTGAGGTCTTGCCATTAAGCATAGCGAATTCAATTAGTTTCAATTAATTGGGGGTATTTAATTAATTGAGTCACTTATATAGGAGGGTCAAAAATCATATATAAGTATTAATATTATGTCTATTCAAATTTTAGTGTACACCTGGGTGTCCCCATGGATACATTTAGGAATTTCAATTTAGAGATATATTTATATACAAGGAACAGGGGAGTGTCCAAGAGGGTGATGTTTGTCTGTGACTACTATTTAATTCTGATTTTTAAAAACCATTTTATTATATAAATTTTATTCCCTTTTCTTTAATTTTCATTAAGTTTGGTATTTAATTCAAATTATAATTTCAAGCTGTTAATCAAATCCCCATTTTCATTTCTACAAAAAATAAAAAAATTGAACATTTTGTAACTCGATCTGCAACTTTATCAAGAGACAACCCTATGGTCATTACTGTGCTACATTATAAGGGGAAAATATTGATTGAGGTTTTAGCGACATAAAAATGCTCACATCAGTACTATATATCAATTTATTACCCTTATTGAGCATCTAATATTACTATTTATTTTTTTCATTTTCCCTATTTCATGAAGAAAATTCTTAATTAGGGTATATCTATGCAGAAGACCTTTATGGGAGATGTTGAAAGTATTTTATGAAATAAGAAGATTGTGTATCTAGCCTCTGAAGACACTAAACAATTATAATCTTCAGGGGCGTATTTGGAAACTTTAAAGAATATTTATCTAAAAAGATTTAATATTTAGGTATAAAAACCCTAGGACATTAAGAAATAGTTCCTAACAAGTGTGATGAGTATAAGAGAGAAGGTTCCCTTTTATAAGGGAGGGGAGGGCACTCTAGTAATTTTTAAAAACATTAAAATATTATAAACTCACATTCAGGGATAATTAGTTCCAAATTGGATTAATTTTGAATTAAATATTTGATAGGATATAAATAAACTCATACAATAGTATTTAGAATAGTTTTTAGGTCATTTTAACCCATATCTCTTTAGTTTAGTCCTCATTAACCCTTTTTATCTATAAATGTGGTAACATAATTTTTAATCATTAAGGATTATAAATATTCATATAAGGAATCAATTTGTTCATATATGGTCCATGGATGAAATTTACAACCTTTTCCCATTCTAATATTACTATTTTAATATTTTTTTTGTTTTTAAATCATATATTAAAATATTATTAACATAATATACCATTATAGTCATTTTCTAGGACAATTCACATAGTTCGACTTTAATGACATCAAGGTTGTAATGAAATTAAAATATAAACTTTTAGCATACCCATAATATATTATATTTTTCTATAAATTTTATGGTACACTACAACTCATCCAAAAAAATAATACTTTTAGATTTTTTAAAATAATTTACATAATTTTTCTACTACTTGCACAAAACATATTTCGGTGTCGAGTAAGCATTTAAACTAATTATTTCATCACAAAAAATTAAAATTAGATTAAAATGATAAAAAATAATTAATATTTATAATAATCGTTTAAATTTAATCATAATTTCTTTTATCCTTGTCACATAATATTATTGATATTAAAAGCAAGAGAGTGGAATTTTTTACTTTATCTTGTACCTAAAATAATGTAAATTTTATAATGAAATTCATGTGGAAAAAATTTATATAATTTAGAATCATAATATATAAGGATTTAAAAATATTTATAAAATAAAATAAATAAAAATTTTAAAGGTATATTTAGGCTTTATCTTATCATTTTAACTCTGTTTTACCCATTTTCCCCTTACCGAGGTGACAAATATTTATTACAATTAATATTCATAATGAAAAAAAAATTAAAGGGACCTATTTACCAAATTTGAACCTAATAATTCCAAATATGGAATCCATTATTCAAAAATAAATTTCTATAATTTGAATAAATCAATTTTAATATAAATTCAAAAAACAAAATGAAAAGTGGCTTTTTGAAAAATGTTTTTTTAGCCTAAAAATGAACTTATACCATACTCAATTATAATATTGATTACTATGTAATTAATTATATTATATATAATTAAAAAATAATTATGTTAATGTAATATCAAATCGGACTATAAAATTACTTTATTTAAAGAAAATAAATGACAGTTTCACAAAAATTAGTATTTTTCATTATTTTCTAAAAATGAATCTTTTTAGAAAAATCACAAAATATAATCCTAAGATGATTTTGATATGATGGTTTCAAAAATGATATTATTTTTATGAAATAATATTTCTTAAAGTTTCATAAATTTATTATAATATTCTTTCAAAAAAGAAAATAAAAATTATTTTTTAAAGAAAACATATTTTTTAAAAAAGATTACTTTACTAAAAATTGAGTTATTATTTCCGAATAATTAATAAATAAATTTTTATTGAGTTATAAACTTTTATATATATTTAATAATTATATTACTCTTATTTATATCTGTCAATTCTATGGCTAGGATATATCTATCATATTTAAATAATAATATTTTTTGGTTTGTTTAAGCTCAGTGTTGTGTGTTGAATATTCTATCGAACATAGTTTTGTTTTAAAATCTCTAGGTGTTAAAATCATATATTTTTATAAGAAATTAATTTTTGTGGTTAATTTTCAATCAATTTTATTAAGGTTAAAAATGGGTAACATAATTAGATCAAGTTTTATTAAGTTTTAAAGATATTTAAACCTTCTAGAATACCTTTCCTGGTTATAAATTCATACCTGCATGTCTCACAAACCATTCATCGCCTATCTTACTTAACTCTCACACAATTCTATTCTAACCCCTTACCTACCATTCAATTATAAGGAAAATCCATCTTTTTCACCAATAATAAGAGGCCACTTCCACCGAATTCAAGCCACACTACTACATCTAAATTCCATAGAAATTCTACATATTTAACTTATCCTAAAATCCCACTACAATTTTGGTATCCCTGGGTTACATTAAATTTCTAAAATTCCTCTAATTCCATTAAGTATTCTAAGAGAAGAATCTTCAATGTGAGTATTATACACTTCCTAGACTATTATTCTTTATCTTTCTCATCTATTATCATTAAAACTTGTATTATTTATTATAATATAATGACATTAGTTTTATTCATATTCTTAAATGTTTTTATGATAATGGAATATTCATTATATGACTTTCCCTCCCCTCCATATAAGAATGAGAACAACATCCATGCATACCTATGGATTACTGACTCCATGAAAGATGTGTTCAATTTTTTAAAATTTTCTTAAATGGATAGTTAAAGGGGGAATATTTCATGAATAAATATAATATTTATAATATGTTTAATATTATGAAAAGATAAACCAATTTCTACTTTCTTTTCATTATATAGATAAGGAAAACAATGTCTGTTGTACGTGCGAACTACCAACTCCATGGAGCAACGTGATCTAATTTTCATCCCCACTATATATGAATGGTTATAAAATATCATTTATGATTATATAAATTTGATATTAAGGAGTATTATATATCATAAATATGGTTATAAAAGGATAACATAAAAATTAATGATCATTATAGAGTAATTTATTAATATCTATAAATTACCCAAAACAAGTTCATCATATATCATGTTCTCATGAACTACACCAAAAGATTCTATCAAATGAATATAGAGATATATGAATCATTGAAAAAAAATATTTATGTATCTTATAAAATATTTTAATGAGAAACTTTTTATCAAATAAATGGGTTCAATTTCACTATTTCTAAACATGTATGAAACAATTGAAATTACTAACATTGGATAATGGAAATACTTGTTAACTAAATAATACTTATGCAGGGCATGATTATAATTAAGGAATTCAATAAGAAAAATATATGTATTAGGTTGTTAAAAATTTATTAATATGGTTATTTTTATTATATAGGATGTTAAAGTGCTTTTGTGAAATTTAAGAGTTAAGTTACGTGTTTTTCTCATCTAATTTTTTGTTAATTAAGACTTATTCCATATCAACCACTTGTTTTTTTGTATGTAATACCTGTGTATGTATTTTATCATAATTTTCATGATTATAAAAGGAATTATAGATCCTTTACAAGTATTATCATTCAACATTTTCTAGTTCAAGGGTTACCTAATCCATAAGGGTTTCTTCCCAATATCATTTTCAAATCGAGATTCTTATGGATAGATTTTTATCTATGAAATTATGTGGTAAATTTATCTCTAAAACCCAAAAAAATTAATATCCTTTTATTAATATTTATGTTTTACTTGTAATCCCTAAATTTCACTTCCTTTAGAAAATAATTAAACCGAATTGATGCTTGTATTTGAAACCGACCCCACCTCTTGTTTTTGGTCACGAACATTCTTCTATTATATCCATGCTTCAATAATTTATTAAGTGAGTTCTATACTATTTTAATTTCATGAAAATATTTTTATAATAATGTTTTAAAATTTTCCATGTGTATCATTTTGAAGAATTCATCCCCTTTTAGCATTTTATATATTAATGAATTTTCTCCATTATGATAATTATTCTTTATAAATATTATTTTTAATGTCTTAAAATGTTTTTTGAACTAATTTTGATTCTAAATAATTATTAAAATAAATTAATTTTTTTATATTTTTCAAAAGTAAAAGTTATATTTCAAAAATTAATTCCTGATTTTAAAAATTATCTTAAAGGTTTTTATTATTAAGAAAAAAGTATTAAGTGTTTTATGCATTCAAAAATATTTTTTTTGAAATCAGTTTTATTTTATAAAAAAAATTATGATAATAATTTTTTTAAGGGGTAATTTCTTATAAAAATCACATTTTCAGAGTATTTTGTTTTAAAGAAAAAACAATTATAGAGTTTTTAAGTATTGAAAAAATGATATATTTCTTTTCTTATCTTTTACTCCATATTATTGGACTTAAAACTTACTTTTTTGTGATTAATTATTTATATTTCTTTTAATGTGGTAATTTAAAAAAACCATGTTTATTTCTTGAAAAATATTTATGAAGGTGACTTGTAACATCAAATTTTTACAAAAATATTAAAAATGGTTTTTGAAATATCTTTCATGATTGGGCTTCAATTTGTTCTTTATAGCCAATATATCTATCTTCTTTGGAGTACTATTCCATGAATCTATATTAAAACTCTCCTGTGAAATTTTCCTTTTTTTGTTATTTAATTATAAGTATCAATCAATATAATTCTCGGGTTCATTTTATGGGATTCTATTTGGAAATCTTACAAAACTCATTTTCATTCCATGATTTTTTCATGATATAAGGGATTTTTTGCAGAGCATATGTGTATGGATTTTCATTATAATATGGTTGGGGTCTGATATCTCCCTCTAATAAATTAGTTAAAGTTTCATATCTCATGATCTCAAATAGGTTACACATATAGTATCTGAATCCCAAGAAGGTACATGGTTTTTTAGCCCAAGTGAAATATGGTACAAGGGTTGTTATCCTAATACCACTATGTTACATGAATCAGGAAGTAATGTCAACCCAACCTTGTTATGGGAAATGGGTAGTGATATCTAATCAATGATATTATTATTTCTACACCTATTTTTGTTCCAAATTTGTATGTTTTGTATCATACATATGTTATGATAGCATATGTCTTATATTATTCTCATATCCTTATGCCTTGATTTATTATTGATGGTCCATTATTATTTTGGTATGATTATATAATATTATGTTCATGGACCTCGACTATGCTCTCATACCCACATTTTTATCTAATGCTCTCTTATGATCATAAATTATTATCTATTATGGTTCACTTAATAAGAATTTGAGGTCAATAATTTGATATGATTTGTATGCTCGAGTTATGAATAAATTTATTAAGCATGATAATTCTAGAAGGGAACCTTGTTTGAATAAAGTTTGTGGGAAATGTTGAAGATTGTTTATAAATAAGATTAATATGCATCTAGTATCCAAGGACACTAAATAATTTGTTCTCAGGTCTATGATATTATTTTTGAGATGTAATGTTTAAATTATGAAAACAATTGTGAAAATGATACAAGTTTAGATTGAATCATCTCAGTTTTTATCAAATCCTATTATTAGATAATGTTTTTTTAGTATCAAAATTGGGAGTTCAAGTCCAGGGCACCTCACTGAAGCTGACCCATGATATAACTATGCAACATTCCTAATTTACCTGGGATGGAAACTAGTTTTTGGGTATCAATAATGGATTTTTTATTATCATATGACCATTAGTAGTGATAATGAACCCGAAAAAACAAGGATCTATCTCCAAGGAACCAAATTTCCAAAGATATTCAAAAAATAGGGCATAAAAATACATACCTAAAATATATTAATACTATTATCTTCCATATTCTTCTTTGATTGAGTACACTCGATAATGATTACATAGAGCAGTAGTTATATTCCTATTGGATTCTAGGTGTGACCAATAGTATATCTCAGAATATTACTTGAGGACTCTTGAACATCGAATGGGTTCTATCATCCTTCATGTATAACAAATGGAATTTTAGGAAGAATGTAATATAAACTAGGTATCAACTATATCTCACAAACATAAAAGGAGGGGATAAAATCACCTTATATAGTCATCCTTTATGCTATTCATTGAAGGAAGAGTGTTTTCCATATCATAATGTATTAGGTGTTGTCTCATGGAACCTGAATTTTATATTATGTTGGTGTTTATTCGTTGAAAACATCAATGAATGAGGTTTTCCATAACAAAAAACTTCATCTCATGGATTATAACCAAATTGAAATCATGTGGGGAGGAACATGGAAACCACATGCATCGTATACATGAAAATGGTGATGTCTTATATATACCATATCATCGTATTCACCAATACAAAGTACTAGTGCCCATTTTATTACACATCCAAAAATCTTCCAATTTAAAAAAAATTATAAAAGTAATTTATGAATAAATGCACAACTCTTTTTGAATCTATCCAAAACAAATTTTGGATGTGTTTTCTTTATACATTATCTATTTTGGAATAAAACTCTTTTTCTGAAACATTATCATTATCCAAGGTGTAGTGACCAGACCCTGAATAGCCCAGAGCTAGTGTCTGCTACCATTACATTGGCATGATTATAAAGAATTAATTCCTAAAGGAAAAAATATATTATTAGTATTGGTAAACCAGATACATAAATGAGTCTCGCATTGAAAATGAATACACTAATTACAACGTAATTTGTTTTATATTTAAATAAATAACATTTAGGATAAATCTAATCCATCTAGTAAATAACTATATATCTTTCATATTATGATTCTTGGATTCCTAGGGAAAGAAAAATAATAAGGGGGATCTCAAATTCTCAGTAAGGTAAAAATATAGTTGAAGCAATAACAAATCAATGAGAGTAATAATTATGGAATGTTAAATAACTGAACACACAAACCATTTAATAAAAAAACTGATAAAAAAGTGCATAAACAATATGGAAAGATAATAACTGGAAACACATACCATTCAAATTACTATATAATGAAAAATCATTATGGAATGGTAAGAAACTAAAACAGGTTTCATTTAATTAATGAACTGAAATGAAATTTATACATATATATGTTAATGAATAATCTCATAAATGAATAATAAAACAAATTAAATGAGGGAAATGCTTAATTATTGGATATCATGTCTAAGACACATGAAAACCTATACCATCAAGAACTTTCACAAGACGGTTTAAAATAAATAATAGAAACACATTTAGTTTTCACAACTTATTTGTCTCATGAGAACCTATTAATGCATCAAGGGGCTATATAAAGTCAATGACCCACCCATTATTACCTATCCAAATCATTACTCATATAGAATAATAGAAATAAATAATATACCTTATCAAATATCTTTACTGAATAAATAACATAATCTTATCAATAATTCCTCAGTGGAGGATAACTAACAAAAAGGGGTTTTGATGTTTATGAATGAAAATAACACTTTAAGATCTTTAAAAAATACTTCAGTAAAATAATCATTAAACATTCCAAAGAATCCCATTCCACTTTGAAACATTTGAATACTAATTTCTTATAAAGTAATAACATCAAATGAAATTTAAAATATCATGAGAGTAATGAGATTTATGATATAACTTTTTAAATGGTGGTACATACACCAAATAAAAGTGAATTTTTGAATAAAATAATAAGCCTCAATGGAATTTAAATTGAGATTAAATCCATAAAATATGAATTGAAAGACCCAAAATAATAATCATAAAATGAAAAATCTAAAAATTAACCTTTTAAACATGAAAAGGGAGATTCTAATAAATGATAGTGGGTAAATATGTACACGTTGTATGAGGTAAAAAAATTATCCTTTTTTAAGGTAAAAAGGTTGGAAAATTACTCATTCGGAAATAGACAATAATATCACTTTGAAAACATCAGTAACATAAAAAAATTTAAAATTTTATTTATTAATAATTTTGAAAAAAATAGTTTTTAAAACATTTTAATAAAATATGGTTTTTAGAAGAAAATAGGTTCTCTGACTAAAGAAATAAATGAAGTCAAGTTTTCTTAAAAACATTTTATAAAATAGTTTGAGTACAAAAGAGTGTAATAATGGTACTATTACTTGAAAAGGATCATGAATAAATAGATGAGAATAAAATTAAGGGTTTATTAGACAATTATCAAATAATTTCCTTTCATATAAATTCAAGTATAAACAATCCCAAATAAAATGATATTGTGAAGTAAACCCTTGAAAAGACCATAACATTTATGTGAAAATCAATCAATGAATATATTATATGTGTCAAATGTAAATAAACATAAAAATAGTGTAAATACAAAAATATATAGTAATAATGTGATTATATAAATAATCATATAATATTAATGACAATGAGGAGGTAATATAACACAATGAAAAGAAATTGGATTATGAAATTATTTTCCACTTGGTAACTTTTAATTCAAATACATTTAGAAGAAATAATTAGAATTTACACTAAAAATACCATGAAGATAATTTAATTCATGGTATTATATATTAAAATTGTTAGTAGATACACCACATAAAATAAGTAAGTGGAAAACATGAAATTTATATTGATGTAAAAAGTGAAATTAAAATCCCTTACCTAGTGTCTGATTTGTCATGTGGGTCTTCATATTCATGAATAAAAAACATATGTTAATTATTTAAATTATTTATAACCTTTTTCATTTTTATCGTAAATTTTACTTAACTTATTACTATGTTGTATACAACTACTTAGGAAATTTTGTTTATGTTATTTGTTTTGACCAAATTTGGAATTTGTGTCAAAACAAGTTTGGTAGGTCAACTATGGTCAAAGGGGTCATTATATAACATCTCCATAAAAAAATCATGAAATAATTATTGTATTTATTTATTAATTATAATTCTAAAAAAATCAATAAATATGGTTATGAAAAATGAACCAATGTTATAATCATGGAGATGGCGGGCCATACGTATGAATGAGTAACATTCCCATTTTCCAATGACCATTATGAAAAGAAGGTAAGTAACACCATATCTTTCCAAAATTATATTTATATCATAAATACCATGTTATTTAATCATATATACATATTTATATAATTCTTGTGATGTAAAAAAGGATTCACATCGTGTTGAGGAGGTGGTTGTCTACACATCCACAAATGACGTTATGACTTTTTAAGTGTGTCAAATGGTAACAAAAAAATTGATATATATTATATTTACATACATTTAATTATATTATTAATATAATATATAGTTTTTTTGTTTTACATATTTTTAATTAAAATCATCCTTTATATATTCCATGTATAGTTTGAACGAATTACATCGCTTTGAGGGGTAGTAGTCCACACTTCCACAAACGATGTTATCATATTTACAAAAGATGGAAAGTATAAATGTATGTGTTTTTAAAGAAATAAAGAATAATAAATAAATAAGAAATATCATATATAAAATATATAAATATATATTATTTCATAATTCTATCATGATAGGTGGTATAGGAAAAATTGAACAATCATCGTTTTGTGAGGTGGTAATTCACCGTACACGTAAACAGTATGTTCGTTACCAATTATATGGAAGTGTGTGTAAGTGTAGGTCAAACCATTAACATAAAAATATCCTATTATATTTATTATACTGGTTTTTTTATATAAGTATGGAATAATAATAATTTAATTATTGGAAAAAGGAAATAAAACTACAGAGATAAAGGAAAAATGTTACCTCTTAATCAGGTAACTCATTTTGGTTTGCACCAAAGGGGTTCCTTGCATTTGTTTTTTCCAAAAATAGGATTCAAGAATTAAGGGTGTGATTTTGGGGAGTGAATTTTTTAGTTCTTCGAAAAATCTAAGTGGATTGAAAGGTGTGATGAAGTGGGAGGAAATGAGGCCTTTTAGTGTGGAGGAGGACCAACACTCTTGTAATATTTTGAAAAAGGAACCCCACCAAAGTTTTTTATTAAAAATGGATAAATAATGGTCAAAATTAGATACAATGTATTATAGTGTCTAAATATTTCCATCCAATGTCTTTTGGACATGTTTATAGGTTATATTAGGCCATAATTTTTGGGTTTAGTCCCTTGTTAAGCTTAATTTCACCTTAAGCATTGTAATTAACTTTAATTACTGTAACTAATATTTTTTGACAAAAAACTAATTTTACCTTATTATACATTTTATGTTATTATTATTCCAATTTTGGAATTTATTTTTCTAAATTTCAATCACATAATTGGGTGAAACTAATTTAAAATTAATCCCGTAGATGGGGAAATAATGTGTGTTTTTAAAGTAAAAATGTTCAAAAGTTTGATAAGTTTTTATATTCAATTTCAAAATGAAATTGATTAAAATAACCTAAATTGGATTATTCGAAAAAAAAATATGATCTAAATAAACTTTAAAATAAATGAAAAATATAATTTATCATTATAAATAAATTAGATGAAAACCCCGTTTTGAGTTAAAATTCAGTATTTTTCATTATTCATCAAAAAATGAAACTTCACATAAAAATACCAAAAGTGACCCTAAACTGATTTTTATGTTCCTATTTAAAATATTAAGTTTATTTTTGTATAGAAGATTTATAAAATTTCCAAAATTGGATTTCAAATAGGTTCTCTATTAAAAGGCGGTAAAAGTTCCTTAATAAAAATATCAGGTTTGTTTTTATCTTATACTTATCAAATATATTGGATGAATATAAAAAAAATTATAGAATATATAACAGGTATATTTCATTAATATCATTCACAAATTTTAATTAATTTAAGTTATTAAGACAATATTCTTTTGTGAGAATAAAAATAAAAATATTTCATTTATATTTAATCTGTATATATTTTAATTTATAATTAATTGGTAACTTATTCATTCATTTTATATTTTTTTAAACTGTATATTTTTATATGTTAGTTAATAATATTCCTAAAATCTATTTTAACAACTAGTTTATGTATTATTATATTAAATAATAATATTTTAATAAGATATTATTTTTCGGTAAAACGTAGTCTTGCGTGTAATGCAAGTCATTGAAGAAACTTATTGTTGTGTATGTCGCATGCTAACTTAGTATCACGTGCATTTAAATATATAGAATTTTTTGAATTTATTTAAAACATTAAATATATTATAAATTATTTTCATATTATATTCACCTACGCAATTGGTGTTTTGTTTCATACACGCAATCGAGTACAATGTTCCTACGTTAGATGTTCATGTCGTTACATTCTCCCCACCTTAATTAAATTTCATCCAAGAAGTTTAAACTCAATTTTAGTGATATATTTTTTTCTATTTCCTATGTTGAAATCATGAATGTGTAGAAGGGTTCATAATAAATCCTCTATAAAAGAGAGGATGGAATGTACAAAGGCCACAAGGACTAACATATAACTAGGTATCTAGGTAGGATAATATTAGTGGCAAGTATAGATGCATACTTGGAGGGAAAATATAAATATTTATAGGGAGTGATTGTGGTCATAAATCACAAAACAAAAGAGTGATAAATGGAAATCTTATGGCCTCAAAGCCATAAATATGTGATGATTTAGTAGACCATCAATTCAAAAACAGTTAAGGTAATAGGACAACACATTTTTTAATTACTTTCCAAATGTTGGGTGATTATTTTACTACCTAAGAATATATAAAAATATAATTTTTTAATACATTTCAATTTTATAAGAACAATTTCATTTATTGGATTTTTTTCAATGAAATTCTAATTCATCTAAAAATAAATTTTGATTCCCGAACCAATAAAATACAATTATGAAGGATCTTATGGACCCTAAAAGAATGAAAATTCCAACTATTTTCCTCTAACTATTCTCCAAAACTAATATGGTAGGGAAATTAATCTATAAATCTGAAATGTAACACTATTGTATTATCATTAGTACCTATTCATCAAATTCTTTAACTAAAATAAATGACATGTTAACTGGGACATTGCGTAGGTTGGTGGTTGGTGTTAACTCCTTATTATCCATCCATCATGGGTTCAAGTTCTACAGATTTTTCGGATTCTATGGGTTGTCACCCGATATAAAGGTTATCGTTTTCTAAATCCATGTTAATATAATTTTCAGACATAAATATGATAGACATCCTTGAAATAAGTATAATCATTAAATAGACTTTTAGATAAGGTTTTCAATACAACCTCAATACATAAATTTCTTATACATTTTATTTCAATGTTAGTCCTTCTATAGTCTAATGTTTATCCATAATATCATTTCTAGTATCTCTAAATCAAGACACATTATTTTCAAACTAAAAACTATTAGGTTTAAACTAGGTTATTCTTTGTCAAAATACTTCGTAATGGTTTGTAATGAAAATGTGAATTATCGTAAGAATATCCCCCAAGAGTGTTAAACCAAATGTGTATTAAGGCTCATTGCCATGTACTATGTTACCCTGAGTCAGGCTTGGGACACCTTTTTGTAGTTGTTACTCCTTGGTACATCTATGCTAGAACCACATCAACTTGTAGTATCCAGACATCGATTTATTGCAAGTAATACCCACGTAATATCTACCTTTCCAAAATTCTATGATGTTCTTATTTTATTATCATCAATTCCTATCTTATGTTTGTTCTCGCTAATTTAAGTTTTTTAAATCTATTTTCCAAGGTTGTTGCTAAACATCCTCTAATACCAATTGTTGCAACCCAACCCCAGATGTCTCGGATCCAGTGTTTTCTACCATTACATTGGAATGTTTATAAAGAATCACATCTTAAAGTATCTAAGAGTTTATAAGTCTTGGTAAACTTCATATATAAATTAGTATTTTATTAAAAATGAATACACTAATTATAACATAAATTTTTTCTCTTTAAATAAAAAAAATTAAGGATAACTATAATCCATCTAGTAAATCCTTGTATATCTTTCATAGTACACTTCTTGGATTCCTGATCAAAGAAACATAACAAGGTTGTTCTCAACTACTCAAAAGGGGAAAATATAGAGTAAAACATAATGAATCAATGAGAAAAAATAATTATGGGATGTAAAATAACTGAACACACATACCGTGTAATAAATAAACTAAGAAGGACGTTCATAAACAATATGTAAAGGTAATAACTTGAAATACATACCATTTAGAAAACTAAATAAGGAAAATCAATATGGAAAGGTAAGAAACTGAAACACATTCCATGTAATTAATGAACTAAAATGAAATGTATCCACAGAAATGTTGACACAAAATCTCATGGATGATTAATAAATGAAACTAAATGAGGGAAATTCTTAATTATTTGACATCGTGTATAAGAGATATGAAAACCTATACTATCAAGACCTTTCACAAGATGGTTTAAAACTATGAATAGAAACACATTTAATTTCCACAACTTATTTGTCTCATGAGAACCTATTGATGCATCGAGGTTCTATATAGAGTCAAGGACCCACCCATCATTGTCTGTACAAATCATTAATCATATAGAATAATGAAAATAAATAATATACCATATCAAATATCTATATTGAATAACGAATATAAACTTATAAATGATTCCTTATTAGAGGATAACTAGCAATAAGGGTAGTTGATGTTGATGAATGGAAATAACACTTAAAGATAATTAAAACATTATTAAGGAAAATAATCGTTAAACATTATAAAGAATCCCATTTCAATTTGAAATATTTTAATCATAATTTCTTATGAATTAATAAAATCAAATTAAATTTAAAATATCATGAGTAAGGAGATTCATGATATAAATTTTTTAATGGCGGTATGTACCCCAAATAAAATAGAATTGGTTCATAATAATAAATAAGTCTCAATGGAATGTAAATTGATAAAAAATACCTTAAATATGAATATAAAGACTCAAAATAATAATAATAAAATTAATAATTTAAAAATTAAACTTTTAAACATGAAAATGAAGCTTCTAAGAAATGATGATTGGTAAATCCATACATGTCATATGAGGTAAAAATAATATTCCTTTTCTTGGTAAAAATATTAGAAAATGCCTCATATAAAAATAAATAAGAAGCTTCTTTTGAAAAAAATTTTAAAAGACAAAATTGGTAAAACGTTACATACTAAATCATTTAGAAAAAAACTTTTTTGAAAACATTTTAATAAAATATGGATTTTATGGGAAAATAGGTTCTCTAACTAAGGATAAAAATGAAGTCAGGTTTTTTAAA
Source organism: Viscum album (assembly GCA_963277665.1). NCBI lineage: Eukaryota > Viridiplantae > Streptophyta > Magnoliopsida > Santalales > Viscaceae > Viscum > Viscum album. The sequence continues at coordinate 1,806,276,067 of OY728148.1, read as the reverse complement.
AACATTTTATAATATATTTTGAGTACCAAAAAGTGGTAAAATTGTACTGTTACTTAAAAAGGGTCATGAATAACCAAAATATAATAAAATTAATGTTTTATCAGATAATTATCATATGATTTCTTATGATGTAAATTCAAGTGTAAACAATCCTGAACAAAATGATGTTGTGAAGTAAACCCTTGAAAAGACCATAACATTTATGGAAAAATCAATCAATAAATAGATTATGTGTGTCAAATGTAAATCCAAATAAAACAAGTTTAAATAAAACAATATATATTAATAATGTTATTATATACATAATCATATATTATTAATGACAACGAGGAAGTAATATAACCCAATGAAAAGAAATTGGATTATGAAATTCTTTTCCACTTGGTAAATTTTAATTTGAATCCCCTTATAGGAAATAATTAAAATTGAAACTCAAAATTACCTGAATATAAATTAATTCATGGTATGATATATTAAAATGGGAATTATATACACCACAAAAAATAAGTAATTGGTGAAAAAGATATTAATCTCATAGATGTAAAAAGTGAGATGAAAATCTCTTACCTTGCATCTGATTTGTATCGTGTGAATTTATATTCCTGAATAAAAAACTTAGGTTAGAAATTTACTTTATTGATACTATTTTTCATATTTATCATAAATTTTATTTCACTTATTTCTATTTTTTATATAACTACTTAAACAATAATGTATACATTGGTTGTTTTGACCAATTTTGGTTTATGTATCAAAAACAACTTTAGTTGGTCAACTATGGTCAAAGGGGTCATTATATAACATATCTAGAATAATAATAATGAAATAATTATTATATTTATACATAAATTATACTTTTAAAACAAATCATTAAATATTTTTATAAAAAATGAATCAACATTACAATCACGGAGACGGTAGGTCGTACGTATACCTGAGTAACATTCCCATTTTTTAATGACCATTATGGAAAGAAGGTGAGTAACACCATATCATTCAATAATGATCATTAAATCATAAATACCATGTTATTTAATCATATATACTTATATATATAATTATTTTGATATAAAAAGGAATCACCTCATGTTGAGGAGGTGGTAGACCACACGTCCACAAACGACATTATAACCTTTTAAGTGTATGAAAGGGTAACAAAGATATTGATATATATTATATTAACAAAAATGTAATTATGTAATTAATATCATATAATTTTTTTTATTTCTCATATTTTTAATTAAAAACTTCCTTTATATATTTCATATATATTTTGAACGAACCACGTCGCTTTAAGGTGCGGTAGTCCACACTTTCACAAATGATGTTATCGTATTTACAAAAAATGGAAATTATAAGTACATGTGTTATAAATGAATTAAATAATAATAAATACATAATAAATATCATATATATCATATATAAATAGTGTTTCCATCATATTTTAAACCATGAGAGGCGGAAAAGGAAAATGAGGAATCATCATTTTTGTGAGGTGGTAGTTCACAGTATAGGTAAACAGTATGTTCGTTGCCCATTAGATGGAAGTATGTGTAATTTATGGTCAAAAACCTCACATAAAAACATATTAGTATATTTATGAAACTTATTTTGTTATATAATCATGTAATAATAAGAATTTAATGAGTGTATATTAAGAATAAAGCAAGAGAGCTTAAGTAAAGATGTTACCTCTTAATTGACTAACTTGTTTTCATTTTGCACCAAAGGGATTTCATGGATTGATTTTTTTTCAAAAGGTGGGATTAAATTAGTGAGGTAGAGATGTTGGGTAGTTAATTGGTCATAGTTTTTCTGAACCTAAGTGTCATGAGAGGTGTGATTAAGTGGGAGTAAAGGAGGCCTTTTATAGTGGAGGAGGAGTGGCACTCTTGTAATATTTTGACCAATGAACCCCAATCACATTTTTTTTATTAAAAGTGGATACATAATGTTAAAAAGTCTATAAAAGGTAGTATAGGGTCTAAATATTCCTATCCAATGGCTTTTGGAAATGTTTTTGGGTCATATTAGGCCTGAAGTTTAGGGTTTAGTCCCTTATTAATCTTAATTTCACCTTAATCGGTCTAATTAATTTTAATTACTTTCGCTAATGTTTTTGGTAAAAACTATGTTTTCATTATTATAAAATAAAAATTATTTTTTTTTAAAATATGGAATCAATTTTTACAAATTAAGATCACATATTTGGTATAAATTAATTTAAATTGAATCTCGTAGATGGGATGACGATGTGTGTTTTTAAAGTAAAAAAACGTTCAAAAGTTTGCTATGTTTTTATACTCAATTTAAAAGTGAAATTGATTCCAATGACTTAAGTTGGATTAATTTATAAAAATATGATTTAATTAAACTTTAAAATCAATCAAAAATATAATTTATCTTTATAAATAAATCATATGAAAAACCTGCTTTGAGTTGGAATTCAGTATTTTTCATTATTCATCAAAAAATGAGAATTCAAAGAAAAATACAAAAACCTCACCCTAACCTAATTTTTATGTTATTATTTTTAATATTAAGTTTATTTTCACATAAAATATTTATAAAAGTGCCAAAATTTTGATTTAAAATAGGTTCACCGTTAAAAGTCGGTAAAAGTGCCTTAATAAAAATATTGGGTTTGTTATTATCTTATACATATCAAATATATTGGATAAATATAAGAAATATTTTATTAAATATATAAAATATATATTTCATTAATCTCATTCACTAATTATAATTAATTTAGTTTATTAAGAAAAACTATTTTTGTGAGCATAAAAATAATAATACTTCCTTTATATTAAATTGGTTTATATTTTCATTTCTAATTAATATGTAACCAGTTAATTCAATTCATATTTTTGTAAACCATATGATTTATAAATTATTTAATAATATTCATAAATTATAATTTAATGGCTAGGTTAAGTATTTTTTTATAAAATAATAATATTTTAATAATATATTATTGTTCGGTAAAACTCGGTCTTGTGTGTTACGCAAGCCATTGAAGACACTCGTTGTGGTGTATGTTTCACACTAACTCAATATCATGTTCATTGCAAGCTATAGAATATATTGAATTTATTTAAAATATTAAATTTATTATAAATTCTTGGAATATTATATTCCCTTGCACGCTTGTTGTTACGTGTCATACACACTATCGAATACAATTTTCCGACTTTATATTTTTGGGGCATTACACAAGGACCGAACAGCGTGACCTGGTAGAACATAGTATTATTGAAAAAAAATGTTAAATGATTATTTCATATATGTATGTAAAGAGCTTCATCTAGAAAAGAATCAATGCTACTCAAGATACTAAGGGGTATTGTCACGACCCGTCTCTCGGGGCTCGTGTCGTGACTACCCCAAGCCCACCTTTCATAGGCCAGGGGATGGCGACTAGCACCAAAGGTGTAATTTCCTAAAACTAGGAAGGCATTGCCTTTATAACCTGTAAACACACGCAACAGAGCTCGATATGGAAACAAAACACTAATTTAAACTGTAAAAAAAAGTGTGATAAAAGTAAAAGGGGCTGGAAATACAGGCCCAATAGTAAAGTATAAGAAACTGAAAGTACAACAGAAGGAAAAAATAACTACCGCTAGAACTTTTTCTGAGGTTCCTACATGAAGGGTAGGTACAGATCACCTCCTCAGCACCCCAGGTCCATTCATCTCCTCCGTGTACTGTCACACCGTAAGGTCCACCCCTGGTACTGTCTAGTATTGGTATTCTCAGCCTCAGTCAGCATTGTCCGTCATCTACATCCAACACAATGAGGTGCGTGCATAGCTCGTGCAGGGGTGTGTATAACGATACTCAGTAGGGAACCGGAGACCCTCAAGGTCTCACAAGATCCAACAAGGATAAACCACAAACTATGAAATCAATATATAACCCCACTTATGTTTATGCCAATACATATACCTAAGTTAGCATGTAATCCATCTCAATCATGAGTTAAACACAATAGTTACTGACTCAGATCACACAGGTATACAACTTATGTAGAGAGAAAAATATGATTAGATGTAGACACTGAATCATCTTCTCTGTCGAACCCACATAGGATCCTGGTATAGTAATCAGAGTTGTAGAACCCATGTATAATCCTGGAATAGTAATCAGAGCTGTCGAACCCACGTAGGATCCTCGAACAGTAGTCAGAGCTTTCGAACCCATGTAGAATCCTGGAACAGTAGTCGGAGTTGTCGAACCCACATAGGATCCCTTTATCACATAGAATCTATCCATAGGGTTTCCACACAAAGCACGCTTGATTCCGCGAGGGTCCTCTCCTCGGGCCAAGTTTTGATACATCAACTGCCATGAATTCCCGCGAAAAGTATCCAAAAGGTCCTCCATGTCATAGGGGTCTCAACACAACTGGCAGCGGGTCAATCGGACGCCCGGTCTGTGAGTTATTAGCCTTTTTGTCCCAGGGGCCCGGTTGGATTTGTGATCGATCCAACCTCACCGTATCTCAACAATACCCAACACTCTAGTGGTGTATACACAAAGGGATCGTCACGCTCCAAGAATACCAGCACTGCTAACGGTTCATCAAACGGATGACTGGTGCCAAAGATATGGCCAAAAGAAAGTAAAGGGTCGCAGTGGGCCTGAGTCTGGTTTGACCCGGTTGAACCGACCTGGCCCGACTTAGTCTTGGCCAACCTGATTCAGGTTCAGCCCAGCCCGCTGGGCCCATCGGTAAAGGCCGCAACTAGTGTGAGGGTGCAGACGGTTCATGAGGGCAGAGACCGGCCGCGGGTCGGTGTAAAGGCGGTTTGGCCCGGAGGCACCGTGAGGGGCGTGGGAGGCCATCTCGGCCAGGCGCGCATGGGATGCGGCTCGGCAGCTCGACCCAAGAGGCAAGGGCTAGTTCGTCCAGCACCGTGAGGGGCGCAGCTCGGACGGCTCAGCCCGGATGGCCAAGGCCGGTTCGGAAAGCAGTTGCACAAGGCGCGCAATGTGCGCGGAGCGCGCGGAGTCCTGTGGCCTGTGCGGCTCGAACCTGCGGGGTCGGCATGGTTCGTACGGGGCGCCACAAGGACGACTTCGGGCCGGAGGGGTTCCAGTCAGAGCGCACGAGAGGCCAAAGGTAGCCAGGAGTGGGGTGGTGTGGGCCAGCGCGGTTCGGTCGGGGCGCACAGGAGACCGGCGGCGTCCGAGAGTCGGGTGCCGCAGGCCGACGTGGTTTGGCTGTGGCACACGGGAGGCTGGCAGTGGTCGGGAGCTGGTTCGGAAAAAGCGCCGCAAGGGTAGCATGAGTTTCGGAGTCCATGGGTATCGTGGTCGTTTCCCATTGCCTCCGTCCCCTCTTCGTTCCTTCTTCATGCTAAAGAACATCACAAACAAGAACAGAGGAGGATTTGAGCCATGTTGGTTTGGCCCGCACCCTCTGCGTTTAGCGTAGAAGCAAGCAGTTCATAAGAACGAATCACAACAACCCTCCCACAAAGGAAAACTTCATCGTTCTTTATTTTGAAAGAAAGGAGGAACATGGAAAATAATCACACTTAAAAGAAATTAATCCCCTACCTTGATCGTTGTTCGTCGACGAAGTCGCAGGGAAGAAGACAGAGTTTTCATCGTTCATCGCGTCCGCTGCACACTTCCAATCCCAAGCTCGTCTATCGGTTCATTGATGAAAATGAGGAGGGAAGGCCAGTTGAATACTTCCCACGTTGGTATCAGTCCGTGGATGAAGGCTAAAGGAGATCGTTCTTCAGAGTCGAAGGAGTTCTTCATTGGGAGAGTTCTTCGTTATTTGTTGGTGAGATCTTTTCTCTCAAAATCTCTAATCCACTTTTTCCAACCTTTTTTCAACCAAAAGAATAGGAATCCAAGGTAATAGATTATAAAATTTATTTTTGGAATAAAAATTCAAAAAGGGTGAATTAATTGAGTTGGATCCACTTAATTAATTCACAAGATTGGAAAAATAAATTAAAGAGGAGGATTTGGCACATTAAAGGAGGGGGGTGGAGAGACTCTCCCTCATTAATGAGGGGAGTTGAGAGGTTTTCCTCTCCCACTATTATTTGGGGGGTTTAGTCCTGGGTGGTCCCCACATCATAACCTCTTGCGGGAGGTTAGTTTAGGGTGGGCCCCACCACCATAACCTCTCATGGGAGGTTATGGTCGGGTGGTCCCCACACTTCTAACTTCCAACTTCCAAGTGGAGGTTTTAACCAACAAATAAAAATAAAGCTACATAACTTTATTTTTATTTAATTCATTCACTAAAAACCATAAATTAACTTTTATTCTCAACCAACTGCCATCGAGGTGAAAGTATTCTTAAGAGAATATCAGCGTTGCAAGTTCAATGGTGCCCTTGGATTTCAATTCCGAGCACCAGTTCAAAAGTTATAAAAACTCACTCATACGTTTTCTGAACGTACCCAAACAAAACTTTAGAAATTGATTCTGGGCACACCGGGCCTCAGAATCATTTGCCGTCAAATTTCGTGGACTTGTAAAATTTCCATGTATTTAAGAAAAAAATCTATTGAAATTCTAGGTCTTTACATGCTCCCAACCATAGGGCTTTACATCCCCATAAGCTACAACACGATCTAAGGGAACAAGTGGAGGTACTGAGCATGCATCTGAGCCTCCCACTCCCATGTGTTCTCCTAGAGGTTTTTGTGCTACCAGCGAAGGCGCACTAGAGGTATCGACCATCCACGAAGGACTCAATCATGTCGATCCACAATCTCTAATGGAACCTCTGAAAATGTCTCCCCATCGTTGACGTCCATATCTCCATCGTTGATGATGTGAGAGGGGTCATGCACGTATCTCCTTAGCTGGGATATGTGGAAGACTTCATGCACCCAGTGCAACTGAGGTGGAAGAGCTTAGCGGTAAGCCACCTCGCCAACTCTGCTGAGGACCTGGAAAGGTCCGATGAATCTCAGAGATAACTTGCCGCCTCAGCCAAATCTCTATAGACCTCATCAAGGTGAGACCCGTAGAAAGACGTGGTCTCCATCCTCGAACTCCATAGGCCTCTGTCTCTTGTGTTCATATGACTTTTGTCTTCTCTATACAGTCTTCATCCGCTCCTGGATGATCTGCACCTTCTCCTTGGTTGTTCATACCATCTCTAGTCCCACTAGTGCTGACTCCCCAGAGTCAGTCCAGCACAAGGGTGATCTGCAAGGTCACCGATATAACGCCTCAAAAGGTGTCATCCCAATGGTGGAGTGATATCTGTTGTTACATGAAAACTCCACCAAAGGTAAGTGATCCTCCCAGATGCGACCGAAGTCGAGGACACAAGCACGCAGCATGTCCTCAAGGGTCTTAATGGTCCGCTCATATTGACCATCCATCTGAGGATGGTAGGCGGTGCTCAAATGAATTTGTGTCCCGAAAGCCTTCTACATCCCCTTCCATATCCAGGAAGTAAAACGTGTGTCACAATCAGAGACAGTCATCGATGGTACTCCATGTTTCTGCACAATCTTCTGCACATAGAGGCATCCCAAACTCTCTACTAAACCTTGTTCACTGGTCAGTAGGAAGTGGGCCGACATGGTGAGTCGGTAGACGATCACCCAAATCAATTCATGACGTCTGGATGTATGTGGAAGTCCTATCACGAATTCCATGGATATCCCATCCCACTTCTAGTCTGGAACCTCTAAAGGCTGAACTAAGCCTGCTGGTACCTGGTGATCTTCCTTCACTTGCTGACAAGTGAGGCACCGAGAGACAAAATCTGCAACTACCTTCTTCATTCTAGGCCACCAGTGCTGTCACCAGAGATCCCGGTATATCTTCTCCACTCCTGGATGTACTGCTAGAGGGTATGTGTGCAACTCCCTCAACACTTCCTCCTGAAGTGACATTGGTACCATATTACGTCCTCTGAAGAGGATGAAGTGCTCCCCGCCTTTAGAAAATCCATCAGGTGCCTGTCCTATGGATATCTGAGAACAGCATGTCTCGCAGTCAGTGTCCCCATGTTGCGTCTCCCTGACTCAATGAAGAAGTGGGGGAGTGGTCATAAGAGACTGAAGAAAGGATGCTCCATCTCTATTCACAAAGGATATCTGTAAAGCATCTAGCTGTTATGTTGCCTCGCTTAGCAGCTGTATACCAGACCTCCTGCTGAGTGAATTTGAAAAAATGTTCCCCTTCCTAGGAGTATAGACAATCTTGAATTCATAGTCCTAGAGGAACTCAATCCAACGTCACTATCTCAGGTTCAGGTACTTCTGAGAGAAGATATACATGAGACTTTTGTGATCAGAGTACACGGTAAAACGTTCACCCATCAGATAGTGTCGCCACATCTTCAAGGAAAAGACCACTACTGCTAACTCCAGTTCATGGGTAGCGTATTTCTACTCGTGTTTTCTTAGCTATCTAGAACCATATGTCATCACTTCTCACTCCAGTATCAGGACATACCCGAGTTTGGTCATTAATTCGTCGTAGTAAACTACATACCCTACGCCTTCCTCCGGTAGCCTCAAGATGGGGGAACTAGTCAGTCTCTTCCTCATCTCCTGAAATATTTAATGGCATCTCTCCGACCATACAAAGGGTTTCCCATTCTTCATCAAGGATAATAGTGGTGCTGCAACTCTGGAGAAATCTGGCACAAATCTCTAGTAGTATCCATCTAAACCCAGGAAACTCTGTACTTTCGTCACACTCTGGGGTGGCTCCCAAGCAAGTATTGCCTCTATCTTCGCTAGATCTACTACAACTCTAGCCTCCTAGATGACATGTCCCAAAAAGTGGACCTCTCGGATCCAAAACTGGCACTTCGAGAGCTTACCATAAAGCTGGTGCTCTCAGAGTGTGTCTAGTACTACCTGAAAATTGTAGGCATGCTCCTCCTCAGTAGTCGAGTAGATCAGAATGACATCGATTGAAGACTACGATAAAGTGATCGAGGTATGGATGGAAGATCCTTTTCATGGGTCCCATTAACACTTCAAGATAATTGGTTACACCGAATGGAAAAACCCAGAACTCTTAGTGGTCGTACCGACATCTGAAGGTCATCTTCTGCACATCCTCATCTCAAACTCTATGATGGTGATAGCTAGATCTGAGGGCTATCTTCGAGAAGCATCATGATCCCTTTAGCTGATCAAAGTGGTCTTGAATCCTTGGGAGTGGGTACTTGTTCGTCACGGTTTCCTGGTTCAGGTGATGGTAGTTGACCCAAAGCCTCAAGCTCTCATCCACCTTCTTGGAAAATAGAATCAGGGCTACCCAAGGACAAACACTGGGCCAGATGAATCCCTTCCCTTGAAAGTCCTCTAGCTATACCTGCAGCTCACGAAGCTCTGCGGGAGCCATCCGATAGGTTGGTGTAGATATCGGTGTCGTCCTGAGGTATAGGTCAATGTAAAATTCCAACTCTCTACGAGGAGTTAGACCTGAGACATCATCAGGTAAAACATCTGCATACTGGTCCACCACTATAGGATAGCTCGAACTCTCCACATCAACTGCTCCGAGGGTAAGGCAGGCCAACTGATGAGTGATCATTAGCACCCTCCTCTGAGTAAGTCCGCCATGTGATGCAAAGGATTCATTCTTGCCGGTGAAGGTGAACCTAGTCACATCTGTGCAGACACACCACACTTTGTTCCTAATACAGTAAATCTGAGCATAGACTATAGATAACCAGTCCATACCCAAGATGATGACTTAAGGCCTCAAAGCTGCTATGAGGAGATACCAGACAAAGATCTCACCTCCTAGAGTAAGCTCACACTACCGGCACCAATGTGTAATCATTTAGTTTGCTCTTGTAGGAGTCTCTAGCCATAAGGATTGATCCAACGGCCCCATTTGTAATCTTCGAGCTCCGAACGAGGACGGTGACAATGAAAGAGTGAATGGAACCTGTGTCTACAAGAACTGCAACTGTGGTGGAATAGACACAGATGGTACCTCGTATCATCTCCATAGCTCCATGATCATAAGCCTCAGCTGCCTAGAGCTGAGATCTCGCATGTCCACCTGATCCCTACGGTCGGGGTGGACCTCCTAGAGCTGGTGGTGGTGGTAGGACATCGAAACGTAATCCACCACCTACTGTTCGGCCAGCTCCTCTACCAAGTCTGCCTGCTCCCTGTGGATGACCATGGTCAAACCTCTGCCTCTGCTTGGGAGGTCCCTCAATTTTCTGCTAATCATCCGCACGGCGGGTCGGCAGTCTCGTGCCATGTGACCCATCCTGTCGCATGCATAGAACTGCCTACTCCTCTTATGAATTGCTCTATCCCATGTCCCCCGCACAACCGAACCCGTGTCCTGAGGTCGTCCACTAGATGGTTTGTTCCGCTTGGATCTCTGCGACATCTGTCTGCTGCCAGCTGCAGAAGACTCTGCTACGTGTCTCCCGGTGGTGGTTCTTGATGTTGGTGACTGCTTCGCAAGGAAACTCTCCACTAAGGGGGCTCTCTCCAACACCTCCACCTATGTCAGGATGCTGAGGGAGATCATTGAATCCTTGATCTCCCACCTGAGCCCCTGGTCGAAGGTCCGAGCCCTAAAGAATGGGTCTAGAACCATATTTGTGGAGTAGCATGAGAGGTCTGTGAACCTCACTGAGTACTGATCCACCGTCATGCTACCCTGCTACAGATGAAGTATCTTATGTATCTACACTGCATGTAGGGTGGCTAGGACAAACTTCGGTTGAAACGGGCTCTCGAAGTCTTCCTAGAGAAGTGTCACCCCATCATGAACCTAGAGCATCATGCTCTACCGTCTTCCTACTATTGCATGAATGATACTCGTGGAAATGATCACCATAAGGTCGGTCAGTGTCCCTACCAGTCTGAAGACTCTCACTACAGCCTCCAGCCAATCATTGGATATCCGCGGGTCTGTCTCACCCTTGAACCTGGGCGGCCTTGGGCATTGGAACTCGTGCTAAACACTCAGTCGGTGTGCACTCTCTACTGCTAGTGCTGGTGGCATCGGTGGCCCATTGGGTAGTGGTACAGCAGGTGCCTCCACTTTGATAGGGCCTCGCACCGAGGCCTCGTCACTCGGTGGACTGCCATCTCGTACAAAGCCTGGAACCCAGGATGGCTGTCTGTGTGGCTCCATCCTGAAAAGAAACAGGTGCATCATGGTAAAAAGATTATACCTAGTAAGCTGACTCAAAGAAAAATTTTGAAAACACACATGCAATCAGGGTTTTCGTGCACTGAGTCGGAAATCAGAAGTTAGGGTCCTGGTGTATGGATACGTCGGCCACCGCACCAACCCTAGACTCTCTGAACTGAGAACCACACTCACTACTCTTAACACTATTTATTTATAGAAAAGAAATATCAGAGTCCTATGTTCTATGGTAGAACTGACTCCTCTGATACCAATTTGTCACAACCCATCCCCTGGGGCCCGTGTTGTGACTTCCCCAAGCCCGCCTTCCATAGGCTAGGGGCTAGCGACTAGCAACAAAGGCGTAATTCCCTAAAACTAGGAAGGCATTGCCTTTATAACCTGTAAACACATATAACAGAGCTCGAGATGGAAACAAAACACACTAAGTAAAATTGTATAACAAAATTGTGCTGAAAGTAAAAGGGAATGGAAATACAAGCCCAACAGTAAAGTACAAGAAACTGAAAGTGCAACAGAAGGAAGGAATAATTGCCGATGGAACGTCGTCCGAGGTTCCTACCAGAAGGGTAGGTACAGATCACATCCTTAGCACTCTCGGTATGTCCATCTCCTCTGTGTACCGTCACACCGTAAGTTCCACCCTAGGTACCGTCCGGTCACGACCCGTCCTCGGGGCCCGTGTCGTGACTACCACAAGCCCGCCTTCCATAGGCCAGGGGCTGGCGACTAGAACCAAGGTGTAAATCCCGGTAAAGGGGAGGAATTTCCTTTGTAATGTAAACAAGCACCATAGAGTAAGCAAGTGGAAAAAAGTAAACACTAAGTAAAAACTGGAACAACAGTAAGTGTGGAAAAGTAAGTGGGCCAGAATACAAACCCAAACTGAAAGTAAAGTACAACTCAAAAGGGAAAACAGCAACTGAAAAGTAAAGCTGCAACATCGAGCCATCCACTGGAAGTCCCACCTGAAAGGTGGGTACAGACAACCTCCATAGCTCCTCGGTCCAGCCGTCTGCTCTGAGTACACCCCGCACAGTGGTCCACCTCCAGGTATTGTCCTGCTCCGCAAGCCTCCACCACGATCAGTGATGTCCGTCGTCTGCAACCAACACAACATAGTGCGGGCATATCCCGTGCAGGGGTGAGTATAAGCTACTCAGTAGGGACCCTGAGACCCCCGAAGGTCTCCCGGAATCCAAAAAGGATAAACCACAAAGGAAACATACAATCATGAAGTAACATCTGACACGGCTTAGGTATATGCCCATACATATACCTAAGTCACCTATTCTCTCTCGGCTCCAACATCCGAGCTCAAGTACAACCCAGTCCACACAGGAAAGAAAAATGTAAATCCACACAGGATAGCACAACACAATCAAAAAAGGAAAGTAAAACATAAATCCACATAGGATAGCACAACACATTCCACAATGGAAAGCAAATAGGGTTTCAGCTCACACATGTATACTTCTTCGAATGACGATAGAGATGATCACTGATCCATCTAAGTCGTTGGACCGACAAAGGATCGATAGATGCAAACCCCCGCAATGACCCACAAAGGATCTTACCCATAAAGGATCGATAGGTAACTAACCCCCGCAAAGACCCACATAGGATCGGGCCCACACAGGACCTGTAGGCGCTGGCCCACACAGGACCGCTGAGCGCTGACCCACACAGGATCGGACCCACACAGGATTGGTATCACTGACCCACAAAGGATCTCTGAGTGTTGTAGTCGTCGACGTCGAATCCACTGAGGATCTCTGCACAGTCAACGTCGTCACAGTAGCAGTCGCAGCCAGCTCTAGGGTTCCCGCACACAGCAAGCTCATTCGGGAGGGTCCGCTCCACGAGCCAAGAGGCCGATACATCAACTGACACATAGTCCAGATTTGATGTTTCCAAAAGTTCTGTATCGTCAACAGGAACTCAACGTCGCAAACGGTGCGTCAATCGGACGCCCGGTCTGAAAGTTATTGGCTATTTCATCACAGGGGCCCAGTTGGTTTTTAAGGAAAAACCAAACCGACCGTACTCCACCTGCATCCAAACCTCGGGCGGAGTAAGCCAAAAGATCCATCTCACTTAGAGGAATCCATCAAAGTCGACGGCACGTCAATTGGACGTCCGAAGCTCATGATATGAGCATTTCCACTCCTAGGGCGCGGTTGGTTTCGTGTATGAACCAACCCGGCCGAACCCAAAGTATTCCGAAACCTTGAGTGTGATATACCGAAATGACCGTCTTGATCCAAGGATCGCTTCTCCGCTGATGGCGCGTCATTCGGAGGCTCTTAGCTCATGCTACGAGCAAAAGACCGAAAAGGTCCGGGAATGGGGGGTCTGGGCCTGGACCGACCCGGCCCAACCCCCCTGGGTCAGCCGGAACCGGGTCGACCCGACCCGGGTCCAGGTCCGACCCGGTTGGGCGTGGCCCGGCCCGGCCGGGGCGCAACCCGGCCGGCGGGTCGGCGCGGCCCGGCTCAGCTCGGCTGAGAAGGCGGAGTCTGAGGCGGGGGCGCGCTGCCCCCGCGTGTCAACACCCCCCCCCCCCCCACCCACCCACCGCGGGGGCCACCCTTGGTCAGCGGACGCGGAATTGCCGTGTCCCGTGTGCACCAGACCCGCGCGGCCGCGGGTCCGCTGGCCACCGCCACCGCGGCTTCAGCCGCGGCGGCCCTGTCTGGCGGTGCCGCCGCCTCCGGCCGCCGGTGGGTTCCACGGGCCACCGGACTTGCTCCGGTGGTCCGATTTTGTTTCCGTATGCGCCGTAGCTCCTCCTGGGTACCGTACTTCACTGCGGAAACAACGAATCACCTCTGCGGTATGTTTTTTCGACGCCCGCCAATTCTCACATCAACGAAGAACTGCTGAGGGTTGTCGGGCCGTGTTTCTTTGGCCCGCACCCTCCGCGTTAGGTGATAACAATCGGGAAGAATAAATTATCATATGAAAATGTAACAAGATACAATTTAATAAATTAAAATTGCACTTGATCCAGGTTCTTTGTTTTAAGAGGAACATCCACGGAAATATAAATTATTTCACAAACAAACCCCTACCTCATCAAGTCGTCGAGCGTGCGTTCTTCGCGGAATTGGTCGCCACGGAAGGAGGTGATCGTCGCGTCGCGGAAGGGCGCCGCTTCGTCGCGGAAGGGCGTCGCATCGACGAACTCCGAGGTTCAAGAACATGTAGATTTAATTATATTAATTAAATCCATGATGTTTTTATAACCCACAAAGAGATTTAAAAGAAGAAACCGAAAAGCTCCTACCTCAAGCAGTTGGTGATCGGAGATCGTTGCGGGGAAGAACATCTCGGATGAAGTGTCGTCAATCTCTGAGGGTGATGGTGTTCTTCACGTTCTTCACGTTCCTCGTGAAGGAGGATGAAGGCACAAAATTTCTGTCAAAAGCCTCTCAACGAGAAATCTTCAAGAATTCGTGCGTTGTTCTTATTTTATTATTACGCCAACGGATTTTAAACAGGTTAAGAAACGATTAAATTAATTCATAGAATTAATTTAACGAAGTTAAATGCCCAATTAATTGGTGCGTTAAGAATTTAATAAAACGCGTCAGTTGACTTTCATAATGACGGGTTTTCACGGGGGTGTTATTTAGCGGAAAAGAAACGGTGGGGCTCGTGCGGGACCCACCTCACAAATATCCTACCAAGAGGGTAGGATATTTTGAATCATACCCTATCCGCTTTAACTCAGCTTAAGCAGATTTAAGTGGCTTTGAAGTGGATTTAAGTGAAATAAAAATAACATTATCGCACACTTTATTTTATTTCTTAACTTAACGCCAAAAATTTAAAAACCACACCCGAGAAAACGCAACTCCAAAAGAGGCATTTCTAAGCAAATACCAGCGCTACGATTCCATTGGTGCCCTCAGAATTTGATTCTTGAGAACCGGTTCAAAATTTAGAAAAACCCGCTCATTCGTTCACTGAACGTACCCGAGCCAAACTTTGGAAAATGATTTCGGGCACACCGGGCCTCGGAATCAGGTGCCGTCATAAATTGCGTTCTTGTAAAATTCCAAAGAAAAATTAAGAAAAAAAATTTCCTTGAATTTTATGGGCCTTTACATCACTCTCACCTCAGGGCTTTATGTCCTCGTAAAGATACATCATAATCTAGGAAAACAAATGTGGGTACTGAGAACGCATCTGAGCCTCCCGCTCCCAAGTGCTCTCCTGGAGGTTTCCGTGCTGCCATCTAATGTGCACAAGAGGAATCGATCATCCATGTAGGACCCTCTCCTGTTTATCCTCGATCTCCATAGGAACCTCCGAAAAAGTATCTCCATCATCCACGTCTAGCTCCCCATGGTCAATTATGTGCATCGTGTCGTGCAAGTATCTCCTCAGATGGGATACGTGGAAGACGTCGTGCACCCGATGCAACTGAGGTGGTAGAGCTAGGCGATAAGCCACCTCGCCAATCCTGCTAAGGACCTAGAATGGTCCGATGAAGCATGGAGACAACTTGCCACCTCGGCCAAATCTCCGTAAACCACATCGAGGTGAGACACGCAAGAATACATAGTCACCATCCTCGAAATCTAGTGGCCTCCTCCTCCTGTCAACATAAGACTTATGCCGGCTCTAAGCTGTCCTCATCCGCTCCTGGATGACCTGGACCTTCTCTGTCATGGCCCGGACCATCTCTAGTCCCACAAGTGCTGACTCCCCAGGGTCTGTCCAGCACAAAAAAGATCTGCAAGGTCTGCCGTACAACGCCTCGTATGGTGCCATCCCGATGGTGGAGTGGTAACTGTTGTTGTACGCAAACTCCACAAAGGGTAGGTGGTCCTCCCAGCTGCGACCAAAGTCAAGGACACATGAACGGAGAATTTCCTCGAGAGTCTGAATGGTCATCTCCGTCAGACCATCCTTCTGAGGGTGAAAGGCGGTGCTCAGACGTAGTTGCATCCCGAACGCCTCCTGCAACCCCTTCTAAAACCGAGAAGTAAAGTGAGCATCTCGATCTGAGACGATAGATGATGGCACACCATGAAGCCGTACAATCTCCTGAACGTAGACACGCCCCAGGATCTCCACTGATCCCTGCTCTCTGATGGGTAAGAAGTGAGCCGACTTGGTGAGTCGGTCAACAATCACCCAGATGGAGTCGTGACCTCTGGATGTGCGTGGAAGTCCAGTCACGATGTCCATAGATATATCGTCCCACTTCCACTCCGGGACCTCCAAGGGTTGTACCAAGCCTACTGGTACCTGGTGCTCTGCCTTCACCTGCTGGCAAGTGAGGCATCGAGAAACGAACTCTGCCACAGCCTTCTTCATGTCTGGACACCAGTGTTGTCGTCTGAGATCCCGGTACATCTTCGCCACTCCAGGATGTACCGCCAAAGGAGAAGTGTGAAACTCTCTCAGCACCTCCTCTCTTAAATCAACTGGTACCAAGGTTCGTCCTCTAAAAGGATGACGTGCTCTACTCCCAAGGAGAATCCATCAGGTGTCTGTCCTGAGGATATCTGTGCACGCCACGTCTCACAGTCAGTGTCACCACGCTGTGCCTCTCTGACCTGCTGTAGTAGTGGAGGAGTGACTGTAAGAGGCTAAAGGAAGGCTGCTCCATCTCTATCCACAAAGGATATCTACAATGCGGCAAGCTGCTCTGTCGCCTCCTCGAGTAGCTGAATGTCCATTCTCCGGCTGAGAGCATCGGCTACCACGTTCCCCTTCCCAGGAGTATAGACTATCTCAAAGTCATAGTCCTGGAGGAACTTGAGCCATCGCTGCTGTCTCAGGTTCAGGTCCTTCTGTGAGAAGATATACCTGAGACTCTGATGGTCAGCAAAGACTGTAAATTGCTCGCCCATCAGATAGTGTCACCATGTCTTCAGAGTGAAGACCACTACTGCTAACTCCAGGTCATGGGTAGCGTAGTTCTGCTCATGCGGCCTCAACTGACGTGATCCATAGGCGATCACTGCCCGCTCCTACATCAGGACACATCCGAGTCCGGTCCTTGATGCATCGCAGTAGACTACGTACCCTACTACCTCCTCAGGCAACCTCAAGATAGGGGCACTGGTCAATCTCTGTCTCAGCTCCTGGAAGCTCTGCTGACATCTGTCTGACCACACAAAGGGTTTCCCCTTCTTCATAAGAGCTGAGAGTGGTGCCACAACTCTGGAGAAGTCTGGTACAAATCTCTGATAGTATCCAGCTAGTCCCAAGAAACTCTGCACCTCTGTCACACTCTTGGGTGGCTCCCAAGCTAGCACTGCCTCGATCTTCGCGGGATCCACCGCAACTCCCGCCTCAGAAATGACGTGCCCCAAGAAGTGGACCTCACATATCCAGAACTGACACTTAGAGAGTTTTCCATAAAGCTTGTGCTCTCGGAGTGTGTCTAGTACAACCCGCAAGTGGTAGGCATGCTCCTCCTCAGTCGTCGAGTATATCAAAATGTCGTCGATGAAGACCACGAAAAATCGATCGAGGTATGGCTGAAAGATCCTATTCATGAGGCCCATGAACACTTCTGGAGCATTGGTTACGCCGAATGGCATAACCAAGAACTCATAGTGGCCATACCGACATCTGAAGGCTGTCTTCTGCACGTCCTTGTCTCGAACTCTGAGCTGATGATAGACCGACCTAAGGTCTATCTTTGAGAACCACCGTGATCCCTTGAGCTGATCGAAGAGGTCATCAATACTTGGTAGCAGATACTTGTTCCTCACTGTCACCTGGTTCAGGCGACGATAGTCGACACAAATTCTCAAGCTCATGTCCGCCTTCTTGGTGAACAATATCGGGGAAGCCCAGGGTGAAACACTGGGTCGGATGAATCCCTTTCCCTGCAAGTCTTCCATCTGTACCCATAGCTCTCGAAGCTCAGCGGGGGCCATCTGATATGCTGGAGTCGATATCGAGGTTGTCCCGGGGTACAGGTCAATATGAAAGTCTACCTCTCTGCGAGGAGGTAGCCCTGGAACGTCGTCGGGAAAGACATCTGCATACTGATCCACCACTACAGGAAAACTAGGACTCTGCACGTCAACTGCACCTAGGATGAGGCTATCCAACTGATGAGTGATGGGATGTCCTCTCCTCTTCGTAAGTCTATCCTATGCTGTGAAGGCTCCCTTCTCACTGGTGAAGGTGAACCTGCTCCCGTCGGTGCGTACACATCGCACCTTGCACCTAATACAGTCAATCTATGCATGGACTGTAGATAACCAATCCATGCCCAAGATGATGTCGTAAGGCCTCGATGCCACTACAAGAAGATCCCAGCCAAATCTCTCGCCTCCTAGAGTAATCTCACACTTCCGGCACCAGTGTGTAATCGTCGAGTCTGCTCCCGTAGGAGTCTCTAGCCATAAGTATCGAGCCAACGGCTCTGTCGGAATCTCTGAGCTCCGAACAAGGAAAGCGACTATGAAAGAGTGACTCGCTCCTGTGTATATAAGAACTTCATCAAGGGTGGAATAGACAAAGATCGTACCTCGAATCATCTCGGGCGCGCCGTGGTCGTAGGCCTCCACTTCCTGGAGTTGTGCCTGTCTCTACCGCCATCTCCCTGTGGTCGGGGTGGACCTCCTGGTGGTGGTGGTGGTAGAGCCTCAAAGCATCGCCCACCACCTGCTGCTCGACCAGATCCTCTGCCTCATCTGCCTCCTCCCTGTGGACTGCCACGGTCGACCCTCTGCCTCTACCTGGGTGGCCCCTCAACTCTCTGGTGCTCCTTGACACGATGGGTCGGGCAGTCACGAGCCATGTGACCCTGTCCGCCGCATGTGTAGCACTGCCTGCCTCGCGAAAGACTGGCTCCGCGCTGTGTGCCCCGCACAGCTGAGCCAGTGTCCTGAGGCCATCTATGTGAGGTTCTGGTCTTCTTGGACCCCTGAGTCATCCGTCGACTGCCTGCTGCAGAAGACTCTGCTACGTGCCGCCCCGCGGTAGGTCTCGCCGCTAGAGAAGTCTCAGCAAGAAAGCTCTCGATCAAAAGGGCTCGCTCCAGTACTCCTGCCTGAGTCTGAATGCTGAGGGAGATCAGCGATGCCCTGATCTCGTGTCTCAATCCCTGCTCAAAGGTCTGGGCCCGGAAGAACGGGTCCTGTACCATGTCGGTCAAGTAGCGCGAGATATCGTTGAATCTCTCCAAGTACTGGGTGACCGTCAAGATGCCCTGCTGCAGCTGAAGAAGCTCCTGGATGCGCACCACACGGAGGGTGGCCAGGACGAACTCTGAGTGGAAGAGGCCCTCAAAGTCTGTCCAGATGAGAGAGGCCTCATCATGCACCTAGAGCATCAAGCTCCACCATATTCCTACTGCCGTGTGCAGTAGGCTCACAACGAGGATCACCATGAGGTCTGCTGGTGTCCTCACTAACCAGAAAACTTGCACCACTGCCTCCAGCTAGTCCTTGTCTACCTGGGGGTCCATCTCCCCGTGGAACCTAGGTGGTTGCTGGCACTAGAACTCATGCAGTGCACTGAGGCGACGTGCATCGTCAGCGGCTGGTGCTGGAAGCATCGAGGGCTTGGCAGGTAGAGGTACCACTAGTGCCTCTACTGTCAATAGGCCCTGCACCGAGGCCTCGTCGCTCGGCGGGCTGTCGTCACGTACGACTCTTGGAACCCTAGCTGGCTGCCATCGTGGGGCCATCCTGAAAAGGAAACAGGTGTTCCATGATCAGAACAGTATACCTGGTGAGATGACATAAAGTAATCACAAAGAAAACATGTATCACACATGCAATAAATGTTTTCGTGCATTAAGTCGGAAATCAGAAGTCAGGGTCCTGGTGTATGGATACGTCGGCCGCCGCACCAACACTGGACTCCCTGGACTGATAACCACACCCATTATGCTAAACACTATTGCTTCACATAGAAAAGATCAGAGTCCGTGGTAGGACCGAACTCCTCTGATACCAATTTTTCACGACCCATCCTCGGGGCCCGTGTCGTGACTACCCCAAGCCCGCCTTCCATAGGCCAGGGGTTGGCGACTAGCACCAAGGCGTAAATCCCAGTAAAGGGAAGGCATTGCCTTTGTAATGTAAACAAGCACCACAGAGTAAGCAAGCGGAAAAAGTAAACACTAAGTAAAAACTAGTACAACAGTAAGTGTGAAAAAGTAAGTGGGCCAGAATACAAACCCAAACTGAAAGTAAAGTACAACTCAAAAGGGAAAACAGCAACTGAAAAGTAAAGCTGCAACGTCGAGTCATCCACTAGAAGTCCCACCTGAAGGGTGGGTACAGAGAGCCTCCACAGCTCGTCGGTCTAGCCATCTGCTCCGAGTACACCCCGCTCAGTGGTCCACCTCCAGGTACTATCCTACTCCGCAAGCCTCCACCGCGATCAACGTTGTCCGTCGTCTGCAACCAACATAACGTAGTGCGGGCATAGCCCGTGTAGGGGTGAGTATAAGCTACTTAGTAGGGACCCCGAGACCCCCGAAGGTCTCCCGGAATCCACAAAGGATAAACCACAAAGGAAAGATACAATCACGAAGTAACATCTGACACGGCTTAGGTATATTCCCATACATATACCTAAGTCACCAATTCTCGCTCGGCTCTAACATCCGAGCTCAAGTGCAACCCAGTCCACACAGAAAAGAAAAACGTAAATCCACACAGGATAGCACAACACAATCCACAAAGGAATGTAAAACGTAAATCCACACAGGATAGCATAACACAGTCCACAAAGGAAAGAAAATAGGGTTTCAGCTCACACATGAATACTTCTTCGAATGACGATAGAGATGATCACTGATCCATCTAAGTCGTCGGACCCACAATGGATCGATAGGTCCTATCCCCCACAATGACCCACAAAGGATCTGACCCACAAAGGATCTATAGGTAACTAACCCCCGCAAAGACCCACACAGGATCGGGCCCACACAGGACCTGTAGGCGCTGGCCCACACAGGACCGCTGAGCGCAGACCCACACAGGATCGGATCCACACAGGATCGGTAGCACTAACCCACAAAGGATCGTTGAGTGTTGTAGTCGTCGTCGTCGAATCCACTGAGGATCTCTGCACAGTCGTCGTCGTCACAGTAGCAGTCGCAGCCAGCTCTAGGGTTCCCGCACACAGAAAGCTCGTTCGAGAGGGTCCTCTCCACGAGCCGAGAGGCTGATACATCAACTGACACATATTCCAGAGTTGATGTATCCAATAGTTCTGTATCGTCAACAAGAACTCAACGTCGCAGACGGCACGTCAATCGGACGCCCGGTCTGAGAGTTATTGGCTTTTTCGTCCCAGGGGCCCGATTGGTTTTTAATGCAAACCCAACCTGACCATACTCCACCTGCGTCCAAACCTTGGGCGGAGTAAGCCAAAAGATCCGTCTCACTTAGAGGAATCCATCATAGTCGATGGAACGTCAATTGGACGTCTGAAGCTCAAGATATGAGCGTTTCCTCTCCAAGGGCCCGGTTGGTTTCATGTACGAACCAACCCGGCCGAACCCAAAGTATTCCAAAACCTTTGGTGTGATATACCGAAATGCCCATCTCGATCCAAGGATCGCATAGCCGCTGACGGCGCATCGTTCGTAGGCTCGTAGCTTAAGTTACGAGCAAAATATCGAAAAGGTCCGGGAACGGGGGTCTGGCCCCGGACCGACCCGGACAACCCCCCCACCCCCCCCCCCCCCCTTGGTCGGCCCGAACCGGGTCGACCCGACTCGTGTCCGGGTCCGACCCGGTTGGACGCGACCCGGTCCGGCCTGGGCGGCCTGACCCGGCCTGGGCGCGACCCGGCCGGCGGGTCGGCTCGGCCGAGCGGGTGGAGTCCGGGGCGGGGGCGCGCTGCCTGTGCGTGTCAACACTGCCCCCCCCCCCACCGCGGGGGCCGCCCTTGGTCAGCGGACGCGGAATTGCCGTTTCTCGTGTGCACCGGACCTGCGAGGCCACGGGTCTGCTGGCCGCCACCGCCGCGGCGGCCCTGTCCGGCGGCGCACCAGGGCGCCGCCGGCAACCCGCGCCGCCGGCGGGTTCCGCGGGCCACCGGAGTTGCTCCGGTGGTCCGATTTCGTTTCGGTCTGCGTCGTAGCTCCTCCCAGGTCTCGTACTTCACTTCGGAAACAACGAATCACCTCTGCGGCATGTTTTGTCACCGCCCACCAATTCGCACATTAACGAATAACTGTGGAGGGTTGTCGGGCCGTGTTTGTTTGGCCTGCACCCTCCGCGTTAGGTGATAACAATCGGGAAGAATAAATTATCTCATAAAAATGTAACAAGATACAATTTAATAAATTAAAATTTCACTTGATCAAGGTTCTTTGTTTTAGGAGGAACATCCACAGAAATATAAATTATTTCACAAACAAACCCCTACCTCGTCAAGTCGTCGAGCGTGCGTTCTTCGCGGAATTGATCGCCGCGGAAGGAGGTGATCGTCGCGTCGCGGATGGGCATCACGTCGTCGCGGAAGGGCGTCACATTTTCGCGGAAAGGCGTCGCATTGACGAACTCTAAGGTTCAAGAACATGTAGATTTAATTATATTAATTAAATCCATGATGTTGTTATAACCCACAAAGAGATTTAAAAGTAGAAACCCGAAATCTCCTACCTCAAGAAGTTGGTGATCGGAGATCGTTGCAAGGAAGAACGTCTCGGAAGAAGCGTCGTCAATCTCCGAGGGTGACGGAATTCTTTTCATTCTTCGCGTTCTTCGCGTTCTTCGCAAAGGAGGATGAAGGCACAAAATTTCTGTCAAAAGCCTCTCAACGAGAAATCCTCAAGAAGTCGTGCATTGGTCTTATTTTATTATTACGCCAACGGATTGTAAATAGGTGAAGAAACGATTAAATTAATTCATAGAATTAATTTAATGAAGTTAACCTCCCAATTAATTGGTGCATTAAGAATTTAAGAAAATGCGTCAGTTGACTTTCATAATGACGGGTTTTCGTGGGGGCGTTACTTATCGGAAAAGAAACGGTGGGGCTCGTGTGGGCCCCACCTCACAAATATCCTACCAAGAGGGTAGGATATTTTGAATCATACCCTATCCGCTTTAACTCATATTAAGCAGCTTTAAGTGGCCTTGAAGTGGCTTTAAGTGAAATAAAAATAAAGTTGTCGCACACTTTATTTTATTTCTTAACTTAACGCCAAAAATTTAAAAACCACACCCGAGCAAACGCAACTCTGGAAGAGGCGTTTCTAAGAAAATACCGGCGTTGTGATTCCATCGGTGCCCCAGGAATTTGATTCCGAGCACCGGTTCAAAATTTAGAAAAACCCTCTCGTTCGTTCACTGAACGTACCCGAGCCAGACTTTGGAAAATGATTTCGGGCACACCGGGCCTCGGAATCATGTGCCGTCAGAAATTGCATTCTTGTAAAATTCCAAAGAAAAATTAAGAAAAAAAATTTCCTTGAATTTTATGGGTATTTACACGTCCAGTCCTGGTACTCTCAGCCTCGGTCAGCATTGTCTGCCATCTATATCCAAGACAATGAGGTGTGGGCATAGCCCGTGAAGGGGTGAGTATAATGATACTCAGTAGGGACCCTGAAACCCTCAAGGTCTCACAATATCCAACAAGGATAATCCACAAATTATGAAATCAACAGATAACCCCACTTAGGTATATGCTCATACATATACGTAAGTTATCAAGTAATCAATATCAATCATGAGGTAAACACAAAAGTTACTGACTCGGCTCACATAGGTATACAACTTTCATAGAGAGAAAAATATGATTAGATGTAGACATTGAATCCTCTTCTCTGTCAAACCCACGTAGGATCCTGGTACAATAATCAGAGCTGTCGAACCCATGTAGGATCCTGGAATAGTAATCAGATCTGTTGAACCAAAGTAGGATCCTAGAATAGTAGTCAGAGCTGTCAAACCCATGTAGTATCCTGGAATAGTAGTCAGAGCTATCAAACCCACATAGGATCCCTTTATCACAAAGCAGCCAGCCACAAGTTTTCCGCACAAAGCACGGTTGATTCAGGGAGGGTCTGCTCCTCAAGCCAAGTTTCGATACATCAACTATCATAAAGTCACATGAAGAAGTATCCAAAAGTTCCTCCACATCATAGTGGTCTCAATGCAACTGACGACGCGTCAATCGGACGCCCGGTCTGTGAGTTATTATCCTTTTTGTCCTGGGGGCCCGGTTGGATTTGTGCTCAATCCAACCTGACTATATCTCAACTATGCCCAAAACTCTAGTGGGGTATACACAAAGGGACCATCGTGCTCCAATAATACCAGTTCCGTTGACGGTTATTAAAATGGATGATCGGTGCCAAAGATATGGCCAAAAGAAAGTAAAGGGTCGTAGTGGGCCTGGGTCCAGTCCGACCCGGTCGGACCGACCCGGCCCAGCCGGCCGCGAGTAGCACGAGGGCACGGACCGGCCACGAGGGCGTGGACCGGCCGCGGGTCGGTGTAAAGGCAGTTCTACCTAGAGGCTCCGTAAGGGGCGCGGGAGGCTGGCTCGGCCAGGCGTGCATAGGGCGTGGCTCGGCGGCTCAGCCAGGGAGGCCGGGGCCGGTTCGGCCAGCGCCGTGAGGGGTGCGGCTCAGACGGCTCGACCCGCATGTCCGAGGCTGGTTCGACCAGCAGCAGCATGGGGTGCGCGGAGCATGCGGAGGCTGGTGGACGGTGCATCTTGGGTTGGCAGGGATAATGCGGTTTGTCTGGGGTGCCGCAAGGAGGGCTGCGAGTAGGTGTGGTTCAGGCTGGGGTGCACGGGAGGCCAGAGGCAGCTGGGAGCCAGGTGGTGCGGGTCGGCGTGGTTCGGCCGGGGCGCACGGAAGGTCAGTGGTGGCAGGGAGCCGGGGGGCATGGGCTGGGGCGGTTCGGCCGGGGCGCACGGGAGGTCGACGGCGGCCGGGAGGCCGGTGGGTGGCCGAGAGCCGGTTTAGCCGAATCAACGCGAGGGTGGTGCAAGTTGTGGTGTCCATCGGTAGCACGGTCTTTTCATGTCACCTACATAGCCTCATTGTTCCATCCTCATGTCGAAGAACATCACAAACAATAACGACAGAGGAGTCGAGGCCTATTGGTTTGCCCACACCCTCCATGTTTAGGGTGGTAGCAAGAAGTTCATAAGAACGAAGCACAACAACCCTCACACAAAGGAAAACATCGTCGTTCTTCTTTTTTAAAGAAAGGAAGAACATGGAAAATAATCACACTTAAAATAAATTAAACCCCTACCTTGATCATTGTTCGTCAACGGAGTCACATGGAAAAAGACGGAGTTGTCATTGTTCGTCGCGTCCGCCACACACTTCCAATCCTGAGCTTGTTTGTCGGTTCATTGAAAATGATGAGGAGAGAAGTTCGGTCGAAGACGTCACATGTCGGTAGGAGACTGTGGATGAAGGTCGAAGGAGATCGTTCTTCATATTCGAAGGCGTTCTTCATTGGGAGTGTTCTTCATTCTTCATTGGCAAGAGATTTTCTCTCAAAAGCTCTAATCATACTTTGCCGACCTTTTTCCAAGCAAAAGAATAGGAAGCCAAGGTAATAGATTATAAAATATATCATTGGCATAAGAATTCAAAAAGGGTGAATTAATTAATTTATCTTCACTTAATTAATTTACGAGGTTGGCACAATAAATTAAAGAGGACTTTTTTGCACATTAAAGGAGGGGGTGGAGAGACTCTACCTCATTAATGAGAGGAGTTTAGAGGTTTTCCTCTCCCATCATTATTAGGGGGGTTTAGTCCCGGTTGGTCCCCACATCGTAACCTCTCGCGGGAGGTTAGGTTCGGGTGGGCCCCACCACCATAACCTCTCATGGGAGGTTATGGTCGGGTGGTCCCCACACTTCCAACTTCCAACTTCCAAGTGGAGGTTTTAACCAACAAAAAATATAAAGCTACAGAACATTATTTTTATTTAATTCATTCACTAAAAACCTAGAAACTAACTTTTATTATTGACCAACTAAAATCGAGGTGAAAGTCATCTTGAGTGAATATCGGCGTTGCGAGTTCAACGGTGCCCTAAAATTTCAATTTCGATCACCGGTTCAAAAGTTATAAAAACCTGGTCATACGTTTATTGAACGTACGAGAACAAAACTTCAGAAATTGATTCCAGGCACACCGGGCCTCAGAATCATGCGCCATCAAATTTAGTGAACTCGTAAAATTCCCATGTATTTAGGAAAACAAATTTCCATGGAGATTCAGGGTCTTTACAGGTATGGATTAATCTTAATTAAACATGCTCATATCTATATATGAACATTTTAACCACAAGACATATCATATACATTGTATATATGCCTACATAATCTCTTTTTACAGCACCTGGAGTGACCATAGATATAGAACATTTCAATATAGTATATGATAACTCTCTTCTCTTGATTCACTAAAAAAGAGTGACCAAGTTTATGAATACATCACATGTAATTCATCAAATATATGAGTGCATCCCATCTAAGTTGTTGAACACATTGTATATGTCTCAAATAATAATATAAATGAATTTCCTTAGTCTAATTCACTCAAGGAGAATTTGTATTCAACTTCTAATACAAGTGTAAAAATATAATATTGGTTGTGCTCCATCCAATGACATAATCATAAACATACACAACCGTCCCGGTATTATCAAATTTCACTTTTGACTTGCAAAAGTAGGAAATTAAAGTATTAAGGTTTAAATTCTAGGTATCTCACCAACCTTATGTAAGAATAATTAATAATAATAATACACTTATAAGTATATTTATTAATGCATGACATTCTAAGAGATATAATTTGGTGGGTTTGTCCAAGTAATTAGTCTCTATTTATTGCCTCATGAATACATTATTCATATATCAAATACAGATATTTTTATTTAGTATAAGAATCTATTCAAGTTATCCTTATAATATCACCAAAACTTATAATACTCCATAATGATCATTGGTTAGGTACAAATAAAATTCATACTTTTAGGGGATATTATATTTCAACTATTAATTTGAAATAAATTTCATCCCACATGAATGAATGTTAAATGAATATTTACTTTATTATAATAACATGATACATTTACAACCAATATATCATGTGTCTTACACATATATATTCTAAATATATGATATTTGTTTTGGGTTAATGGATTTGTAAATAGATCTTATATATTCTCATGTGTATCTACCCAACTAGTATTTATATTTTCCCTCTTAGTAATCCCTCAAATGATATGGTATTTTCATGGGATGTGTTTAGACATTTGGTGAGATGGAGGTTCTTTATCCTGAGAAGTAGCCTCATCATTTTCATAATATAGCTCAAATTCTACCTCAATTCTATTATCCCCTCCATGTTTAGTAATGAACTTCTTGATACAAACAGCTTCCTTCATAGCACCTGATGTAGTGATGTTCTCTACCTTTGTTGTTAAGTCTATTATAATGGCTTCTCTAGAAATATTCCATCTTATAGATCCACCATTTATGAAAAAAAATTAATCCATATTGAGATTTCATATAATCTTTTTCAAATTAAAAAATGTCATATTTTTAACCTTTTATATGAAGATCATATTCTCCTTAGAATACCAAGAACATATTTTTAGTACGTTACAAGTACTTAAGAATATTATTCAAAGAAATATCATGACTCTCAAAAGGATTGGATTGGTATCTAATAGTTATATTAAAATAATAAGAGACACTAGGTCAAGTACACAATATATAATGCATGATAGATCCTATAGAGAACACATAAATAATCTTACCCATCCTTTATATCTCTTTAGAAGTGAAAAAACCCAACTCACCAAGACACTCCTAGTAATCATTAAGCTGAGTGTTCTACCCCAATCCCACCTCTAATAGTTCATAGGATAGAGACTATCACCATGTAGGCACATCACACATATGGGAGGCCTTATCCTAATGTAACTATACACACACATGTATCTCTATTGCCACCAAAATAATATATAAATTAAAAAAATAGAAGAATAAATGTATGAAGAACCTCTAATTTCCAAAAAAATAGCCCTATAAATTAGTTGGGTCCTAAAAACATCAGATCAAGGAGAAAGGGATTTCATGAATTGGGTAGAGGAAAATCGAAATTTGAAAAACAAAATTGTTCAAGGATGAAAGCTCATAAATTAAGGCTCTATTATTCATAGAAAATATTGTTATGTGGAACACCTCTAAATATAGAGTCCCTCCACTCTACATGTTGTCTCCCAAAAGAAATAATGTTTGCGGGCATGGGTGGTGTTTCCCATCCCCCTCAAACAAAATATATTTTATGGGTACGAACGTTGATTTATTCCTCCTACAAACGGAAAAATAATTTGCGGGAACTATCATTGTTTCTAATCCCACACAAATGATAAATTTTTTTCAAATTTAGATGATGATTTCTACCCCCACAAATGAAAAGGCCATTTTTTCCTTGATGGTGCTTTCTGTCCAACGCAAATGAAGTCCCTATAGCCCATCGTGGAAGATTGGTCATCCAATTAGTCAGTTAACCCATTCCTATATAAAAATCCCACAGGGGAGACAAAACTATAGATATATAGAGAGTAGTAACACTCAAGGAGAGGTGTAAGATTCATCTATTTTAACCATGTAGTTTTACCGCATAACACTAAGGTAGAAAGGGAACTCACCTGATCATCCGCAGACCCAAACCCATTTAGGTCACCATTCTAAGAATCATAATAGTATGATTTCTTTATGTTGGATCAAATAATGTAGTAAAAGGCTAGGAATAAGTATCACTTCCCCTTGTAGGAAGATACTTTGTTGGAGGAACTCAGACCTGCGTAAAAAAAGTGTTACATTGAGGGAACCCATTGTATGAACCCAATTTTTCTTATCAGGTATAAATTTTTTATTTTCATATTTATATTATTGTAAAGTTATATTTTTGGATTATACCTTTAATTTGGGACCATGGTCCAGTTGGGTTGTCTTTGAGAATAAGGAAAAAGGGGGTTGCTGGCAGGCTGCAGGACAATTACACGACGGGTAATTGGAATAAATGGCATGTAACCATTACATGATGTGTAGTGGTCTATCCATAACCTTTATCATCATGTAAATAATTTTTCCTAGGGATTAAGATCCTAATATTTACATGACATGTAAATAATTTACACATCACCAAAATTCCTGATGTATTTTTTTAAAAAAAGGCAGGGCCTCATATTTTTTGGATAGAAGCCCTCACCTCTTCTCTCTCTCTCTATTATGCACGATCCATCTATGGAGCCCTAACCTACATTATACTATTGCTTCACCATCTAGACTCTGATTTTAGATCTTTCTATATCATTTTATGTGCTCTAGTAATATCTCTAATCACATTGACCTGTTTTCATTTGTCTTTTCCTCGACGATACTATTTTGGTGTAGGCTTTTATGCCCTATTTTTAGGGAATTGATCCATTATTCAGATTTCTTCCAATACAATCCAAAATAAAGTTTAATATTAGATTATAAGAGTGTTATAACTTCTATTTAGGTGTTCTAAAACTCATCCCTCAAGTATTTCCATTTTATAAACTTCCACCATTGTGCTCGTGTTGATTTCATTGGGCGTTGTCTATTTAATTTTCATTCATGATTATAATAATCATGATTTTATTTTATAGACCCTTATATATATTTTCATCATCATTGGATGTTTTAACCTCAACACCAACCACCCAAAGTAGGGTTATTTTCTCATTTATGGCTTTTAAGTCTTTGTTATGACTATCTGCACCACCGTTCAGGTGTGATTTGACCTGACCTTCAAAAAGGTATATTTTGTGATTAAATGAACAAGTTTTTTATGGATAGTACATAATTGTTTCACATTAACATTATAAGGTATGTTTTTTTTTAAAAAATGAATCCATAAAAGGAAAATTGAAAGTATACTCATATATATCACTTGTCCTTGACTTATATAAATAGAATTGGTTTCTTGTCCCAATTTTACTTATTATTCCTAAAAAAAGTAAATAGAAAGAACCTATTAAATTTTTATAAATTGAAATGGTAACTGGTTTCATTTCCTTATCCTACCTTCTCGTGCTTATGAAAGGTAAATGAAAAAACCTAACAAATGAAATTTAATTAAAGTAATAAACGGTTTTAGGTCCCCTTAGCCTTTCCACTTAGTATGGAAGGTAATGGAATGAACCAATTGACTTATTAAAAGTCATGAGTATTACATGGAATTAAATAAATAATTGATTATATATAAGGTGACCATTTCATATGAACCTTTTATTATTTATAGGAGTGGTCATAATTGAGTCATCCTTGTATTCCAAAGGGAATTACTTGAGTGCTCATAGGATTCCATTATGATTGAAGGAGTTGGTTTCCAAGGGAGACACTCACCTTAGAAAATTGTCCTTATCTACTAGTGGATTCCCAGAATGACTCTATAGGATCCCTTCACTATTAATCATATATTAATATTCCTTTGATACACTCATTGGATCTATCTTGACGTCTTTGGACATGTGGTGACATGGTTACACCCATTAGGCCTATTCATTTCTTATCATGTTTTACCTTTGATTAGACCCTTAGAATTGGTTAGAATCATATTTTAGTTGAATGCCTTAGGATATTCTCCTTTTATTACAATAAGACACCTTATATATAGGATACATGTTATCATTGAGTTGGATTGACCCCTGAGGTCAAGGATTCCTTGGTTACCACCTTTAATTTTCTTCATTAATATTATCATAAAGGATACCTTGGTTTTTAGCTTGGATCCTCTGTTATTATTATTTTTATTATTATTATATGATTACTTGTTTACACCTTGGATACTTGTAATTCCCTTATTATAAACTATAACATAAATAATTAAATGATTACATGTTCAGACACTAGATGAGGTTGGAGTATGTATCTAGGTATTTACATCATTGTAATGTCATTAATTTCATATATATACATTTATATTGTTTTATTATTATATACATAGACTAGATGGTATAGATGAAGTTGGTGGTGGACTATTGAGGTTTTTCTCAAACCCTATTCGAACCGCTGATGGTACCCAGTAAGATTATATGTATTCATGTATTTAAAAGGATAATAATCCTACTTTAGATACCTGATATTGATTGCATGCATTTGAATGGAGATAGGTAGTGGATGACTGAGATAGTTCTCCGGATTGTTGGATATTTTTTGGCTTCTTATTGTTCTTTTGTAAAACATGTATCACTTTATTCCATGTATACTTATTTTATAATTTTTTAGAGACATAAAATACCATATCATCATCTTATTTATATGATTTAGTTTGTAGCTTATGATTATTATTTAGTGCTTAGAAATTTATTCACTATCGTCTTCTACCATTTGTTTATTTATTATATTTTTTCTGATATTTACCTATTATTACATATATCTATTGTGATAAACTATAGTAATGATGGAATAGTCTCCTCACAGACACACCCTAGGCCCTCACTATTATTTATCATCCTCTGGAATACAGGGATTCATGGTTAAGATCATGTGTCCAACTAGCTCGGGGCACCTTTGAGTGTCACCTGGGTTGGGATTTCACAAAGTGGTATCAGAGGTTGTTCCATTATTACATTGATATTTTGGGAAAATATACAAGAGATTAGTAATTCTTTGGAACTTGGTTCTAATTTGTGCTTGATCATAGATAACCCATGTTCAGGGTAAATATTATGTTACCTAAATTGAAAATCATTCTTCAAAATTCATCTTATTACAGTTGATATAATGTCACTATTAGGTGATGCACATATTATGTGATGGTTATTATTATTATTGTAATTGAAATTTATATTTATCCTTAGCCCTATGAGATGATGGAAAGGAATAATTATCACTTGAATCATTATATACACCTAGAATTATTATTACATGTGATACATGTTCATTTCACTGCTTTCACTTCTTTTCTTTACTATGATTTTTGACTAAGAAATGGTTGTTATATTTTCTTATACTAATAACATATTACATCTAGTTACATGATCTTACCTTTTCTATGATTGATTGATTTCCAATTTCAATTAATGATGTGTATGGCCCTCATGGATTAGGAATGGTAATTGAACAAGTTGATCCATTGTATATTAATCATTACACTCTGATAATGAATGGATATGGGGATAAATATAAATTGAATGGGCGTCAATTTTAGTGATAAGGTGTATGGGCCCCGATACATTTGGAATGGCGATCCATTTAATTGATTTTTTTATATATAAATAAGAAAATGAAAAGTATAAAAGTGAATCTTGTCTTATAAAAATCAAACTACTACCAATAAATGAAGAGGTGAAGTGTGACTAACCCTTTTACTTACTAGAACCCCAATAAATTAAATTTAAACACTAACCAATACCTACACTTCTAAGTGTGTAGTTGGGAATAGTATCCTGGGTAGTGATCCCTTGTTCTTATGATATTCTTTTACTAGTGCTTCTATATATTCTCAATATTTATATTAAGCTTGTGATTTTCATTTTTAGAGTTATTCCACCATGAAGTCCTCATGTCATACACTAAGAAGGTGGAAACAGCCATGATTTAGAGGTGGTAGTCCTTGATCCACTAGTGATTCCTCCTATAGTGGCACCTAAGGCACCTCTTTATATACACGAACTGGGAATTGATGCTCATTTTCAAAAGGGTTTTATTTGTATGATGTAATCCATGTAGGGTGTTCCATAACTTTCACCTACTATAGAAGATCTGAAAAATGAGTTCCAGTAGTAGAATCCTCCCACCTTTTCAGGGGATGGAAGTCCACTGGCTTCTGAGTCTTGGCTGGATTATACTCTATCTATATTTGAGTATTTGGATACTGTTATGAAGCGAGGGGTCAATATTTCCACCTATATGCTTTGTGATTCGTCCAAGGGTTGGTGGGATGTGTTTACTGAGGCCGGTTGTCATTAGGTTATGCTCTAGGATAAATTTTAGGCTTATATCTATGATCATTTCTTTCCTAAAACACTGAGGACTGACCAAGATAGGTAGTTCATGCATCTAGAGTAGGTTAATATGTTAGACATGGATTATTCATCATGTTTTACTAGTTTACAATTATTTGCACCACTTATATTCAGTGATGATATATTGTGTGATAGATGCTTCAAGTATGGTGTTAGGTATGTCATATGTACTTAGGTGAACCTCTTTCACCTACCTTATTTTTCTAAGATCATCAATCAGGATATTATCATTGATCACAACTTGACGGAAGGTGATAGTCCTGGAAACATAGGTTTAGTGTCAATACAAGTCAGTAGTTACTCTGTTTGTAGGAAGTGATACCTTGATTTTTCTCATCAGAGCAATGGAGGTCTGAGTAAATACATTGGTACCTCCATTATATTCCATCAATGTGGATAGTATGGGTATTTATAGCCTTAATGTGATTGATACCCTCTGGAGTGTCATGTTTGCAGTTGTATAGGGAATATTTAGAGATTCTGTTAGACCTTTCCATATTCTTTGAGTGGAAGAGGCTTTGTACCAGGTCCACCTTTAGGGGAAGGATCTTGTATGCCCTGTTTGGTGGGTAGTTGGAGTAGTAATGACATGACTGGTTGATAGGAGGTCATGTCCAGGGTATCTAGACTTATGATTATAAGAACCAATAGAGTGGACCTTATTAGAATAGCCTGGTTGTAACAAAGGTTCGTGGATTGGGTCAATTTCATTCCTTACAATTAATACCCAAGGATAAGAGTGTAGGATCATATATAGTATGATTTACTATTCTAGAAGCCTCTATTATTGTATATACCATATTTTATGTAGGTTCTTCACATTCCATTATCTCTTTATCAATTGTGGAAAGTCTTAGGTTGTAAATTCAACACTTCTATGGAGTAATGACCCTGGATATGTCATTAGGTGTAAGATATGAGGTCATATGCCAATGCAAGGACTATCCCATTGAGGTAGTAAGTTATACCTTCTTATGGGACCACTTTACTATCAAGATGATGGGCTTTGATTTCATCCTTTGGATGGATTTTTTGGTTCCATATCATGCCTTTATATACTGTTATCACCATAGGGTGTTGTTTACATCACTAGATGGAAATGTTTATTTCAAAAAGGGTGAGTGGAATGTCCTGGTCAGTAGAGTTGGACTAGAGCATCATGGGATAAGTAGAGTGACTACCCTGATTTTTTTCATTTCATAGAGGAATAAAGAGTACACCTGGTATATTATCCTCCCATATTAGATCATTTCATTGATGATTTTCCTGATGATTTCTCAATCTTAGCTCCTGATATAGAGGTATAGGTTACAATTGATCTCATTCCAAGAGAAGATCTAGTTTTTATTCCACCATATAGGATAGTACCTACTGAGATCCATGAGATCAAGACATAGTTTGAGGATATAGATTCCAAAGGTTTTATATGGCCCAATACTTCCTCTTGGGGTCACTCATGATTTTTTCCAAGAAGGCAGATGAGACCCTTTGTTTATTTGTGTATTAACAATGGATAAAATAGTTTATGGTTAAGTACCGATATCCAATTCATTGAATATATGATCTCTTTGACCATCTCCAAGGTGCTAGGGTATTTTTGAAGATTGACCTGAGATCAAGTTATCATCAATTGAAAGTCAGGCCTTTATAAATAACTCATATAGATTTTAGTAGCATGTATGGTTTGTATAATTATCCAGTTATACCATTGGTCTTACGAACTCACATTTTATTTTAATGGATTTGAGGAAAGGGGTTTTCAACCATTATCTGTATTTTTTATGGTATTGTAGATGAAATCTTGGAGCATTGTCACACTAATAGTGACCATGATCGACATCTTGATATCATTATGAATACACTGATAGACCATCAGATATATTCCAAGCTTTCTAAGTGCCAATTCTAGATCAAAAAATTTTACTTATTGGTTCATATTACCTCAGAATTACGACTATCTGTTGAACTAGAGAAGGTGAGTGTTGTGGTTTCCTAGGATCATCCCAAGAACATGTTTGATATTTTGAGTTTCTTGGGGTTAGATGGATATTAATGGTGTTTTATATTGTACTTATCATGCCTTTATTCACCTCTTATTGGTCTTACAAAAAATGGGTGCTAATTTTATATGTTTATAAGAGTGTGATAAATCCTTTATGGAGTTGAAAGGAAGGCTTGTTTTGGCACCGATTTTGGTTCTCTCAAAACCAGGAAGTGGTTATATAGTGTTATGTGATACATAAAGAATAATAATAGGAGTAGAAATAATGTAGGAGGAAAGATACATAGCTTATGGATCTTTTAAATTAAGGCCTCATGAGAGGAACTACCTGATACATGACCTTGAGCTAGTGGCAGTTTTCTATTCCTTACATTACCGGAGACACTACCTTATGGGTGAGTACTTTGTGGTGTATATTGACCACAAGAGCCGCAAATATATATTTATATATCTTGAGTTGAATCTTAGATAGTGGGGATGTGTTTAATATCTTCATTCCTTCAATTTTGAGCTTGTATATATTCTTGGAATGGGAAATGTGGTAGCAGATATGCTGATTCGGAAAACTTAGGCACATACCGTATGGGAACCTATTGATGAATGGAAATTTATGGACCTCTTTTTTGAGTTCCATATATATTTTTATGAGAGTCATGAGTAGTATTATCTCTCATCATTTATAGTTACCACTTCCTTCCTTGATAGGGTAAATAGAAGACTCTTTTTAAATCTTAAGGGGTTGGTTCTCGAAGAGAGTATTGCTAGTGAGGATTTGCCTCTAGATTGGTCTGTAGATGTAGATGAATGCCTTCATATATATGGACATATCTGGGTTCATATAAATTTGAGGGCATAAATAATATTGAAGACCCATGCTTCTCAGTGGAAATTTATCTAGGAATCTCCATGACATATCGATATGTGTGATGCTAGTATTGGTGTCCTAGGATGAATGTCCAGATAGCAGGTTTTATCACTAGGTGTTCCACATATCAGTATGTTAAGGTAGAGCACCAATGGCCTACAGGTTTTTTATATTTTCTTCAATACTCAGAATAGAAATTGGAATATGTTTCCATGGATTTCATAGTCAGATTACTAAGGTCTCCTTGTGGTAGTGACATGGTTTGGATAGTCCTAAACATATTGATGAAAGTATCCCACGTCCCTCCAATATAGGATACTTTCTCAGTTTATGAGATAGGAAAAATGCATGCATGTGATGTCTTATTTCTACGTGGGGTCCCTTGTACAATCTAATATATAGGGACACTCTTTTTACATCATGGTTATGGTAGTGGTTGTAGAAATATATGGGTACATAGATTCTGCTGAACACATCTTTTACCCCTCATAATGATGGCCAATCAAAATAGATGATACATGTTTTAGAGGAAATACTCTGAGCATGCATTCTTGATTTCAGTGGTTCTTAGGAGAATCATATCCCTCTCATCAATTTATCTTACAATAATATATTTTAGGTTATAATTTAGATGGATCCTTTTGAGGCCATATACAGTATTCCATGTTGTTTACCTCTATTCTAGTTAGATGTAGGTGAGGTAGTACTGCTAGGTCCATCTCTCATTAGGGATACTTTTCAGTAGGATCATCTGATTAGGAAATGTATTTATACTTCTTAATAAACACCTAAATATTATTCCTATCATCATCTACAACCTATTTTGTTCAAGGTTGGGGATTCTGTTTTCCTATTGGTATAACCCAAGCATGAGAATATATATATACATATTAAAGGAAAGCTATTTTTGGAATTTTTTGGGCTATTTTACCTCTTGGAGAGAGTTATTCAAATAGCCAATCATTTGTTACTACCTCAGAGGTACCATGACATACACGGTGCCTTCCATGTTTCATAGATTTTTTGTTATCAGGCTGACCCATCTTATACTTTATATCCTAAGGAAGTTGAGTTGGATTTTGATGGTTCATTTTAAGAGTATCCTATATGCATCATTAACTAAAGAAAAAAAGGCTCTCTAAGGGTGGTATGTTTCTTTAGTATGGGTGATATGGTAGTATAGCCAAGTACAGGAAGAGACTTGGGAGCAGGAGACTAATATACCTACCTAGTATCTAGATTTGTTCTCAACAAGTGTTTTGTTTCCCTTATAAGGTAAACTCAGGATGATTCCCTTTAAGGTTGGAATACTGTAAGAACTTGGTTTTTCCTATCAGGTATGGATAATTTTATTTTTTTCCTTTAATTTCTTGTAAATTAATCTTTTTTGTATTAGACTCTAAATCCAATCCTATGGGCCAGTTGGACTATCTTTGAGAAGAATGAGACAGGGGACTGCAGTCAAGTTGTAGGCCAGTTACACAACATGTAGTTAGAATAAATGGTGTGTAACCATTACACTGTGTGTAATGTTATGACCAAAAAAAACATGTCATGTAAATGGTTTTTTTATAAGGAGGAAGACACCCATCTTTACACTATGTTTAAAACATTTACACATCATGTAAATACATGAGGTAGATTTTTAAAAAAATAGAGTGGCAGGGCCACCTATATTTTCAGACAGAATACCTCACCTCCTCTCTCTCTCTCTCATGAAAGAGAAACCCATGGATACTTGATCTTGGATCAACTACTACTTTTCTACCCGGACTCTAATTTCATATTAGTCTGTCTCATTGGATGTGCTCCGGTGATATCTCTATTCATCTTGAGTTGTTCATCATCTGTCTTCTCCTTGATGATGTTATTTGGGTGTAGGATATTATGCCCTATTTTTGGGGCATGGATATGTTCTTTAGATTTCTTCCAATAATAGCCAAAATAAAGGCTGATAATGGATGAGGATAGTATTATAGCTTCAAGTTATGTGGTTTTTGACTCATCCCTCAAGTATCTCCATTTATAAACTGTTGTTGTTTTGCGTGCATCGATTTCATTGAGCGTTGTCTATTTAATTTGTATTTCATGCATAGAATCATCATTCTTATATTCAATAGACCCTTATATGTATGTTCATCATCATTTTATATTTTCAATTAAACTTTGACCACCCAAAGTATGGTTCTTTTCTTGTTTATTACTCTTAAAGCTTTGTTATGAATATTTGTGCCACTGTTTGGGTGTGCTTTGACTTAACCTTAATAATGGTAAGTGTTGTGATTAAATAAACCAATTGTTAAAGGATATTACATATTCATATCACTGTACCCTTCTAAGTTATGTTTTTATATTAATTAAATTAATCATTAAATGGTAAATTGAATTTATACTTACAGATATCACTTGTCCTTGACTTATAAAAATGCAATTCGTTTCTTGTCCCAATTTCTCTTGTTATTCCTAATAAATGGATTTGGAAAGAACCTATTAAATGTTTATAAAATGAAATGGTAACCAGTTTCATGTCCTTATCCTACCTTTAAATTCTTATGAAAGTTTAAGTAATGAACCTAACAAATGTAATGTAATTAAAGTAAAAAATGGTAGCATCTACACTTAGCATGTCCACTTATTATGGAAGGTAATGGAATGACCCAATTTACTTATTAAAAGGAAGGATTATTAAAAAAACTTAACTTAAGATTGAATTACATATAAGGTTATTATTTCATATGTACCATTTATTCTTTATAAGAGTGTTCATACTTGAGCCAGCCTTATATTCCTGAGGAAATGCCTTGAGCACTTAGAGGATGCCATTATGATTCAAGGAG
Organism: Viscum album; assembly: GCA_963277665.1. Taxonomy (NCBI): domain Eukaryota; kingdom Viridiplantae; phylum Streptophyta; class Magnoliopsida; order Santalales; family Viscaceae; genus Viscum; species Viscum album. The sequence goes on along the minus strand of OY728148.1, from coordinate 1,806,237,217 downwards.
CTGGTTTCCAAGGGAGATACCCACTGTGGAACATGGTCCTTATATTTTAGTGGATTCCCAACATCACAGTGTAGGATCCCTTCACTGTCATTCAGATATTAGGATTCTTTGGATACACTCCTTGGATCCATCTTAACATCTTCGGAAATGTGGCTTCATAGTTACACCCATTAGGCCCAGTCATTACTTGTACCATTTTAACTTGCATAAAATACTTGGACTCAATTAGAATCATATTTTAGTGGAATTACTTGGGTGATTCCCCTTTGATTACACTTAGACCCTTTGTATACATGCTATATGTTGTCACTATGTTAGCTCATCCCTTGAGGTCATGGACTCCTTCGTTACTACTTTGGATCCTCTTCATTATTATTATTATAAAAGAAGACTTGGTTATTACCTTGGATTATTTGTTTTTGTTATTATTATTATTATTATTATTATTATTGGATTCCATAGTTACACCTTGGATCCTCATACTTTACTTTTTTTAATGTTTGGGGTTGAAGCCTCATTTTATTATTAAAGTAAATCAAATACCTCCTTTAACTGGGTAGAGAGACACCCATTACCTAGCCCAAAGGCCCAGTAGGATTGTAGCCCATTACATAAACTGTAGGCCCAAATTTTTGGCCCAATTCCCATTTTGTGAATAGTAACATACCTGGTATAGTACCGCACAGTACTGCCACCGCTACAGTGTCATGTCGTCGCTACAGTAACCGATGATCTATAGTATTGTCGCTGCTATAGTACTGCTATAATACTACTATAGTACCTTCACCCAATGGGTTTTAAACCCCCATTTTTCATGTAGGATAACGGGGTGCTTTCCACTAAGCCAAACCCCAACTACCATACTTCACTTATTATAAACTGAAGTATAAATAATTAAATGATTACCTGTTCAAACACCAATTGATGCTAAAGTTGGTATTATGGTATTTACATTGATATATTGTCCTTACTTTCATATATATACATACACATTGTTTTCAATTTATATACACTAATTGGATGGTATAAACATCATTGGTGGTGGCCTATTGAGAATTATCCCACACCCTATTAGGGTTGTCAATGGTACCTGGGTAGATTATATATATGCGGGTGTTGACAAGGGGAATCATCCCTCTTTGGACACCTAATCTTGATTACCATCATTAAAATGGAGCTTGGTAGTAGATGAATGGGCCAATGCATAGGATTCTTGGATAGTTTTTTGATTCATTTTTTTCTTTAGAATAACATATATTTTCTACTACCATGTATACTTATTTTCCAATTTTGTAGAGACATGAAATACATTATCATAATATTGTATATATTATTTAGTTTCCATATTTTTATTATTATTTAGTTTTTGGAAGTTTATTCCTTATGTTTAGATTCCAATTTTTTATTTATTATATGGTTTCTGGTGCTTACAGGTTTTTATATATATCTGTTGTGATACACTATGGTAATAAAGGCATAGTCTCCCCAAAGACACACTCTAGGCCCTTAATACTAGTCAGTAGCCTCTGAAATATTGGGAGGCATGCTTGAGGTCATATGGCCAACTGGCTCTGGGCACCATTAAGTGACACCTGGGTTAGGATGTCATGTCCTCTACATGGATGGAACCTTCTACGTAGACAGAACCCATTATGCAGACTAAACCCACAACCTCTTAGCAAAATTATATGTAGAGGGAACCCCATTCCACATAGAAAAATGCTATATGGAATGGGGAATCTTTGGGTGCACTAATTTGATACTCTCATTACCTTCTGCTAATGTAGTTTTTGGTCACACCTTGGCCCCTCTATGAGCTACCCTAATGACCTTATTCATTAATCCTTTTTTGTGAACCTCTAAGCCCTGTGTGGGACCCCTTATGAGGAATCAATCCTAGGCATCTCCCAAAACTGCCAGATATGTATTATTAGGTCACTAGATACACTATCATGTCCAATAAATCATACATACACATAGTAAATGAGCTTCTATTTGTAATATCCTTAACAAGGTGGGTCCTTAGAATACTTTTGAGAATATATTCCCAAGCTAATGAGGATCGCGAACTTAGAGGTACTCACATGGACATTTTCATTTTAGATATTGAGGGGAACCACTCACTTTTCCCTTCAATGAGGGATAGTGTCAGATCCTTCTATCATACCTTATGAAATAGGGAGTAGGGAATCTCTATAGGAGAAATCCCCAAGACATTCTTGATAGAGGATTCACCCCTCCTCCTATTCATTTTTTGATTCGTATACAGATAGATAGACATACATGACTATTTTATTTACTAAAATAAGAAGGGACGTGCACATTCCACACCATTTCTCTCTCCCTTTGGGCCCAGGATATAAAAATAAGAGAGGATATGGGTTCCAGATCTATCTATTTCCATATTAATTTGGGATCCAACCTTATCCAATATAGGGAAAAGAATATTGTTTATTATTCCAAATTTACAACTTCCTCTTGTTTCTCACACCGAGCATGGCTTGTGTGGGCTTAAATGTTAGTGGCCGTCATGAAATCATCACAATCCCAAACACATGGGAATCCTCTTAAGTGTAATCACCAACCAAACCTCCAAACCACCATGAGTCAAAACTTTCCTCTATATTTTATAAACATGAGCCTATTATTTGTTATACACCCCAAAACCATGTTACAATCCTCTCAACAGTCCATATATCCTATGACACAAACCTTGAAAGGTCCATATTCCTGATAAAGCAACCTCATACCTCCTCCATAGGTGTAAGGAAAAACCCTTCCAAACTATGTTGGATTTCATTAGTGACTAACTAGGATATGTGGGAAGACTACCTTAGGTCCAAACCCAACACCCAAATTCACCCTAATTTTCTATGTGCTACATCCCTGGTGTGGTCATATCCAACCTAGAGGGCCATATTTCTTCTGGGCTCCTTTCATGGCCATCCGTATTCAGTTCATATTCCCAATAAGATCGTACCCCAACTGGGAGACCACATCTCTTCCTTGTACCTTGGGACACTTTGTTGTAAGTCCCACACCATCCATGGCTAGGAACCTTTCGGCTTGACGTCCTTACAGCCTGAAGTTAAAATACATGGTTTGGTCCCCATCACACAACCTTAAAAGGTGATGTTTCCCATTAAGTTACAGAAAACTACATGGGTTCTGATTCCTTTTATGAGGATACATAGTAATCCAAACTTATGGGTTCCATCCTAATATCAAAATAACTCATGTCTCCCTAGATGGAGATAAATTACAGAGCACCCCACTATGTGGCTTAAAACCAGCTTCATAATAACGAAAATATAAGAATCTATCATCCAAATATAAAAAGGTACAATTAATAGAGAACCTTAGATATATATATATATATATATCTTCTTCAATGGGGAACCTCATATACATATAGATTATTTTAAATACATGCATGCTAATAATTTATTGTTAATTCAAGGGTAACCCATGTTATTCTTCAAAATGAACAAATGATTCATAAACATGTCTTAAATAAATAATAAAGTCTTATAATAGTAAATAATTCCTCCCATAAGGGTGTGATGATCCCAAAATCCCATAATATCAAACAATGTGAGTCTCTAAGAGTTTTTTGGTCTATTTTTAAATAGATACCTTCATTTGCAAAGTAGGTTCTTGGAATATCTCGAATGAGGGAACCATTGGGTATTTATAGTGGCTCCAAGAACAACATGTTATAAGACTTTAAAAATAGTAAAATTGATGTTATTAATTGTGAAATCATATTCATCCCCCACAGTCAATTATCAAGTGCCTTGTTTTCATTAGAAACAAAATTGGTTAACCCAATGTGGAATCATTTAACTACAGTATCTTCTTCACGTGATAAAAAGGATAAACTATCTGAATGTCATCGGATGATTTTGTTTCAAAAATAAAAATGGTGAACTCATAGTGAATCCTTAACCAAGGTGATGGTGTCACCGATGCATTAGACTCCTTTTCTCTCAAAATTAAAGGGGGAAAACAAAAAAATTAAACATACATGTGTAAATTTAAGGATATTCTACTTTGAAGGAGTCTTCTTGTGTGTGATTTTCACATATATTTCAATAAATTTTTATCAAAACTATCTTCAATCCAACTAATTATTACTAGTTCTCATATATGTGTACATCATCCACTATACAAATTAGTTCCTCAACCAAACATAGGATTTCATAGCCCACCCATCATATTCAATGTTGGGTTTCAAATGAATTAGTACAAGAGTGCCATTAAAATGGTACTCTTCCAACCCTAGAGGTAGCTCAGTAGTCCCTCCAACTTATGAAACCTTTCCAATCATCTGTTCAATGATGGTCGGTGGTCTAGAACCAAATGACACCAATATCCATCTCAAACTATTTTGGGAGCCTATCCCAAAAACCCAAGAATGAGTTCCTCTCTTACCATACGAAGGATGATGGAGTGGTCTCTGAGGAATTCATCCCAGTGATACAAGGGTCTTACCCAAGGGCTCTTGACAACAATTGTCTCCTCCAACACCATGTGGCCTAACATTCTCTTCATGAATAGGAAAGTACCCTATAGGCCCTAGTACAATTCATTCATAATCAGGCACCCAAGGCATCCTTCAAAGGGAGAATGTTGAAAAAATTGGGATAATCTATCTTTATCATCCCTAATGAAGAATCCCACTACTAAAATATGGCGGTGTTAGCACCGAATTCTTCTTGAGGGTGGATATGGCCATCTTTAAGCAAACTAAAGACACCCTTTGACTCAACATAACTTTTTGAAAAGCTAAAGGGAGTTGTGTGCAAGAGTCAAGATCTGAATACAAGACTGAAATATTTTTATAAGACCTTTACACACCCAATGTGATGTTAAAGATCCATTTTCCACTCTTTCCACCTCAAAATGGCTAAGGAATGTGCATCAAAGGGGATAGGTCATCACATAATGTTTGGCCCACACGTAAGTATCTTACGTGCCCAATGTGATATGAAATTTCCACTTCTAAACCAAACATCTTACATGCCACCACCCATGATTTTTCCTATAAATAAAAGGGAACCCCCTTTCTTCAGGGTAACAATATGGATGCTTAAACATCACTCCAATGTGTGTAAGACTGCCTCTTCTATGACAAAGTGCGAACCATGAACCCCTCAACCTACAGTATCTTTCATGATAGGTCCCCTATGGGTCCCCCTTCATGTGGGCCCATAGGGGATTGACCCTCTCCAATTTCCATTTTCCTTGAGGAATGTGTGCACAAAAGACCTCCCTTATATGAAACAATTGTCATTGTAGACCTCATATTCCGCTCATCACCTTCTCTTTTGCACACAAACCTCCAATATTTAATTCACCCTTTATCTTAAGCTCCATGGGTTTCCTCTACTCTAAAACACAATGTCTGAGATCCTATTTAACAAAAATCCCATGTCTTGTATGCACCTATTCCATGCAGCCCTCCAGGATTGTGCGTAGTGATTTATTGGTCCCTCATGTGGTGTACCTTATTGTGTCTCCCTACCTTTTTCTTATTGGTTTAGGTATGGTAATGGATTCTTATTTTTAGAATATTTAATCTAACATGGACCCCACTATTGACCACTCATCTACCTCACTCCCATTGGTCATTGTTGATGCCTTTCTTTCTCTAAGTGTGGGTGGGTATCGATTATGTAAGTCCAAGGAGTAAGGAATGATTCCCCCATGTTCATTATTTGGGATGTTAAACTACATAACACCAACATCCTTAACACACGATGTTAAACTGTGATCTCTTCATGTGTGGAAAGTCCAGAAGAATCATAGAGGAGATGGGCATCATAGCCCTTACATCTCACTCATCCTTTGGTCTTTGACTCCATGTGTTCCTTGGGAATTATTTATTCCCACTCATCTATATGGGAGTGTTATATTCCTCACAAGGAATCCGATCTACCACACATTGAATGGAATTCTCCTTGGAAATATTTAATGCATATTCACCACACCATCTCTTATTGACGTGACTTTCTTGATGTGAATGCCTGGTCCACTACTTCATCTTATTTCTCACACCAAGCATGACTCACGTGGGATTTGAGATTAGTATTGACCATGAAATCTAAATGAACTACATGGTATTTTATCCGTATATTATAAAAAGGGTATGTTGGATTTCTCTTCAAGGTTCAATCCCAACCAATGGAAAACCTTGGTGTACCACTCCAAGGGGTGAACCACTCTAATCCATCCAGAGTGGTGTCCAGATCAGCCTTCATGGTGTGACACCTTCCCTTCATAGGACACACCACCCATGGTCTGACTTCATAGGCTACCTGATCCATCAATCTGGTAAAACTTATTGAGTTCTTTCTATTATTTATTTATCTCATCGATTTGTCTTTGAAAGATGATTAAATCATGACCCTCCATCTCCAATAGACATTAAAACCGCAGCCTACTCCATGAAAAAAATATGATTCTTAAGGAAAACCATAGAATAAATTCATAGAGAATAAAATACCTTGCGACTTATGTGGAATGAATCAAGTTTGTTTTCCCTTGAGAAGCCCTATTATGAAGAATAATATAGGTATACCAGTGTTACAACATCAAGACATGCTCAGTGATGCCCAATGTGACTACTCTTCTAACTGAAGATTTCTACCTTAACTTGACCCCTTGGAATGTCTAGAAAAAAGTAGCCTAATTAACCGATGTCGACAAAGATTTTTCACTGGAAAAAAGTTAAACTAATAATGTATTAATCTTTAAGGTAGACCTGGATTAGTCAGAAAATTATAAGGAGGAATACATGGAAGGAGGTACCGACATCCCATCATCTTTTTTTGATCAAGGATCACACATATCTAAAAAATTGATTAATGATTCAAATATTTGGAAAGCACGAATGTGGGGTACAATGAACCATCAGTGAATGACCACACGCATAGGCGGCACACCCCAATAGAAATTTTCAATAACATAACTGGTGAAAACAATCTGAAACTATTCTCTTAAATGTGGGGATTAGTATCATTCTAGAAACCAATAGATGAGCACGTTACCATATCCAACTATCCAGTACCAGGTCCCACCAAGAAAATAGTGGTCCTAGTGTGGGACTCACCAGATATTGGGGTAATTAATCATTGGGCATTCCGGTCAGAAACATCATCAACAGGAATATTTCTCTCTATCCATGGAATAATGTAAAGTATAAGGGAATTGGAAATTGCTTTACTTGTATCTATACTGATGTATTAATCTTCCTGGTTTGCAAGACCTAAGATACAAAAAACCAATTGCCTCCCTCCCATAGGCACAGGGGCAAAAGGAACATCAATGTGGCCATCCTACAAGACTCAGCCTCCGCCATGATGTCATCCATGACCATGGATACTGAGAGCCCACTATTAAGACCAATTTGGGAGATGAAGTTTTTGGATGCACGAATTATTATTATTTTTTGTCAAGTAATTTTGAGAAGAAATAAAATCACTTCACTTTGTATAAGTGGGTGAGGAAAGACAAAAAAGTTACAATAATTTCCATGATAAATATGAAAATTATTTTTTGGTCTATATTTCACAAATATCATAAGTTGGTTGGAGAACATGTGATGTAATATTTATAAAGCAAATAGGGATAAACTATGTTTTCAATCAGAATGGTTTATTTTTCATAAGAAGGTGTATAAGATGGCGTAGTTTTCCAATGTTTGCTAAATTTTTGTGGTCTAAAATTTGGAGTTGGGATAGGATTGAGAAAAGTGGATTTCCTTGAATATATCATGAAAACATGGAAAATTCAAGAATTTTTCAAATATGAGATTCATGAAGTAGATTTCTCAAAGACATGAAGAATGTTGATGGTGATCTTCATTATTACAAAAAGCTTTGTGAATAAATAAGGAAAGAAGAATTTCAGGTGATCATTTTAGTAATGAAGTTGAAGAGAATTGTAGAGGTGAAAAGGGAGAAGGAGCATCATAGAGAAGCAAATTATTGGACATAAATCCTCAAAATTGTGAGGAGATTTTCAAATCCAGAAAATAGTCATAGTGCTTCACGAAACAGAGTGAATTTCAGTAGAAATTTTGCAGCTATGAGATTTGGTGTTAAGGATGATAGAAGATTCTATATTCAGTGGGAAACACCTATAAATATGACCCTACCCTCTCAAGAAAATTAGAGATACTTAATAATGAGAATTTTAGAGCTCTCGAATTGCAAAGAAGGCTTGCGGAGAAAGCAATCTCTACGAAGGCAGTGAGCTCCATGAATGAAAATAGCTTCACGATGAGATATTGAGCTTTAAGAAAGAAGTTAACTTCATAGAGACCAATCTGTACTCTACAAAATAGTGATCTCTACAATCTAGTGAGCTCTACAAACTAGAGAAATTTGCAAACTAGAGTTCTTTACAAAGTTGGGAGCTTCATGAAGGAGCTCTGCGAGCTGATGATTTGAGTAACCAAATTAAGTGAGAAGTGATTTCCAGTTAATCAAGATATGACTGGGGTATAAGACTAAGTATTTTTATTAATTTCATGTAGTTTCTATCATCTTCTAGATAATAAATAATTGAGTTGTTTTCAAAGATCATATTTTTGAAATTTTGTTCAGAAGCACAGAGATATTGTATTACCCTATTTTTGTTAAGAGGGTGCACACACACTTTATTATTATATCCCAAGTGCTACACAAGTGTAAGGGTATATCCTACTCATTTTATTCCACATAAAAGGATTTTTGTTCTAGTCGATTTTGCGGTATTGGATTACTTTCGTACGATACCAAGGACGTAGCTACTCATGTTGAGTAGTAAACCGTGTAAATATTGGGTTCCTATGCTTGTGTGCATTCCTCAAGGAAAGAACTCTTCAACAGGAGGTGAAGTTTGTTTCAAAAATAAGGGAAACATAAAAGAAAAAGGTATCACTGATTCACCCCCTCCCCCTCTCAGTGATACTTGGATCCTGATTGGGTAACTTCACCCATACCCCATCTCACATTTGGAGATTTTTTAAAGGATGGTGATGGATATCTTCATATGATGGTATGAGAAGGAGGGTGGCATTCCTTTAAGGGACATATCCCACTATAACCTAGAGGCATCAGGGACATGTCATCATTGTCACCGCCAAGGTCTACATAGGGAGGCACTTCTCCCAACTCCTATATCCAACCACTTTGGGTTCCTCTCCCCTGAAAATTCTTATGGCTCACTCCCCTATGTCGATGAGGTAGGGGATTATCGAGTCACCTTGGATATAACCACCACTTAGGATATGCCAAGGAGGTCTCCCACCAGTCCACATCAAAGCCACCATTGACTAGTCCTACATGATGAAACATAGGTGGTCTACAACCTTGATTCACTAATCCTGGTCTAGATAACCAGGTTCTAATGTTAGGAACAAGCTCAAAAAGATTTCCATCAGAAGGAATCATATTCCATAGATCTAGTGGCTCATTCTACCACTGATTCATAGTACTAGTTCCCTACTACTGAAAACCAAGGGAACTTAAATTCCTAATCAGGATCGAGACCTCAGCCACCCCACAAGTAGGTTGGTTTGACTCTTTCGATCGACGGTGCGTCCAACATCCTATACGAGCTAACATGTGATGATGATATCCAATACAGATTCCATCACTATACCATCACCATCTAGAGTGGAAGTCATCCCCTCTCTCTCACCCAGCATAGAGGTCCTCTTTATGTCCCCAGCACTAATTCAAGTAGTGGTCCTCCTCGCTTTTTTGACGTCCATCATGAAGGTCTTCCTCGTGCCTATGGTTCCAGATACATAGTTCCTCCCTATTCCACAAGACATAAATGTGAAGGCCCTCCTCACATCATCACCATCTTTAGTGGAGGTCTTACCCACTCTAGTGCCCATCAAATTGGAGGTCCTCCCTGCTTCACCAATGATTAGTATGGAGTTCCTCCCCATGACACAGGCCGACAACACAAAGGTCCTCCCCATATTCCAACCATATCAAGTGGAGGTCATCCCCACTTCATCACCAACCCACAAAAAGTTTCTACCTATGATGAAAATTTACCCTACCCTGAAGATCCATCCAGGAGCAGAAGGGAAAATGGTCACCACTGAAGGAAGAACTTTGAGAAGCATCAAGTTGTTTTCAATCTGATCTGCTTCTCAGATTCAGAAGGTGAATTTAAATCAATGATTGATTTTTCACCCTGATCCTGTACATCAGAGTCTGGGGTAGTATCTTGATTTGTGAGTTTTTTCATCTTGGAAGGTGAGATACACCAAATCCCCAAATACCTACATAGGTAGATATATGAGGATAAATATTTAGCTCCCTTCCAGGGTCTTAATGTGTATTCCTCTCTATCTTTCCTAGTTTAATTCTCTACCTTGACATGAGATCATGGAGAGTTATTTTGTGTCTTGGTAGATGATGATTACCCACCAGATCCACTTCAAACAGTGCTTCCCTCGCACATGAGGTAGTGGTTAACACTCTTTTCTATAAGGACATTATGATTTGGTTGGTATCAACTCTGAGAGACAACCAAGAAAGTAGAGACCAGTCAACTCATGCATAATTTTCTCCACCATCTAGTCAACCGCTATATCAATCCACATGTGTGTCATTTCTGGTTCTCCAGCTGACCCTGATCAAAGAATAGGGAAATTAAGAGTCAGACCCCACTTCCGAACAAAGAATCATATGGGACACTCTAATTTTGGATCATTTATCCAAGATGTTTTGGTCGATAAACACTCCATAATTTGATATCCTAGAGTTTCTCACCTAGGATGAGGTTACATGATTTCTCTAGACCATCTGGGTGATGAATTTTCACCTGTGATGTCATCAATTGGTATATTGAGGAAGTCAGGGTCATTTTGATGACATCAAACAGAAATTTCATATGGTTGAGTTGGTAGTGCTTCATGTGGATCAGTACCCTACTTCACCTGGATATCACCAAAATCTTCAGCAAAGATGTGTTCATAGTTTCATCATGCTCCACAGAATTATTGAGGAGGCGTCTCTGCATGTGCAAATCTGAGGCTGGGGATAGTATGGAGCTCTTCGCTTTATTCCCATCCTACGGTAGTCAGACTTATGGAGTGACATCAAGGATATACCTTCGGTAAATGTTGTGGTAAGCATGGTTGTCCTCAAGATACACCTAGAAGGGGGAATCAACGTAGGTTCTAAAGAAGATAACCTTTCCCCTAGGAAATCACAACACCTACTAGACCCCCCATGTATTGTAACTCACAAGTAGAGTAAGATATGTGGTCTTGGAGACCCCTCAGTATCATTTCCCATTGGTAAGAACATCAAAAAAAGTTTAGGATCTGATTGGAACCTTGAAGACCTCTTATCTGTCTATTTTTGTGCAAGAGATAGAGGATGATCTCATTAGGGCTACCCTACTCCAACAGATCATTGATTAGAGAAGGCTCATTGATGAGAACCTTGCTCAGTGCCTTGAATAATATTGTTTGGATTATGGTGATCCCTGATACAATCCCATGACTCCTCTACCAGGGCAGAAAGGGTAGCCACAGGTCCTCCTCATCTAGTTGCCTCCTACTGATCTATATAATCTCATGCAACTTTTTTGGGTAGAGGTTTCAGTCTATGGAAAACGGATGTGGTATCTTCCACTGAATCCACTGGAGAATCCTGATAACCCTCCTAGAGATTCGGATCGATCCACTCTATAGGTCATTCTTACTCCCATTCCTCCATCAACACAAAGATCCAATGATCCTACCTATCATTTAGAAGATCCCACCAATGCACTGGTGAACAGGAATCCCTGCCAGGATGATCTGATGGACGCTCCCATCAACCAGCTCGAAGCTTTGGAAACATGACAGGAGGCAATCTCACCTAATGGCAAGCCATATATGGAATGGTTGGGAGACATGAAGGAACCATTATATTTTATTAATCCTATCTTTCCCCTCTTAAATTGGATGGGTGGCCCAATACAACATCTAGCTCACTTCATTTCTAGGCGCGGGTCCATGTTGGGGACTCCAGAGCAGTAGGAAGACACTAAGATCTGATGTTTGGTACAAACATTGGAAGGAAAATAGTTTATCTAGTACATCCAGTTACCCAATGGGTCTATCATTAGTTTTGTAGATCTTCATAGGTAGTTTCTTTATAATTTTATCTCCACCACTCTCAATAAGAATATCGTCTCCCTCTTTGATCACATCTCAATTCACAGTTTCATTTTTACCCTTACACCACTGTGTTAAACTAGTTTGCATTGAAAATTATAAAAAAATAACTTCATGTTTGATTCAAATATTTTATATTTATCCCTATTAGAAATATAGATTTTACATTTGTTTATAATTACAATGTAGGTGAAGGTGATTTAGAGGTCCCATGACGAAGTTCAAGAAAAATGGGTCAAAATGCGTAGGATCCAAGCACACAAGTGGACTCAACCACACATTTCTACTAACTAGTTCCTCAAAATGGTATTATATTTTGTTTAATGATCCAAAATTTAGTGTTTTTAATTTCATATGAAGACACCCAAGCCTCATTCATCCATTAAGGGGCCTATTTGAACTGATCTGTCCAGGGGATCGATTTTGATCGAAGTCAAAAAGAGGGTTTTGTATTTCATCCATATCTCTGGATGTGAATGTCAAAATGGTTAAAGGATTATTTATAGATAGTAAGGAGGTGGGTATGTAACTTTTTAGATATTTAAAAAGAGTTATAGGATTTTATGTCCATATAAAACTATAGGCTAAGTGGTTTTTTGAAATTTGGGTTCCCAAAACCACATTCCACATTTTCTATAAATTAGCACCTTAGGCTCCCCATTTTCAAGTTCATAAAGGAGGAAAATCTTTTTTATTTTTGAGACCAAAAGGATTACTCTCCTAATATAAGAAGATATGGAGTCTCTTGTCGTCCCCTGTCTTCATAGGGGGGTTAAGGATGATGGAAAAGTTCCACCCGAGCCTCCTCCTCCTCTTGATGGCGAGCTAAACGGAGGACAATCATTTCAAGGGAGCTACACATACTTGGGAGGGAGTTATGAAACTTTTTATTCTATATGTTGTGTTTAATTTTGGTGTTAAATATTTCAATTTTGTTTAACATTAATTCAATTATCATCTAAATGTATTTCTATTGTTATAATTAAGTGAAATACTTTTTATCTCAACACTGATTGGGTTGAAATTTCAAGTGGGGAGATTGGGTCATTCTTATTACACAACACAATAATACTTGTTTCTTACAAAAAATCATGATATTTCAGTATTATTTTATAGCCCTTTTCCCATGCTTTAAGTCCAAACCTTGACATCCCAATTTTTGTGTCAAGGGTTTCTTCTTTGTATATCGTTTTAAGAGGCAATAGGGGAATTAAGATCTTGATAACCTTCAACCAAATATTTTTATTAAACCATATAAAATTTTTAGAATGATGAACTATCCAATATTTATATTGAAATTTAAATGACCATATTTTCTAATAATTCTTAAAATACCACCTTATTTTATCAACTATTAAACTCTTTAAATCAAGTTATTTTCTTAAAATGGTTTCTTAAACACCCCTAGTACTTTTTATTGAAAACTCATACTCTAAACCAACCAATGCTCCTTAAGAGATAACCTAGGTTATTACCTATGATATAAATCAACTTTCAAAACATAATCAATTTGAAATTTCCTGAAAACACGTTCAAATTTTGGCATCGTTTTTGGGGAGTGCTTTTGTTTTTAGTGTGCATTTTTTATAAAAGTATTGTTAATTTTGTAACTATTTTTTTACTTCTTTCCTTACATAATTTTTTAGTTGATTTCTAACATCTTACTATTATATAGGTTATGTGAATGATTAATTATAATTCAATATATTTACCCCTTTTAAACCCAAATTGGGGAGGTTCCTACATTAATGACACTGGGATACACAAGACAACACTTTGAAGGAGGACACATCACATATTGAAACTCTTCTTGATCATTCTTCATCTTCTGGAACCAACATCAAAACTGAAATAAAATTGTATAAAATGGATGAAAATAACAGGAAATTAAAATAACTAACCTTTCCTAATGTTTATATCCAACCTACTTGCATTCAAATGCAAAGAATGTCACCCAATTTTTAACTAAAATCTGGTCTAATTCACTTGTTGCCAAGATTTCATGGACTTGCTAGAGAAGATCCACTTAATAATTTAAAATAATTTCATGCTATGTGTTCTACATTAAAATATGATAATGTAGATGAAGAATAATTAAGCCTTAAGGAATTCCCATTTTCATTAAAAGGCACTGCAAAGTATTGGATATATTATGTTAATTCCCTAATTAAAGGTTAGATGGACATGAAATGCCTTTTTATTGAAAAATACTTCCCAGCCTCTAGCACTACAACAATAAAGAAATAAATATATGGTATAAGGTAATATCAATAGGAAACACTTCATGAATACTTGGAAAGATTTAGTTCTTTGTTCAAGTTTCCCACACCACCAAATAAGTGATCAACTTTTAATTCAATGTTTTTATGAATGCTTAATTCCTATTGATTGAAATATGATTAATGTTGGTATAGGTGAAGATCTAGTTGATAAGAACCCAATTTCTAAAAGAACCGTAACTGATAACATGGTGTAGAACACTCAAAAATTCAGTTCAAGGTCCATTGTACACATTCAAGGTGTCCATGAGGTGCAAAGCTCTGATTTTGAGAAGAAGTTGGACACAGATTTTGAAGAGTTAACTACCCTTCTTTGAGAACTTTCTCTTTACCAAGGAAAATCCCAATATTCTCCTCCCATCTACTATGGAATATGTTCTTCTAACACCCATTGTTTTGACCAATTCCCTTGACTGAGATAAAAATCTGAGAGTTGTGAAAAAATCTTCCTAGGTAGCCCCTTTAACCAACCCTTAAGGAAAGAACCTTACTATCCATCTAACCCTGGGTGTAAAAACAACCAATTATATAGGAAATGGGGTATTCAAAAAAACCTTAATAACCATGGAACCAACTATGTAATAGTATTCATCCACCACCACCCATAAATCCTTAGCCACAACAAAGACTTTTCCAACAACCCCCTCTAAAACTTGAGCCTATCCTTGAATACATGATGAAACAAATGGATTTAAATAATATACAATTACAAAAAACTATCTAAGCTTCCATTCAGGACCTAAAAACCCTATTAGTACAACTATCCAACTTTTTGGGGAAATCCAAAGTCATGGGTTAGGTAAAATACCCTCTCAATCACTATTCAACCCTAGGGATAAGGTAAATGTCAGTTCCATCACCCTTTGGAGTGTATCTGAACTTCAAATACAAATAAACCCTCATTTAGAGTCATCCCCTCCTGAGTAAAACCCCATCACAACCATTGAAATTTGTTAAAATTTTGAAAACCATTGTCTTACGAGAAGCCCATTAATAGGAAAGAGTGTTTTTGTTGATGAGTCACCTAGCCCAACAATCCCACTTCCATTTCCATAAAGGGACACCCAACCAATAAAAAAACTGAAATTGATAAATAAATCTTGGAAACTTTTAGAAAAGTTCATCCTAACATCCCATTAATCGATTCCATAAAGAAAATTTCAAGATACGCTATGTTTCTAAAGGAGATGTGTACACAACAAAGGAAACTTTGAGGTGATGATAATGTGAGATTGGGGAGGAATGTCTCAACATTGATAAATCTATCACTTTTATCCAAATTAAATGATCCAGGAACATTCTCGATTTCATGCACCATATGGGAGTATTTCTTTTCCAAATATATTTTTGATTTAGCTTCTTCTATAAAGTCTATATCTTACTCTATTTACTCTTCATTTTTGGTCGAGGAATTGAATACCACATGAATTATTGTTCAATTAGCTAACTAGAGTACTTCACAACCCTCTGGTGTGTTAGAGGATGTTCTTGTGATGGTAAAAAATGAATTTTTCCTACTGATTTTTATGTTCTTAAAATGTAAGATAATAGGATGAATGGACATGGTCCAATTATATTGGGGAGTCCCTTCTTGAAAATATTTAAAACTGTAATTAATGTCTACAATGGTACATTATCTATGTATTTTGGTGGTGATATTTTCCACTTAAATATCATTGATTCCATGATGCACCCCTCAGAAGAACATTCTTATGTCTTTATTAATTCAATTGATATACTCCCTTCCCCTAAAAAACTTCCTTTCATTCACTTGATCACCTTTATGAGTTTTTTTCATTGATTAAAATTCTAGGAAGTGAATCATGCATAGAATGTTGTACTAGTCTAGAAAAATGTCATGCATGTTTGTTAATTGATAAATTCTTGAACATAGAGGATCACAAGACCGTCGATGATACTGCTAAGCTTATAAAATCACATCCCTTATCTGAGGATGATACCATTGAGTAGTTAGATGAGATTAGTGACCTCTCACTTTCACACACACTCCCATCAATCCAAAATCCCCCTAAATTGGAACTAAAATAACTACCTCAAGATTTAAAATATTCATATCTTGAGAATGGAAAAAATCTACCTGTCGTCATTTCTAGTTCACTCCCTCCAGAGCATGAATTATGACTGCTTAAACTTTTGAGGGAGTATATAAAATATTTTGGATGGAAACTTGTAGAAATTCTTGGTATTATCCCATAACATTTCACACATCATATATTGTTAAATGATGAGGCTAAACCATTTAGGCAGTCATAACATCAACTGAACCCAAACCTACTAGATGTTGTTAAAAATGATGAGATAAAATTTTTGGCAGCTGGAATCATTAACCCCTTCTCTAATAGCCAATGGGTCAGTCCAGTTCAAGTAGTTCCTAAAAAACTAGTTTAATGGTAATTAAAAATGAAAACAAGGAATTGGTTCCCACTCGTGTGAAGAATAGTTGGTGTGTCTATATATAATATCACTGACTAAACCAACACACTAGGAAGGACCATTTCCCATTGTCATTCATTGAAAAATTCTTGAGGGGATATCAGGGAAGTCCCATTACTATTTTCTTGATGGGTATTTTGGATACTTTCATATCCATATTTCCCCCTACGATCGGGAAAAGAAAACCTTTACTTGCCCCTTTGGAACATTTACATATGGAAGGATTCCATTTGGTATGTGCAATGATCCCGGTACTTTCGAATGATGCATGGTTAGTATATTTAGGATTACTTGGATAATTTAATGGATGATTTCACTATGTATTCCTCCTTCTTTGATGAATGTTTGATTAGTTTAGGTTTTATCCTATATCACTGTATTGAAAATATTCTTGTATTAAATTACAAGAAATTCCATTTCATAGTGCAACAAGGTATAGTATTGGGAGATTTAATTTATAGGGAAGGTATCCAAGTTGATAAATCAAAATTGTATGTCATTTATTCCATACCATTCCCCAAAAATTTATGAGAAGTGTGGTCTTTCTTAGGTCATTATGGATTTTACCGTTATTTCATTTGTGACTTTAGTAAGATCTCACTCCCCCTCTCCCGATTACTCCATAAAGAAAAAGAATTTGTTTTTGAAAAATAATGTGAGTAAGCTTTTAATAAATTGAAATGGAGTCTCACATCACCCCCGATAATCCAACCACCTCTGTGGTATTTACCATTTGAGATCACGTGTGATGCCTCTAACTATGCAGTTGGGGTTATCTTATCACAACAGGTGGATCGAGCTCCACATGTCATATACTATGACTCACGTACATTGGATCCTGCCCAAGAAAACTACACCAAGACTAAAAAATTATTCATTTTCATTGTTTTTTCCTTGGATAAATTCCAGTCATACCTTTTAGGTTCTAAGGTCATTGTTTTCTCATACCATGTGGCCCTCTGGTATCTTTTTAAGAAAACAAAATCCAAACCATGTCTCATTAAATGGATGCTTCTCCTTCATGAATTGAATCTAGAAATTAGAGATAAAAATGAGAATAGAATGTGGTGGTTGACTTTATCAGTAGGATCCTCTAATCCTTGAACATTGACTCATCCCATTGTATTCTCATAAATGACATGTTTCTGAATGAGAAACAGTATTGAGTGAAAGATGTTATTCCTTCGTATGATAAAATTGTAAATTATTTTGTAGCATTTAACATTTCTATGGATTTAAAAAATACCAAACTTAACATCTAAAATATGAGTCATGTTGGTACATTTGGGATGACCCCTTCATTTTCACACATGTAGTGATCAAGTCCTGAGGAATTTTTTTCCCAATAGTGAGTTTCATTATGTCCTAAAGTTCTATCACACTCTTGCTTGTGGGGGAAAATTTAGTCCCCAATGGACTACTACTCATAAGGTCCTCGATTTTGGCCTCTTTTTTCCAACATTATTTCAAGATACCCATGATTTTTGTAAATCTTATCCTCACTATCAAGGAATTAGGAATTTCTATAAAATAAATGAAATTCCACAACAACCCTTTCTCTTCCATGACATTTTTATGTTTGGGGAATTGACTTTATGGGTCCATTTACGAATTGTTTTGGAAACATCTACATTATTCTGAAAGTGTATTATGTTTCAAATTGGGCAGAATCGCACACAAGGGTTGATGATTCCAAGACTATTGTGGAATTTTTGAGAATAAATTTTTTTTGTAGGTTTGTATTACCTAGGTTTATCATTAGGGACCGGGGTTATCATTTATGAAACCATACAATGAAATCACTTTTGTATCAGTATGCGGTTGGGATATCGAGTGTCTAATACCTATCACCCACATACCCATAGTCAAGCATAGGTGTCAAATAGATAGGTAAAACAAATTCTGGAAAAAATGGTTCAACCCAACAGGAAAAAATTGGATTCTTAGACTCGATGATTCATTATGGGCTTACTATACTAATTTCAAAACTCTCATTAGAATGTCACCATATAGGATAGTGTTTGGAAATAGTTTTCACCACCCTATAGATATAGAGAATCAGGCCTACTGGGTCATCAAACAATGCAATTATAATTTTTCTAGTGCAGGTTATCAAAGGAAGTTTCATATTTAGGAGCTAGAGGAGATGATAAGAGATTCATATGAGAAGTCTCAGATTTATAAAGAGATAACCAAGGGTGACTATGGCTGTCTCATCCTTCATCTTCAATTCCACATTGGGAAGAAGGTCCTAATTTAAAATTTAAGGCTGATGTTACATCCAAGTAATCTTTGTTCCTACTGGTTTGGACCATACAATTTTACTAATTTTTATCCATTTGGAGTTTTCCATGTTCAAAATGAACAAACATATAAAACCTTCACTGTCAATGGGAAGTGGCTGAAGAAATCTCATAAAGAAATTTCAGAGTCCCTCATGGAGAAACTCTATGTTCAGGAATAAATTTATGAATGAAAATCACTAGGTTTTATCATTTCTTACCACATTATATTTTATTATAGTGAGGACATTGCACACTTTAGGTGTGGGGGGATGGCTATATTCTTGGGTTAGTTAGGAATTTTCATCATCTTTCATTATTTTTTCCTTTTTCACTTTTTGTATAGTATTATCACTCCCCCCCATTTACCCCATCACTTTTGTGCCGAAATGTTAATTTTTTATTCCCACTTTATCATGTAAAATGATTCCCACATAATCATTGAAGTTATTGAGAATGCATGAGAAATTTCCCTATTTCATGTTGTTTTAACATTTTCAAAAAAACCAAAATAAATTTTTTTTCAATGATGGAATGTGTGTTTTAGCCTGAATTTAACATTGAGGTGTGACTTTTTCATGAATTTTGGTTGTTTGTCAATGATATAAATGGTTATATTACTTTGAAAACTTTTAGATGAATGGTACCTGTTGAGTAAGTAGTTTATGGGAAAAAATTCCATTAATATATCAAAAAATCATTGCACCCAACCATGAAGTGTGATTTTTTTACTCAATAGAAGGTAAATATAAGTTATGATAATATTATTCTACTTTACAAAATGGTTTTTCATATATTTTTTCCTTATCTAATATTTTTCATTATTCTACTGGATTGACTTATGCATGTGTATCTATTATCCAACTATTGTACACCCTCCAAAAATATATTTAAAAAAACTAAAAACACAAAAACACAAAATAGGGGATGTGTCTTGGGAAGGTCAGAAACCACCCTTCCTTGACCTTTTATCTTATTATAACTATTACAATTAGTGTCATGACGAGATCAAAAAAGGGTTGAGATAAGAGTGTGAGATTTTTTCCAAGTGAAACTTTTCCAAAAAAACAATAAAAATAATATTAATAAATGAGGGCAGTGATGAAATGTAAAAAATATAGGGATATCTAGGTTGGTATATTATAGTTTTACTTCTAGGAATTCTTAAGTGAGTGGGTCTTTAAATTTTATTACAAATGATGTAGGTCCATTGTGGTGGACATAATCATTTAAGCAGAATTTTTTTAAAAGAACTTCTATTTACCAGATAGAAAGTGGAAAAATAGCATGAAATGGTTGTCCCACAGACATGTGGATAAATAGTGACATTGTTATCTTTTTAATTACTTGCTCATATTAGTATTATGAATCTCTTAGAATTTTGTTCTAATACAATTTTTGAGACATCTTTTTCCATGATCATTTATAATAACTCCTTAGTGTGATTTTTTATTTGATAACATTTCTATCATTGATTAAATTTTTATTAAATGTTAACTTTTCATGAATTTGAGAATATATCTAGGCATACTTTTTGGAAATGTGACTTTTCCGAGGAGTTCAAATTTTTAGGTGTGGGGGTGTCATTGCACTGTGATTCGCTCTTTCATTTTCACCCTTACACCACTATGCTAAACTAGTTTTGTATTTAAAATGATAAAAATAAAAAAAAAATCACTTCATGTTTGATTAAATTATTTTATTTTTATCACTATTAAAAATTCCAATGTTCTCTTGTTTTTTTAATTACAATTTAGGTGGAGGTGATTTGGAGGGCCCATGACAAAGTTCAAGAAAAATGGGCTAAACTGCTTAGGATCCAAGAGCACTAGTGGACTCAACCACGCACTGATACTAACCTATGAATCTAAATGGGATTATATTTTGTGAAATGATCCAAAATTCAATTGTATACATTTAGTATGAATAAACCCATGCCCCATTCTTCCATTAAGGGTACTGTCAAAATTGATCTATCTAGGGGATCGATTATGCTCGAAGTCAAAAAGAGAGTTCTATATTTCAACCATATCTCCAGATTTGATTGTCCAAATGGCTCCAAACATTCATTGGAGATATTAATGAGGTGGGAATACAAAGTTTTAGTTTTTTTAAAAGTGATATAATAATTTATTTTCATCTAAAACCATGGTTCAAGTGGTTTTTAGAAATCAGGTTTCCCAAAACCACTTTCCACATTTCCTACAAATTGGAACCTTGGGTTCCCCATTTTAAATTTCGCCTAGGAGGAAAATATGTTGTATTTTGGAGACCAAAAGGATTAATCTCTTTATACAAGATGTTCTATAGGACACTATCTTCATAAGGGGATCAAGGATTAAGGTGAAGTTCCACCCTAGCCTCCTCCTCCTCTCTATGGCGATCTAAACGGAGGACGGTCATTTAGAGGGAGCTACACATAGTTGGGAGGGAGTTCCAACACTTATTATTATACTATTTTTTAATTTGTGGGATAAATATTGAAATTATGTTTAACGTTTATTCTCTTATCCTCCGAATATATCTATTTTGTTATAATTAAGTGAAACACTTTTTATCTCAACACTAATTGGGTTGAGATTTCAAGTGGGGATCTTGGGTCATTCTAATTGGAAAACACAAGAATCCTTCTTTCTCATACAAAATAATGACATTTCATTATTAATTGGTATCCCTTGTTCTTTTATTGAGGTCCAAACCTTTACATCATGATTTTTGTGTCTAGGGTTGCTTCTTTGTGCATCATTTTAAGGGTAAGAGGGAATCAAGATATTGACAACCCTCAACCAAATAATTACATTAAACCATATAAAATTTTTAGAATAATGAACTATAAAAGATGTGTAGTGAAATTTAAATGAACTCCTTATCTCTTAACTCTTAAAATACCACCTTAATACATCAACTATTAAACTCTTTAAAACATGTTATTTTCTTAAAACTATTTTCTAAACCACCCCCCTTTTAGTAATTTTTATTAAAAATGCATATTCTAAACATATCAACGCTCATTGAGAGAAGATCTAGGGTATTCCATAGGATATCAATAAAATTTAAAAACACAATCAATTTGATGTTTCTTGACAATGCATTCACTCTTCAAGTGAAAATAATGGCCAGATGAGTGTGTTACAGAGTTTGTCTCCAAGTGAAAAGGCCACACAAATTCACTCGACATGCCGCTGACTCAGAAGTATCTATTGAATATGTGAATGGGGAGTGTTAAGACTTAATTATTTCCATCCCTCATCACTTAGAATTTCCTAGTTCGATTCCAAGATTTCTCTGACAAGGATCGATGCCGAGAGGAAGCCTTGCAGCGGGCTAAGTAGGTGTAGTTTTTGCCTCCCTTAGCTCCTGTAAGAAGATCCTCCAAGGTAGAGACTACTTCCATAGCATAGGTAAAGTCCCCTAGGATTCTATAGTTATTAATAGCAAACCCTCACCAATATCCTTATTGAGTATAATAATATTAGGCTTAGCCTCAGGATCATCATCACCCACTGCAAAAACAATAGGCACCACCCTATCAAGCACAACCACCTAGGTGAGACAATCAGGCTCTATCCCCCCTTCAAGCTCCAATCCCTCATCAGGGCCTGGAACCTAGAGTTGTCTTTCCATATAGAATAAAATGGACCTAATCATTTAATGAGGCCTATATTTATAGATACTTCTATAGTTACTTGGATCAAGGAATTCAAAAGTAGCTAGAATGTAGGAAACCCCAAGATGTTGAATTCACTTATCACCCAGACTACTGCTCTAATCAACGAATCCTTGTAAATACCATCAATAAATTACATGACTTCATGAACTATCTTTAGGATTATTTTGAAAACAATTTATTTATATTGGGTCCTACCCTAGAATAGGTGTCATGTGTCTCTAAATTACCTAGCGGTGATGACATCGGTGAATGGTAGAAGGTCTCCAGCCATTGGTCCGAGAAGTAGTATGACTGGTTAGATCAAATAGTAGTTTCTCACATCCATGGAATCGTTCTCTCTCTCTTAGTCTAGACTAATCCTCTAGAAGTTTCTATACCTCCTCATGTGTGTTAGTACTATCTCCACATCACAGCCTTCTACTTCTCAGAAGGGTAAGTGTTGATGGTGCAAGGTAAAGTAAAGTCCCCCACTAGTTCCGAAACTATCTCTCACCCTTGGTGATTTTATGCCTCAAAATATAGGAATCACCCTCAGGGTTCACCTAACATTGGAATACACCTCTTATTATGACCAATAGTATTCCTCTTTGAACACCATCAAGTTGGTAGATCCCTATATGGTTCCCCATGATGATGGGTATCTGTAATTTCCTCTTAATGTACCTAATCGATGCCATTGCTGACACAACCATGGATATATAAATCACTAGAGTACTCAGGATAGTGCCTCAAGCCAAGTTGTGCATACTACCAAGACCAAATAGTGAGTTCAACTTAGATCTCAACAGGAATCATCCTCTTATCCCATTATTTCAAATCTGCTTCCACCATTGATCATGCTACTCGATCAGGTAGAATAGACATGACCACATCATGATCATCCATGTCTAGTTGTGGGAAGGTCTTAGTCATCTGACATCTAGGCAATAGTAATTTTTCATGGTTCAACTAGTGAGAAATGGGACATTCCTAGTACTAGCCAGAATCCATTGGTTCAACTAGCGACACCCAGCATACCTCCTGCCAAAGAGAAACCTCTTTCTAGTAGAAATTGTCATCTACCACGGAAGTATGATGTGATCAAACACATTTATGTAATTCCTTCAAATATCTCAATTCTCGAGGCCCTCCATCTATCATAGGATATGAGAGAATCCCTCCTAGAGTCGTTAAAGACCCCCCTCCAATTTGAGATATAGGTATCAGCTGTAGAGACCTTATTTGTTGAGGAAGTTGAGTGAATGGAATTACAAGACATCATTTCATTCTCAAAAGAAGATGAAGTCTCTCCCAAACAGGGGAACATCCACCCAGTGTACATCATAGACTAGTTCAATGGAATATAATTCCATCAATTTCTCACTAACATAGGCTCTAGGATTAATCTCATCCCAAACCGGATGCTCTAACTTCTAGGACAGACTAAATGATATCTGAGTCTCTCTAACCTGAACATTTAGGGTCATGAAGGGACTGAGTAGAGGTCATGAGGAATAATACACCTGAAGACCCAATTTGGTGGTCTTATTATAATTACTAAATTTATGGTTGTCTCAAAAGATACCACCTATAATGTGCTGATGGGTAGACTCTAGCTTCATCTCCACACAGTGGTTCTCTCCTTATATCACCAATGCCTCAAGTACTCCCTCAACAGTTGAGTAGGTGTGGTCAAAGGTGATTCACCTCTCTTTATCTCTTTTTAATCCCTATAAATGTATTCCAACTATTACTAGATTAAGGAAAATTGGGTCTAAAGCAATGAATTTGAGAACACTGACAATGTGGTTGATCTGTGGAAGGAATTGGATGATGCCTCCATCCTCTCAATTCACCAATTGGAGGCCACAACTCCAGACTTCGGACACTAATTTTTTGTTTCTGAGAAGATTGGAAGACACATTTATAAGTACAAGAAACTTCATAAGATTACCTCATACTCCCATGTGGGTCAAGATTGGGAAATACCATAACCTCCTACCCTAGTTAGGTATCGAGATGTTCATCCAATGGCTATAGTTGTACACCATACCTACTTGTTCCACCAAGATGGGTTGAGAAGACACAAACCAACCTTCCACAACTACTTTAACATCATCAATCATGGACCCCTTAGTCAAAGTCCTGATGGAATTGGTTTAAAATCTTTTTTTTTCATGGTTTTAGAAGTTCATGAGTCTCCTAGTGAACATTCCACATCCTTCCAAGAAGGAACCAATGTTCCTTTATAATTAACTAGCTTGAGTAGACTATCTTCTCCATTGATTACTCTATCTTGGATGATGAAAAAGACTTGTAGGATTCTCTTCCATCATTCAAAGATATAATCTCCACCACCGTCAATGAGTTAATTCATGTGAACCTTGTCACTAAGACAGTTCTTAGGCCATCACTAATCATCACAGTTATGCCTACTGAGGAACATCAGTAGTATGTTTATTTTCTAAAGAAGCATCATGATGTATTTCCCTAGAGCAATGAATAGATTCCAGGACTAGACCCTTAGGTCAATGTCCATCACCTTAGCCTCCCGATGAATCATCGCAGGTTAAAACATCCCCCCAAAAAGATGAATCCCTCTCATGGTGGCATGTTTGAGGAAGAAATTAAAAGGTTCATAAAATAAAACTTTATAAAGGAAGTACAATACCCCATATGGTTATCCAAAATAATTCCCATTAAGAAGAAGAACAAACAAATCCGATTTTTCATTGATTTCTGGGATCTAAAACTCCACTAATTGAAGGATGATTTTCCCCTTCATATGAAAAATTTATTGATTGATGTCACTACTAGATTCTAGGATCTCTATTTTATTGATGGGTATTCTAGATATAATCAAATCAGGATAGCCCCAAAATATAATGATTTTAACACCTTCATAATTCCACAAGGGACCTTCTACAATCAGGTAATGTCCTTCGGTCTGAAGAATGTAGGATCCACCTATCAAAGTTCAATGCATCGCATCTTTAAACTGATTATCAGGATTCTAGTGGAATGCTACATGGATGACTTAGTTGTCAAATACCACCAACTTCATGACCATATCATAGATATTTAGAAAGTTTTTGACTTCCTCTGCACCATCCATGTGAACATGAACTCCTTAATGTGTGCCTTCAGGGTTACCTTTAGAAATTTACTTGGATTTATCTTTAGATACAGAGGCATCAAGATCAATCCTAATAAGATCAAGGTTGTCAGTTAGATGACTCCTCCAAGAAACCTATGAGATCTCCAAGGATTTCAATTCCATGTATCCTACATACATCTATTCATCACGAATCTAGATGGAAATTTTATTCCCATTTCCAAGCTCATGAATAAATGTGTTGTTTTCTAATGGGATGAAGAGTGCCAGACCGTGTTTGAGGAAATAAAGTAGTATCTTCTACAACATCTGATTCTGATGCCACCCATTTTTGGGAAGTTGTTGGTCCTCTATGTGACCACCTAGGAATGATCCCTCAGCACCCTAATCACAAATAATAATAAAAAAGGGATAGAAAATAGTTTATACTATCTCAGTCGTATGCTCCTTGATACAGATACCAGATATTATTCAATCGAGAAGAGATGCCTTGTGTTGGTTTTCACAATGCAGAATTTTCAACATTATCTACATCATCATGAGATACAACTGGTGTCATGTGTGGACATTCTAAAGTGTATCCTTAACTTCCTCATGCTGACCAGATGTCTAGCTCATTGGGAAATGATCATTTAGTCGTTTGACATTAGTTCCATCCCATAGAAGGCTGTCAAGGGTCAGGTGCTAGAAGACTTTTTGGATACCCATCTGACCCCCTATAAAGTGGTCCCGAGATCCTAATTTTCTATATGATTTCATCCACATAGTGGATTAGGTCGATCCATGATGGAATATTCACTTCAATGGTGCCTCTCAAATTTAAACTGGAAGAGGGATTAATGATCCAAGGCTTAATAGAGTAGGGCTAGGGATTGTCTTTTTCACACCTACATAGGTTATCCTATTAGATTCGTTTTTGTTATTAGAAGGATGCACCAATAATGAGGTATAGTATCAATATCTCATTAATGGACTTGATTTGTCTCTCGAGATTGAAGTTCCCCACCTATATGTGTAGAGGGACTCTGAGTTAGTTGTCAATAAAATCAATGGTGATTACATATTCAGGAATCCTGGGGCTCATGCCCTTGCTAGAGCTCACTCATCAGTTGATGGACCAGTCCCCTAGTCACCCAAATGTTACTCATGTTCCTTATTCATGTAATGGTCAAGTCGATTCCCTGTCCATTCTATCCACATATCTCACAGATCCTAACCAGGACGATCTGTTTATCCATGTGGAACATCAATGATTCATCACTCTCATCACTCTAGACAGTGATGACAACCAACATGTAGACCATATGAACGATGGTGCTTTGAAATTAGGATCTCCATATCCACCCTCCTCCCACCCACAGTTGAAGAAACCATTGATTGGACAACTCTTTTCCTCAAGTATCTCTCGAATTATGTTCTCTATCCAGATAGAGATGAATGAAGATAATCCATCATTGTGCAATATATTTCACCCTTCAGAGTGGACCCAGCCTCAAGAAGAATCTCTAAAAACATGGGTTTTATGGAATTATTATCTATTTCATTAAAGAGGAGAGATTACCTAGGTTATGCAGGAGGACCATGCGAAACTCTGTGGTGCTCATCAGGCAAGGATGAAGCTCTCCCAACAGATTTGTAGGCTGGTCTAGTTTTGGCCTACTTTGTTCCATGATTATATCAAGTTATCCAAGAGGTTTCTTTCATGTTATATCCATTAAAACGTTTTTCATTGACCTCCATATCCCATCCATACTACCATGAATTGTGTCCCTTTGCGATCTGAGGACTCAATGTCATGGTACCATATCAACCAGAAACAGCTCTCTAGTGCAGGTTCATTATGACCACAGAGGATTTCTCTTCCAAGTGGGAATATTTGATTCCACAAAAGGCAGTAAAGGCCCATTAAATTATAGATTTCGTTATCTCAAATAACATTCATTTATTTATAGTCTCTCATGTTGTTCTCACTGATAACGATACCAACTTTAAGGCATCTGAGCTGAAGAAATTGTACGCCAAGTATAGTATCATGTCAAACCATACTTCTTACTACCATGCACAATAAAATGGATAGATTAATTCATTCAACAAGACCCTATATAAAATTATATAGAATATGGTTGGTTAAAACAATAAGTGTTAGCTAGATAAGATCCTTAATTCCCCCTGAGATTATCGGATAATGACCTATAATTCTACCCAGGTGAATCCATATTTCCTATTTTATGGAATAGAGGGAGTCATGCCCATTGAGATCTAGATGTTGTCACTCTGCATAGCTATCTATGATTAGAAGATGTCAGAAAAGGTATCCAAAGTCCACCTATCTGAACTGGAAGCCCTCAATGAGAATAGTCTCTAAGCCTTACACAATTTAGAGAGGCACCAAAACATGATAGCCATAGCTTTCAATAAGAAAGTTTATCTTTACCCCTTCATATAAAGTGATACTATATGGGATCTTTGAACGCCGATGATATCGAGATGGAAGCCACCAAAGTTAGAGCCCAAGTGGGAAGGTCCATAAATCATTCACATGGTTTATCCCAATGACACATACTCTTTTCTCACCATGTGTGGATAGAACATCACTCCACTAACCAATGCCAAGTTCATCAAGGTGTACTTTACATGAATATGGGCCTCCTCCTTAGGTGTAAGACCCAACAAGGGTCAAAACTCTATGAACCTAAACTAAGATTTACATTCCTCTTTAAGAGAGTATGCGCATCATGGACCTCTATGGACCTCATTCACATTGGGTCATATTTATTTCATCATACATTTCCACTTTTGGAAACACCTCCTTCATATTCATCCCAAGAACATGACGTTAAACTGGGCACCATGGTACAAACTCTACGACCTTAGAATAGGAGCCTATGGTCCTGGAAACATGACCCAAAACTATTTACAATAATTCCAAGCATCACAACATTAAATCGTATGTGAGACTCTCCCTGGAATTCATTCTATGGTGTCAGACATCCTGAGTCCACATTCACGTCGGGTCTATCATAACACTATTCAATGAATATCAATCTAGAATGATCACCCATTATCTGAACTAAAATACCTTAAACTAATAACTCAATAATCCTTATTGCATGATGTTAAACTTCATGGATTGGTCCTATCATATGACCTTAAACTGAAACATCAACATTCTAGTCATACAATGATAAAATACATAGAATCTACATACTATATGCATGAATTTAAACTCCAAAAAATTTATGGTCCTCTCTACATTACATAAAAAGGCACATACCTACATCCTAGTCACATGACTTTAAACTGTGTTACAATTATCATCAATGTCACATGAAGAAAAATGGAACCGCATTTTTGTGTTCTTGACTGAGAGAGTGTCTCCCCTAGCACTGGTCATTTTCCATGCCACATGAAAGAACTATGTGTCGAATAATTATCATCCCTAAGGAATACATAGTGATTCTTGGAGTTTCCATCTTGGTACATCCACTCAAAAAAATAAATGAATTAAAAAATAAAATAAAAAATATCACCTCTCCTTGTGTATGGGTAATACCTATACAAGTAGATCAACCGAGAACTACATGTGGATTGATTCATACCCTCATAGGATACATAGTGATGACCAAGTTTCAATCCTTGGGCCCAGCCATAATAATTTAATTCCTTCATGTTGGATCACCAACATCCTTACTGCATGATTTTAAACTGCATGGAATCTTATAACTATGTATGAAATGATTCCCATACTTATGGGATACATAGCGATGCCTGGTAATTTTATCTTCAGTTCCAACCCCAGGATCATTAACCTTTTCGACCCTTTTACCAACTAGATTATGGTCCAAACTCTACAAACCTACAATAAGATCCATATAGTCCAAGATCTTTGACCTTAAATATGAATTTTGAGTTCAAGAATCATCACTTTAAAATTTTCATAGGATTTTATTAGGATCATATGGTGTAGCGATGGCCCTCATGAGCCCTCACTCACATCAGGCCTTAATGATCATTTCATACAAATTTCTATTAGGGTTCCCCTCCTCCTCATCCTCTACATTTGGAACTGTTCCATTACCATTCCACATCCAAGATATACCTCAGGACCTCTATCCTTGAGAAGGGTTTTGAATCCCTCTATCTGATATTCCCCATTGATGTGCTCAAATGTGTTTTGGCATATAACCTAGAGTGTTGTATTCTGCATGGACATTTTCTAATTACATCTCTACACTTCACATGTCCCTTTATTTGGCTCTTCATCATCTTCTATTTATGAAGGTACCCCTTAATGGTATGTTGCCTGGCCATATGGATCACCTACCATCTTTGGTCAATGACTCGAAAGACTCTCAAGGACATTTTGAGGCAGGTCTTGCATTTAAAACATGTTCAGTGGTCAAACCACATTTTTTTATCCCATCCCAGGTAACATGATATATATATTGTGTTTTGAAAAAGATTAGTATTTATCCTCCATCATCATTCCACCCTCATGGTGTCCCAGATATCGAGTGTCATGATTCATGTTTTCCACCACCTTATGTTCTGGCAGAACTTCAACACCCTCAGTGTTACCCCTATGTGCACCTGTGCACATTAGTGAGCAGTTCAACATCCTTGGGACATCCTTAACCTAAATTCTTCATTCCCCTGTTGTGCGCTTTCGTGTGTTGTGAAAATCCTCGTCATTCCTTGTTTCCCACACCGATCATGGATAATGTGGGCTTAGGAGTTTTGATAGGGTTTGTGCACACATGGGAGAGCTTCACAATATCATAGTTACAAACTCTATGACCTTAAACTAAGATCATTTCTAGGATTATTTTAGGAATTTTTTGTGTGTAATTGGGGATTTGTGGTCATCATTCACATCGGTTTTTTCACTCCCCACACTGGACATGTCCCTCAGAGTACCCATGTCCAAGTTGCATGATAATAAACTACATAACATTCTTTTACCTTAAACCACAATGTTAAACTACACAGAATCATCCTTACAACATAATGTTAAACATTACTGCATCTTCCTAGTTACATGGTGATAAATTGCGTAACATTTTTTTCCCAAGCACATGACATTAAACTAGGCTTCTGAGTCAAAACATCATGACTTTAAACTATGTGTGACTCTCCCTGAGAGTGTGTTGTGTGGCACTGGCCTTCACGGTCCTCATTCACATAGAGTTTCTCTTGGTGTGCCTCACATATCCCTCTTGGTTGATATTCCCACCTTGGGTCCAAGAAATATGCCCTTAAACTATTTAAAATGCTAGGGTCTTTTATCTTGAGTTTAGTTGGGTTCTCCCACTAACATGCTCTGATGCACTAGGGTAAAAAACCTATGGTGTGAAGTTCCATGTAGAGGTTTCCTGATTCATTTCCATACCTCAAGTATTTCTGGGTTTGGATTCCTACCAAATTTCACATCCAAATTGACCCCCTAACGATGATGGTCTCATGCCAATTCCTCTCACCTCCCTTCCTAGGCCAAAAACCTAATGGATTTTTAGAAAAAAGGGGGTGATTAGATGTTCAATAATTTTCCTTATCATCAGTATCTCCTTCAATAATTTGAATCTTGGAAGTTATGATTTACATATTTCACACCTATATGCATTCTAATGGAAATATAAAACCCATGGTGTTGTTCCTCCATGAATCTACTCACGTTTAGTTGGATTGTTAGTATTGTTGGGACATTATTAACCTAACATTACTTCACCTTTGTTCTACGCTTCTATATGCGATAAGGAAATACAAAATGGAACTCCTTATTTCCCACACCAAGAATGGATCATGTGGGATTAGGAGATTTAGTAGGGATTTTACCCACATAGGGGAGCTCTGCAACCCTCTGGTCTGAATTCTATAACCTTAAAATAAGAACCATATAGTCCAAGCTACATGACTATAAACTGTAAACCTTCATTGTGATGTTCCCATATGAGAGAACATCACCCCTGACATTAATCATCTACCATGTCATATTCAAGATCTAAGTATGGATTGATTACCATCCTTATGAAATATGTAGGAGAACCCAGAAATTTCATCTATGGGTCCATCCATAATTTTAACCTTTTATCCCCTTGGACTAAGTCCTTCATTGGGAGTGTGTGGTGTGGTGTGGGCCTCTGTGTTCCTCATTTATATTGGGTCATTTTTCCACACCATAAACCTCTCCTTTGGGTCATTTTTGTCCTTACTGAATGAAAATAAAATACACAGAACTCAAGAACTATAGGTGGCTTGATTCCTACCTTTGTAGGATATGTAGTGATACCTAATCACTTTATATTCAGGTCCAGTTTCAACATTCCACCTTATTCATGTCATTCCATTTTATTCCTTAACTCATTACATTAAAATACACGGAATTAGAGAACTAATTTTGTCTTGATTCTCATCTTTATTGGATATGTAGTGAATGCCAGGCATTTTATCTTTGGGACCCAGTACAAATTCCTTCAAACATTCTAGCATTTGGCCTTGATCATGGTCTAATCTCTATGACCCTAAACTATAGGTAGTTCATCTTAAGGAGTCTATGTAATATATGGGATCTCTTGGCCCTCATTCACACCAGGTTTTATCTCTATGTGTCACATGTGTACCCATATAATGAGTGTTACCTCTCTATGGTCCAAGCTATATGAATTTAAATTGTATGAAAACTTCCTCAAGAATGAAGATGTTGTGTGTGTGGACCTCCTCGGTCCTCATCCATTTCAGGTTTGTTATACCACTACATTATTCATATTCATTTTTCAATTCTTACCTTATGGTATAAACTTCATGACCTTAAAATAAGAGCATATAGTCCAAGCTTCACGACTTTAAACAATATACAGGCCTCTTATGGGATTGTGTTGTGTGGTGTTGGGACCTCCTAGGTCCTCATTACCATAAGGATTTTCATAACACCACATTGTACATAACTATTTTAGATCCCTTCCTTGTGTTCCAAGTTTTATGACCTCAAGATAAGAGTTGGAATCCTCAACGCACAACGTTAAACTATGATCATACTCTAAACAAGTTCAGGTGCCCTTAGATAATTATGGGATGCTTCAGATTCCTCTCTATAGAGGATTTACCCACCAACATTTCTCTCTCACCATGTTGTGTTTTATAACTACATATGGATTAATTCCCATATATATAGGATACGTAGTGATGACCGTACATTTTTTCTTTGGGCCCAGCCACAAGTTTATTGAAATTTTTATCCCTCTGGCCTCAGTTACGGTCTAAGCATTGTGACCTTAAACTTTATTCTATTCATATTAAGATGTGTATAAAACAAATTATCCTTCTTGGAATTTTTCACATTATATTTTACCTCCCTTATTCTGTATGCATACCCTAATACTGAACAATATTTTGTTAGTATGAGCAACATGAATTTAAACTATTTGTCACGGTCCATGCAATATGACCTTAAACTATCTGCACACTTGGGTATGAATCCCACTCTTTGATATGTTCAGTCCACACTTTGAGTCATCATTGGTTAGGGTTTCATCATATTCTAAACCCAGGTGAACCCCCTAATGGTGATGGTTTCATGCCACTTTGGTTCATCTCCCATCTTGGGCCAATGCCTAATAGATCTTCGGCAGTGAACAATGGATCCTATGTTTTGAATTTCGTCAATAGTTGATCCATATTTCCCTCATCTCACTCATTCCTAGTGTAGTTATGGTCCCCGTGCTTTGAACATGGTTAGCAATCAGCCCTTACTTACTATTCACCCCTTTTATCCAGACCTTGTAAGTCTCGACTTACCTCATTTTTACGTCCCTATATCATAGAAATATTTCACTCTTGGTGTCACCCTAGATGCATACTCCCACATGTCAGGTAATTCCCCTATATCATTCCTTGTTCCCTGCACCAAGCATGGATCAAATAGACTTAAGAGTTTTGGTGGGGTGTGTTACCACCTATATCCGATTTTGGGAAGTCTTCATCCTATCCATTTCTTGATATTTGTGTGATGAGAACCTCCTTGGGCTCATTCAAATTGGTTATACTTCCCCTATGCCACACACTAACTTCAGGAATGGACATCTTCACAGTCCATGCCATGTTACTTTGAACTATTTGACAGGGTCCATGAAATATGACATTAAACAATGTGCATAATCACAATCATATGACGTTAAAATATGAGATATGTCCTGATGACATGACATTAAATTGTACCATGTATTGTCCTTACATTCAAGACATAAAACTGCAAAGCATATTAGGTCTTTCCTGATAGGTCTCCTCCTTTGATGGTAGTGATATACCACATTGTATTTATATTTATATTTCACTCGACATCTGAGATGAAACTTCTATGAGAGATAAGTATGATCTTTTTCTAGACCAATATGCTTACACCATTGTGTTCTAAGCCATGGTGTCCCAACCCCAAGAGTGTCGAAAACCATTAGAACATTCCATCACTCCATTCCCACACTTTGTGTGCCCCTCTAATTCAAATCATATTCCTCTTTCACATCTAAAGGGACCCCATAATGGAATGGTTCCTAGCCACATTTCTCACCTATTGTCATGGTCCAACTTCCCAAAAGACTTTAGATGATATTTTGAGGGAGGTCCTACATTTCAAACATGGTCAGTGATCAACCCTCATTTGTTTGTCCTCATTTTAGGCTAATAGATATGGTTACTGTGTGGTCAAAAATAGATATAAGTTATCCTATATCATTATTCCACTCCCATTATGATCCAAATTTTGGGTTTTTTGATTCATAATTCTCATTCTCTTTTGTTTAGATAGATTCAAATTCCCCTAGTGTTATCCCGCTTGTGCACTAGAGCACATCAGTTAAGGGAAGTTGTCTTCTCCAAGAGCCTCATTCTCTAGCAAAAAATCCATCATCCCGAATTCTTTCATCGGTCAAAATAATAACTTGATTTTTCACTGGTTATTTGACACTCTCATACAAAGTGAACAATTATGTGGGTTTCCCTTTTTTCTCACACAAGTCATTACCCATATGAGATCAGGGATCAATCATTAGTTGTTTCATAGGTATGATTTAAATGAGATAATTAAACAAAGAAATAATGTTTCCATGCATGCAGTTCAAAGAGATAAATCAATTGAACAAATAATTGTTTTAATTATGGAAAAATATAGCGTCTATGGACCAGCTCCTTTGATGGAATGCTTTACCTCCACCACCCTCTAACATGTGTCCACTAGAGTCTACTTCCACCGCCTGAGCTCACTCTCTTCATCAATAGGCACTGAGTAGAGCTCATTAGACCTAATTTATGCCCAAATATGTTTATTTTGAAGGTAATCCAATTGAATAATTTCATGTTTCAGTTTCTATTGGGCCCCTGATAGTTGGAAATTCAATCGTACGACAAGTTCTATTTGGTCAGTGATAAAGGAGTAATTATCGTTTGTCTATTCTTCTAGGCACCGAATATCTTGTTCAACCTCCTGGAGCTTCCAAATGTTTTCATAAATATTTTGGAACCAAGTAGAATTAAATTTTTGACTAATTTCCTACATATTATCAACAATATAGTCACGAATCTACATATGAATATTGCGTGCATATTCCCCTCCAGTGTATAGATAGTGCAACTAGAGGTGGAGTGACCCCATTCAACTCACCCATTGTGCCTATATAGACTTAAGGAACTTATTTATGCATTTATAAACCATTTTCTCAGTCATGAGGCTATCCTAGGCTATTTTTGGATTATAATCATCCATCTCCTCAGGGTCTACAGGTTCGTATTCAGGAAAGATGTCCAAAAATACAATAGTAGGGTCTTCCTCCAGAATCCTCTCGAAAAGACTAGGATATATGACATGATGGAATATATATTAACTCCTTTTATCTTCATAATACTCTCTATAAACATCATAAAACTCTTCCCCACTAGTTCCATCACTTGAATCCATGGTTTCTCACTCATCTATTGTCAATGCAGGATCAGTTTCAATGACCGGCTCCTTCTGGATAGGTGTAGTCATCATAATAGCTCCCATAGATGTCCCTGAATTTTCAATTTTCTAGGACTATAATCTCATGATAACTTCATGGAATATGAATATCAATAAACCTGGTCCTTTAGTAATAGATATGTTTCGTTGGAGGTAGAGACTTACGAGAGTCGAGCGCTGCTAGATCAAGTTCCCTAGTTGCAGCAGGGACTTCCACCACTAGAGACTCTTCAAAGCTTGTTACTTCAATGATCAGTGATAAATCTTGATAAAAATAATATTTTAGTTATTATTCATATGTTTTTAAATGATTTAATCACTTATAATTAATCAACATGAGATTATTTTCATAATTTTAGTATTTTTGGTGAATTTTTGGATTAAATGTAAAAATTGGTTAATTCTGGAAATTTATCAGTTTTCTTTTTCTTTGTTTCATTTAGAATAAATTATAAAATTTTTATCCAATTAAAGTGATTGTTTTTTCAGATTCCATTGTTCATGGTCTAAAAATTCTTCTTCTAAATCTAGAGCCCATTCGAAATCCCACAAGCCCAAACAAATCAAACAACGTGAAAACTTATTCCGGTCAACAGAATGGACCCTACCTTATTAAATGAGGTATATCTCAATCTACAAACCTCCAAATGAGTTTATTACAAATTTTTTATAAATATGACTCAAATTTTCAAATTCCCATTAAAATAAATGGAGAAATTATTTCATTAAGGAATCCATTTAATGATTCAAAATGGGGTAGGTGGAATAGTATTTAGAAGCCATAAAAATTTAATTCTATTAATGTGGACATAAATTATTGTAAATGACTTTAAAAGCTTTGAAATATAAATATTAGATATAAAAATAAATTTCTAACAAATTATAAGAATTTATATTAGCATTTTTTGTCCATCTGGTGGATATAACCAAATAAAACTTCTGGTGAATAGATTTTGGTGGAGAAAATTTTCTGTTCTCTCATTTCTCTATTTTATTCATCTTAATTTTGTAATGTCTTATTCTTACTCATTATTTAAGGATACCCTTCATATGGAGGGGTAAAATTTTATGTTATTTGGGAAGTATAGGTTTTAACTTTTTTAATTATTGAGTTCTTTCACTTAATGGTTTAAGATCCTTTTTCATATTTTGCAAAGTTGGTTTAAAATTCTAATAGCGGTTACTATTATCTTGTACAGTTGTATTTGAATTTATATTATATTGTTATTATTTATTTTTTTAATGATAAATATCTCCCTCCACAAATTATGGGTTTATATATGATGGAATAGACCAGTTCTTGGTGATGAAGTACTTAGAGATCGCCAGTACGTGTGGGTGGGGTAGTGGACATTCTTGATTGTTTCGAATAAACAATACCTAATTGGGAATTGCCTAAGTCGGTTAGGGGTATTCTCTACAACTCTATCGAAGATCAAAAGGACTATATACAAATCTAGGATTTTGTTAAGGTTTATTCTTACCATTTTTATTTGACCAAAGGAGTGAGATGAAGCGATTGTTGAATCTCACTTTTATCGACTTAGCAAAAAAGAATTGGATAAATTGAAACTATGATAGAATTTCAATTGAAGAATCGAACATGGATTCATCGCCATTTTCATATAATAGTTTTAAATCAATTTTTTTAATTTTTTTTCACAATATTTTTCTTAAATTTATTTCCTTTTTTTAGTTTTTTTTCTTTTTAAAATCAAACAATTTCTAAAATACCCCATTTTCCCTCAAATTTAAAGTGACAAACGTGACTATTGTGCACTCCTCTCTGGATAAAACCTAGGTTGACCACTATACTTCAATTTTACTTAGAAAATAATTTCTTTCTCCACACCCCACAAAAGGCACATGTCAAAACATGGCACTGTTTCTAGGGAGGAAGTGCCTCAAAACATAAAACTAAAAAAAATTCTTGAATGACCCATAGTTCAAATTGGTATTTAATTGAATTTGATCCTAAAATTGAATGAAAAAATTACTCAATTGGGAAAAAATTCAATGATATTTTTAGGAAATACACCTCACTGCTTCAAGTAACACTTTTAGTGATCACTTTGAACCTACAATAATGGCTAGAAATCCAAACCAAACTCTATGTGATCTCTATGCACCACAATTCGCTAACCAAAAAATCAACTAGTTATCCATGCCTTAGATAATAAATTTTAATTGTGAATTAACATGATTTATATTCTACCTAAATCCCATGGTCTTGTAGGAGAAGACCCAAATAGACATATTTAGAAATTTACAAATGTCTGATCCAATTCAAACCATGAGGAGTTATATAAGAATAGGTAAAGTGGAGGGGATTCCCCTTATCACTTGAGGGAGAGGAAAAGGAATGGGTGTACAATCTGCAACCAAGAGAGGTCCAAAATAGGAAAGATTGAAAAGTTGATTCATGCAAAGGTCTTTTCCCACATCTAGTAAGACATCTATCTGAAAATAGATATATGTTATTTACAATCAACCAGAGAGACTCTTTATGAGTATTGGGAGTGATTCAAGAATCTTTGTGTCAACTTCCCACATCAGACCGTGGAGGAACATAACTTTGTTGTTTTATTAAATAAATTACCATTTTATAATGATCACAATTTTCTTGATGCCTCATCTAGAGGATCCTTGATCGATAATTATTCAACAGATGACAGAGTTCTTATTGAAAACATTATGTAAAACTCATAGTAATTTGGCACGAGAGGTATGGTAACTAGAGGAATCCATGAGGTACATATTTCTAATTATTCCTCACCCTTACTTGAATAAACACATAAGGAAATGACCAGTGTGATGAGACAACATTCTATGAACAAAGTTAAGGAACAACAAGACCGAACTCAGGTATGTGGTTTATTCTCTTCTAATTATCATTACACTATTCATGTCCAGAAGTGAAGGAGACTAAAAGTTGTGTTTCTGCCTATCAAGAAAGGCAATTCTGGTAAAATAAACCATGTTAACTAGATACCCAACAAGTATATAGATTTTTACATAACCAGGATAGAAATCCTTTTCAAAATAGATACCAAAATCAATCTCCATTCCTGCATTACCAATATCAGAACCCTCCACCATTCCAACAACCCTATAAAAATACATACTAGAAAAAATAATATAAATAACCCTCAAATAATTCTCATAAGAACAAATAATAAATGGATATTTAAGAGATAAATAATACATTGAAAAATTTGGATAATAAATTTGATGTCCTTATGGACATTCAGACCAAGAATCAAGGAAGACTCCTAGCTCAAATAGTTTTAAAACCTAAGGAAAGTGTGAGCGTCATTACAACATGATGTGGAAAAGATATCTAACCACCTGAAAAAATTGAGGATTATGATTATAATAAACCTTTTAAATATCAAACCATCAATCCAAAAGAAGGGGATAAGAACAACAAAGTAGAAATAACCAGGTTTAGGAAGGAAAGTCTAGAAACTCCTTTTAAAAAAGGATAAAAATGATATTCCAGAACCATTTACATCTAAATTAGTTGAGTCAAAGAAGGTTTAAGAAGAGATACTTCAATGTTAAATTTAGGAAACTATCCATAAATTTGTGATCAATATCTCACCACAAGATGCATTATGAAAAATCCCTAAGTATGAAAAATTTCTGAAGGACCTGCACATGAAAAGAAGGAAGCTAGATGGAAATGAGAGAATCAATTTAGGAAGAAGAATATCAGAATTGATCACACCAATGGTACCAAATAAATGTTAAGATCCATGGACATTATCTATTCTTTACACCATTGGGATTTAAATTTTATTGATGCACTATGCGACATAGGAGCTTCTATAAATGTTGTGCATCACTTGATATTTTCATCCTTGCAAATTAGAGAACTAAAACCAACTCAAGTGGTGGTATAACTAGAAAATAGATCCACCATTTTTCCCTTTGGAGTTATAAAATATGTACTCATGGGAGTAATAGAATTGATCTTTCCAATAGAATTTTATGTCCTTACCATGGAAGAATACAGAGCACCAGGTCACTCTCCCATCATCCTGGGGAGACCCTTCCTGAAACAGCAAGGACTGTCATCAATGTCTGTGAAGGAACACTCACAATGAAACTTGGAGATAGTACAATGTACTTAAACATTATTAATGCAATAAAACAACCTTCCAGTAATCACTCACTTTATGTGATCTCCTATGAAGAAGGTATAGAGCCAATTAAAGGTTTAGGTAAGATTTGTGGCTTCTTATCTTTAAGAGAACATTTTTAATTTGAAAATTCCAATTCCCAATAACCTTAATATCCTAATATCATGTTAAATTAATAGATAAAATATAACTTTTTATGATTTATTAAAAGAAAATTAGATGATACTAGAGATTCTATCCATGGAAGTATGAAACCAAAATTAAATATAATCCCTTGAAAACCCACCATGTTTAGAACCTAATCCATTTACAAGTGATTTGAAGTATTATTTTCTAATAGAAGGAGATAAATTACCAA
The DNA here is from genome assembly GCA_963277665.1 of Viscum album. NCBI lineage: Eukaryota > Viridiplantae > Streptophyta > Magnoliopsida > Santalales > Viscaceae > Viscum > Viscum album. The sequence goes on along the minus strand of OY728148.1, from coordinate 1,806,196,772 downwards.
TAATAATTTCCATTAACCTATCCCATTCACAATAATAAACTCTTATTGACCTTCTAAAAATAAATTTCCAAGCTGTAGGATATATTTTAGGTGATATACCCAGAATCAATCCCGAGGTCTGCTCTCATAGAATATTTTTAGAAAGTGATTCCTAACTGGTTATAAAACCTTATATAAGACTCAATACCACCATCAAGGAGGTCATTAAGAAATATATAGATAAATTTCGAGCATATGGCATCATTTACCAAATCGTAGATTCCCAGTGGTTCAACCTCATTCATATAGTCACAAAGAAAACCAGCCTGACCACTATTAAAAATAAAAAGAAATGAATTTATCCCCATCAGAATACATAAATAGTTAGAGAGTGTGTATATAATATAAAAAGATAAATCAAGTTACTAAAAAACCACGTTCTCATTCATTTCATCGATCAGATTCTAGAATGGTTAACCAAAAAAACTCATTACTAATTTTTAGATGGATTCTCAAGATACTTCAAGGTACCTATCACGCCAGAAGAGTAAGATAAGATGACCTTCACCTATTTGTTTGGAAAATTTTCATACAAAAGGATTTCATTCAGGATATTAAAAGTGCCAATTAAATTTCAAATGTGTATGGCGATTATTTTCTAATATCATATCAAGGATTTCTTAGAGTTATTTCTTGATGATTTTACAATTTTTGGTAATTCATATGATCATTGCCTAGGAAATTTGGAAAAAGTTTTGAAAATATGAATTGAAAATAATATTGTCTTAAATTAAAAAAATATATTTCATGGTTGAAAATTTAATAGTGCTGGGGAACATAATTTCATAAAAAGGAATTGAGGTTGATAAATCAAAAGTTGAAGTAATAAATTCCTTACTATATACAACTTGTTTAAATCGTGTTATATTATTTTTAGGACATGAAGGATTTTACAAAATATTCCTCAAATATTTTAGTAATATTTCTCTCCCTCTCTCAAGAATAAAATTAAAGTAAGAATAATTTAATGTTTATTATTCATGTAGGAATTCATTTGATGAACTGAGTAAAAGCTTGATCAAACATCCAATAATGAAACCACCCAACTAGCAGTACCCTTCTAAGTTTCTTTTCAACGGATCCAACCAATTGGAGGTAGTTTCTCTATCAAAAATAATTGAAAAAAATCCTCAATTCATATCATATGTTTCAAGGAACTTGGATTCCATACAAATCAATTACACAACCACCAAGAAGGAGTTCCTCTCAGTCAAGTTTGTACTAGATAAATTGAGATCATATCTTCTTAGCACTAAAGTTTTTATTTTTTCTAATCATGCAAAACTTGGGTGTTTAATGAAAAAGGTGGATGAAAATAAATGAATATAGAGATGTATGATACTGTTACAAGAGTTATATTTTGGAATTAAAGATAAAAAGGGAACAAAATCATGTGTAAAATCATCTAAGTCGACTACCCCACACCGTTGAAGTAGACATTACAAACAAAAACCCACTTAATGATGAACTTCCTGGAGAAAAACTCTACATCATCAATGGTGAAGTTACATGGTATTCAAATATGTTCAATTATGTGGTAACAGATCAGGTCCCATATCATTTAAATTCCCACCAAATTCAAAAGATGAAATCTAAATCTAGATATTATATCAGGGATGATCCATTTCTTTGGAATAGTTCCAAAATCCATGTGATAAGAAGATGTTTTCCTAAAGTTGAAATTGATTTTGTCTTTGAGTTTTTTCACACTTTATTTTATGGAGGCCACTTTGGACCTGAAAGGATAGTGAGCATGATTTTATAATCTGGTCTTTATTGGACCAACCTCTTTAAATATGCTCATGAACTTTGAAAAGGTGTGAAAAATGTCAGTTTTTTTGAAATATTTTTAAGAGATATGAAATGGACCAATAACAAAATAATTTTTGTGAAATTGTTAAATAATTGGGGTAGATTTTTTGGGCCCTTTCCCAATGTCATTTGGAATTTTTTATATCATGCTTATAGTTGATTATGTTTCCAAATTGATGGAATCAAAATCCACCATGACTGATGATGCTAACATTGTTTTTCATTTAGTCAATGCTAAAATATTTTTTAGGTTTGTAGTTCCTAGATCCATTATCAGTGATTAAGGGACTCACTTTTTCAATAGGATAATAGAGGCTTTGCCGAAGAAGTATGGGGTGTATCATAAAACATCAACTCTCTATCATTCACAGACTAATGGTCAAGCTGAAGTATCCAATAGAGAAATAAAAGGAATTTTGGAAAAGATTGTTAATCCAAATAGAAGGTATTGGAGAAAAAGGTCATAAGACACATTATGGGCTTCCAAGATATCCAATAAAACCCCAATTGGAATGACTCTATATAGGCTAATTTATATGAGCAGTCGTCACCTACCTGTTGAATTGGAACATAAGGTATACTTTGTTGTAAGGAAGATAAATTTGTATCTTGAAAGCACTGGGAAGGAGAGAATATTATATTTATAGGATTTGAAGAAATTATAATGGAATATTTTGAAAAAACTATGATTTATAAAGAGAGAAAAAGAGTGGATCATGACAATTGATCCAACCAAAAGACTTCCATCCTGGAGAAATTGTGTTGTTATTCAACCCAAAACTCAAGCTGATGCCATGTAAACTTTATTCCAAATGGAAAGTTACATTTATAGTAACTCGTTTATATCCTTTATGCATTTTACATATTATGAAGGATATAGATAATAATCTATTCACTATTATTGGGAATCGACTGAATAAATTCATTGGGACCATGTCGTTAGAGCTAGAATAGGAGATCACACTCCTCCAACCAATTTATCAATAAATCTATTAGGTCATAACTCTACTTTACACTTTCTTTAATTCTATGATTTAATTTCAAATATTCTTACATGTCAAATCCACTTGAATGTATTTAAGAAACAACATTATTTAAGTGTGGGGGAGGGAGCCTTTATAGTTTAGAAAATTCAATTTTTTTCTATTTTTTTAAATGTTTATTTTTAAAAAAAATATTTATGAATTTTTTGAAAAAAATGATCCTAATAATTATTTTTGAAATATATATTAATGAGTGAATCAATTTATCCCATGAAACTGAGCTTAAATAAATGTTGAAAATGACTTTGTTTCAAGTTCAAATCATTGGGAATTTTAGGAAATTTACTTTTATTTTTTAATATCATGCTACATCTCACTATCTATATATTTGAAATCACATTCATGTGTGGATTCTAAACCATTTTTTTCATATTCTTTTCATTCACCTCACTTATTGAGAGAAACATACCATGCTTGATTTTACTAGAATTTGATTTTTTCCTATCAAAACCTGTGGGTTTGAGGTACTTGTATTTTAAATTATTAAGGCATTTATTTCATTTTCAAGACTCATTTTCAATAAAATACTTTTAATTATGGAATACCATGAACATTTAGTTATTTTATCCATTAGAATCCATAAAAATCCTATTAGGTTATCCAAATTACTAGACAATTTATCCTATCCAACCTAATCTTTAAGTGAAATTGAATAATCTAGAAAAATTAAGGGTGGGGGAAGGTATCTTGTATTGTGATACTTTATTTGGTGATACTTTGGGTAGAAAATAAATTGTTGAAGATATGGGTTTTCTACTAAAAAATCATTCTTTCAAAATCTATTCCTTTCTGGAGCTTTCATGATATAAGAAGTTGTGCCTTTTAGGGGATTCCAATGGGGAATTAAAGTTGTGCCTATCTAGAGATTTCAAGAAAAATAATGTTTGAGAAGATTGACATTTTTTATAATAAAATGATGAATAGTTTGAACTTTATTTTATATTTTATAATGATGGAGCTTATTTTATACTAAGGGGACTGAGTAGGAGTCTATACTTGGCAAAAAATTAGAATCATGAAATTTTTCTTCAAAAAGAGAAAAGCCCTCATTATTCTGCCTTCTAATTTATCACATCAAAATCCTACCATCCAAAATCCAAAGAACAACATTGATAAATAATCATGATAAATACAGTTCCTTGACTCACATCATGTGGAGATTTACGAATTTATCTAGACTATGGTGACCCTTTCATGAGTTTGGATGAGAAAGACATTGTTGAAAATTGACATTTGTGTGGTAAGAGAAAATGAAAGTGAGGTGAGTATTTTGTGTTCATGGTAGGAGAGATTAAGTGAAAATATATTGAATGATATGAATAAATAACTTGAAATAAAGGTTATTTAGGAGGCATTATGCCTTTTGTTTCTTGTTGTTACATTGGTGGATCTCATGGATATGTGTTTTAATTTTTTTTTTTGATTTGATTTTGATGTTTACTTGTCCAAGAGTCCAAGTGCTAAGTGTGGGGGAATTTATAAAGATAATATTTTCATTATTATTCATATTTTTTAATGATTTAATCCCTTTTAATTAATCAATGTGATCTAATTTTCATTATTTTAGTATATTTGGTGAATTTTGGGCTTAAATGTAAAAATTGGTTAATTCTAGAAATTTATTAGTTTTCTGTTTCTTCAATTTCTCAATCATACCTTCTGAAATTTATATCCAATTAAAGTGATCCATTTTTTAGGCTTCCATTATTCATGGGATAGAAATTATTCTTTTGGACCCAGAGATCATTTGAACTCCCACAATCCCCAATAAATCGATCAATGTGAAAACTTATTTTAGTCGGCAGAATGGATCTTACCTTATTAAATGAGTTATATATTGGGATAACAAACTCCAAATGAGGTTATTCTATCAGGGTTAAAAATCTAAATTGAATGCTCAGATTCCAATTAAAATTTAGGGAGAATTTTTTTCATTAAGTAATCCCTTGAACAAGTCAAAATAGGGAAGGTGGAATGGTATTTGGTGGCCATAAAAAGTTATTTCTATTAATGTGGACATAAATTCTTATAAACAACTTTAAAATCTTTAAAATTTAAAGGGTAGATAGAAAAATTAATTAATAACATCTTATAAGAAGGTACTTTAGAATTTTTTGGCCATCTAGGGGGCATAACTGAAGCAAAATTCTGGTAAATAGATTCTAGAAGATAAATTTTTTTGTTCTTTCTTTTCTCACTTTTGTTATTCTTAATTTTGTAATGACTTATTCTTCCCCCTTCTTTAAATAAAACCCTTAACAAGGAGGGGTAAAATTATGTGTGATTGGTTAAGGAGAGTTTTTCTCTTTTGTAATTCTTCAGTTCTTGAACTAAATGATTTAAGATTCTTTTTTATCTTCTACAAAGTTGGTTTCAAATTCTAATAGCAGTTATTATTATCTTTTACAATCATATTTGATTTTATATTATTTTGTTATTATTTTTTTTGGACAATTATTAATATCTCCCTCCACAAGGTACTGTTTTATATATTATGTAATATATTAGTGCTTAGTGGTGAAGTACTTGGCGATTGCCAATACATGTCGGAGGGGTAGTGGACATTATTGATTGTTTGGGATAAACAATACCTAATTGGGAATTGCCTAAGTCAATTAGGGGTATTTTATATAACTCTATCACACATTAGAAGGATTGTAGACCAACCTAATTGTTTTTGTTTTATTCTTATAATTAATATTTGACCAAAGGAGTGATATGATGTTATTGTAGAATCTCACTTTTATGGACTTAGCAGAAAAGAATTGGATAAATTGGAACTATGATAGAATTACAATTGGATAATAGACCTTGAAATAATCACCATTACAATATAATAGTTTTAAATCACTTGTTTTGTTAATTTTTTCTCAATATTTTTTATATATTTCTTTCCTTTTTAGTTTCTTTTCTTTTCAAAATCAAACAATATCAATACACCACATTTTCTCTCAATTTTTAAAGTGAAAAATGTGATTGTGATGTGCACCTATTTGTAGAAAACCTAGGTTGACCATTATGATTCATTTTAAATTAAGAAAAAATTGTTTTTTTCACACCCCATAGTAGTCATGTGTCAAAACATTGTGCCATTTCTGGGGAGTAGGTGCCTCAAAACATAAAAACAAAACAAAACATTCTTGAATGACCTGTAATTCAAATAACTATTTAATTGAATTTAATCCTAAAATTGAATGAACAATAACCCAAATCAGAAAAAAAATCAAAGATATTTTTAGGAAATACACCTCACATATTCAAGTGAAACTTTCAGTAATCACTTGAAACCTTAAATAATGGCTGGCAATCCCAACCAAACTTTTTGTGATCTCTTTTCCCCACAATTCGCTAACTAAAAAAATCAACTAGTTATACCCACATTAGAGAATGATTTTAAATTAAAAATTAACATGATTCATATTATAACTAAATTATATGGTCTTGAAGGATAATTATTGAATAGAAATAGTCAAAAATTTACAAATGTTGGATCTGGTTGTAGGGCTCGAGGAGTTGTGGAAGAACAGGTAAAGTGGAGGGCATTCCCCTTCTCACTTGAGGTGGTGGAAATAGAAATGGTTGTATGGTCTGCAACTAAGAGAGGTCCAATAATAGAAAGATCTAAAAATATGCTTCATGCAAAGGTTTTTTCCTGCATCCAGGAGCACGATTGTCCAAAAATATATCTATATTATTTTCCAATCAATTGGAGAGACACTTTATGAGTACCGAAAGTGATTCAAGAATCTCTATGTCGGCTTCCCACATCAGATTGTGGATGAGAAAAACTTCCTTGTTTTTTTCTATCAATTATTTATCGATAATGATTGAAATATTATAGATTTCTAATCTCGAGAATCCTTGATCAACAAGTCACTAATAGATTCCATAGGTCTGATTGAAAATATTGATCAAAACTCATAGAAATTCAGCACAAGAGGTACGGGCACTAGAGGCATCCATGAGGCACAAACATTTGATTCTTCTTCACCCTTAGCTAAATAAAAACTTAATGTATTGACTAGTGTGATGAGACAATTTATTGTGAACCAAGGAAGGAACAATAAGTCCCAACTCAAGTATGTGTTTTATGCTCTTCCACTTATCATTACATTGATCAATGTCTAGAAGTGCATGGGACCAAACGTTTTTGTACTTCCTATCAAGAAAAGAAATTCTAGAAAAATCAACCATATCAATCCCACACCCAACAAGGATATGGATTCTGAAATAACCAAGATAGACTTACTTTTTACAATCAATACCAAAATCAACCTCCATTCTAGCAGCAACAATGCTAGAACACTCTTCCATTACAAAAACCATATAAACACCCATACCAGAAGAACCCATATGAAAAACACTCAAAAATTTCTCATAAGAACCACAAATAAATATATATTGAAGAGCTAAAGAAGATGGTGAATATTTTGGATAATAAATTTGATAGCCTTATAGACATTCTAACCAAGAATCAAGGAAAACTCTCGGAAAAAACATTTATAAATCCCAAGGAAAGTGTGAGCTTTATTACAACATGAAGTGTAAAAGAGCTCACGAAACCTAAAAAAAGTGGGGATTATGATTCAAAGAAACATTCAGAAGCTCAACCCATCAATCCAAAATAAGGGGACCAGAACAAAAAAAGTGAAAGAACCAGGTTTAGAAAGAAAATTACAGAAAATCCTTTGAAAAAAACAATGAAGGGAGAAAAATGATATTAAAGAAAAATTCCCATGTACATTAGTTGATTAAAATAATGATTAATAATATCTAATTCAATAAGAAATTTAGACAACCATTTATAAAGTTGAGATCAATTTCCCACTACTAGATTCAATCTGAAAAATCCTTAAGTATAAAAATTCTCTGAAGGGCCTGTGCACAAAAAGAATGTGACTTGATAGAAATGAGAGAATCAAACTTAGAAGAAGAGTCGCATCACTGGTCACACTAATGATACCAAAATAATGTCAAGAACCAAGGATATTCTCTATTTCCTTCACCATTGGGTCTTTAAATTTTACTAATGCACTTTGTGATCTAGGATCATATATAAATCTTATTCCTCACTCGATATTTTCAACCTTGTAGAACAAAGAACTAAATCCCACTTGAGTGGTGGTAAACTTAGAAAATGGATCCACTATTTTACCAGGTGGAGTTATAGAATATATACTCATGGGAGTAAGAGGACTAATCTTTCAAGCTGACTTTTATGTCCTTACCATGGAAGAAGACGAAGCACCATGCCACTCTCCTATCTTCTTGGGGAGACCCTTCCTAAAAATATTAAGGACTATCATCAATGTCCATAAAGGAACACTCATAATGGAACTCAGAGATAGTACAGTGCACTTCAACATTCTTGACATAATGAAACTTCCATATAGTAATCACTCACTTTATGTGATCTATCATGAAGATGGTATAGAACCAATTGAAGATTCAGGTATGCTTTGTGACTTCATATATTTAGGATAACATTTTTCAATTGAAAATTCCAATTCCAAAGAACCTAAAAGTCCTAATATAATGTTAAAGGAAGAGGTAAACTTTGGCCTTTTTTGATGATTTATTAAAACAAAATGAGATGATACCCATCCTTAGAAGTAGGAAACCAAAATTCTATATCATCCCTTGAACAAACCCTATGTCTATAACTTAATCCATTTATAAGTGATTTTAATTATTCTTACCAAATAAAAGGAGAGAAATTGTTGGTAATCATTTCCAATAACCTATCCCATTCATAACAAAAAACTCAAATTGACCTTCTCAATAGAAATTTCCAAATTGTAGGATGGAATTTAGGTGACATACCTAGAATTAACCATAGGGTTTTCTATCATAGAATATATTTATAAATTTATTCCCATATAGTTATACCACCTTAGATAATATTCAATCCCACCATCATAGAGGTTTTTAAGAAATAGATAGATAAATTGCTAGAAACTGACATCATTTACCCAATCTCTAATTATCAGTTGGTTAGCCCCATTCATATAGTCCCAAAGAAAATCTGCCTGAACACTATTAAAAGTGAAAGAAATGAATTGATCCACATGAGAGTAAAAAATAGATGGAGAATGTGTATATATTATAGAAAGATAAATAATGATACCTGAAAATCCCACTTTCCCATTTTGTTCATTGATCAGATTCTAGAAAGTTTAGTTTGAAAAACACATTACTATTTTTTAGATGGATTCTCATGATACTTCTAGGAACCAATCACACTAGAAGACCAGGATAATACAACCTCCACCTATTTTTTGCACATTATTTTACAAAAGGATTCCTTTCAATCTATTCAATTCCCTAGGTACATTTCAACGGTGTATGGTTGGTTTTTTTTTCAAATCATATTAAGGACTGTTTGGAGGTATTTCTTGATGATTTCATATTTTTTGGTAATTCATTTGATTGTTTCTTATGAGATTTGGAAAAAGTTTTGAATATATGAATTGAAAAGAGTATTAACATAAATTTATAAAATTTTCATTTCATGTTTGAAAAGGGAATAGTGTTGGGGCACATAATTTCACAAAAAGGGATTGAGGATGATAAATCAAATGTTGAAGTAATAAATTCCTTACCATATCCAACTTGTTTAAAACATGTTATATCCTTTTTAGGATATACTTAATTTTACAGAAGATTTGTCAAATATATTAGTAATATTTTTCTCCCTCTCTCAAGATTACTACTAAAGGAATTTTACTTTAATATTGATTATGCATGTAGGACATCATTTGGTGAATTTAATTAAAGTTTGACCACAACTCCAATAATAAAACCACCTAATTGGGAGTAACCTTTTGAGTTTCTTTGTGATTCATCCATCCAAGTGGTGGGAGCCATTCTGATCACAAAGAATTAACACCAAGCCTCAATTCATATCCTACACATCAAGGACCTTCGATTCCACACAAATGAATTACACAACCACCGAGAAGGAGTTCCTTATAGTCATATTTTCACTACATAAGTTCCAATCAAATATTCTTGGCATTAAAGTTGTTTTTTTTCAGATCATGCAGCACTTAGGTATTTAATGAAAAATTTAGATGAAAATAAAAGGCTGTTGATATGGATTTTACTCTTAAAAGAGTTCCATTCTGAAATTAAAGATAAAAAGGGAATTGAAAATCTGGTGGTCGGTCATCTAAGTCAACTACCCCACATCACTGAAGCAGAAATTCGAAATTAGAACCCACTTAATGATGAACTTCCTAGAGAAAAACTCTACATAATCAATGGTGAAGTTCCATGTTATGTCCATATGTTCAATTATCTTTTAAAATATCAGGTCCCATATCATTTAAATTCCCACCAAATTCAAAAGATGAAATCTGGATCTAGATATTACATCTAGGATGATACATTAATTTTGAAGATTTTCAATGACCAAGTGATAAGATTTTTTTTAAAGTTAAATTGATTCTATCTTTGAGTTTTTTCACACTTTAGCTTTTAGAGGCCACTTTGGACCTCAAAAGATAGCAAGTAAGGTTTTAGAATATGAACTTTATTTGAACAACCTTTTTAAATATGCTCATGAATTTTGTAAAAGGTGTGAAAATTTTCATTTTTATAAAAATATTTCAAAGATACAAGAAATTCCCCAAAAACAACTTTATTTTTGTGAAATTTTTGAAGTATGGGGGATATATTTTATAGTCCCTTTCCCAAAGTCATTTGTAAATTATAATATATTTCTTGTAGTTGATTATGTTTCCAAATCAGTGGAAGAAGAATCTAACAAGACTGGCGATGCTGACGTTGTTTGTGATTTTTTTAGGTCTGACATATTTTGTAGGATTTGAGTTCTTAGAGCCATCATAAGTGATCAAGGGAATCACTTTTTAAATATAATAATGGTGGATTTGATGAATAAGTATGGGGTGCATCATAAAACATCAACACCCTATCATCGATAGACTAATGGTCAAGTTGAGGTGTCCAATAGGGAAATCAAAGGAATTTTGGAAAAGATTGTTAATCCAAATAGGAAGTATTGGATCCAAATTTTGAGAGATACATTATGGGAGTATAGGATATCCTAAAAAAACCCCGATTAGAATGATCCCATATAAGATAATTTATGGGAAAAGCTATCACATACCTATTTAATTGGAACATAAGGCATATTGGTTCGTGAGGAAGATAAATTTGGATCTTTAAAGATCTGGGAAAGAAATAAGATTAAAGTTATAGGGTATGGAAGAAATTATAAGGGATGATTTTGAAAATTCTAGGATTTATAAATAGGGAATAAGAGTGGATTGTGATAAGCTAATCTAACTGAAATACTTCTATCTTGGAGACACTATGTTGTTATTCAACTCAAGACTCAAGTTGATGCCACGTAAACTCCATTCCAGATGGGAAGGTACATTTTATAGTTACTCATGTATATCCTTTCAGTGTTTTGTAGATTGTTAAGTATGGATAGAATAATACATTCACTATTAATGGTCATATGCTGAAGAAATTCTTTGGGACTATTCCATCAAATCAAGTGCAAGAGATCACACCCCTCTAACCTATTTATCAATAAATACATTATGTTGTACCTTTCCTTTACACTTTATTTCGTGCTGTTATTTAATTCAAAATCTTCCTACATGTCAAATACATGTGAATTCATTAAGGATAATTCATCATTTAAGTGTGTGGGGGAACCTTTGTTGTTTAAAAATTTCTAATTTTTGTTTTTCTATTATTTAAAAAAAGATTGAAATTTTTGTAACTTTCTGAAACTTTTGAGAAGAATTGATTCTCATCACCTTTTTTGAAATCCATATTAATGAGTGAAAAAATTTATCCCATGAAACTAAACTTAAATTATTGATGAAATTCTCAAGTTAAAATCCTTGGTAATCTCATGAAAAGTACTCTGCTTTTTTAATCTCATGCCACGTATCACTATCTTTATATTTAAAATCACTTTCCTATGAGGATTATAAACTATTTTTTTAATATTATTTTCATTAAAATAACTTCTTGAGAGAATTATACCATGTTTTATTTAACAATAATTTGATTTATTCTTATCAAAACTTGAGGGTTTGAGATACTTGAGTTTTAAATGATTGATGCATTTAATTGGTTTTAGAGCCTCATTTTCAAGAAAATACTTTTCATTATGGACTAAATTTCACATTTAATCCTTTTATCCCTTATAATCCATTAAAATCATGTTATCTTAGCCACATTATAAGTCAATTTTCCCTTTCTAGCCTACTCTTGAAGTGAAATTGCATAATCTAGTTGAACTTAAGTGTGGGGAAAGTTGTCTTGCATTGTGATGCTTTATTTGGTGATGCTTTGGGTGGAAAATAAAATATTCAAGATATGATTTTTCTACTGAAAAAAATTATTTCTTTCAAAATATGTGCCTTTATGGAGCTTTCATGATAAAACAAGTTGTGCCTTTATAGAGCATCAAATGGATAAAGAAAGGTGTGCCCTCTCTAGAGTATTCACAAAAAATAATGTTTCAGAAGGTTGACATTTTTTCTACTTAAATTATGAATGGTGTGAACTTTCCTTGATTTTTCATGATGATGGAGATGATTTTATACTACACGGGTAAGCAGGAGACCATATTTGAGTGAAAATTAGAATCGTGAAATTTTTATTCAAAAAGAGTCAATCCCTCCATATTGTACCTCATAATATTTCACAAAAAAATACTACCAACTAAAATACATAGAACAAACTTGATAAGTACTCATGATAAATACATGTCCTTAACTCACATCGGGTGGATATTTAGGAATTTATCAAGCCTATAGTGACCCTTTTAGAAGTTTGGATGAGAAAGACATTGTTGAAAATTGACATTTGTGTGATAAGAGAAAATGAAAGTGAGGTGAGTGTTTTGTGTGCATGGGAGGAGAAATAAAGTGGAAATATATTGAATTATATGAATGAATAATTTTAAATAAAGGTTTTTGAGGAGGCATGATATCTTTTGTTTCTTGGTGTTAAATTGGTGGATCTCATGGATATGCATTTTAAATTTGCTTTGATTTTATTTTTATGTTAACTTATCCCAAAGTCAAAGTGCTAAGTGTGGGGGAATTTATAGAGATAATATTTTCATTATTATTAATATGTTTTTCAATGATTTAATCCTTTCTAATTAATCAATGTAAGCTGATTTGTTTTTGGTTAATTTTGGGCTTAAATATGAAAATTGGTTAATTCTGAAAATTTAGCAGTTTTCTATTACATCTATTTTTCAAGAATAAATTCTAAAATTTTGATCTAATTAAAGTGATTCCTAGTTTTGGGCTTCCATTTTTTATGGTATATAAATTCTTCTTCTGGAACCAAAGCCCATTTAAACTCTCACAAGCCCAAACAAATTGATCAATATGAAAACTTATTCTGGTTGGCATAATAGAACCTACATTATTAAATGAGGAATATCTTAGGATAACAACCTCCAAATGATTTTATTTCATATTAGTTCGAAATATGACTCAAATTCTTATATTCCCTTTAAAATTCATAAATAAATTCATTAATTAAGGTATCCCTTTAACGAGTCAAATTGGTGTAGGTGGAATATTATTAGGTGGCTGTAAAAAGTTTGTTCTACTAATTTGTCCATAACTTCTTGAACATAGAACCAAAAGATTTTACATTCAACAATAGATAGACAAATCCATTATTCACATCTTATAAGAAGTTACCTTGGAATTTTTGGACATCTGGGGGACAAAACCGAAGAAAACTTCTCAAGGAAATATTCTGGAGGAGAGAATTTTTTGTTCCTTATTTTTCTATTTTCTTCTTAATTTAGTAATGCCTTATTATTCCCCATTCTTTAAAGATACCCTTTATATAGAGGGTTAAAATTCTATGTGATTGTGGAAGGATAGGTTTTCCCTTTTATAATTCTTGAGCTCTTTCACTTCATGGTTTAAGATCCTTTTTTATCTTCTACAATGTTAGTTTCAAATTCTAATAGTAATTATTATTATCTTGTGTGATCCTATTTGATTTTATATTATATTATAATTATTTATTTTTTCAATGATCAATACCTCCATTCATAAGGTACTGGTTTATATATGATGTATTAAACTAGTTCTTAGTTGTGATGTACTTGGAAATTTTCAGTATGTATGGGAGGGGTAATGGACATTCTTGATTGTTTGGGATAAACAATACCAGATTGAGAATTTCCTAAGTCAATTAGGGGTACTCTCTATAACTATATCACACATCAGAAGGATTGTAGACCAATATAATATTTTGTTAAGGTTTATTCTTATCATTACCATTTGACCGAATTAGTGAGATAAAGCAATTGTAAAATCTCACTTCTATCGACTTAAAATTGGAGAATCGACCCTAAACTGATCACCATTTTCAAATAATAGTTTTAAATCACTTTTTTGTCAATTTTTTCTCAATATTTTTCTTAAATTTCTTTCCTTTGTTTAGTTTCTTTTCTTTTCAAAATCAAACAATTTCAAAAACACCCCATTTGCCATCAAATTTAAAGTGAAAAACGTGATTTTTGTGTGCTCCTCTCTAGATAAAAAATAGTTTTACCATTATAATTCATTTTAACTTAGTAAATAATTGTTTTTTCCATACCCCATGATAGGTACGTTTCAACTCCCCATGGACAACCTATGATTTTGGGATTATCGCCTTGACTCCCTTGGCTGGCCCACCAAAACCCACCTCAATCACCATTGGCTCGTCTCTTGGCTCATCCCTAGGTGTAGACACAGGGATATATCTCTCCATATACATTGGTATTCTCTCTGTAATAACTCGTGCTTTTGAACCCAATGAAATTCCAAGTGAATTTGAATTTTTAGAAATTACTGGATGAGTCATAGTTTAAATGGAACTTTAGAAATAAATTCTGAGAGTTGGAAAGTTTAAAAATGATGTTTTTGGACTTGGGTGAAGGCTAGAGAACTTCCCCATGTTGCTTTAGTAGTTTCAGGAGTGCCAAACCAAGAAAGGTAGGCTTTTAAGGACCTTTAGAGGGTGGGTGTTTTGTCTGAAACCATGTGGCCCATAGCAGGTAACTATGCGGATTATTTCAGGTGGATAAAGGTTATCACATAGGTTGTACATAGTTTTCCAAACCATACACCTAGATCTCATGGTTAGTGGAAGAGGAAGTAGTTATGAACTGTTCACCTCACGGTCGGTGCATGTTTTCTGAACTGTGAAGGATAAGACATTCAAGGTGCCTTGGTGCCCTGTAAAGGGCCGCATGGGCGGTGCACGGTCTGTTAAACCGTGTGGCCTAAATTGCGATTTGAAACCTGATTTTAAAAAAACGAAATAATTTTTAGTTAAATTAAAATTTTAAAGAGGGGAAAAGGGGTTATTCTTCCCATTACCTAGGTCACATGATGCTACCACCCCCCACCTGGGCTCCCCTTTGATGTGATACGTCCCCTCCCCATGGACTTCTCCTCTTGCGATGATTACTCCAAATTTATTGAGGATTCATGGTCGTCTTGTCAAGGTGAGTCCTTATCCTCTATCTACTCTTCATTTCCAGTTGATTTTAGGTCTCTCCATAACCCTACAAGGTTTGGATGAAACCCTAGCTTTGAGTTTGATCTAATTTTTGTTGTTCTTCTGACATTAGGTAATGCAAAGGCATCCTCAGGACTCATGGGTCCATGTTCTGACAACTGTTTACAAATTTAATGTGGTTTGGGATGTTTTAGTTCACATCCATCATCCAAGGTAAGGTTTTATACCCATTGTTGGTTTTTGACCCTTCGATATTAGAGCCTTAAGATTTTTATGGGTCCCAGATTTTATGTGTAGTGAGTTTTGGTGCCCTTGGAAGACTTGTGGGAATATAAAATGGTATGTATATATATAAATATGTATATCCTCCATGTGTGTATTCCCTCATGGTGTGGGGAATATGTGAATTAGGTTAAGGGTGTATATATATATATATATGGAAGTATGTGTGTGAAAGTGGACGACAGCTTAGAGTTAGAAAGTGAAAAGTTCCAAAACGTTGGCTTGGCCTTCTTTTAAGGTAGGATCCATATCCTTGAACTTTTTATTTAATAATTTATAAATTTATTCTTTATATAAGTTGATTGATATTTCCTTGATTATTGGAACTTCAAATATTGAATGAAATTCATAACTATGAAAATGAATTGTTTATGAATAAAGTCAACTTTTTATAATAAAACCCTTCCAACGGAGGTGTGTTGCCTTCAGAACCAAAAGTAGTGATAGTTTTTATATCATGATTAGTTATGGTTTTATTTTTCCATATGTCTTCCATTTGGTGTTGATATATGTTATTTTAATTCACGGACCTTTGTGAATGTTATTAAATGATGTTTCCCACATGATTTAATTGAGGACTTGGCCATGTAGTTTTTATTAAGCAAGTTTTTCTTGTTATATTGCTTATTTCCCACATGAGTTTGTTAAGTCTATTCCATGAGATTAATTGTTAAACTTGAATAACCCCTTGGGTTTTCTTGATAAATGGATCTTGAACGGATTTAGCTTTGGACACCATTTGGTGTGTCTTTTTACCCTATGTCATGGGATGTCAAACATGGAATGGATTTGTAGATCAAATTTTGAATTAAATGGGTTAATTGGGAAGGGATATTTGACCAAGACCCTTGAAACTTAGTATTTCACTACTTTATTAAGAATGAATTTCCTTTGTATGTCTATTCCCACATGAGTTGATATTACCCCATCATGTAGTAGGTTTTTATTCTTAATAAGCTTGTTATAAATATTTCACCATGTGATTTAAATGATTACTAAGCCATGTGATAGCTTGATAGGCTTGTTAGGATTTTTATAGTGAAAATTGGTCATGTGAGTATTTAAATGTATTTTAATTTATGTCCCTTGTGATTTATGTTGAGACCAAGCTATGTAATGGATTTATTAATCATGTGAAGCTCATTACCATAATATACCCACGTGAGTAAATAAAAGTATAGCCTTATTAGGTTGGTAAATGCTTGAACCACCCTCTTGAGGTGAGTTTGTAAAAGGATTTTCTTGGTTTTTACCTTGGCATGTTAATGGTTTCTTTAAAATTAATTGAATTTATTAAATGGTTAAGAAACTTGGGTGACACGTGGATTCATATTAGAATGCCACTAATGAAATCAATTTCCATAAACAATGTTTATGACAAGGGTGATACATGGATCCAATTAAAGGATTCCATGGATGAAATCTTAAGGTTTATTTTATAATCTGAGTGATACATGGATTCATATTAGAATTCCATGGACAAAATCATATGTTCTTTGGATTTATAATCTGAGTGATGTTTGGATTCTTATTATAATTCCATGGATAGAATCATATGTTATTTTTAATTTTATGATCGAGTGATACTTGTTTTCTAAGGATGGAATCATAGGGGTTTTTATTTTTAAATGTAGAGTGATACATTGATACTATAGGGTATTCCAAGGATGGACTCAAAGGGAATTGGTTATTTATGCCATGAGTGATACATGGAACCATTTAGGGATTCCATGGATGGACTCATTGAGGCTTGACTTATTTGCAGAGTGATACATGGATCTAGTTTTATTAGGAATTCAATGGATTTAATCAAAGAGAAATTATTATATTTCATGGTTTAAACTTGGGGTTTTCATATAGGACCTCAAAGGACAGACATGGATGACATGGACTTTAAACCACACCTAGAGCGATACTGGGTTCCAAAGAGGTTCTCTAGGGATGGTCTTGTAGGGTGTAGTTTAATGTTATACCTGGAGTAATACTTGAATTCCAAATTAGTAATTTCAAGGATGGACTCGGGTTTTAAATTTTTTAAATGATATTAAAGTGGATAATACAAAGCACATGTTTGGATTCAGTCTAGATTATGATTTATAAATGTTGTGTTTAGGCATCTTTGTTTGTATCCTTATGGGGGACGCCGGGATATGTGCTGGGTCTCGAGACTTATTTAATTAATGAGGTGGAACCTCATTTGATTTTGGTAAATGAAACATTTCTAACTATTAAATCATATAGTTCTCACTTAAATTAAATTGATTAAATGTATTTCAGTATGCGTGGATGCCTATAGGTTTCTTACTTTTGAGTAATTCATTATTTGTTATATATCTATTTTTATTATGATATTTTCATAGCACATGTTGGATTGGGCTCAACAATGTGGGTGTCAACCTACTATGATTTTTATCTCACACCCTTCTTGAGTACCATTGTTTCTCGAGTATACCTACACATTTGCAGGGCTATGGGCATTTCTTGTGTTTTATTGCTTGTATCTGAATGTTGGGAGCAAAGGATGGAGTTAGAGCTTGGGATGATCATGGAGATTTCCTATGGGGATTTTTTTTTCTTTACCTTATTTTGTACGAAAATTTAAATAATGTTGTATTTTACTCTTTTAGCTTCTGCATCATCATTTTTCATGCATGAATTTTATAAATTGGCATTGTCCATTTTCTATATTCAGTTATTATTACAATTTTCTTCCACTACATTGATTATTTATTTATACTGATTCCACTGATATCTTAGTTTTACTATCTTTATATTGTTGTGTACTATGAGTATAAGGGTATATTCTCCCTACTCAATTACCTTTACACTCTTGCTTCTATTTGATAGCCTCTAGCATATGGGGAGATGCGCTTGAGGCCACGTGGTGACTAGTCGGGCTACTGATTTAGTGGTAAGTTGGGTATTGACATTACAAAGTGGTATTAGAGGTACTTATTCCTTTTTTATTACTATTTTTGGGCTGGTTGATTGGAGACTTGGAATGTTTCATTTCTTGGTGAATATTCATGCTTGGGACTAATCACCTCATGTATGGGAAATGACCAAGTGGCTAGGGCTGGGTATTTTTATTTATATTGTTTGATGTTATAGTTCATGTGATTTCACCTTGGGTGAATGGTGTATCTTTCATGGATTATGGATTTATGGAAATTTATTTTATTTTTTCCTTGGCCTGAAATGGTAAGGAAGTAACATGACATGCATCATTATAGGCACCTGTAAATTTATATGTCATACATATGCCATTCCATATAGCTGCATTAGTTAGTCACCTGCTAAGTATGATTATGTACCTTGAGTGATGTCATACTTAGTTTTTTACCTGTTGATATAATCTTTTATCATGCTTATTTATTTAGAATGCATTTATGGTTGTGTAACATGTTTAGATGATATATTCTATAATTTTTTTCTTGTTATATCATGCTCATTTTGATATATGAAAATGGTTTCATGTGCTGAAATTGTTTGGTTATGGTTTAGGCTGGATCCAATTTTCAATTGTAAGGTGTATGGGTTTCTTATGATTTTGAAAATGGTAACATGTAAACATGAACCATCTCTAGACCTTTATAAAAGTTTAATGGATTTGTTGAAATAGAAAAGGATGCTAAAGTTAAAAGTTAAAGTGGAAGGTTTTCGATTAATGGGAGCCCAATTCTAACCATAAGGTGTGTGGGTGCCTTATGGATTGGTAGATGGCCCCCCATGTGATATATCCTTTGTATATCCATGGTATGTTTTGGAATAGTTATAAATGTGTAATTTATTAGGTTTTGAACTTAAATGTCTCGTTAACTTTGAAAACACTCAACTAGAGCCAAGTAGGTCAGTTGGGGCATGATTTTATAAGATAAATTGTTATGGTGTTTATTCTTTATATGTATAAAAAGATGCTAATGGGTTTCTTTTTGAAGACTCCATGTTGCTATAATGAGACCCTTGGAGGTTTCCTTATCAGTTAGAAGGAATTTTTATGCTAAATTTTTTATTATGATGAAATGTCAATGAATGTTAAATGTTTAAAAATGAATTTTATGAGACTTGCCTGTTTTTTCTTGAGTTGTTAGATAATGTGTATTCGAGGTTCCTTGTTTTATAAAATGATACTTGAGGTTTTTCTACAATTATTTCAAATGTTTAATAATTTAATTGGATTAATGAAATGAGTTTAAATTAGAACCTGAACTGGTGTCGTTTTCTGAGACCCTTAGGTAAGGGTAGTTGAATGTTTTTGGTGGTATTTCTTAGAACAGAGACATGAGCATTTATCCATAGGTTATCTTAAATAAAAGAGGATCTTGAGCCTAGTGGAATCTTTTTTTCATGATATAGTGATATTGTTCGATTCTTATTCTTCGTAAGGGGAAATCCCTTGGTAGGTAGCATCCATAAAGTTAATGTCTTTCTATTCGCTGTGAGCTTTTTGACATTTGGTGTCATTTGGGTGTCGTCGTCCTTAGTAGGATGTTTGGTTTCTAAAAGTATTCCCTTTTTAAAATGGGTTGTTGTTGCATCATGACCCTTGGTATGTGTGTGAGCATCAAGTAATGCTTAGTTCGATAGGTTAGACATGTCTCAGGCATGGTCATTTGCTAGGATTTCATGTGAACCTATCTTTTCTTCGGTGATGGATGACTCTATACGTTTTCATTCAAGTAAATGGATGTTTGTAATGATGTGATTTTGAGCCAATTTCTATGTGATCTATCTGGTACTTGATTGTATAGGGTGTAAATTCAATGGATAGTACTCAGGAGGTGTCATTTTCTCTTGTAACCTCAGGGTAGTAAGTGTTGACATATGCGATACCCATTGAGTGTTAAATGGTGTAAGGATCCATGGATTTCAACTAAATCATGAGCTTTGAGCTGTTTTGTGTGTCCTCAGGTCATCTTTGGAGTAGATAGGTCAGGGCATTAAGGAAACAAGTTCACCCACTTCTCATGGGGACTATCTAGGACTTGGGTGTTTTCACATGTCTGTCAGATTGTTTTCGGCTTCTATGCCAATTGATTTTACATGGTGATCACATTTTTTGGAACATCACAAGTGAATTAAATTGAATATGGTTCTAGTGGATTGGTGAGAAATTTTATTCATCCATTCTTTTGAAAACTAGGACACTCCATGTGTGGAAACATCGTGTTGGTTCTAGTGATTGTGTCCTTCCGAGTAGAAGGAATGTAGTTAAGGAATACCTTCAGATGGTTACTTCTGTTTTGAATTCCTTTTAGGTTTTCAAGTTTTTAATCATTTTGGTGCTTTCTCAGCAGCACGATGCTGATGGGGTTGACTATGGGTACAACCATTGATAACACTGTTGGTCATGGATGGACTTCAGTGTTTATATTTGAACATTCGTAGAAATGCCTTAATGTAAATTAATTATGAATGGTTAAATGGAAATGCATAAGAAGGTGGAGCAAAAATTATTTCAAGATATTGACCAGTAATGGTTCAACCTCTCTTCCAATAATCCTTGAGATACTTTTAGTTGTCTACTTAGTGATGATCATGTCCCCTATCATGACGTTGTTCATGATGGACTAAGAGATTGTTCGTCTTATTTCATGATAATGTTTAAAAGTTTTACAACTATTTTAAGATATATATCCATGTTGTACGCAGAATGTGTGGGTTTTATTGAGGTTTTTTTAGACCTAAATGATACTTGGGTTCCCATTTAGGAATTCCTTGCACAGAATTTTGGACACTTGTTGCTTCCTTTGACATGACCTCCAGGTGGATACCGCTCTAGGCTCATTCAATGTTCTTATGTGGATGTTTCAGCTTTTTACCAACATCTCACTTTTAGTATGTGGTATAGAATACCTAGGGATATTTCTATGTACTCCATTGGGTTGGATCTGATGTTATCCAAGACATGTTATCGAACTCAGATGTAATGCTTTGAGGGTAGTGTTTCTAGTGGTTTGGAACAGGACTATGCCTTATTTTGTGCTGAGGCACAACAATTTTAAATTTCCAAGTGTTGGTTTGGTTTCTAAAGGTCACTAGAAGTCTGGTTTGAGCTTAGGTGGACTCATTTTTGGTAAAAAATTAAGGGTGTGCTTAAAAAGGAAATTACAGCGGTGGGGAAAAGCCCTGATTGGGAATTGGACCCTTTTTAATGTTAAATCCTAAGGTGGGGAACAACTTTGTCTAGATGCTTAAAAAGATGATTATGTGATCATGTATTTGGTTAATCAGGATGGGGTAAAGACCATTTTATGTTTTAGTTGTAAATTAAGTGTTAGCTTGAGTTTGATGGAATGAATGTCGTATGATTAAGTGGTACTTTGAGGTGTGTTGGGCATTTAGAAATACAACACAGCCATGCGAAAAAAGCTTTAAAACCCTTATAGGTTGGGTGATTTATTCATTATTTCCCCAAGGCTTCTTTGGGGTGATAAGTTCTAAGGTGGGGAGTTTGTAAGAACCCGTGTTTTTTAACTAGACTAAATTTCAAGTGAATTTGAATTTTTTGGTAATTACTGGATGTATCATTTTTAAAATAAAACTTCAAAACTAAATTATGAGAGTTAGAATGTTTAAAATGATTCTTTTGGACTAGGTTGAAGTCTCAAGAACTTTTCCATGTAGCTCGAGGAGTTTTACGAGTGCCAAGTCAGGAAAGGTAGTTTTTTAAGGACCTATTGAGGGCACACAATTTTTTTGAAATCGTGCAACCTATAGTAGGTAACTATGTGGATTATTTTAGGTGGACAAAGGTAGTCTCATGGGTTGTGCACATTTTTCTAAACCGTGCACCTAGCTCGCACGGTTAGTGGAAGAGGTAGTAGTTAACCATTGTTCACCATAGGGTTGGCACATGATTTCTGAACTTTGTGGGGTGCCTTGCTGCCCAATAAAGGGGCACATGGGCTACGTACAGTCTATTAAACTATGTGGCCAAAACCATGGGTCAAGACCCAATTTTAAAAAAAAAATAATTAATTTTTAATTAAAATAAAATTTTAAATAGGGGGAAATGGATTCTTTTTCCCCTTACTCAGGTCGTGTGATGCTTCCCCCACCCCCCTTGGGATCCCCTTCGATGTGTGACACCCTCTCTTCATAGAATCCTACTCTTATGACAATTTCTCTAGATTTATGAGGATTCATGGTCAGCTCATCAAGGTGTGTCATTCTCCTCCCTCTCCTCTTCATTGTTTGATTATTTGAGGTCTCTCCATCGCCCTATAAGGTTCGGTTGAAACCCTGGCTTAGGGTTTGATTCAATTTTTTTCTTCCATCATTAGGGAATGAAAAGGACTCCTTGGGACTCGTGGGTCTGTGTTCCAGCAACCAATTATAAAGGAGAGGTGTTTCGGGATGCTTTAGTTTGCCACTGTTGTTTGAGGTAAGGGTTTATACCTGTTTTTAGTTTTTCTACCTTTTATATTAGGGCCTTAAGATTTTTATGGGTCCCAAATTTTATGTGCAGTGAGTTTTGGTGCCCTTGGAAGATGTCCAATCATATAAAAATGAATATATATTTATAAATATGTATATTTTCCATGTGTGTATTCCCTCATGGCATGGGGAATACATGATTTGGGTTAAGGGTGAGTGTGTGTGTGTTTGTGTGTGTGTGTGTGTATATATATATATATATATATGGAAGTATGTGCATCCAAGTGGACAATGGATTTGAGTTAGAAATCGTTAAGTTCCAAATCATTGTCTTAGACTTCTTTTGAGGTAGGATCCCTATCCTTGACATTTTTATTTAAGAATGCTTAAATTACTTCTTTAGATACGTTGATTATGAGTTTCCTTGATTATTGGACCTGCAAATCTTGAATGAAATTCTTTACTATGATAAATGACTTGTTTATGAATAAAGTCAAGTTTTTATAATAAAACCCCTCCAACCAAGGTGCATTTCCTTCAAACTAAAAAGTATTGATAGTTGTTATATCATGTTTAGTTATGGTTTTAGTTTTCAATATGTCTTCTTATTGGTGTTGATATATGGTATGTTAATTCATGTCCCTTTGTGAATGTTATTAAATGATGTTTTCTGTATAATTTAATTGATTACTCGGTCATGTAATTGTTGTTAAGCATGTGTTTCTTGTTATATTTTTTTCCCACGTGAATATGTTAAGTATTTTCCATGAGATTGATTGTTAAACTTGAGGAACCCCTTGGGATTTCTTGTTAAGTGGATCTTGAATGGATTTAGATTTGGACAGCCTTAGGTGTATCTTTTTACCCTATTTCATGGGATGTCAAACACTAAATTGATTTCTAGATCGAATTTTGAATTAAATGGGTTAATTGGGAAGGGATGAGTGACTAAGACCCTTGGCCCTTAGTATTTAACTACTTGAATAAGCAAGAATTTCCTTTATATGGATATTCCCACATAATTTGATACAACCCTATTGTGTAGTAGGTTTTTATGCATAAGAAGATTGTTAAAAATATTTTCCATATGAGTTAAATGATAACTAAGCCACGTGATAGCTTGATAAAATTGTTATTCTTGTTATAGTGGAAATTGGATGTGTGATTATTTAAATGGATTTGAATTGATATCCCTTTGGAGTTATGTTGAGACCATTATATGTAATGGTTTGATTAAGTATGGGAATCTTATTACCATAATATGACCACGTGATTAAATGAAAGGTGCATCCTTATGAGGTTGGACAATGGTTTAACTACCCTATTGAGGTGAGTTTATAAAATGATTCTCTTAGTTTTCAAATTGGCATGTTAAATGAATTTTTTAAAATGAAACTAATTGATTAAATGGTTAATAACATTGGGTGACATGTGTCTTCATATTATAATTCCATGGACAGACTCAGTTTCCCTAAACCATGTTTATGTCAAGGATGATACATGATTCAATTGAAGGATGCCATGGATGGACTCTTGAGGTTTGTTTTATAACCTGGGCGATACATGGATTCATATTTGAATGGAATTAATGAACTCATAGGTTATTTTGATTTATAAGCAGAGTGATACATGTATTCATATTATAATGGCACGGACAGACTCATAGGTGCTTTTGAATTTTATTCCCAAGTGATACTTGGTTCCCAAGAATGGACTCATTGGGGTTTTTTATTTTTATATGTTGAGTGATACTTGGATCTTGTAGAGGATTTCAAGGATGGAATCAAAGTTCATTGATTATTTATGCCACAAGTGATACATGGAACCATTGAGGGATTCCATGGATAGACTGATTAAGTCGTGACTTATTTATAAAGTGATACATGGATCCAGTTTTATAAGGGATGTCATGGATGGACTCAAGGGTAAATTATTATATTTCATGGGTGATACTTGGGGTTTCCATATAGGTCTTCCAATAATGAACTTGGATGAAATGGACTTTAAACCTCACCTAGAGCGATACCGGGTTCCTGAGAGGTTCTCCAGGGATGGGCTTGTAGGGTGTTGGTTGATGTTATACCTGGAGTGACACTTGAATTCTAACTTAGGAATGTCAAGGACAAACTTGGGTTCTAAATGTTTTAAATGAGATTAAAGTTGATTATGAAGCATCTTCTAATCTAAATCACAAGCTTGGATTCAGCCCAAAATATGCTTTATAGATGGCCTATTTAGGAATCTTTTTTTTTTGTATATTTATGTGGGATGTCGGGCTACGCACTGGGTCTTGAGAATTTTTTAATTAATGAGTTGGAACCTTATTTGAGTTTGGTAAATTAAATAGTCCTGACTATTAAATAATAGACTTATCACTTAAATGAAATTGATTAAATGCATTTGATTATATGTGTAATCCTGGACTTTATAGGTTGCTTACTTTTGAGTACATCCATACTTGTTATATATCTTATTTCACTATTATATTTTCATATCACAATTTGGATTGGGATCAACATTGTGGGTGCTATCCTATTAATATTTATATCTCACACCCTACTCAGGTACCATTGGTTCCTGAGTATACCTACTTGTTTATTGGGAAATGGACCTTTCTTGTGATGTATTTTTTGTACCTGAAATTAGGGAGAAAGGGACCGAAATAGAGCTCAGTATCCTCAAGGAGATTTTCCATAGGGAATTTATATCTTTACCTTAATCTATAATGAAATTTAAATCATGTTTTATGTTACTATTTTATCTTATTCATCATCATCTGGCATGCATGCATTGTATAAACTGGAATTGGTCGTACTCTATATTCAGTTATTATTACAATTGTCTTCATCTACATTGATTATTACTTTATACTGATTACATCGATATCTGAATTTTACTATCTATTTACCACTATGTACTCTGAGTATGAGGGTATAGTATCCCCACTAAACTACCTTCACACCCTCATTTCTATTCGGTAGCCTCTAGCATATTGGGATACATGCTTAATGCCATGTGGCGACCAGTTTAGCTACTGGTTTAGTGGTAATTTGGTCCAGGATGTTACACTATTTCCCCCTGTAGTGGGGGATCCTTATAAAGAACCAATGTACTCCTATAAAGGACAATTTATAGTTAATGGATCTGATTTTTTAAAGATAAGGGATTGAGAAGATGTAAATTATGACTTACTTTGATGTGCTTGATGATCCCTTCATCTGAGCCAGCAATCTCACCACTCTCTCAGGGACTCCCTAGATGAATTGTTTCCCCCTGGGCTTCCCTATCACTAGACTCTTCATTACCATCCTTGTATTATTCTTCTACCTCTTCCTATTCAAACTCTACTACTTATTATTCTACCTTTACTTCCTCTTCATCACCATTATCTTACTTGGGTGGAATCTCTTATGGATCATGTGGTTGATCAAGCATCACTTCCACTAGGAAATATAGTTCTTTATATTTCCCTGGTTGGCATGCATAGATGTCCATGGCCGTTAAGTACACATGTCACTGATGAAATTCCACCCTGTATACCACCTTAATGTGTTCAACTTCTTGCAACTCAAGCCCAGTGTGCATTAGTCTTTTCCAAAGTTCCTCTATTGATAGTGATTTTTGCAATGTCCTCTAGGAAGACTAGAGGGTTAGGAAAATGGCATCAGTAGTCAACAAAAAAATACCATATTTTTTCTCAGGGGATTATTTAACTGGTCCTCAAGGCCTCCTTTATGACCACACCTCCTTAGAAGGTAGAGGTTCGGCCACACCCTATGACGTCCTTGCCGTAGAGTTCCCAGCTCGTTTCACCCCAGTTTCCTATCCTGATTCTTGGCTCTCCCATTAAGTGGAATCCTACCTGCCTTACCACCACCAAAACTCTATGATTTCTACTTTGATTTGTTAAATTCATATTTATAATATCATCTTTGGGTATTCCATCACCTAGTGCTTAGAATATTTCATTGATATCCCAGCATCAACATCTGCAGGGGTGGTGTGATTATTTCACCAAATCTAGCAGTCATCAACATACACCATAGCTGATGAAGGATGAAAGGTTGAAACTCTTCACACACCTTTGTATACATTTTATTCGACTATTGTTATAGGTATCCAAACTACCTAGAAAATCTGGATGGCACATATAGTTCACAAAGAATCCTTCCATCAATTCAGGCCACCAACACATTGACCCTGATACTTTTTAGATATTCCCTATGATCCAATAAACCTCGCAATTTATCCACCATATGGTCAAATAGAGTGTGGAAGGGGTTTAAGTTTAAATTTTCATGATTACCAATATGGATCTTAGACCCTTCCTCATTAAGCGCCAATGGTTGGACCCCAACAATATTCAAAATATATGGTCATAAAATAATACCTAGAGGATGGATGACCTTTGGAAAATCATATCCTTTGAGATGAGCTATAATCCATCCATGTAGGGTATGGAATGGTCCATAGATTATCAAAGTCATGAATCCCCTTGAGATGCGCTCCGTAATTATATAGATCCTCTCCAACACATGAACTCCCAAGTTGAACTTATTGTGAGCTTCCATGATCCCATCCATCACCAGCGTCGCTAGACGGGCCCCCATCCTTTTGTCCCTCACTGAAAACAGCCACCCACTCATGAAGGCAACAAGAAATTCAACATATCTCACTCTTATGTCCTATCTCTTGTCCATGTTGAACCCCCATGTTTGATATTCTCTTGCCTCTAGTAATACCAAATACGATTTTTCCTTTCCCCTATATGATGCAATCGAGCACTTATTCCCTCATCCTATCATGCTTACCTTCTTATCGTGCTTAAATAATATTTCAAACCATGGTGGGTATGGTATGTATTTCATGATGTAATTGATCCCCAACCTCTCCTTCACCATATCCAAAATATTCCATGTTAAAATGATGGTTCATGATCTATCCATCTAGATGTTCTCCATTGGAAGGAACTCATCATACTAAATTCCCTCCAAAGGAATGCACTCGATGCAATGAATTTCCTAGAGAATGATGTTGACCTCCCCATGGTGGAGGTAGAAAGTGTTTGTGTCAGGGGACCACCAGCTAAACAGCTTCGGAACCAAATCTTATTGATGGTAAATGTGGAATTAAAACATCCTCATGACATTAAACAGCCTGATATTGTGTATATCTTCTCCAAACTCCTCATATGTGTGACTTACCCAGTACATTCATGACCACTCACTTGTAGAATTAGCCCCGGATCTCAAGTCCCAATCCTTATTCCATCCCATAGTTTCATGTTTTATACTTATTCGGAAGGTGCTAACATAGTGGGTGGGGGATTCCTCAAGCACTGGATCATCTCCCATGATTTTCCTATTATTTGGGTTCAGAACATAGACAAACATATCCTAAATATCCCTAGAATCTTGGCCATTAACTGTGATATTGAACTCCTGGAGGATATCTTCACGTGTGACCCACGACCATGGTGAGTCAGTTTCAAAGCCCAGGATGGCCGCTTCATCCATTATCCAAAACATTTATAGGGGGAGACTTCGACTTAGGATATAATCCTTCTATGGTTGTGTCATCATGCCCAAGATATCCTTTTGTGGTTGTTTCATCATGCCCAAGATCATTTTATTATCTGATTTCACCCTTATGACATAAATTATTTGAGGATTCCTTATCATCTCTACCCTCTACACGTTAATGGTAGCTTCCCTCTTAGAATAATTATATCGACCGGACATGTCAATTGAGTTTTTGAAAACACTAAGGTCGATGCATGAACGATTGAAGGTTGGTGGGAGAAAATATTGCATATGCATAAGGTTGGATGGAGAATGCGGAAAATCTATCCAAGTATGAAGCATGAAATATTCAGTGGTTTCGCATAAAGAAATGACCGAATTTTGGTTTTCCACACAAGAATCAA
This sequence comes from Viscum album, assembly GCA_963277665.1. NCBI lineage: Eukaryota > Viridiplantae > Streptophyta > Magnoliopsida > Santalales > Viscaceae > Viscum > Viscum album. Next base: position 1,806,167,756 of record OY728148.1, on the reverse strand, counting down.
AAACATACGCACACGAGAGAGAAATTTATTATCATATGAAAAGTAAAAGTACTGTATAGATCCCCCCCCCCCCCCGATTATTTATAAGTGTGATCAAGGCTTCCATGCATGAGCAAATTGGTTTCTACACCATTCATCAACTTTTGCATACACCTCCATAAAATCTAATGTTATTTTCATAATTTCCCTTGGAACCCAACCTTTTATCCCCATTTCAGCTCAAATTCTGAGGGGGGGGGGTTGCACAAAATTCTTCTTGAGGCTGCCAATGGTCATATTTAAAAAAATTGGAGACACCCTTTGACTCAATGGAACATTTCGAGAATCCCAACGGACTCACGTGTAAGATTCGAACTCTGTGAAAAAGGCTAAAATTCACACGTAAGATCTTTATGTGCCCAATGCAATGTTAAAGATATATTTTCCACTCCAAAAAAACCCCAAAATGACTAAGTATGTTGATCAAAATTGGAGAGGTCAATGCATAAAGTATGTCATGTACATAAGTATCTTATGCGTCAAATGCAACATCAAATTCCCACTTCCGCATTGAACTTCTAACACACCACCGGCCAAGATTTTTCCTATAAATATAATGGTTCCCCCTTTCTTCGAGACAAAGATCTAGAAGCCAAACTATCACTCTCACATGTGTAAGACCACCTATTCCATGACAGTGTGCAAACCATGAACCCCTTAAGGTGAATGATCTTACATAATAGGCCCCCTATGGTCCCCCTTAGTGTGAGCCCATAAGGTCTTGAACCTATCCCATTTCATTTTTTTCTAAGTAATGTGCATGAAAAATACCCCCTTACATGCAACACTTTCCCTTACACACCTCATCTTCCACTTAACACCTTATATTTTACGCATAAACCTCTATTATTGTGTTCACCCTTTCTCTTAGGCTCCCAAGGTTTCCTCTACTCTAAAGAACAATGTTTGAGCTCCTCTTTCATGAAACTCCAATGTCTTGAGTGAACCTCCTATGTACAGCCCTTTGGGCTTGCATGTAGTGATTTCTTGGCCCCTCGTGTGGTATCCCTAATTGTGTTTCCATGCCTCTTTCTTTTTGGAATAGGTAAGATAATTGATTTTGGTTTTTGGCGAATCCATGATAACATGGAACCCACTATTGACCACTCCTCTACCTCACCCTCATCGAGAGTTGATGATGCCTTCCCTTCCCCAAGTGATCATTGGTATTAATTATGTAAGTACAAGGGGTATGGAGCAATTCTCCCATATCTGTTCTATAGGACATTAAACTACCTAGTACCAACATTCTCAACACATGATGTTAAACTATGATCGTTTCATGTGTGGAAAGTCCAAAAGAATCAGAGAGGGTGTGGGCATCAGGGCCCTCTCATATCTCTATCTCCCTTTTGGATTTATTACCATGTGCACCTTGGGAATTCTCCACACTCACTTGTCTCTATGGGAATGAGGTATTACTCATAAGGAATTAGATCTTCCACACATGGAATGATGTCCTCCTTGGGAAACTTCAACATGTAAGCCCCACACCATCTCTCATTAATTCACCTTTCATGATGTGTCCATCCGGTCCACTACTTCCTCTTATTTCTCAAACTGAGCATGACTCTTTTAGGATTAGAGGTTAGTATTGACCGTGATATTCAAATGAACTACATGGGTTTTGATACCTATATTCTAAATATGGTATGTAGGATTCCTCTTCAAGGTTTAATCCCAAGTAATGGTGAGCCTTGGTATCCCCCTATAAGGGGTGTACCACTCTTATCCATCCTTAATGGTGTCCAGATCAGCCTTCATGGTGTGACACATTTCCTTAATGGGAAATACCACCTAGGTTCCACCTACATAGGCTCCTTGATCCATCCATCTAGTAAACCTTGTTTACTTCTCCAACTTAGAGATGTATCTCATCGATCTGTCTCTATAATAAGTTAAAATCATGACCCTCCATCTCCACTAGATGTTAAACTCATGGCCTAACCTATTCAAAAATATGGGATGCCTGAGGAAAACCTTATAGGACATGACTATAGCCTAATATACCTTGAGATGAATGTAGAATTTCTATAGTTTTCACACACTTTAGTAGCCCTATTATGAGGAAGAATACAGATATAATAATGTTCCAGCACCTAGACATGCTCAACGATGCACAAAGTGACTACTCTCCTAACTGAAGGTTTCTTCCCTAACTTGAACCCTTGGAATGTCTAGATAGAAGAATTATAATTAACTAGAATCCACAAAAATATTGCATTGAGAACAAGTTTAATAAACAATTTCTTAATCTTTAAGGGAGACTTAGACTAGGTGATGAATTCTAAGGAGGAATCTACAGAATAAGGGACTGAAATCTCATCATCCCATATTGATCAAGGAACATACATAGCTAAATAAGTGATAAATGTTTGTTTCCTTGTACAATGAACCATTAGGGAATGATGACATGCACAGTTGGTGCACCCCAGAATAATGCATCAGAAACAGGAAGAAATATATGAGCAGATGAAAATCCCTTATTAGACATATCAAGCCTAACATTCAAATATGGAAGTAACCAATGAAAAGATGTAAATAAATTCTACCATATATCAAGCCCTCCAGTAAAATATTCTAGAAAATTATGAGCAGATGAAAATCCCTACTCACGCATATCAAGCTCGCTAGTCAAATATGGTAGAAAAATATGAGAAGATGCAAATCCCTACTCACACATATATAGCTTCTCAGTAAAATACAGTTGAAACAAATGAGAAGATGAAAATATATACTCACACATATCAAGATATTTAGTCAAATAAAGAATCAACAAATGATAAAATCCAAATACATGCTCTGATATTTCAAGCTTGTCCGTCAAATGTGATGGAAAAATATGAATAGATGAAAATATCTTCTCATTCATATAAATCTTGTCAGTAAAATTTAGTATAAAATAATGAGAATATTAAAATATCACCTCACACGTATCAAGAATATCAGTCAAATATGGTGAAAACCAATAACCAGGTGCAAATACCTACTCTCATATATCAATCCATCCAGTTAAATATAGTGGAAAACTATGATCAGATACAAATATCTACTTATGCATATCAAGCCTTTAAGTCAAATACAGTGGAAACCAATGAGTAGATTAAAATACCTTCTCCCATATATTAAAACCACTTAGTAAATATGGTGGTAATTATAGGACCTAGTCAGCACACCTTGGCTATGAACCAAGGGTTGAGTCATATTCCTTCCCCAACACCATAATGGGTGTATATTCATGTTCCTTCTAAGTATGTTTCTCATCACATTATATAGAAGATGTAAGGAAATACATCAATAATTTACCACATCCAAAAAACTTGAAAAGGAATAATTTCATCAATGTAAATATCTAGGAGTTAATCCCATGATCCCACATCCTCAAGCAAGATGACTCACCCATACAATGGGATGGTCACTCAGAAGCCAACATACATCTCTGATCACATCCAATAGGGTTTCTGCCAATATTCCATGATAAATGGACAACTGAATTGGGAAAAAATAACCATTCCAACTAGGGGTTAATGTCCATTTTGGAGGTCACTTCAGGGAAGGCATATATCCCTGATAAAATTCTAGAAACTTTTCTACATGCTCCAACAAAAACATGAGAGTCACCCAAACCCAATATCATGTATAAGGATTCCAATCACACTAATTGGTTCTAACTACCCATGGGATAACATCAATAAAGAAATCATGTCTGGGGTAGTTTTAAATTTCAAAGTAGAATTATGATCTTGATTTGTTAAATATTGGAGTTCTTGAAGCCATAAAATATCTTTCACTAGTGGACCATTATCATGTTGATCCATCACAAAATTAAGAAAGTGGCAAATCAGTCACGAAGATCCTTCTCATATCACTACTACCAACATCTCTAGAGGTCCTCCCCATTACCACAAAGGATTTATTTATGGGAATAATCTAATCGGTTGTGAGAGTTCATTTATTGATAAGTTCCATAACATCCCTCCTCATGGATATAAGATCAATCAATAAGAAGGTCTTCCCCTTATAGAATCAAGTATGATAAATCCCTCATATCCTGAGGTGCTTTTAAGGATGGTTCCATCCATTCCAAACACCCTATCCATGAAAAGTGACAGTCCTTAATCAGACGATGGTCTGAGGAAATGGTCATACTCTGAACCACCTTTGGACCGTTCCCATGCCAACAAGACCCCCACTAGGCCTACTGATTGAAATAAAATATCCAAAAAATCCCTAATGTTGGGATAATCAAGTGGAGGAATATATATCAGAATAATAAAAAGATGTGTTACTTGTGATAAAAAAATTGTCTAGAGATGATATAACCATCATGTTTTGGCTCTTAACCACTTATTAGTTCTACATTCCAGAGGTATTTTTAGAATATTTTTTACGCAACATCTATATGAATTTCTAGAAAACTCCACATCACCTAAAATCAAATTTATTTTCTTAAAATGGGTGTGCCTATCATGTTAAAGTATTGGGAGATCCTTGTCCTCAAATAAACTTGGAATTCATTTCATCTGTTCAGCATCCATGATTAGAGAAGTGCAGGAAAGATCTTCAATTATCATTCCTCAATGCATTTCATAAATTACATCATATAATTATCAATGCCCCATATGGTGTTCGTAGCTGATGATGGGGGGAACATGGAGATTTGAATTTCACCTAACTCCACATTCAACAAAACCCATCAAAAATGATATCATGTAATTTAATTACTCTAGGGAGGGTATTAAACAAGAACCTTTCCTAATAAATATGGAGTACTCATCAAGAATTGGACCTGAATAAGTTTGAAAAGTGTCAGGATTAATGATACTAAGCCTTCAAAAAATTATAGAACCAGTAAACAGATAACATTAAGAAGGCTTCTTGTTTAAGTGGATCCAATCATTAGGCACTATCGATTTCATCTAAATAAGGTGTTTTGTGTGAAGATCATGCATTTCACCTGAATCATGCTCGAACAAGGATGTGTGAGATAAATAGAGTGGTGGTAGTAGTATCATCCTCTATAGTACGGGATCAACCCCAACCAATAGCACTGGGAAAAATTTTAATACAAAGTTCCCCTCTAAGGTTGAAAAATTCATCCTGAGGAATAACAATAAAAGAATAGAAGTAACCCCAACCCACATAGCTGGGGGTTACCTCAACCCGCCATTCAATAGAAATTGGTCTTTTCCCATTTGGGGGGACAAAGAGAAATGAGGTATACCAGTTCATCCCATCTCACAACCCATTTTCTCTAGAATGGATGTGTATGAAAAGGTTATATGGTGGTTCTCTCTGAGTCACTCTTCACTAAGAATCTTGAAGAGGATCTCAAAAAGGAAGTAAGAGGTCTAGTAAATGGTAAAAACAACCCTCCTATCATTTGGTTGAAAATATGACACTTATGATGCATTATGAATTGGTAAATTTTGTGGAATTCAATCCTATGATGGAACCAAAAATGATGCTAATGAAGAAGAAAAAGGGGAGTATGGTTGTATTTAGAATATGGTCTACAATAAGATAAATAACAGATGTATGTATACCCGTAACTAGAGACTAACCCTGAATCTGGGTATTCCATCGACCAATCCCACATTACCTCCTTAGCAAACATCCACCAAAGAGAAGGGTAAAGAAGATTTCACATACAAACCACCTCCTAAAGGGGATAAATCCCTCACACTTGAAGAAAAATTCAATCAGTAGGAGGAAGAGATGAAGGATTTTAAAAGACTCAATGTAAAATTGATCTGAGGAAGCATTCCTACCAAATATGTTCCATGAGTAGAGCTTCAACTTGAATTTCCCACTAGTGTACCTCAACAATGAGGGTTTAACCCACCGACTGATTCAAAAGTAGGACATCCTCCCAACCTTGTTTTGGACCATTAATTTATCTGGACCCAACCATGGATGGATATCAAGATTTCCCTCTATTAGGGAAACAACAAGAACTGATTTAGGTGAACCCTCAAAAGATATCCCTCGATGTATGTCAATCATAGATATTGGTAGTTCCAGCATGTCATTCCCTTTTGTTGTTTCCCCTATTCAAGATCATGTTCAACTGAATATTCATCATGGGTTTATCAACACCATTGAATCATTAGAAGCTTGATTGGAATTTGTGGAAGAACAATGTCAACTAGTATAACTATAATGGAAACCTTACCCTAAACAGGTTACTGATATCCCACCCCTGCTGAATTTTGGGAGTCCTATGTTTCTAATATTCAATGGATTAGGAGACCCGGAACAATATCTAACACACTTTGTGTCCCTGTTATGATCCCATTATAGGAACCCCTACACAACATTAAGTTGTGAAGCTTAGATTCTTTTTTAAAAACTTGAAAAGGTCTGCCTTTATATGGTACACCAGTTTTCTATTTGGTCAATCATGGTATAGAAAGATCTTTGTCCACAGTTTCTATTTTAGCTTAACTCAATGTTGTATTAGACAAAGATCCTTGACCTCCCCAATTGGAAAAAATAGTATAATGAGAGGGTCTCAAATATCATTTCTAGATAGAAATGGCTGACCTACTCCCTATGCCTACATCTACCACAAGAATATTTTATTTTCCTTTTCATAGAGAACCTCTGCAACATGTTATGAATGCTGCTCATCTTGGTAAGATATAAGAGTGGGTTTTAGGATGTCGCTTTGATTACTCAAAGAATGGGAGATTCTATAAAGTGAAAAAAGATCAAGTCTTAAATGATTCTTTTCGCCCCATGGAAGAGAACATGAAAGGTAGAGGTCATACATGTTGCACTTAAGCCAGCCTCAATGCCAACTACAGGTCCAAATCCCACACCGTATCATGCAGAACCCCCTAGGCATCAACAAAAACCCCCACCTCATCAATATGAGTATAGGGGACCAATTCAAAATTAATTTTAGGATATAAAGATCAAATTTTACTCATTACAATATGATAAAGTCTACAGCTACATTATAGCAGCTATAGATAATGATTTACTCCACCTTCTATAGCCCAAAGGGCTCAATAAGGTATGTCTTGATTACCATCCAGATTATTGACCCTTTCATCAAAAATTAGGGAACACGGTTAAAAAATGCTTCATTTTAAAATACATATTTTAAAAAATGTTGGACTCTAAGAATGTAAAGTTAGAGAAGTCACCATCATAAGTAGCGTATGTTTCTTCTACTTCCCCAAAGGAAGGAGGTGAGTGGAAAGAATTTGTTAGTAAAGGGGTGAATAATTTTGATTATTAGATGACTCAAAAGACAATAAACCAAAATCATGGTATCCTACAAGCATAGTTGAACCAACTAACTATGCCCCAGCTGCTTCTGCTGCAACATAGCCGACTCTACCAGCAATGAAAATCCAGTCTTTCAAAAATAGGTATGGATGGATGATTGGGGAGAAAATGTAGAAGTATGAAGATATTCCAATGCCAAAAGTATATTTGACTCTCTCGTACTTTATTCCTTTAGTTTTAAAACAATATTCATAGCCCCACTAAATGGTACCACCAGAAATGGTCAGCCAGAAAAATTTGTCATCGAATGACGGATTAATCTTTCGTTCTATTTATCTTATTCATTAAATGGATACCTTATTCAGTGATGGGTATAGATAAAAACCAAGTTCCCCACACCCTATTAGGGAATATGAGGAAGAGGCCAAGGGAACTGAGGGAACATGGGATGATACACTCATGGAAGAAACCAAAATTATAGCTATGAACCTACTCAGACTATCAACACTATAGAAACTTGGGAAGAACCCTTCAGTAATTCTGACATGAGAAGTTAAATCCCCCTACATATGTACAAAGACACACTGACTTGATCATTCTTTAATATCCATCATAAGGGGTTCAAGTTTTTGATCACCCTTGGAAGGTGGGTAGACATTTTTGTTTAACCCACTGAGGATAGGAGCAACTTCAATTCCTGTTTCAAGGGTCGATCCATCTATATTCAGTACTCCAGTCCCAAAAACACCTATGAAAGAGAAAACACACACTATGAATCATAGGTCTTTGTCCCATAAGTATGATATCTTAAAACAATTATCCTTGATTTTATCCAAGTTATCATTCTTGGATACCTTGAGTTAATCAAAAGGCCTCAGGGAAGCACTTGTAGAGTCTTTGATAATCCCCCAGGATTGTGAATCTATGGTTGTTGCTACTAAATTCTATCAGACAGAGACTGATCCAGTAACACCCTAAGATTTTATGAGATATTTTATTTTTAATTTCATTGATGTCTTCTATTATACACTACACCAAGATTAGCTTGTACCATATGCAACACCGTATTATCTTGCAGTATACGCAACACTATTCTTGGCTCATGTTACGCTCAATTTCAAGTTCGTTTTGTGGAAATTATTCTACGCAACATTAAGTATAGATTTTGTTTAATGTATAAATGAAATATGTTTTGATTATGTTATACGCAACACCAAATGGAGCTTTTACTACACGCAGCCCTGACGTGGCTTGCAATACACACAATCAAGACCTTCCTCGATAGCATGTGTAGTACGCAATACTGAGTTTCACTAAACGATATATTATTATAATATTATTATGAACTAGCCGTTATGAATAGTAATACCCACTTTTTGAAATTTTATTAATTTTATATTTCAAAATGGACTTCATTTTTGGATTCGGAATATCGAAATTAGCCTAGGGTGAATTTTTTGTATTTTTCTAAAAACTTTCAATTTTTGATAAATAGTGAAAACACAAGGTTACTATTTAAAAACCGACTTTTTATTTAAATAATTATTTATTTTATTTAAATTTATTTTAGGTAAAAATTGATACATAATACCTATATAAGTTCAATTTAATTCATTGGAGTCTTTTTATAATAATTTTAGATATATAAAAAAATTATTGAACTTTTCACCGTCTTTTACCCACCTCCTAGGAGAATTTGAAAATTTACATAAAACATAATTTTACGGCTTCTGTGAGTGAAATTTCGAAAATATGAGAGACATGGTTAATATAAAGTAGTAAAATGTGGTTCAATAAGATAAAAATAATTTTTGTTGAATAGTAACTTTTTACTTTTATTTACCAAGGTTAAAAGTAAATAGGGTAATTAAGAGTAAAAATGATATTATTATTATCATAAAACATTTCCTAATTCTATTGGATTAGTGTAATTCGACCAAAAAAAACCTTAGGAATAAAATATTACCCTTTAGGTCCACTTGTATTAGATTAGGACCCTTATTATTATTTTATTTAAAGAAGAGTCAAAAGAGTTAAAATCAAAGTTTAATAATTAAAATAAATTAATATAGGGTTATACATAAGATACGTTTGACTATAAATATTCCTTATAAAGATAAAAATATTTCCTACATAATGGTATTTTATTTATAATTTTTAGACATTAAATAATTTAATTTATTTATGTCACAATGATGATGCAGTAATTACCTTATTAATGAAATATTAACATAATTGATGTTATAAATACCCAAATAAATGTAATTTGAGACTTTTTATGAATTAAACTAATTTTATATGATAATATGTCATGTTTTTATTGATTTAATTAATTTTCTTAGAACTAATTATGCTATTATGATTTTTAAAAAAATCAATTACCAAATAGTGTCAAATTTGACATAAAATAGTTTTTAAAACAAATATTATATTATTAATTGTTATTATATTACAAAAAAATTAAGTTTCGACCAAATGACTTAGATAAGGTTATATATATTAATAATGAACCACTTGGGGTTCGTTTGTCTTGTTATAGTAAGTGTATTAACCATATAGTGTAAACAAACAAGAAGAAATGGTAAAAGTTAAATTATTTAACATAGAGTTAAATCTAAATGATAAGGTTACAATACTAACCCAAACTTGTCTAAAACCTATTGGTTGAGAGGATTTCGACTCATCCCCACTTTAACTTCGAAATAAATTAATTTTGAGCTATTATATACTAAATATGACTTTATTATAAAATAATATTTTATGTTTTTTCTAAGGTGCCCCTCTCCTCCCTTATAAAAGACCACCTCCTCCCTCTTCTCTTTACACAATTTTTAGCCTTCAAGATCGTCCAAACCCTGACCATTTCCCTTCTAAACTTCCCTATAAACATTATAGAGGTTCTGGTCTCCTCATAAGTCCAAATCTATTGCCTTAAAGGGAATCTTAAAAGGGGTGCGTCGAGGAAGAGGTAATCTCTTCTACCGATTGTTTCAAGTTTCTTTCTTCTTTAACTTCTTCTTATTTATTTGTTTCATCATAAATTAATAACATAGGTATAAGTCATATAATGATATGTTATTATAAATATGAAACAACCCTATTTCACCTTCTATCTATCCTACGAAAAATGAAATCACCGCGTGTGCGTACGTACGGAATATTGTCTCCACGCCTTAGTGTAATTTGTTTTTCCACCACCACCTTACTTGGATGGGTATAATGGTGTAAAGAATTACTATATATAGTTATAATAACATCATAATGATTCTTAGATATTATATCATCCACTCTAATTCAATTCAATAATTATGGTAACGATATCATCGCTCGTGCGTACGTACGGATTACCATCTCCACGACGCGATGAGATTCATTCTACATGTTAACCACTCAAGAATGATTATAAAGTATATATATTGAATAATAATGAAATATATGACATGATAAAGCTATTTGATTTATGTATATATATATATATATATGTCATCTACTTATTCCAGTCAATTCAATAAGGAAAATAAAACAGTGTTCATGCGTACGTACGGCCTACCGTCTCCATGAACGGTGTATTTCATTTCATTTATCTATATATATTATATATATATATATATTGAATATATATAATATATAAATCATGATTTAATTTCTGGATGTAATTAAATCATGATATAAGTAAAAATAATATCAATAACAACAAGTCCAAACACGTACAATAAATAAAACGATTTTACCCAAAACGCTGCTTTAACATGGAATTTACAAAAGAACGGGTACTATAAAGTCATAAGTAAACCATATATGATGTCATAATAATGAATATGATTCTGTAATAAGTCAATGAAATTATTTAAATCATTATACAATAGTTTCGGATACGTACGAAGCATATCGGACCTAAGGTAAGGGATAATTATTCCAATCTCATTCTTCTCCGAGATTGTTTATTAGTAAGTATTTACTGGGGTTATATTTTTCTTCCATGTCCATAAAAATGTTTTTCATAAAGTTTTTAATATTATTCCATGTATTTTTAAAGTCATGTTTACCACTCTTTGACTTTTACTTTCTTTTATGGAAGGAATCTTTCTTTTGTTTACCATATGTAGTACTTTTTGACTTTTCCGTTAAAAGTATGAGGAGAATGTTTTTTTTACTTATACGACATGAAAGGATTTTTATGGTTTCATAACACCTTATTTTCATGAATATTACTCTACCATATTTCATGGCAATTTTCAACAATATCCTCTTCTTTTAAAATTTCATGGCATTTTGTGAAAAGAAAATGATTTTGAAGAAGAAAGGATATTTTCATCAAGAATTCACTTCAAGTGTTTTATAAAAACCATTTTCAATATAAGATGACATTATTTCATATGTGTATGTTTCAAGTATAATGTCTCTTTTATTTACATGGTTTAACTTTTCTTATGATGAAATGATATCCATTTTTTTATATGGATTATGTTATGATGGAATGATGTTTATGAAACCCATTTTATTATTTGGGTTATGATGAATGATTTTTGTTTATGTTGTGGCACACGTAAGAATGATTTCATTATGAGATGGGTGGGACCTATATCTACCTCCAATGAATTGAGTAAAAATTTATATCTCATGAGATAGACATGGCTAGAATGGTAAGTTAATCTGGTTCAGTGATACAGGACTGGAATGAGGAGTGAACTCGATTCAGAAAGGGACTTTGTCCACTAAGATGGTCTTGGCAGCAATGCCTTAGCTACTATGGAAATCATATCATGTTCTTAATGGTTTTCCAAAATTAAATGTTTTATTACCATTCTATTTTATCATGATTTATGTTCCCTTATGACCTATTCCTTACTTCCATGATTTATTTCACAACTCAAGATTTTGATGTGTAAACTTTATGTTCATGTTTTGAAGTTCAAATGTATATGGTTTGTTTTATTTTCTCAATGCTTACCCTTACTGAGCATTTGAGCTCACCCTTTATATGTTTTATTTTCCCCAAGATATAAAGAAAGGTTTTAGGTAAGAAAAAAAAGGGAAGATCATTATGAGAGATATTGAAGATCTTTCACCAATATTAGAAGATTATATTCTGAGTTTCCAAAGACACTAAACTATTACAGTCCTTTGGTGTCTGTTTTTGTTATGTATTCGGTGTTCTGAAAAAGTAATGTAATGTCTATTTATGTAAAGATTGGGTCTCTACATTTGGTATCAGAGGAAAGGTTTAGTCAACCTTTTGAAACTAGGATGCGAAAACTTTAGTGAGATCCCTAGAGATATTTCTATGTTATGTCTAGGGATGTACCTAAGGTTAAGTATAATTATAGGTTATAGTCCTAGAATTATCGTAACGATATTAGAATTAAACCTAAGATGTTAGATATTGAAGGTACTCTGCCTTGATTATGATTTTTTCTTCTCACACTATTTTTTATGGGTTTAGAAAATGGCTGGAAACAGGAAGATTCACGATAATGGAGGATATGATGGACAATGGAATGATATTGTTCATGAGAAACCAAATGAAATTGGATCTGGAGGTGCACATATCGTTATTATTCCTAATCATAAATCTCATAATATGATCAATAATCTCAACTTTGGTAAGTTTCCTGACTCAGATAATAAGTGAAAGATGGAGTTTCATGATGATCATAGAGGAAAGAAAGTTCAATTTCTCTCATGTAAATCATGTGGGAAGAAGCATAAGGGAGAATGTTTCAAAGGAAATGGAAAATGATTTGGGTGTGGAAAAGAAGGACACAAAGCTAGTAATTGTAAAGGAAAAGGTTTAGTTAACACCATGGACAAGGATAATGGTATTGCTAAGACATCAATAACGGTTAAAGGTTTTAAATGTGGAATGTATGGGCATTATGAAAACCAATGCCCTAAGGGAAAGTCTCATGAAGAGAATCAACATGGTCATATGGGTAGTATTTATGTCGATGATGATGAAGAGGCTACAAATGATATGTGAGATGAATGAATTGTTCAAGTTCGGTCAATGGTTTAAGAAGGTAGTGGAATGATTACATGTTTATCAAGAGTAATGTTGTATAGGTAATTTCATGGTACTATGGAATAAAGAGATATCTAAGGATTGTTACGCTATTGTTTTTCCTTATGTTTTTGAAAGTATATGTTGAATGGTACCAGTAACCATGAAAGGTTATTCAGAATTTTTTGGAAAGCACCTAGTATACACATAAAGAAGGGATAAGGAGATAATGAAATGTTTGATAGTATTAATGAGCTCATGACTAATATAAAGAAAAATTGATATCATGGTTTGAGTATATAGAATTTTTGGGATTTTGGTATATGGAAAGATTTACCTTGTGAAAGCATTCATGTTTTCACTATGGTTCAAGAGAATACATGATTAAGGTATTCACATGTTTGGAATGTGGCCAAAAAGATATATCATATGATATATGGGGGATAAATGATGGTATTCACATGCTCGGTAGGTGACATTTCTAGTAATTGTTTTCTTTATACTATGAGCTTGGATAGAAGTATTTTGGATAAGTCTAAAGATTGGAATGAATTAAGTTAGACATAGGATAGTATAGTTTAAGGCTAGAACTTTTTTTGATATTATTGCAGGAATGTTATTATAATGTAGTTTTAGAAAAAGGGACAACCTGCAGGACGGGTGACAACCCGTCACGTCGGACAAGGCTGTGGGAATCAAACCCACAACCGAAGTGCGACAGGCCTTTATCGCCTACCAATGGCCTACAGGAAGTCCCTAGTTAGTATAAACTAGTTATATTTTATTAATCACTATGATATATGAAGTATAAGTCCATTTTAGCAACCATATACGATTAATCTCAGCATAGATGGACTTATGTATATTTAATAAAATGTGCTAAACTTTTTGAGATAGAAACAGATAGAATGACCTATCATTCTATCACATGATCTACTAACACTTCATGAATGAAAAATTCAACTTCATTTCTTTAAGAGATGAAGTGGAAATTGTTCAAGACATGAACAACAGTAAGATTGTACAAAAATCAAATAAGTATTTCTTTTAATTCAACAATTCTTCAACTTTAGGGAAATGATCTTGAAAACAAAAATTTTTTTCCTAGTGTCCTTATATTCGATGAATCAGATGGTACCTTAAATAATCAAAAATGTATGGCTTTGTGATTGTTGGATTTTTCATAGCCATGTCCTCTACCAATCTCCATCAGAACTTGATGGTTAGATTTTTCTTCCATATCCATATTTCCACCTATGTTCTCCTATGTGGAAACCCATTGATGAGTTAATCTGGGTAACCATTAAATTTTTTACTTTACTTTTTAAAATTAAGTTTTAGTATTCCTTTTACAATGTGGGTTTTTACGAATTAAACTTTCAAGTAGTAAAAAATTTATAACCATGACCAATTTTGAGGGAGAAATTCATTTTAAGGGGGGTAGAATGTAACACCCTAACATTTTATGTGATATATTATTTTTAATTTATTTGATGTTTTCTACTATACACTACACAAATATTATCTTGTACTATAAGAAACAACATATTAGCTTGTAGTATACGCAACACTATTCTTGGCTCGTGTTACACACAATTTCAAGTTCGTTTGGTGGAAATTATTCTACGCAACATTAAGTATAGATTTTGTTTAATGTATAAATGAAATATGTTTTGATTATGTTATACGCAACACCAAACGGAGCTTTCACTACACGCATCCCTAACTTTTCTTGCATTACATGCAATCAAGACCTTCCTTGATAGCGTGTGTAGTACACAATACCGAGTTTCAGTAAACGAGATATTATGATAATATTATTATGAACTAGCCGTTATGAATAGTAATACCCACTTTTTCAAATTTTATAAATTTTATATTTCAAAATAGACTTCATTTTTGGATTTAGAATATTGTAATTAACCTAGGGTGAATTTTTGAAATTTTTCTGAACACTTTCAATTTTTGATGAATAGTGAAAACACTGGGTTACTATTTAAAAACCGACTTTTTATTTAAATAATTATTTATTTTATTTAAATTTATTTTAGGTAAAAATTGATACATAATACCTATATAAGTTCAATTTAATTCATTGGAGTCATTTTATAATAATTTTAGATATAAAAAAAAAATATTGAACTTTTCACCGTCTTTTACCCACCTCCTAGGAGAATTTGAAAATTTACATAAAACTACATTTTAACGCTTCTATGAGTGGAATTTCAAAAATCTGAGAAACACGGTTAATATAAAGTAGTAAAATGTAGTTCAATAAGATAAAAATAATTTTTGGGGAATAGTAACTTTTTACTTTTATTTACCACAGTTAAAAGTAAATAGGGTAATTAAGGGTAAAAATGATATTATTATTACCCAAACACATGTCATAATTCTATTTTATAAGTTTAATTCGACCAAAAACTACCTTAGAAATAAAATATTACCCTTTAGGTCCACTTGGATTAGATTAGGACACTTATTATTATTTTATTTAAAGAAGAGTGAAAAGAGTTAAAATCAAAGTTTAATAATTAAAACATTTTTAATATAAGGTTATACATAAGATAAATTAGACTATAAATATTAATTAGAAATAAAGAATTATTTCCTACATAATTTTATTTTATTTAAAATTTTTATACATTAAATAATTTAATTTATTTATGTCACAATGATGATGCATTAATTACATTATTAATGAAATATTAACATAATTGATGTCATAAATACCCAAATAAATGTAATTTTAGACTTTTTATGAATTCAAATAATTTTATAGGTAAATATGACATGTTATTATTGCTTTAATTAATTTTTTTGAACTAATTATGCTGTTATGATTTTCACAAAAATCAATTACCAAATAGTGTCAAAATTGACATAAAATAGTTTTTAAAACAAATATTATATTATTAATTTATAATCTATTCTTAAAAATATAAGGTTCTTCCAAATGACTTATATAAGGTTATATATATTAATAATGAATCACTTGGGGTTTTTTTGATTGTTATAGTAAGTGTATTAACCATATAGTGTAAAAAAACATGAAGACACGGTAAAAGTTAAATCATTTAACTTAGAGTTAAATCTAAATGATAAGGTTAAAATAGTAACCTAAACTTGTCTAAAATATATTGGTTGAGATTATTTCGACTCATACCTACTTTAGATTCAAAATAAATCAATTTAGTGCTATGATAAACCGAATATGACTTTATTATAAAATAATATTTTAAGTTTTTCCTAAGGTGCCCCTATCCTCCCTTATAAAAGGAAACCTCCTCCCTCTTCTCTTTACACAATTTTGAGCCTTCAAGATCAGCCAAACCCTTCCCATTTCCCTTATCAACTTTCCTATAAACATTATAGAGGTTCTGGTCTCCTCAAAAGTCCAACTCTAGTTCCTTAAGAGGAAGCTTAAAAGGGGTGCGTCGAAGAAGAGGTAATCTCTTCTACCAATTATTTCAAGTTTCTTTCTTCTTCAACTTATTCTTCATTATTTGTTTCATCATAAATTAATAGCATAAGTATCACTCATATACTGATATGTTATTATAATTATTAAACAACCCTATTTCACCTCCTATCCATCCTATGAAAAACTAAATCACCGTGTGTGCATACATACGGAATACCATCTCCATGCCGTGGTGTAATTTGTTTTTCCACCACCACCTTACTTGGATGGGTATAATGGTGTAAAGAATAACTATATATAGTTATTATAACATCATATGGATTCTGAGATATTATATCATCCACTCTAATTCAATTCAATAATTATGGGAACGATATCATCGCTCGTGCGTACGTACGGATTACCATCTCCACGGCGCGATGAGATTCATTCTTCATGTTAACCACTCAAGAATGATTATAAAGTATATATGATGAATAATAATGAAATATATGACATGATAAAGATACTGGATTTATGTATATATATATATGTCATCTACTTACTTCCATTCAAGTCAATAAGGAAAAGAAAACAGTGTTCATGCGTACGTATGGCCTACCATCTCCATGAACGGTGTATTTCATTTAATTTATCTATCTATTATATATATATACTGAATATATATGATATATAAATCATGATTTACATTCTGGAAGTAATTAAATCCTGATATAATTAATAATAATATCAAGAATAACAAGTCCAAACACGTACGATAAATAAAACGATTTTACCCAAAACGCTGCTTTAACATGGAATTTACAAAATAACGGGTAATATAAAGTCATAAGTGAACCATATATGATATAATAACAATGAATATGATTCTGTAATAATTCAATGAAATTATTTAAATCATTATACAAGATGTTCGGATACGTACGAAGCATATCGGACCTAAGGTAAGGGATAACAATTCCAATCTTATTCTTATCCGAGGTTATTTATTCATAAGTATTTACTGGGGTTATATTTTTCATCCATGTACATAAAAATGTTTTTCATAAAGTGTTTAATATTCTTTCAGCTATTTTTAAAGTCATTTTTACCCCTATTTGACTTTTACTTTGTTTTATGGAAGGAATCTTTCTTTTGTTTACCATACGTAGTACTTTTTGACTTTTCTGTTAAAAGTACAATGAGATTTTTTTTTAACTTATACGGAATGAAATGATTTTTACGGTTTCATAACACCTTATTTTCATGAAGATTACTCTATAATATTTCATGACTATTTTCAAAAAAATCCTCTTATTTTAAAATTGCATGGAATTTTGTGAAAAGAAAATGATTTTGAAGAAGAAAGGATATTTTCATCAAGAATTCATTTCAAGTGTTTTATCAAAACCATTTTCAATCTAAGATGACATTATTTAATATGTGTATGTTTCAAGTATAATGTCTCTATGATTTACATGGTTTTACTTTTCTTATGATGAATTGATATCCATTTGTTTTATATGGATTATGTTATGATGGAAGGATGTTTATGAAACCCATTTTATTCTTTGGGTTATGATGAATGATTTATGTTTATGTTGTGGCACACGTAAGAATGATTTCATTATGAGATGGGTGGGACCTATATATCTCTCCAATTCATTGGGTAAAGATTTATATCTCATTATATAGACATGGCTAGAATGGTAAGTTAATCTGGTTCAGTGATACAGGACTGGAACGAGGAGTGAACTCGATTCAGAAAGGGACTTTGTCCACTAAGATGGTCTTGGTAGCAATGCCTTGGCTACTACGGAAATCATATCATGTGATTAATGGTTTTCCACAATTAAATGTTTTATTCCCATGCTATTTTATCATGATTGATGTTCCTTTATGACCTATGCCTTACTTACTGCCAATATTTATTTCACAACTCAAGATTTCGATGTGTAAACATTATGTTCATGTTTTGAAGTTCAAATGTATATGGTTTCTTTTATTTTCTCCATGATTACCCTTACTGAGCATTTGAGCTCACCCTTTATATGTTTTATTTTCCCCGGGATATAAAGAAATGTTTTAGGTAAGAAAAAAAGGGAAGATCATTATGGGAGAGGTTGAAGATCTTTCACCAAGATTAGAAGATTATATTTCGAGTTTCCAAAGACACTAAACTATTAAGGTCCTTCGGTGTCTGTTTTTGTTATGTATTAGGTATTCTACAAAAGTAATGTAATGTCTATGTATGTCAAGATTGGGTCTCTATAGATCCTACATAATTTCAGGGAGTTGTCTACTTTATAGATCAAGATAAACATTTCATTATGTAGGGACACATCATACCCTTGTATGTGTTTGGAATAATTAATGTTGTTTATGTCCAAAGGTATTTCATTGAGAATGGATAGGGATTTAATATCATTCCAGTACAAAAACTTCATCATTTGGGCTATAGTGAGTCTAACCTAACATGTTATTCTATGAAGTTAAAGTTTTATGAAAAAAGTGAGAAAATCTTGTGGTCCAGATCAAGATCAAGGATCAATTTGGAGACCTTGTATCCGACTCATAATTTATAGTTGTTAGGAAGGATACGGCCTTCAATTTTTTTATAAAAATTCCCTAGTTGCATCAACATGTGTAAATCCCCTTATCATACCATAAATTCCTCAAATATTACATTAATAAAAAAATTAGGATTTTTCATACTGATAAGGCCCCATTTTAATCTTGTGAGTCGCATTATATCAATGCATGATTCTATAAAAGGGAAGGGAAATATCCCATGTTTAATGGAATACCTTCGGTCACTACCCTGAATGATCTAGAAATGAAGTCTTACAACCCCTTCAAACCACTCACTAATGATTAAATGTTACCCATCAATCAGGTTGAGCATATGAGTCAAAATTTGGATGCATATTTGGAAATATTCATGATATTGGTCATAAAAACCAATCCCTGTAGCGATGAAAAGACCATTGATTATCTCAACACTGTTAAAATCCAAGATGAAAATTCCCTCATTCCATCCCATGAGTTTTGAAAGATAAATTTTTCATTAGGATAAGTCATCAGGTCACTAGTAGAAACTGAATATACTTATTCGAAATCCTTTATTTCTCCTCAAGAACTTCAAAGAGACCCCACATCATCATTCGAGTAAGAGGAAGTCGCTTCATCTTCTGGATGTCAAAATATTGACTCCTATCATAACCTAGAATAATTTCCATCATCACCTACTACCCCTAATGGTGGAGTGGAAAATTAGGAGGAAGAGTAAGGAGAGTAAGAAGAGGGGGAGTAGGAGGACCACAGGGACACCCCTTTAGAATTTGAGGAGGGTGTCTCTACCACCATTGATGAACTCGCCGAGATAAATCTGGATACATAAGAGGAACCACAACCCACTTTTATTAGTGAGGCCACATATTATGAATAAAAATACATATATAAAACCTTTCTGGAGAAACACCAAGATGTATTATCCTGGAACTACACAAAAATTATAGCCCTCAATTATAAAGTATCCAATCACCACCTGGGATTTCTAGAGGACCATTGAGACTGTAAGAAAGTAGACATAAGGACACACCTGACTCATGCTACCAAAATTGATGATGAATTTTATAAGATTATCAAATCTAATTTCATTCTATAATTCTAGTATCTAACATGGCTGGCCAATATATTAATGATAAATAAGAATAATTTGAAAATTAGGGTCTACATCAACTTCAAAGATCTCAACTGACACAACTTGAATAATGATTTTTCAATCCTGATAATTGAACTACTTATTGATGCAACATTCAGATATCAAGACATCTCCTTCATAGATGGATATTTAGTATATAATCGAATCTGAACAGCCAAAGAAGATAAAGAATCCACAAAATTCAAGGAGACCAGGGAGTATTTTTATATTGGTTAATTCCCTTTGGATTAAATAATGATGGTTCCAAATACCAATGTGTAATGAATCGTATCTTTAAACCCTTATTGGGGGAATTTTTTGAATGATACATTGATAATATGGTTGTTAAATATCAATATAAGTCTAACCACTTAGTTGATCTTGAAACTATATTCAACAAACTATGACAACACATCTTGAAAATGAACCTCTTAAAATGAAAATTTGGCATTACCTCATGAAAATTTCTTAGCTTCATTGTATGCTACCATGGTATCAGAGTCAAACTTGAGAAGAAAAAAGTTATCCTTATCATGTCACATCCTTGAAAACTCAAAAATTTGATAGGAACTTAAGGAAACTTGGCATATATCCTGTTCTTTATATCCCACCTTGAACGAAAATGTTTTCCCTTTCCAATTTGATGAAAAGGGGGTTACATATCAGTGGACTAATGATTATTAGGAAGAATTTGAAAACCTCAAGAAATATATCTTGATCCCACCAATGTTAATACCTCCTATAAAGGTAATACTACTCATTTTGTATGTGAGATCCATATAACTATCAATGGGTTCCTTACTTGCACAAAAGAATGATGTTGGAATTGAAAACAACCTTTATCACCTCAATAAAACTATACTCGGTTTTGAGACAAGTTATTCATATATCAGGAAGTTATTTCTATCATTAATCTTTTCAATCCAAAAACTGAGGCACTATCTACAGTATCATGAGGTCTATTTTCTCTCTTATATAAATCCACTGAAATTCATTCTCATCCATTTTATGTTGATTGGACATCTGTCAAGGTGGGTGTTCATCCTGAAGTAGTTTGACATCTAGTTCATGCATCAGATAGTGGTGAAAAGTCAGTATTTAGAAGATTTTATAGAATAACACCCATTAGTAGAAACAATGTAATTAGATACTGAATTACCCAATAAAGATATATTTTATATTCAATAGGATCCCCAAATATGGGAGATGTAAGTTGATGATGCATACAGAAGCCCAACATGGAAAAGGATGGAAGACCCCAAAATTATCAAATTCGGGTTGGGATTCATGCTCATTTCCCCAAAAAAAAAGGTAGTGATACCTTACTCTGTCCTACTATCAAAAGTTTTTATGAACAATGAAGTGAAATATCAAGACCTCTTTACAGGGTTAGATCTAGCACTTCAGGTGCAAGTAAATCACTTGAAGATAAAGGGAGATTTGGAATTGGTCATTAAGTAGGTCAACAATGATCATGCTACTAAAAAGGAAGATCCACTGCCCCTATTAAACAATTTATGAGGAATAATGTTAGAATTCCATTTGTAACCAACATTGACTCACATTCCACAATCATAAAATTCCTAGGAAGATTCCCTATTAAATGTAACCATGAATCTAGCAGATCTAAGCTGGGATGAAACACTCATCAGCATTGTGCACTACCAAATAGTCTCATCATTTGTTCAAATCAGCACAGAATAGATCGATGAAGTTAGTATCGTCCTTGAACCATACGGTCCTACCATCATCTAGATGACACTCATTATGGACTACCTTCAAAAAAGTGTACTCCCGTGGGACATGGATGGGGAAAGGAAAATCTTATAATGAGTAGTTAAATTTTTTCTATATGATAGAACAAATCAAAAAATGGTACTCTATAAGTGGTCCCTTGATGGGGTCCTTCTTAGATGGATTGATGGATAAGAGACCACTATTATCATAAAAGAAGTGAACATTGGAGATGACAACACCCACCAGTCAGGGTTCAAGATTTCCCTTAAAATCTAGAGTCTTGGGTACTATTGGACGAATATAACATAGGATTTTACAAAATTTTAAAAAAATACAATTCATGTTAGGTTAATACCAACTTCATTCACTGAACCCTAGAGTTTCTGCACACATATAAATACTCCTGGCCATTTTCTATATAGGTAATAGATGTCATAGAACCATATCCTACTACCATAGCTAAGTAGTTCAAATACATTCTCACTATAACTGACTTATTTTCCAAGTGTGTCAAAGTTGAACCCCTCAAATAAATCAGGGAAAGAAATATCATCATCTTTTTAAAAGAAAACATCATTACTATATTTGGTGTCCCTAATACTGTACTAATGGAAAATGCCACCAATTATTATTATAATGAGTTGTTGAAGTTATATCATGAGTATGATATAAAATATAACTATTCATCCTGTTATTATACAGTGGCTAATGGGAAGATCGAGTCCTTCAACAAGACCTTATCAAATATACTCCAAAATATGGTAGATAAGGATAAAATTCCAAGCCAAATAGGCTCATGCATGCCTTGTGGGATTATCATACTACAACCCCCACTACCACATAGGAAAACCCATAATCATTAGTATGTGGGATAGAGGTGGTCCTTCCCATTGAGGTTCAATTTCCCTCACTCTATATTTCCATCTGTGGTTATTTATCTATTGATGATCAATCCCAAAAATGGCTGGATGAATTAGATCAACTGAATGAGAAGATATTGCTTACCTTTTATCATTTGGAAGTCCACCAAAACTATATTGTGTGTTAATTTAACAAAAAAAAATCACCCAGGTCATTCCTAGAGGGATCGATGGTGTTAGTCCTCAGGATCTAATGATACCTGAAAATAAATCACCAAATATAGAACCGGAGTGGGAGTGTCCTTATTCCATACAAAAAATCTACTCCAATGGAGATTATTCTTAGATATCAATGGAAAAATAGCTTACCATAACCCCATCCAATGAAAGGTTCTTGAAGAATTACTTTCAATGATCACAGAACCTTCGTCCGAGTCACAAGATGATAAAATGTGTGATACCAACATCCTAACTGTACAACATTAAACTGCATAGCATCGACATCTTTATCATATAATTTTAAACTACATGGTTTCCTTCATCCGAATTTTATGATATTAAATTTCATAGTCATATTTATCACGTGACCTCAAAAATCATGACATGTCATCCATATTTCAAGATGATAAACTCTGAGATGCCCAAGTCCTCACTGTATGATGTTAAACTACAAAGTATCTTCTTTTTGACCTAATGATGTGAAAATGAATTGTAAAATTAATTTTTGAATAACATTAAACTATATGGTAAACATCCTTAACTTTATGTGACTTGATTCTTATCACTTATGAGGCGTGTTATAACATTTTGTCCCAATGAGCCTTTTATCAATCAGGGTTCCCATGATGTATGGTTATAGTCGTATGGTCTAAAACTGTAAGACCCCAAACATCCTTACCACATGATTCTATACTACATGGTTAAAATCCCTCTTATTTGTAATTAGAATTCAAGGACTACTTGTAGTTTTCTTCTCATTGTTTCAATATATGTCGTGACACCTATATTTCCAACTTTGATTCAAGCCATTTTATTCTATTTTTAATGTTGAGTAACCTATATCCTTATCACATGACATTAAACCACATAGATGGTATCCTCATTTCATGACACTAAACTTCATGGTTTCATAGAACTATGTATATCTTTATAGTCACCCTTGTAAGTAATGTCGTGATGCTCAGATCTTGAATTCTAGTCTAACCACTACAAAATCAAAATGTCTATGTCCTTTTTTATATCCTTTGTGTGTCATAATAAACCTTTTCCACTCATTGTTTCCCATGATTAGGGTAGCTTACATGGGCTTAGGAATTTTTTAAAGGGATTTAATACATGATTAAGGCATATCATTTCATGTCAGTGTTACTATGTTCCTAGTAGAAAGACCTTAAAAGGCACAACAAACGTCATTACAATAAGATGTTAAAATACAAGGTTGATGTATCTCATAATATGTAAATCCTAGAACTACACTTGTCTTGATCCCTATTATAAAAGGATATGTATTGATTATTGAATATCTAATTATGGATCCATCTATAGTATAAAAATGTTCCCCCTTTCATGTGTTTGGGTTAGACCTGCACAGGGAACTTTCACATGAGAACTACGTATGGATTGATTCCTACTTTAACGAGATATGTAGTGACACCCAGATTCTATATCTTTGTCCATACACAAAAATAATAAAAATATATTCCTCACACTCCTATATATGATCTATTTATTCATAGGATGGTCTAGTAAGGGTCTCACTCTACTCGTGAGCTAGTATTCAAAGGAAACAAATTCCCTTATCCATGAAAGTATTCGATTGGTGTGAGGAATATTTCCCAAAATTACATAAGGATTGATTATTTATTTTATGAGATATATAGTGACACCCTGAACTTATGTCTCAAGCCCATCCATAACAAAAAAAATGAATCCCCCTTTCCAATGTGTGGGTTATACCTATGTGAGGAAAATATTTCTACCCATTCTTGGAAAATTTTGACATGAAATGCTCCTGCCATATTTAGTCCCTTTTGATTACACAAACCAAACTTTGTGAATAGGGAAGTAAAAATCCCCATGAGAATTCTATGGCCATTAGAAATGAAAGATCAGTTTCTTAAGGACCCCTTTGTCCGACTATGCATTGATATGCCCCAGTTTTCTTTACATAATTTTCCCATAAAAAGGCATGTAAACCAAAGGAAAATTCATACATATGAGAGACCTCTTCTATATCCATAATCCCAAAAAGATCATCCCATATCACTCCTCAAATTTGGTATCCCCTAGATAAAAACATAAAACTTTTCCCCTTCATGCCTGAAGATGATGGAATATTTTTGGACATATTACCTTGAAAAGGGAAAATCACTATTATTTCGGCCAAATTTTAGTGACCTTAAATTAAAACCCTAAAATATACTCACTATAATATGTTAAAATACATAGTTCATGTCCTAGCCACAGAACATTAAACAATATTATGATTCAAACCTCCTTTACACAAACCAAGTTCATGTAGGAGTAGTTTTCCATTCATGTTCAACTCTAATACAGATGACCTCATCATCATCATACATCTTCCCTTGACTAACCACCCTTCGTGATCATGTGAAATTATGATCTTCACAAAAAGCATGGTTATTAAAAATAGGGTGTCAGATTCTTGAGAAACCCTCTATTTTAATATTCATAATACTCCCTAGTTGTCTTTCATAAATCACCCACAAAAAAGGATTGTCGACCATAGGAAAATTCATCCTCAGGAGTGTCCTCTTATATCTCTGTAAGCCTGGGCAAAATCATTTTGGGAACCTTTTTCTAAACATGATCTATTGTTACTCCTCACATACTTGTCCCACATCATGCATCATATTCTTAAATAATAATATTAGGGCTTAAAATACCCTATTCATACATCTAAAAAATATATGGGACATTCTCATCCAGAAGTCCCTGGTAGGTTCATTGGCCCATAAATCACGGTCAAAACATTTTTACCTAAAAAAATAATTACATTTGTTTATCTTGTAAGACATTAAACATCCCACAAAAAGAGACATAATACTCATCAGGTTGAAAACATGAAAAGGTCACCCTAGGAAAAATTAAATTCTCAACTCACCTGATCTATGATTTTCATGGTTTAGACAAAAAATAGTAATAAAAAGAAAAAGGCACAAAACCCATTAGGATAAAAACTCGCAAAGGGTAGACTAAGAAAAATCCAAGTATCTCCTACTAAGTATTCTTTATATTAGACTTATTAAAAAATTAGGGGGATGACATAAAATACATGAAGAATTTATGGTTTTCCATGTAACCCTATAGAAAGTAAAAACTATGCTCATTGGTTGCCTTAGCTCAAAATTTTTTTGATAATTATCTGATCTTTCATCCAAATGAGATGGATCTGGTGCTATGGTGATAGTAATTATGCATAGAACCATCCATGAGAAATGCTTTGGAATATATTTTTTTAACCTGATTAACTTGGTTCATTATTAAGATTGATATCCTATGAAAAAACTATTAAGGTAATTTGGTAGATTATCCTTCAAAACAGTGCAATTTATGATTGATTGCAACTGCAATCTAAGATAAAGGATTAGTATTAAAGGGTCATAAATTTTTAATTTATCTATTTAATGGTAAAAAATAAGAAACATCTACATCCTAGATCTCTAATTGAAATTACTAATAAAGAAAAATAATGTAAATGACTATAGTGAAACTTGACCTACATTATTCAGCAGATCAACTAATGCCCGATGTGAGCTCTCATGGGTCTACTCTAGATTGGTTCTCTACCCAACTTCTGATTAATCTAATGGATGAATTTGTTTAATAATTTCCCTTATCTCTTGAAAATTATGTTTTATGGATTTGAGTCCTATGTTTTTTGATGAAATTTTCACCTTTATCCTAGCTTTCCAAACCTCATATTCATACAGCTCTGTAGTTTGTGCAACCATCTGGTCATAAAATTGGGCTTCTTTAGCAACCAAGTGGTGTAGTTTAGTAGAAGTATCCTTTAATACCTCTTCATGATGATTTGAAATATTAAACTAGATAAGATCTCATTCACAAGTGTCCAAATCTTCTCGAGCAATGACGAATTTATGAATAAGGACATGGTAGTGTCGGTAATCAATCATGCTTGCACCCAATCCAAGGAAAATTTGATGGAGGTCATTCATCTTATTATCAATCTTCTCCAAAGTAGTCTTAGTGATGATATTGAAAATTTATTGCCAAACCCATTTTCGTATAGCCAGAAGTTCAATGGAAGTGCTGGGATCCTAACCCTTTTCACCCGCTACTACAGGTATATAATCTGGGATGGAATTCTCAATAGAAAGGCTCATTCTAAATAACAACACCAAAGTGGGAAAGTCCTACATCTCTGCTTCATGTTTAATATCTAGAACGAAACTAATAATTTTGGAATCAATCAGTGTAATACCCAATACTATTCCACTGAGACCAACATCAGTAGGCTTTCCAACAATGCCAGTTAGAGTTGTGGGGTCCACATCACTCCCAATAAAAGGATAACTTCAGGATGAAACACCCTCATAATGTTTATAATTTCCGGAAAAATGTCTTCCTCCTTTAAAGGCTAGTGAATTTAGTGTGATAGGAAAAGAACCAGGAGTGTACAAAAATTTATGCACCCATCAAACTAGTTTCTCTAGCACCCCATCAGGATAGTATTCCACCCACATTTTGTTATAACCCCATGATACTTTAGTCTAATATCTCATGATAGGAAAATAAATTTTCTTTTTATAATCCTAATGCATTATAATTAACCATAATTGATGATGGATGACTATGTGTGATTCCATTTTAATCTTTGTAATGTGTTAATATGAAATCTTTTTACAGAATCCAATTAGTTTTAAAAACCTATAGGTGGAATAAGGTCCACATATGGTTACCCAATCTACTCGAGTAGTCATAATCCTTTCTTGTAATAAGATGATGTAGAAGTGTTCTCCCAGAGAACCTCTCCCATTATCTACCACCTCTCTATAAGGTGTTGAATAAGGAGTGAAAGAAAATTATGGGAATTCATTTAAAAACTCAATAGCACTATTTATGCCTTGGGATGTCGAGTGAATAGAAAAAATATTGAGCAGTACATGGTGAAAGGTGTAATGAGAGATTGTTGTTGTATACTGATATTCGTAGCATGGAAAAAATCCACCTTGCCAAATAGAAACCGAAATGGCCAGAAAATAGGATGTGGGGATCGAACCTCCTGTATATAGAACAACAACTTGTAAACATGACCAAGACTATGAATATCTAGGTGAAAATTTATCCCTTATCCAATGTGTCTTCCATCATTATGGTGTAGACCCTAACACTAGTGTAGGCATCACGAGAGGGTAGGATTCATCCACTTATGAACATGGAAAAGAATCCCACTAACCCAAATTATGGGGATATGTATATCTAGATCTGATAACCCCATGTAGTATGTTGGCCTTCCTTAAGAGTGTCCCGGCATGAAATCAGTATACCTCATGATTGTTGAGTCTGGTGAGTCCTATTACACTGAACCTTCAGCCTCGGGCTACTATCTTGAAAAAATAGCTTTATCTAATCATGGAATAGAATGAGTGAATGGGTATTAAGAGGATGACCCAGTGATTTATATTTCATAATCAATAAATACATTTTTAATGTAGAAATCATTTGTAACATCCCGACTCAGATTTCACTTATCTTGTGTTCTGAGTTGGTGGGTTTGTGGCTTCAAGTGCACCTCCACGTATGTCATAGGCTGCCAACTGGTGGTGAGGGTGTAAAGGTGGTATGGTGGGGATACTATACCCTCTTATCAAAGTGGATCAATGTATGTAACCATAAAAATATAGTAGTGGAAGCATATATATAAACAAACAAAATAAATAATTAGTGAAAGAATAAATAACTGATCTACTGAAAAATAATAAAAATCCACTAGGAAGTGTCATATAAATGGATGCATGGAATTTTGATATATAAAAATGGGAACTGAGGATATTAATTTACAATAATTATATAAAAAAGTAAAAAAATAGCTCCACTAGCATCTAGAACATATGCTCATTCCTCTTCTCCTATACTCCATCTATAAGTAAATCATGTCAAGAATTTGCTTCAAGTCACTTGCCCTTATCTATACATGTAGTCATATAATCTTCTCAGGTACCAAAGGAATACTGAGTATGGTGTGAGATTAGATTCTATTAGAAAACCACCAGTGGTGTCTAGATTTAATCGAAATAGTTCTCATAGATAAATAGTGTATAGGTGTAAATAGAATCAAAATCAGGTGTTGAAATAAATAACCAGCTTGCACAAGTTCCAAGAGGACACATGGATACTCTACCTTCTTTGTGCTCATGGTTGGAATGATTATCTAATTAGAAAATATATATATAGTAGTTATATATATATAGTATAGTTATATATTTCATCCACTAATATGGACTAGGTACATGTGGATGTAAGTTTCCATAAACCTAGAATAATAGGTTCTAGATAGAATGAGGTGTAACTCCGTCATCCATAACCAATCTAAATGATCCTATAATCTCAAACGATAGGGTACATTCCCTTAAACTCATAATGAGTGGTATAAATAAAACTCATCACTCAATATGGTGAGTGTGTCTTCATGTCAACACTCAATGCTAAGGAAATAGTGCATCATGCCCACGATCCAAATAGAGTCAATGGTGCAAGATGTCATGTTCAACACCCGATGTCAGGGATCGTGAATCTTCATGCCCAATAAAACCCTTAACATCATTCCACATACTATATAAAATTCATAATAAATAGTTATAATAAAATACATGAGGCATTACCTCTCATGTTTCTCAATATTCAAATCGAATTAAAAACAAGGAATTAAAACCCACAAAGATAATTTGATAAATCATGAATAAACAACATGTACTTACCACCCTTTATAAGTCATTAATTTAATACATTTAATTTATTTAAGGAAGGTAATACTCTCATGAACAATCCCTTTAATTAAATACAAAACATTCAACTGAACAATGAATGAAAAATCAATTTATAAGGTTCAAAGAGTCATTTAGAAGGTGCAACATTAATTGAGAAATTTCGTACATGGAAAATTCCATTTA
The DNA here is from genome assembly GCA_963277665.1 of Viscum album. Lineage (NCBI taxonomy): Eukaryota > Viridiplantae > Streptophyta > Magnoliopsida > Santalales > Viscaceae > Viscum > Viscum album. Next base: position 1,806,137,620 of record OY728148.1, on the reverse strand, counting down.
TAATACAATACAAGCACTTAGGAGGTGCTTGGGATCATTTAACATTCATATAACATAGGTAAATCAACTTTACAACCCAAGACAAACACTTAGGGGGTGTTCTGGGTATTTAAACAATTAAATACAAAGGGAAATTCAAGCCAGAACACCCAAGGGGTGTCCATAATTGAGGTTAACATCCTCTAATCTACTAAACTAGGATCAATGGGAATATATCAATGTTAGTAGATCAATTTAATATTAAGAAGTCAATTTTAAGTCAATGAACAATAATGGTCAGTGTTCATAACAATAGAAAAGCTATGACGACATTGAAACTCTTGGGTAAAATGACGATACCACTTGCCTTTGGACTGTTGATGACTCTTTGTCTGATGGAGGCCTCATATTTGAAGTAGGTTAAAATAAATAGAAGAAACAGTCCAAATCCCTAAAAATAGGTAAAAATAACTTGCACCTAAATATAAAAATAGATTTGAAGATAAGTTGTAATAGGAAAGGAGTGGATTGTATATCTTACAAATACAGATCTGATACTTCTGATGGTGATTGATTTGGACTAAAAATTGAGAAGATATCAAAGAATCTAGGTTGTGGGATATGGGATCTCACAGGAGGAAGATACCCACTTCATATTATATAATGAAGAGAGGAGAAAAGAAAAGGAGGTAAATAGATTAATGAGGTTAAAAATGACATTTCACCCTTAAAATAGAGGTTTCACGGTTTGTCCACATGATTTAGAAAAATCGTGTACAAACGGCACACAATCCACTACTTAAGAGAAGAAACCACTCAGTTAAGGTCCACAGTTTCCCTAACCATGTGAAAACCATGAGAAATTACACTTTCAAACCTCTATAGTTTTTTTCACTAGAATGCACCTGGGGTCACATGGTTGCAGACAAACCTTGCGGCCCCTTCTTCCCATCTGTCTCAACCTTCATGGTTAGTAGAGACCATGCGAGCTGAGAAGTAAGGTTTCTACTAATCGTGCATCCCAATTTAGTTTCCAATTTTCTAGGGTTTTGGGATCAAAAAAATCCTAGGACACCCTTATAACCCCCATGACTCCATAGGGTAACATTATAATGGTCATTTAAATGAATTTAATTCCAAAACAATAAAATTGTACCTTCATGAAAAGATGTGTCGTTACAACCCCCCCCCCCCCCTATTAAAGAAACTCATCCCTGAGTTGGCCTTCTGAGGTTAAAGAGGTATAATATGAGAATAGATATGAACACTAATATCATACATCAACTACTTGTTCCCATGTCCCATCCTATACTCGGTCGTGCAGCCATAGCACCTGTACCCAAGGAATTAACCTACCTCAGAGTGTCTTCAAACTTTAGTCAACAATACAAACTAGATACTCTTCAAAAGAAACATAAACATTTAACTTGACCTCATCAGGATTAAAGACATGTGATGGATCTAAATAATATTGGTGAAGATGAGATATGTGAAATACATCATGCATAGATTGGTATCTTTGAGAAATTTCTATGTGTAAGCCACTGGTATGATTTGTTTTACAACCTCAAAGGGTCCAAAAAATCTAGGTGAGAGCATACCCTACCTATGAATATGTTTGTTAGACAACCTGGGAGAGACTCACAATAAAACCCAGTCTCTAACCTCAAACTCAATAGGTTTCCAATGTTTGTTGTCATATGACTACTGTCTAGACTGATGTGTCATCAGGAACTTTCTGATCAACTGTACTTACTCTATAGTTTCTTTCATGAGATGTTATCTAAGCATAGATCCCCCTAACTCTAGCCAACACATAAGTGAACAGAAAGGCCTACCATATCAAGTTTCATAAGGATCCATCTTGACGGTATCCTGAAATATTTTATTATAAGAAAACTCAATAAAGGGGAATGTGTTTCTCTTAGGAACACCCACAGTCAAGGATGCATTCATAGATCATTTCCTCTTGAACCAGAATCATGCACTCCATATTTCCATCAATATAAGGGTTATATACCATTATTAGAATAACTTGTGTACTCAAGGACTTCTGTAACCCCTTCCAGAACTGTAACATAAAGTGAGTGTCTCTGTCATAAACAATAGATTGAGGAGATCCATGAAGACATAAATGCTCCCTGACGTATTGACTCCCTATCTCTTAAGGTATCTCACACAGGAAAGAAGTGTGGGACCTTTATCTGGTTAATGAAAACCCACATTGTATCATTCCCATGAGGTGATATGGGTAGACTAGTCAATAAATCCATTGAAACTGTATCCCATTTCCACTCTAGAATGGAAAATAGGAATAAAAGACCTATGGGTCGCTAATGTTCCACCTTCACATGTTGATAGGTGGCTCACTAAGTGATGAAGCCGAAAATATCATGTTTCATATGAGGCCACCAACACTAGAGATGTAATTCTTAATACATCTTGGTGACACCAAGATTAACTGCCTAGACTGAGGAATTAAATTCCCACATCACCTCCCCTTTAATGTCTTTTCGGACCCAAACACACCCATGGAATAATATAGTATCATACCCATACATGGTCCATCCTAAAGATGTATCATCATATGAGATGATTTCCCGTGGGACTAGTCCCTCAGGATCAGATAGTTGCCTCATTCTTACCCATTCCATGAGAGTAGAAGTCACTAATAAGGTTGTGAGGATAGTATAACCATGATCCACATGAACCTCAATGTGAATCTCTAAGAATAAGTCCATGAGCTGCTATTCTTTACTATCCTCACAAACCACCTATGTTTTTGTCTTCCATTTTAGAGCATCATCCACTGCGTTGCCCTTTCCAGGTGTGTAGAAAAGCTTGAAATCAAATGACTACTGTTATTCAACCCACCTGAACTATCGGAGATTTAGATCTCATTGTTTAAATATGTACTTGAGGATTTTGTGATTTGGGAATACCACAAAATTATATCCAATTAGATAGTGTCTCCAATAGCATATAGAATTAACTACAGTAGATATATTGAGGTCATGTGTCAAGTAATTCCTCTCATGAGGCCTCAATTTATGAGATCCTTATGAAATAACTTCCTTGTCCTACATCAGAATACCTACAAGACTGATACCTGATGTGTAATGATAAACTATATAGCTTCTACATGGATCTAGAAGAATCAGTATCAACATTGAATTCAATCTTCCCTTCAACTCCTGAAATGATGCTTCAAAAGCTTCTGAGCATATTAATTTCACACCTTTCTTTGTGAATCTCGTAAGCAGCACTACAAGGTGTGAGAAATCTTGGATGAAGAATATATAATATTTGGATTTCCCCAAGAATCTCTATATGTCAAAATGTTCTTGGGATGCTTCTAGGAAACTAAATCTCTCAATTTTTCTAGGTTTAATTAAACGTATAACTCCAAGATGATGTGACCCAAGAAGTGGACTTTATTGATCAAAAAGTGGAATTTACTGATCTTAGCATATAGATGATTATCTCTCAGTGTATTAATCGTGATATCAAGATGGATGGAATGGTCGTGTTGATAATGATAATACACTAAGTTGTCATCAAAAAATAATACCATGAATGAATCCAAATACAGTTGGAAAACATGATTCCTAAGATCCATAAAAACTGTAGGTGCATTCATAAGTCCAAAAGGCATGACCAGGTACTCGTATAGACCATCCAACTTCTAAAAGTTGTAGGAGGTATGTATGATGACCTAAAATTCACCTGATGATAGCCCGACCTCAAATATATCTTTGAAAAAAATCTCTCTCCTCAGATCTGATCAAATAGTTCATCTATTCTAAGCATCGGGTACTGATTCTTTACTATGAGATGGTTTAATTGAAGGTAATCCATTAAAAGACTAAGGGTGTCATCCAACTTCTTGAAAAAAAGGACCGATGAACCCCAAAGAGAAGTATTGGGTTGTATTAATACTTTAGCCTCTAGATCCTCCAACTATTTCTTGAGATCCAAAATCTCCACAAGTTCCATCCTAAAAAGAGGAATGGTCATTGGTGCTGCTCCTAACACTAGATCAATAGTGAATTCAACATATCACACTAGAGGTATACCAAATAAGTCATCGGGAAAGACATCCCTAAAATTTTCCACTACATGAGGGACAAAAACATGTCATAACCCTTGATCATCTTATAAAATACTATAGATATGAGTTTTCACACTACTCAGCCTTGGCTACTCAGGTCCTGATCACATAGCTTGCGCATCCCATTCTTCTTTATGAACATTCCTACTACCATATGATGATGTAAACATCACCCTATGGTGATAGAAGCCTGTATGGGATCAATATGGAACTAACCAGCCCATTCTGATGATTACATCAAATCCCATCATGTAGAGGATGAAAAGATTCCACACGAAGAGGCATCCACTGATCTCAAGGGGATAGTCCTTATAATGGAGAACACCCTCTAATTGGATTCCTAATAGGGCATCAAGAATCATAACACTATTAAAGTGTCTGATCTAAAGGACCAAACTATCCATAATGTTCTCATATATAAATGGGTGAGACGCACATTTATGAAAAAATATAAGACACTAAAGTAGAGCCTACTAAAATAGTACATTTTATAGTAGAAGGTCTGGCACTCTGCTCCTCTGGCATAAACTGGACCACATGTAACAGGAATGTACCACGGACCAGAGTCACTACTTGATTTCCCTAAGCAAGACCACTTTGATAGAACTAAAAATCACGAGTTTTATTGCCTTTGCCTCAACATACACATTTTCCTGAGAGGCTGGTGGTATTCTAGCTGCCTTCCCAGTGTGATCCTACTACCCCACTCTAGAATGTGTGGTAAGAGTAAATCCCCACTCACTAGGAACTAAAGGGAAAGTTCTGAAAAATTGCAGGATATGCCCCATCCTGCCGTAGCCTATGCATTCTATTGGATCTCTTAATCACTGAGGTTTCAAATTCCTTAGATTCTCACAATGGTGATATATCAGAAGGTTGTTATAATTAGGAGTAGGACTATTTCAACCACTATGAGTAGCCTCAAATTTTTTTTTTCATCCAGAAATAGAATTACTAATAGATCTAGGTGTTGAACCACCCTGAATTGCACCATAATCTTCCCTAAAATTCATCTCTATAATAAGGTATTTGTTAACTATCACAAAAATAGTATTCAATCGCAATACATTGACCTGTGATTGGATGGAATACACCAATCCATCCTCGAATTTCCGAGAAGTTATAAGATCATCTACCACTATAGTAGGAGTGTACCACTACAGCTCAGTAAAGTGAGTGGAGTGTTCAATAAAAGACATACCTCCCTACTGTAGGTTCACTAATTCTCTATCTCTTTCATCCCTCATAGTCTATAGAAATAAATAGTCATAAAAGATAGTCTATAAATCATCCCAAAACATATCTCTATATCGATCTACCTGGGTAATAACATCCCACCACTGCTTGGAAAAATCGTGCAACATATACACTACAAGATTGACCCTCCACTCTGGGGGTGTCTTCAGATGCTCAAATATAGAAAGAATATCTTATAGCCAAGACTTAGTAGCATGTGGTCCTCCAACCCCCAAAAATGTGAGAGGATACTATTATTTAAACTCTCTAGTAAACTCAACCATACTTGGAGAAGGTAGAACAACACCTTTAATATTCTATAATATATTTAGAAACTCTTGAAACTATGCATCAATGCCCATATTAAGGATAGGAATAAGTGCCACAGGTGGAACTACAATAAGAATCACTGGAGTCTTAAGGCCTGCTGCCTCAGGTTCATGGTCTTCACCACCTTTAGGGCATACAATTGGAGGACATCATGGAAGAATAATGCTACAATTCCAAATGTATTCCACAGAAGTGATCTTAACAGTTGAAAATATTGCAGATAGAAGACTAGGACATGTGCATAGACTTACTATAGACAGATTATACCCCTCTTCATGCTCTTAAATCAAGGACTGAGTATTAGAGAAAAAAACCACAGTAGTCCATAAGAATGTAAGAGACTCACCAACTACCCACTATTAAGGCCAGGTCAGGGTTTAAGTCTCTATTTCACAAGTATAAGATAAGAATTTAATTCTAAAAGTGATATTAATTCATGAATTTGTGCTCATTATGTGTTTAAATATATTTAAATCAATGACTTATATGGATTACCATTTCCAATATACAAGGGCCAATACTCTTTATGGATCAAAATATGGTGTCCACTTAACCCATACCATAACACATTTCATCCCATGCGGCTAATGGTTGATGGATCAATGTTCCATAATTAACTTCTTAAGGTGTCTTCTTTATACTATTCAAGAAAAAACTGTTAGGATAAGGCATGTAATTTAAGTTTCAATTATGTTTTCTCTGAATTTCAAGGAAATTTAGTACATTTTCATATAATAATCAAGGGATCGATGATACGAAACAGGTAAATGAACGTTGAAAGTATACATGACATGGAAAAATGCATGGAATATTAGTCATATTGTTCCTATAATGATACATGTAATGAAACTCCATCATTTCATCAATCCATGGTAAAATAAATCTTATTCCAATAATACCAAGAATTATAATACCAAAAAACAAGTGTGTCACCAAACGGTGTAGTCATATCAACCATAACAGGCATAATCAATAATAGCAATTTTCCATCCCAAGTAACTTGGGTTTACCCTATATATGGGTTATCTACATCTTGGAATATAGGGTCATTTACAAATTATTTTAACTCCTAGTCTCTTTTATAATACACAAATAGTAATACAAAAGGAAAAATAAAGCTTGGATTCCACTTTTTAACATCCTGACTCAGAATCCACTTAACCCGTGTCCCAAGGCTATGGGTCACATGGCCTCAAACGTTCCTCACCATACATAAGAGGATTCTGACTAGTAGTGAGGGTGTAAAAGTGGTATGATGGGGAGACTATACCGCCTTATCAGAGTGGAATGGTGCATACAACCATAAACATACAATAGCAAAATCATATATATAAACTGATAGAATAAATATGAAGTGTAAGAATAAATAATTGAGAAACTAAATAATAACCAACATCCACTTGGTAGTGTCATATAAATGGATGCATGACATGCTGATATAGAGAAAGGGGAATTGGTGACAGGCATTTACAATCATGCTATACAAAAAGTTCAAAAAGAATAAAAACTATAACAACAAAAAAATTTATCAATGGAAAATCCCTTATTATAATTATTTCATATAGTATAAATCACATAAAATCACATATAGGACACAATACAAACTTATAAATGAATAATGAATGAAATAATATGTATTTCTAGAAATTAAGGAACCTATACCAATGGAATGGTAACTTGTCCTTTGGAATAGTAATGTGACCATTAGGAATATTAACCCATCAAATAGAATAGTAACTTCACCTATTAAAGTATGAATAAAATTTAGGTATCTTATGAATTAAAATATGATATATTTATTTCATCGTTTAAGTAAATAAATGTTTTATAAATGATAAATTAAGTTGTGGTATTTTTGTAAGTTATAAATATTTAATAAAAAATTAATAATTAAGATAATTTTTTAAAAGAAATTTATTTTCCTAAAATGTATTCATAAATTAGTATTTTTTTTTTCTTATTATTATAATATAATTTTATGAGGCCTTAAGTAATTTTTCAAAGTGTCATTAAATTGGTTAAAATTTTAAAATCAGTATTTTTTTAATAAATGATGATTTTATTTAAAAACTAAAATTATTATATTTAGAAAATTATTTTAATAAAATAAAATTAATTTCTAAATTATACATGTCTAAAAATGGTTTGGGTGAATTTTCAGTATTTTTCTAAAATAGTTGATTTTTTTGTGAATAGTAAAATATGATAATTTGCTATATTTAACAAATACGTGAATTTTTGAGTCATGTATGATGTATGGTATATATTAGCACAATAATATTAAAAAATAATTCTCCATTTAATGTATTTAGTTATGGTAATCAAAACTATTCTTAGACTTGAGCCAAAATAATATACTAATGAATAAAATAATTAAAAAATGCCCCTCTCCTTCTAAATAAATATCACCCCTCACCACCACTTCTCCTCACACCTCCAAATCCTTGAATCATATCCAATTTCTTCCCAATAATATTCCTAAGCCCCTACCCCACATCAAAGAGCCTTGTTTTCTCAAAAAAATACCAAAACCAATTTCCCTAAGGAGTTTCTCAAGGAGAATAATTCAAGAGGTAAAATCCTCTTTATTTTTCTTTTAATTTATTATCAATTTCTTTTCATTTATTATTCTATACTCACCTACCCTAATACAAGTGGAATGATAAATCCAATACATTATATATACTATAACGGTATTATGTTAATGGAATAATTCATCATCAAACCTCTTCTCTTCTCTATTTTATTCTAAAATAAACTAAATCATTGTCCGTGATGTGTCTATTTACCGCCATCATGGACAATGTGTTTTCATTTTCTTTTAACCCCTTTAAGGCTGGTCATAAAAACATTATAATGGTTAATAAATATTTTAAAATTAATCTTATAACCTTTTTTATGTTCTATAACTAACTTATATCCATAATATTAAATAATAAAAGAAAACGAGTTTGTTGTGATTGAAAACCGCCAAAATTAATCTAAATGATTATCATTAAAACAATTATCTAATGAATCATCCTCATATTTGGAAATATATATATATATAACACCAATTAAAATTATGTAAGTTCATTAATAGAAAATAATTTCAATTCTGGATAATTACTCTCATTTTTCCTGATCTTCCTTACATGTATACAGGTTAACCAATCATGCAAATCATGAAAATGAACACTATTGAATGATGAAATTAAAATCTATAACTAATCATACTAGAAATGAAATAACTTAATACAATTATAATAAATAAAATACTTGTATAATAGGTTTTTATTTATTAATTAATGACTAATTTGATTATATAGGTTTTTAAAGTGAAGAAATCATTCAGACATAAGGTAAAAGGATTCTCAAACCCAATTTCTTTTATTTAGGTTACTCCTCTTTCCAAAAACATTTTAGTGTGGATGTTATTTTAATATTCCTATAATATAATTTCTTTTTTATTACCTTTTATTTTCTAGGATATACATGTTTCTAATCTAAATTTATGAAAAATGAAAATAGTTTTTCAAAATAACTCTTAATTCTAAAAACACATGTTTCACTTCTCTTGAGATTGCTTCTTATTCACTCAATATTGGTGATTCTTATACAAATTATGTTATTAACTTTTTATTTTCATAATCCCAATGTTTATTCATAAAATTATTATTTATGATATTCTCATAAAACCCATTTTCTTTTCCATGGGTTATTTTATGGAAAATATTTTTTACATTCTATGTGGTGTGCATGATTTTTTAAATGTTATTATGTGACGGGTGCACCCAAAATTATATAGAACTCCAATGAATTGGGTGATGTGATGTATCTAATGATATAATGTAAAATATGTGTGAACATGATTCTATATTTTTTCATAATGATGATGATGTTATGATTATGGACATATGTTATTTCTGAACATGATGTCAGCTTTGTTCACAACTATGTGTGGGCTTTCACCATTAAGACATGACGTTTAGTTTTTATGAATTTCCATATTCTATGACTTTATATAATTATTCCTATCATGATTATTATTATGATACCATGATTATGTTGTGATTATGATGATTATGCTCACCCATGTTATATTGATTTATGTTATTATCTATCATCTTACTAGGCTTTTAGCTAACCTTTTTCTTTGATGTATATCCTCTGGTGACTACTTATACTAAAGAGTACACGAGGGACCCTAAAAAGATATATAAGATGGAATTCAATAATTTTTATGTTTTATTATGTAAATTTAATGTTTGATCCTAATTTTTTCAAGACACTAAACCTTTAGATCTTATTTTTGCAATACTTTTTTATTGTTTATATCTAAAATAGTGTGACAGTAATGTAAGAAAAAATAGGATTTCTATAAAAACTAATCCATTAGAATATCAAGAATATTCCTGGTCCTCTTATCCTATGATATATCTATAATTAAATCATGTCAAGAATCTGTAGTAGGTTTCTTGAACTTATCCATACATGCAGTCATATAATCTTCTCGAGTACCAAAGGTAGCTCAAGTAGGGTGTGAGATTAAATCCTAGTAGGTCTCCACCAAAATTATATAGAAGTAATTCAATATGTTCTCATATATAAATATTTTTTAGGTATAAATAGAAGAAGAAACAAGTGCTGAAATAAATAACCATCTTGTACAGGTTCCTAGAGGACACCTGGTGGATCTACCTACTTCTTCTCATGGACAAAATTTGTGTCTGGTCAGTAAATATGTTTATAGTAATAATATATATATATTATAGTTATATATTTCATCCACCTATATGGACCAAGTACATTCAGATGTAAGTTTCTATATACTTGGAATACTAGGTGTTGGATGGATTAGGGCATAACTCAGTCATCCATAACTAGTCTAAATGGGCCTATAATCTCAAGAGATATGGTACATTATCTATATCACATAATGAGTGGGAGAAATCATGCTCATCACTCGAGATGGTGAGTTTTTTTTCATGTTAATGCTATAATCTAGGGATGTGTTGCATCTTCCCACCATCTAAATAGAGTCATTGTTTGAGATGTCATGCTCAGCACCTAGTGTAAAGGAGTGTGAATTGTCCTTCCCAATAGAACCCTTACCATCATTCCATAGCCTATATAAATGGGGTAATAAATAATTATAATAAAATACATGAATCATTACCTCTCATGTATCTCAATAGACAAATCTAATTACAAACAAGGCATTACAACGCATAAAGACCATTTGATAAAGCATAAAGAAAGAGTGCGTCCTTACCACACTTTATAAGTCTTTAATTTAATCCATTTAATTTATTGAAGTAAGGGAAACCCATCATGAAAAATCCCTTCAATTTAATACATACTATTCAATTAAAAAATGCATGGTAATTCAATTTATAAGGTTAAAAGAGTCATTTAGAGGGTGCTAACATTAATGGGGAAATTACCTACATAGCCAATTCCCTTTATAAGACAAGACAATAACTTAGGAGGTGATTAGGTTCATTTAAAATTTATATAATAGTGGGAAATACACTTTAAATCCTAATTTTAACACTTAATAGGTGTTTCAAGTATTTAAATTATTAACTATAAAGGGAAATTCAAGATGACATTCCCAAGGGGTGTCCATAACTGAGGTCAACATCCTCTAATATATTAAACTAGGATCAATCGGCATATATCAAGGTGAATAGATAAATTTAATATGAAGACCCCAATTTTAAGGTGACATGAGTTAAAGTTTGGTGTGAGGCGCAAAAAAAGCTATGAAAAAACAAAACTCTTGGAAAAAATGAGACTACTTACCTTAGGGATGTTTATGACTCCTCATCTGATGGTGGCCTCAGATTCAAAGTAGGTTGGAAGCAATCGAAGAAACAGTACAAATCTATAAAAATAGGGGAAAATATCTTTCACCTAAATATAAAAATGGATTAGAAGATAAATTTAAATATTAAGGGAGAGGATTGTAGATATTACCAAAAATGACCTGTTGCATCTAATAGTGCCTGATTTGGACTTCGGATTGAGAAGATATCAAATAAGCTAGGTTGAGGGAGATGGGAGCTCATGTGAGGAACAAACCCACTTCATATGATTGAATAAATAGAGGTTAAAATAAAAATATGTAAATAGATTAATTAGGGAGGGATGACATTTCACCCTCAAAATAGGGGGTGTACGGTTTTCCCACATGGTTTGGTCAGACCATGTGCAAACTGTTCCCATACCACTACTTAAGGGAATACTAAATATGATTAAGGTGAAAAATTTCCCTAACCATGTGAAACCCATTTAAAATTAAACTATCAAAACTATATAGTTTTTTTACAAAGGTGTGTACCTAGGGTCTCACTGTTGCAGACAAGCCGTGTGGCCCCTAATACTCCTCTGTCTCGCCCCGCACGGTTAGTAGAGACCATGCGGGATGGGTTGCACAGTTTTTACTAACAATGTGGTCTAGTTTATTTTCCAAATTTCCAAGGATCTAGGCTCCAAATAATCCCCATACACCGTTGTAACTATATCATCCTACCTTTTTATTACATAACTTTACATTACATTATACAAACATAAGATCTTTTAAAGGTTAGTTTCTTGGAAAAAAGGTATATAATACATGAAAAATTAAAACAGTATTCTATTCCACTTGAAAGGATTCATGATAAGTTCATCCTAAGTACAATAACTACATCTAATAACCTCGTAATACATCAAAGTAAAGGGTGATAAAAAGGCCCAGTAAGGGAAATAAAGTGAAATAGTTTACAAGTGATCATGAGAATTATCGATAAGAACTTGAAGAATATCATAAAGGCATGAGAAAAGGAAAAAAGGAGACATATCATGGTAAAAAGAACATGAATCATAACATGTAAATGTATATAAAACATTTAATTGATTCATTCATAATTATATCACCATCATTTATCATCAAGGTGTCATAAAAATAACCAAGATTATTCACAAAGTTATCGTAAAACATGTCATCTCTAGAGATTAAATTATTTACCCAAGGCATTGGAGCTCTATAAGGGAAAAAAATTAATTGTATTAATTAATTTTAACTAAAAATATCACAATAAAACATTTCATAAATAACCCATGGAGAATAAAATAAATGTGTTTCATATCAAAATCCTGTCATTTTAAGAAAATGCTTAGGGATAAGATCTTTATGACATTATTAACCGATGAAAAAGGAATGAGGGTTTGGTGTATGTTAATACCAGAAAAATATATATATCATTTTGAAATATATTTTATTACCCATGTAAAATAAATAGTTTTGGTAATTCACAAAACAAAATAAGATAATTTCTTGTGAAAAAGAGATAAATTTTGAGAAGAAAATCCTGCAGCCTAATTGGTATGAAACATGGTTTTAAAAAATATTAAAAAGAGAGGGGAAAAGGGTATATCAGTCATAAAATAATATTAATAAATTAAATTTATAGAATAAAATGTAAATAATAACATATTATGGAAATTTTAAAGACATACCACATAAAAAGGAAAGTTGAAAGGAAATAAGAAGTTGAGATTTCCCTTACCTTGAAGAGTAACTCCTAAAACTCAAATATTGGGACCTTTGAAGATTAAGGATACCTTGGGAGGAATAATTTAGAGGTAAAAATATCATATATTCATGTATGATTAATTTTATGTGAAAGTAAATAAAACATTTTTGGGTATTTATAGCAAAATAAAAGGATTTATTTATTAATTTCCTCGGACCCCAAGGTAGTGGTAAATTCAAAACCATGGTCTTGCCCATGGTATTTTCCCATGGTATTGGAAACTTGGAAAACTATTTTGATATTTTAATCAAAAATATTATAATTTTATTTTATATTACTTATTACATCATTATGATGACATTAAACATGCCAAAAAACTCAAATTGTATTTTACTATTCACAGAAAATAAAGTATTTTAGAAATTTTTCATAAATTCACTCTAACCTAAATTAGACATGCTAATTTAAAAAATGATATTTATATTATCATAATAATTATCTAAATATGATAATTTTAAATTTTAAATATAAAAAACATTATTTATAAAATTAATAGTAGATAGAAAATGAATAGAGAAATCGCATAGTGAAATTTCTAACATTTGAAAAAATTAAAATTATTATATCATTTCTATTTGAATAGGAATTTTTTAACCATAATATTAAAATAATTATTATTCATAATATCCTATTTTATTATAATATTTATATATTTTTTAAAAATTTAATTTTTTCGAGAAAAAAATCAATTTAGCAAATTCCAACTGAATTTTATTAAGCAAAACTATTCTTAAAAGAGGATTGATGGAACGAAAATTTTATTTATAAAATTGCATTACACTTTAAGTAACTAGGGCCTTGAAACATTACCCCTTATAAAAACCTCATATTACCTAAGGGTAAGGTGTACTATGGTGATAAATTCTTAGGGAGACTTAGATAACATCGCCTGAGTGGTAATTTCCACCAACTTAAACTACTCACATATGTGATTTCATTCAAGCTTAACATGTTGAAGCTCAGATTGGGGTTGGTAAATAGATAATACCAGTGATGCTACCTCCCTACCAAGCTCCAAAAAATGGGCTTAGTACGACATGACTCTACTGTTTGAGCTCGTCATTTCTCCTTTTTTCATTAATTAACCATTATCATTTCTATTTATAACACTAATTATATTATTAAAATTATTATTAAGAGTATTGTTTTCTATGGTCATATTGACCAACAGTTTTATAGCGGTCAAAACAAGATGTTCACATTTCAATTTATACTCATATCAGTATTAAATATATGTAGTTTTTTAGAATAATATCACACACATTTTTAGGAAACAATTGTCATTCAAAAAGTTCTGGTCATTACATTCTTCCCCCATTAAGAAATATCGTCCCAGAAATTTCATTTCATTAACTTTGTTAAGAAAAGGTGTAGGTATTTTTTCCTCATTGTTTCATATGTTTCCAATGTGGATTCTTCATATTTTTGGTTCCTTATCAACTCTTTAATGAGTTGGGTAGTCTTGTTGTGTAGAACCTTATCTCTATGATCCAATATCTCCACCAACTACTCCTCATAAGAGAGGTCGTGTTCTAGTTGTACCACCTCATGATTCAGTACATCGGAAGGGTTGGGTATGTACTTTCTCAAGAGAGATACATCATGAACTTGATCTATATTTGGAGGAAGGTCAAGACAATAAGACACTACTTATATGCGATCAAGGATTTCATAGGGGACAATGTACCTGGGGCAGAGCTTTACTTTCTTCCCAAACTAAATGAATCTATTCCATGGTAAAATTAAAAGGAAGAATTTGTCACCAACATCAAAATCCAAGTACCTTAGATAGTTTCCCTCATATCTATTCTTTCGACACTCAGTAGCCTTTATGTTTTTTTGTATGGCATGAACCTTTTTTTCTCTCTTGCATAAGATCAGATCCAAGAATCTTTCTCTCACCATCTTTATCCTAACAAGTAGGAGTTCTACATCACTTCCCATATAGAACTTCAAAGGGTGTAATTTGAATAATCGAATGGAAGTTGTTGTTGTATGAGAACTCAACTAATGTTAGATATTGATACCATCAACATTTAAATTCCATTGAGCATGTTCTCATCATGTCCTAAAGTGTTTGAATAGTTCTTTCATATTGGTCATCAGTTTGGGGGTGATATGTTGTACTAAAATTCAATTCAATACTTATAGCATGTTTAACACTTCTCCAAAACATTAATATAAACCTTGTATCATGATAAAAAATGATAGAAAGTGGAACTCCATGCAACCTCACCACTTCCTTTACATAAATCTTGGAAAGTTGTTCAAGAGATAAATCTTCCCTAATAGAGAAAATGGGAAGTCTTTGTGAGATGGTCCACTATAACCTATATCACATTATTTCCTTTGGATATTCTTAGGAGACTAGTGAAAAATTACATAGTGATATTTTCCAACTTCCATGCAGGTATAGGTAGTGTTTGTAATACCCCTTTAGGAATTTTTCGCTCTGCCTTCACTTGTTGACACACCAGGCACCTTGTAGTGTACTCGGAAATATACCTTTACATGTTATCCCACCAACAATGATCATGAATTCCCCTATACATTTCTGTGCCTCTAGGATGTATAGAGTAATTTGAGATATGAGATTCATCCATAGTCTCCTTCTTCATTTCTAGAATAGATGGAACACATGTCCTTGTATGAAATTTTAGAGCACATTCTTGATCAATATTGAACTCAGGAACTTCTCATTCTTCACAACCTCTAACTTCTTCTATAACAAAGGATATTATATTTGATATTTATTGATCTTATCTAGTAATGATGGTTGATAAATCATTTGGGATAGGGTTAATGATTTTTCGTCCCTTACGATTCTCATTTAAAAGTTTACTAGTTCGTTGATCAAAGGATCTCCTTGAATCCTCATCATTTCCAACACAACAAGTTATTTCCTACTTAATACATTGGTGAATTTGTTTGATCTTCTGGGATGATAATGAATTTAACAAACATAGTCTTTAAGATGTTCTAACCATATCCTATGTTTCATGTTAAATTCCTTTTGCATGAAAATATACCTCAAAAATTTATGGTTTGTGTATATATCATATTTCTCTCCATAAATATAGTTCTTCCATATATTTAGAGAAAAAACAACTGCATCCAAATCCAGGTCAAACGTAGGATAGTTCTACTCATAAGGCTTCAACTATTGAGATATATAAGCAATCACCTTGTAATTTTTCATGAGGGCTCACCCAATCCCTTTCAAAGATGAATTGTTAAAAATAATGAATCTTTTTCTGATATATGGTAGAGTTAACATGGGTGCAGTAACCAATCTCAGCTCTAGGAAACTTTCTTCACACTACTTTAACCAGAATAACTCAACCCCTTTTTGAGTTAACTTGGTTAGTGTATTATAAAGTCATGAATTTTTTTCAAAAACCTCCTATAATATCCCACTAATCCAAGGAAACTACGAATATTAGTTACTATTTTTGGACTAATCCACTCCTCTACAACCATTGTCTTGGAAGGATCAAATGAGATTACTTCATTGGTTACAATGTTCCCTAAGAAAGAAACTTTTTATAACAAAAATTCTCATTTGATGAACTTTATAAATATCATCTCCTTCCGCAGAGTTTGAAATATAACCCTTAGAGTATCCTTATAATCCTCATGAATTTTGGAATATATCGTAATGTCACCAATAAAAATTACCACAATGTTATCAAAGTATCCCTTAAAGACTCTATTCATAAAATCCATAAAAATAGGAGGAGAATTAATCAAAACAAAGGGAATAAAAAAACTCATAATTTCCATATCTTTATTAGAAGGGAGACTTTGGAATATATTCTTTCTTCACCCTCAATTGATGATAACTTGATCTATGATCAATCTTGGAGAATAATTGAGCCCCATTACACTAGTCAAATAAATCATCAATTCTTGGAACAGGGTACTTGTTCCTCTCTATGATCCTATAAAGTTATCTATAATCAATTAATAGTTTCATTTATCCATCCTTCTTCTTAAAAAAGAGAATATTCTATCCCCATGTAGACACACTTGGTAACATAAACCCCTTATCTAAAAGATCTTGGAGTTTCTTCTTTAATTCCTCTAGCTACACATTTTCCATTCTATACGGGGTCTTTGAAATCAACTTGGAAATAGGCATGAACTCAATGGATAACTTTGTCTCTCTTTATGGGGGAGGTCCAAATAACTTCTCATAAAATACATCAATGTATTCCTAAATGATGAGGGAATTCTTTATTCATATACTTTCATTTCCTTCTTCATATCCACCGATCATTTTTCATAAAGAATTCTATTGGAGGTGATTTAAGAAAAATATCAAGTCAACATATCTCTACTTTGAAATCCAATGTAGGTTGTCCATTCAAGACTATTGAGATTTAATTTCTTATATATTTGATATTAGAATGATACTTTGATATCCATTCCATACCTAGTATAATATCAAATTTCAACATAGGAATGAAAACTAGATTTGAGATGAGATTATGCACACCAAATTAAATACTAGAGTTTCTATACACAGTTGATTCTTGGATAATCCATCCAAGAGTCTTTACTGATAGTTCTACTTCTATCAGTTTAGGGATTGATTCTATATTCTTTGAAAACTCAGAGGAAATAAAGGAATGCGTAGAACTAGAATTAAATAAATTACTTTCTATCTTTGAGAGAACAATGATAGTACCTACCACCAAATCATTAGGAGCTTCAAATTTAGCTATCATGGTAGAAAAATCATAATCTTTCTCCCTTGGCCTATGTTAAGGTTGATGGTGATTCCCCTCCACTACATTTGGATTTTTATAGTGATTGTAAAAGTACCCAACTGGTCCACACTTATAGCATTAGAATTTAGGCTAGTCTTGCACCATCTTCCCTTTTTCATTAGTATTGATAAGTTGATGCTTCACCTCACGATGATAGTTCTAAAAAATATGGTCACCTCTTCCAAACTTTTAAAATTTTCCTCTCCCAAGAAAGCAGTTCCCCAAATTCTTCTTCCCACATTTTTTACACATGGGAAGTTTCACTTTCTTTCCTCCTCTTCCATGATCAAAGATCCTACCCATGTTTTTCTCCAAATATCTCTACTTTTCATTTGATCTATATAACAATTGTATCTCTCCAAACTCTAGTTCAACTTTCATAGCACTCCTCGTGATCTCCTCATAGTTTTCATAGTCTCGGTTTTCTAGATTCTTATGTAGATGGGATCTTAGTTCACTGAAGAATCTATAAACCTTCCCATTAGGATTCATGAAAAATATAGAGTTTTAACGAAAAATTCTTATGAAGTTAATATTATAGCTTCCCACAGATTCATTTTCCTTATACTTCAACTCTAGTAATTCCTTCTCTATTTTCTTTTTCGCTGAAAGGGAGAAATATTTTTTGAAAAATGTTCCCATGAACTCTTATCACTCCATATCATCAATCTACTTTATTGTCTTCATATTTTTAACAAGTGTACACCACTGATCATCTTATCCCACAAAGTGTTACGAAGACTGAAAATTCATTTTTATTTATTTTTGAAAAACACTTTTCGGTTAAGTGAGAACCCGCCATTACAAATCAATTTGAGGCTATGTGAGAACCAGCATGCAATCACAAGAAACCAAAGAGGGGCTGATCAAAGAACCCTATATCGGACCAGACCCACCCAAAAAAACACCTAAAAACACACAGGACCATCACGTTGTGGTTGAGTGAGTACCAAAACAAACCACCCATCACTACTAGAAAAACAGGTATTTGAGACGGGCCATTTGCGACGGGATCCTGTCCCAAATGGCTTTTTGCGACGGGGGCCCGTCACAAATGGCCCGTTGCTGAAAACGGCATTGCAACAACAATTATTTGTGATGGCCCCGTCGCTAAAGACTTATTTTTGTGATGGGGATTCTCCCCGTCGTAAATAGTACTCCGTATATTTGTAAAAAACTTTTGAAATAGTATTTGCGACGGGTCCCGTCGCAAATACCTATTGCGACGGGCCCGCCACAAATACTATTTAAAAAAAATAAAAAACTATTAATAAATTATTTTAATGCATATAATAATAATACTATTTGCGATGGGCATAGTATCCTGTCACAAATACTATAATAAAAATAAAAAAAATTATTAATAAATTATTTTAATTAATATAATAATAATCCGATTATAATTCAAAAATAAAAAATAATAAAATATTAATAAATGATTTTAATTAATATAATAATAGAATTATAATTCACAAATAAAAATAATAAATTGTTAATAAATTATTTTAATTAATATAATAATAATAGAATTATAATTCAAAAATAAAAAATAATAGAATATTAATAAATGATTTAATTAATATAATAATATTAGAATTATAATTCATAAATAAAAAAAATATTAATAAGTTATTTTAATTAATATAAAAATAATAGAATTATTTTACATTCAAATATTAAAATAATTCAAATATTACAAAAAAATATAATTAAATTATAATATTATAAAATTTTAATATATATATAAAATTTAATATTATAAAATATAAATAATATTATTATTCATATTAATATTGTTATTTCAAAATATAATATTATTAATATTTTATAATGAGACAGAAACTACGAATAGAAAAAAATCATATTTTGATTTAACAAATTTTATAACATAAAAACACACTCTAATCTGAAGGAGGAGGGGGAGGGGGGGGATCTGCAGATGGCGGTGGAGGAAACTCCATCCCTAAAGCATGAGTGAGTCGGAGCATGTACTCCATCTGCTCCTGATGCTGCTGCTGCCACCGACTCGTCTGATCCTCGTACAGCTGCTGCTGGCATCGACGCTTCTCCTCATGCTGCTGACGCATCTGCTCCTGCTCCAGTCGGAGGCTCTCTATCAGTGTTGTATGAGATCGCAACTGATCCTCATACTGTGTAGCAGGAGAAGATGCACGAGCTCCTCTCGAGCTGGACGCCGACATCGCAGCACTGCCATAATAATCTCCGGGAGTCAGTCGAGAGTTGATACCAACTACACGGCCCTTCTCGAAGGCATACTGGGTGGCCTACATCCATGTCGCCTCATCAAACTGATGGCCAGTGGTCTGATCTGATGAATCGGCCTGACTCTCAGGCCGGGACTGTGACGTTGCGGCCTCATATGACTCCTGTAGTTGCAATTTAAAATTAACATTGTGAATATATTATATGCAGTTAATTTTTAAACTTGAAAAAAAAATACTGACCACGATCTGATGCTAACGATCACCTCTGAGCTCCCCAGTAGCAAGATCACTATACATCCTCCGATATACGTCGTACTCCGTAATATCGGGCTGCTCGACAGCCTATAAGAATAAAAAATAAATGGTTAATATTTATAGTTATATAAAATATTTATAAATAATGTACGTACCAGATGCTGTCTATGAGTACTGAAAGAATGACTCCCAGCTCGATGAGTCACCTCATGTCTCCCCCGATTCTGCCTCCCCACCGATGATCTCCTCTGAAAGGCACCACTCAACCAGTGCGCACATAATCCATCCCATACATGGGATGAAATGTACTCTGGTCGGTGTGCTCTACATGACTCGTCAAAATCTGACACTCCTGCTTTCTTCATGGCAGCTTTTCTTAAATTGTGCAAAAACTGACGAAAGCAATCAAGCATGGCCACCTCTCATGCCTCGCGGATGGCGTCACGCATGGTATCCTCGATCGGATAACGTAAACCCTACAAATAAATCAAAATATCAAGTTATAAATGAAATAATTTTCAAAATAAAAATTATTTATTTACGTACGTACCAACCAATGGCCAAACATGGCCTGCTGCACATCAATGGGAATCTGCTCCCATGTGGTCCACGGCTGAGAGAAATTGTTGCGCAAAATAGCGCTGCCATGTCCGACTTCTATATGCGGAAAACTGTAAAAATAATAAACATTTATTATGTGAATAGATTAATGAAATCTTAGTCAAATCCACAGGTTATCACACAGGTTATCACACCTTCGTGTGCGCGGATCAAACCCAAGACGTGAACGTCGCTCGGGGACGGGGTCAGGAATCATCAATCGTACAAGACCGCGCCCCCTCCGCATACTCGCTGGAGCGCCTGCAGGCTGAGGGTCATCTGCCAGCAACTCATCCGCATCGAAAGGCACGTCAGCATCCGTCAACTCACGAAATGTGTCGTCGTCCATCTGAAACAGAAAATATTAATGTTGTTGGAAAATAATTGATAATTACTATTATATATACATATATATATATATTATGATTTTATATAACTACCATATAATTCTATCAGTGTTCATCTTCATCATCATCTTCATATATGTCAATGTCATCTTCATATTGCTCCTCAACATCATCGATATCCATTCGAGTTCCAATTGCATCATCTCTTACCATTTCAAATTCATATGTGACATCATTAACATCATCGTCATCATCGACTCTTAAATGTGGGGTGTCGTCATCGATACTCATGTCTCTTTGTAAAAAAAGATTGATTTTGAGTACTCTCTTGAAAAACTTCAATTCTTTGCACATCAGTGAAAGCACATTCACTTTGACTAAACTGATTGTCTCGAATTTTGATTTTTATTACACTCCACCAATCAGTCAAGTCTCTTGATGTAGCACAGTACTTTGCGTAATAAACTCGATGTGCCTGTTGAGCCAATAAGAATGGTTCATTTACTGAGAGAACACTTTTAGATTTAATATCGATGATTCCATGAGTCGGATGAACACGCACGCCTCTCTTTGTATCCAACCACCGACATTTGAACATGGTTATGTAATGTTGTCCAAGATAACAGAGTTCAATGATTTCATCAAGTATGCCATAAAATTCAACTTCATTTTCTCGATGATGAGATCCTCTCAAGTTAACTCCACTGTTCATTGTTTTTTTTTTGATTCCCCATATGCATGTGTGTAAAATCGAAATCCATTCACCACATATGCATTATAAGTTTTAACAAGTTTGGAAGGTGGGTTACTCAATATACACATCCATTTGTCAATTTTATCAGCATGTCGAGACACCTGAAAATTTGTGAAATAATTATCAATATAGTAAACTATACATTGAATGAGTTGCTAAAAGATAAAGAATTTATGTTACCAATTTTTGAAACCACTGAGAGAAATTTTTCTGTCGGCGTTCTTCAAGCGTAGCTGCTGTAATTTGTGGAATTTGTTTCTTGATATGATTATCATACAACCTATAGAAAACAAAGTTATTTACTATAACATAAATTATAGAATAAGTGATATAAACACTTACAGTACAACTGATGTCATCTCTTCACAGTTGAGCAGAACATACGTATGAGCTCTGTGATGTTCATCATCCGAAAGCCAGTGTTCATAAACTCCACCAAAACCAAGCTCTGGCTGGTTGAAAACAGATAATTGATTGTAGATTTCATCAATATTCCTCTCATTTCGTCCCATTCAGTTGTGTTTTGAAGGATACTCAGATTCAAAATAATGGGAGCAGAAAAAAGATATTTCCTCTTGAAAATAAGCTTCTGCAATAGATCCTTCAACAGATGCTTTGTTACGTACTTTTCTTTTCAATTTTTTCATGCATCTTTCAAATGGTTACATCCATCGAAATTGTACTGGACCTCCACATTTGGCTTCATATGGCAAATGTAACATCAAATGTTCCATTGAGTCGAAGAAAGACGGCAGAAATATTTTTTCTAGTTTACATATAATTACAACAACATCTTCTTCAAATTATTACTAATTATTGGTAATTATTACTAATTATTTGTAATTATTACTAATTGTTGTTAATTATTACTAATTATGGGTAATTATTGCTAATTATTGGTAATTATTACTAATTATTGGTAATTATTGGTAATTATTGGTAATTATTACTAATTATTGGTAATTATTACTAATTATTACTAATTATTACTAATTATTACTAATTATTACTAATTATTACTAATTATTGGTAATTTTTGGCAATTTTTGGTAATTATTGGTAATTATTACTAATTATTGGTAATTATTCCGAATTATTACTAATTATTACTAATTATTGGTAATTATTACTAATTATTACTAATTATTGGTAATTATTACTAATTATTACTAATTATTGGTAATTATTACTAATTATTGTTAATTATTACTAATTATTGTTAATTATTACTAATTATTGTTAATTATTACTAATTATGGGTAATTGTTGCTAATTATTGGTAATTATTACTAATTATTGGTAATTATTGGTAATTATTGGTAATTATTACTAATTATTACTAATCATTACTAATTATTACTAATTATTACTAATTATTGGTAATTATTGGTAATTATTGGTAATTATTGGTAATTATTACTAATTATTGGTAATTATTACGAATTATTACTAATTATTACTAATTATTGGTAATTATTACTAATTATTGGTAATTATTACTAATTATTGTTAATTATTACTAATTATTGTTAATTATTACTAATTATTGGTAATTATTACTAATTATTGGTAATTATTACTAATTATTGGTAATTATTACTAATGATTGGTAATTATTACTAATTATTGGTAATTATTACTATTTATTACTAATTATTAAGAATTATTACGAATTATTACTAATTATTACGAATTATTGGTAATTATTATTAATTATTGGTAATTATTACTAATTATTGGTAATTATTACTAATTATTGATAATTATTGGTAATTATTACTAATTAGTACTAATTATTACGAATTATTACTAATTATTACTAATTATTGGTAATTATTACTAATTATTACTAATTATTGGTAATTAGTGATAATTATAACCAATTATTACTAATTGTTGGTAATTATTGGTAATTATTACTAATTATGGATAATTATTGGTAATTATAACTAATTATTGGTAATTATTGGTAATTATTATTAATTATTGGTAATTATTACTAATTATTGCTAATTATTACCAATTATTGGTAATTATTACTAATTATTGATAATTATTGATAATTATTACTAATTATTACTAATTACTGGTAATTATTGGTAATTATTGGTAATTATTACTAATTATTACTAATTATTGGTAATTATTACTAATTATTGGTAATTATTACTAATATTTGGTAATTATTACTAATTATTGGTAATTATTGGTAATTATTACTAATTATTACTAATTATTTCTAATTATTGGTATTTATTACTAATTATTAATATTTATTCTTAATTATTTGTAATTATTACTAATTATTCCTAATTACCATTTAAATATGAAAAATGAATACTAATAATTTAAATTTATTAAGTAACAAAACAATGTAAACATAATTAAATTACAACTAATTAAGAATAATTAAAACTAATAAAAACTTTAAAATAAATATTAAATTAAAATGAAAATAAATACCTTTAAAATTGATCTGAGGTTGATCTCTGATCGTTGTTGAAAACTTCAATATCAACTCCAGAAAAAAAAAATAAACTCAAGAAACGCTAAACTCTAAAAATAGAGTTTTGAGAGAAGTAGAAGATCGATTTTGAGAATGAATGAAAAACAAATGGATGGGGGTATTTATAGGTAAGATTATTTGCGACGGGGCTAATTGCGACGGGATACCCGTCGCAAATAGTGGTATTTGCGATGGGTACCATCGCAAATACCTTAGCCTGCATTTATTACGGTCAACGGTTAAATAGTTATTTGCGACGGGACCCGTCGCAAATACTAACCTGCCGACTTACTATTTGCGATGGGGGTATACCCCCGTCGCAAATGCCTTTTACCGCGATTTGGCGCGGAAAGCGCGCCAGCCCTTTTGCGACGGGGAAAGCCAACCCGTCGCAAATAAGTTTTTAACGAGCCTATTTGCGACGGGGAAAAATCCCGTCGCAAATAACCCGTCGCAAATGCCCATTTTTCCCGTAGTGCATGAAAAGAACAGCCAAAAACCAGAAACCAAAACCACCAGCACGCATCATTTCGATCATCGAATCGGGAGAGAACTGGAAAGTGTTAAATAGATAAGGTGGATTTCTCTTATTTCGAACAGTGGAGTATATAAAAGATCTTTTCTATAGATCTTATCCATTGTACAGTAATCAAAGGGTCAGTAGATCCACTAAAATAAGGTGGTCGTTGAAGCATAAAGGACTCAATGGAATGTTTTTCTCTTCGAGGTGAATTCAGTCTCTTGGATTGATTCAAGTTATTTCTTATAACGCAAGTCAGTTGATTCATCATTCTTGTGAATTTTTCCATTCTATATTCTATCGGAAGTTTTTCATCACCTGGTCCATTGCGATCACCATTTATATGGTTTATCCTATTTCCCATCATTTTCTAAAAGAAGAAAACATTAGTGAGAAATGTGTCTCATTTAATAATATTGTAATTCTAAGGGAATTTAATGTCTTAAAACATCATGCTTAAATATGTTATTCCTTAAAAAAATTTACATTTTATATAAATCCTTTATAATGGTTCAGAAAAATCTTGTGATTAACCAAACATATCCCTTGATAGTGTCAAACCACGTGTGCAGTAAGGCTCATTGTCGTGTACTAGGTTACACTGAGTTAGGATTGATGCACCTTGTCAGAGTTGTTACCCCTAGGTACATATATGATAGAACCATGTCCACTTTTTCATATCTTGATAGGGATTTATTTTCTCATGAACCACTTAATTAATACTTCACAAAAATACTGGTATCTTTTTCTATATTTAACCTTTTCTATAAGGTTCTTCCTAAAATTTTTAAAAAAATAATTTTCACAAATAACTAAATTTTCCTTTGATACAACCTATAGAATCTCGCCTTTTTATTACATAACATTACATTACATTGTACAAAAAGAGGGTCTTTTAAAGTTTAGTTTCTTAGAAACAAGGTACATAATACATGAAAACATAAAAAATTATTATATTCCACATGAAACGCTTCATGATAGGTTCATACTAAGTACAATTACTGCATCTCATAACCTAGGGACAGAAATCAAAGGAAAGGGTGAGGATAAGGCCTTATAAGGGAAATCAAGGGAAATATTTTAAAAGTGATCATGATAATTATCAATAAGAACTTGAATAATATCATAAAGGCATGAGAAAGAGAAAAAGATATTGTTAGCCCAATCAGGTTAAATACCCTGAGAGGGGTAAATTAGGGTATGAAATATTAAAACTTCTGCTACTTTGGATCTTGTTTCTTCATTAAAAAAAATACTCTTATCTCTCTTTCCTATAGCAATGTATAAATAGAATTAAAATCATGCATGAGACACATCGATTTTACTTGTTTCACCCTCAATGGGCTATTTCCAACTAGCATACAGTGGAAATGTGCTGATTGTACCAAATCCCCTAAGGCCCACTTCCAAGAATGGTGGTTTAGGCTAGATCTCATATATACCAAGGCTTTATACCTTTACAAGGTTTAGAGTAAGCTCTCTTATTTCCCAAGGGTCACTCCATATGTCTATTTCTATGGCTCACTATAGGTGGAAAGGATCATTATCTTCCTCTTCCCTTTTTCACTGCTCTTGGAAGGGATTCACCCACGGTTTATGGACTTGTAGGTCCCTTCATTATCACTAATTAATACATAATCAGTTGTATATAGACTCTCTATTGAAGTTACACTTTCATCCAATTGATGAATATCACTTTACTGCAGTTCAATGGGAAATCCCTTTTATAACACTTTCATGATGAACACTACCTTTATGGATCTCTTTCTTTCGTGAATCTAAACTATCCTTTTCAAAGAACCTTCTTTTCACAAATCTCACTTATCCTTCATAAATCACCTTTATTTCATGAATCTCACTTAGCCTTCATGAATCACAAAACTTTTAGTCAAATTTTTATAGCCTCCATGAATTCCCTTACATTCACGATGCACAAAACATTTGGTTGGCTATCATAGACTTTACAAAATTATTCACATGAACCACCTTAGTTAATCTCGAGCCTTAAGATCTTTGTTAACTCTCACTACATTTCTGAAGAGATTATATGCCTATTTATAGGATTTTTCAATGATTCCTAAAGCTTCCATCCACATAATCACTGTTTCATGATGCTCCCTCTTTTTTTCCATGATACACCATTTTTTCTCAAAGCTACAAGAAAATCCTCTATTAGTGATGCCCATCATTTTCGCTAAGATCACCATCAGACTCTTCGCACCTCCATGATGCTCCACTCACAATGCTCTTCACCTTTGTCATTTGCGATGCTCATCGTTGTCACATAGATCATCGTAAACTTTATTTCATCCTTCATGAAACACCTTTCACGAATCCCAACTTTGTGAAACTCACGAATTTTCTATATTTTCATAAGGCCCTCAAGGAAATCCACTTTTCGTGATACTAGACATCCTCCAAATTTTGGACCCCAAAAATTTGGAAAACACTAGGAAACAACGTCTCCTTATGTACGTAATTTTATGTACCACTTATAGGGCATCCATTCTTTTGTCTTAGATCTTTTTCAACATACCGTGTCAACAATCACTATGGACTGTACAAATTACCATGTAAACATACTTTTTCAACAACAAAAATCAATGTAAAAATACTTCAATGTTACCTTGAGGGTTTTTTTCCCAACAATCGCCCCCTTTGGGTTTGTTAAAAACTCATCACATTTTGATACCTCATTTAATCATCATACATATTCTAACACCATTCGCTTCATTTGATTCATATAGTGGTCAAAGATTTACTCAACACACCCTCTAATCCCCCTTGATTCTTTCTCGGTGTGAGAAATAATAGTAATTTGAATAGTTCATCAATGAATCACTTCATTCTAAAACCACTCAATTATTTTCATCACAAACCCTATATGTCGTGATATATAAACTTTAATCAACCATCTATAGAATTTTTAAATTTAATACTATCATTATATTGCTACTTCACCTATCATCTTTAACTAACACTATCTCTCTACTTCACCAAATATCTTCTCCCCCTGTTTTCATTAAGAAATTTTCTAACTTTTGATAGCCATAATTTCACCCCCTTTTTCAATGAACTAGAAGGTCACTTCATTTTGGTCTGCAATAGGGTAAAGAACAAAGATCAACATATTTGGAAAAAACACACCATACCTCAGAGATATGGGGTCCCAGATCCACACTTTTTCAAATTCGGGAAGCTGAATGAACTCCAAGAGCCAACTGATACCATTCAAATGTTTCTTTAGGTAAGGCCTTTGCTAGAATTTCCAAAAAAAATATTGTTCTATATGAACATACTCCAACTTCACAATCCTTTTATCCACCTTCTCCTTGATAAAATGATACTTTATTTCAATGTGCTTTTTCCTTGGGTGATGGAATAGATTTTTTATAAGATTTATAGAACTTGAATTATTACAATGGATTCCAATCAGAGACTTCACTTAAACTCTCATATCATCAAGTTGTTGCTTCATCCACAATAGCTTCATGAATGCTTGAGTAGCTGTAATATATTCAGCTTCTACAGTGCTCAATGAAATTCAACCCTATTTATTTCTTATACAATAAATACACAATCCACCAAGATAGAAAGAACCTCCTGACATTGATTCGATGTTATATGCTGATCCAGTCCAATATGCATCTATATATCCCAATAACTGATACTGAGATTTTTCATTATACATAAAACTTGAATCCATTATTCCCTTGATATACCAAAGTATTATTTTTACTGTAATCAAGTGACTTTCTTTGGTATTTCTTTGATACCACATTTCTTGAGATGTGGAAAAAAATATCTAGTCATGTCAATATTAAGTACAATAGGCTTCCAATGATCTACCTATATTCAATGAAATTATCTTCTTTGCCTTCATCATCCCTTGATAGTTTCATTTGGGTATCCATCGAATTAATCATATCCTTGGAATAATCCATTCCAAATTTTCTCAAAACCTCTTTATAATATTTATATTGAGAAATTAATGTGTTATTCTTTCCCTGTGTTACCTATAAACCAAATAAAAATGTTAGTTCACCAATCATTGACATTTATAACTCCCTTTTCATGAATTTTGAAAACAGTCTGCAATGTGATTCATCTGATCCACTAAAGATTATGTCATCGACATACACCATCACCATCATCCTTTGATTAATGTCATTATTTACATAGAAATTGTAATCAACTTCACCACGCTAAAAACCAAGATTCTTAAAAAAAATGATCGAGCCTTGAATAACACACTCTTGGTGATTACTTTAAACCATATAGTTCCTTCTTCATCGAACACACTCTATTCTCATCTTCATGAATGAGAAAACTATCTGGCTTCTCAATATACACTTATTATTCCAAAACCCCATTTACAAATGTTGATCTGACATCCATCTAGAAAATTTCAAACCTTCATTGCACTATAATGGCCATGAATAGTTCCATTGTATCTAGCCTCATAATAGATGTAAATATCTCATCTACATCAATACCCTCTATTTGGGAGTACCCTTTTCACACTGGTCATTATTTTTTTTGAATCACTTCATCATATTCATTCATCTTATTATGAAAGACCCATTTATTCCTGATGACATTCTTATCTATTGGCCTAGAAACAATCTTCCATGTCTAGTTCTTCTCAATTTGGTCTAGCTCTTCATTCATAGATTGAACCCAAATCTCATCTCTAGCTTCTTCATCAAAACATTTAGTCTCTACCTATGATAATTATGATACTTGTTGTAGAGTCTTCATCCTCATTGTCTACACTAGAGCTATTCGATCACTAATTATGTTATGTTTTTCAATTTTGAATCTTCTCTTCTATCTTTCTGAAGATACTAAATTATTCTCATACTTTTAATTATCTGAATATTCTTTTGAATTAATCTATAAAATTATAACATCTGCTAATCTTCTTATCTATTCATCATTATCTTCCAAAGACTGGTCATCTATTTGCTGAAGATTTTTCTCATTCTCTACTATAGTTACATCATTTCTTTAAACAACATTTATAATCCAATTATTAAATAATCTATATGTTTTTCTTTTCTTTGATTAGCTATAAATATCCCTCCATCTCCATGGGATTCTAACTTCCTATTTTTCTCCTTTTTGATAATGAAACACTTACTTCTGAAGACTCGGAAGTACTTTAATGGTGGATTATTTGTATGCCATAGATCATATAGAGTCTTCTCTTCTTTCAGACATAGTAACGCTCTATTTGATGTAAAAAATTATTTCATCACTGATTCTTTTCAAAACTTATCTGGAAGGTATTTCTCAGTGAGAATTATTCTAGCCATGTTGTTGATAATTTGATTTATTCTCTCAACTACTCAATTTTGTTGTGGAGTTCTTACTGATTAAACTTGATGTCTTATCCCATGTTTTTTGAGATAATCATCCACTAGACTATTTTTGAACTCTCATCCATTGTCTATTTGGATCTTATGAATTGTTTTACCCAACATCTTCTCAATTTCCCTTCGATAATTTTTTATGCTACAGAACACCTCATATTTGTGGGTGATGATTGAAACCCATTCCATTTTTCTAAAATCATCAATGAATAGAACATAATATCCCATCCCATGAATAGATCTTGGTGAAATTGGTCTAAACACATCAATATACACTAACTCAAGAAATTTTGTTGACCTTTTCTCTCTTTCATTATATATATTTCAAATCATATTCCCTTGTTGACAAGAACCACATGTATGGGTATGATCATGTGATAATCTTGGGAAGCCTTGAGCAGCATCATATTTCACCAGATCTTCCAAGGATTTTTGGATCATGTTAACAAGATTTTTATTTCAAAAATTTTTTCATTATCCTTGTATATAAACAAAATATCTTCCTCTCCACTTACCATGTAGAGATTTTATTACATAAAATTTCCCTGTAAAACAACTATTTTTTCTTTTTCCTTGATGACACATTATTTCTTTGAAAATATTATGGCATATCCCGAGTAACATAATTAACTAATGCTATGAAATTTATGACTAATACCTTCAAAATCCTAGACAACGTCATGTCTCGTGTATCTTCCCCCAAACTTGGTTTTTCCCAAGCCAACAATCTCTAGGCCTTCATCGTTACCAAATATTATGATACCTTCCTTATAATACCAGATTTGAGTCACTAGATCCTTATTTCATATCAAATGATAATTGAATCCACTTTAAATCATCCATATTCCAAGGTGATCTGATGCTTTAAAAAGAAATCTATGCAACCGATGCTTGCTCAGCTCTTTTTTTCTTGATCTATTTTTTTGACTTCATACCTCATATGTATTTATAATCCTTATCTTCATTTTTGTATGATGGACCAAATTAATCTTTAAATACTACAAAATGATTTTACATTTTCATCTCACTTGATGGTTCATTGAATTACTTCCAACGACCAGTTTGATTCTACTTCAGTGCATTCCTCTGCATGGTTGATGTACAGTATCTATCCATGTGTCCAAATCCTCCACACCAAAAACAATGACCCTAAAATGATGTTGTAGATTATTGAGGTGCATTCCTTCATGTCACATCAACACCACTAGTTTTTCCTTGGGTTCTATGAATATTTTGACTATGCTTCATACCCAAACCAATATTTAATTTTTGAGTGGGAGTTTGCAGTCTGAAATTAATCATCACACCTCTTTTTTTATCAACCCCCTTACTAGCCTTATCATTTGGATTTTACTGTTGCTTTTTTTCTCCTCGACCTCTATGCTTCACCTACATCTTCTATTTTTCCTGAATAATATTCTTTCCCAATGTCATACTGATAGTTAATATATTTCCCTAATCCTTAACACTTCATCGCAGGCTGACATCTTCCACTTCAAGTTCTTCAATATGCTTTATTTGATATTTTCTAGTGTCAATCAAACTATATATTTCCCTTTTCTATTCTTAAATCTTGATCTTGTACTCAATAAATGTTTCTGAGATCTCTGGAATTGATGACTTCAGTTTTTTAATTTCTTCATTCAACTAAAAATTCTATTCTTCCTACTACTACATATAAAGTTTGGCATCATGAACCACTTTGTTGGATTTCTTTTTTTACCTCCAAACATATATCTCTTATATAGAAGCTTATAATTAAACCTAAAGGTCAAATATTCCTTTCACTTATTCTGCTTATTCATTATTGATTTCTCCCCTTGTTTGGGAATTTCTGAAAACTACCACCATAGCATCTGTATTATGATCCTTACAGTCCCCCAACTCTTTTACCTCAAATTCTTCAAAACTGTCATCTTATATTGAAATAAGATTCTTCTTTTTAAATAAATTTTACTTAAAATTATTCTTACCTTTCATGTAGTCTAGATACTTCTTCATGGTAATTTTAACTCCATCCTATTCATCTTCTTGAAACTTCTTAGGTCACATTTCTACAATATGTCAAACATTTTCTCATTGAAAGCATGAAACAGGAATTTTCCCTTTGAACTTTCCTTTTCCTCTTTGAAGATTTGATGAAAGTAATAACATCACCCCATTTTTATTGTTATATTTCCATCCATATTCAGTGGTAAGCTTATTCATGGCCTTGAATTCCACTTATTTGGACTTCCCCTTATCCACAACATCGTTATCATAATTTCTCATTTCATATGCTACAAGAGTAATGTGTAATCTATCCAATGTCAACTCCTTTGGGTCTTTATCTTATAATACTAAAGCCTTTGGATTAAACTGAGGTGGGAGTTTTCTCAATATTCTCGTAACAATATTTATATCTACAATAACTTCTCTGAGACCACACATGTCTTCACAACAACATTCACCTAATCAAAGAATGTATCAGAAAACTTATTGTGGTGTATTATGAGATCCATATACTTATTCCATAGAACCTACATCTTTGATTCTCTAATTTTTGAGTAACCCTCATAAATATTCAGAATATTTTCCCACATAGCATGTGATGACTTACATGACATCAACTTTGTATATATCACATTTGAAAGGGATCCCCCTAAATCATTGATTCCCTTAACATTAGCATCCAATTCCTTGTGATCAGCTTTTGATAGAGAACCACTTTCGATATTAGCTGATATTCCATGCATAGATACTATAAAGATATCCATTTTTATGGATTAGAATTAGTATGGCATCTGATTCTTCCATAATTGAAAATTGTTTCCATTGAAGATCAGAATCCCTTTGTGATTGACAACCTCCATTTTTTCTATTGAGAGAGAACCACTAAGTTTCAACCTTTACCCTCTAATACTAATTATCATCCCAATTATGTTAAATACCCTAAGAGGGGGGTTAATCATAGAATGACATTTTAAAACTTTTATCACTTTGAATCTAGTTTCATTGTTAAAAAACACTATTCACTCTCTTTCTCGTAGCAATGTATCAACAGAATTGAAATCATGCACGAGACATGGAAATTTTAATTAGTTTACCCTCACTGGGCTATGTCCAAGGAGAATACAACAAAAATGTGCCAATTGTACCAAATACGTGATGGTTCACTGCCAAGAAAGGTTGTTCGGGATATATCTCATCTATATCCAAGCTCACTACCTTTACAAGGTTTAGGGTCATCTTACTATTTTCCCAAGGTTCACTCTCTTTGTCTATTTCTCTAGCTCAATACCTGTGGAAAGGATCATCATATTCCTCTTCCTTTTATAACTTCTCTTGGAAGGTATTCACCCATAGTTTATGGACTTGTAGGTCCCTTGATTATCACTGATGAATACATCATTAATTGTAGATGGATGCTCTGTGGAAGTTCACTTTCATCAAATTTATGAATACCACTTTATTGTAGTTCACCAGGAGATCCATTTTATAACACTTTTATGATTATAATTACCTTAATGAAGCTCTTTCTTTCATAAAGCTCAAATTTCCTTCATGAAGCACCTTCCTTTCATGAATCTCACTTAGCCTTCATGAAGAACCTTCCTTTCATGGAGCTCACTTAGCCTTCGTGAAGCACACAACTTTTGATCGTCTTTTTATAGCCTTTGCAAACTCTCTTACTTTTGCAATGATAAAAACATTTGGTTATCTGTCATAGCCTTCATGAACTTTTTCACATGAACCACCTTTACGAATCTAGAGCCTTAAGATTTTTGTTAAGTCTATATACTTTTTTGAAGTCATAGATGCCTATTTATAGGCATTTCCACCTATTCTAGAAGATTCAAGCCACATCATCACCATTTTGTGATGCTCCCTCTTTTCTATTGTGATAATCCATTTTCACGATTCTCCAAGAAAATTATTTATTCACAATGCTTTTCATTGTCATAGATATCACTGTCAAACTCTTCGCATTGTTGTGATGCTCCACTCATGATGCTCCTCACCTTCTTCGTTCACGATACTCATCATTGTTGTGTAGATCACCATCAAAGTTTTTGATCTTTCATGAAACACCCTTAGAGAATCCCATATTCTCAAACCTCCTGCCTTTTCCTTATTTTCATAAGGCCTTTAAGGAAATCCACTTTTCGTGATGCTATCCATCCTTCAAATCTTGGACCCCAAAAATTTAAAAATCATTGGGAAATGACATCACCTTGTGTACGCAATTTTCTATACCACTTCCAGAGTATCCATTCATTTTTCTTATATCTTTTTCAATATACCATGTCAAAAATATCTATAGACTCCACAACTTACCATGGAAACCTACTTTGTCAACAGACACAATCAATCCAAAAATACAACAATCCAACCATGAGGTATTTTTTCCCAACAGAGACATATCATAGTAAAATAAATGAATCATAACATGGAAATATGGATATAACATTTAATGTTTTCATTCATAAGCATATAACCAAGGTTTGTCATTGTGGTATCAAAAATTTTACTAAGTTTATTCACCAAGGTATCGTAAAACATGTGATCTCTAGAGATTAAATTATTTACCCAAAGTGTTGGAGCATTATCAGGGAACACCCTTCATATGTATTAATTAATTTGAGCCAAATATATCATAATAAATCATTTCATAAATAACCCATGGAGAATAAAATAAATGGATTTCATATCAAAATCATAGTTTTTTAATAAAATTCTTAAAAAGAAGATCTTTATGTCATTATTAACCCATGAAAAAACAATAAGGGTTTTATATATGTTAATCCCCAGATAAAATAGATAATTTTGAAATATATGTGAATACACCTAGAAAATATAGAGTTTTGGGTATTCATAAAAGTAAATAAGATAATTTCTTGAGAAAAAGAGATAAATTTTGTGAAGAAAATCTGACAGCATAATAGGTATGAAATATGGTTTTAGAAAACATTAAAAAGAAAGGGGAAAAGGGTATATAATTCATAAAATACTATTAATACCATAAATTTATAGAATAAATTTAATAAAATAACATAGTATGTAAATTTTAAATACATACCACATAAAAAGAGAACATGAAAGGAAATGAGAAGTTGACAATTCCCTTAACATGAAGAGTAACTCCTAAAACAAGAAGATTGGTACCATAAGGGATTGAGGATTCCTTGGGAGGAATCATTGGAAGGTAACAATATCATATATTCATGGAGGATGAATTTTAAGTTAAATTAAATGAATAAATGTGTGGGTATTTATAACAAAATAGGAGGACTTTTTTATTAATTTCCTTGGACACCTAGGTAGTGGTAAATTCAAAACCATGGGCTTTCCCATGGTATTAGCCACTTAGGAAACCTGTTATGATATTTTAATCCAAAATAGTTGACTATAATTTTATATTACTTATTACATCATGATGATGTCATTAAACCTACTAAAAACTCAAACTAATTTTTTTACTATTCACTAAAAAATAATGTATTTTAGAAAATTATCATAAATTCACTCTAAAATAAATTTGATGTGATTGTTTCAAAAAATGATATTTATTTTATCATAATAATTATTTAAATATTATAATTTTAACTTTTAAATATAAAAATATGTATTTATTAAAAATAATAGCAGATAGAAAATGCATAGTAAAATTATATAGTGAAATTTCTAAAACTTGAAAAAAATTAAAAAAAATTTATCATTTATATTTAAATAAGAGTGTTTTAACCATAATATTAAAATAATAATTATTCAAAATATCTTGTTTTATTATAATATTTATATATTTTTTGAAAAGTATAATTTCTCTCCAAAAAATCAGTTTATCAAATTACAACTCAATTTTATTAAGAAAAACTATTCTTAAAATGGAATTTATGGAACAAAAATTTTATTAATATAATTTCATTCAACTTTAAGAAACTAGGGCCTCAAAACATAACCCCTTATAACACCCTTATATGGCCTAAGGGTAATGTGTGCGATAGTGATAGATTCTTAGGACAGCTCGGATTACATCGTCTAAGTGGTAATTTCCATTAACATGAACTTCTACCATAGGTGATTTCATTAAAGCTTAAAATGATAAATATAGGCTTGGGATTTATCAATAGTGAATCCCAGTGATGGTACCTCCCTCCCAAGATCCAAAAAATGGGCTTTTTATGGCACTACTTTACTAGTTGAGGACATCGTTTCTCCTTTCTTCATTAATTCACCATTATCATTTCTATTTATAACACTAATTATATCATTAAAATTATTATTAAGAGTACTATTTACAAGTTTCATGTAATAGTAGAAACCTGATGGTCACATTTCAATTTATTCTCACATCATTATTAAAGTGATGTAGTTTTTTAGAGTATAATATAACACACATTTTTAGGAAACAATTATCATTCAAAAAGTTCAGGTCCTTACAATTACCCTCATGACTCCATAAGGTAACATTATAAGGGTATTTTAAATTAATTTAAGCCAAAAAAATAAGTATTAGATTCTTGAAAATATGGGTTGTTACATTTTTTCAGTATATTTCTAGGGATTAGCTACAAGAATTAATTAATCATACATATTTTCAAGAAACAAAAGTCCTCCTAATTAGTAGATATCCCACAAGATGATCCAAGCTTTCCCATGTGTTAAATGAAATGTGTTAGTGCTTAAACACCAGTAAATAATTAATTAAAGTAAAACCTTGGTTGGTTAATATACCACAAACTAAGAAATCCATACTACCTAGTACAGGCCAATGACTTCCAATCATTTGGAAAATTACACCCAGTTCTGGCACACCCAAAATTCCCTAGCCCATTGATCAGAAAATATTCATCTAGATCACAAATCACACTTTGAACTCCATCCTCCATTAAGATCCTATCTTGATAGATTAATAATGGATGTATAATATTCTATGGAAGACCGTAAGGATATGTCATCATTATGCTGGTTGTTTTGGGACCACAGGGAACCATTTAGAATAGATACCTTATCTTGATCTAGTTTGGAAATGATGTGCCCCATGGTAGAGATTTTCACTTGAACATGATCCAAAGACACCTCAAACCAAGAAGATGGAAGATTGTGATCAACTGGTGGTATGGGAGCATTTTCTTGAATACAAAAGTTGTATTATGGTAATATAATGGAAAAAGGGTAATTCAGGATCCCTAGTGAAATGATACTATATAGAATACCCTCTTGAGGGATGATGTGATGTCAAAGATCATCCTCAATGTTCTCAATAATGGAATTTATTCTATTATTTTCAATCATGGAAGTAGAATAAAGAGTTTTCTTAATGAAATCTATTTTATCCCTGTGGAAAGACTAGTGAATAATGTGAGATTTCTCAAAAACCTGGAAAAATATATTGAAACTATATAGTAGGAATTCAGTCTGTGAAGAATCTTCCCATGAAGCATCTGTGAGGTGTTTAGTCCATGTGGTGCTCAATCCAAGAGGCACTCTATCTGCGAGGTGCTCGGTCTAAGAATCATCTAGCTGCTAGGTGAAAAACCCAATCTCTATACGAGAGAGTGGAAATACCATTCATGGGTGACAACCCTAGGTTCTTGGAATATTAGTTCACAGAGGAGAAAGTTGTGTGGGAAGCAGTAAGCGATCAAGAGTCTATAAAGATTTGTTCGTAAAAGAGACTCGGTAATTGAAAAATGAGTCAGGTCCCCCTTTTTATATGCATGGTCTATATTTTGGGTCCACATTCATACCACACAACTAGTCTAAATGGGACCAACTTCTTCAGCAGAACTGCCTCCTCTTCATCCTGATCGAAGATCATTCTGAAGGGGGCATTTTTTGGGTCCTAAAAACTCTAGATTGAAGGAGAAATATATTTCATGAATTGGGTAAAAGAAAATCCAACGTTGGAAAATTTATTCAATGATGAAAATTCAAGAAGCAATTCTAAGTTCTTCATTGGAAATATTGTTATATAGACTTCTTCTCTACATTTCTTCCCACAAATGAAAAATTGTTTATGGGTGAGGTGGTGTTTCCCATACCCCGCAAATGAAAAATCATTTTCGGGTGCACATGGTGATTTCTGCCCCCCACAAATGAAAAAACATTTGCAATCATGGGTTATTTTTTCCATCCCCCACAAATGAAAAATATTTTTTGGGAGAGGATGGTGATGTATACTCCCCCGCAAAAAAATAAATCATGTTTACGAGCCTGAACAATGCTTTATATCCCCCACAAATGAAGACCCTATGATCCATTGTGGTTGACCAGCCATCCCATTAGTAAATTACCCCATAGGGGATATAAAAATAGAAACATATATAGAGGAGGAATAATCAAGGAAAGGTACGAGAGACATCTATTTTCATCAGGTAAGTTTACCACATAACACTAAGGTGGAAAGGGAACTCACTCAAACATCTGTAGACCCAAAACCCTTTGTGGTGTCTATTTGAAAAATCATAAGTGGATGGAATCTTTGGGGTGCATCTCCCCATGTAGTAAAAGGATACGTATAAGTATCCC
This sequence comes from Viscum album, assembly GCA_963277665.1. Taxonomy (NCBI): domain Eukaryota; kingdom Viridiplantae; phylum Streptophyta; class Magnoliopsida; order Santalales; family Viscaceae; genus Viscum; species Viscum album. Next base: position 1,806,098,537 of record OY728148.1, on the reverse strand, counting down.
TACCCCACATAGTAATATTCTACATGGGAGGAACTCGGACCCACATAGAAAAGTGCTAGGTAGATAGAACCCGCTATGTGGAGGAACACGCAATGCGGACGGAACCCTCTGCATAGATAGACCCCTCTACACAAATAGATACCACACCTATATAGAAAAAAACAATATATATGGAACCCCATTCTGCATAGAAAAGTGGTATATGGAATGGGGCATCTTGGTGTGATCTTATTTCTTGCTCTCATTACCTTCCTATGATATAGTGTTTGTTCCCAACTTGTCCCCTCCATGAGCTTCTCTAATGTCCTTCTTTATCAACTCTTTTTCGTGTGAATCTCTAAGCTCTAATTGGGCCCTCTTATGATTCATTAGGAAAATATATCTTTGAAAATTCCTAGTTATTTATGATCAGGTCACTGGACACACCAGCATGTCCTCTCAGGTATACATACCCAAGGTAAATGAGGTACTATTGGTAACCTCATTAGCAAGGGGGTCCTCAAAATGTTTTCAAGCGTACAATCCCATGGTAGTTTGGGTCTCGACCATAGTGGTACTCATGTGGAACTCCCTATTTCAAATATTTAGGGGAACCACTCTCATTTCCCTTTGATGAGGGCTAGTGATGGATCCTTCTCTCATCCTCTCTAAAATCGGGAGTAGGGAATCCCTCCTAGAGTAAGCCCCTATCCTTTCTTATAAGAGGAAACTCCCCTAATTTTCTTTATATTTTGTGACATATCCAAATAGATAGTTAGACATGACTATCCTGGTTACCAAAATAATAAGGGATGGGCACATTCATTGTCTCTCTCCCTTTGGACCTAGGAGATGAAAAGAAGAGAGGAGTCGAGCTCTACAGCTCTCTCTTTCCCTATTCCTTTATGATCAAACATCATCCACCATTTGAAAAATAAAATTGTGTATTGTTCTAGATCTACTATATCATCTTTTTTATTACAGCAAGCATGAATCACATGGTCTTAGAGGTTAGTGATGATCATTACATCCATGTGATCCCAAGAAGATGGGAATCCTCCTAAGTGTATGCCCCAACCAATCCTCCAAATCACTATGAGTCGATAATTTACTCATGGTTCCATAAAAATGGGCCTCCGATTTGGTATAATCCCCAAAACCATGGTATTATACTCTCAACGGGCCATATTACCTATGATACAAACCTGGAAAGTTCTATATTCCTAATGAATCAACCTCAGGCCTCCTCCATAGGTGTAATACCCAACCGTTATAAATTTCATGGGGTTTGATTCATGACTAATAGGGATATTTAGGAAGGATATCTAAGGTATAGAAACAACACCAAAATTCATCCTAATGTTCTTTGGGATACATCCCCAGTAGGGTCATATCCAACCCAAAGGGCCATATTCCTTATAGGATCCTTTCATAATCATCCTTATTTGAGAAATCTTCCCAATAAGATCATACCCCATCTGGGAGACCACATCTCTTATACGTACCTCAGGCCACTTTGGACTAAGTCCCACACCATCCTTGGTTGGGAACCTTTCACTTGGATGTCCTTTATGCATGATGTTAAACTGCATGGTTTGGTCATCATCACACAACCTTAAAAGGTGATATGTCTCGCTAAGTTACACCAAAATATGTGGGTTCTAATTACTTTAATGAGGATACTTAGGAATCCCATCTTATGGGTTTGATCTCGATATCAAATAAACTCTTTTCTACTTGGATGGTGATAAATTCTAAAGTGCCCCATAGCGTGGATGAAAACCAACTTCATAATGACGAACAATATAAGAATATCTAATACACATATAAAAATGTACCATTAATGGAGAATCTCAGATACATACATACATATATATATATATATATCCATCAATGGGGAACCTTGGATATATATAGATTATTCTGAATCCATGCATTCTAATAATTGATCGTTAATTCAGCAGTGACCCATGTTATTCTTGGGAATGAACAAAGGATTCATGAACATGCCTTAAATCTACAATAAAATCCATAAATAAGAAATTATTTCCCACAATAAGGTTGTGATCAGGCCGAACTCCCATCTTTTTTACCAATGTGATTCCCTAAGCATTTTTGGGCCATTTCTCAACAACTACATTCCATTGGAAAGTTGGTTCAGGAAATATCTTGAATAAGGTAACCGTTGGTGTTTCCAGCTCCACAAACAACTTATTAAAAGTTGTTTGAAAATAGTGAACCCAATGTAATTAATTTTGAAACCATATTTAGTCCCCACAATCAACCTTCATTTGCCTAGTTTTTTTCAGAAACAAAAATAGTGAACCTAATAATAAATCATTTAACTGTGACATCTTATTCACATGTTAAAAAGGATAAATTAACTAATTCTCTTCAGACCATTTTTTTCCTTCCATGGCGTGTATATGATTTTCATTCAAAAAACATAAATAAATGTAAAAAAGTGGAGAATATAGGTTTAACCACCATAAAGTAGTTAAAACCTAAAAAAATAAGGTAAATGGTCCCACCATGTGATTATAAGTCTGATAATAGCCCCTCTACTACAGTCATTACACCACCTACACCAGGCCCCCATAGATATCTATCAAATATCTTGTTGTCTGTAGAGTACATGACATGTGTGGGTAGATCCCAAGCATGGGTGAGTATATATATCCAATAGACTTATCAAAACCTTAACTGAGAGGTTAAAGGAACAGAGTAACCTAGATATGATCATATAGGGATACACACCCTAGAGTATAGCCTAAAAATAATATCCATCCAAAGAACTCATTATTTCCATATTTATATCTAGAATACCCAAGCAGTCCATGTGGTCATTTACTAAAATGATGTTGGTGGATCCATGACTCACAAAAATGAGTGAAATAACAACACTATTAGAGGATCTCTTCCCTTTTGAGCTCTATATATGGGTGAAATAATAACTCTATTGATAGAGGATCATTTCCCTGTAACATTATGTGAAATTATGACTCTATATGATTCTATATGTAGAATATCATGGACCCATACTCACATGGACGAAATACCAAATCCTTAGAATGATCCCTATCCCAAAAGGTCGGATGAAAACTCCACTTGAGAATAATGAGGAATAAAACTCATGTATGGCCATAATATATCAATTCAAGGGAAACTAAATGGTGTTTCTTTGGCATACATGGTGTGTTTACCCATACTGACCCCTTTGATGTGTTCTAATGTCCCATATGGAGTGTCTCAACCTAACTACATGTCATTTATAGGGCTCAAATAGTGTTCCATATCTACAGTGGAACATGGTGTGTATCCATTCTACTCAGGTCATATACAAATCAAGGTATATTGGGTGTGGCACAGCACACATAGCATGTGAGGCTACATGGGTCCCAAGGTGTGTACTTATGGTACACTACAGGATGGTTGGGTAGGGGGTCACACATAATGTGAATTGGTCACATGGATTATGATATTTAACTCTAGTTGAAACCCTAGACCCTTATATAATAGACTACATATCTTGTGTACTTTAGAAACACATGGCATGCCATTGGGAATTTTCCATATATCCCAATTTGTGACATGTGTTCAAATATTCAACCCGCCATCAATGATTCTATTGTGAATCATTCCCAAAATGCCTAAAATACATGTTGAATGTCATCAATACACCACCAAAGATCAAATTCTAGTCATCGTCTATCAAAAAAATCAAATTGTAATCATCACTTGAGTCGTTCACACACATCACCCCACAAAATGGCTAGCACCTGATAAATATTTGGATTTATTTTATTATCATTTTCTATACCATGATAATAAAATTAAAACAACAATCTATAGAACCCATGATTGATTGATCAATAAAAGGTGTCCATAGAAATGTTCAAACCACTAGACAATCAAAATTTGGTGACGAACATATGTATAATAGAGGGATAACTCCACAAAACACCAAAGTGATAAATAAAAAATGGTTTTTCTTGTTTTAGTAATTTTTCTCTAATGAAAATCAAAGAGACTGGTTGAAACAAGAATAAAATAATTATTTCAAGAACAATGATTATTAAACACATAAATTAACAATTTTGGAAATAGCCATTTCTAGATTAAATTGTTGCGAGATGATCTGTAATAGAAACAAAATCCAAAGTGGGGGTAATTTCCCAAATTAATTCTCTGCCTCTATATCATATGTATCATTTAATAAAAATGGGTTTATGATGATGAGGTTAGTGAACCCCATCAATTCCATTATCATTGATGAGCTTCGTTGAACCTGATCATCGACCCAAAAATATCCTCGTTCATCATCAAAGGGTCTCTCGTGGTGGGTCTCCATTGCTCTTAATTCTCAAGATTTTTTTAACCCTTAATAATTATTATAATGGGATTCTAAAGTTCATTAGGTTAGTTCAAACATTTAATACCTCAAATAAATTAATTTATTTAATTTTATTTAACATATTCATTAGTGACTGAACATCACCCCAAAACCTGATGTGAGTAAGGTTTTTGTCATTACTTAGGTAAAACCTAAGTTTTGGATTCAAAAATGGTCTTATATTTCCCATATAATACTCTATTAAAGATATAATCATTTATTTATAAGATTATGTGTGTGCATGTGTGAATATATTTTAATATTTTTAATATATTAACATCGATGATAAAAAAACCCTAAACATTGCCCCAACTCTACAACTAGCTCCAAAAATATTATTTAAAATATTAAAATATATATATAATCATAAAAAATGAATTTTTTATGATCTCCCTATATTCAAGTATTTTTGTCTTGAAAAGTAGGAACTACTAAAACAAGTGAGTGTAATGAGTTTGCATCTGGTTCTCTTATTCCCATGAGCTCTCTTGAAGTTTATTAAATAGTCATAGAATGAGTACAAGTGGAATTTTCTACCCATTATGGATATTTTTGTTGATTTCATGAAGTTTTGAGATGTTTCTTTGAAAAGAAGAAACTTGTTAATGGAGGATAAAGAATTTATTTAGTGTTGTATTTTGTCATTCAACATAAATAACCTAACATTATTAAGACCATAAATCACTTACCATTGTTTCCTTACTTAAAATAGTGTTTGGATGGAGTCCAAAAACCAAGTTAAATATATGGAGTCCAATAGACTAAAGTGATCGGATAGAGTGTGGATCAAATAAATTATCCAATTATGCTCACAGTTTTATCAGAAAAATAGGTCTGATAAATAAAATTAGGTGATGCTTTATTGATCCTCAATGAACTCAAGAATCATGTTTATATAAATATATTCATGACCTTATATAAAGTTGGTTGAATAAAAAACATGGTTGAACTATCATTCTAGGATAAATAAAAGTGATGTGGGTGTTTTTTTAAAAAAAATTAATGGATATAGAGGTGTGTGAAGGGATTCACAAGAACTTTCATGAGTTCACCAGTTAGATGAATGTTAGAAAATTAAATCTGTATCATTTTTTTTAATAAAGTTCATCATAAATATGTTTTCAAGTGAAGTCATCAAATAGAGACACCAAATAAGGTAACTCAGAGAGATTTTTATAATGGATTCCAAGTTTTTAGTTAGAGTCTTTCTAATGATTCCATCAGACAAAGGCTTCTATGTTCATAGATTAATGAGATGTTTCTGAATGACTAGGTAGAGTTATCTAATAATCATATGGATGGTTTCTAAAGCAAGTCATTGGATATAGAAATCTTGGAAGATCTACTAGGATTCGTTAGATGAATAAAATTGGACAGACATTTGGGAACCCATTAGATGGAGGAAGGGTCTTGTGAAAGATTTCTAAGGGTAGATCAAACATATTTTGTGGATGAAGAGTATTTTTTTGAAGGATCATTGAACATATCACCACTAGATGGATAATTTGATACAATGAAGAATTAGATGATGTTTTGTTAATCATTATAAAGTTTTTTTTATGATATTAAATGTGATTATGATGAGTTATATATTCAACTCTGCAATAATAATAAAGAGAATATCATTATATATGACAAGTTTTTAGGATGTTTGAAGAGTTCACTAACAAAACTTTTAAGGAAATTTTCCTATAAAGTTTTAATGACTCCTATCTTTTAAAAAGTTTTAAGGTGGTCAAATATAGAAAATTTTGAGGGGGATATTAAAAATTGATAACATGAAATTCAAATTTTGAGTTCTCTATCATCCCTAGATTTTTAGAGAAATTTTTATTATATAAAGGAAGTTAATTTTGTTGAAAAATATTACTACTTATGATATTAGCTTTGGATGAATTGCTGAAATTTTGAGGTTCCAACTTAAGATATTGAGAGTTTGTGTTTCAAAACATCAGATGTAGTAGAATCAGGCTGATGGATACCAAAAAAAGTTTCTTATCGATTGGTATCATAAGAACAGGGTAAAGAATAATCAGATGAATATGTTTGACATAGTGGTATTGGAGGTATCATACTGAGGTTGAACAAACTAAGTATACAAGAAGGTAAATTCCATATAGACTTCTACTGGATATAAAAAAGTTCTTCCTCATTGTTATGCAAGAAATTAGAGAGGAATAATAATTACTTCCATGAAGGTAAATCATGAAGAAAGTTTGTGAATTATAGTGACAACATACCAAAGTTTATCCATGAAGGTTCATATTGTTATTACAACACATTATTATATCATGTTATCTATGTAATGAGAACATGCACTATTGTAAGGACTATAGTGTTATTCAAGTGACGGATATTCCATTCTTATTATAACCACCAAAAATCATATTTTCTAGTGGTTTTTGTAGTATTGGATTACTTTTAAACCATGATAAGGACAAAATACTATTATTGAGTAGTGAAATTTGTAAATATCTTTGTTCGTATGGGTGTTCTTGTTTATTTTTTTCAAAAAAAATCATTTATTTCTAACTAAAGGTAAGGTTTATTTATTAATTAATAAATAATAAAAATATAAGATCATTAATTCACCCTCCCCACCCCCTTTATTAATTACATTGATCCTAATTTGTCCTTTCAATTGGTATCCGAGAAAGGTTCCCTTCATTGACTCTTTACTAAAAATTGAAGAAAATGGAGGTTTTCATAGATATTAGAACTCTATAAATAGTAAAGAGATTCATATCTTTAATGGTAATAACTATCATATTTAGAACAACATACTGCTACCTTATCTTATTTCCATTAGTTAATAATTTTATGAAGCTTCTACAGATGGTTTCCCTCCTCCTACTGATGGTGTTCCCTTAATAGCTAACGATAAGGAGAATTTAGAGAATAATGGGAGATACAAGAATGTTATACTTTACTCACTCATTTAAAGTGGATTTATGAGGTTTAGAGGTATTAAAAAATCCAGATGCGTCTAGGATAATATAAATAAATTTTATGAAGAAAATATGAAAGTGAAGAAAGAAAATTTATAGATATGGATATTTAAGTATGAATACCTTAATATGAGAAATGATGAATTTATTGGTTCATTATTTACAGGGGTTAATGAAATTGTAAGAACAATAAGAATTTTTTGTGAGAAGTCAGAATATTCAGATGTTGTAGGAATGATTTTAAAAAAATAGAATAAATTTTATTCCAATGTATCATATATAGATGATAGAGATCCAAAAACTCTATATTCGGATGATCTTAATTTCATTCTCATTATTTATATAATAAGAATAGAAAAGGATATCTATAATAAAGAAAAGGTTGATCAGTATATCTCTTTCAAAGTTTCAAGGAAAGGAAAGTTTAAGAAATTTCACAAGCAACAATTTAGTGATTTTGACACTGAAGATGGGGTTATTAAAAAATTTGATGAATTCATGTCTTTATTTTCTAGAAATATGAAAATAGGCACAAGTAAAAAATAAATTTACCATTGAAATGATTTAGTTTTAGATCCATTGGACACTTTTATGAAAAGTTTCCAAGATTAAATAAATATAAATATTGTGAGGAAGAATATATAAAGTCTAGAATATCTCTAAAATATATGGAAGACAAATGAAATTCCTATGTAAAGGGAAAGGATAAGATATTCTATAAATAAAAAAAGGAGGTATTATAGAGGGGAGGGATGATAGAGGTGGGACTTTCTCTCTCAAAGTTTTAGCACATCTAGGGTTTGGAATGGTGATTGCGGCACCGTCAGGTGCAGACCTTATTCCTCATGGTTGGTTCGAGGGATACAAACATGTTGCGGTGAGGGGTGGTGTGAGCGGCGTGAGTTTGGGTGCATCCAGACCCGCAGTGGCGGTTCCTGATTCAGATGACAATGTTAATGTGGTGACGGTGACAGATGCGGATAGTGTGGGTGGCATGGCGACTGTGTCGTCTGGTGATGTGAGAGTGGTAGCGATCGTTGTGGATGGTGCAAGTGGCGGTTTGACATCCAGTGCTGCGACGATAAAGGATATTGTGAATCTTGAGGGTGGAGTGACGATTCCCGATTATGTGAGTAAGGCGGTGATGCCTAGTGCGGGAGGTGCGACTGTGCCAGAGTTTAAACCCACTGGATTGGACCAGATCCATAGCTCTATGGCAGTGGATGTTCCAACTCCAGTTGTGGGCAACATGTGGCCTTCGTTGATAGTGGTTGGGAAGGATAGGGTAGCATTTTATCTCCCACATCAGGAGGCCAAGAAATTTGATCTTAGTAAAATATATTTTGCATAGGTTAAAGACATTGTTCTGAATCAAATTTTTAAGAAAGGTGAAACTACTCACGTGACTGCTAGCAGAGAAGCAATTCTTGATAGGTTTAAAATTTGTGAACACTCCATAATTTCTAGGCTTGTTCTTCCCGCTGAAGTAAAGCCTTGGAAACTTGTTGATTTAGTTTAGAAGTTGACCTCTGTATGGGGTTTTTCTAGCTGGAGGTGCATTCCCTTAGGTCGAGGTTATTTTCATATCATGTTTCCATCAGAGGAGATAAAGCGAAGGTCTTGGGGGATTGGCTCAATCGCCTTAAGGCCAGGTATGTTATGCTTTCAAGAGTGGGATTTTTTCTTTAATCCTTTCACTATTAAAAACACCAAAGCTCAAGTCTATATCAAGATTATTGGCCTTAATTGGATATTGTGGCATTCTAAAATATTATTTGATATTGCATCTGCTGTGGGGATCCTAATCAAGATGGATAATAATACTGAGAATGCCAGATTTGGTCATTATTCTAGAGTTCTAGTCAAGGTTTATTTGAGCACTATCTTGATCTATAATTTTGTTTTGTCAGCACTTTATGATGATATTACTTTAAAGGTGGATTATGAACGACAGCCTGACTTTTGTCCAATGTGCTAAATGATTGGTCATGTCAAGGATAAATGCCACAAGTTTGTGGTTTTCGCGTTTTTCTCCTACAAAGGGCACCCTGAAGCTTCTTTTAGAAACAAATCAAGGATTCAGTTGACAAAAAATAAGGTGAACCCAATTGGTGTCACAAAACCCACTCTTGAAAAAGGAGATGTGTAGACTAGAGATGGTGCAACCAAGGAGTTGACACAAGAGACTCATAGGTCAGGGGAAATGGACCCATAGATCCAAACGGATGAGGGCCATCTTGTGACATCGACGCAAAAATCTGATCAGGCAATTGAAGGGAAACAAAATATGGGTGATGTGAACATCTCAAGGATTCAAGAGGAAATCAATAAATTAAGGGAAACTAATGGGATCCAGGGAATGTGGGAGGACATCAATGATGATTCCCTAATAAACCATCATATAGTCAGGTAGTATCCAAAGGGTCTCCTAGGAAAGCAAGATGGAGTAAAGACTATTCCTATCTCAAGCCGACTATGGTCACCAGGTCTCATGGTCCCTTAGATGACTCTGATTGGTATGATGATTATGATGATGTGTGTCATTTTGAGTATGAATTGTGATGTTTTCTTGTTTATTTTGGCATGAGGTCATGATGCTTGTATGACCCCTTTCATCTCCTTCTTATACCTCTTTTTTATTTTAATAAGAGGGTTCTGCCCAAATCTTCTTTCTAAAAAAAAGGGACCCTTTTGACTAAGTGTGAGGAAGATTATGATATTGAAGAGGAAGTTATAAACTCTAGTGATGATGCTGCTAAAAACATACTTATTATAAAATTAATTGATGAAACGATAACCATGTATAAAAGTAGTAACTCTAGAGAATAATAGAAGACTCATATGGAGTTTATTATTAAAATATAGTTGGGATAATGTCTCTCAAAGATTGGTTGACTTGAAATAGTGAAGAAGAAGTTTATGAAAGATTATATTTTATCAAACAATAAATAATTATTTCTTAAATAAAAATACATAGTTCTAAAAGATATTGATGATCTAAATAAGTTAACTGATAAATATAAAAATATCAATATCAATCTTTAAGAAAAGATAAAGGTCAAGAATAAATAATTTTATCTTGTTCAATAAAAAAAACAAAAAATGAAATGAAAAACTTCTATAACTCGGTCTTCTAAGTAGGTGGATTTTATAGTAAATTTAAACCTTATAAGGATCTAAAAAAATTGTCCTTATAGATTAATAATAATGTTTATGATATTTAGAAGAAAATAAAAGTTAATAATATCATGTATATAGCAAAAAAATTGTAGTTCAAAATCCTAAAATTTTTAAGGATTCAAAGTCTAAACCAAAATATAATACTAATAGAGATTTTTTTAAGTCTGAGGACAAATATAATATGAATAAGAAGATTTTAGGTGGCTACCAAAACTTTGGTGTGCAACAAAGTGCTAAGGTGGATGGTAAGAAAGATAATGGAAATCAGGTCCACGGTTCTACATAGCATGTAATATTTAGAGGACATTATGCTTTCAATGGTCATTTCTAGTATTGTGGAAGATTTTGGAATATGAAAAAAAATGTTTTTGGATTAATCATAATCACTACATTGAATATAGGAGAAACTAGAGGCAGATTTTGAGGGGGAGTTAACCCACTTAAAAAGGGAAACTAGAAAAATCTAGTTTTAAAATAAAATAAAACAATTGCAACCTAATAAAACATTTTATGAAAGATTTGATCATCCTAGATATATTTATAAAGTATGTCTTATTATGTTACTTCCATAAAAAAAATTTATATAAAAAATCTAAAAAGCTGCATGAGGAGGAAAAAAGATAAGGAAAGGGTCTTAGTTATTGAAATTTCTCTCAAATATACAAAAAGATAATGAACATGGATGTTTTATATTTGGTGTTATTCATATATGAATAGAGATTTGAAATTTTTGAAGAATTTCAATGATTAAAAATAAGGGATAGTGAATTTTAGAAACAATGATTACCTAACAATCAAATTCATTTTATCTTCTATCATTGGAAAAGAAAAGTTAAAATACAAAAGAACCTTATTGTTGATGCATTGAAACATAACTTGTTGTGTGCTTCACAACTCTATGATGAATTAAAAAATTTAATAAATAATGGATTTATTTTTTAAAATCATTGAATATGGTAAAGTTATAAAAATAGGTGAAAAAACCAAAGGAAACTTGTTTCAAGTTGGAGATGCATAGTATTTATATGATCTGGTCATGATAGAAGAAAATAAATTATGGCATAAGAGGTTGGTATATATTTTCTAGAGGAATATGAGAAAGTTGAAAAATATATAAATTATCTGTGATATTATTGAAATGAAAAAAAATGAATAGATTGGTGTTTTTAGATATATCATAAAGAAATATTACCAACTCAGTTCATAATAAAGTTGAGATAAATTAAACTCAACTCTTTGAGATTATACATTCATTTATATGCAGTCCCATGATAAATAAATGAAAAAAATGGAGATAATTTATTTATTTCCTTTATTGATGATTTTACTTGTATTACATGTATTATATTTTTGAAACATAAACAGAGGATCTCAAAATGTTAAAGAGTTTTAGGAGAGGTACTGAAAATGAATTTGGATATAAAATGAAGAATATTTGAATTGATAATGGTGTTTAATATAAAAATGGTAAGTGTAAATACTATCTTAAAAATCATGGAATTCTCCATGAATTTAGTGCACCATACACACCACAATAGAATAGTATTTCTAAAATAATAAATATAATTGTGGTTTAAATGGAATGAACGGTGTTCATTGAACATAATACTTCTTGATACTTTTAGAGTAAATATATGGGAGCAGTTATCCACATTCATAATTTTTGTTTTTATAGTAAAAACTATGATATGAATCCTTATGAGATATATTACAAAGAAACCCCATGTTTTAAATACCTAAGGGTGTTTGGAAGTCACTACATTATCAAAGTTAAAGGTGAAAATATTGGGAGGTTTTATTAAATAGGAGTTGATGGAATGTTTCTTAGATACTCACTTAATGTTAAAGGTTATATGTGATATAATAAATAAATAGGTAAGATTAATGAATTTTTAGATGTGAATTTTTTAGAACATTATGATATAAAGTTTACACAATAAGATACAGATATAAGATAATGTGAAGGTGAATTTTTCAACAAAACAAAGTTTATGAAATAATTAAAGATATAGAAGTTTTTAAAGATGAAGATTCTAACTTAGTTATTTGAAGTGATGAGGGAAAATCTCGCACATTTTATCCTAGACTGTGAAAATATGTGAAAGTATAAAACATCATTATAGATCAAGGGAAATAACTTCAAACAAGAAAAACATCTAGGTCAGTTTCACATTCTTCCTTATATTCACAGGTTGATCCAAGAGATATTTAAGAATATTTGGAGCATCAAGAGTGAATTGATACCTTGAATGAAGATATGGGTTAGATTGACAATAATGATACATGGGAAATCATTATAAAACCATAAAATAATAATGTGATTGGAACAAAATGGGTTTTCTGAAATAAGTTGACTGAAGAAGGTTAATTGATAAGAAATAAGGCATGCCTGGTTTGAGATGGCTACTCACAGGTTGAAGTTAGTGATTTTGAAGAAACCTTTTTCCCAGTATAAAGATTTGAAATTATCATAATCTTTTTTTATTATTGTACAATGTATATATAAGATATTTTGGATGGATGTAAAGTTGGTTTTTCTTAATATATAGCTTGATTATTAAGTTTATGTTGAACAACTATGTGTCTTCATGCTTGTTCATAATGAATGTTTTGTGTGAAAGTTGAATAAGTATTTGTATAGGTTGAAGAAATATCTAAGATCTTGGTATTCTAAATTGGATACATGCTTAAGAAAGTTGAATTTCAAGAAATGAAGAGTTGAGAGTAACCTCTACCTAAAATAAAATCAATAGGTTTCCCAAATTTTTATAGTTTATGTTGATAATATCATACTATCAAGGAATGGTGAATAAATTTGTGACAATTTTGTTGATTAAATTAAGAAGTTAGTTAAAATGTTTATTCTAGGAAAAATAAAATACATTCTTGTCTTAAAAATGTCTGAAAAGAAGTACATTTTCCTATATTAAGAGATGTATGTAAAGTAAATTTGGGATACGTTTGGTGTGGAAGATTAAAATCCTATTTTTTCACCCATTTTAGTTGGAAAAAGGTTGAAAAATATGGGAAAGGAAAGGATGTTGATCCTAAATAGTTTAGAAAGTTTATCAGAAGCCTATTATATCTAACAACCTTGAGGCCAGATATAGTGTATTTTGTTACTCTTTGTTCTGGGTATCAAAGTGCAACAAAATTATCTCATATTACTGTTGGAAAAAGAATTATTAGATATATTAAAGGCATAATTAATTTAGGAATAAAATGTGAAATCATAGGAAAAATTAATATGTTTGGTTATACAGAAGCTGGTTAAGAAGGTTGTGATGATGATAGAATATTCACATATGGTGTATTTTTCTTCTTAGGATAAATATGTGTGAGTTTTCATATAAAGAACAAAAATTTTAGTAAACCTTAGTATTTTAGAAGCTAAGTATGTAGCTTCTACTAAATTTGAAACACAATTAATTTTGGTGAATACATAGATGAAATATTTATTAGTTGATGTGAATTTACCCCTTCTCTTGAGTTGTGATAATCAAAGTTCTATAAATCCCACTATAAATCCAGTGAAACATTCTTGTTCTAAGAATATTTATATTAAATATCACATCATCAAAGTGCATGTGGAAATAAATGAACTAATTCGATAGTTTGTTCCTATAATGGATCAAGTTTATGATATCTTTACTAAACCATTACTGAAGTAAAATTTTCATAATATGAGTTTGATCAAGGGTGAAAAACCACACTCACTTCAAGGATAAGGTATATAATATATGTCCCCTCTCTCATATTTTCTTTTTATGGTGTTTTTAAAGGGGGATAAAATTTATAACATAAATATATCCATAAGTGTGTACTTTAACTTTAAAGGGTGATCATAGATCAATGTGGATTGTTAAAAGGGGTAAGTTGTGATTTCAACATGTTTGAACTACTTTAGCATTTTTTTTGAAGTGGATGCAGGAATTTGTTCTTACAAGTTTAAGTTGTTTTTTATAATGAATGTTCACTGTAAAATAATTATTTATAAATGTTTTTTTAGAAAATTTTCTTAAATCACTACTTATGGACAACATGGAATTATTGTTCAATTATTTTCTTTTTCTTACTCTAGTTTTTCTCACATAGTCTTAGAATTTATAGATAAGTGATCCATCTCCTAAGTTACAAACTTTAATTGATTTATGTTACTTGGTTTATAACAAAATCCAAAGGTATATATTGTTGATACCATGATATTTTTAGGTGTTTTTGTGATAAGAAGAATCTTGTTAATGAATGAATAAAGATTTATTTTTTTTATATATTTTTTTCAACATAAATCAATTTACATTATCAAGACCATAAATCACTTAACATTGTTTCTTTCTTTACAAAGGTTATCTAATGGAGTCCAATGGATTGAGTTGAACAAATATGGTTTAATGAACTAAATTACCAAATGGAGTATGGATCAAAATGTTTATTCAATTATGGTCATAGTTTTATCAAACATAAATTTCCAATAAATAAAATTAGGTGATGCTTTTTTAATCCTAAATGAACTCAAGAGTCATGTTTATACAGTCATATTTATGATCCTAGATAAAATTGGTTGAATTAATAACTTGGTGGGACTATCATTCCTATATAAAAAAAGATTTATGGGAGTTTCCATTAAAGTTGGAATAGATAGAGAGGTATGTGAAGGAAACCACATGAAATTTCATGAGTTCATCAGTCAGATTAATGTTAGAAAAGCAATGGAAAATATTTTTCAAGTAAATTTCATCATACATATGTCTCCCAGAAAATTCATCATATAGATCCATTGGAAAAAGTAACTTGAAGAGATTTGAATAGAGGATTCCAAGTTATCGATCATAGTATTTATAATGATGCCATCAAACAAAAAGGTTTCTATATTGGGACATTGGACAGATGTTTCAAAATGATCATAAAAATTTCTCTAAATCATTCTATAGAAGGTTTTGGAAGTTGGTTACTGGAAAAAGGAATCTTATAAGATCATTGTGGGTTTATTAGATAAAGAAAAACGAAAAAAAAATCTAGGAACCCATCATATGGAGGAATTATAGTGTGAAAGAATTTTAAGGGAAGTTCAAATAGATTTGGTGAACAAAGAATGTTTTTGTGAAGGAACATTGGATATAGCTCCATTATAAATAGAAATTCCTATGAATAAGAACTGGATTAAGTTTTTTCAATCTTTTTAAAGAATTTTTTGAAGATATTAAATGTGATGATATTGAGTTGGACATTCAGAACTCTAATAATCATGAAGGGAATATCATGATATAATCTAAGTTTTCTGGATGTATAAAGAGTTCAGTGAAGCCACATTTTAAGGGAAGTTACCTAAAAAGGTTTAATGAATTATATCTTTTAGGAAGTTTGAAGGAGGTCAAGCATATAAATCTTTGAGAGGTATTGTTTCGACCCAAGGTGGAACATGTATGGACAGACAAAATAGTCTAATGAGAATCATCACTCATCTATTATGGTAGATAGTTTCACATAATTATCTTTGTTTCAGACCAATCTGTGTCGTTATCCTTTAGGGGGAATTGTATAGAACCTGTGGAAACTGGGTAGTTTATCCCTTTTGCGTTATAAAGGAGGTGCCACAATCAAATGGTCCCAGCGGGTGATTTCATGGGGTTAAATATTTGAGAAATCAGTCTTCTTAGGATATGACTTCCACATATAGTCTCTAATGGGTTTATTTGTGGGGCCAGAAACACCCAACGGCCCTAGTATCCATGATTCATGGGCCTTCTTTCCAAAGGCAGGTGCTCATTGGATGACGATTTTTCCAAAGACACTTAAGGACTCAATTGGTCAATAGGATGGGAGGTCGGGCTCATCACACCCTTTGGGGGGTATTTCCTACTCTAAGACTCTGTTATAGATTTAAGTCGTGTTCATAGGTTCATGAATCCTCAGTTTATTCCCAAAGAGTGTATCTTCGGGCTACCCCTAATTTGAAGGATCATCATTGTTATACATAGATTTGATACTACGGAGGAAATGTAGACTTAATCCATGAAATAACGTTATCTAGAGTTTATCGTCATATAGTAGAGATGAAAGATGATTTTATGTTAGGGTCGGACCCATAAGATGGGCTTCCTACATATCCTCATGAGAGGAATTAGATCCCATTTAGTTTGGTTAGCTTGAGGGTTGGACATAAGAGGAGGCCCATTTATTGGGGGAATAATTGGGTTGACCCTTTTGGAGGGGAACCTATTTGAGCTCAGGCTTTCAAGTAGGTACCCTATGTATCCTAGTTTGAATAGGAATCAGAGTTCTCATAGTTTAGGATGGGTTGGGGCTCTAGCATGGAAGCTTCCCATTTGAAGGTAACATGAATGGGTGAATGCTTTTAGAAGGAAACCCCTTTCGAGCTTAGTCCTTCAAGCAGACATCCAACATATCCTAGTTTGAACAGGAATCATAGTTATCATAGTTCAAAATTGGTTTGTTGTGTGGATGTTGTAATCATCACAAATCTCTAAGTCCACATGATTCATTCTCAGTGTGAGAAACAAGAGGATGTGATAGATTCAAAAAACCACACATCTTCTTTCCTGCCGATATAAGAGGTTAGGCCTACAACAGAAGAAGTCGAGGCAATAGTGGGCAAGGTTGCAGAGCGATGCACCCTTCAATATGGGATGACATTGGAAGTCATGAGGCCTACCTCTCATAAGGTTGGGACTTAACTCATTGGGAGTGCCCCAAAATGCACTCTAGGATAGGGGAGAAATTTCACCTCTCATCAAAAGGAGAAGTGAGCATGATTCCTTTTACTGATCACCATTCCTCATTGAATGGAAAAGAAAGTTATTGCTCTTAATCCATAGAATGGGGAGGTTCACGTCAGCATCCCAAGGTTGGAATCTGGGTTACCATGTGAATTTATACTTATATAAATCTCAGGATTCCGAAACATTGTGGGGATAGCCTTTTTGGATCATATTACCATGGGTATGTTGACTGAGAGGGGAACGCTGATGCATCTGATTATCTAATCATATTGGTTTGGTGGCATTCGATGAGGCTTTCACCTAATGTCGATGGATTGGTTCGTGGAGGAGTTGTGGAGGAATGGATGGTAATGGAGGGGTGAGATTTAATCTAGAGGGAAATACACCCAAAGATACCCCATTCCGCATATTATTTTCTCACACAGGATGGGGTATCCCTACATACCATAGTGTTATACGGGTAGATGGGTCGTCCTCCAACCGAAGTGGTACGTAGGATTGGGTATGAACCACCGCATACCAAAGTGGTACGTGATCCTGGATATGTTCTGCCACACCACTTTGGTTTTCACCTATGTACTGATGCAGTATGAGGCATGGGGTTTAATCCGCATCGTGATGCACCATACAGAACACCACATTGAAGAAGTGTCCTAAAACCTGTGGTTCGCAGGGATTTCATCTATGAGGATTTTATGGTTCGCGACGGCACCAATTAGCCCCATGGTTCACTGATTATTATTAGGTTTCTTCTTTTTATGGTTTGTGTCTATTTATACCTATAGAAATGTGATTCGCAGTTTTCACTTTACTGACAATTAGAAACCGAAGTTAGAATACTCTCTGAATTTTTTCTTCCAACCTCTAGGGTCTCCTTCATGCATTATTTGTTCGTCCTCCTTTTCACTTCCTCCCATGCTCCTTTTACAGAGAATTATGGAAATCATATTTTTGGGCATGCAACACCATTTGCAGAAGCCCATGAAGATATATCTCAACCTGCAGAAGACTCGATCAATCAGGGTTTGTGGAGGTTGTGGTTCACAGTTTTTGGTTTGTGGTTTATGGAACCCGACTATCTTAATTTGTTTGTGAACTTCTGAGTTTGTGGGATGGTATACGGATGGAAACCCTGTGCTTGATTTCACCAATGACATGGTTCGTGGCTTCTCAAGTTTGTCGGCCATCGCCCTGTGGGCCAGTGCCTCATGGGTCCTTTCGCATATTGGTGGTTCATGGTTCATGCACCCCGCAAACATTTCCCAGTGATGGTACGCGGTTCACTTGAAACTATTGAAAATTTTTATTTTTCATGTTTATTCTCAAAATTTCAATTAAATTTGCATCCATTTTCCTTGATGGACCATTAGGAATGTTTAATTCCTTCTACAAAGTTATTTTAGGAGTATTTACTTCCCTTTGCGAAGTTTTCAGGACCCTAAAAATTCCCTGCATCAGAATGGGGTCTGTTCTAAATGAAGAGGAAGATATTCTAATGTAGAAGTGGTCCTGAACTAAAGTGGTTTGCGGTAGAATAGATAGGTCTGGTAGGGGGAAACACACCTATTTACAAGGGCCCAGGTCATTTGTATTTTACCATTTCTCATGGAAAAAAGTGCTCTCAACCTCCTCTTGGATTTCTCTACGTCCGTGTATCGCCTCCTTTGTGAAATCCACATTCACAAACCACCTTGTAAGTGTCATGAACTGAACACTTCACAATTTCTTCTGCCTGTGAGCTGAATTTTGGGTTTCATAAACCATGTTGTATAAATTAAAACTAAAGTCTGGACTTCCTCATAGGAGAACACTATGCGATATACATGTTCCACACACTGAATTTAAATCGGTGAACTTAACTTTAATCCTTATTAAACTAAACTTAAACTCTTAATCATCATTATTTTAATACCATCATGGTGAGGCCTCAGTTCGTGGTTTCTTTCTTTTGTGAACCCCTCTATTTTCTGGACAACACTCTGTGGGCTAGTGCCTTGCGGTATTTTCACATATTGTGGATGTACGTGGGATATATCTTCCATGTACTATGTAGTATGCAGGGAATGGTCTCCATGTACCATTCGGTACATAGGAAATGGTTTCTGTGTAATATTTCGGAGATCACTACACGAAGCCCCATGTGGACCCTCTTTTTAAGTCCTTTGGCCATTTTTGTGTCCTTTATTCAATAATTTTCTCATTAGACTAACTTTTTTGGGCTTTTGGATCTTCTTGTGCAGACTGTAGTGGCTCTTCCATCGACTGTTACTGATGTTGTTGTTCCTACTGAGGCTACTGCTACTTTCCCTCTATATACTTTTGATGAAAGATTGAAGAACCTAGTAGATTTGGTTGATGAAAAAACTCTAGTTGTTCCATTACATCAATCTTTGGGTAATCTTCTTACAGTGAGTCAAAGGGAGTACTCAGCTTCATAAAGGCTTCCAAATTATGG
The DNA here is from genome assembly GCA_963277665.1 of Viscum album. Taxonomy (NCBI): domain Eukaryota; kingdom Viridiplantae; phylum Streptophyta; class Magnoliopsida; order Santalales; family Viscaceae; genus Viscum; species Viscum album. The sequence goes on along the minus strand of OY728148.1, from coordinate 1,806,078,842 downwards.
GTTTGGTCTACTGTCAATGCATCGATTCCAAAACCAAATCAGGATGATCAGTCTACGGCTTGGATAACTAACACCTCTATCCTGAAGGCCATGATTTTTTACAAGGGATGATACCTCCAAAGAGATATTACTATTGGGACTCTACTGAGCTACGCACCTCGAAACTTAGAAGAGGTGTAATGGAAGCCAGACAAGATGACCCATTGTTATCAAAGAATTGTGCAGAAGGTTGCAGTTAATTAACAACACAGCTGGTCATCTAAGCGGGATCTTCGCTCTGGAGGCTCGTTCGACTTAAACTGGTGGTGAGTTTTTGGGTTTTCCAGAGTTGCAAGGAATTTCAGGCTGAGTTATAGGCCATGGGACTATATGAGGCTGCTTGGTTATCTAAGACATACACTCATCAACCCAATGTACTTATTTCATAGCTCTTGATCTGGTGAATCCTAGACACTAATACCTTTCATTTAACCCACGGGGAAGTCATCATTCTTCTTTGGGACATCTGGCTAATTTTGGGAGTCCCTATTGTTAGGAATATGTATGATGAATTCCTAACTCCTTCCTGTGTTTGGGAGAACGAAGAGAGGACCCATCCTTTGTCCAAGAAACTCATCATTCAGGTAAAGGGACTTTTAAAGGAATTCGATCCTTTTTTGAAGTAGGACATTCCTTTTGTTGAGTGGTTTGGTTCCATTGTTAAGAAAATTGGTCTAGAGCCCAATCCACATAGACCCAGGTCTTGTCCTACCAAAACAACCCAGAGGCGAGTGGGTACCTATTGGCCCACCTTGGAAGAGGGGAAATTTTATAAATGGGTATGGGGGATTTTCCCTGATGTTGATCAATTATTTCGATTGGAAGCCTTCTTGGACATGTTTTTGAGTGGGTGGATCTTACCTGTACGGGAATCTGGTGGTGTAAGAGCCTCAACTTTCATTATGGCCGCTTAGCTAGCCACTGGTAGATGCATCAATCTAGCTATTCCAGTTTTGTCCAAGATTTATCGCTTTCTGGGTCAGATCAGTGAATGGGGGCCACCTTACTAGATGATTGGGGTCTTCCAAATCCTTTGGGGCTAGATAGGATCTCACATAGGAGTTTATACCTTTATCAATTCCTTACCAATTCCACATTCCATCCTCCAATCATATCTTTAGAGTACCAAAGGGGTTATTCCAATGGCTTGGGCCTCACATGATAAGCAAGAGGAGCAAACTGAAAAGAATGAGAAAGACTTAATGGATCATCTCAATGTCCATGAATATTTTTCTTATAATACTTATGATTCACCTTATGGTACTGTTATGAATAATGTGTCTGAAGAATTTGTCAACCAAGGCTACTTTTTTTCTTATAATACTTATAATACTTATGATTCACCTTATGATTCACCTTACATATTCAGTCATTAATTTAATTGTATCCATAAGTTGTGTCATCTCACTCTCAACATTGTTCTTTAAGTGAAAAATCTGATGATAGCGCGTCAACTGTGGTTGATGTTTACTCTAGAGGACACCTAGTGCCAGGTCAAACTTCTGGATTCCATGGATTTTGTACCCTTCCTCACCAAAAGCTATGCTAATTCCTGGGTTAAATCATACCCAGATGTCCAATTAACTGATCTATTTTCTATCATGATAACTTCAAAGTCATCCAATACCAAGGGGAATGAGAAGAAAAAGGGAGTTTGCAGGCACTCTCATCCAAGAAAAGTCCTTCGAAATCCTCTCAACTCTCCCCTGAGGAAATTTGTGAAAGACGGGGTCATGACTTCATGGGAAGCTGAATGAGCTATTGATGCTACTACTGGGAACCCACCATCCATCCCTCCTGAGGTTGATTTCGTAATGTCCTAGAGGCAATGGGACCTTTTGAAAGGCCGCCAATCCACTCGCAATTAGTCCCCTCATGATTTATGGTAGCTTATCCGGACTAGGGAAGTTTATCTTAATGACATTGGTTATGTGTCAGGACCCACTAACTTCTCTTTTTATGAGGATCCTAAGAATGTGGGTCATTACCTTGAGGACCTCAAGACCCTAATCTATTCTTTAAATGGTCTTCGCAAATACTTTCATTGGGTACTTTCCATGCTATGACCAAAAACCGATGATGAGGATAACGATGTCACTAGATCACCTATTGAATCTTTAGTGAGAGAAGCTTCCTACCTACTCCCAACATCCCATAAGCATTCATTTCTTGGGGTTCCCAAGTCTGTAGGAACACCCAGGAATCATTTGCAGCTAACAAAATCCACTCTTCTTCACCATACCAATCCTCCAGCACTATACATCCCAGTCATAGCTACATTTCTAGACACCCGGAGGGTCTGGGATGAATTGAGGTCGAATGCTTCTGATGAAGATATTTAGAGACTACATCAGGGAGGAAATTTTGACCCTCTGAGTTTTGAAGGAGCCATTTCCCCTACCTGTATTTCTACTGAAGAAGAGCCTGATGAGTTGGTTGCTTACTTGAACGAAATGGAAAAGTGTCTTCACACTCTCAAAGATAGGAATTACTGGTCTAACTGAGTAGTAATGATGGAAGTACTCCCACTGTATATGAACATCAAGGGAGAGGTCATTTTATCTAAAAGTCCTAGATTTAAATTACCTTTTTTTAGAGATGCTAATTCCCCCCCCCCTTATTTTTTCAGGAGCTCTCAGGGTCTCGAGAAATGTTTATTTCCCTGATTTATTCTCCCAGGGGCACTGTAGCTAGAGATTTCACCCTACCGATTGTGGGGGGTGCTGCGAATGGATCCCTTGGAGCCCAATAACACATGGAACCAGTCATTGCAGACCCTATTAGGGAATTTACCCTCCAACTCCCTTAGGTTATCTTATTCTGGAACCATCTCCATGACAATCGAAGAAATGAAAACATGCCTCCAAACTGTTAAGAAGCATTAGGAGGGGAATCACAAGTAATTATTTGTTCACCTAGTGGTCAAACTGAGTATCCTTATCCTGTTGAATCAATATTACATGTCCAATTTGATCCATATCCTATTGGTAACCCAATGGAAATTGCTCAAGCATATATAGATCATGTTCCCTTTATGGCAGAGGAAGGTTCTCTAGTCATTGTGATTGAACGAAGTATAGTAATAGGGATAACTAAGGAGTTCGGGGGTATTTTCGACCCTTCGGGCATGCCTTATCATACTCAAATAATCTTTACCTCAATCGTAGAATAACTTCAAGAATTTGGGGCCTTGTTTGAACATTTTGATCCTATTACCATGGAGAAATATAGGGAAACCTTTATGGTAGGGGCTGAATCCAGTGATGAGCCTCAAGCACTATAGGATCGTGGAGGGACTTTAAATCTTGAGGAACCAATAATTCTTGATCAAATGGCCTTTACCCACATGGAGGGAGTTCCTTCAAAGATTGATACTCCACTTGCACATGTTGACTCTACCTATGGAGAAGTCACAACCACTGGGGAGGCTATTGTCCCAATCCTTGAAAAATTTGGAGTGGGCTATTGTACCTTTTTCTCCAATTCTAAGAGAAGTTTTGTTTTCAGACCCCAGAATCTCAAGGCCAGTACCCTTCTTCATAATGACTATTAATACAGGCCTAATATCAGTAAGAAACCTTCTGAGGGTTTCCATGTGGATTGTTGTTTTGGTTGGGCACGATCATGGTCCATCAGTGCTTCCAAGAGACTGTGGGGTGCAATAGCTAATTAAATATGTGGTTTCACCATTTCCGTGTAGAGACATTGTCGAGGAGGTGGAAGTTATTGAAGTTGTCTCTCCGATATTTTCAGAATTGCAACCACATGCATTAGAAATTGCGGCGGATGCTCCCACTATGTCCTCTGTTGCAATCATCAGACGTGAGGCTGCTCAGGGATCGAGTCATGTTGTAGCCACTGAATTAAGTCCCTCTCTCATGAAGTTCATCCCTAGCTATATTTATTCATTAGGGAGTGACTCTAAGACTGACTGAGAAGGCTTGGTCGACCTTCGTCCCATCTGTCAAAAGGTGTGGAGTAACATTTGGAGATTAATCTCCCATACTCCATTGGATGAGATTCCAATGAATTTTCTGAGACTAAAACACCATTTTTTGGTCCTGGAATTCATTATATTTGACTATCATGGCATCTATGATATAGTGAGATAGGTGGTTATTACTTAGGAAGCAATTGGTACACTTGAGTCTCATCCTTTTGCTGCAGAGTAGATGACTCATCTTGCTTCTACACGGAAAATTCTTATTGATGAATCCTCCAATAAATATGGAGTGGTTGATAGGTTGCAAAATGATTTCATGAAGAATGATTCTTTAGTGGAACAACTCGACCAAGAAGTGGAGCAGTAGAGCCGGAAGCTAGAGTGACTTAAGCAGGAGCGGGATTGGGATGCGGTTGCTATTAAGGAGCAGCGATGGAATATGAAAGAAGGAGAAAGGACTGTTCTTGAAGCTATGAGGGGCGTGGAGGTACTGCAGGCAGGCATGGAGGGTGAGACTATTAATTTGTTAAAATTTCATCAATCCATTTAGGATTTTCATCCATTGTTGATGAAACTTTGTGATTTTTTCAAACATCTCTTGTAATGATCAAGTCCCACTTTCAAGGAGAGGTTCCAGGCTATGGATGCCTTCCATATATTTATGAAATAGAATGGAATTATTTTTCCCTCCAATGCTTCTTCTTTTCCTTTTCCTATCATTTCAATTAATCATAATTAACCCTATAAACATTATTTCGATTAAGAATTAATCTTAAACCATGATTCGAAACCAGTAAATTGATATAATCAAATCAGGCTCTAATTTTTTCCTTAGCCACATGACTCAGAGAGAATAGTTCAACTATTGTTTGGGTTTTATGGAAAACATCCCAATATTTTGTATATTTTCCATTATTACCATAATTTTTTCCTAAGCCTATATGTTATGGGATTAGCAGGTATAACTTGTATTTTTCTTAGGACTCCCTTTGTGGTTTTTTAACCTAACAAGATTTATGTATCTTTTGAGTATTTGATAGCTCAAAAAAAAAATTTCATGAACCATACATATTATATGTTTAACAATCTGGTACTCGAATTTTATCCATGGTTTCCCTTTACTGGTTTTCCCTCTGGTGAGTATTACATATTTTTGTTTTCTAGTGGTTTATAATCCATCCAATCAGACTTATAATTGATGTTTTAGGTCGAATATCTTTGACAAAAGTTGATGGGGTAGGGGGCCTAATTTTGGATTCATCAGCTAGTAATGTCCTAATAATCTCAGACATGAATGAGGGATTTTTATTAACGATAATTTTTTTATTTTTTGATGTATATGAGGCTTGGGATCCAATTTAGGAATAAATAGGTAGGAAATGACTCTCTTGGGGATAAAATTTCCTTTGATTGATGGTAATTTTATAGGAAACATATGCAGAGCCACCGGGGCATGATATGCATAGTCAAACAAAGGTGTCTGTAGGACAATGACCATCCATTTCCAATAGTCTGGGGGGATTTATAACGCTTTGATTTGCTTTGAGGTTGGGGGCCATAGTGGGTGGACTGTCTAATGGATGATGTTTGAAAGTATTAGAGGAATTTTTATCATCTTTTAATGGGAAACCACTCCCACATGAATTTTATTTGTGTGGGGGAGATTTGGTGAATAGTATGGTTTAACATCATATAACAAGGACACTTGACTCCTATTATGTGAGATCATTTTTCTCTAACAAAGGGAGAGTAAATGATTCCTTAGTTCAATTAGAAGTGATTTTCATCTTTGGAAATTTTAAAATGGAAAGATATATAAGTCATAATCCCTGGGGATTCCGAATATGGGGAGTGAGATGGGACATAAATGTCATGCGGGCATACAAAAACTTTAAAGGACTCTCCTGGGGAAGAATTTTCCTTTTATTTATGGTCATTTTGTAGGAAGCATATGTAGAGCCACCGGGTCATGATATGCATAGTCAAACAAAGGTGTCTGGAATACACTGGCCTTCCATCTATGATGGCTATGAAATATTATGGAGATTGGGAACTTTCTGGACATGGCATATAGGTTATGAAAGGGGGTGATTAAACATAAAATGGGGCATTTTTTTGGCTGAACATTACCGAGAAAACCAGAAATAGGTGTGGGGGCTTTATTTTTCATACGTGGATCAACTTCAAGCATATGGATGGGGCATCTTTATTTTGTATAATCCTTGAGAAACCAAAGGTGAATCAGGATAGGATGTTCTGATATACCGAGGACGTGGGTAAGAAAGAGAATGTAAATCATGACTTTAAGGGTTCTTGAATCAAGAGGAATTTCACATGGATTGTGATTTGTTAGGCGTACTGAGGTAGAAGATGACTCTCCTAAGGAAAAATTTGTCTTTTATTAATGGTCATTTTGTAGGCAACATGTATAGATCCACCGAGGCATGATGTGCATAGTCAAAAAAAGGTGTCTTTAGGACACTGGTCTTCCATATCTAATGGACATGGAGGATTATGGAGATTAAAGATTACTCAAAGTACATAGTTTATGCATGAAATAAGTGTATCTGGATACATTAGAAACATTAAGACTGTGATTCACCCATGGGATCAAGTAATACCCTATATAGATCTAGCTCATATGTAGGGTAAGGCTTATGTCCCATCTTTGGAGTACCATGTAGTTTAACGTCGTAAAGATAGGACATGTGGTTCCTTATGGATAAGGGAACTATAACCTACCTTTTAGGGTCCTACTGTTAGGACCAATCTCTTGGACTAATTTTCTATGATTTCATGGTGGATCTCCTGATAAGGTCCCTAGATCATGTGAGCTATGCTCGATGTGAGAAACAAGGGATTATGAGGATTCCAAGTCACCACTTAAGAATAGAACAATAAATGGAAGGGATAATTTTATGCTTATAATGATGTGATTCAATTTAACATCGTGTAACAACGAATAAATTCTACACAGTTTATCCTCATGTGGGGTGGTCTTAGGGTAATCCCGAAGTGAAAGAAGGGGAAAACAATTAACTTTAAGTAGCCTTGTAGATAGGACTTTTCTGGGGATTCTCTTCTTTGATTCAATTCATTCACAAAAAAGGGGACATTTCAATGTATTCTTTATATGAGTCTAAATCGCAGGATTTAATCCTACCACACATTTATCAAGGGGAAACTGAGTTATGAAGGATTCCTGATAAACATTCCTTATGAAGGTCTAGCCCATGCATAGGAAGAAAAGGCATTTTGTTTGAGGTGTTCGAGCCAAGATAAGAATCAAAGCATTGCCATTATGTGGTGATGTTTAAATTCGTATAGTCAGGACATTTCTAACCATGCATTTTAGCATCATGTGATAAGGGCATAAGCAACACAGTTTACCATCATGCTGTAGAGAAAACTTGTCACGAAGACTATAAATAGATTTGAGTTGATCATGGTTGTGATATTTTAGAATTCCTTAGACATTAGTGATGATAGAAGGTGTAAACCATAGTCACAAGGGGTCCTTGGATTAGGAGAATGACACGGGTCTTGAAATCCATTGGGTGTATGAAAATAGGAAAGGACACTCATGGGGATGAATTTGCCTTTTATTGATGGACTCTTTGTAGGAAACATATGCAGATCCACTAGGGAATGATTTGTATAGTCAAACAAAGGTTTCCAGAGGATAATAGACTTCTATATCAGATATCCTTGGATGATTATGGAGATCCAATCTTTCCCAGAGTATGGAGTTTGACATACGGGAAAGATGCACCCAGGAATGTTATGAATATCAAGACCATGATTATCCATGAACTACTGAAGATTTTACATATCTCTAACTCATATATAGGGGAAAGAGTGATATTTTGACTCCTTCTGGGTGTTGGAATTTAGACTTAGAATTTACATCATCTATTTGAATTTATTTTGCAGGAAATTGGGGGCATGTTCAGGATCTTGTAATGCTGAGAATCGGTCAACACATGACTCTTGAGGAACCTTGTAGTTTCATGTAATGCAGTTAGGACCTTTCATGGATTCCAATGTGCAATTTTGGCCTATACACAAAGGAAGGGGGTTTTATCATTTGTACTAGTATAGATTATTCGGGTGTCATTATGTAACCTATAAGTATACGAATCAATCCATAAGTAGTTATAAATCTTCCCTATAGAGTTTTGGACCACGTGTAGGGAAATGAGAGGGAATTTTTCTTTAATTATTGGTTAGGCCCGGATGTTAAATTTGGGAATCACTATGTATCCTAAAAGGGTGGGAATCAAGCCATACATAGTTCTATATGTTCCCTATACTGATCTCAATCGGACATAGGAGTAGGTGAATTTTGGTTTCATCCACTATGGGTGTTGGGTCTATCGTATTCCTCTATGGTTTGTTTACAAAATGGAATCCTTACCACTAATCCTAATCTCACGTGATTCATAATTTATGTGAGAAACAAGGAGCAGTGAGGATTTTCCTCATAGAATGGGGTGATAGAGGATACAATAGAGGCATTTTTTATATGGTGGTTGGGACAAGATCAAGGGTTGAGGTGTTGCTACGTATCCCACTGATGAATGGGAATCAATCCATATGTAGTTCTTTGGAAACCATGAATTTTAATGTCTTATGGTAAGGATGGACTCCATATAGTTTAATGTCATTTGGTTAAGAAAATTTTAACCCTATAATTTATCATCATGTGATTAGAATGATTTATGTTGTGTGGTTTAATGTCTTGCAGCTACGATGCTTCTAGCCTTTTATGTGAAGTATTTCTTCAGAAACCTTACATTGGTGGGAGCTGTGATGATTTCTACTTAGATTAATATCAAGGAATATTATCCATTGGAGTATACCTTATGTATGAAATATGTTCCCTACCATTTTGGCTCAAGTTTTGGGGGTTTCTTCCTAAGTATCATTGGGGTTTTGAGGACCAACACCATCTCCCCTTCAAGGAAATACCGGAGGTGAACCTTTTTGTTGGAGGCCTGTATGATCCGATTTTGGTAGATTTCCAAATGCTTAAAAGTGTGATGCCTTTTCTCATCTAGTCACTCTAGCTCATCAAACCATTTATGGGATTGATCATCCATGGATATTTGATCACAAATGGAAATATTTAGTGATGGAAATTGAAATTTTATGGGAAAAACCACCTCTATCCAATATACTAATTAGTATGGGGTTGCCTAGGTGGCAGTGCATGTCGTGGTATGGTAAGCCCATAAAGCATGAAGGAGATTATCTGGCCACGATTTCTTATCCTTGTTCACCATATTTTGATGTATATTGGACAAAGTATTGTTGAAATACTTTATCTTCCCATTGGTCGCTTCATGGTAGCGAGATGAATGGTTGGTTTTGATTCTATACTCCTGGTATAACTTTTCCAAATCAGCAGAGTAGAAGTTGGTGCCATTGTCTATCAGTATTGTATGAGGGACACCAAATCTGGTAATTATGTTGGCCTTCACAAAGATAACAATGATTTTTTCTATGATCTCTTTAAGTGGTATTGCTTCATCCCATTTGAAGAAGAAGTCAGTTGTTGTAGAATGAAATTGAATTGTCTGGTTGTGGCAGGAGGATATGGTCCCACGAAATCCATCCCCTATGTGGATAATTTCCAGGATTTCTTATCTATGTGAAGTCGCTCTAGGGGTTGGTGAATAAAATTAGTATGAACTTGGTAGTAATGTGACTTCTTATTGAATGTGGCGCAATGTTGTATTATAGTGGGCCAATAGTACCCAAGCCTCTAAAATTTATGGGAGATCTTGGCTGCTAATTGGTGTGTTCCACAATCTCTGGCGTGCACTTATTTTATGACAGAATCAGTCTCTTCTCCATCAATTCTTCTAATAAGGACTCCATCAAGGCCTCGTTTGTAGAGTACTTTCTTTGGTTTGTGCCATTGTAGAAAACAAAATTGACTGACCACATCTGGATTTGTTCTATTCCAGTCTTATCTAGTGGGAGTTCCCCACTCTATAGGTAATTCGCAATGGGATTCATCCAGCCAGTGGTGTGACCATAAGGCTTGGGAACAGGGATAATCTCATCGATTTCTTCCTTATTGTTTTGAACTAATGGCAAGACCATCTGACGGTGGGTAATACTGATGACTATTTCATCCCGGTCTGGATCAGCTTGGGTTGTAGTGGCATTTTCCAATGCATCAGCTTGATCATTCTATGATCGGAGGAAATAAGTTAGTATTGGTTTTGATAGGAATTCTTCCATCAGATCTCAAACATGATCCATCAAAGGTACCAATACTTCTTTCTTAATAGAATAGTTACCATTGACTTTCTTGATGACCAGATCTGAATCACCTTTTATCTTATGGAATTCAGATCGTGCATGAAGTGCTAACTCTAGGCCTATAATGAGGGTATGCTATTCTGCTTCATTATTTGTACACCCCTCAGAAAGTAAGAAGGACTAAGGCAAGACGGAATATTCTATGGATATGAGTATAACAACTAGACTTACTTTGTTGAGCTTAGGATCCTCCATCCTTTTCCCTATCAGGATTCTGGAGGCACCTTCGAAGTACATTTCCCATGCCTAGGGGCCTTCTTGGGTGGAGAATACCTCTTCATTGGGAATTTTAGTATCCAATGGGATCGTCTCTTCTAAGGGGTGCTTCGCCAGGAAGTTTGTTGAAGCATGTCCTTTAATGGCTTTCTGGGGCACGTACCATATGTCAAACTATTATAGGATGAATTCCCACCATGATAGGAATCTAGTTAGCATAGGATGGCTAAGTATATAATTGGGCAGGTTTTAGTGGGAGACTAGATGGGCCTCTTGATATTCTAGGTAATGCCTAAATTTCTGAACCGCAAAAATTTGGTCTAATTAGTTCTTTTTGATTCTTGAGTATCGAGTCTCGGCATCTATTATTGTTCAGCTATGGTAATAGAGACTATTATCACTACCAGCATCATTCTTCAACATGAGGAAAGTGCCTAATGACCATTCCAAGGTGGTTACGTTAAAAATGAGTGGTTTTACCTCAACTGGAGGCATCAAGATCGGTGGGATCAGGAGATATCTTTTGATATTGTCGAATGCTTCTTGATAATAATTATACGTCTTGTATGCAACCCCTTTATTTATTAACCCTTTGAAAGAAATACACTTACCTGCAAGGTTGGATATGAAGTGATGAATTTAGTCCAAGTGCCCCTAGAGACACCTCAATTTGGTGAGGTTATGAGGTGGAGACATACCAAGGATGGATTTTTTCTTCTCAGGGTCGACTTTTATTCCATGATGGAATACGATGAAGCCGAGGAATTTTTCAAACGTGACACAAAAGGAACGCCTTAAGGGATTCATCTTTAGACTATGTTGTAGTAGTTTATTGAAGATAGTTTCAAGATCTGTTAGGTGGTTTGATCAATGTTGTGATTTAACCACTAGTTCATCGACGTAGCACTCGAATAATTTTCCCAGGATGGTCTTGAAAATGTGATGCATGGCATGCTGATATGTAGCGCTAGTATTTTTCAGACCAAAGGGCATCACCTTATAGAATAAAACTCCCTCAAGAGCACTGAAAGTAGTGGGTTATTCATCTTATTGGGCCATTATAATCTATTTGTATCTAGAATAGTCATTCATGAAATATAGGTCCTTATACCCAGTGGTCATATCGATCATAAATTATGTGATCGGGACCATGAAATCATCTTTCAAGCAATGCCGATTGAGGTCCCTAAAGTCAACATAGAATCTAATCAATCCATTCTTCTTTTTTATAGGGACTATTTTTTCTATCAAAATTGGATATTGGACTTCCTAGATTAATTTATCTTTGATTATTTTTTCAACTTCAGTCTTTATTTTGGTAGCATGTGTCATGTGGGTCCTTCTGGTAGCCTTCTTATAACCATGATGGTCTTCCGACAGGCCCAAGTGATGAGTGGCAGCCTCAAGATAGAGACCTAAAATTTTTGTATATTTCTAGTCAAACACATCTTGATTCTTCTTTAGGAAGTATTTATATACCTCTTACTCCTCAAAAGGCATAGCCACACTAATTAGAGTGGGTCATGGGTTGTCTTCAGTTCCCAGGTCTATCTCCCTAAGTTCATCAATCATGGTAGAGAAACCTTCTTCAAATGAGGGAGGGGAATCATTGAGGTCTTATTCTTCCTCCTACTATTATTCTTTTTCATATTATTCCTCTTTTGGTGGAGATAGGACTCTCGAGATGAACTCTCCTACAATGGGAGAGAAATTTCAACTCTGATTTATGGAAAATGAAATAGATCCTTTTGCCCTGACTGACTGTAGGGAATTCTCTAAAGAGGAAAGAATTTCTTTTCATTATTTTTGTGATAGGACATTGTCTTATTCCTTGAGTAAGGAAGGTATTGTTTGTGTTATGAGGATGTTCCAGGAGCATATTTGTTTGGGCCGTCCCTGCCATCATAGGGGCCAGCGTTCTTTTCAGTGTCTTTGGACTTGGAGACCATAATAGAAATCCTAAAGATGGCTGAGTCTATATTTTAGCGTGAACTTATGCACTCAACCTGGTTGATGGGTAATACATACTCTTCCCCAAGATATTGGAGGGGATTGGCAGGAGCCATTTCCAATCCATTTGGGGTGGTGACCTATTCAATATCTTCGTCCAAAGACTTCTTCTCTCTTAGTTCATATAACCACACATCGATATAATGAAACTCTTAGGATTCGAATGGGGATTTATCAGCATGAAATGTCCCTTTTTTCCATTAGCACAATATTTGATGCATTGATGGTATGGTGAGGGAATCACATCATGTTTATATATCCAAGGTCTTCACAATAGGATGTTGAAGGTCTTACTTTTCTGCACTACCATAAACTTAGAATTAGACATGAGGTCACCAATCCAAGTTTTAAGCTTAATTCCTCCTAATGGATTCTACTCAATTTTTTCATATCCCAACATAGTTATGGTATAGGGTGTCAGACTATCCTCATCGTAGCCCAACCGACAAAGTGTTCGCAGTGGGAGGAGGTTGACTCGAGATCCATTATCGATGAAAATTATTCAAACAACAATGCCATTTGTCTTGATGGACACATATAAGGGTATGATTTGTCCTTTAATGATGGTGTCTTTATCCTGATCTGTGAAGAAGATGATAGCATGGAATTCTTCAGGATTGGTCTCTATCCGATAGACTTCGAAGGATGCTACTTCGGCCTCAAATTCATGTGGACTTATTAAGGCTTAGATGAGTGCCTCTCTAAGGTATTCTAACAAATCTAAGGCATCTGGGATCGATATATTTACCAGTACTAAGGCTAGATTCTTCAAAATATCATATTTATGCTTTAAAGTTCGGTGCTTCCTAACATGGGGATGCTCTTTCATGGGAACATTAGGGGCTTGATCTTTGGACGTAGATGGTACAACCTCTATGATAGGAACTGATGGTGTTTTTGTGCTTTCCGAGTTTGGATGAACTGGCCTACCGATATGCCTTGGGCAATTAGACGTCGGCACTTCCTCCAATGGGTACTCCTAGATTATTGGGCTCTAATTTCTTCCGGTGGGGGCATAGGAGCATTATGGTTCCTGTTGTGTCTTCCATATGGTCCGTCCGTGAGTTTCCATAAAGTTAACAGTTTGAGTTAAGGTGTGGCCAGGGATATGAATCCTACCACGATCATGTATTCCAGGAAAACCTCAACCTCTACGGCCTCTTCCTCCAGCTCTCTGATTGAATGCAAGGAATTTGGTTTCATGGTTGTAGTCTCTATCAAAGAATGAATCCATAAATTGAATGACATTAATAGAGATGAATATTAGTTCTTGATCCAACAATGATTCTATCTGGTTGTATTCTTCTGATTTTGTCGTTTGGCATGGTGGTACCCATTGTTCCATTTGGAGGGGAGGTCCCCATTGTACCATTTGGTGGGGCAGTGGCCATTATTCCGTTAATTGGGGTGGTTTCTGTACTTTCAAGCTTTCTGGAAGGAAGCCTGAAAGTGTCAAGACTAGTTTTCAACTTTGGTGCAGGCTTATATTCTCACTCCTGCTTTCTTCCCTTCTGGCCCTCAGAGGATTGTGGGGCTGAGGATGATGGTTGTGTTGCATTAGGGTCTATTGGGGGCATGGTTGATTGCTTGAAATATTCCTAGAGGATTTTATAGGCTCAGTTAACTATTTTACAAGTCATCCAAATGTAATTTTTTTTCTCTTTTTTATTGGTGGTTTTTTGTCATTCCTCTTCCTTTATTGGTTCTAAGGTGGAGACATACACCACTTGTGCTAGTGGAAGACCAAACATGACTTTTCCGGAATCCACCATATTTTTTAGGAGGCCCTTGAAGACGAATCACTCCTAGATGGTGTTCCCCAATATCTGGTGATAGGGAAAATAATTTGGACAGTCGAAAAGACCCACTTCATCAGCTCACATCAGATTAGGTAGCCATAGAAAGTTTCAATTTATGGTGGTTATGAAGTAGTCAGGGACTTGGTCATCTCGAAATGAGTAGACATTATTTCTTTGTTCCTCTAATTAATTTATTTTCGCACCCCTTCACTCATCTTGCCGAGGTGGGGGTGGATGTTGGAATATATGGGGTCTTACACGGTTTGGTGGAGGCCTCGTAGCTAGAACTGGTGATGGGGGGTGGATTAAGCATGACAGAAGCCACTACATCTCTTCCCATTCTTTTCCCTGGGGCTGATGGGGCCACCCTAGACTTTATATTGGTCTTCTACAAGGATTCTTCTATCATTTGAGAAATAGAGAATAAATCTTGGAACCCACTCATGTATTTCACTATGATGAGAAGTGTCTGCAATTAATCATAGAGATTATCAATGCACATAATGAGCATTTAATCCTGGGGGAGTGAAAAGTTCTGGGAATAAGTCAGGCCCTTCCATCTGGAAATGAATTCTAAAACTCTTTCATTCTCCCTCTTTTTGTAGTTCATGAGATCACTAACTACTATATTGGGTAATGTTGAACTAAACTAGAACAAAAACTATCACCGGAGGTCCTTCCATCCTATGATTGGGTTATTTATAAAGCTAGTATACCACATAAAGTTTGAACCCTACAGAGTTCACATGAATCATTTGAGTTTTACCACTTCTTGCTGCTTTGAGGTGCCCATCATGGGATCAAAGTAAGATGCATAGTGAATTAGGTGTTTCTCCAAGTATCCCAAACCATTTAACACTAAAAAAATGGGGTTCCTGAAGTTTTTCAGAGGAGGAACATTGCTCACCCAATCAGGGTAAGGTTTATATACTTCTTTTATTAGAGAGAACCTCCCTTCCATGGCTTTTAGTCGAGATGTTAGTTGCTCAACGGTATTCAAGATCCCTTGATGTATATCATTCCAGACTTGATCTTGGGAAGGTGCATCATGGGGAAAAGATAGACGTACCAACACTACTGGTATTTGGGCTAGATACCTAGCTAGGGGTAGCCTTTGTGGGTTTTCCTAAATGTATTCTGGCTACTTTCCCAGTGGAGGGAGTTCTTGATGTCCTTTCAGGGCCGGATTCAAGTAGGTTTATGGTCCTGGTGCTGGATTAGATGGGCATCTGAGATTAATTTCATTTACTGGGATGAGTACCTATGGCAGGGGAACCTCTTCTGGGAACACCTAATGACTGTCCTCTTCAGGAACGCATCCAAGAATATATCTCCCTCGACACAACTCGACATTTATTCGCCTAATCTCTTTAATTTCTTCCTAATGTTTAGTGAATATTTCCTCGATCATTACATAATCATTCTCTGGGGGGAGGAGGAAGTGGGTCATAGATGACTTGTGATTTATTCTTATCCTTGTTGTGGATTCACAAGGGAGGTAGTACTGGGTTTGATGAGGGTGCACCAAAAGTTAAAGTAACTCTATGGTTCTGGGTATGCACACCACCAGGCTCGGTGTGAAATGCCTCTAGGAGGGAACTATCTTCTCTTGCATCCTCTCCATTTTCATCATTTCTTGTGAGATATGTGGAACTTACATTAACCATGTTCACTGATTCATATTGTATTGGGGGCAGTTTACCTAGTGTCGAATGGTAGGAGAGCTTTTTGCATCCTTTGTTTTACTTTCTCCTTCTATTCTATGGTATCCTTTAGATTTATTAGAAAAGATCGACCAGAAGGGAGCCCTAATCTAACCTCCCAATATGACATCATCTCAGAGGGTATGAACCATGAGACGGGGTTGAATGGGTGACCTCTTGGCTCATCGTTCTTCCCAAATGGGAGAATACAGATGCCTATTTTGTGGGAATTTAAGGTAAAAATTCCCCTAGCCCTATGGGATGGGGTTGGTCCTATTATTTTTTTGATTTACTATGGCCCAAATTTTTTGGTCTTATTAAAGAATTTTGAGTAAAAATTTCCCCTATCCCTATGGTCTGGGGTTGTTCCCGTATTACGGTGGTAGCTACTGATATTGCCAACTTTTTGATTTCATTCACTTCTATGTGGGTGTAAACCGGGTATGAAGCTGGGTTTCCATAGGATTTATTTAATTTTGAGGACATGAGAATTGATTTTTGGTTTGCTTCCCTGAGGCGAGAAGCCTACTAGATGTTCTCAGTTTCTTGGATGAGGAGCTTCTCAATGGATTGATCTCATCGGGTCTGACACTTTTGAGACTTACTCAAGGCCGGTTTTTGCTGAGCAGTCCACCTTTCTTGAGTAGGGATTTCATTTGATTATTGTCTTTGTGTAATGACATTTTAATATGTAATTTTAAATGAGTTATACTAGATGGAAGTGGCCCATTCCTGAATATGAACTCCAGATGGGGTATCGCTGATGAGACAACACAACTTGTACAGTGCGTGGTGGTAGTCCAGTTCAAGGTTTTTCTTTCACCTTTTTTATTGTGTCCACCGTGCGGACAAGGGATATTCTAGTTTGATTAGATGGTGTATCTCTCCCAATATGTTTACATGGTATACATACCCTTTATGGGGAAATAACTTATCTTTTATTTGGTGAAGATTCATCCAAATTTTGAGGCAAATTTTATGCATACATTCCTCAGACAACTGTCTTAGTATGTCGAAGTGAGAAGCGGTCGTGGGCCAATACATCACTGGTATATTATCCTTATATAGTTATCTTATCATAAGAAACATATATTATTTTTTCTCTTCTGGGGACTCCTCTACTTGATATTCCCAGCTTTACTGCTTCTTAATAATTCTTTTCCAAGTAGTAGGGCTCGTATGAGCCTCATTGATATGTAAGAAGCACAGAGGTGGCTTGAAAGATGAGCATGGCCCCAGACCATCCTCTGGTTGAGAAATAATATCACTTGTCTTATACAGAGTGTTTGATATGTATGAATCTATCTTTATGGGTTCCTCGGTGTAATATTTCATTCTCACATTTTTCATAGTAAGGGGAGGACCTTCTTTCCAGCATGAATTTTGATTGCAGGGAGGACCTTCACAATTGGTGCTACAATGGAAATGGATACCATTGCAACTTGATTCCTAACTACGAGGATTTTCCTTATAGTGTATACTATGGGGAGGACCTTCATGGAGGGATACAGTGATGGGAGGAACTTCTTGCTACTTGATTTCAATGAGGGTGGGTCCTTATCGATGACAACTATAACGGAGAGGACTACTATCACAGCTTGATATATGACTGTAGGGAGAATTTATGTAGTGTGAATATTGGGGAGGACCTTCAAGATGTACTGAAATGAGGGGAGGACCTTGTCAATGCTTGATGTTTCTATGTTGAGGGCCTTCACAGCAACTACCATTGCATGGAGGGCCTTTTCAAATGATACTACCACTCCCATAATTTGGTAATGGAATGACCGGTTCTTGATCCTTTATTGATATATACTTGAGGTCATCAAGAACCCCATCTTCCAGCAGAGCAGGATATTTTTTTTAAAATAAATATATACTTTTTATTTATACAAAAGCAAGTACAAAATCAAAGAAACCCGACATCCAAAACCAAAACCAAGTCAAAACCAAAACCAAAACCAAAACCAAAACCAAAACCAAAACCAAAAACAAAACAGGAAAGTCAAGGAGGTATGAAGAAGTGAAGACCAAGAGCGTCCTCAATAGCGATGTCCACTCCGCCCGGAGGAAGGGATCCAAGGGAATTGAATACCAAGAGAGGGGGGATGGGGGTCTCCCTAGAGGCCAAGAAGTCGGCAAGCCGATTACCCTCGCGCCATGTGTGGAGAATCTCGGTGTCACAGGGAAGAAGATCCTTGAATTTTTGTATGATATAGGTGATATGCCAAGTGGGGGAGATGTCACCTTTGAGGGAGCTCCAAATGATCTTTGAGTCTGTCTCCACTATAGTCAAGGGGAGAGCCCTCAAGGAGAAAAGCTCTAAGCCACTGAGCATGGCCTTGGCCTCTGCCACCAGAGGGTCACCAGCTCTTTATAAGGTGTTGAAATCAAGGACAATGGATCCAGTTGTATCCCGAACAGCCCCTCCTCCTCTCATGCCCCCCTGGCCGCACGCCCGGTCAGTGTTGATCTTTATCCCATGAGAAGGAGGGTGCCATCTTACCCAAGAACCAGGCATAGAAGGAGGTGGGGGACCCGGTGAGTGTAGAGCGCTGGAGTAGCGACTGAGGGAGGGCGCTACCTCGTGATGCTTGTTGAGTGAGGCCAGCTCATCAATTAATAGCCTGGTCTGGATGATCAAACTGTGGGAAGTGGGGCGAGTCTCGTGGTGCCTCACATGGTTCTGCGCCTTCCAGATTCTCCAAAAGCCAGCAGCGAGAATAACTGAACGACCTTCCTCCTCATGTTTGGTGGAAGCACCACTGTACCAGTGTTGGAAGAACTCCACAAAAGAGGGAATCATCCCTAGAAACTCCATATGCTCCCCCAAGGCAGTCCACAGCTGACCAGCCCAGTCACTCTGAAGGAAGAGGTGGGTCGAAGTCTCCTCTTTGGGTGTTGAACAACAGCAACATATTGAGGCTAGTGGAATACCTTTTGCCTTGATATCCATCTCCGTTGGGATAGCATTGGATCGTACCCTAGAGATTATAAAGTTAAACTTGGCTGGGATAAACTTGTACTAGAGAATGATTCCCCAAGGTTCACTAGTCGGCTGCCTAGGCAAGGCCTTCCTGTAGTCCCTTGCAGAGAATCTTCCTGAAGAAGAACCCTTGAAGATGCACTTGTCCATGGACTCGTCAAAAAAATGTCGTGGAACCGAGCCTCCTAGGGGGGATGAGGATGACCTTGAGGAAAGAAGGATTGAGAGAGGCCTCCTTAAGCAAGAGGTGGGGATCTAGACAACCCGGGAAGCCGAGAAATCTGCTGCCCCAGTTTCACTCCCAGAAGTTTGAGGTTCCCTGCCCGATAATCCATTGGGAGTGCTCTCGAAGAGAGGACACATGGGTGAGTAGGGAGCTCCAGAGGGGGGAAGGTTTCCTGCCATTCTCCTTGAGCCCAAATCTATACTTCCCCCTGATAAAACGACTCCACAAATTCCATCCCTCGATAACTTCCCATGCCAACTTTCCTTGCAAGAAGAACATGGACTCACCCAGGCTTCTCACGTTGATGCCACTATGCTCTAGAGGCTTCGCTAATCTTGTCCAAGAGGCCCATCTGCACCGACCTTCACCATGAGAATCTCAAAGGATGGAGTTAAGGATGGACTCCAACCGGTTGATGACTAACTGAGGGACCTTCATAATAGAGAGTATGGGCATGGGGATAGAGGAAAACACACTATTAATGAGAGAAATCCTCCCCCCAAAGTATAGGAAACGGTTCTTCCAATTTTTGGTGCGGATAATAAACCTGTTAGACAAATCCTCAAATTGTTGAACTCGAATCCTCCCAGGAGCAATAGGGGCCCCCAAATAGGTCATGGGAAACTGCTTCCCATGGATCCCGAGTACACTTTCAATAATCTCCATGCGTCTTCTCGGGTAGTTCAAAGGAAGGAACACACCAATATTTTCCAGGTTGATAAGTTAACCACTCTAATGAGCATATTCGTCCAATATACTCACCAAGCTCCTGATATAGGGACTCCTCCCATTGATAAAGAACATCACATCATCTGCAAAGATGAGGTGGGAAATGCTGGGAACCTGAGACCCGTAGTGGAAAGGGCGGACAGTGCCTTACTGCATGGCCATTGTGAAGTACCTGCTAAGGGCATCTTGGGCCAGAATAAAAAAGGTTGGGGAGAGATGGTCACCTTGGCGCAGGCCTCTAACAGACTTAATAAACCCACATTGTTTCCCTACCAAGTTGATGTTAAACCAGGGGGAACTATAGTAGTGGAAAAGGATGTCAATGACAGATTTCTAGAATCCCATACATCTCATGGTGCGGATGATGAAGGACCACTCCATCCGGTCATATGCTTTATCCATATCCAGCTTGATAACCACATTCGAACCCACAACCTTCCTGTTCAAATCCCAAACCATCTCCTGGGTGACCCCAATAGCCCCTTGAATTGATCTCCCTCAGATGAAGGCATGCTGCTCATCCAAAACCCACTGATGTGTGAAGGAGGAGATCCTACTATTCATGATGGTAGCCAGAATCTTATAGGTAAAGTTACACCGACTGATGGGCTGGTAATGCGAGATGGAGGAGGGAGAGAAAACCTTTGGGATCAGGATCATGGTGGTAGTAGTCACCATGTGTGGGAGAAAGCCACCTCTGAAGAAATCTTGGATGGCCTCGGAGAGATCATGTTTGATAATGTTCCACGCAAGGGTGTAGAGGGAGCCCGAGAAGCCATCTGGGCCAGGCACACTGTCAGGGTTGAGTCAGATCACTGCCTCCCATATCTCCTTCTCATCCAGGGCACTGGGAAGAATGTCGTTCGCATGGCTGGAAATGCTGCTTGGGATCGAGTTAAACAACTCCACCTGTCCAGTGGGATAGTCGTTCTGGAAGTGAGTGTTAGGATCACATAGCAGGGATCTGAAGTAGGAGCACACCATGGCTCCAATCATCTCTGGGTCACTGGAGAAGGTCCCATCCTCAAGCCTAATATTGGGAACAAGGACTTGCTACTTCTCCTTCAGGCATGCGTGGAAGAAACCTGTGTTACGATCCCTCTCTCTAAGCCAAGAAATACGGGAACGATCTCGAAGGATTCGCTCCTATTAAAGAATAAGCTCATTCTACAATTTTTTTTGATACATAGAGCGGAAAAAATCTCATCATCCCACCGATCTTCTAATGAAACTTCAGTGTTATCAATGTCTTTCACAGTATCCTCTATGATCAGCTGGTCAGTCTCTTGTGAAGTGGACCAAACCCGGAGAACCTGCTTCAAGCGCTGAAGCTTGGTGTGGAGACGAACCCAACTACTTTACTGGCAAGGGGATTTCCATGATTGTTCCACAACCTTGAGAAACCCAAGATTTTGAGACCATAACTTGGAGAAAAATAACCGGCCAGGAGATGGGGGGCTCGATCTCATATGGATGAGGAGGGGAGAGTGGTCAGACACAGCGCGGACCAGATGATGGACCTCAATATTCGGGAAAGACGAGATTGCAGGGAGATTACCCAGGCAACGGTCAAGTCTGCACCAAGTTCTCCTATTGACCCATTGGTTATTACACCACGTGAAATTTTCGCATGTAAATCCAAGATCCAGAAGACCCTCTTCATCTTCTGATTTCCTTTGGTGCATTTAATTTTTGGGTTCTCTATTGAGGGTAACCAAGGTCGTCTTTTACTAGTAACAGCCTTCATATATAGGTTTTTTATTTTTTGGTTCCCATTATTCCACCAGGATACACTGATGAACATCTTAAGTTTTGGAAGGGATATATGCATGCCCTGGATCGACCACCATGATGGACCAGTTTCCCCCAATTAGAATGGGTATTTGTTCCTAATCTAGTTTTCCATGTATCACGGGATATTTCTTTCAAACCTCCTACACTATAGCTGGTATTCATAACTACTCTAAATTGATTAACCCATTTTTCTATTAAGTCATTTCTTTCGAGAAAACTAGGTCATGGGCCTGGTTCCTCGCCTTTGACACTGATTCAATCATATCTTGACATTTTTGGAGGATATGTTCTGGAATCGACATATGATCTTACATAATTTTCAGGATGTTCTGAGATACATATTTGGTTGGAACGAGTATTAAGGCCCATTCCAATGTCAGAGTGGGAGTTTGTGCTTGCTCCGGTCCTCTACAGGTTTCCAGTAGATAATGGCAGTTCTCTTGTGTTGGGATAGAGGAATGAGTCTTCCACCAGTTTTCTTCTCTGGTTTCCACTGTATTTGACTGGTGGGCTTCAAATTCATGATCAGAAATTTACATCTTCTCAATTTCCACTGTATTTGTCTCATAGGCTTTGTATTCATCCATATGAATTTGACTCTACTCATATTTTATTTTTAACCTATTTGTATGGAGGACTTGATATGCATCAGTGGGTATTTGTGTCTGCCTATAGCTAGTGTATGTACTATTTGGATGACGGGAACCTTGTGCATCAGCATATATTTGGATTTGCCTATAATTTTCCACTCTGTCTGTACAGCGGGACTAGAGAGAACTGGTAGGGATGTGCATGTGCTTGTATTATGCCACCCTACTTCTATGGTGGGTTTTAGTGGAGAGGGAAAAGCTGTATGTATTCTTGTTGAATGAAACCTCATTTGTATAGTGGAGTTCCTCCTCATAAATAAGAGTGATAGCCTATTTCTGATTTCATGTCTTCCACCCTTAGCGGGAGGCCCGAGTGGCCCATGTCTTTTGAACTTCAGTAGGTGACCTCGGTATAAGATCCTCTTCAGAATGAGGATACTTAAACGTTCAGTGTTGGCGGTGATACTCTCTAGTAGGGTCCCATGAGTAGGACTCCTGTGCAATTGATATGAGGTCATCAACATCGACATCATCTGCCTTCCTAAGATAAGGTAGGTACTTGTTGTCACATTCTAGGGATAGGATCCCAAAACAGTTTGAGATGACCATTGAGGCCGCCTTGCACTAGGGTGATCACCACAGGTGAAGAGGCAGCCGGTGAACCTTTTCAGATTGGAGGGATTGTCTTGCAGCCTCCACTGTAGGGAGAGTACCATTTTTGCGGTAATCTTTAATCATCATGTTGGATACCCAGTGTTGAATATGTTGGATTGGCGATGGGGTCCTACTCTTCATCAGGGCCCCACCTTCCTAAAATATATGATATATACATACAAGAAAACCATGTCAAAGTATAATCTCTTGAACATATTCATATTTGATGATTCATTGTAACGACCTAAAGTTTTTCAATGGGAATTCCCTTCTTATATTTATGTCATAAAATTACATGAAAACAAAACATAATGAACTACTAAGTGATAAATGATCTTTAAACATAATTTTGTCACTTATGTGTTTGTAATTTCAAAAATCTGGCATACACGGTTGTGTTCAAGATGTTTTTTGGAGTCTAATAAAACAAAAATAATTTTTGGTGAATAGTAACCTACCCTAATGAATAGTAACATACCCTTATGAATAGTGATATACCCTAATGAATAGTAACCTCAACTATGATAGTATAAAAATAATATTCAAGTTGGAAGTACAATATACCTATGTTTTAGAATGAGTTAATACATGTTTTAAATCTGGTTTTTGATAATAAATTATGATTTTAATTAAAAATTAAAATAATAATATTTAGAAAATTATTTTTGAAAAATGGACTTCATTTGTGGATTCTACACTTCGGAAAAAGGTTAGGTTAAATTTTTGATATTTTTCTGAAATACTTGATTTTTTTATGAATAGTAAAATACGGTGATTTACCGTATATATACATTATAATCCAAATAGACTATTCCTGGCATCATGGATGATGTCACCACCCATGGTTCGAATTCACATGACCCATTTACTATTATTAGTCATGTAATACTTATTATTCTTTATCTTGTGAAGAAATAATAAATTAAGGATTATAAATTCATGAAATCCCTCCTCTCCTCCACTATAAAACCCCCCTTCCCTCCCTCTTCTCTTCACTCCTCTAAAGCTCCAAGACTTCTCGAAATTCTTCCCAAATCTCTCCCCAAGGTCCTCCCCCACGTCCAAAATCTCTCATCCTCCTCAAAATACCAAAACCTCTCCCCTTAAGAGGTTCTCAAAAGAGAAAGTCTCAAGAGGTAAATTCCTCTTCCCAAATTTCTTCTTTTCTTTTAAGTTCTTTTCTTTTTATTTTAATTCCTCACATCCCTTCACCATAATATTATGATAAATACATTAACATACATGTACTGTAATTTCTTCATGCTAGTGGTATATTTCATTATCTTCTCCCCTTTCTCCACCCTTTTATTTGAAAGAAATGAAAGCAGCATTTGAGATGTGCTAATTTAGCACATTCAATGACAACGGTTTATAAATTTATATTATTATCTTTAATTCTGTTCATGACACCATTTGTGTTATGGTTGAACCAGATTATTATATATTTAATATATCCTATTTTTGGTTCGGTAATCCTTTGGTAAAAATGGAATTAATTTATAAATCAAAACACATTCTTTGTAATAAAATCCACAGATCAACAAAAACGGTTACCACTAAGGTTATATATATAATAATTCGACATCACTCTAAGTAGCCTAATTAAAATTAAAACCATGTAATCTCTGTGATATTAAATAAATAATATAACTTTAATTTTGTACAACCACTTTCATCTTGCATATAATCCAAACATTAATATAAGTGAACCGATCTTTTAAAGCCAAGTAAAGAAACGAGCCGAACAATGAAATTGAACCTTATAACTAATCAAAAAGGATTTTAATGAACTAAAAAGGGTCATAATGAATAAATTACATATATAAGAGTTTCTGGAATTATTAATTAATAATCCTAATTTTTTATTCAGGTCATTAATAACAAGTGGAGGACACCACCGGATTCAAGGTAAGGGATCCTCCCCTTTTTACTCTTAATCAAGATTGTTCTCTATGATATTCCTTTTTTGTGTAATACCAAGTGATTGGGTATGTTTATAAACCTTCCCCATACTTCCCTAATGTTTTATAAGTGATTATAAGCCCCTTCTCTCTCTCATTAATCCCTCTTGGGTACACCCGACACCATGTCGGTAAAATCGAAATGAATTCTACCCAAACCTTCTTCGTTCTTTCGGGTTGCCTTATCTTTCATTAAAAATGGTGTTATCTTATCTATATATGTGAGTCTTATGAATTATGTTTAGTTGTACAAGATTATTATATAAATACCCTTCCATCACATTCTTTCGGGGATATACATGATTTTGAAATATTCCCTCCTTAGAACTTTCCTATAAGCAAACCTGTTTTAAGGGGACTTCCTAAATTTTTTCCCAAATTTAACGTGCACTCTATACAATGTTTTAAGATACCATTGTATTTATAAAATCATTATTTTTATTGTGAAAACCTTCTTGGTTCAATTCTGGTTTTATATAAAAGAATGTCCTCTTTTCTATTTGAAAATCTCTAGAGTGTTTTCCTTAAAACCGCAAAAAAGGTTTTAATGATAATGTTTATAAAATACATTTTTATATGTTGTAACTTATATTTGAAACCACTTACCATGTTATATGACTATTTTAACCTATTAATTTCCATGTATGGTCTAATCCCTTCCTTTCATGGACACTTTCATGATACGCCCATTGGATATGTTTTATTTCATGATTGTAGTACCCAATTCTTTCCATGGGTACCCTTATGTTTATGTATGATGATTATGTATGATTATTTATGTGGAAAGATTATTTATGTGGCAAGAATATTCATGAATATGTTGATATGGGTGAACCCAGATAGCGCTCCAATTCATTGGGTAAGGTCAAGTCTCATGAGATGCAATGTGAAACAGGATTGGCGGTTAGCCTTGACCCGTACTGAAATGGGAAACAGGATTGGCGGTTAGCCTTGACCCATACTAAAGATATGATTTATGATTCTTCCACATTTATATGATTCCATGTTTATGCGATCTCATGATTATATTAAATGATTTTATAATTTTCATGCTTTGGATATCTTTATGTCATGCCTCCTAACTCATGTGCTTGAGATGTATCCTTATGTTCATTCCCTTACTGGGCATTTTTAGCTCATCCCTTTGTTCATGTGTTCCCTAGGGTACCATATGCAGGTGTAAGAGCTCAAAGGAAGTTAGAAGCTCTTTATGGAGATTAAATAAAGAAGTTTTTTTAGCCCCATGTTTTATGTTATATATACCTAGTCTTCCAAGACACTAGACTTAACGATCCTTGGCTTGTAATCTGATGATTAATTATTCTTGAAATAATGAAATTTTATATGTAAAAGGCTTGGGTCGCTATAGTTTGGTATCATAGGATGGTCTAGTTATTTTTGGAGATTAGGAATAGAGAACCTTAGTGAGAACCTTAAGTATAATACTAAGTATAAGAAAACAGTCCAAAATTTTGGTGAGTATAGAGTAAGTGGTTTATCAAGAAAATACATATCTATCTGGAAATGAGCAGGTAGAGGTGGCTCTGGCACAGATGTATCTAGTGGTAAAACCCGAAAACCCTGCTTTGAGATAGACTCGAACGGGAACTGGTGCATGATAACGGGCCTTGTTGCAGTCTTTGTTACGACACTCTTGAGGGATATGATTTGATAGATTCATGAGCTTAGTACAAACCATTATTAAGGGAAAAATCCCATAAGAATATAAGTTAAGAAATAGATCAAGGATAACCTAGATATAAACCTAAGGAATCACAAGTTAGGATTTACTTCTTCTTTATAAGTTTATCCTTTAATTTTCAAAGTTTACTTTTTATGCTCCATAGCTAAGTATTCAAGACCTATAATTATACGTTCTTTTTCTTAGTTAATGTCAGGAAATAGAAGAACACATTCCAACAACCAATGTGATAGGCAATGTGATGATTGTCTTAATGACATGCCTGATGTGATGGAAGCGGGTGCTCAAAACTTCATGGAAGTACTTGCTCAGCTGGCTCAAGTTATGAATAATAACTTGAATCAAGTGGAACGTCCCCATCCTCCAAGTAAAGAGAAAGTTTCCATAGAATCCTTCATGCGGCAAAGGTCTCCCATGTTTAGAGGGTTTTCAGATCCCCTCCTCACAGAGAAATGGATTAACCCCATTGAAAATATTTTCTCTGTCCTCCAGTGCTCGGAAGAAGAGAAAGTTGTACTGGAAGTCTATCGTTTTGATGGGGAAGCTGATCAGTGGTGGAAACTGATCAAGAATAAAAAGTCCGAAGAGGAAATTGATTCCATAGATTGGGAGGAATTCAAGATGGTGTTTTTCAACAAATATTTTCATCGAACCCTCCGTCTCAAGATGGAAAGAGTCTTCCTTGGACTCAAGCAGAAGGAAGATGAGTCCATCGGGGTGTATGAAGTGAACTTTACAGGGCTTGCAAGGTACGCCTCTGGCTTTGTCAAGAACACCAAAAGCAAGGTGGATCACTTCTTTGGTGGACTAAATCCGAGTCTACAAAAAGTGTTGGCAATTCGAGACTTCGACAGCTACGAGGAGATTGTTCATTGTGCCCTCAAGGTTGAAATGGAGATTGGATAATCTCAGTGGTCTCATGGTCCTAGTGAAAAGAAGCGGAAAATGGAGAAAAACATGGGTGATTCATCAAACAAATCATGTGATAGAAAGAAGCCTCACTTTCCCCTTTGCAAGAATTGTGGGAAGAATCATCTTGGTGACTATCTCAAGGGAACTAGAAATTGCTTCAAATGCATAAAGTTTGGTTATATGGCCAATAAATGCTAAATGGGATATGAAAAATCCCACTAATGTTGAAGAAGAATGGAAGGTTTAGATCAACACTCAGCCTGTAGTGCATTGTTTTAACTAAAAGGAGCTTGGGCATTATGCGAACAATTTCCCTAAGCCAAGGGTTGTCGGAGGCAATCAGAAACAACCTCTAATGCAACAATGAAGGCCTTATGGTATCACTACAGGTGAGGTGGAGCCATAAAATGATGTGGTGACAGTTAAAATTGTTATTCATTCAAGAATAGCGAATTTACTATTTGACTCTGGTTCTATGCATTCTTTCATATCTTGCAAGTTTAGTAGAACTGTTCAAACACCACCTCAAAATTTGGAGGAAAAGTTATCTATGAGAACAAATATTCGAGAAATTATTTCATAAATGGTTTATAACTCCTCCCTGGTTAATGTTTTTGGACTGAACCTCCCAGCAAATCTTTTCATACTTCCTTTAGTGGAGTTTGACGCTATCTTGGGCATGGATTGGCTATCTTTGTATATGGACAACATCAACTACCGGGAAAGGGAGATTACTCTTCACATCTCGAAGCATCCTATTATTCTTTAAAATTTCAAGGAGGAAGATGAGTATCCTTTAGAATCATCATCTCAAGTTTGGATATTGCTTCTTTATGAGCATGAATACCTAGATCAAATGATTGAGACAAAGGAGAGAATCATGCTTGAATACATGCCCATCGTGAGGATTACACTGATGTATTCCCCGAAGAGTTTACTAGTCTTCCCCCAGACTGTGAGGTCGAGTTCTCAACTGAAATTATCCCTGGATCTCTATCAATCTCAAAGACACCTTACATAATGGCCATTGTAGATCTAGAAGAGCTGAAGAAGCGGTTACAGGAGAATATGGAGAAGGGTTTTATACGCCCAGGTGCTTCACTGTGGGGCGCTCCAGTCCTCTTCATCAAGAAGAAGGATGGATCAATGCGACTCTACGTTGATTATCGTGAGCTCAATAAAATCACCATAAAGAAAAAGTATCCCCTTCCACGGATAGATGACTTGTTCGATCAGCTTCGTGGGGCTAGTTATTACTTAAGGTGGACTTTTGGTCAGGATATCACCAACTAAAGGTGAGGAAGGAAGATATTCCCAAGACTTCCTTTCGAATGAGGTATGGACACTATGAGTTCATAGTGATGCCCTTCGGACTCACTAATGCTCTAGAAATTTTCATGGATTTAATGAATAGACTCTTTAGAGATTACCTCGACAAATTTGTGGTGGTCTTTATTGATTATA
This sequence comes from Viscum album, assembly GCA_963277665.1. Classification (NCBI taxonomy): domain Eukaryota; kingdom Viridiplantae; phylum Streptophyta; class Magnoliopsida; order Santalales; family Viscaceae; genus Viscum; species Viscum album. Next base: position 1,806,049,781 of record OY728148.1, on the reverse strand, counting down.
TTCTAATATACTCCAAGAGAAAGGAGGAACATGAGGAGAATTTTGAAACTCTGTTAAAGACTTTGTGAAGGGAGAAGTTGTATGAAAATTATAGTAAATGTGAGTTCTAGATGGATGAAGTATCATTCTTGGGTCATGTTATCACCATGAAAGGGATATCTATTGACCCTTCCAAGATGAAGGCAATTGAAGAGTGGTCGAGGCCAACTTCTGTAATAGAGATCCGTAGCTTTTTAGGTCTAGCTGGGTATTATCGACTATTCATGAAGAACTTTTCATGATCGTCAAAGCCAATGACCAAGCTGAAACGGAAGGGAGTAAAGTTTGTCTGGACATAGGAATGTAAAGACTGTTTCAAGGAGTTGAAAAAGAGTCTTATCACTGCGTCGGTACTCACACTCCCTTCAAGTGGATAACTCTTTGTGGTGTATAGTGATTCTTCTAAGAAAGTATTAGGTTGTGTGCTAATGAAAAATGATAAAGTGATAGCCTATGCCTCAAGGCATCTGAAAACCCATGAGAAAAACTATCCCACACATGTTTTGGAGTTGGCGGCTGTGGTCTTTACGTTGAAAATCTGGTGGCATTATCTCTATGGAAAAAATGTGAGATATATACTAACCACAAGAGTCTAAAATATATATTCACACAGAAAGATCTTAATATGCACCAATGAAGATGGATAGAGCTCATCAAGGATTATGACTACTCAATCCACTACCATCCTGGTAAGGCAAACAAGTTGGCGGATGCTCTAAGTAGAAAGGATCCTACATCTTTATCAATGATGAGAATTGAAAAGGATCCGATCTTCTTATATCTTCAAAGGATAGACATGGGAATAATTAAGGGAGGAACATAAACAATCCTTTCTCAAATGATTGCTCAACCATCCCTAATGAAGAAAATAAAGGTTTCTCAAAGAAAGGATGTGGAAATTCAAAAAAGGGTGAAAGCTGTTAAAAATGGGAAATCCTCTGATTTCGAAATTGACGAGGAAGGAGTTGTAAGATTTGGGACACGATTATGTGTACCATATGTTCTAGAGATAAAGAAGGATCTATTGAATGATGTATATAGCTCGACCTTCTCTATCCATCTTGAGAGTACCAAAATGTATTGTTATCTCCAAGAACACTTCTAGTGGGATAACATGAAGAAGGAGATTGTGGAATATATATCCAGGTGCTTGGTATGTCAGTAAGCTAAAGCTGAGCGACAAAAGTCCAAAGGTATGATGCATCCATTGCCTATACCCATGTGGAAATGGGAAAATGTTACTATGTACTTTTTCATGGGTCTCCCGAAGATGTCAAAGGTAAATAACGTGATATGGGTTATGGTTGACCGACTCACCAAGACATCCCATTTCTTCGCTATTCGGGAAGATCTCTCGCTTGAACAACTTGCAAAGATATATGTGAAGGAAGTGGTGAGACTGCACGGTGTTTCACTCTCAATTTTCTCTGACCGCGATCCAAGGTTCACATCTAAATTCTAGAGGAGTCTTTAACATGCTTTGAGTACTGAATTAAATTTCAGCATGGCCTATCACCCCCAAACTGATGGCCAGTCTAAAAGAACTATTCAGATGCTTGAAGATATTATTAGAGCCTGCTCTCTAGAATTCAAAGGTGGATGGGATCAGTATCTCTCATTGGTTGAGTTCTCATACAATAACAGCTTCCACTCGAGTATTTGGATGGATCCATATGAAGCTCTGTATGGAAAGCGATGTAGAACTCCAACCTATTGGGATGAAGTTGGAGAAAGAAAGCTACTTGGACCTGATCTTGTTCAAGAGATGACAGAGAAGGTTCAAGTCATCTAGAAACACATCAAAGCTGCTCAAAGTCAGAAAAATAGCTATGCTGACAACCGTTGAAGGGACTTGGAGTTTGACGTTGGAGATAAATTCTTCCTTTGAATATCTCCATGGAAGAGAGTCATGCGATTCAGGAAGAAAGGGAAGCTAAGCCTAAGGTATATTGGCCCCTTTGATATCCTTGACTGCATAGGAGCCATAGTCTATCGGCTTGCACTTACACCGAATATGGCTCGAGTTCATGATGTTTTTCACATATCACTCTTGAGTAAGTGCATACTTGATCCCTCATGTGTACTAAACTCAAATGTGGTGCACCTGGAAGATGATCTCTCCTATGAGGATAAACCAGTATTGATTCTGGATCGGAGAGATAAGGTTATATGCAACAAGACAACCCATCTTGTCAAATTGTTGTAGAGGAACCATAAGTTTGAGGAAGAAACATGGGAATTTGAGGAAGCAATGAAGGAAAAGTACCCGCACCTGTTTTTGGCTTAGTATGTAAAATGAAATTTCGAGGGTGAAATTTCATAAGGGGGGAAGAATGTAATGACCCAAAGTTTTTCAATGAAAATTACCTTCTTATATTTATGTCATAAAATCACATGAAAACACAACATAATGAACTACTAAGTGATAAGTGACCTTTAAACATAAGTTTGTCACTTATGTGTTTGGAATTTTAAAAATCGGGCATACACGGTTGTGTTCAAGATGCTTTTTAGACTCTAATAAAACAAAAAATAATTTTTAGTGAATAGTAAAATACCCTTATTAATAGTGATATACCCTAATGAATAGTAACCTCACCTATGATAGTATAAAAATAATATTCAAGTTGGAAGTACAATATACATATATTTTAGAATGAGTTAATGCATGTTTTAAATCTGGTTTTTGATAATAAATTATGATTTTAATTAAATATTAAAATAATCATATTTAGAAAATTATTTTGAAAAATGGACTTAATTTTTTGATTCTACACATCAAAAAAGGTTTAGGGTGAATTTTTGAGATTTTTCAGAAATACTTGAATTTTTTTTATGAATAGTAAAATACTGTAATTTACCGTATATATACATTATAAGCTAAATAGACTATTCCTAGCATCATGGATGATGTCACCACCCATGGTTAGAATTCACATGACCCATTTACTATTATTGTTCATGGAATACTTACTATTCTTTGTCTTGTGAATAAATAATAAATTAATGATTATAATATCATGAAATCCCTCCTCTCCTCCAATATAAAACCCCCCTTCACTCCCTCTTCTCTCCACTCCTCTAAAGATCTAATACTTATCTAAATTATTCCCAAATCCCTCCCCAAGGTCCTCCCCCACGTCCAAAAGATCTCAGCCTCCTCAAAATACCAAAACCTCCCCCCTTAAGAGGTTCTCAAAAGAGGAAGTCTCAAGAGGTAAATTCCTCTTCCCAAATTTCTTCTTTTCTTTTAAGTTCTTTTATTTTTATTTTCTTTCCTCACCTCCCTTCACCATAATAGTATGATAAATCTAGTAACATACATGTACTGAAATTTCTTCATGCTAGTGGTATATTTCATTATCTTCTCTCCTTTCCCCACCCTTTTATTTGAAAGAAATGAAAGCACCGTTTGAGATGTGCTAATTTAGCACATTCAAGGAAAACAGTTTATCAATTTATATTATTATCTTTAATTATGGTCATGATACCATTTGTGTTATGGTTGAACCAGATTATTATATATATGTAATATATCCTATTTTTGGTTCAGTAATCCTTTGGTACAAATGGAATTAAGTTATAAATCAAAACACATTCTTTGTAATCAAATCCACCGATCAACAAAAACGGTTACCACTAAGGTTATATATATAATAATTCAACATCACTCGAAGTAACATAATTAAAATTAAAACCATTAAATCTATATTATATTAAATAAATAATATAACTTTAATTCTGGACAACCATTTTCATCTTTCATATAATTCAAACTTGAATATAAGTGAACTGATCTTTTAAATCCAAGTAAACAAACGAGCCGAACAATGAAATTGAACCTTATAACTAATCAAAAAGGCTTTGAATGAAATAAAAAGGGTCATAATAAATAAATTCCATATATAATAGGTTCTAGAATTATTAATTAATAAGCCTAATTTGTTTATTCAGGTCATTAATAACAAGTGGAGAACACCACCAGATTCAAGGTAAGGGATCCTCCCCTTTTTACTCTTAATCAAGATTGTTTTCTATACTATGCCTTTTTTGTGTAATACCAAATGATTGGGTATTTTTATACACCTTACCCATACTTCCCTAGTGTTTTATAAGTGATTATAATCCCCTTCTCTCTCTCATCAAGCCCCCTTGGGTACACCCAACACCATGCCGGTAAAATCGTAACGAATTCTACCCAAACCTTCTTTGTTCTTTCGGGTTGCCTTATCATTCTTTCCAAATGGTGTTATATTATCTATCTATGTGATTCTTATGAATTATGTTTAGTTGTACAATATTAATATATCAAGACCCTTCCATCACATTCTTTTTCGGATATACAAGATTTTGAAAGATTCCCTCCTTAGAACTTTCCGATGAGCAAACCCGTTTCAAGGGGACTTCCCAATTTTTACCCAAATTTCAAGTGCACTCTATCCTATGTTTTAAAATACCATTGTATTTATAAAATAAGTATTTTTATTATGAAAACCTTATTTGTTTAATTAGGGTTTTATATAAAATAATTTCCTCTTTTCTATTTGAAAAGCTCTAGAGTGTTTTCCTTAAAACCGCACAAAAATATTTTAATGCTAATGTTTCTAAAATACATTTTTTATATGTTTTCACTTATATTTGACACAAATTACCATGTTATATTCCTATTTTACTCTATTAATTTCCATTTATGTTCTAATATCTTCCTTTCATGGACACTTTCGTGATACGCCCATTGGATATGTTTTATGTCATGATTGTGGTACCCAATTCTTTCCATGGGTACCCTTACGTTTATGTATGGTTGATTATGTATGATTATTTATGTGGAAATAATATTCACGAATATGTTGATATGGTTGCGCCCATATAGTGCTCCAATACCTTGGGAAAGGTTAAGTCTCATGAGATGCGATGTGAAATGGGATTGGCGGTTAGCCTTGACCCGTACTGAAATGGGAAATGAGATTGGCGGTTTTCCTTGACCCGTACTAAAGATATGATTTATGATTCTTCCACGTTTATATTATTCCATGTTTATGTGATCCCATTATTATATTAAATGATTTTATAAGTTTCATGCTTTGGATATCTTTATGTCCTGCCTCCTAACTCATGTGCTTGAGATGTATGCTTATGTTCATTCCCTTACTAGGAATTTTTAGATCATCCCTTTGTTCATGTGTTCCCCAGGGTACACTAGGAATATGTAAGAGCTCAAAGTAAGTTATAATCTCTTTATGGAGATTAAATAAAGTAGTTTTTTATCCCCATGTTTTATGTTATATGTACCTAGTCTTCCAAGACACTAGACTTAACGATCCTTGGCTTGTACTCTGATAATTAATTATGCTTGAAATAATGAAATGTTATATGTAAAAGGCTTTGGTCGCTATATTCATCTTATCCCCTTCCTTTTTTTGTCAGGCGAAGGGGCTTGAGTGGGGTAAACTGCCACCTTGGTGGAGGATTTCACATCAGGTTCACCATTTTTGTTTCGACCTAAGGTGTCGTGTGTGTGGGTGGAAAAAATGTCCAGCCAAGAATCATCAATCATATATTATGGTAGAGAGTTTCATGTATTTGTATTTATTTCATACTAACCTGCATCGTTATCCTTTTGGGGGGAATTAGATTGACCCCGTGGGGACTGGGCAGTTTATCCCTTATGCATTATGAAGAAAGTGGCAGAGTCAAATGGTTTCAGTGGGTGATTTCATGGGTTTAAGTATTTGTGCAATTGGTCCTCTTAGGATATGAATTCCTCGAATGGTCTTTGATGGGTTTATTTGTGGAGGCAAAAACACCCAATGGCCCTGGTATCCATGATTCATGGACTTGCTTTCCAAAGTCAGGCGCTCGTTGGATGATGATTTGTACAACAACACTTAAGGACTCCATTGGTCGAGAGGATGGGAGGTTGGGCACACCACACCTTTTGGGGGGGGAATTATTTCCTACTCCAAGAATCTCTTATAGATTTTAGTCATTTTCATAGGTTGGTGAATCCTCGGTTCATTCCTAAAGAGTGTATCTGGGGGCTACCCATAGGTTGCAGGATCATCATGGATATACGTAGATTTGATGCTATTGAGTCAATGTTGACTTAAGCCATGCAATAAGGCACTTTGGAGTTTATTGTCATCTAGGAGAGACGGGGGATGATTAGATTTTGGGGTCGATCCCATAAAATGGGCTTCCTACATATCCTCATGAGAGGAATCAGATCCCACATAGTTTGGTTAGCTTGGGGCTTATACCTAGGATAAAGCCCATTTTTTGGGAATAATTGGTTGGACCCTTTTGGAAGGGCACCCCTTTTGAGCTCAGGCCTTCAAGAAGGCATCCCATGTATCTTGGTTTGAATAGGAATCAGAGTTCTTGTAGTTTAGTATGGGTTTGATATCACGCATGGAAGCTTCCCATTTGAGGGGAACATGATTGGGTGAACCATTTTGGAAGGGAACCCCTTTTGAGATCAGGCCTTCAAGAAGGTGTCCTACATATCCTGGTTTGAATAGGAATCAGAGTTCTCATAGTTCAAAATGGGTTTGTTTTATGGATGTTTTAATCATAAAAAATCTCTAAGCCCATATGAGTTACGCTCGATATGAGAAACAAGAGGATGTGAAAGATTCAACAAACCACACATCTTCTCTCCTGCTGATGGAAGAGGCCAAGCCTATGGAGGAATAAGCTGAGGTGATGGTGGGCAACGGCGTGGAGCAATGAACCCTTCGATGTGGGATGACATTGGAGGTCATGCGGCTCAACTCTTAGAATATTAGGTACTTACCTCAGTGGAAGTTCCCTGGAATGTGCTTTGGGAAAGGGGAGTAATGTTGCCTCTCATTAAAAGAAAAAGCAGGCATTATTCCTTTGACTGATCATTGTTCCTCATTGAATGGAAAAGAAAGTGATTGCCTTTAATCCCTAGAATAGGTAGGTTCATGTCACCATCCCAAGTTTGGACTCCAGGTTACCATGGGAATGTATACTTACAAACATCCTGGGATTCTGAACTATCATGGGGATAGCCTTTATGACTTTGCTTACCATGGGTATGTAGACTTGGAGGGGTGCATTGATTCACCTGATGATCTAATCATATGGGTCTGGTAGATTTGGAAGAGGCATTGGCATGATGTTTGTCGACTGGTTTGTGAAGAATCTATGGAGTACTAAACGGTAATGGAGGGGTGAGATTGGATCTGGAGGGAAAGACACCCTAACTTGCCCAATTCCGTGTATTTTTTTCTCATGCGGGATAGGGGGAGCTCTACATACCATAGTGTTATGCGGGTAGAGGGGTCATCCATGTACTGAAGTGGTACAAGGTCTTGGGTATGGACCACCACATACCAAAGTGGTATGTGGTCCTGGATGTAGTCTTCCATGCTTCTTTGGGTTCCATCTGTGTACTGATGTAGTACGTGGCGCGGGGTTCGATCCGCATAGTGATGCACCATGCAGAACGCCACATTGAAGAAGGGTCCTGGAACCTTTGGTTCACGAGGATTTCATCAGAGAAAAGTTTATGGTTTGTGATGGAACCGATTAGGATTGCAGTTCACCTATAATTATTACGTTCCTTATTTTTATGGTTTTAGGCTATTTATACCTATGAAAACATGATTTGTAGTTTGCACTTCCCAGACAATTCGAAACTAAAGTCGAAATCCTATCTGAATTCTTTCTTCCAATCTATAGGTACCCCTCTCTGCATTATTTGTCTGTCTTCCTTTTCACTTACTTCTATGATCCTTTTATAGAGCATTAAGAAAATCATATATATGGGCATGCGACACCATTTGAGGAATCCCATGAATATATATCTTAACCCACAGAAGACTCAGTAAATCAGTGTTTGCGAAGATTGTGGTTTGCGGTTCATGGTTCATAGAACCCAACCATCTTGCTTTTTCCAAGAACTTCTAAGTTCATAGGATGGTGTGTGGATGGAATCCCTGTGATCGATTTCACCAATGACATGGTTTTTAGCTTCCTGGGTTTGTTAACCATCAACCTGCGGGCCAGTGCCTCATGGGTCCTTCCGCATACTGGTGGATCGCAGTTCATGTTCCACATGAACCTTTACTGATGATGGTATATGGTTCACTTAAAACTCTTGAAAATTTTGAATTTTTTGGTTTCTTATCAAAATTGAAATTAAATTTTCATCCATTTTCCTTACTGGACCTGTACGAATGTTTACTACCTTCTACAAAGTGCTTGTGGGAGTATTTACTTCCCTTTGAGAAGTTTTTAGGACCCTACAAGTATATTCAAATTTTAAAGTAGGAAAATCGAGTTTTTGAGTTCATTATTATTATGAATTTTAGAGAAAAAATTATTATATAAAAAGGGTCAAGTGATCTTAAGATTTTTATTACTTCTGGGTAAATTTATAAATATTTGTGGTGAAAACTTAAGTGATTGATATTTTTCTGTCAAATCATTAGATATAATGGAATCAAACTGATGAAAACCAAATATAGTTTCCAATTAGTTAGTATCAGATGAACAAGATGAAGAATTTTTGGATAAATAGGTCTGACATAGTGGTATAAAAGGTAGAAAATAAAGATTTAATGGACTAAGTATATCATATGGAGCTTACCAAATGGACTGATACCAAACAGAATAAAGTTCTTTCTTACTGATGTGAAAGAAAGTGAAGTGGAAGAGGAATTACTTGTGTAATTTCCCACCCCTTATCATTGTATTGAGTGGGAGGAATGGAGTTACTTGTCCTTAAGCGACATCCCTGAGACACCAAAGGATAGAAATAAATACCAAAGGGCTTCAATACATGTAGGGGGTGATTTTCCATTTAAAAATAAAACCAATAACCAAAAAATTAGTATCCAAACAACCACTATATGATTTATGATAACAATGAAAGACAAATAAACATTTAATTTATCAAAATCATACTAAAAGCAAGTTCCACAAAGGAGGACTACAATATCAAAGTAAACAGTGAAAGACCAATTAATAACACACCAAGATAACCACAAGACTCCAAGCTTCACAATATTTATGCTCCAACTTCACCAAACAGCCCAAGTATTATGAAGTAGTGATAAATACATGTGATACTTTACTTTTTCCCATGTCCCAGTAGATTACATATGCAAAATCACCAAAGTGTCAAAGAAGGGGTGATTACTAAAACTAAGTAGGTTTTCCCCAATGACTTCCCTACTCACGCCACTAGTATAGAACATGTTAGCATCATTTATATAAAACAATTTATATAAAATAATTTCTAAAATAGTTTATATCAAAATATAAACTAAATCCATTGTAAATTGTTTTCCAAGGAAAGACCATAAACAATTCTCTAAATCATCTCACATTCCACTTTGGAATAACCCATTAATTTCCACAAAACCATACATAAAACCATGCATAAAATCCATGGACCTACCTATACTCATGATTGGTGAGTCATCCTTTCACTTATCCATCACTTAGTGGACCACTTTGATGAGGGTACTTCACTCCCTTTTATGTTCTAACCTTTTGATGGGGGTACTTCACACCCTTACCCATCCTAATGCATATGAACACACACCACAAAACCATACCAAACTCATTTCAAAACCAAGTGTGTTCAAACCATTCAATAAAACATCATTATTTTTATTGAAACCCATTTTTCTCCATGCATCAAAATTAGTATTTATTTTAAAACCAACATTTTAAAATCATGTTATCAAAACACTTTCCAATAACACATCAATTTCCCCAATTTCTACAACTGTCACTCAAGAGGGTTTTAACAATTATTTAACAATGGGTAAATGATCAATTTAAATCAAGGAAAACAATTTGAAACTAAGCCTTCAAGTTCTAAAATAGAGGAGTCGATAGTGAATCCACCTAATTTGAGTTTTGGAGAAAATGTTAAACAGTGCAAAAAATGTCATAAAACCGGGTTTAATATCCAAGATTCCATATTAGATCTCCTCCCCTATCATTAAAAAACTATATCCAAACATATTGGGAATCCATAACCTTAGATATACCCATATTGGGTGTATATCAAAGAAAATGATAGGAAGGGAAAACTATATCTAAGAAAATGCCTCAAGAACAATGAAGAATGACTTACCGCAAGAATCAGGCTTCAAAGCACCAAGAGATAGCTCTGGATTGCTTACAAATCTCTTGGGAGTGGTTCCCCAACCTTTGAGAGAGATAAATCCCAAGATATGGTTTTTTGGGGTAAAAATGAGACACTTAGAGGTAAAAACGAGTTAGATCCATAATTTAAGGATCTAACTATGACCCGGGCATGGTTTAGTCGTACAATTAGATAAATTGTGCACTAACCATTATTATACTTCTATATTAAGGGATACCTTACACAGTTGCCTCACACGGTCTCCAAACCATGTTCTAACTGTTCCAAATATCACTTTCCAACAATTTCACCACACTACACGATTTATCCTTGGATTTCGCACAGTTGGGACAAATTGTATGCAGCCTGTGTGCCCTCCATTTTCCCCCTATCTCACTATGCATGGTTTCTTTAAAGTGTTTAATGGTCTCCAAAAACTGTGAACCACCCATTCACCTATATTAAATCCCCCAAAAACTCTCAAAAAGTTCTCTAAACTCTCCCAAAATTCACCCTTTAAATTTATATACTTAAAAATCATAAAAAAAAGGTAACATACTAGAAATAGGGGTGCTACATTCTCCCCGCCATTGGTCTTTCCATCCTTAGAAAGTATAAAACCATCAGTGTCTTGAAAGAGTTTGGATATTACTATTTCATATCCTTCTCACGTTCTAATGTCTCTTATTGAATTTGACCATGTTGCCACAAAACCCACACTAGACCGATGCTTTTTCCATAAAATGCTTTCTCTTGCCTATCCACGATCTACAACGAGATATGTACCAATGAAGCATCTGGATCTTGGTCAACATAATCTCATTTGATCACATGGTCACAATCAAGCTAATACTTTTTCAACTGAGATATATGGAACACATTATGCACAACACTGAATTGTGGTGGTAATGCTAACTAATATGCCACATCTCCCACCCGTTCTAATTTCTCAAAAGGGAATATGTATCTAGCAGATAGATTTACCTACTTCCCAAATTTTTGATGTCCAATCCTTGGAGAAATTCATAAGAACACCTGATCAATCACTATAAATGACAATGTCCATCGATGATGATCTGTATACGATTTCGGATGACTATGAGCCATCTCTATGTGTTTCCTGATCAATTGAACCTTCTCCATTTTTTCTTGGATAAGGATCAACCCAACTAGTTAAGTCTCACCTGTTTCCACCCAAAAAATTGGAGAACGAAAAGGACTCTCATACAATGCCTCAAATAGAGCCATATGTATTAAGGTCAGGTAGCTATTGTTATATGATAACTCCACTAACACACATTCTCTTCCCAAGAACCACCAAAATCCATTACATAATCCCTTAAAATATCCTCTAATGTTTGTACCATCCTTTGAGATTTCCCATCCATCTAAGGACGATACGTTGTATTCATAGTCAATTGATTCCTAAGGGATTTCTATACGGATTTCAAAAAACAAGAGGTACAACTCATATATTTGTCTGACACGATCAAAAGTGTTATTCTATGAATCTTTACCACTTCCCAAATATAGATTTTGGATAGATCCCCCACCATATGAGTTTCATGAATAGGGATGAAATGGGTTAACTTAGTCATTTGATCCACTATCACCCATATGGCATCATGCTTCCAAACCATTCTTGGGAGACCTATAACAAAATCCATGGCTATCTACTCCCATTTCCATATTGGGATAGGTAAATATTGTAACATACTTGTTGGTCACTGATGTTCTACCTTAACTTGCTAAAACTTTAATCATCTGGAAACAAAATCATCCACCTTCCTTTTCATGTTGATCCTCCAAAACTGCACCTTCAATGCCTTATACATCTTCTTTATTCCAGGATGGACAAACCATCTCGAATGGTGTTAATAATGAAGAAGTTTCTCCTAATAATTCATAAGTACAACTATTTGATATTGAAACCATAAAACCGAACTATCATCTAGACTATGGCCCTCAATGGTCTCCCCACCATTAAGTTTTAACCTAAAAGAAACACATTCTACATCATATGTTTGTGCCTCCTTTACCTACTTTACCAAATTTGGAACCACTTCAAATGAAAATAAAACCACAACATCACCTCAGTCTTCACATTCCACGTGCATTTCGTCTAGGACTGACATAAGTTGGCACTCATCTGATGCTTCTATTGTCAACTGAGTATACGACTTTTTGATTAATGCATCAGCCACCGAATTTCCTTTACCAAGTGTATATATTAAGTCAAATTCAAACATATAGAGATAATTCATCCATATTATTTTCCTCATATTAAAATCCCTTTGTGAGAAAATATTCTTCAAACTCTTATGATCAGTGAACACAATAAATTTCTCACCAAAGAGATAATGACGCAAAGTTTTTAAGGCATGGATGACTGCATCTAACTCCAAATCATGTGTTTGGTAGTTCTTACCATGAAATCTTAACTACCTTGATCCATAATAAACAACATGGTCTCCTTTCATGAGAACACACCCCAACATAGATCCTAAAGCATCACAATACACCATGTACCCTTGTCTTGATTCTAGAAAAATCAATATCGGTGTGGATGTAAGATGAACCTTTAGCTATTTAAAAGATTTATGGAATTCCTCAATTAAATTTAATGGAGCATTATTCTTTGTCAAATCTTTTATCAGTGAGGCTAGCCATGAAAATTCATTCACAAAGAGATAGTAATAACCAGGTAGGTAAAGAAAACTCTATATATCAAAGACGTTATTTGGTAGTTTCCAAGAGATAATATCTTATAAATTTTTTGGATCCACCAAAACACCTATTTCAAAAATTACATGCCCAATAAGAAAAAATTCTTTTATCCAAAAATCACACTTTGATAATTTAGAATACAAAAAAACTTCTCTCAATATTTCCAAACACTGTTGTCAAGTGTTTATCATGCTCATCCCTTGTCCTTGAATACACCAATATGTCATCCACAAACACCACAAAAAAATAATACTGATATCATTGAAATATCTAATTAGTCAATTCCATAATGACCACTGGGAAATTTTTAAGACCGAAAGGCATTACCGCATATTCATAAACACCATATCTGCTTCTGAAAGCTGTCTTTGGAATATCTTCCTTCCAAAATCGAAATTGGTGATATCCTAATCACAATTCAATATTTGAGAACCACTGGTCTCCCATCAATTAATCTAAAAAATCATCAGTGTGTGGGATTGGATACCTATATTTATCTTAACTTAGTTAAGCTTACGATAATCCACACACAACTGTAAAGTTTCATCTATTTTCCTAACGAACAGAACTAGGGATTCCCATGGAGATGTGCTCAGCCAAATGAAACCCTTTCTTTCTTGATCTTCCAACTAAAAATTTTTATCCCATAATTATTTTGGTGCTATTTTATAATATGTATGTGATATAGGACTGGTCCCCAAAAGGAGATCAATCATAAACTCCACTTCTCTCATGGGTGGAAACCCTGAGAATTATTCGGGAAAGACATCCAGAAACTGATAAAAAACTTCCAAAAAAACACTTATCTAAACCTATTCTATTGATTACAGGGAAAAATATTCCAACTAGAAAGAGATCATTCCCACAACTGGTTCCAAAAATCCCATTACACTGGTTTCTACATCCCTTTCTCTTCTAAATAGATGTTCAATGCCATCCTCAGTCGTAAAACTAAATGTTATTTTATAACAGTTGATGTGAACCTTGAATATTGTGAACCAATCCATACCCAGGATTACATCATATAAATCCATCTCTAGCACTAAGAAGTATCATTCCAGCCCAGTTCCAATAACAATTATACAATATTCTCTACATATAAAGTCTCTACATTCTCTTTCCCCAAGAGGAGTTTTAAGTTTTATCACGGAGGGAATAATCTAAAGTTTTAAACTCATAAAATCAACAACATGAGAATATATAAAAGAATTTGATGAACTTGTATCAAATAGAACTTTCATAAGGGTATAATTAAAAATAATTGTACCTCTCATCGTAGATGTTCTTGTATGATCATCCACAATCACCTGCTCAGCTCCATATAATTGCTTTGTCGCTGTACTTTGCTAGTTGTTGCCTTGTTGATATTTTACTTACCAATGAGTCATGGTATTCTAAGAATTACCATGGATAGATCTATTCTACTGATGATATTGGTTCTAATATCCTCATACCTTCAAAGCATAAAATGTCTGCAACACCTGATAAGTGTCCTGAGAATCTAACCTTGGAGCCCTGTGAAAATAGAACGGAAGATACCTCTTCTAGTTTCAGTTGTGGCATTCTCTAGGTTTTTTCATACACTCTCACTATAGAGACCCATACTTGATGTACATAGACATTACATTAATTTTTCAGAATACTTAATACATAACAAAAATAGACACCAAAGTACCTTAATAATTTAGTGTCTTTGGAAACTTGGAACATAATCTTCTAATCATGGGGAAAGATCTTCAACATCTCCCATAAAGATCTTCCGCTTTTTTTTTCTTACCTAAAACCTTTCTTTATATCCTAGGTAAAAGAAAACATAAAAAGGGTGAGCTCAAATGCTCAGTAAGGGTAAAAATAGAGAACATAAAACAATCCATAAACATTTGAATGCAAAAACATGAACATAAAATCTAAACATCAAAATCTTGAGCAAAGACATAAATCATGGAAGTACGTAAGAAATATATCATAATGGAACAGCAATCATGATAAAAATAGCATGGGAAGAAAACATGTAACTGTGGAAAACCATTAATCACGTGATATGATTTCCATTGTATCCACGACATTACTGCCAAGACAATCTTAGTGGACAAAGTCCCTTTTTGAATCGAGTTCACTCCTCGTTCCAGTCCTGTATCACTGAACCGGATTAACTTACCATTCCAGCCATGTCTATCTCATGAGATATAAATCTTTTCCAAATGCATTGTAGGGATATATAGGTCCCACCCATCTCATAATGAAATCATTATTACGTGTTCCACAACATAAACATAAATCATTCATCATAACCCAAATAATAAAATGGGTTTCATAAACATCATCCCATCATAACATAATTCATATAAAACAAATGGATATAATTTCATCATAAGAAAATTAAAACCATGTAAATCATAGAGACATTATACTTGAAACATACACATATTAAATAATGTCATCTTAGATGGAAAATGGTTTTGATAAAATACTTGAAATGAATTATTGAGGAAAATATCCTTTCTCCTTAAAAATCATTTTATTTTCACAAAATGCCACACAATTTTAAAAGAAAAGGATTTTATTGAAAATAAACATGCAATATTGTAGAGTAATCTTCATGAAAAAAAGGCGATATAAAACTTAAAAATGTATTCATGCCGTATAAGAAAAAAACATCCTCCTCGTACTTTTAACAGAAAAGTCAAAAAGTACCATGTATGGTAAACAAAAGAAAGATTCCCTCCATAACACAAAGTAAAAGTAAAAGAGGGTTAAACATGAATTTAAAAATACATGTAATAATATTAAACACTTTATTAAAAACCCTTTTATGGACATGGATAAAAAATATACCCCAGTAAATACTTAAGTATAAACAATCTCAGATAAAAATGAGATTTGAAAAATTATCCCTTACCTTATGTTTGATATGCTTCGTATGTATCCTAACTTCCGGTATAATGATTTAAATAATGTCATTGAATTATTATAGAATCATATTCAATGTTATGATATCATATATGGTTCAATTGTGACTTTATATTACCTGTTCTTTTGTAAATTCCATGTTAAAGAAGCATTTTGGGTAAAATTGTTTCATTTATCGTACGTGTTTCGATTTGTTGTTCTTGATATTATTAATCATATCATTATTTAATTAATTCCAGAATGTAAAAAATGATTTATATATAATATATATTAAGTATATATGATATATCGATAAATGGAATGAAATACACCATTCATGGACACAGTAGGTCGTACGTACGCATGAACGTTGTTTTCGTTTCCTTATTGAATTGAATGGAATTAAGTAAATGAAACATATATGTACATAAATCCAGTATCATTATTATGTAATATATTTCATGATTATTTATTACATATATACTTTATAATCATACTTGAATGGTTAATCATGGAAAATGAATATCATCGCGTTCGTGGAGACGGTAGTCCGTACGTACGCACGAGCGATGATATCGTTCCCCTAATTATGGAATAGAATTGGAGTGAATGATATAATATCTCATAATCAGTATGATGTTATAATAACCATATATAGTTATTCTTTACATCATTATACCCATCCAAGTAAGGTGGTGGTGGAAAAACTAATTACACCACTGTGTGGAGACGGTATTCTGTACGTACGTACGCACGGTGATTTTGTTTTCCGTAGGATGGATATAAGGTGAAATGATATTGTTTAATATTTATAATATCATATAATTATATTAGTGATACTTATTTTATTACTTTACAATGACACAACTAAAGAAGAAGAAGTTGAAGCAGAAAGAAACTTGAAAGAATCGGTAGAAGAGATTACCTCTTCTTCGATGTGCCTCTTTAAACTTCCTCTTAAAGGACTAGATTTGGTCTTTTGAGAAGACTAGAACCTCAAGAATATTACTATGGAAGTTTAGAATAGTAATGGGCAGGTTTTAGCTGAGCTTGAAGGCTCAAAGTTTTGTAAAGAGAAGAGGGAGGAGGTGCCCTTTTATAAGGAAGGAGAGGGGCACTTTGGGAAGCCTCTAAAATATTAATTTATAATCAACCTAAACCCCACTTAAAAACTTTCAAAGTGACTCAAATTCGAATATTAGATAATATAGGGTTGTATTATCATCAAACAATTAAATTTAGACATGTTTTGATTTTATTTTAAACCTTATCATTTTGATTTATCCTTATTTAATCTATTTAATTTTATTTTTGGTAATAATGTTATAAATTTTAAATGGTTATAAATACTTACTTGTGTGTTCTTAATTATACATAATTTGTTATTTTATGACATTTTAGATCATATAAATTTTAATTTGTAATTTTTAAAATATTTTTGTGATTTTTAAATAATTTAATAATATAAAATATCAATAGTGTCAATTTTGACATAATTAATTTATTTGAATTTAAATCAAATCCACACAGAAGATATGTTCGAAAAAAAATATTTAATAAATTCATAACATGTAATATTTATTTAGAAAATTATTGTATCACATTAAATAGTTCATATAATATTTATTTTTATTTAATAAAACCATTTATTTGATATTTCAATCAATAAAATAATTTCAACATCACTATTGTGTCACCTTTAATAATAATTATTTAATCCATAAAATTTCAAAATAAATTCACATGATGTAGATAATTTTATTATATTTCTGGAGACTATTCATGTTTGAAGTTTCATGAAGTTTATAACTAAATTAAAATTATTATACTTATAAGATTTAAGAGAGTGACAAGTTGTCACTTTCTTTGGTTTTAATAATAATTAAATTATTTTCATGTTAAAAAGTCCATAAAATGAATCTAATCCGACCCTTATGTGATATGGGTTGAATTTTAGCCAACAAATAGAATTTTTGGCATGTGTTAGGATAATTTTATAATCTTAGGTTTACCCTTAATTACCCGATTTATCTTTAACTGAAGTAAATAAAAATTACCGTAGTTACTATTCATAATATCAAAAAAAAATAAAATTAACCTATTAAAATAATTTAGACCCACTGGATCCAAATATGAAATCCATTTTTCAAAATTCAAAACACAGAAGTTGCAGTAATTAAAGTAAAATTTATCCCGTTGTTAAGAAAACGAGTTTTAAAAGTTAAAATATTTCCAAAGATTGAAATATTTTTACCTATGAATTCAATATAAAATTAATGGTAATAACATAAATTATATTAAATTTTAAAAATATATTCTATTTATACTTTAAAACCATTCAATATTATTATTTAACCATATAAATTATTGCAATGAAAAAAGTTGTTTTTAATTAAAATATAGCGTGTTTTTACTATTCATTAAAATATGAAAGTTATTAGAATAATATGAAAATTTTATCCAAAGTAAATTTTTATATCCTGATTCCAAAGAAGAATTTTATTTTGTAAAATTGAACTTATAAACATGTCAAAACTAGATTTAAAGTGGGTGCGCCATCAAAAGGCGGCAAAACTACATTTTTTTAAAAATGCTTATTTTACCTGAAAATTTTATTTTGTTCTCATACCATGTTCTAGAAAATGTGTAAGATGAATAATACTGTTATAAAATTCAAAATTTAGTTAATACTATTCATAACTGCTAGTCCATAATAATATTATAACAATATATCATTGTTTAGTGAAACCCAGTATTGCGTACCACACACGCTATCGAGGAAGGTTGTGATTGCGTGTAATGCAAGACAAGTCAGGGATGCATTTAGTGAAAGATCATTTTAGTGTATCATACAACACAAGACATCAATGAAATTAAACAGAATAATTCTCATAAAATCTCGGGTTGTTACATTCTACCCCCCTTAAAATAAATTTTTCCCTCAAAATTTTTTGGGGTTATAAATGGTTTACTACTTGAAAGTTTCTTTCATAGAAACCCACATCGTAAAAAGGAATAATAAAACATAATTTTAAAAAGTGAAGTATGAAACATATCGGTTACCCAAATTAACTCATCACTGGTATTCCACATAGGAAAACATAGGTGAAAATATGGATATGGAAGAGAAACCTAACCATCAAGTTCTGATGGAGAGTGGTAGAGAACATGGCTATGAAAAAGCCAACAATCACAAAGCCATAAATTTTTTATGATCTAAGTTACCATATGATTCATCAGATATAAGGTCACTAGGACAACATTTTTGGTTTTCAAGATCATTTCCCTAAAGTTGAAGAATTTGAATTAGAATAAATACTTACTTTATTTCGGTATAATATCACCGTTGTTCGTGGCTTGAACAATTTCCAATTCATCTATTAAAGAAATGAAGTTGAATTTGTCATTCGTGAAGTGTTAGCAGATCATGTGATAGAATGATGGGTCATTCCATATTTCTCAAACAAAAGGTTAGAAAAAGTTATCAAATATACATAAGTCCATCTATGGTGTGGATAATCGTATATGATTCCAAAAATGGACTTATACTTCGTGTATTATACCGCTAAATAAAATAAAACTAGTTTCTACTAACTAGGGACTTCTTGTAGGCCGGTGGTAGGAAATAAAGGCCTGTGTCACTTTGGTTGTGGGTTCAATTCCCGCAACCTTGTCTGAAGCGACGGGTTGTCTCCTATCCTGCAGGTTGTCTTTTTTTTCTAAAACATCACTATTATAACATTACAGAAATAATATCGAAAAAATTTCTAGCCTTAAACAATACTATATTATGTCTGACATAATCCATTCCAGTATTTATACTTATCCAAAATACATTTGTCCAATATCATAGTATAAAGAAAACGATTACTATAAATGTCATTAACCAAGCATGTGACTACCATCATTTATCCCCCACATATCATAAGATATATCTTGTTGATAGCATTCCAAACATGTGAATACCTTAATCTTGTATTCTCTTGCAACATGAATTACCATAGAACCATAGTGAAAACATTAATGTTGTCAAAAGGTAACTCTTTTCACATACCAAAATCCCAAAATTTCAATATACTCAAACCATGATATCACTTTGTCCTTATATCAGTCATGAGCTCATTAATATTATTTTCTTCTTATCCCTTTATTATGCACATATCATCTACTTTCCAAAATATTTTAATTACTTTTCATGGTTACCGGTACCATATAATTATTGAAAACCATAATAAACCAATACATAGATATTCCAATATTCCACGGTACTATAAATTAGATTCCACAACATTATTTTGGAATCTCGTTACATAAACACATAATCATTCCACTACATCGTTGTCGTACTCAACATCGCCAATAGTGATCGCATGTGACTTCCCTTTGTCCTTTGCCTTAAGAGGTTGCTTGCATCGATCATCATTAACCCTTGGATTAGGGCATTGATTAGCATAATGCCCCATTTTCTTGCACTTGAAGCATTGAAGTGTTTGTGGAGCGTTCTCTGTAGTCTTTTCTCTATTCACATCATTAGAAACCATTTTTCCATTAATTCAGCACTCAGCTTCTTGATGACCTTTTTTTCTACACTTGATACATTTTCTAGTACATTTTAGATGATCTCCACCATGCTTCTTTCCACACTTTGAGCATAAAGAAAAATTCACCTTCTTTTCACCATTGTTCTGAGGTTTTTCCTTGAACTCCATCTTTCATTTCTTGTCAAAACCATGAGATGGATATGTTACACCAAATTCTAGTTATACCTTGATAGCACAATGCACAATTTCTTCATAGCTACTAAAGTATCTTATAGCTAATGCCCTTCGAATACTTGGTTTTAATACATTGAAGAATCGATCAATTTTACATTCATGTTGGATGATAAAGCCAGATGAATACCTTGCAAGTCTTGTAAAATTCACTTCATATATACCAACAAATGCATCATCCTTCTGATTAAGCTCAAGTAACTCCTTTTCCATCTTTGTTCGAAGAATACGAGGGAAGTACTTACTAAAAACAAGTTCTTGAACTCGTCCCATTCCATGGATTCAATTTCATCTTGGGGCCTGGTATTATTAATTAGAGTCCACCACTGGTCTGCTTCACCTTCTAAACAGTAAACATCTAAAATGACTTTTTCATGTTCTAAACAGCGAAGTATGGAAAATATCTTTTAAATGGTACTAATCCATTGTTCAGCAACAAGTGGATCAGAAGACCCATTGAAAGACGGTGGACGTTGCCTCATGAAGGACTCAATAGAATATTGTTCCCTTCTCTGGTCATTTAGAAATCCAGAATGATTCATAGCTTGTGTAAGTATAGAAATAATATTTTGAACTCCATATCCCATCACATTTGGTTGCTCAGGAGGACAATCATTTCATTGTCCATTAAATTGATCAACACGGTTCCTTCGGGTTCCAGTCATCGTCTAAACCCAAAAATAACGGTGTGAGAGGCAAAAATCGTTCTAGGAAAACAACATAATAAAGGGGGAGTAACATTAATATCTAACATATTAGGTTTAATTCTAATATCGTTGTCATAATTCTAGGACTATAACCTATACTTATACTTAACTTTAGGGACATCCCTAGACATACCTTAGAAATTTTTATAGGGATCTCACTAAAGTTATCGCATCCTAGTTTCCAAAGGTTGACTAAACCTTTCCTCTGATACCAACTATAGAGACCCATACTTGACGTACATATACATTACATTACTTTTGAGGAATACTTAATACATAACAAAAATAGACACCAAAGGACCGTAATAGTTTACTGTCTTTGGAAACTTGGAACATAATCTTCTAATCATGGTGAAAGATCTTCAACATCTCCCATAAAGATATCCCCCTTTTTTTTCTTACCTAAAACATTTCTTTATATCATGGGGAAAAGAAAAAATAAAAAGGGTGAGATCAAATTCTCAGTAAGGGTAAACATAGATAGCATAAAATAATCCATAAACATTTGAATGCAAATGCTTGAACATAAAATCTAAACATCAAAATCTTGAGCAAAGACATAAATCATGGAAGTATGTAAGAAATATATCATAATGGAACATCAATCATGATAAAAATAGCATGGGAAGAAAACATGTAACTGAGGAAAACCATTAATCACATGATATGATTTCTATTGTATCCATGGCATTACTGCCAAGACAATCTTAGTGGACAAAGTCCCTTTCTGAATCGAGTTCACTCCTCATTCCAGTCCTGTATCACTGAACCGGATTAACTTACCATTCCAGCCATGTCTATCTCATGAGATATAAATCTTTACCCAATGCATTGGAGTGAGATATAGGTCCCACCCATCTCATAATGAAATCATTCTTACGTGTTCCACAACATAAACATAAATCATTCATCATAACCCAAATAATAAAATGGGTTTCATAAACATCATCCCATCATAACATAATCCATATAAAACAAATGGATATCATTTCATCATAAGAAAATTGAAACCATGTAAATCATAGAGACATTATACTTGAAACATACACATATTAAATAATTTCATCTTAGATGGAAAATGGTTTTGATAAAATACTTGAAATGAATTTTGGAGGAAAATATCCTTTCTCCTTAAAAATCATTTTCTTTTCACAAAATGCCACACAATTTTAAAAGAAAAGGATTTTATTAAAAATAACCATGAAATCTTGTAGAGTAAGCTTCATTAAAATAAGGTGTTATAAAACTGTAAAAATCTTTTCATGTCGTATAAGAAAAAAAAACATTATCCTCGTATTTTTAACGGAAAAGTCAAAAAGTATCATGTATGGTAAACAAAAGAAATATTCCCTCCATAACACAAAGTAAAAGTCAAAGTGGGTTAAACATGACTTTAAAAACACATTGAATAATATTAAAAACTTTATGAAAAACATTTTTATGGACATCGATGAAAAATATACCCCAGTAAATACTTACGTATAAGCAATCTCAGATAAAAATGAGATTTGCAAAATTATCCCTTAACTTATGTCTGATATGCTTCGTATGTATCCAAACCTCCTGTATAATGATTTAAATAATGTCATTTAATTATTAAATAATCATATTCATTTTTATGATATCATATATGGTTCACTTATGACTTTATATTACCCATTCTTTTGTAAATTCCATGTTAAAGCAGCGTTTTGGGTAAAATCATTTCATTTATCTTACGTGTTTCGATTTGTTGTTTTTGATATTATTAATCATATCCTGATTTACTTAATTATAGAATTTAAAACATTATTTATATATAATATATATTCAGTATATATGATAGATCGATAAATGGAATGAAATACACCATTCATGGAGACGGTAGGCCGTACGTACGCATGACTGTTGTTTTTGTTTCCTTATTGAATTAAATAGAATTAAGTAAATGAAACATATATGTACATAAATCCAGTATCATTATTATGTAATATCTTTCATGATTATTTATTACATATATACTTTATAATCATACTTGAATGGTTAATCATGGAAAATGAATCTCATCGTGTTCGTGGAGACGGTAGTCCGTACGTACACATGAGCGATGATATCGTTCCCATAATTATTGAATAGAATTGGAGTGAATGATATAATATCTCAGAATTAGTATGATGTTATAATAACCATATATAGTTATTCTTTACACCATTATACCCATCCAAGTAAGGTGGTGGTGAAAAAACTAATTACACCACGGCGTGGAGACGGTATTCTGTACGTACGCACGCGTGGTGATTTCGTTTTCCGTAGGATGGATAAAAGGTGAAATGGGGTTGTTTCATATTTATAATATCATATCAGTATATTAGTGATTCTTATTTTATTACTTTACAATGAAACAACTAAATAAGAAGAAGTTTAATAAGAAATAAACTTGAAAAAATCGGTAGAAGAGATTACCTTTTCTTCGACGTGCCTCCTTTAAACTTCCTCTTAAGGGACTAGAGTTGGTCTTTTGAGAAGAACAAAACCTCAAGAATATTACTAGGGAAGTTTAGAAGAGTAATTTTCAGGTTTTGGCCGATCTTGAAGGATCAATGTTGTGTAAAGAGAAGAGGGAGGAGGTGCCCTTTTATAAGGGAGGAGAGGGGCACTTTTGGAAACCTCTAAACTATTAATTTATAATAAACCTAAACCCCACTTAAAAACTTTAAAAGTGACTCAAATTCGGATATTAGATAAGATAGGGTTTTAATCTCATCATCCAATTAAATTTAGACATGTTTTTATTTTATTTTAAACCTTATCTTTTTGATTTATCCTTATTTATTCTATTTAATTTTATTTGTGGTAATAATGTTATAAATTTTATATGGTCATAAATAATTACTTGTGTGTTCTTAATTATACATAATTTGATATTTTATGACATTTTAGATCATACAAATTTTAATTTGTAATTGTTAAGATATTTTTTGTGCTTTTTAAACAATTTAATAATATAAAATATCAATAGAGTCAATTTTGACATAATTAATTTATTTGAATTTAAATAAAATCCACACAGAAGATATGTTCGAAACAAAATATTTAATAGATTCATAAAATGTCATATTTATCTATAAAAGTATTTGATCACATTAAATAGTTCATATAATATTTATTTTTATTTTTTAAAATCATTTATTTGATATTTCAATCAATAAAATAATTTCAACATCACTATTGTGTCACCTTTAATGATAATTATTTAATCCATAAAAATTATAAATAAATTCACATGATGTAGATAAATATATTAGCTTTCTGGATACTATTCATTTTTGAAGTTTCATGAATTGTATCACTAAATTAAAATTATTATACTTATAAGATTTAAGAGAGTGACATGTTGTCACTTTCTTTGATTTTAATAATAATTAAATTATTTTCATGATATAAAGTTCATAAAATTAATCTAATATGACCCTTAGGTGATATGGGTCGGCTTTTAGTCATCCAATAGAATTTTGGCATGTGTTAGGGTAATTTTATAATCTTAGGTCTACCCTTAATTACCCAATTTATCTTTAATTGAAGTAAATAAAAATTACCGTAGTTACTATTCATAATATCAAAAACATAAAAGTAACCTATTAACATAATTTGGACCCACTGAATCCAAATATGGAATCCATTTTTCAAAATTCAAAACACAGAAGTTGTAGTAATTAAATTAAAATTTATCCCGTTGTTAAGAAAACGGGTTTTAAAAGTTAAAATATTGCCAAAGATTGAAATGTTTTTACCTATGAATTCAATGTAAAATTTTTGGTAATGACCTAAATTATATTAAATGGTAAAAATATATTATATTTATACTTTAAAACCATTAAATATTATAATTTAACCATATAAATTACTGCGATGAAAAAAGTTGTTTTTAATTAAAATATAGCGTGTTTTTACTATTCATTAAAATATGAAAGTTATCGGAATAATATGAAAAATTTATCCAAAGTAAATTTTTATATCATGATTCCAAAGAAGAATTTTATTTTGTAAAATTGAACTTATAAATATGTCAAAACTAGATTTAAAGTGGGTGCGCCATCAAAAGGCGGCAAAACTGCATTTTTTTAAAAATACTTATTTTACCTGAAAATTTTATTTTGTTCTCATACCATGTTCTAGAAAATGTGTAAGATGAATAATAATGTTATAAAATTAAAAATTTAGTTAATAATATTCATAACGGCTAGTCCATAATAATTTTATAACAATATATCGTTGTTTAGTGAAACCCGGTATTGCGTACTACACACGCTATCGAGGAAGGTTGCGATTGCGTGTAATGCAAGCTAAGTCAGGGATGCGTGTAGTGAAAACTCCTTTTGGTGTAGCATACAACACAAGACATAAATGAAATTAAAAATAATAATTCTCATAAAATCTCGGGTTGTTACACTCACTTTATTTGGTCAAGTGAACCACATTGGAAACATCCAACTTTTCTCTTGGGTCATGGAGTAAGGTTCAATGATCTAGCCATCTGATTTTGACTCACATTCTAGCCTTGGAAGTAGGTTCCCCTCTTCCACTTTCTCCTAGTAGTATAGTTCCCACCATTTTTCATGGTTACCAACATAATTTCTCCTCCCATAGATCTTGAGATGTCTCTTTCATCAACCATCACTATATTCACCATGTTTGTATAATAAGTAATACATAACACAACTATCTTTGAACAAATCTTCTTCCTTAGCCCTGATTCAAATATTTATGACTTCAAGGAAGCACTAGCCACATCCTAGGGTAAAAAGTGTACTAAATTCATGAATTTAGCCGTATACTCAGTGAGAGGGATATTTTCCTTCTTTAAGATGAAAAAGTACATAGTTCTCTAAATCTTGAATGTGTGAGGATAGAATTTTTTGATGAAAAATTCCTCAAAATCCTCCCAACTGAGGCCTTGATCTATTTTATCCTATACCTCTAGATCCCACCACTAGAATGAAAAATCCTAGAGCAAATACGTCACCATTTTGACTTTCATCTTCGTCAGTGTACCGATGAAATTGAAGATACAATTCATTCTATTCAGCCACACCCCTGCCTTTTCTGATTCAGAATCACCTCGGAAGATGGGTGGATTCTGCCTCTGGAACTATACTGAATGATCCACTTTCCTTGGATCATCTCTCCAATTCCCTATATCCATATCTTGAAATTCTTGGATGATACTCTGCACCAACTCTTGGTTCACCTATGGATCAGCTGCAACTACATTCTCCGTAGCTTCTTCTAGTTGGTTTCTATGATGCCTACCAGGTTCTATTTTCTAAACAATAAAAAACTTTGTAAGAATAAATATCTATTAATTAAAGGCTTAATAATTTCAAATTCTACCACATCAACTATTATAACATTTCTTCCTAAAATAAACTTTTTCCATGTTCAATCATTTTTGAAAACATTAATTTGATTTTTGAAAATCAAACCATTTTCAAAATACCTCCATCATTCTCTTTTTCAAAATCTTTTATTTGAAAACACTTTCATGATTTTTTTTAAATTATCACTTTTTCAAAAAACATAAATCATTACTCAAAATTATGTATGTACTCCTAGTGGGAATTCATTCCTCTAATGCATGGCATGCTCGTCTCATTGGTTAACCCATGAAAATGATATTTCCAAAATCTCGTAAGTGTATTCAAAACACTTATGTACCCAAATCCTAGGTAACTTGCAGTTTATCATAAAAAGGATACATAC
Organism: Viscum album; assembly: GCA_963277665.1. NCBI lineage: Eukaryota > Viridiplantae > Streptophyta > Magnoliopsida > Santalales > Viscaceae > Viscum > Viscum album. The sequence goes on along the minus strand of OY728148.1, from coordinate 1,806,022,776 downwards.
GTCTTCTTATTATCTATATTTCAATTTCTAACAATCCTACTCCTTTCTACCAACTCATCACAAGGAATGGACATGAATGAATTCAACTCCAAGACCAGCATTGCTGAAGACCACTTGTACCAAATAGATTTTGGATCAAAAAAATTGATACCACTTGTCTCAACTGACTTTTGGACCAAACAAAACTGATACCATTTGTAACATCCCACCCCTTCTCATTATCTTTAGAGGGTGGAAGGGTGTTACTTGGCCTTAAGTAACATCCCCAAGATGTCAAAGGCTGACAATAAATGTCGAAGGGCTGCAATATATTTGGATTATGATTTTAACTTTAAAAATAAAACCACCATGCAAACAATACATTTCCAAACAACCACTATATGATGTATGATAATGATGAAAGACAACTAAACATTTCATATATCAAAATCATACTGGAATAAAGTGCTAATTGTACTCCTAGTTCTTCCTTAAGGGAGGCATCGCATGGTTTCCTCTCACAGTCCCCAAACTATGCGTCAACCATGATAAATCTCATTGTCTAACAATTGCATCACACTAAACAGTTTCTCCTAGGATTATTCATGGTTTTTAAAAATCGTGTGCAGTCCGTGCACCCTCCTTTTTTCCCCTTTATCACTATGCATGGTTTTCTTCAAGTGTTGCACGGTTTCCACAAACTGTTCACCAACTATGAACCTATAAGAAATCCCCAAAAACTCTCAAAAAGTATTCCAAACTCTCCCAAACTTCACCCTTAAACTTTATATACTTAAAAAGAATAAATAAAGGGTTACATACCAGAAACTAGGGGTGATACAACTTTCATGAAAGGAAAGTGTGAAGAAATTTCAAGTATTGTTGTGGAAATATACTGAAACCCATTAGTGAAGGTTCATACTGATGTTAAAAAACATTATTATATCATATTATCGATGTGAAGATCACATGAACTATTATAAGTATTATAGTTCCCTATATTTTTTAAGCACTAAATGGATTTTTTTATAGTGGTTTTCAGGGTATTGGATTACTTCCAAACCATGCCAAGGACTAGATACTCTTATTGAGTAGTGAACCTTATAAATACCTATATTCTTATATGTGTGTTTTTTTTTTGTTTTTTAGTAAAGTTATTTCTCACTAATTAGAGGTAAACATTGATTCTTAAATAATAAAAAATAAGATCATTTATTTACCCCCACCCTCTCTCAGTGATCACATTAATACTGATTGGTTTTTTTACTTTTCTTGTCGATCCTCAATCAACATTAGGTTCTCTAAAAAGGTGGATCCATATTTGATGTATATATCACCCTAGTAAATAACATGTGATAGATCATGCACATACCTCCTTGGCTATGAAATATGGAAGATGTCTTGAACTTGATCCAACTGAAGAGGTAATGATAGGTGGTACACAACCACCCCATCCCTGTATAGAATATGGAATAGACCTATGAACCTTATAGATAGTTTATCACCCCTACCAAATCAATATAAACCACATCAAAATGATACCTTCAGGAACACATGATCTCCCTCACTAGACTCTAAGTGCCTCCATCATTAGTCCACATATTAATTATGATGGATTTGATCTATTCTCACCCTCTTTTGGATGATCTACACTTTCTCAATTTTTTCTTGAATTAACCCCTGGCCCATAAGTGTTAATGCTCCCAACTCTAACCAGAATAGTAGAAACCTACAGGTTCTCCTATAAAGGGCCTCAAATCATATCATATTGATAGTAGAGTGATATTGGATATTTAATGAAAACTATGCTAGGGATAATTGATCCTACCAACTTTGTCCATAGTCCAACATGTAAGCCCACAATATGTCCTCTAGGACCTAAATGGCCTACTTAGTCTAGTCATGTATTGGATGACTAAGCCCTGAAATCCTCGTGTAAGACCCTTCACAACTAGGATGTGAAGTGAGTGTCATAGGCCGAGAAAATATTCAATGGTACACTATATATCTAGATGATCTCTTTCACATACAAGCACCCCAATCTTTCCACTGAAATCTACTCTCTAATTGAAAGGAATTGATATAACTTAGTTATTCGATCAAAAATAACCTAGATAGCATTATTAACTATCATCATAAATGGAAATGTTTTCATGAAATCCATTCATATACCATCCCACTTCCATTTTGAAACCTCCAGAGGTCAGGCCAAACTCATGGGTACTAGATGATTTGACTTCACCTAATGATAGGTGAGACATTGAGAGATGAAATTTTTAATACACTTATTCATTATTAGCCACCAAAACATTCATAGAAGGTCATATTACACCTTTTCCACTTCATGTCATGACTCGTCCCAATGGGTCCCATGTTGAAACTGCCCCAAGCCTGCCTCTAATAGGCCAGGGGCTGGTGACTAGCACCGAGTAGGCATATCTCACAAATGGGAGGCCTTAGCCTAAGTACTGGTACACACACACGCATCTCCAAGACCAAAAATCTAAAAGAAAGGTAAAACACCCACCACCATTCATGCAAACCACTAAACATAAACTTAATACAATCATAGTGAAACTGGAAAGTAAAGTGCAGAACTGCAAACTGGGGCCATAATACAAGCCCAAAAAGAAAGACAACTACAAATACCAACCTGTAAATGAGGGTACTGAATCTATAGTATAAATATATCGGGAATTCCTCAGCCCATATGATCTCACAAGGCATTGTCCGGTCCTGGACCTGCTCCTTCTCCACCTAGAACTCTATCAAATCGTCAATTTTCTGCACAGGACATGACACGTGCAGTCAAAGCCCATGAATGGGTGAGTAAAACAATACTCAGTAGGACACCATGAAACCACAAAGGAAGAACCACAAAATAATTCACAGTCAGCTCTACATAGGTTTACGCTCATATATATACCAAGTATATCTAGATATACTCAAAATCAGCCATGAGGAAATAGAGGTTAAGTCACAGCCACACGTTAGTCAAAAGACTCCGCTAACCTGGTCCCCACCCAATGAAGAAATAATGGTCAAAGGTTATGATATAAAGATAAGGGAATTCAAATAATACCATGAACCTAATTTGTGTTACCCCACACTATAGGGTATTCTCAGAGAATACCATGAACCCTATGATGCGTCTCATAACATAGGGTATTTAGAAGAATTCTGTGAACCCTACGATACATCCAACTAGATGGAGTATTAACACCCTGTTCTTAGAGGTCATTTCAATACCCAATGAACTCCATCTGGGGTGATATATTATCACTCCCATCCCAAGGAGTATTTACAACTCTATTTGGGACTCATCTCTTGAGGGCATTTCCATGCAATGTCATACCAAACCCTATAGGTAAGAACCAAGGGGGGAACTTCACACCTACACTGGTCTTTCCTAACAACCAAACAAGCCATCTCAAAAGCTCCTCCTCTTAATGAGGGTCCCAGCACCGCAAATAGCTCGTCAATCGGACTTAAATTCTGAAAGTTATGGCCCTTTTTGTAAAAAGGGGTCTGTGGAGTCTGGGTCCGGTCCGACCCAGTCGGGCCAACCTGACCCAACCCAGCCCATTCTGCAAGGTCCGACCCAACCCACTGGACTGAGGTGCTGAACTTGGACCTGGATCGGCCCTCATGTCCAACCTGGCCTACTAGAGTGGGCTATTATTTTCCACCTGGGATGAGGAGGGTGTTGTGTCCTTCCCTAGTCAATGTGGTCGGTAGCTGGCCAGCCGCCTCCCTCACATGCAGTCACATAGACCGTGTGACAGTGCACCGCCACGACTGTCAAGACACGGACCTCTGCTCGCCACATGCGGATGTTGTTGTATGCCTCCACCAGCACTAATTTCACGAGATCCCATTCCTTAGTCATTGGTTGAAATTCCATCTAGGCATAGATCCAGGATACCAGGGTTCCAATCTACATTGATATAGTCTCTATGGTCAATTCTCCTTCAATATGGGGGTCCAATCGCGTACGGAACTACCCAGCAATTATCAAGCTGTGACCACGGGGGTTCAACAGTGAAGCTCAACCAATGAGGAAATAATAAGCATCAAGAACTCCCAATATTGATGGATCTTGGCCTTGTTTTTTTAGCCTCAATCCGTCCAGGTCATAGGAAGAACAAGGGGTATAATAATCCAAATTCTAAATTTTATTTAACCCAATTCAACCCCACAAGTTTGACCCATCCTGCAAGACACGAATTATTCATGAATCAATCCATTCATCGATCGATTCATTTTCATCATAGTAAGGATCAAGAACGAGGAGTAAACCAAATAAAACAACATCCTACCTCTGGGTCGGATCAGTTGATGAAGAATGTTAATGTTCGTCATTCGTCAATCCTTCATCGATTCATCTATGAGTGATCAAGATCCTTGATTTCTCGTTCATCGCTTACCAATGCCTCCTTCCAAGGTTCCCTCTCACTAGATCTCTCAAGGAAATCTTAGGGTTATGAATTGTAACCCTAGAAATCGGCCCCTGGGTTTAATAAAAAGGAAATAGAATTTGTTGCATCATGAAAATATTTTTTTTAAAATATTTAATGACAATTACATCCAAAATTTAACATTTTCATATGGCCTGCACTGGATGATGTTAGGCCCTACCTAGGATAAAGATGATGTTTTGGATGCAGCATTGCGCTTAGATTTTTGATCTGGGTACCCATTTGAGAGTTATAAAAATTCAAAGTTAGACACCAAGCATTTTTAATTTAAAAATGAAACTTTATTAAAAAAAATTATTCCGGACACACCAGGCCTCAGAATCTCATGTCGTCTCAGTGCATAGTATCATTATTTTCCCAAATAATTTATTAAAATAAATTGAATAAAAATATAAGTTGTTACATCCTCCCCACCTTTGGGATTTACGTCCCTAAAAGACAAAAAAATGTCTACTCAACAAAAAGATGAGGGTGCTGAGAACACATCTGAGCCTCCCTCTCTTAGGTGCTCTCCTGGAGGTTCACATGCTTCCACAAAATATGTACTAGGGGAATCAACCATCCAAGAAGGGTATTCTCCTGTAGATCTTCGATCTCCACCGGGAACACTACAAACGTCACCCCATCATCAATTTCTAGATCGCCCCATTCAATAACATATGATGGGTCATGCACTTACCTCCTCAATAATGACACATGAAAGACATCGTGCACTCGGTGCAACAGTGGGGGTAGATCTAGGTGGTACGTCACCTCACCAACTCTGCTCAGAATCTAAAAGGTGTCGATGAACCTCGGGGATAACTTGTTGCCCCGTACAAATCTATGAAAACCCTATCGAGTTGAGACCTGAAGGAAGACATGGTCTCCCTCCCTAAACACCAAGGGCCTATGTCTTCTGTTAGCATAAGACTTATGTAGTCTTTGTGTAGTACTAATCCTCTCCTAGTTGATCTTCACCTTTTCAGTGGTAGCCTACACCAACTATGGTCCCACAAGTGTTGACTCCCCTGGGTCAGTCCAGTATAACGGTGATCTGTAAGTTCTCTCATACAAGGCCTCGAACTGTTTCATGACAATGGTGGAGTGGTATTTTTTTTATGCAAACTCCACAAGAGGTAAGTGTACCTCCCAACTCTAACCAAATTCCAACATACAAGCATGAATCATGTCCTCTAGCACATGGATGGTCCTCTTTGTTTGACCATCCATCTAGGGATGAAAAGTTGTGCTTAACTGCAACTGCATCCCAAAACCTCATGAAAAACCTTACATTGTTGGGAAGTGAAAAGATCATCACATTCTAAAATGATCATCGAAGTCACCATGTGAAGTTAAACTATCTTCTAGACATAGAGGCGTCCCAGGATCTCTATAGATTTTTTCTCCCAGATAGGTAGGAAGCAGGCCGAATTGGTGAGTCTGTCAATGATCACCCAGATGTTATCATGTCCCCTAGGCGTTCATGGTAAACCCATTACTAATTCCATCGATATCTCATTCCACTTCCACACTAACACCTCGATTGGTTGAGTCAAGACTGATGGAACCCAGTTCTCTACCTTCATTTTTTGACAAGTGAGGCACCGAGAAATGAACTCTTCCACTACCTTCTTCATCTTTGTCCACCAAAACTGGCGTCAGAGGTCCTGGTACATATTTTTCACTACCAGATATACCTCCAGGGGGGGCATGTGAAACTCCCTCAGGACCTCCTCCCGCAATGCCATCAGCACAATTATGCACCCTCTGAAGACAAAGATGTTCTCTCCACCTATTGAATACCCATTAGAAACTATCCCAGAGGATATCTATGCACGTCGGCTCTCATAGTCGATGTCACCAAGTTGTGCCTCCCTGAATCATTATAAGATTGGAGGGGTGAAAACCATTTACTAAAGGAAAACTACTCCATCATTATCCATGAAGGATATCTGAAGTGTGGACAACTGCTCCGACAACTCACTCAGTATTTGCAAGCTATACATCCTGCTGAACGTGTCCACCACCACGTTCCCCTTCCCAAGAGTGTAGAAAATCTATAATTAGTAATCCTGGAGGACCTCTAGCCACTGCCTCTGTCTCAAATTTAGGTCCCTATAATAAAATATATATTCAAGGCTCTTATTGTATAAGTGGATGATAAACCGCTCCCCCATAAAGTAATGCCACCACATTTTCAAAGAAAAGACCAGTACTTCCAGTTCAAGATCATGGGTCGCGTAGTTATAATCATGCTACCTTAGTTGGTGAAAACCATAGGAAATCACTTCTTTCCCATACATTAGGTCACATCCTAGTCCAGTCCTTGATGCGTCATAGAAGACCGCATACCCTACACTCTATTCTAGTAACCTCAATATGGGAGCACTTTTCAACCTCCATTTAAGCTCCTGAAAACACTTCTAACATTTTTATTTCTACATGAAGGGATTTTCCTTCCATGTCAAGGTCGTCAGGTGTTCTTATATGCTAGAAAAGTCAATCTTGAACCTCTAATAATACCCTACCATACCCAGGAAACTATTTACCTCGGTCACACTCCTAGATGGATCCCAAGCAAGCACTGCCAAAATCTTTACTGGCCCACTGCAACTCTAGCCTCTAAAATGACATGTCCCAGAAAGTGGACCTCCTAAATCCAGAACTGACACTTTGAGAGATTACCATAAATCTGGTGCTCTTGGAGTGTATCTAGTACCATCCCCATTTTTATCATGTGTTCCTCCTTTTTTTATGAGTATTCCAGAATGTCATCAATTAAGACCACGATAAACCGATCATGGAATGGCTATAAGATCCTATTCGCGAGTCCCATGAACACGGTTGGGGTGTTGGTTATGACAAACATCATAACCAAGTACTATTAGTGTCCATACCGACACCTGAAGGATTTCTTCAGTACATCCCCATCCCATACACGAAGCTGATGATAGCCTAGTCTAAGGTCTATCTTTTAGAACCACCTTGATCCCTTCAGTTGGTCGAAGAGGTTGTCAATTCTCAGCATTGGATACCTATTCTTCATGGTCACCTGGTTTAGGTGACTAAATTCTACACATATCCTCAAACTCTCATATCACTTCTTGGAAAAAAAACTAGAGATGCTCATGGTGAGATGATGGGCCTCATAAAACCCTTCCTCTACAAATCCTTCAGTTGTACCCTCAACTCCCGAAGCTCAACATGAGCCATCTGATTTGCAGGTGTAGATATTGGTGTCATTCTAGGGTATAGATCAATGTATAAGTCAACCTCCCTATGAGGAGGTAATCTTGGAACATCCTTGTGGAAGACGTCCTCGTACACATCCACCACTGTAGGAAACTGGGGACTACTCTCCTCCACCGCACTGAGGGTGAGGCTAGCCAACTTATGAGTGATCAGTTGCACCCTCCATTGAGAAATACCATCCTATACTACATGCATCTCCATTGTTTCAGTAAAGGAAAACTTTGTTCCATCCCTATGGACACACCACACTCTGTGCCTAAAACAGTTAATATGAGTATGGACTGTGGATAACCAGTCCATACCCAGAATGACATTGTAAGGCCTTGATGCTGGTACTATGAGATCCCATCCAAAGCTCTTTCCTCCAAGAGTAATCTCACACTTCTATCACTAATATTTGATCATAGAATCCCCTCCGGTAGGAGTCTCTAAATGTAAGGATCGAGCCAATGGCTCCACTGGAATCTCTGAGATCTGAACAAGGTTCGTAGCAAGGAAGGGTTTAATAGAACTTGTAGCTATATGAACTGTAGTTAGGGTGTAGAAGACACAGATAATACCTCTAATCATCTCTGGAGAATCAGGATCATAAGCCTTCATCGCCTGATGCGGGCCTCATCCCTATCCACCGGCTTCCGGAGCTCATGGTGGACCACCTGGGGGTGGTGGTGGTAGTACCTCGAACCTTCATCCATCGTCGACTGCTCTACCAACTCCCCGGCCACATATACCTTCCTATGGACCACCTTTCTTGAACCTATGCCCCTTCCTCAGCAGTCGCTCAACTACCCACTGGTTTTATGTATGACATGTTGGCCAATCAGAAGCTAAGTGCCCCCAACCACCACATGCAAAACAAAGTTTGTCCTTCGACTGCCCTGATCTTCCTAGGGATCCTCGCACCACTGGTCCCATATACTGGGGTTGTCTCTTGACTACTTGGGTCAATTATTCTACTATCAGTTTCACACCACTGAAGACTTAGCTACTTGGTTCCTACTGGTATCTCTTACTGCTAGCGTCTGCTCTTTTAGAAAGCTCTCCAAGAGCAGAGCTCACTCCAATATTTCAATCTGAGTAGGGATGCTAAGGGACACTATGGATGCTCTAATCTCCCGACATATTCCCTGTTCAAAATCCTGATCTATGAAGAATGGGTCCTGCACCATGTCTATAGAGTAGTCATAAATCTTAGTAAATCTCACTGAGTACTCCGCTACTTCCATGTTACCCTTCTGTAGGTGAAGTAGCTCATGTATATGCACAGAGTGTAACATTGCTGGAAAGAACTTATCCCTAAAAAGGCTCTAAAAATCTGTCTAAGTGAGTGTCACCTCGTCATGCATCTGGATCACTAAGCTCCACCACTATCCTACTAAGCCTTGCAGAAAGCTCACGGCTAATACTACTATCTAATTGGGAGGTTTCCTCACAAGGAAGAAGACATGTGTAACCGACTCCAGCAAATCCTTGCCTATTTGTGGGTTTGTATCACCCCGAAACCATGGAGGTCACTGCCACTAGAACTCATGCAACTCGTTGAGCCTGTGTGCATCCTCTACTGGTAGCATCGCTAGAAACTGCTGCTCAACAGGTGGTACTACAATAGGAAGACCACCCGGGGGTTCCATGTCTAGCATAGGCCCCTACACTGACACCTCATCCCTAAGAGAATCAACCTCATGATCACACATCCAGATCTTGGCTGCCTATCTGCGTGGAGGCATCCTAAAACAGTTCAAGATGAACCATGTTCAAAAGAGTATATCTGGAGAGATAACTCAAGAAGGACATGGAAAACAAAACTCATTCTTATATGCTTCATGTGCCATTAATTTCCCTACAACCAGTGTTTTCATGCACCGAGTCGGAAAGTAGGTTCCTAGAGTCTTGATGTATGGATACGTCGGCCGCCACACCAACATTGGATTCCTTAGCCTAAAATATGAACTCAAAACACTTAAGACTATTTCCCCAAACCAATTTAATTGACTCCCAGTCCCAAAGTGGAACCGAACCTGTCCACTCTGATACCACTCTATCACGACCCATCCCAGTGGAGCCCATGACATGACTACCCCAATCTCACCTCTGATAGGCCAGGTGTTGGTGACTAGCACCGAGTATGAATATCTCATAAATTGGAGGCCTTAGCCTAAGTACCTGTACACACGCACGTGTCTCTAAGCCCACGAAGCTAAAATAAAGGGAAAACACCACCACCATGCATCAAAACCACTAAACGTAAAAGTAATTCAACTAGAGTGAAATCATAAAGTAAAGTACAATACTGCAAACTGGGGTTAGAATATAATCCCAAAAAGAAAGATAACTACAAATATTGACTTGAAATGAGGGTACTAAAGCTATTGTAGAAATTTTTCAGGAATGCCTCAGCCCATCTAATCTAACAAGGCACCGTTCAGTCCGGGCCCTGGTCCTGCTCCACCTGGAACTCTATCAAAGCATCAGTCGTCTACATAAGACACAACACGTGCAGGAAAATCCCATGTAGGGGTGAGTAAAACAATACTCAGTAGGAAACCCCGAAACCACAAAGGAAGAACCAAAAAATAATGTGCAATCAGTTATAAAATGGTATAAACCCATACATATACCAAGTATATCTATATATACTCAAACTTATCCATGAGAAAATAGAGGGTAAGTCACTGCCACATGTCATTCATAAGACTCTACTTACCTAGGAACCAACCAATGAGGAAATTCTATTAAAATTTCATGATATACAGATAGGGGATTCCAAAGAATACCACAAACCCAATCTGTTTTACCCCGCGCTGTAGAGGATTCTCAGAGAATACCACAAACCCTGTTGTGCATCTCATAATGTAGGGGATACTGAAGAATACCATGAACCCTACGATACAGCCAACTAGATGGAGGATTAATGCCCTGCACTTGGAGGTCACGTTAATACCCAAAAAACTCCATCTAGGGTGATATATTATCACTCTCATCCTAAGGAGGATTTAAAACTCTATATGGGACTCATCTCTTGAGGGTATTTCCCTGAAATGTTGTATCAAAACATCGAGGGAAGAACCAAGAGGGGAAATACTCACCTACAATAGTCTTTTTTAACAACCTATAAATCCATCTCAAAAGATTCACCTCTTCACGAGGGTCTCAACACCACAAACGGATCATCAATTGGACTTACGGTTTGAAAGTTATGGTTGTTTTTGTAAAAAGGGGTCGGTTGGGTCTGGGTCCAGTCTGACCCAGTCAGGCCGAATCGGCCTGGGGTCCATTGACCCGACCCGGTCTACCATGTCTGACCCACTGAGTTCGACTTGAGCCATTGGGTTGACCCATCCCATTGGTCCCAGCTCGCTACGACGGCCCGACCCACTACACAGGACCGCTTATCCAACCCAACCCACTGAAGAGGGCCGGTCTTTTCTGCCCAGGACATGGAGGGTGCCACGTCCTTCCCTGGTCAACGCAGATGGCAGTTGGCTGACCGCCTCCCCCGCACGCGGTCATGCAGACCACATTCCAGCACACACCTATAGCTAATTCGCGGGTTCCTCCACCTAGCACGACACCTGCCAACACTGCTGCTCCACACCTTCGTGGCCATTGAGTCGTGACCCTCCACTCTCCGCATGCAGGTGCCTCTACCACCGGCTATTGAGCCGATGGCCATCCACCACCAGGTGGCCACGCCACCACCGACACTCCTTCCATGGTCTCCCTTTCCTTCATCTTCAATTGAAAATTCCATTCATGCATAGATCCAGGGTCCCAGGGTCCCGATCTACACCCATCTAGTCTTTGCAGTTGGATCACCTTTGATCTAGGGGTCCAATTGCATATGGAACCACCAGAAAATCATTGATTCGTGACCATGGGGGTTCAATGGAAAAGCATGAAGAACAGGGAAAGAATAAGCATCAGGAACGCCCAATATGGAAGAATCTTGGCTTTGTTCATATTGGCCTCAATCCTTTTAAGTTAGATGAAAAAATGGGTTGAATAATCCAAATTATAAATTTGATTTAACCTAATTAAATCCCAAAATTTTAACCAATCCCGCAAGACATACATGATCCATGAATCGATTCATTCGTCAATTGATTCACATTCATCATAGTAAGGATCAAGAATGGGGAGTAAACCAAATAAAACAACTCCTTCCTATGGGTTGGGTCAGTCAATGAAGAACATTTATGATCATAGTTCATCAATCCACTGTCGATTCATCCACGAGCGATCACAATCCTTTATTTCTCGTTTGTTACTTTTCAACACCTCCTTTCATGGTTCCCTCTCACCAAAGCTCTCAATAAAATCATAGGGTTATGAATTGTAACCCTGGACCCCTTCTCCTGGGTTTAATTAAAAGGAAATAGAATCTATTGCGTCATGAAAATATTTTTATTAAAATATTTAATGATGCCTACATCCAAAATCTAACTTTTTTGTATTTCCCTAACCAAATGATGTTAGGCCATGCCTAAGATAAAGTCGTTGTTTTGGACGCAACAATGCCCACATATTTTCGATCCGAGCACCCGTTTGGGAGTTGCAAAAATTCAAAGTTAGCCACCAAGCATTTTTAATTGAAAAATATAACTTTATTCAAAAATTTATTCCAGGAACACTAGGCCTCGGAATATCATTTCATCTAAGCATGTGGTATCAGTATTTTACCAATTAATTTATTAAAATAAATCAGATAAAAATATGAGTCATTACACTCCATGGTGTACTACTGAGGGAGATGTATGGAAATCTCTCAGCATATTCTCTCAATGTGTGATCAGTACCACCGTCCACCATTGGAAGATGATGGCATGCTCCCCACCATCAAAAAAATCCATCAAGAGAATTTCCTATAAATATAATCCATGAAATACAATACAATAATCATCACAAAGTTGTTATTACCTCACATTTTAGATAATTGTAAGAGTTTCAACCATCGATCAAAGGTATGTTGTTATTCCCTTGTCCACCAAGGATTACTAAAATGAGGCTAACTACTCAGATGCCTCTCCTAGAAACTTTGAATGATATTTTTTATTGATATAATCTGCCAAAAAATTTCTTTTCCTAGGTGTATAGACTATCTAAAAGTTATAACCTTGTAGGAACTTCATCCACCACCTATATCTCGGGATGAGGTATGTCTGAGTGAAGATAAACCTAAAACTCTTATGGTTATAACAAACAAAAAAACACTCAACAGGAAGGTATTTTCACTAAGTTTATAGATTTAACACCACAACTAACATATCCAAGTCATCAGTTGTTTAGTTATTCTCATGGGGTCTCAGCTTCCTAGATCTCACCTCCTGCCTCTGTATCAATACACAGTCGATCCCAACTATAAATTCATTACAGAACAATATGTAATTAACCCCCTCTTCTGGTAACCTTATGAAAATATTGTTGGTCAACCTATATTGAAACTCATCAATGGACTTTTGTAACTTCTTTAATCAGAAAACATTATGCCCCTTTCAGATCAAGGAATTCAATGGTTTTTCAATTCTAGAGAAGTCTATCATGAATCTCTGATAATATTCAACCAGCCTGAGAAACCTATGCACCTATATCACACTCTTGAGTTGATACCAAGTTAGAACTACCTTAATATTCATTGGGTATATGGATACTCCCTCATCTAAGTTGTAATTTCCCAAAAATTGGACCTCTCTAATTCAAAACTAACACTTCAAGAGTTTTCTATAAACCTGATTCTCTTGAAGTATGTCAAATACCATCCTAAAATCATATGCATTCTCAACCTCCAATGTTGAGTAAATGATAATATCATTAATAAATACCAAAAAAACACCACTGGGGTGCTTTTTAGGACAAAGGGAATTACAAGTCACTTGTAGTGTCTGTAGCGATATTGGAATGTCATCTTGGGTATATCCTCCTCACAAACCTATGGTAGGTAACATCTTGACCTGATGTTAGTCTTTTAGAATCACTTTTCTCCTATTAATTGATTTAATAGGTCATAAATTGTTGATATTAGTAACTTTTTCCAAATGGTCACCTAATTTAAGTGATGGTAATCCATACACAACCTCAAGATTCTATCCACCTTCTTGGAAAATAATTTCAAAGCTAACCAAGGGGACACACTGGGTCAGATAAATTCTTTCCTCTAAAGATCGTACAAAATCATCCTCCACTTTTGAATATTGTTTAGATACATTAGATATGCTACCAAAGATATCAAATATATCCTTTTATAAAATTCAATATATAATTCAATCTCTTAAGGAGGAGGTAAACTAGGTACATCCTTAGGAAAGATGTCGAGGTCCTCCTCTAGTATTATAGGTAAACAGACATCTATTGATTCTAAAACACCAAGAATCAATCTAACTAATTTATTGGAGATAAATTATAATTTCTTGTACATGATCATGGACTACTTTTCCTAGAATTTTTTCTCTCCTATGAAGAAAATTCTCAACCCTTTATCCTGGTTCCATCGCATTCTCTGATGGAAACCATCAATATGGGCATGGATGGTGGATAGCTAGTTTACACCAAGAATGAAATTATATAGTCTTATCATAGCCATTAAAAGGTACAGTGAGAAAATATCTCCACTAAGTTCCAAGTCACACTGCTAACAGAAAAGTGTGATCACATAATTATATTTGATAGGAGTCTCTAGTCATAAGGTTCAGGCTAGAGGCTCTTTTGAAACCTCTAGTTCTCAAAAAAGGGATAAAGCAAGAATGGAATTGCTCATGCATGTGTCTATAAAACTAAGTCTAGGGTAGAGAAGACATATATTGTACCTCATATCATTTCAAGAGCCTCTGAGTCATAATCCTAAAATGATTTTAATTAACTTCATCTCTACCCACCAACTCCTTGATATTGATGGAGACCACTAAGAGGAGGTGGTGCAAATATAGGGTCATAAAATCGACTACCTCCTACAACCCTACCAACTACTTTACATTAACTACCTCCTGTAACTCCTCCTACTTGTGTTGATACCTCTACCTCAATATCCCATCTACTACCTACCTATCCAATATTACATGGTGTGTCAATATATCTCATGCAATGTGACATATCTCATCATAAGAAACGAATTACCACTCCCTTATATTTACATAACATCTCTGAGAACCTTAGGTAGCAAACTCTATGGTCTGAGATTAAACATGTTGATGCTTTGAGTGTTATGACCCTAAATCTATACAATATCCACTTACAATTGAATTCTCTACTATCGGGTGACTAATATCAACACCATCCAGCTATGACTACTCTTCCAAAAATATCTCTACTAGTAAGGAAAACTCTATCACCACAACATAAGTGAGTGTTCAAAGGGGCACCATCCCAGCTCAAATATTTTTGGGTAGATAGTGCTCAAACATCCTCACCCAGAAATATGCATCATGAACCATGTCCTGAGAGTATTATGTGATTTATCAAACCTATATGAATACTCATCAATTTAAAATTTTCCATGTTGTAGCTTGATAATCTTCTAGATACACACTAATTTCATATTCATTGGGAACTACTCCTCTCAAAAGTGGTACTTGAACTTGATCCGGGTAATAGTATCATCATTATAGTCCTATGTAATCAAGCTCCACTATATACCTAATAAAACATGGATAATAATTATTGTGAGAAACACCATATGATATGTAGTGGTCTAGATGATATGGAATACTCAAGCCATTGGCTCTGACCAATCCTCCACTACCAGTGGGTTTGGATCACCCTAAAATCTAGGTGATCTATTTCTCTAAAACTCAATAAGTGCATTCAAACTATGTGAATCATTATCTATGAATTATGAAATTATTTACTACAAAAAATAGTTAAAACGTTATCTCATGCCACCATAGGAATGCATTATCACTAATCAATGGGTGAAAGTGTCATTCACTATCCACCTAGAGGGAATTCCTCATGAAAGGGCCCATAAAATGAGGCCTCATCATTGAGAAGGTCCTCATTATAATCCATTCATGGAATCCTAGTTGACTATATTCATGGAGGCATCCTAAAATATTCAATAGGTGTCATGATCAAAAATCACATCTGGGGAGCTAACTCTTGAAGGGTGTGGAAACCACAAATAATTCTTATATGATGCATGTACCATTTTTTCTTATAATTTTTCCCATGGAATACTGATTTTTCAATTGGGTTATCAAATTCCTAGTGTACGTATATTTCAATTGTTTCACCATCATTGGGGTTCCCAGCCTGAGATCCTAACTCAATACACTTAAAGATTATTACCCTAAATCCAAAACAAACCTTATCAACTACTCTATGACCAAAATCTATCCTAGATAAACTTAACCTTAAATACCACTCTGATATGAATCATATCACTGGGGCCTTTCTGGTCAGTGGTAGGTAGAGTGTTACACCCAAATCCCACCTCTAATAGGCCAGTGGCAAGTTACCAGCACTACGTAGGCATATCACTTATCACGTTTTCATGAAGTGTCAAGTAAAATAGGTTTTAAAAAATTAAATTTAGTTTATGTAAGAACCTAGGTCATCTCCCAAGTATCATTTTAGATTTAAAGTTTGTATCTTAAATAAGGTTTAAAAAAAGGGGGTTTGAATGATGTTTCAAAATAAGATGACTCAATTTAAAGAGTTTAATAGTTGAAAAACAAAACTGGGGTTTCAAAATATATAGTATAAGGTGATCATTGTGATTTTTCTACACATGAATAAAATTTCATAGTTCTGAAAATTACATTTGGTTTAATGAAATTATTTGTTTTAGGGTAACCAAGATCTTGATTCCCCTATTTACCCTTTAGAAATGTGAACCTAGAACCAAACCATGACACAAAAATTTATTTGTTAAGGCTTAAAACATAAAAATGGATTGAGGGATGCAAAATCATATTTATATCTCAAGTTTGTGTGTGTGTGATGGAAAAAAGGACTCTTGTGTCATCTAATAGGAACAACCCAAATTCCCACTTGAAATCTCAAACCAATCAATAATTAAATGAAAAGTGTTTCATCCAGTCATACAAAAACAATGCATTCAAAGTGTAATACTGTTAAAATACAACTTAAAAGAAATGTTTTGAGCATAAATTACACCAAATCTAAAGAACAATAACTTTCATAAATCCCTCATCAAGTGTGTATCTCCCTTATAATGATCGCCCACCGTTTAACACAGAATTAGAAGTATGACGAGGCTTAAGTGGATCTCCCTATTCATTTCAACTCTACTATGTGGACAGGGATCTGTATAATCACCAATTTTATTATAGGTATCCTTTTTAACTCAAAACATGATAGCACTTAACTCCTTGTTTGAACCCTAAAATTGGGTTCCCAATGTGCCAATTTATAGGTAATGTGGAAGGTGGTTTTGGGAACCCATAATTTATAAAACCACTTGGATCAAGGATTTGGGAAAGTGTAGGGTATTATCTCACTTTTGAAAAAACTAAAAATTTGTTACTAAACTTATTTAATATCTTCATTGAAAATATTGCATAAATTAGAATCCTATATCTTACTATATGGTTTAATTACCTAAGTGGCCCTGAGATTGTGAATAGTGAAGATTCTATCCAATGATATAATGTTTTAGTCCCCGAAATGGATGAATTTGGATTCATAGTATTCTATATAATTTTATCACACATGTTTTTTCATTAAAACACTGATTCTATCCCAATTATATGTATATATTAGGAGTATTGTATATTTTAATCTATGTGTGCATGGGAACTCACACAGTTTGGACCACTTTTCTTGAATTTCATCAGGGTCACTTCAAATCACCTCCACTTATCATGAAAACATTAAAACAAGTAAAATTGACCCTTTCAAAAGTTTTTAAAACTGAACAATTTAACTAAATTATAATTGCAATTGATTATTATATTTTTAATTTACAATATAAAAAAATTAAAACCATGGTATAAGGGTAGAATAAAATAGCAAATCATGCTGCGATTGCACCCCACACCTGAACATTTCCACTCCTAGGAAAA
Organism: Viscum album; assembly: GCA_963277665.1. NCBI lineage: Eukaryota > Viridiplantae > Streptophyta > Magnoliopsida > Santalales > Viscaceae > Viscum > Viscum album. Next base: position 1,806,005,069 of record OY728148.1, on the reverse strand, counting down.
TTCATATTTCATAAAATTAAGAATAATTATTTTTCTAATAAATTGTATCAAAACTAAATTCAAAGATATGCATAACACTAATATAAGCTAGTAATTCACAAGTCAACTATTCCACTAAATATCCACATGTTTGTGTGTGATAACCATTTCATGCTATTATTTCCACTTTCTATTCAGAAAATCTAGGTTATTTTAAAAAAATTATGCTTACCTAATTATTTCCACTAAACATTCCATATACCCTTTGCAATTTAATTTCAAGACCCACTCACTTAAGAATTACGTGAAGTCAAGTCTTAATCTTGTGATCTAGATATCCCCAAATATTGAACATCACGTCACTCCCCTCTTTATTTATTTGTTTTTGTTTTCTTAAGGGCATAACATAGTTGGATAATAGGTTCACATATATAGGTCAATATGATACAATAATAAAATAGTTTGAATATGAAATGAATGTTTGGAAAAATCATTTTGTAAATAATACTAACATTAACATAAATTATATTTACCTTTAATTAAGTAATAAATTTTTCACACTTTTTGGTTGAGTGAAATGGTGTGTAGAGATGTTAAATGACATAATTTACCCATAAAACATTCACATGGAAGGTATCATCATGTAAATGGTTTTATATATATAATATTGATCATATCATTTACAAAGAAGTAATTATATTAAAATAAACCATTAATGTTAATTTTTTTATCAAAATCACAAGATATCAGTGAAATAAATTTTATTTAAATATTAAAACAATATGAAATAGAGAAATTAGACATTCATTTTCAATAAAATCCATGATTATATGGGTATTTAAATGAGTATTCAGTCACAAAAGTGAAAAAAAATAAAGAAATGGGTAAAAGTAAAAATAAAATTCAATAAAAAAAGATAAAAAGGAAAAATACTAAAAGACCTAATGAACTGATGAAATTAGTGAAAAGTAAAAATATCATGCAATAAGTGAAATGGTAAAACATTATCAAATATGAAAAAACATCCTAACTAACTCAAGAATGTATCTTCTCCCATACCTAGAGTGTTAAGTGTACTCACTATAATAAAATAGAATGTATGAAGGAAGGATAAAACATAGTGATTCTTACCAATAGATCACTTATTAAAGGTGGATTTCCTATATTGGATTCTCCAAAAGGGTTTTTTGAAATTGTTTTTGTAGTTTCCCATTGATATTAAATGTCTATCATATTTTTTAATTTTTAACATTCACATACTCAAAAGGATAAGCATTAGTCAGACTATATGGTCCAAAATAGCAGGAACAAAGCTTACCTATGTGGAAATACAACCTTGAATTGTAAAGGAGAATGTTATATACAATGTGGAAATAAAGATGTAGGATGAGGCAATCATGGGAATACTTGTTTCTCTACTTATAGATTCATGAGTTATCATATGAGTCTCTTCACATTTACACCAAAAATGGAATCTAAAAAAATTCTATGTTCACCAATATCTAATAGATTCATAGTACATTTTTTAATGGACCAATATGCACAGTGCTCTAACTCTTCTAGGAGGTGATATGTTTTTCTAAATATGATCTTATAAGGTGACATTATGATGGGGGTTTTAAAATCTATATATTACACCCAAAGTGCATCATCTAAACACATACTCCAGTATTTACTATTAGGTTGTACTATTTTTTCAATATTTTTCTATTTTTCTATTTGAAATCATATATTTTCCTTTAGTTTGGGGGTTATATGCAGTGGGGAATTTATGAACAACCTCATACTTATGGAGAAAGTTTTTTCATGTTCTGATTATAGAAGTAAGAACCCTACTCACTAATTATAAACCTCAACAAACCAAACCTACATAAAATTTGAGATATCATGAATTCAACAACCACTCATGAGTAATCATTCAATGTTACCTTTTTCACTTCTCATTTCAATTCATAATAAAATGAAATAAGTATATACACAAATCTAAAATAACTAGAAAAGTATCCCATGAAATTAATACCCCAAACATAAAATATCACATATAAGATCATGGGTTATTGGGGAATCTCAATCCTCTTGGACACGTTTCTAGTAAACTATAATCATGAACATGACTTAAAAATTAATGTTTATCTCAAAATAACATTAACTGAAAAATAATAGAGTCTAGGACTTTCTATACAATTATTTGGGGACTAAAGTAACCCCCACATGAAATATTATGGTGGAATGTGGGGACATATGTGAACTCATGATCAATTACACATCATCTTATGAACTTTTCATTGTAGTTTTTCAAAAAAATAGGGGTAATAAAAAATGTAATACGTTAACTCACACATACGTATATCCAGTTGGTGTTTATTATATTTAGTATGCCAATGAGCCTATACCCAAGTGGTATAAGCTCTTACTTAGAATCCAAAAGACCTATGATCAAATCGGGGAAGTGACTAATTTTCGGGGGTACTATAGCAGGGAATTGTAGCAGTATTGTAGCAGCAGTGGACTATAGTAATGGCGACACTGCAGTGGTGGAGGATTGTAGTAGGTGATGTAGAGGCGGTGGTACTGTAGCAGGACTGTAACAGATAGGTATTGTAGTAGTACTATTCACTGAAGGGCCCTTTGGGCCAAAAAATGTGATTTTAATCCTTGTATTCAGGTCACTTTTCCTTGGGCCTTCGGTCTATGTAATAGGTCACCTCTTACCTAGTTAAAAGAGGTATTTACTTTAAATAATAAATTGAGGATTTGACCCTAACCTTTTAAAAAAATATTCAGGAGGTTCTTGTGAGGAAACTAAAAAATTCATCGAGTTTTAAAACCATGGTATGGTATCATGAACAATGTATAAGTTCTCATTCGGGAATGTTTCTAAAATTGGAGATTTATTAGATGAGAATATGCTAAGGTTAATGGAGATGTGATTGATATGGTTGGAAACTAAATTTTCCACTCCCCTTCTATCGGGAAATTTTATGTCAAACTCTTAGAGTATGAGCATTCATAGAATATGGAATGGTTTATCATTGAGGTTCTTCAATAAATATTTAATGGTATCATGCTAAAAAAACACCACTAATTTAGGCCCAAGGATATATGAATGAATGTTTTCAAATAAAATATTGTGGAAAGGAATTATTTTTTAGTAATTGTGTAGTTCTGTTGTACTAGGTTTAGAGTGTGAGATTCATATGTAATAACATGGGAGGCAGGGTCTACCTATTGTGAAAGGATATCTCCAACAACATAGTTAGATGAATCACACATGATATCAAAGGGTATATCCCACCTTGGTGGTTAAATTATTGGTGGTTATGTGAGAAACTTTTTCAATTCATCAAATTCTATTTTGAAATTTTCATCAAAAAAAGAGTTCACATCTTTTACAAAATATTATATAATGGGAGTGTAGTTTTACTAAAATCATTAATAAATCTATGATAAAAAATTGAATTTCCCAAAAATAAATTCACATATTGAAAACAATTTGGGTAGGGTAATGAAGAAATAACATCTATTTTTGACTTATCAGCCTATATACCCTCACTATAAACAACATGACCTAAAAAAATTCTCTGTTCCATGATATAATGAAATTTTTCATTTTTTTAAACAATATTTTTTTCAATGCATAGATGAATCATGGAATGGAGATTATATAAACATTCATCAAAGTAGGAACCATATATAATGAAATCATCCATAAATACCTCTTTGAAATTATCTAGGTAATCTGAGAAAATACTAACCATGTAATGCTAGAAAGTACATGGAGCATTACCAAGGTTGAATGGAATCTTCCTATCTGAAAATGTACCAAATGGGCATATAATTATTTTATTTTCCTAGTCCTTGAAGACTATATGAATCTAGAGTTATCCATAGAATCCATCAATGAAATGGTAATGAGACTTCTCCACCAAAAATTCCAACATTTTTTCAATAAATTGTAATGGAAAATGGTCATTTTGAGCGAAATAGTTAATCTTGTGGTAGTATATATAGACTCACCAACTATATTTCACTTTAATTGAAAACAATTCATTATGTTAATTATGAAAAATCATAAGACTAGTCTTTTTAGAAACAATTTGTATTATACCAACCCAATTACTATTAGAGATAGGATATATGATCCCATATTCTTATAGTTTTCTTACCTTATTTTTAACAATGTCAAGGAGGGTGGGGTTTAGTTGATGTTGTGGTTGCCTTATTATTTTTTCCTCATCCTCAAGAATAATTTTATACATGAATATAGATGTTCAAATTATAGGGATATTAATTAATATCCATCCAATTTCTTTTTCACGCTATCTAAAAATGTTTAAAAAGTGTATTTCATGCTCTTTAGAGAGATTATAGGAAATAATGATAGGTAATTAGTAGAAACCCTTAAGAAATTAATATTTTAAGTTACATATAAGTGTTTTTAGTCAAATAGAATGTGGGTTGAGAATAGAATGAAATGATTTTGAGGTAAGAATCTCATTTATACCATCTATCTACTTACTATTTCTCTCAGGGAAAAATTCAATATCAATAATCATCAATGGTTTCAAAAATCCCAAGATGTAATAAATCATCAGTATACTTAAATGTATGTATTTTTTCTAACACTAATGTAGAAAAATACTGATGGATCGTCACCCAAAATAAAAAAAAAGATGAGAAAAAAAGGATGAGGATTAAAAGAGTAATTCGGAATGACACAATCCATGGGAAGAACTTCTATTGAATAGATGGGAAGAGTAGAATGATCCCTAACCAGGAGTTTCATTGAATTAATGATATTGAAACTTAATTTTTCTCCCCCTAACTTCATAGAAAATGTTCATTATAAAAATTGATGATCATATTTTATATTTTAAGTAATGTTCTATATAGTGTGAGAATAGTATGTCCTTGGGTTCAGGTACCATCCATCTCAACCATGTATAAGTCTCTAGGGAATATGAGATTTTTCACTTTCATAAGGACATCCTCAATCACTTTAGTTGAGTGTGTTGTTATCTAGTTGGAAATTTTCACTATGATTCCTTTTGGTTGATTATATTTATTCTGTAAATAATTATACACTAAGTGAGGTATCACATTAATCAAAGTGCATAAATCAATCATTGAATCTAAAAAAATTCTCCCCTATGTTTTAGGGTATCATAAATTTGCCTATAGTCTTGAATTTGGTTAGCATTGTTGGTTTTATCAAGGTTAAGACATTTCTTATGAGGTTTACTCTCTCATTCCTCTTCATTCATCACCCGTGGACATAAAAATCTTTATATAATTCTGTATAGTAAATAATTTTTTTAACTAAATCTAATACAGTAATGTTAACCTTTACCTTTTTAAATTTATCCATGACCTCCTTATCGATTTCAATATCTAATTATTTCTTAGATTGAGATATTATTTAGGTAAAATGAAGTAGAATAGATATATCAGGGGAATCCCCAGTGATAAACTTTTTACCTTTTTTTATTTTTATCTTTACATGAATATTTTGGTGACTGATAAATACTCTTTTTAAGAGTAGGTATACATGTTGTGTAGAATCATTATAAGGATAAATTTCCTTACCACTATGGAGTGTGATGTCACATACATTACCTTTGTCTTTGGGATTGACAAAAATTTGGTAAGGTAGTTGTCTATAACCTTCCTTTATTATATTACCAATAGTTTTCTCCAGTTGTCCCACTTGAGTACTTAGATCTTGAATTGCTGATTCAATTGTCTTTTGGAACTACAGGTTATGGGATACCATTTTCTTTAGCATATCCTTGGTTCGGATTTTGGTGGGGGTTGTTGGAAATCCTTGATTATCCACTAAATGAGGCTAATATAAATTGTTAATATACATAATATTCATGTTCTTTATTATTCATAAACACCATTTTAGTACATTTTACACTTTAAACATCATTTCACATTATGATTGTAATACCTTCTTAAAATGTACTATTATGTGGTACATTTTTTAACATCATTTGAAGTACCCAATGATTCATCTAATTTTAAAGAATCTAATTATAAATATTTTAATTTTATATTCCTTTGAACTGGATATTCACTTCAATATGAACATTTTTCATTAAATGATCAATGAAAGATTCATAAAGGATGATGGAGATATTTAGCAATGAAAGGAAGCAATTCTGAAGAAAGTGTATTGGACACCAGCCCACTGATGAGAATGTGGGGCCAAACATACAGGTCCAATGAATCCCATATTTCTTTGAATGCTAGAATACATGTATAGGAACAAATAACTCTTCAGGATCCAATGCTAATTCGGCATCCATGGTGTCCATTTAGGCGTCCCAAGTTAGAGATAAAATTCTGGGCCAGATTCTACGGCCCAGAAAAACAGCCCACTAATATAACCATATCTGAAAAACAATAACTCCTTTTGGGCTGATATTTAACAGGATATTAGGGGAAATCCGGAGATTAATTTAAGTCTTATATGGACCACCCAAATTAGGAAATCTAGAAGGTGTTTCATGCGCCTCTGTTTGGTGGATGGAAGCTGGATGCCTTTTCGGGTCAAGGATGGAAAGTCTTCTTTCCACAAACTTTCCACCACCCTAGACCTACCATACTCAAGTGGGATGACTTGTACTATTTGTGGCTCAACCTAAGGCTCCCAAAATTCTTATTTAAGGCAGTGGTGGTGAAGGATTTTTAAATCTTTGGTTCTTTGTTCAATTGTAATGTTATGCTGCAATTTTGTTGTCTCAAATTTGTCTTTCACATGTAAGTAGTTCAATTCACTTTAGTTTCTTAATAAAAGTTCTTCTTATACTCTTATTTTGTTGTTCTTCATATCACTTTGATACTGTTGGATCAAGTTGTGAATTTATTCACACCAAACCTTTTGAAATTATTCACACAACGGTGGAGTGATCATTTTATTTTTGTTGTTTTCTTTACTTCTCCATTTCCTCCCTCATGAGTCTGCTTTTCGCTTCCATTGAAACCATGGGATCAATAGAGGGCTAACCCACTTATTGGTTGATCCAAGGGAGTATCAAGGGGATGGATTGGATGTTATTTATCACCCCATTAATGTATAATCACTTCTTTAATTGATATTTTTATTTGATGATTTTTAAACTCCATCATCCTTGTTGAATTTAAGGTCACACACTTCAAGTGCTAATACGAACCTTTACCTTGAAGTGCTCAAAACATTGATCCTTCAAGTGTATAGGTGATTATTATTTAAGGTTGTAGGCATTAAAATAGTAAGTGATTATGTTTTTTTATCTCCTTAAATGAACTCATCTCAAATATAAGAAATTGAAATCATTGAAAAGTAAATACGTCCAATCCACCTCGAGTGATAACCTAGGATCAACTCATTCTTTTAAATTGAATTCACTTAAATATGTTAGTTATCCTTTTAACCCATCTAAAATCAACCCAATTTGGCCACTTCATAGCCAAAAATAGTCCATAGAATGTACGTGTCTATAGGTTACTTCTTAAGTCTCTGAGGATTCGACAACCCAAGCTAAACTACAAGGACCGTCTTACCTTCTTCTCTTGGGTAAATTTGAGCAAGAATAAAATTTTGGCGCCGTTTCCAGGGACCCAAGTAAGTCATATAAACACCCATTCTATTCTCCCCCATTTCTTCTTTTCTCATCCAAATTCTATTATGTTGTCCCTTTCTCGTTTTTTTTTCTTTTGGCGCATGCCCGCCTATACCCGCGATCAATCAAACCGTCTTGTTAGGGTGGATAGTCTTGGGGTTGGGGAGTCAAGTACACCAACGGAACTCTGTCCATTAGATCATAATCTTCCTAATACCCCCGAGTCAAAAATTGAGCCTTTTTCAATGGAAGTTCTTCAAAGAAACTAACTCATAAACCCAGGTGGGAACCAAAATGGAAACCCAAATGAGGCAGCCCCAAACTTGGAGAATGCAATGGATCAAACCATGAATGACTACCTCACACCTTCCTGGACCAATTCCCCCTCATGCATTAGACACAATTCCCTAGGAGATTCCAACTACATCTTTAAACCCCATGTCCTAAACCATCTTCCCACAATCCATGGAATGGAGTCCGAGATGCCCTACCTTCACATTAAGGAGTTCAATGACATTGTAGAAACCATGTGCCCCCCACATCAACTGGAATCAACTAAGATGAGTCTATTTCCTTTTTATTTAAATGATCGAGCTAAAAATTGGATAAACAATTTGAGACCATCATCCATCAACTCTTGGTACCAACTACAAAGAGAATTCTACAAAAAATAATTTCCCCACCACAAAATAATTGCACTTAAAAAGAGTATCCAAAACTTTTTTGAAAAAGAGGGAGAGTCATTCTATGAAACATGGGAGAGGTTCAAAGACACTCTAAACATGGTTCCACACCATGGTTTTTCTATTACTGAACAAGTGACAATTTTATATGAAGGGTTGGGTCCAGGGAACAAATAATTCATTGACATGATGTGTAATGGAACCTTTAAAAACAAAGCCCCAAATGATGCTTACGAGTATCTAGAAAGCCCTTCTGAACAAAACCAAACATGGGAAACTTTACCTTATTCTGAAAAGACACAAAGAACTACTGGAATTCATACACTTAGAGAAGAGGAAATCCTTAGGGCTAAACTCGCAGCACTCTCTGGGAAGGTTGAAGAGATAGACCTTAGGAAAGTCCATGAAATGCAAACTGTTGAACCTATTTACACAATTTGTGACAAACATGACCATAAGATAGACAACTTCCCAACCATTCCATCCATCAAGGATGTTCTTTTAGGAGGACCCCCAGTGTAAGTAAATGCCTTGAACTTTCAAAAGCCTCAATACCAAAACAACTTCAATCCAAGGTATAACGACCACCCAGGCTTCTGCTGGAAAGATAACCAACAACCTAGCCAACCACAGGGACAAAATACTTACCCCCATCAGAACTACCAAACCCATAACCAGTTCGAAACCCAACCTATCCAATACCAATAGACACCAGTCCATTTTCAACAAACCATCCCACCTCCAAAATATCCCCCTAGGATAAACCAACCTACTCAAGCACCCACCCAAACTGTTCCACAAAGCCTACTAGAACAACTGTGCAAACAAATGGAAAGGATGAACTCATAAGTCTCTTCCCTTAAACAAGAACTTCAAACCATCAAAACTGGAAAGGCACCCATGCCTACTCAGGCGGTGTCATCCTCAACTTCAAGGGGAAATTCAACTTGTGCTCAAACAACTCATGAACAACTAAAGGTTGTGACTATTTTAAGAAGTGGGAAATCAATTGATAAACCTGAACAACTAATTCAGAACCCACATGAATATTCAAACTTGGATGAAAATTCAAATGAACCACAAGATCAAACTGAGGAAACTGATAACAATGTGAAAGAAACAACTCTTCAACAAACAACCCCACAACCTGCACCATTTCTTCAATGCATGAGGGGGAAACCCAAGCCTGAACTGAGTGAAACATTGAGGGAAATCTTCTCACAAGTCAAGTTGAACATTCCCCTTCTCAATGCCATCCAAACCATACCTGACTACTCAAAGTACCTTAAGGATTTGTGCACTTTTAAAAGAAAATTTTCACATAAAAACCAAGTCCTTTTGGCTGCTAATGTGAGTACCACCATTTAAGGGACCATTCCTCCTAAGTTGAAAGACCCAAGTTTCCCTTACATCAATGTTGAACTATGAGAAATCAAAGTTGTCAAGGCCTTGTGTGATCTAGGTGCTAGTGTCAATATCATCCCTTATTTTGTGTACTACCAGTTAGGACTAGAAGAACTCCAACCCACATATTTCACACTTTAACTTGATGATCGTAGCATTAGGGTTCCAAAGGGGCTTTTAAAGGAAGTTCTAGTAAAGGTTGAAAACTTCATCTACCCTGCTGACTTCATTGTCCTTGACAACCATCCAAACTTAGGAAATAAGGAACAAACCCCAATCATCCTTGGTCGTCCTTTCCTTGCAACAATCAACTCTGTTATCAGAGTCCGAAATGGGAACATGACCATCACCTTTGGGAACATGAGTCTAGACTTGAACATCTATAATGCAAGCTCACAAATAGGGAATGACGAGGACATTCATGAAGTAAACATGATAGGAAGCATTAATAATGATTCCATGGAACATCAAGGAATATTTAATGAATGTTTAAGTCGGGATGAGATTGATTTCCTTTGTTCATATGAAGGAAGTTTATCTCCTTGGCTTGAATCATTTTAAAATTTCTCTTATGATGAATTCTTAGGTCCAACAATCAGTGAAACCTTTCAGGAAACCAATTTCATGGAGACCAATCAGAATTCCTTCCCTAAATCTGATCAATCCAATCTAGTAGCTGAAACTTCTACATGTGGGTAATCAATCCTATCTAAAAATCTAAAAAAAGAAATTGAACTTGATCCAATGTCCCAATCTTCTGCTGAAATTTTGAACCAACCTGATCTTGAATTGAAGGAACTTCCCGCTACACTCAAGTATGCTTTCCTAGGGGACAATCAAACACATTCTATTGTCATTTCTTCTTCTCTTGAATCCAATCATGAGAGGATGATTCTAGATGTCCTTAGGAAACATAAGAAATCCATTGGTTGGACCCTGTCTGATGTTCCTGGGATTATCCCACTTATTGGGACTCATAGGATTGTTATGGAATCTGATTCAAAGTCATGTCGTCAACCTCAACAGTGACTCAATCCTAATCTCATGGAATTAGTAAGGAAAGAACTTATGAAATTGTTAAAAGCTGGTATCATCTATCCCATAGCTGAGAGTGAGTGGGTGAGCCCAATTCAAGTGGTTCCAAAAAAGGCTGAAATCATAGTGATAACAAATGAGGATGGATAGATTCTTCCAACAAGGGTGAGTAGTAGATGGAGGGTCTACATTGACTATAGGAAGCTAAACTCGTTCACCAAGAAGGACCATTTCCCCTTACCATTCATTGACCAAGTCCTTGAGAGAGTGGCAGGTCATGCCTTCTACTGTTTCTTAGATGGGTACTCAGGGTATAATAAAATTGAGGTCTCCCTAGAGGATCAAGGGAAGACTACATTAACATGTCCATTTGGAACCTTTTCCTTCAAACGCATGCCCTTGGGGTTATGCAATGCCCCTGGAACCTTCCAGCGGTGCATGATGGGAATCTTCTCAGACATGGTAGGGGATTTTCTAGAGGTCTTCATGGATGACTTCTCTGTGTTTGGGGATAAATTTGAGGGATGTATGAGGAATTTAGAGAGAGTCTTGTCATGATGTGAAGAAAATAATCTAGTCCTAAACTAGGAAAAATGCCATTTCATGGTTAAAGAGGGACTAGTTCTAGGACATCTGGTCTCAGGTAGGGGGATTGAAGTTGATAAAGCCAAGGTTGACATCATTTGTCACCTTCCATCACCCAAAACTGTTAAGGAATTAAGGTCTTTATTCGGACATGCTGGTTTCTATAGAAGATTCATCAAGGACTTTAGTTCAATCTCTTGTCCCCTTTGTGCTCTCCTAGTAAAGGATGCTCCATTTGTTTGGATAGAAAGCTATGGGGGTTCATTCTCAACCCTCAAATCCTCTATCACCTCTCCCCTCATCATGAAATCTCCAAATTGGAACCTTCCTTTCGAACTTATGTGTGATGCCAGTGACTTTTCTGTAGGAGCTGTGTTAAGACAACGTTGTGATAAAACTCCTTATGTCATTGCTTATGCAAGAAAATCCTTAAATGTTTCCCAAATCAACTACACCACCACTGAAAATGAGTTACTTGCTATTGTTTTTTCCTTAGATAACTTTAGGTCCTACCTCTTAGGATCCCCCATCACTGTGTTCACTGACCATTCTGCACAAAAATACCTCTTCCAAAAACAAGATGCTAAGGCTAGACTAATTAGGTGTGTCCTTCTCTTACAAGAATTTGACCTCAAAATCAAGGATAAAAAGGGTTTTGAAAATGTTGTAGTTGATCACCTCTCTAGGATGGAATTCAAAGATAACTCAAATCACCTTTCTGTGTCTGATTCATTTCTTGATGAACACCTATACTCTGTGAGTGACTGCCCTTGGTATACTGACATATCCAATTTCTTAGTTACAGGAGTCATTACAAAATTCTTAGGGACTCAAGCTCGAAGGAAATTCCTTTTTGATGTTAAAAATTATGTGTTTGATGATCCATACCTCTATAAGTTCTGCCCTGACCAAGTCATTAGGAGGTGTGTCCCAGAATCTGAACAAGAGTCCATCCTTAAATTCTATCATAGTGAGGCATGTGGAGGTCACTTTTCCTCTAAGAAAACATCTGATAAGATTATTCAATGTGGTATCTTCTAGACCACCCTCTCAAGGGACTCTTACACATTTTGTAAAAGTTGTCCTAGGTGTCAACAAGTAGGGTTCATCACAAAAAGGAATCAAATGCCACTCACTCCCATCTTAGTGGTTGAAATATTTGACTGTTGGGGAATTGATTTCATGGGTCCCTTTCCAAACTCTAGGGGATACCTCTACATACTCTTAGTTGTTGATTATGTCTCAAAATGGGTTAATGCCATTCCCACTAAGTCCAAAGATCATCAAGTTGTGATTCGATTTCTAAAAGAGAACATATTTTCTCGATTTGGAATTCCTAGGTCTATAATTAGTGATCGAGGAACCCATTTCTGCAACCGCCCATTCTCTTCACTCATGTCTAAGTATGGTATTTCTCATAAAGTTTCCACTGCATACCATCCCCAAACCAATGGTCAAGCTGAGTTAGCGAATAGGGAGATTAAGCAGATTCTTGAAAAAAATGTCAATCCTTCTAGGAACGATTGGTTCGAGAAACTCTTGGATGCTCTTTGGGCATATCGTATAGCATTCAAAACCATCCTAGTAATGTCACCATATAGGTTGGTTTATGGAAAAGCATTCCATTTACCTGTTGAAATTGAGCATAAGGCCTTTTGGGCAATTAAGAAAATGGATTATGACCTCTCATTGGCCAGAACAAAAAGTAAATTAGATCTCAATGAACTAGAGGAATTAAGGATGGAGGCTTATGAAAATTCAAGGATCAATAAATCTAGAGTTAAATCCTACCAATCTAGGAATATCAAGGTCAAACATTTTGAACCAGGAAAACTTGTGCTCTTGTATAGTTCAAAACTTCATTTACACCCGGAAAAGTTAATGTCTAGATGGTCAGGACCTTTCATAGTGCATCATGTATTCCCCCATGGGGCAGTAGAGATTCAAGACCCCAAAAGTGGTTACATTTTCAAGGTCAATGGTCAAAGGTTAAAAAAATTCATTGAATCATTCAATAAATAGGAAATAGAGGTTGAGTTAACTGGGCCAACCTATGAACCAGAAAAAAATTGATAGATTTAGGGTCCATGTCGGGCTAACGATGTTAAACAAAGCGCTGCATGGGAGGCAACCCATGGTTTTCAAATTTCCTATCATTTTTTTGTTTTAATAAAATTTATATTTTAAATAGGATTAATTAATCATTTTTATATTTAAAAAAAGATTGTTGGCCTGTTCTTCTATTATGAGTATGGATGGGTATGAAAGGGGAGCACCGTATTCATCTGTGTCACGCGGTGTGATCCCTGAGTAATAACTTACCCAGAAAATTAAAATAAGACAATGTATCATTAGTTTGATTTAAAAAAAACAGAAAAATAGGAAAAACCATAAAAATGATGATACTTGGAATTAAATAAGTCATTGTGTTGTTTTTTTTGTTTTTTTTTTGTTCTTATTTTAGCTCAGGTACTATTTTGGGTGATACATATTCAATCAAGGAGGTGCCTACATCCCCCAAGAGATCAAATGACTAATTTGGAGCAGCAATAATTTCAACTTCAACCACCAGGTGACTTCATTCCATGATCCTCATTTTCAATTTCCTTTTTGAACTTTAATTATCTACCTCTACCCCATTCTAAATTTTATTTTCTTTAAACATTGGGGACAGTGTTATTTTAAGTTGGGGGGAGATAAAATAAAAAAAATGCTTTTATGTCAAAAAAAATTGAATGATTTGAAAAAAAATGAATAAATGGAAAGAAAAATTCCTTTAACTTTGAACATGGTAATACACATTGCACACTTTGAAACTGAATATCAAATAATTTAGCATGCCCTAATTCTGATTTTAATCCTTGTATAATTTCATGAGCATAGATTTTGGAAAGTGTGGCTATCCAATGTGATATTTCATCGTTTATATTTTCATCCAAATAAAAAAAGATCACAATGCATGTCCTTTGGATATTGGGGTATTAGTTTAAGTTCATGGGGTCCCCCAAATAAATAGCATAGGTTTGGTGATCATTTTAGTTTAATATTAATATGCAAAAAAAAATTAAAAAAAATTGCGCGTAGAACAATGAAGTGACCTAATGCGTGGCTTTCGCCACTTGGGGATCGTGACTCCATAGTTGTCTGGCCCAAAGTTAATAATTTTATCTCTATTTTTGGTAATTTGAATTTGTTTTTGACTCAGTTAACTCGAGATGATGCCCAAGTATGTGGGATTCACTTGGTTCCCTATGGTCTTTGAGCTTGGGAGTCATCGGCAAAGTCTCTATACAGGGGTTGACTCTTTTGAGTGCAACTTCAATTAGCATGGCAAAATTGCAAAAAAAAAACAAAAACAAAACAAAAACAAAACAAAATAAAACAATAAAAAAATGAATACTCATCTTAATATTTAAATGTGATTCCACCTAGCGCTTCCATCATTCACCCCTTGAATACAAATGAACCCCCATGTCTATTGTGATACACAACACATCCTCATACTTAATTGATATTGGATGAAATATGGCAATAAATTTGAAAAAAGGAATGGGCTTGGGATTGGGATATTCTTATGAAACTATCCTGTATTAAAATATTATGATGGGTTTAATGATTTTTTGGTATAAGGGTTTCTGGTGATCATTGTGTATTAAAATGTTTTTGGAAAAGGGAATTCGAATTTCATATTGTTGAGATATATTTTTCTCGGGACTAGCAAAACTCAAGTTGGGGGGTGTGATTAGCCACTAAATGAGGATAATATTCATTGTTAATATACATAATATTCATGTTCTTTATTATTAATAAACATCATTTTAGTACATTTTACACTTTGAACGTTATTTCACATTATGATTATAATACCTTCTCAAAATGCACTATTATGTGGTACATTTTTTAACATCATTTGAAGTACCCAATGATTCATATAATTTTAAAGAATATAATTATAAATATTTTAATTTGATATTATTTTTAACTCGATATTCACTTAAATATGAACATTTTTCATTAAAGGATCAATGAAATATTCATAAAGGATGATGGAGATATTTAGCAATGAAAGGAAGCAATTCTGGAGAAAGCAGATTGGACACCATCCCACGGATGAGAATTTGGGGCCCAACATACAGGCCCAATGAATCCGAAATTTCGTGGTATAATATAAAATATGTATAGGAACAAATAACTCTTCAGTATCCAATGCTAATTCGGCCTCCATGGTATCCATTTAGGCGGCCCAAGTTATAGATAAAATTCTGGGTCAGATTCTGTGGCCCAGAAAAACATCCCACTAATATAACCATATCTCAAAAACCATAACTCCTTTTGGGCTGAGATTTTACAGGATGTTAGGGTACATCGGGAGATTAATTTAATTATGCTATGGCCCACCCAAATTATTCCATCTAGAAGGTGTTGCATGCGCCTCTGTTTGGTGGATGCAATCTGGATGCCTTTTCGGGACAAGGATGGAAAGTCTTCTTTCCACAAACTTTCCACCACCCTAGAACGACCATACTCAAGTGGTATGAATTGTACTATTGTAGTATCGACCCAAGGCTCCCAAAATGCCTATTTAAGGTAGTGGTGGTGAATTAGTTTTTAATCTTTGGTGCTTTGTTCAATTGTAATGTTATGCTGCAATTTTGTTGTCTCAAATTTGTCTTTCACATGTAAGTTGTTCAATTCACTTTAGTTTCTTAATAAAAGTTCTTATTCTACTCTTATTATGTTTTTATTAATATCAATTTGATACCGTGAAACTCATGTCCGATTTTCGCCTATCGACCGGTCAAATTTCCGGTGCTCTACTAATGTGTATAGCAGCACTCGGGTCGAATCCTCGGCGATGATACTTTGTAATAGTCGTTTGTTTTTAGTTGATTGTATTTTGATTAGGGGGGTTTGTTTGTAGAGCTTAATTGAAATGATTGATTGACTATAATTTATTTAACAAATTGATAATGATTGGGGTGAGTTTATTATTAGGGAGTTAATCTTGTGATATCTTTGAGCTTTGCTTTATATTGCATTTAAATTAACACCCACTTCACAAGTTGACGTCGATTAGAATTCCTAAGTGTTAAAGCTTTAATCCAAGCCTTAACTTAACTTAAGGTTATAATCTCAATAATATATTATTTATGGTGGTGTATTTATGGTTCCAATAATCCATGGAAACCACATGTTAAACAAAACAAGTCATTAATCCATGACATGTTAAGTCCAACATACACAATGTTAATTCAAAAAATATTCATCGAGAAGAAGCTCTCAATCACTTAAAATACCTAAATTATAACTCACCCCAATGATATATTTACTCATATATTTGTGTGTTTAATAATATATTTATAATGATTATAATTATAAATTAATAAGAGAATAAAAATAAAGGGATAAGAAAAGAGTGGTACGTCGACACACACACACGAACACTGATGATAATTAAAAACGAACATTCGGTTGAATGAGGAAGCTAAAGAAGGGAATGGGATTGAACTGAATTTAAACTATTTTAATAACATAAATATTAAACTATAGAAGTTGGATGAGAATAAGATATATTGAAGAATTAACTTTCATTAAAACAGAATTACAAAGAAAGAGACTTACAAAATTACAAAAATGAAGAACACGAAATTAAGTGAAAACAAAGAGAGGAGGAAAGGTCTCTCAAGTAAAAACATGAGTATGTAAGGTCCTCCCAAGCCTTTGTAAATTCTTCGGTCATGCCAATATAATCTCTTCTCTTCGGAAATGCCAACCCCTCTCAAGGAGAGAATGGAAGACTATTTATAGCCCAAGGAGTGGACTGTTTTCATTCCAAATCTGTCTCTCCACTTGACCCGCATATTTACCAATCTATACAGCTTAATCACGATCTGGTGTCTTCTTCATAAATGTATATATGGATGTCTTCTGTATACCCTCAAAATCATGCGGTCATTAGACTTGTTTAGCCAAAGTTATGGCTATTTCATTAAACAAATCTAAACTGTCAATTTCAATCCATGACTTTTCAATGGATGAAATGTGAATGGTTTTTTGAATAGTAAGATGCCATAAAATCCAGATAGTTTCTTCAACAACATTGTCCGAATATATCTCCCCTTTCACACTGAAAATGATCAGCTCAAATGGATTTCTATATAAGGAGAAAAGTCTACATTTGTGTGCTGATTTTAATTCCGGGCCAGAATGGTGGGCTGGACTTCATAGAATCATTTGGGCCACTTGTTTAAGGCTTTGGGCCTTGAAATTTTTATCCAAAATTACACATATTGTCCCCCGAATTATGGTGGAGAATCAACCATTTTGGACTATTGGATGGAGCCCAGTAAATCAATCTTCAAGACTGGTCCAGTTTGTTCACAGATTTATTGGGCCTTATTGTGTGGTACATATGAACCTTCAAATGGCAGAATTGGCACATGATCTCTTCTAATGAAATGTTCTAAATTGAAATAGGAATACTAAAAAACAAAAACAATGAAATTTGGATCAGTATAGTAATAGTTATAGATAATACATTAAACTGACTCAAATCTGGATTTATTCAAATAGTGATCAAAATTATATTTAATATTAAAATATGAATATTACACACAAATTATTCACTTTTCATATAAAATAAGCAAAGGGAGTTAGTAAAATGTAATTAATAAATGAATAACATCAACTCCCCCACACTTAAGATTGTGCATGTCCTCATGTGCAACAAATATAAAAAACATGACAAAATCATTTTCACTCATCAACAGATATTAAAATTGTGTTTTCTCCAATCAGGGGAGGTTTAGACTATTTCAATCATCCATTTTGAAATCCACCACAAGTTTTTACAGAAACAATGTTCCAAAACTAATTCATTTTTTCATGCTCAAATTTAGAAATGGAAGATGTGGACACTCAAAACTCACACCTCTCAAGATGATAAAATTTATTTGTGGAGGTTCACTCTTTCACCAACCAAAAGTGAAAATCTTAGAGTTTGAAAAGAGATCTCAGCTTACAATCCCTATCCCAAGTGAACAAGAATCAAGAGGTCTTTTTAATGGGTTATTCTGTGGCTATTGGATGGAAGGAATATAATGTCCAAGAGAGAGAACAAGAGGGTTAAAATACCAACATAGAAAAAGAAATGCACGTTTTTTTTTTGAAATAAAACATGGAAGGAATTGAAAACACATATTTAAAAGGGAATGATTGTGTGAAGAAAGAAACAATAGAGGATGAAAATATGATGTTAATGAGAAGATGAAATATTTACAAAACACATAACTTCTCCCAATAAGAATATAGTGCAAGTGTTCTTTTTTTTCTTCTCTTTTTTTTCTTTGTTTTTTCGAAAGTTGAACTTGAAAAAGATCTCACACTCATAACCCATCCCATGATTGATCTCCTCACGACACTAATTGTAATAGTTATAACAAGATAAAAGGTTGAAGAAGAGTGATTTTTGACCTACCCAAGACACAACCCATTTTTTTGATTTTTTTTTTTTTTGATTTTTTTTTGAACACTTGTCAATAACATTTACAAAATTACATAAATGGAAGTTCATTACATTCTCCAATACACACTTAATGACAACCTATCCCCCATACTGAAATGGATGATTTTCCTCAAGCAGATGAGAACTCGTTGAAAATCAATAATAGGTTACCCAAACAATGAAATCCATTCCCCCCCACACTTAAATTTCAAAAAAAAATTATGCAATGAAAATCCATGTTGATATTGGGTGGGAAAAGGTATTGGGCTTGTAATTTGGCTATCAAAGAAAAGGTTCTCATAGGCTCGAAGGGGATTTCAAAAGGAGGATTAATGTAAGGGAAATAGGAGGTTATTTGGCTATTGTGATTCTCATGTGGTTCAGAAAATGCCTCTATCATATTAATACACACTAAGGTAGTAAATTCTGCTCGAAGGTCCACAAACTCAAGACTCCCAAATGGGGGTGAAAACACACATTTTAAAAAGATGGCCATAGGTGGCCTTGGCATGAAAGAAAATGTTTGTTCTCACAGTTGGGGAAAATCATTTTCCAAATCAAAAATTGAGCATTCAAAATGTGTTGGTTTTGACACAAAATTCTTTATCCAAAGTCATAATGAAAATACAAAATTTTTGAGATGAAAACATGTCTGTTAACTCCACAAAATGGTTGTACAAAATTTGAAAATTTAATGGTGAGTAATTATGACTCTCTTTTTTTACCTTTTTTATTTTACTATTTTTTAGTGTTTTTTTTAAATACATAGTCACACAAAAGAGAACGATAAAAAAAAGGGTTTGATGAAGAAAGTGGTAAAAAAATTAAAGAGAGAGGAAGAAGAAGAAATAGAGAGAGAGGAAGATAGAGAGATAGTTAAAGGGAAAGAGGTGCCTCTGGTTTGGATTTGGCGGGATCCAGTGGAAGTCGATGATGATCCAGGACCGTGAGAAGTTACCTCCCAAGAAGCGCTGCATTTATTTGTCTACAGCTGGACAATTGCAGTGGACTACCCATAGTCTGACGGTGGCCATTGTATCTTCTCAACTCCAGTGTGCTTCCAGAAAAACTTTTTCTTTGGGAGGCCTGATGATTCATTGGATAATTTCTTACCATCCTTGTTGGTGTGCTTGCAATTCAATGGGGTTGGAAAGAGAGTATTTATATCCTCACTTTGGTCTTCAACCTGAGGAATGATGTTATCCACAAAGTGATGATTTTCTATTCTTGGAAATTCAGGAAGATGTCTCAATT
Source organism: Viscum album (assembly GCA_963277665.1). Taxonomy (NCBI): domain Eukaryota; kingdom Viridiplantae; phylum Streptophyta; class Magnoliopsida; order Santalales; family Viscaceae; genus Viscum; species Viscum album. Next base: position 1,805,985,018 of record OY728148.1, on the reverse strand, counting down.
CTGATGGTTCATTTATGTAAGGTTCAGATAACACGAAAGTAGAGTATGATATCCCAATTGTTTTTGACTCATTTATTTCATCACTTACTGATGTAGAGTAATGAGGATCAGTGGAGTCATAATACTTAATAAAATTTTCTATATCCTTTATTTAAATATTTTTCTCCAAAGAATTGTCAATTTCAACCACACCAGTGATCACTTTATTAATTAGGGAACAAATGTCACAACCTTCTCTTCCATCAGGACAATGTAAACAAATTGTTTTGGGGTTCACCTCACATATAATAGAATTTTCAGAATCCTGGATAGGAAATGATTAATGTGGGATAATCAGATTTTAATCAACAAATGAGCATTCTAGTTCATTTTCTTTATTACCATTCATGTTGGAGCATTGGAGGTCAGAGGTGATATGAGATTCCAAAGAGTTTTCAAGATCCTTTAGATCAATGGAGTTTGCATTTGTAATGTCAACATCAATTTCACCATTTATGACTTTGTTAATCATGGTGCAGATTTCACAAGATATTTTTTCATTAGAACATAAAGAACATGGTGGATTGGGGTTTTATTGACTCTTAGAAGTTTCCTCAGAAGCATGGATTGAGAATGCAGAGTGATCCTCAAATGGGTATCGCATGGCTTGGAAAATGTTGAACTTGACCAGTTGGTCACCGAATTCCATGGATAAGATGCCTGAATGGACATCAATTTTGGTTCTCGCAGTCATGAGGAATGGTCTTCCTATAATTAGGGGAGATCGAGAAGAGTTCGTCTCACCTTCCATGTCAAGGACATAGAAATCAGCAGGGAAGATAAGATCATTGACTCATACAAGGACATCCTCAATTATTCCCTCAGGACTGGTTGTGCTTCGATTGGCTAACTGAATGACAACACCTGTTGGATGCAAGGGACCTAGACCAAGGTTGGAGAATATGGATTTTGGCATGACATTAATTGAGGCTCCTAGGTCTATGAGTGCATCATCAAATTTGGAACTTCCAATTTGGTATGGAATTGTAAAGGTCCCTGGATCTTTGCACTTTATGGGAATAGACTACTAGGTGGAAACATTTTCGAAGGTCCTAAGTTGCCTCTTATGGGTACACAAATCCTTGAGAAACTTGGAATACTTAGGAATTTGTTTTATGGCATCTAAGAGGGGAATGTCGACTTCAACACGTCTAAACATGTTGAACATTTCAGGATCAGGTTCAAAGGACTTCCTTGGTTTAAAAACAGCTTCAGGAAAAGGAATTGGATTCCTAAGTGGAATTGAAGGAGGTGAGGGAATGGTTTCAGGTTCCTTTTAAAGTTTCTTTTTCTTTTCATTTTCTAGGCCAACCTTCAAAGGAGGGTTTGAGGATTTATCTTGAGGCATAGCAAGTTGCTTTCCTGATCTAAGTGCAATTACACTTATATTACCCTTGGGGTTGGGTAATGGTTGAGCTAGAAGTTGGGAAGAATTGGATGGTTTCTGCTTACTAAGGTGCGATGCAAGTTGACCGATTCGGGTTTCAATGTTCTTAAGACTAGAAAGGGTGAAGGAGGAAAGATCTTCAACAGCACTTTCCCATGGTTGCTTGGAAGAAGAGGCTTGTCCCTGGTTGGGATTGCCTTGATTTTGGTTCTTGGGAAATCGATTTTATTGGTTTTGTAATTGGGAAGGCTCACTAAGATAATGGAATCCAGGAGGAGGATTGTTCCTTTGAGGTTGAGGAACAAAAGGATAAGGTTGATGGAAGTTACCACCACCTTGACCATATTGGAATTGGTTTGGGTTTTGAGGAGGGAATTGAGGAGGGTGAGACATGGGGTTACCATACCTCAATACTTGGTTAAAGTTAGAAGAGAAGGGCTCAGAGTGAGGTTGGTTGAAGTTTCTAACAAAATGACCAAATAGGTGAGGGTTGGTGTTCCGCTGAGCATATGTTGCATTGAACTCCATTGGTCCAGATGAATCGGATTGATCCTCTTGAAGTTGTGGACATGTGTCAGTTGGATGAGATGGAGAGTTGCAAATTCCACAGTTTTTGACAGGTCCAGGAAACATTGATTATGGAGAAGATGAGGTTGGGGATTTGGTGGCCACAGCTAGCTGTCGCACAAGACCTGTAAGTTCACTCATCCACTCGGTCATTTTGTTTGGCTCAATTGATTGATTATCTTGGGCTTGTTTGACTTGAGCATGTTCTCGAGTATGGAATTATTGTGTGTTTGCAGCCATGTTACTTATGAGATCTCTTGCAGCTGTAGGAGTTTTATCAACAAGAGCATCACCACTTGCGGCATCTATGAGAGTTCTCTCCATAGCCAATAAACCCTCATAGAAGTATTGGATCAAGATTTGGTCAGGGATTTGATGATGTGGGAAGGTTGCAACAAGCTTTTTGAACCTCTCCCAGTACTCATGGAGTGATTCACTTGGGAATTGACGGATACCACTTATTTCCTTTCGGATAGAAGCAGTACGAGAAGCAGAAAAGAATTTCTCTAAGAATAGTCGCTTCATGTCATTCTATGTGGTTATGGAACCAGGAGGTAGGTAGTAGAGCCATGACTTAGCAGTGTTAGCTAGGGAAAAGGGTAATGCTCAGAATTTGATTTGTTCTTCAGAAACCCCTTGAGGCTTCATGGTAGAGCACACTACTTGGAACTCTTTAAGGTGAATATGTGGATCCTCACCGGCTAGCCCATGAAAATGAGGGAGAAGATGAATCAAACCCGATTTGAGTTCAAAGTCAGATTCTTTGTGTGGATATTGAATACCAAGAGGTTGGTAATTCATATCAGGGGCAGTGAGTTCTTTTAGGGTTTGTTCCCTAGGATTGGCCATTTCAATTTCAACTGGTTGGATGAGGACTGGTTCTTGAATTATTTGAGTATCTCTTATGTTACTCCTAAGTTGGATAAGTGTTTGCTCAATTTCAGGGTCAAACAAATCTGAGGGAATGTTTGGGAGGCTACGGGGAATTCAGAGAGATTTTTGAAGAGGAATACGGGATTTTCTTTTTATTTTTTTCAGTTTATGATTTTTAAAAGGAAGACGGGTTTTTCTTTGTGATTTTTTTTCAATTTTTTTTTAATTTTGTTTTTTTGGGTTTTTTTAGAATAACCAGAAACTAATGACTACATAAAGCTCACTCCCCGGAAACGACACCATTTGAAATGCACGGCCGATTGTCTCCTATCGACTGGTCAAAGTTCCGGTGCTCTGCTAATGTGTATAGCAGCACTCGGGTCGAATCCTCGGCGATGATACTTTGTAATAGTCGTTTGTTTTTAGTTGATTGTATTTTGATTAGGGGGGTTTGTTTGCAGATCTTAATTGAAATGATTGATTTACTATAATTGATTTAACAAATTGATAATGATTGGGGTGATTTCATTATTAGGGAGTTAATCTTGTGATATCCTTGAGCTTTTCTTTATATTACATTTAAATTAACACCCACTTCACAAGTTGACGTTGATTAGAATTCCTAAGTGTTAAAGCTTTAATCCAAGCATTAACTTAACTTAAGGTTATAATATCAATCAGATCTTATTTATGGTGGTGTATTTATGGTTCCAATAATCCATTTAAACCACATGTTAAACAAAACAAGTCATTAATCCATGACATGTTAAGTCCAACATACACAATGTTAATTCAAAGAATATTCATCGAGCAGAAGATCTCAATCACTTAACATACCTAAATTATAACTCACCCCAATGATAGATTTACTCATCCATTTGGGTCTTTAATAATCTGGTTATAATGATTATAATTATAAATTAATAAGAGAAGAAAAAGAAAGGGATAAGAAAAGAGTGGTACGTCGACACACACACACGAACACTGTTGATAATTAAAAACGAACTTTCGATTGAATGAGGAAGCTAAAGAAGGGAAGGGGATTGAACTAAATTTAAACTATTTTAAGAACATAAATATTAAACTACAAAATTTGGATGAGAATAAGATATATTGAAGAATTAACTTGCATTAAAATAGAATTACAAAGAAAGAGACTTACAAAATTACAAAAAATGAAGAACACGAAATTAAGTGAAAACAAAGAGAGGAGGAAAGGTCTCTCAAGTAAAAACATGAGTATTGAAGATCCTCCCAAGCCTTTTTAAAGGCTTTGGTCGTGCCAATATAATCTCTTCTCTTCTGAAATGCCAACCCCTCTCAAGGAGAGAAGGGGAGAGTATTTATAGCCCAAGGAGTGGACTGTTTGCATTCCAAATATGTCTCTCCACTTGACCCACATATTTACCAATCTATACAGCTGAATCAAGATCTAGTGTCTTCTTAATAAATGTATATATGGATGTCTTTTGTCTACCCTCAAAATCTTACGGTTATTGGACTTTTTTAGCCAAAGTTATGGCTATTTCATTAAACAAAGCTAAACTGTCCATTTCAATCCATGACTTTTCAATGGATGGAATGTGAATGGAATTTTGAATAGTAATATGCCATCAAATCCAGATAGTTTCTTCAAAAAAGTTGTCCAAATATATCTTCTATTTCACACTGCAAATGATCAGCTCAAATGGATTTCTAGATAAGGAGAAAATTCCACATTTGTGTGCTGATTTTAATTCCCGGCCAGAATGGTGGGCTGGACTTCATAGAATCATTTGGGACACTTGTCGAAGCCTTTGGGCCTTGAAATTTTTATCCAAGATGACACATATTATCCCACGAATTAGGGTGGATAATAAAACGTTTTGGACTTTTGGATTGATCCCAGTAAATCAATCTTCAAGGATGGTCCAGTTTGTTCAAAGATTCATTGGGCCTTATTGTGTGGTACATATGAACCTTCAAAAGGAAGAATTGGCACATAATCCCTTCTAATGAAATGTTCTAAATTGAAATAGGAATCCTAAAAAACAAAAACCATGAAATTTGGATCAGTATAGAAATAGTTATAGATAATTCATTAAACTGGCTCAAATCTGGATTTATTCAAATAGTGCTTAAAATTATATTTAATATTAAAATATGAATATTACACACAAATTATGCACTTTTCATATAAAATCAGTAAAGGGAGTTAGTAAAATGTAATGAATAAATGAATAACATCATACCGTTGGATCAAGGTGTGAATTTATTCACACCAAACCTTGTGAAATTATTCACACAACGGTGGAGTGATCATTTTATTTTTGTTGTTTTCTTTACTTCTCCATTTCCTCCCTCATGAGTCTACTTTCCGCTTCCATTGAAACCATGGGATCAATAGAGGGCTAACCCACTTATGGGTTGATCCAAGGGAGTATCAAGGGGCTGGATTGGATGTTATTTATCACTCCATTAATGTATAATCACTTCTTTAATTGAGATTTTTATTTGATGATTTTTAAACTCCATCATCCTTGTTGAATTTAAGGCCAAACACTTCAAGTGCTAATACGAACATTTACCTTGAAGTGCTCAAAACATTGATCCTTCAAGTGTATAGGTTATTAGTATTAAATGGTGTAGGAATTAAAATAGTAAGTTATGATGTTTTTTTATCTCCTTAAATGAACCCATCTCAAATATAAAAAATTGAAATCATTGAAAAGTAAATACGTCCAATCCACCCCGAGCGATAACCTAGGATCAACTCATTCTTTTAAATTGAATTCACTTAAATCTGTTATTTATCCTTTTAACCAATATAAAATCAACCCAAGTTGGCCACTTCATAGCCAAAAACAGTCCATAGAATGTACGTGTCTATAGGTTACTTCTTAGGTCCCTGAGGATTCGATAACCCAAGCTAAACTACAAGGACCATCTTACCTTCTTCTCTTGGGTAAATTTGAACGAGAATCAATCCCTTTGTGGTGGTTGAGTATTTTTGGTTGTTATTAAAGGATGATTACCTTTCTTAAGGTAATTCCATGACTATTGAGGTTGGTTAGGATAACCCCCTTGCTTATAGGCATGGTAATCTTTCCATATAGGTTTGGATGGGTAGTATGGTTCTTTCTTAGTGGGTTGGTTATATGGATAGCTTGAGAATATTTCCTCACAACTCTTAAAAGTTTCTCTTAATTGATAGTATTGGTATAAATAATGTGTTCCATTAGAATAGATACCTCAATGAATTTTAGGAATAGGTTGGTATATCCCTTGGGAATTAGAATTTTTTCAACGTAAGGTACTTACCTTTTCAAACTCTATGTTTACATTCTTCTTGAATTCATAACTTGAAACCCCATGGATGCCTCTGATGGGTACACTAGACCTCAAACTAAATTGTTACATGTTTTGTTCCATGTTCTCAATGAGTTTCCTTGCAGTAATCCATGTCTTTTCTACTAGGTATCCACTAGTAAAATAATCAATCATATTATGATCAAAAATTAAAACTTCATAAAATATTGTATTAAAAGATTCCCTCTTATTTAGTGGTGTGGAAAACTTGAACAAGGACTATTAAAAAATTCCAAATATCCATGAATTGTTTCCCCATTAGATTATATTATTCCATATATTTATTTTCTTATTGTTTCTCTTCAAGTGGCTATGAAATATTTCTCAATAAAAAATAAATTTCATGACTGTTTGGCCTCTAATTAGTGAGTTAACATAGTATAACTAATATTTTGCATTATATTCTAAGGAAAATGTAAAATCTATAAGTTTTACAAGTTTTTCATCCACATTTTTAGGTTTTAATATTGATAACATAATAGGGAATCCATTTATGGGTTTGAGTAGTTCATCTCCATCTGGTCTATGAAATTTTGTAAAAATATGAATTAGATCATATTTTAGTTCAATTTTTGGTGCTTCACCTTATGCTTGAATATATACAGGATGAATATCAAAATCAAGAAAAATTATTTCATTTAATTTCAAGTTATTTTCTACCATGTTATAAAATTTAATTTTAGTTTCTATTTTAGCTCCAGAAGAAGATGGATCTAGAAGTTTCTTGAGGTGTGGTGTGTCCTCCTTCAAAGGATCGTCCTATGTGTCTCAATATCGCTAACATAGAATCATCTCTAGTTAAAGTTTGAAAGGAGTTTTTTTATTTAAGTATAATATTTCATGAGAAAAAACTATATATAAAACAAATTAGAACACAACAAGATATATAAAACTAGAATATAAAACATATATTTACAAAATTTAAAAATATATTATCAAAAATACTCACTAAAAATGTATTACTCCCCAGAAATGGAGTCAAATTTTTATTATGATACTATAAAACATCAAATTAAATAGTTTTTAGAAGGTTAAATGTATTTTAGATAAGAACCAAGGTTATATCTTAATATTTTTTTAGGTTTAAAATGTGTATGTTCAATAATTTTTTCAAAAAATAAAACTAAAAATATGTGGTTTTGAATTATGTTTCAAAATAAGAAGACTTAATATAAAGAGTTTAATAGTTTAAAAAAATAGGGGTTTTAATAGATATAGGAGAAGGTTAACATTATGATATTACTAAACATTAAGAAAATATCCCATTTATGAAAATTATATTTGGTTTAATGAAATTATTTGGATGAGTGTAACCAAGATCTTGATTCCCCACTTTATTCTTTAGAAATGTAAACCTAAGACCAAACCATGACACAAAAATCACTTTTACAAGATTTGGAACTTAAATATGGAATTATGGATACCAAAGTATATTAATATCTCAAGAATTTGTGTTGTAAAAATGACATTTTTAGTCCAATACGAACAACCAAATTTCCCACTTGAAATCTCAAACCAATCAATTATGAAATGAAAATTGTTTAATTTAATAATATCGAAACAATGCATTCAAATTAAAAGAATGTAAAGATATAACTTAAAATAAATGTCTCAAACACAAATTACACCAAACTAGAAGAAGAAAAATTGTTGAAACTCCCTCACCAAGTGTGCAGCTCACTCACAATGATTTCTCATTATTTACCTTTCCATTGGGAGAGAAGGAGGCTTGAGTAGGTATCCTTCTTCATTTCATCTCTCCCTATAAGGATAGGGAGATCTAGAACCACCAAGTTAATGATAAGACACCTTTTTAATTCCAAAATGGTATCACTTCACTCTTTGGTCCTACTTCCAAATGGAATTCCCAAGGTGACAATTTATAAGCAATGTGGAAGGTGGTTTTGAGCACCCGGAATTTCAAAAACAATATGGATCATAGATTTGGACTAACAAATAGTCTTATCTCACTTTTTAAAAAACTAAAAAGTTTTTTCAAAAACTCTTGAATATCTCCCCTGAAAATGTGGCATCAATTGGAAGCCTACATCTTCAGATATGGCCAACTTACCGAAGTGACAATGAGACTATGAATAATAAGGATTATCTCCAATACTATCATGTTTTTTGCCTCAAAATGGATGAATTGGGATCCATGGTATTTTATATAATTTCATCCCACATGGTTTTTTATTCACTCACTAAGTTTTAACACAATTAGATGTACAAATTAGGTGGAGTGTGTATTTTAGTCCATATGTGTGCTTGGGACCTTGCGTAGTTTGTCCTTCTTTGCTTGAATTTCATCGTGGACTCTCCAAATAACCTCCTCCTATCATGAAAACATTAAAAAAGTTTAAATTTTACCATTTAAAATTTTTCAGCATTGAAAATTTTAATCAAATTAGAATTGAAATTGATTATTATTTTAGTAATTTACAATATAAATATAGTTTAAAATTGTGGTATGAGGGTGGAATAAAATAGTGAATTATGTTGCAATCAATCACAAATATGGGATGCCTTATCCTAATATACCTATGCACACACATGTATCTCTATAAACACTAGAGTAATGCACAATTAAACAATTAGAATAATAAATTCATGCATGACCTCTATTATCCCACAAAAAAACATGATAATACATAACCAAAGTAAAAAAAAGGGGGGGAAATACAGGTCCAGACACCAGAAAGTAGGTTTAACCTAACAAAAACATGGTAAATAGTCTTAGCACATGAATAACAGTCCAAAAATAACCCTTATACTACAACCTCCAAGTACCACTAAGCACCACCCACACCAGGTCCCCCTAATAGTCTATCTTCTATATAAGACACGACACATGTGGGTAGAGATCATGAAAGGATGAGTCTATACATACCCAATAGGACATCCAAAAATCACCAAGAATTAAAGCATAAAAATAAATATTCAATGAAAGACTATAAATAATAAGTAGAATAAAAGGAGTAACCCAGTTATGTTTATAGAATGATACACGTCCCAGAGTATAGTCTCAAACTCAATTCCATAAAAAAACTTTACATTCCTAGCTTCCGATACAAAAGTCCCTAGCACACCACATGGTTATTCCCTCTTATTATGCTAGAGGATATTTTCCCCATGATTATAGGTGAAATATTAACTGTAATGGGTGATCTTTATCTCATCTGATCTCTATAGATGGTATAAATAAAAACTCTACTGATAGAGGATCCCATCCCTATAAATGTGGGTGAAATACCATTGTTCATTCTAATTCCATAGGTAGAGGATCCCATACCTATTATTATAGGGGGGAAATACTGACTCCCCTAGAGTATCCCAGTCCCAACAAGTGAGATACCAACTCCACCTAGGAATAATGAGTGGGGGAATTCATGTCTAACCATAATATCTCAACTTAAGGGAAACTACACAACATTTACTAGGGTTACATGACTTGTTGTCCCATGTTGTCTAATTAACCGTGTTTTATAGTCCCACATGGTATGGCTCATCCAAACTATATATCATATAGAGGGGTCACACAAAATTTTATTTCTACAAGGGTAATCAGTGTGCATCTCATATTCCCAATTCATGTACCTCTAAAGGTACACAGTGTGTGGACTGGAACACATAGTGTTTTGGGCCACATGAATTCATTAGCGTGTACTTGTAGTACACACCAATATGTACGGTTAGTGGTTACACAATGTGTGGATCATTCACACTATGTGTGATATTTAACTTCATATGAAACCCAAGCACCACACAAAAGATTCTACATGATGTGTGTTCTTCTAAAATACATGACGTGTAGTTGTGAAATTTCCAAATTTATGGATCAACGATGCTTCTTACGATCTTCAAGCCTCCTTCACCAATTTTGTGACTCCCATCAGGTCATTGGTACATCAAATTCTAATTTTTTTATAGTTTGATTTGGTTTTAGATTTCCTAATTGTCAATGGTCATAAATGGTTGTTTTTGGGGAAATATAGACCAAATGCATGGTTAGCACATAATTTGTCTAACCATGCAACTAACTATGTGACGGGTGAGGTTTGGGTGATAGTGAGATTTTTCCTAATTTGAGAATGGTTTTCCAAGCCATGAAAACCCCAGGGGAAATCATTTGCCTGATTTTTGGTGGGTTAGTAGCACCAACACTATTTCCCTAACCGTGTGGCTAAACCATGTGGTTTGTCCATCACAATAAAATTTTAGTAATTTTACCAAAATTCCCCTATCGATTTTTATACCCCTTAGCCTCATTTCCCCTCCCTTGCATGTGAAATACCTCTCCTTGGTGTAAAAGATTATTCCCTCTCCTAATTTGTGGATTCTCCATGGATTCAAGGGTGGTTTGTCTTGAGGTAAGCCCATTTATTAATGAATTCTTATTCCTTCCCCCTTCCTCCCTCGTGTTCTTCCTTTTTGAAGGAGGTATGTAACCCTAGATAGGGTATTGGATAAATATAGAGTATGTAATGAGGGGATTGGTTTGTTTTCTTGTGGATTAGGTGTTTTAGACCTTCTCATACCTATTCAAGGTGGTTTTTGTCAAAAGAAATGAGCGTGGAGCCCATTTCAAGGTAGGTGTCTCTATTTAAGGGCATTTTCATGGATTTCCTTTAAATTATGAATTTTATTTTGTTTTTACTTATAAAATTTCCATTGATTTATTTATGGTTGATGTTTATCCCATGATTGATGTGTTTTATGTCCTGGTTTGGCAATTTGGATGTTTAAAGTAGAAATTGAATCTATACTAGTGGACCTATACCAATGGTTTGTAAAAACCATTGGTATAGGCTACCAATACCCATGGTTTTGTGAAAATCATGGGTATAGGTAATTTATTAAAACCCTATACCCACGTTTTTTCCAAAACTGTGGGCATAGACACCTTTTATATCCATGTTTTTGGAATAACCATGGGTATAGGTGCCTTGTTCAAACTCTATACCCACGGTTTTGGAAAAACCACAGGTATAGGTGCCTCATACAAACCCTGTACCCATGATGTTTCCAAAATCATCGGTATAGGTTTCACCTATACCGAATGTTATGAAAAAAATATTGGTATAGGTTCCTTATACAAAACCTACACCAATAGTTTTTCAAAACCATTGGTATAGGTCCCATAAATATGGGTACCAATACCAACGGTTCTGAAAACCGTTGGTATAGGTATCCAGATTTTTTATGAATTCTTTTGTCAAATATCATTAAATGAATCAAAATATAACTTATTTATAAATATATATATGTCTATATCAAATTATATTCACAAATATAATTGTACCATAGTGGTTAGGTCTTTGATATATAAGTGAGAGATGGTGGGTTCAAACCTCAACTGTTTCTTTTATTTTACATTACCTATACAAATGGTTTTCCCAAAACTGTTGGTATAGGTGTATACCAACATCATATTAGCCAATGGTTTGGGGACCTATACCAATAGTTCCAAAATGTTGGTATAGGTTGTTTTTTTAGTGGTGGAAGTTTTTTCAAATGGGAGTAGCCTGTATGAACTCCAAGTGTGTGTTAAAATGGATAAAAGTGGTTTTCTTATTTTAAATGGATTTTTGAACTGGTTTACCTTGTGAAAGGTTTATTAATCAAAATGGGAATTTTGGTCGGTGAAATTAGATTGTGAAATAGTGTTTCATGTATGTCACTTTCTTGTGATTATGTTGGCATGGAGTAGCACATGGGTTAACCGAGGTGTGAGTGAGGGGTTGTTTTAGAGACCATGAGAGCCTTTGAGGAGGAAGACTGTGAGAGATTCTACATGTTTCCAAGTGATCGTGAGAGCCTTTGGGTAGGAATACCATGATAGATTTATATTTTTACCAAGAGATTATGAGAGCTCGTAGATTTTTGCCCTAAGAAGACCGTGAGAGCTTCCACCTTATTATCCGGCTAGCATACTTTGTTTAGACTCGCTCACATTAGACCATTATCGTTACATCCCTAAGTGCACATACTAATTATTACTGATTGGTTTATATGATTTTTGTATTTTATTAGATCCATTTCATTTTGATATCTTGTGTGTTATGAAATTTCCATGTATATAGTTATATGACATTGAAGTTATGCTCAACCTTATCATGTCTTGTTGGATACATTGAGCATGCAGAGGTGTTTGGCATTGTTTCTGTATTTGATCCATATTGATAATTTTTTTTGGAAAATGTGTTTTATTTAAAATGGAAAACCAAATGGATTTCAAAGTCTTATTTTAAAGTGAAATGTGTTCAAAGTGGTTTAGTTTTGAAAAGTTTTTTTAAAACTAGTTTATTGGTTTATTAGTTTTGTGACTCACACTCTATATATGTCATTGAGCATATATAGACTTTGTTTTTTAGGACACATGGGTGTTTCTTCTTGATTACCAATGTCCATTGTTTATAGACTTCGGATAGGCACGTATCCAAATTTCAGATTCATCTCTTTTCACGTATCTGAATATACAAAGAAGGTTGTCACAATCACGAGTGAAGGTTTAAGTAGAGTACATCTGATTGAAGAGGACGACACTGAGGAAGTTGATTGTCATATAGATGCTTCCTGATGAGGTTGCTCAAACTGAAACATGGTTTTTTAAATCAACCGAGCTGGTCGAGCATGATGATGAATCTTTTGAAGGAGCCAGCGCAACCAGAAGAGGGAAAATGTGTCTGAGTCAGCCGAGTTTCTCTCAGGTGCAAGAGCTTACACAAGTGCTGGAAGGATTCCAAAATTAGAAACATGGAAAATTATTCAAGGAAACTTTTGCGCAAGACATCACAGCTACTGAGAGGTTAATACATATCTTTTAAGTTTCTAATTCAGCTCAAGAGGATTATAAGACTAAGAGTGAGCTAGAGCTACCAATTCTTTATCTTGAAAATCCCTTGGAAGCTAATATTTAGTTTCAATAATCTATATTTGGAGAATTATTTTGAGGGATAGCAAGTTAACATTAAAGTATAATTAAAAGAAGTTGGACATTTTTTGGAATATCAAATTCCCTTTAATATTCAAAGTGATTATTTAAATTGGACTCACTTTTCTATTTATTTTTTCAATTATTTATAGGATGAACTAGTTGATGATACCCTTTCCTTTTCTTTGGAGGATTCCATAATTAAGGATTTTTGTTTTGAGGATAGGTTGGATGAGGTTGACTACCTCACTCGTGACTTGGAAATACTCCAAAGAGCACCACCTATCAATGAAGAGAAGCAAGATGACCAGATTCAAGAAGTTGTTCACTATATGGAAGAAGCTTTGCTTTTATTTGATTCTAAGTACAATGCAGCTGATTTTGATTATGCTTCTCCCTACATAGGTTATGTAGAGTCGTTTGAGCTTCAAGATTTTCTATAGGGACTTGATAAGGATAGTAATGCACCTATTGAGGAACATGTAAAACTACCACATTCAATTGTTAATCCAAGTTTGGGAGTGTTCGAAGTGCAAAAGGAGGTTTATTAGATGTGCACTAGTTTATAAGTGGATGTTGAAACATATTTGATGTTCAATAATGAGTTATTATGGGATATTGAACCAGAATAAAAATAACATCCAAGTATTTAATTTTTAAATTATTTTCACATTAGTTCTCAAGTTGAAGAAAAGAGTACGTACCATTATATTTTGCTTCCATTTACATTACACCATGGAAGTTATAATTAAAAGGAAGGAAAAATAAAGGAAGATAAAAATGGGGTATTCCATGATCTATTTAAGTAGAAAGGCATTGAAGCTAGAAATAAGTACTTGTGGTGGTTCGTGAGCAAGAATTTGCATCCCCTATCTCACAAGGGCTGAAGAAAAGGTTGTCCATCTATAGATAGTCCAAATGCTTCACCCCTTGGGGTTTTAAACCTAATATTACCTTATTAAATTTTTTTAAGTTTTTTTCATTTTTATTACTTTAATAAAGTTTTTTTTATTGTGTTTTTTCTATTTTATGAAAATAATACGTCAGGACACTCCACACGAAAAACCATCTTGGGTAAATTATTTCCCACCTAGTAACTCCTAATTTTTATCCTTCTACCCTTAACAACAAAAGATTTTATATTCTTATTATATACCTCAAATCAAGTTTGGGGGATGGGTACTTTAAAATTTCATTTCTACACTGGTATTTATGTTTGAGGGTGTTAGAGCTTGCTAAATTTAATGTGAAACATTCTATAAAAATAATTTTTTTGAAAATATTTTCTATTTTCCATAAAGAATTAATTAATGTAAATTTCAAATCCTACTTTTATGTGTTTTGAAAATAATTTGACATCTTATTGAAGAAAAAATCTTTTTTCAAGTTTCAAAAGGAGCTGCATGTTGGAGCAACTTGAATCAAACCCAAAAAATTTCACTCTTCTTTTATTATATGGTGTACTTCAAATTCTGAATTTTAATTGTTGTTATTTTTATCTTTTAGGAGTTGTAACTTTCATAACAGGGTGACTTACTCAATTTCAAAAATGGTAGGTGTCCCATGCTAAACCACAATTTTTGAAGATTCTAACAAGGGGGTAATAGTTCAAATTTTACTTCAATTTTTTTCTCATTTTCATGATTAACAAAAAAATGTGTTTTTGTTTAGGGTGTAATAAGAAATTGAAGAGTTCATATTTAATTACTTTTTCATGATAAATTCATTTGTTAAAATCTACTAGATGTTTCCACCTCTTTCAATGCTTTTGAGTACTGAAGTGTTGATTTGCATGTCTATTTCAAAACTTTTCTCAAAATAATTATAGAACTTCAAATGATAACATGTTTCTTCTTTGAAAACCTTGAATATGTGATAAATATTTTAATGTTGTAACCAGTGGGTATCTCTTGTGCATGTTTTTTTTTTTGTTTTGTATGGCACAATAATTTTTTAGTAGAATTGTGACCCAAAAGCATGAATCATTCTCTACTTAATTTTCAAAATATTTTTTAAATAACACCATCAAAAGTGTTTCTACTATTTCAGAGTTCAACATTGTAGAAAATTTTGGGTTTTAAGTGTAGAGGAGGGATATTTAATTATTCTTGAACTATGTCCCAATGGGAGCCCATAAAAAACCCTTAAATTTTTTCTATTTTTTTGAAAGTGTGAGTTTTTAAGCATCACTTATGAATTTTCACTTCGTGATTTTTTTTTCTCAAATTTAAATGTTGGGATGAAACTTTGAGGAGATTAATCTTTAATATCTCTTGGATTTGATTGGGTAAATCATTTTTCTTTCCCTTTTGGATAAAAATGTATTTAAATAAGATTTTGGGACAATGTAATACAATAATAATTGACTTTGACATTTTTAATTTGGTTTAACTCATAAGATATGCATCCAAATGGATTATGAAATGAAAAACCTAATCTAGGTTGAAATCACTCTTTCATTATTTTCATTCTTTATTCATCAAACTATTCAATGAGTTATTTATTCCACCAATAAATTTTCACTCTTCCCCATCCAATAACATGTCTATTTATTATGAACTCTTAAATTATGTGAGTCTATTCACCTAGAGATAAAGTGAAGTTTGGACTTTCAGTTGGATGCAAATTGATGTTTGTAAAATTATCTTTTAAATTTTTAATTTAAGTCATTTTTGTAAAATAATAATCGACTTTTCACTGAAGAAATGGAATTTGAGAGGATATAAATATTTTTCTAATTAAAATTTGAATGTGACTAAAGGATTACTTGAGGAAAATAAATGTCTTAAGTGTGAGGGATTTTAATTTGGCCTTAATTTCATGTATTTTTCTAAATCCATTTTCAGGTATTTACTGTATATTTAATGTAGTTTGTGCTTTATTTGGTTAATTATAGTGTTTTGTTCTTTTGGTTGTTTAATTGTTAAATTAATGAAATTTATCTTTATTTTATGTTTAATTTTAATTTGTTTCGAGTTATGATTATATTATTTAATATTTATTTTTAAAAAAAAATAAATCTAACATTTCTTCGTTTAATTTCATTATTTTTTTTAATTTATCATATAGTTTATTGAATTTTAATTTTATTTACATTTTAATGAATTTAATGCTTAATAATTATTAACTATAATTTATAGTTTAATTCATTTTTAATTTTTATCATCATTTGATTTTTTCTAAATTATTTAATTTTTTTAAGTGACTTGAATTTATTTTTTTCATTTTTTAATATTAAAATTAAATTATTTTTTGAATCTAAATTTAATTTTTTTTATGAATTTTCTTTAATTAAATTTATATTATTTTATGCTTGTAGTAGTAGTGTTTCACATCAAAATTTTAAAATGGGATTTCACAATACCAAATTGAAATGGATACCCATGAAGCTAAAAGTGGAGGGGAATAACATATGAGAATTTTAACGTATCCAATCTATCAATGCAGCATGTACCTAAATTTTTTAGAAGGTTATGATGTAGCTAAATTAACCTGGTTCATGTAGTTGATTCTTTGGATACCCACGTATTTTACTTTCATATTTTTTTTTAATATATCTGAAACCCTAAAGAAGGTTGACCCAATTTTGAGTGAAGCTTCAGATCGAGTACCTCTGATTGAAGATGATGAAACTAAGGAAGTTGATCTATATACTAATAATGAGAGAAGCTGATGCCAAAAGATCCAGACTGAGGTTGCTGACAGAGTCATATTTTTCATTCTTATTTTAATATATAATACATTTTTTACAATTTAATTGATTAATATTTCTCATATTTAATCATTTTTGTAATTTGTGGTAGGATACAAGAGATGTAATAAAACGGGCTAAAAGTGAAAATTTCATGATAATGAAGATGTATCGTGAAATAGGAAAAGTCAATGCCCAAAGAAAGAGATTAGAAACGAAGAATCGGGCTAAAATGGGTAAATATTACTGGAAAACAACAATTCATGTCATGAATTTCATGAATTTCAATCACGATGTGATAATTGAAGAATTTAATTTTTGGAATGTATTGTATCAACAATACTCTATGATTTATTATAATTTTGATGTACATAAATACCCTTGTTTTTTTCCAATGGAGTTGTGTTAAGTGAGCTTTACAAGAATTTATATTTTGTTTCAAAGTTTTTATCATTACAGAATGATTCTGGAAACACTCTTTTCATCCCTATGTTACACTATAAATGATAACATTTGCATATGATATCAACCTTATTCTATGCTAAACAATTTTCATTTGGAACAACATCCCTACATGCATAAATCAGCAAGCATATGGATCAGCAACCGTACGTTGGATTTCATACCCTACAGTTGGGAAAGTTGAATGTATGGTTCATCTATGTTAAGTTCAAGATTTTATGATAATGAGGATAAATGTATGGGTTATCATCCCTATGCTACTTTTTCCCCTATGTTACGTAAAGATAAATGTGTGTATAAGGAACACCGCGTGCGAAGGAACCCGATGCTATGCAGTTCAACCCTACGCTGTATTCTCAATGGTGAAGTTCTTCAAGCCGCATTTTGAATCTGAGATTGTTGCAACAGTCAAGTCGGAATTAAAGATTGATTTAAGGATCATTATGATTGTTTCAAAGAACCTAGTTTATTATAGAAAATCATTCTAATTTCTAAGGGAAGTTATGAATCTTTTAGTTAACTAAATTTGAATTTTCACAATCAATCAGGCCATTCTTTTGGATCTAGATTATCGAATCAAGTTATCATATTTTCTATATATTTACTTAGAATATCTAAAAAATATATATCTATATATGTGATATTCGAATTCATTATTTAAATTCTTTTCATAATGATACAATAAATGAAAAATCTAATTAAAGTACTACATTTTGAAGATATACATGTTCTATCTTGTTCTACTGTAAGTTTGCTAATGTTCTATTTTGTTGTTTTTTTCAATCAAAGATCTTTTTGCAACTAGATCTCTTTATACTATTTTAATCTTGAAGATATTGTTTTTTAAATAATAATATCCATCTACTATCAATTGTGTACTGCTTAAATTGTGAATATTCAACCTATTTCAATCAAATCAATCTCTTTTGATTTATTTAAGTTTTCAAATTCTCATATTCAGTTATGGTAGAGTATCAGCTTCTTGATATAAGTTTTGGATAATTGGTTCTCTATTATTGAACCATAAGACTTTTGTAACTGGTCTTATAAAGGTTTCAACTGCCTGTACTCGGTTATGGAAATTCAGTCTTGTGATAAGAGGATCAGACTAGTGAAATTCATCAAGCTCGCAGAGATTGTATTTGGTGGAGTGGACTAGGGGATATTTGTGCCCTAAAACACTATAAAAAGATGTGTTATTTATTTATATTTATCCTCTGTATATTTTTCATAACATAAGGAAAAACACTAATAAACTACATAAAATATAGTGGGTTAATAAAGAAATAATTTTGGAAGATTTTTATAAGACACAATTCACCCCCTTCTTATGTGTTACTTTTTATATTCTGACCTAACAATTGGTATCAAAGGAGAGCTTTTAAAAAGATATAACAAGCTGAAATGTTTAAGATCTATAAAAAGATGACAATGGATGATCCTAGAGAAGTAATTTCAATATTTCATGCTCCATATTTCAATGGTGAAAATTATGGATTTTGAAAATCAAAGATGATTATTTATCTTAAAAATCTTGGATTCAGAGTTTACTCAAAGATCATTACTCCATATAAGATTCCTGAGAAACTTGAAACTTGGGATTCTAAAACAGAAGTAAAATATGACATAAATTCAAAAGCTATAAATGCTATTATCTATGGTCTAGGAATATATGAGTTCAATTGAGTTTCTCAATGTCCTACTACTTTTAAAATGTGGCAAACTATTTGTGTTTCTTATAAATAAATAGATAATGTAAGACAAATGAGGTGTGATACAACTAAGCTAAAATTTGAAACGTTTAGGATGTTTGATGGAGAAATCATCAAACAAATGAATAGAATGATTACAAAAAATATCAAAAATATTACAGTCTTAGGAGAACCCATCAAATAATCTAATCAAACTTTGAAAGTACTAAGAGTACTACCTTTTAAATGGAATGGTATATCTGCCGTTATTCGACAATCATCACCTATCAAAGATCTGACAATAAAAGAACTAATTGGGAATTTGATGATGTACGATGCTGAAATTCAAGTCTAAGATGAAGATCATAAAATTTTTGTGAAAAAGGATAATACTGATCTAAAAGTGACATCTCAAAAGCAAAGAAGAAGAATAAAGAAAAAAGTTAGAAAAGAAAAGAATTTAGATTCATCTAATTCTGAAATGGAACTTAATCAATTAGCTAGAAAGTTTAGAAAGTTTTATAAGAATAAAAAAGGATACAAAAGTCCCTTAAAAAGTATGGGAAATATTCAAGAGAGGTCAGATGCTATGAATGCAAAAAATTGGGTCATATCATACATGATTGTCCTCAGCTAAAAGATGAGAAGAGAAAGCCAGATAAGAGATATTAGAAAATTGATGATTATGAACATAAAGGAAGAAAATAAATGAAATCAACATGGAGTGTTTCTAAATACTTCGGCACTTCATATAAATCTGATTTAGAAAAAGAACAATCAAATTTGAAATCCAATATGTGCTTCATGGTTGAAGAGGAAAAGGTACAAACCTATTATTCATCCAATTATGATTTTGATTTTGATTCTTCCAGTTGCTCAAACAGTAAATTAGTGGCCTACTATTCAATAGAAGAGAAATATGACTCTTTATTAAGAAAGAACAAATCTTTAAAAAATATTCATAATTTTTTTAGGAGAAAGAGATGCCTTTCTAAAACAATGTCAGGAGTTAGTTGATAAATTAAACTCATTTACTAGAAACTACCTTTATCATGAGAATAACATTAAATAATGACAAGATGAAGTATAAACTTATAAAATTTATTCTATTTTATTTACAAAAATAGAAAATATTATGAATCAAATTCTTCTTAGGAATTTTATTAAAAAGTAAATATTCAGTATAGGAAGTAAGGGTGAAAATCTAAATTGTATAAGAATTATTTTTTTCCCAACTCAAAAAGTGTCACTTGTCATTATTGTGGAACAAAAGGATGTATAACGAATAAATTTTATTTGAAAAATCCTAAAATTAATGGCATTAAAAGAGATTTTATTTCAAAAAGTTTATCTAAAGAAAATGATATGAGTTATGGAAAAACAAATCAGATCTAGATTTCTATATCTCTGCTAGCTAACATTGTGGGACCCAAGAGATATGGGTACCAAAACAAAAATTTGTTTAAATGATTTTAAAGGTAAGAGGCCACAAGAGTGGAAATTTTATATGGTATATGGATAGTAGATGTTTGAGAAATATGAGTTGAGATCCATAAAATTTTCACACACTGAATCAATTGGATGGAGGTCATGTTACTTTTGGTGATAATGGTAAAGGAAAAATTATTGGAGTTGGAACTATTGGAGATCTGAAGACCATATCTATCAACAAAGTACTATATGTGCAAAGATTGAAGCACAATATGATAAGTATTTCTCAAATTTGTGATGATAGATTTTATGTTGATTTTTATAACAATTTTTGTTATGTGTTTAAAGATAATCTACTTAAGTTTAGAGCACCTAGAAATGATAATGTTTATACTTTGGATTTAAATTCCTTATGTTAATAGAAAGTAAATTGTTTAACTACTAAGACAAATGAATCATGGATTTGGCATAGAATACTTGGACACTATAACATTTATTCTTTACATAGATTATCTAAGAAACAACTAGTTTTTGATTTGTCTAGTCTTAAGTTTGACAATGACAGATTCTGTGATACGTGCCAACTTGGAAAGTAGCACAAATATTATTTCAAATCTATTAAAAAAATTGCTACATCTAAACCTTTTGAAATTATTCATATGGATTTGTTTGGACCATAAAGAGTATAAATTTTGGTTGGTAAATTATATGTGTATGTTTTAGTTGATGATTATTCTAGATGTATTTGAGTTTATTTTCTAAAACTCAAAAGAGAAGTTTTTTCTATTTTTAAAACTTTTTGTAAAATTATTCAAAATGAAAAATATTTTCAAATAATTTCATCAAGAAGTGATAATATCAAGGATTCAATTATTTTTTTTCAAATTTTGGTATTAAACACACCTTCTCTTCACCAAGAACACCTCAAAAAAATGGAATTGTTGAAAGAAGAAATAGAACTATTCAAGAAATGGCTAGGACTATACTTAATGAATATAGTCTTACTATATATTTTTGGGTAGAATCTATAATAACAAGCTACTATATAATGAATAGAGTTTTAATTCATCTTATTTTCAAAAATACATCTTATGAACTTTGGAATAACAGAAAACCTAAAGTAAAGTACTTTAAAGTTTTTGGATACAAGGTGTATATCTTGAATACTAAGGAAAAACTTGGTAAGTTCAATACTAAGGCTTATGAAAGAATATTTTTAGGATATTATGCTACATCTAAAGCTTATATAGTGTTTAATAAAAAGTCAATTATTTATGAAGAATCAGTTCATGTGAAGTTTGATGAAATTTTCCCTTTCATTAAAAAAAGATAAAACAGATTAAGATAGTGACTATTTTCATAATATGAGACTTGAAACCCCATAAATTATTTGGAAAATGATATTAAGAAATTTCAGTCTAGTTCAAAATAACATAAAACTAAATAAATTGAAATTGATCCTCCTAGACACTATAGAATCCTAAAGAACCACCCTTTAGAAACTGTTATAGAAGACCTAGACATGGGAATTAGAACTAGAAGAAATGTAGGAAATATAGTTGAATTTTTTGCCTTTCTATATTAGTTAAAACCTAAGACTATTGAAGAATCCTTAGAAGATAATATTTGGATGTTATTAATGAAAGAAGAGATAAACCAGTTCAAAAGGAATGAAGTTTGGGTACTTATAGAGAGACCAACCAATTATCCAGTTACAGAAACTAAGTGGGTCTTTAGAAATAAATAAGATGATCAAGGGATAATAACTAGAAACAAATCTAGATTAGTAACCAAATTTTATAATCATGAAGAAAGTATATATTATGATGATACATTTTCCCATATAGCTCGATTAGAATCAATTAGAATATTTTTACCCAAGGCATCCCATATGAATTTTAAATTATATAATATGGATGTTAAATCTTCCTTTTTAACTGGTTATTTGATGGAAGAAGTTTATGTTAAACAACCTTCTGGTTTTGAAAATCCTCAAAAACCCAAATCTATTTTTAAACATACTAAATCTCTTTGTGGCCTTAAATAGGAACCTAGAGTTTGGTATGAAAGATTGAGTTCTTCTATTTTGAAAACTGGTTTTACTGTTGGTTTGGAAGATCTAACACTTTTTAAGAAATTTTTTTGTTCTAATAGTTTATTAGTTCAAATTTATGTTAATGATGTTATTTTTTGTTCAACTAATAAAAAACTTTTTGATGATTTTTCAAAATTAAGGCAAAAATAATTTGAAATGAGTATGATGGGAGAACTGAATTTCTTTTTAGGATTTCAAATTTTAAAAAAAGATTATGGAATTTTTTTCAATAAAAGTATATATATTATAGATTTATTGAAAAATTCTGGACTTGATATCATCAATACATATACAACTCTGATGTGTACCAATATAAAATTTGATTTGGATGAAGATGGAAAACTAGTTGACAATAAGTAATATAGTGGTATGATTGGTATCTTATTATATCTTAATACTAGAAGACCAAAAATCATGTTTTCAGTATGTCTTTGTGCTAGATTTCAATTAAATCCAAAAGAATATCATCTTACTATTGTTAAAAGAATTTTCATATATTTAAAAATATCTGATTTTAAATCTCTTCTTTACCCCAAAACTTCTGATTTTAATTTAATTTCATATTCTTATGATGAATTTAGAGGGTGTATATTATATATAAAAAGTACCTCAGGAACTTGTCACTTTTTAAGAAAATACTTAGTTTCATGGTCTAATAAGAAGTAACACTTTATTTCCCTATCAACCGGTAAGGTAGAATATATATCTACTGGAAATTGTTGTGCACAAGTTTTATGGATGAAAAACACTCTACTGGACTTTAGAATAAACTTTAACAGTACTCATATTGTATGTGATAACAATAGTGCTATTAATATTTCAAAAAATCCAATAAGTCATTCTAGGACTAAGCACATTGATATAAGGCATCATTTTATATGATATCATTTTCTTAAAAAGGATATATCTTTAGAATTTTTTAATACCAAATATTAGATGATATTTTTACTAAACCACTTCTCAGTGCTAGTTTTGATTTTATTATGGGGGATTTAGGATTATTTGAGTTTAAGTGATTGTTTATTAAAAAATTTCTGTTAACTGTTTTTATATTAGTAAATCCTTATTTAATCTATTTGATTTTTTTTATTCTATTTAACTTTAATTTGTTTTGAATAGAATTTTATTTCAATTTATTTTAAATTAAAAAAAATGATAATGAGTACATCCTCAATCGGAACTAGAAAACAATTTTCATTCTCCTGCTTTCTTTCTCCACTCCTACACGTCCTTTAGACTTACAGAGTACCTCTCTCTTTCATTTCCCAACTACTGAAAACCCTAATCCTTCAATCCCTTTTGTTTCAAAACCTTCAACAATGGAAACCTCATGAAGATCTGTTGATGATGAGTTGGTCAATAGTATATATTCTTTGGAAAAATCTCATAAAGTATTTCAAGGAAAGGTAATAGATTTTGGATATTTAGATTATACGAATCTATTATTTAAGGAAGCTCTGCATTTTCAAGGTTCAATTTATGTTTTTAGAGAAGATAATTTGCCAATGGTTTCTATATAGAAGTTTAACAATTTTGTAACAATGTTTCGTTTAGTTTTGGTTTTGAAGAATATTCAATTATCTCTAAGATTGATAATAAGTATTTTTCTTATCCTCTGTGAAAATGACTGAGATGTTAAGATGTCCTCATGAGGGGTAGTTTTAGTTCGATTTAAAAAACATTGGTAATGAAATACATACATCTAAATACATATTGTTTTCTTTTTTTGGGACAAGAAGTGTCAAGAAAGTGTTTACAAAAGAACTTTCTCCTGACCACCGTGTGATGATGAAGTTTATTCAATCATAGATTTTTCCTAGGACTATTGAGCTTGATAAGGTCCTCTATCAAGACATGTATATCATTTTTCTGTTTTTGAATTATATTAAGTTTAATTTTCATTTATTTGTGATATGGTATCTAAATCACTACTGCCACCCAGATGCCAAGATGAGATATTATCCCTATGGTAGGATTCTTTCTTTCTTTATACGAAGAAAATGAAAGATAGTAAATATGTTTTTTGGAACCAAGTGTCTCCATAGTAACACATTGAATGCTAGAATATTAAATAATCTTGGTTTTGTCTAGATCAACTTGTGCAATAGTTTGCTGCCAGTTAGAACAGAACAACAATAGAATTTGTTAGCTACTGGTTAGGGGAAGCAAAGGGTTATCCCTTCTGTTGGTTTGGTATTATAGAATCGTAAATAAGATGAAGGAACGTCTAGGATAGAATCATATTTTGTTAGATAAAGAAGAAGTTTTTAGTTAATATACTAGAAGTTGTTGATGTGGTTGAGGTTAGAAATGTGGATTCCATTACACCTGGTGAATAAGGTGAAGCTACTGGTCATGGGAACCCATTAGATGAGAAAATGGATTAGAAGGCTCAAAGTCATTAACTTCAAAGGGAATAAATCCCTGATCCTAGAACTTAGATTGTTCCTAATCCTAAAGTTTTGGGAGGATCCGATTTGGGCAATATATTAGAAGGAGTTGGTGATCCAATCCTGGCTATAATTGAAGTTGATCAAGGAGAAGCTAATTCTCCTGAATCTTTTGATTCTGAAGTCAATGATCAAGTTACAAATATACAACTATTAGAGGCACATGTTTCATTTTTATGAGACCAGTTGGAAGATGAGAATAAAAAGTTTGAAGAGTGAAGAGTTACTTCAGTACCAAGATCAGAGTATGAAGCTCAGAAGCTTTATTTTTGAGAATTCAAGGAAAATATTATTTTAGTTGGAGATATTAAATAGATTATGGGAAAACTTTCGAGAGAATTTTGTGCATTAAAAGACGAATCTTTCAAGAAGATAGAGTTTTATGAGTTTAAGGTAATGATTAATAAAGATTTTTAGTCTCTTAAGGAAAGTAATAGAGCATCTACTTCTTCTCAGTAGACACAACCAAAGTTGTTTAGGAATTTTGAGGAACTTACTTCATATTTTGGATGAATTTAATTATAGGCTACACACTCTTCAGTGTGATATCATTCCTTTGAATGTGTTATTAGAGAATTAGAGGCATCTGGTGAGTCATCTTACTTCAAATGAATCCTGGATGGGACCAGTGCTTAATCAAGCTAAGGACAATCTTACCTCTTTCATTCAGTTAGAAGAAGATATTAATTATTTTGTAAATATCAATTTGATTGAGAGATTAAAAGTTTGAAATGATTCCAATAAGTTGCTTTAGCATTGGATATAAGTGTTCAAAAACTATTTTCAGAGACTTCTATTGAAGTTGATTGAACTTAGTAGTGTTATTCTTGTCATTCCTCATCTAGAAGAACCCTATATTCCTGCTGAAACTGAACTCTAAAACCATTCATTTTTAAGACCCATGTTGATTGTGGATTGTACTATAAGATTTGAATGTTTGTTTAACTTAACTCCAGTTTATTCATATTTAGATTTATTTACCTTTATTTTGGTTCAATACTTCACTACCAATCTTGGATTTATTTTTCTATAATAGAATTCATGACTATTCATTTTTAGTTTTTTTTTCTATATTAACTGTGGTTTATTTCATCTATTCTTTGAT
The DNA here is from genome assembly GCA_963277665.1 of Viscum album. Classification (NCBI taxonomy): domain Eukaryota; kingdom Viridiplantae; phylum Streptophyta; class Magnoliopsida; order Santalales; family Viscaceae; genus Viscum; species Viscum album. The sequence goes on along the minus strand of OY728148.1, from coordinate 1,805,958,948 downwards.
CAACCATATTTTTTTATATCAAAAAAGGGTTAGAATATTTATGATTGCAAACCATAATATTTTATATGAAAATTTTCATTATCAAATCAAAATAATTCTATGAAATCAAAATTTTGACAAAAATTTTATATCTACTTTTGTGTTTTACAAATCCTATATTTTCTTTAATTTTTGTTAAAGATTATGTTATGGGTTTTTTTATCATCAAAAAGTGGGAGATTTTTGGGCATGTATTGTCTCAAAAATACTCTATGGTTTATAATGATTTTGATGCTCACAAATACCCTTATTTGTTTTCAAATGAAGTTTTTTTATGTGAGCTTTATAGAAATTTATATTTTCTTTTAAATTTTTTAGCATTATAGAATGATTCTAGAAACACTATTTTCCTCCCTACGTTACACTGTAAAGGATAAAGTTTTCATACAGTATTAACCCTATGCTATGCTAAATAGTTTTTGTTTGGAACAACATCCCTACGTGCAGAAATCAGCAAGTGTATGGATCATAAACCCTACGTTGGAGTTTGGATTCACTGTTCATACCCTACATTTGGGAAAGTTGAACGTATAGTTCATCTATGCTATGTTTGGGATTTTATGCTGACAAGGATAAACATATGGACCATCATCACTATGCTACTTTTTTCCCTATGTTACGTAAAGATGAACGTATGGATAAGGAATGATATGTGTGAAGGAACCCTATGCTACATAGTTCAACCCTATATTGTATTCTCAATAGAGAAGTTCTTCAAGCTATGTTTTTAATCCGAGATTGTTGCAATGGTCAAGTCATAATTAAAGACCGATTAAAGGATAATTTTGATTATTTCAAAGAACCAAGTTTATTAGAGAAAATCATTCTTATTTCTAAGGGAAGTTATGACTCTCCTAGTTAAATAAAATTTGAATTTTTACGATCAATCAGGCTATCCTTTCGGATATGGATTATTGAAGAAAGCTATAATATTATATATATATTTCTTCATAATATCTAAAAATATATATCTCTCTTGATGTGATATTTGACTAAATTATTGAAACTATTTTCATAGTGATATATCAAATTAAAAACTCTATTTAAATGACTACATTTTAATGATATACATATTCTATCTTGTTCTACTGTAAGTTTTCTACTGTTCTATTTTGTTGTAATTTTCAATCAAAGATATTTTTGCATCCAGATCGCTTCAGACTATTTAGATATTGAAGATATTGTTTTTTGAAGAAGAAGATCCATCTAATTTCAATTGCATACTACTAAAATTGTGAAGATTTAACCTGTTTTAATCAAATCAATCTCTTTTGATTTATTTGGTTTTTCAATTGCTCATACTTAGTTGTGGTGGAGTATCAGCCTCTCAGTCTAAGATTTGGATAATTAGTTCTCTATTATTAAACAATAATTCTTTTTTAATTAGTCTAGTAAAGGTTTCAACTACCTGTACTCATTTGTGAAAATTTGGTCTTGTGATAAAAGGACCAGACTAGTGAAATTCAATAAGCTCGCAGAGAGAGTATTTTGTGGAGTGGACTAGGGAATCTATGTGCCTTAAACCACTATAAAAAGTTGTGTTCTTTATTTGTATTTATCCACTGCATATTTTTCATAACATAAGGGAAAAATCTACTAATCCACATAAAATATAGTGGGTTTATAAAGAAATAATTGTAGAAGATTTTGATAAGACATAATTCACCCCCTTCTTGTGTGTTACTTTGTATATTCTGACCTAACATTTAGGACTTGAAGTAAATATGTGAAGAAAAAAATCCATTCTAGATAATGTCATCATGTGTCTCGGTCTGACACATATGGTCATGTGGTAACACACCACGTGATGCCCTGGAAAATTTTTCAGAGCGTGAAACAAGTTGTGAGATGTTCAACCCCACACATTACATGTTTTGAATATTATTCATGGTGTGAAACTCTTAAAAAAACATTGAAATGGTATTTTTGATGAAATTTATGGTGGACACACATTTGAACGACCCACAAAGACCCATTATGACCTGAGACCTATTAATGGGACATTTATGACACCCCAATCACTAACTGAAGTCTATAAATAGATGGACAATGGGTAGGATAAAATCAACCATTTTTTGAGGATTTTCCACTAAGATTTTCTGTTAAGGATTTACTAATTTAGGTTTTTTTTCATTTCATGTAAAACATTATTATTCTTAATTCAGGTGTTTTATTTTCTTCTAATACCAATTTATTTCTCAATCCCCATCTTCCATAGTGATCTATTTCACTTAGTAATGGCAAGTGACTCACTGTAGGATTTTCCTTGGGGGGGTTTCACAGCATTCTAAATTATTATTCTTAAAGTATTTAAAATATTTAATTTAATTTTTGGTGGATGCGAGGTAAGTGAACAGGTGTGTCCATCCTCCACCACGACATGAAACTCACATTTATTCCTATTTTCAACCATGATTCAGTGAAATTTGGTGTTCCAATGTGGTTTCTTAGGCATGCTAAAAATCCCACTCAAGGTAGGGAATATAAATCCATGTATGATGGAATGGATTGTGAAATTGAATTTAATTATGAAGGAAGTCACATAACTAACCCCTAAGGACCAAGAAAATTCTTTTAAACTAATTTCATAATATTTTCATCTATATTTTGGTTTAACTTTTTCATTCCATTATTTTTCAAAACCTAAAAAACCCAAAATTCATATTTCATTGTTTTCATAAAACAATAGAAACCCTTTAGATTAGGTGAATTATAAATTAGTGATTGATTGATTGAAATGATACTCAAGTGAGATAACCCTAGTCTACCTCTATTCTACATTAAGAAAAATAAATAATCGTTTTTACTACCCTATGAAAGTCATGTCAAAATTGGAATTTTTATTAGGGAGTTAGGAGCATTTATTTCTCTTTTTCTACTTTCACCTTTTTTTGTAAATATTTTATTTTTTAATTAATTAAAAAAACCCCTAAAAATATATTCCATGATGTATTAAAATTATGATTATTCTGTATGGACTAAATACTTGAAGGTGCAATATCAAGAATAATAAGTTGATAAAAGTGATCTAAATTATTAGGTGACAAGGGATGAGAAATACACTGGATGACTTAGGTAGAAAAATGGATTGGATGATATCATATTTCCATGAATCCTAAGAGATACCCAAACCTAAACCAAATTCTGAGTTGGATCTACTTAATTTTCCGAAATATGTTGAAGAGGTTGAATCCTTTCTCAAATACTACCCACAACCCTATTGGATTTGGTGGCATAGAACCAACTACTTTGTACATTATTCATTAATAAAATCCTTATCGCATCTTGATTGTTCTTCTGCGTGACAATGCATGTGATAATGTCCTAAGGACCGTTGTTGCATTAAAGGTTCATAGTGGATCCCTGATATTATGAGAACCCAGAAGTTCCATAACATTGTTCTTTAATATATATATTCTATGTCCAGATGATATTATTTTAGGGGCACAAATAGTATAGGTCATTAGGGGTGAGGACTCATAAAACTTTGAGGCACCTTCTCATGGTGTGCGCCCTTGGTAATATCTAGGAGGATATTATCAGAACGAGGCCCGCCAGTAGGAAATCCACATTTCATAGTGTCATTGGATGTTCCTATCTGTGGACGTGTGTATTGGTCCTTAGACTTTAAGATTATTATTAATGGGTATTACAACTCACGCACTTAGATGTATTGAAAAAAACTGTGACGACACACTGTTCGCTGCGAGGTAGGATACATTGGGTGCATCATGAGTAATACTGCATTAATAGATAATGTGAGAAAGGATTTGTCCCTTCTGTTCCATAACAGAAGTAGATATCTCAAGCCCTTTGATGGAATTTATATAGCCTAAATAAATCCATGGCCATGGTAAGATATGGGCGAGTTCAATTTCAGGAAGTCAAAGAAAGAATAATCGAGCACATGGGTTGATGGCACTAGCATGCAACCCTCTTGATTAGAGATATCGAGACAAAGGGATTATATTACACGATAAGAATTCGTATGAGGTGACACGTCATTGCGGTGTTAACTTCTTTCTATATGGGTGCCTTGGATTATTGTTAGACGCTAACCTTGGACTTTAGGCAGGCTCCACCTAATGCCACTGAGAAAGAGTCCTAGAGGGTCACACACTAAGTGTGTCCATGTATCTCAATTAAATATTAATTTTACAAGTTAAATAAAGATTATTCCCGACTGTGGTTTAATAATTATTTAAGGATGCCTGATCACATTTATTTTGACACTAGTTATTTGAGAGAATATATTGTGGGCGAAATAATATGTTTATTAGCGAGTAATGCAGTTACATTTATTTAAGAAACAAATATCCATTACTCAAGGTCTAACAAATGTGGTGGAGGAAATAAAGGAAAATAAAAGTACACATCTTGTATATTAAATATACACGTCATGTAGTTTTATAGAAAATGGGAATACGTCGGGTATTAATGATTACACATAGTATAGTATTTTCAGTTGGGATTTTGAGGATATAATATTGTTTTATTAAATGATATTTATTATAATCAGTGTGGGCGCATGTAAAGGAATTAATAATTTGATATGGGGGTTTTCAATAATAGTTAATGAAATAAATAAAATGCGTAACGTGTTTATTTATTGTCATAACTATATAACCTCAAACCCGATTATAAATATCACTACAATAAAAACCGGGTTTAGCGGCGGTTTTGTGGCGGCGGTTCACAAAACCACCGCTAAACTTTTTCGACGAAAGGTTTCGCAGCGGTTTTGAATAAACCGCCACAAAACCCATAATTTTTTTTAATAAACCTGACCCTTCCCTACCCCACTCCAGTGTTTCCCCCAAACCCTCGCGACCCCATATTCCCCTAACCGCCCCAGCCCCGGTGACCCCTAGGTGTCCGGCGACCCCCACGCCCTCCCTTCTTCCCCTAACCCCCAGGCCCCGGCGACCCCCAACCGTTCGGAGACCCCCAACCGTCCGGCGACCCCGTCCGGTGACCCGCGACCCCCAAGCGTCCGGCGACCCCGCAACCTCTGTCTCCGGCAACCCCTGTCTTTTCCAGGTATGTATCCATTTAAGTTTTTGGATAAATCTCTTAGAGTTAGGTTTCCTTTCATTTATGAAATTCAATGGTACTAGTTATCATGTGTTCATGATGTATACAATGGGGCCTTTTTTGTTTTTTACATATCTATTAAGACAAATTGGGGGAACACTAGATTATACCTCTAAGTGATGAATTGGGTATAGAGGCATGTTATTTCACTCATGAGTTTATAAAATTATGAGGATATTTTGGATGGTTAATACATTGGTTGGGTACTTACATGGATGTGTGCATTCATGATATGATTGATCACAACGGTGTGAGATACTTTCACTAATTTTTCATTTGTATCGTATTCACTAATTCATGATATTCACTCATGTTATATATATATATATATATATATATATATATTATGTTCTAACTTGTTCATTTTCTTGAGAATTGTGTGGGATGTATCATGTATTATCTATTAGGTAGTATAATCATGACCTTTATATGAACCATAATGAATATATAGATGTTTCTATTCAAGATACATGAAAAGTAAAGGTCTCCCACTTCTCTAATGGTGTATCTTGAGGCTACATCCATGGATAATGGGACCAAGATCCTGTATATGGTTAAGGGGTGGAGTTTGGGGTGGTTTTATTATAGCACCTTAATTAATTTTATGAGCTATTGGGTTTTGAAAACTTATATGATATATCATTGACTATCAGAACTCTTATCTTGGTCATGTTATATCCATTGTGTTTGGTTGATTTTCTATCATGCATCATATTTATGTTATAACATTTTGTTTGGTCTAATTCTAGTTATGTTGTGTTTGAGAGTAAACCACCACAATGATTTCATATACCATTTTAATTTATAGTCATCCTCTAGTGTCTGTGGGATACACCTAAGTTTAGTGGAATTTTGGCCCTACCCAAGTCAATAGGTTGGGGTCGAGATGTTGTAGTGGTAGTCCTTCCCATTTAGGTTTAATTACCCTCAATTAAAATTTCCATTTTTGATCAGTTGTTTAGGAATGAGAAATCTCAACTCTGACTTGATGAATTAGAGAAATTTGATGAAAACTATTTTCACACACTTCACATCCTTGAGTTAAATAATAATAATATTATATGAGAATTCCATAAGAAGGCCCACATATGATTATTCATCCAAGGAGAACTAGTATTTTCTATGAGAACACCTATGATACCTAGGAGAAAACCTATAAATCTTGAGTAAAATGGGAAGGGCCGTATAAAATACAAAATTTCTACTCCATCAATGCCTACTCCATGATTATAATGGATTGAGAGAATATCATTTCTACCACTAACATAATTATTCTCAAAGAAATACTTTTTATAACTTCACAAAGAGGATTTTAAAGTCCATTTTTAATGATTTTAAACTTCTTATAGATGGTTCCATTCATAATACCACAAACTGCAAGACACGAAGGTCCTTGCTGTAGAACCATAAAATGTATGAAACTCATGTCATTTTCATATAACATATGATCCATCCTATAACAGTGTAAAATAACTTGAGTGGTATATTTTTTATGAACTTATTCCCTTTTATATTTGACATATCTATGTAATGGTTCTTAGTGTTAGGGCTTACATGTTTTCAGTGGGTCTTCACCAAAAAAATTACACTAGGATGAAACCATTTTATTATCACATATACATAATCCAGATCTAAATAGAGACTCCTTTTCCAGAACTACATATGGATTGATTCTTATTCTTATAGGATACATAGTGGTTTCCATATCTCTTATATGAATAATGGTTAATGATATATTTCATTCATAATCTTATACACTATCCTAGTTTATGTGTTTTTTCATTCATGTCAGGTTTCCTCCTATTTCCATACACATGTATGAAATAATCCTATATTAAAAACTGTGTGTGGATTAATTCAAGTTAAGTCCATATATATAGTTATGTCCAAATCATTTATATTGGACTAAACTAAAAATTTAATTCCTATAAAAAACCAACCTCATCCTACTATTCATGACTTCATCTATTCAATAAAATTTTCTTTATTGACTAGACACTAAGACTCAAGAATTTCATTTTTAATAAAATCCAGATATACACAAAGCCTTCTTCACATTAATCATAGTCATAGGAACTTAAAATGAATGACATAAATTTCCTCACCATACCACATTATACTGCATTGCACAAAAGTCATTTTTTTAATTATATCATTAAACTAAATGACATATGGTCCCCCTTAAATTACATTTAAAACTATTTCATAAATTCAATATATACAATATAATTTCCTTGCATGAGATAAATATCCATGTACTAATCCTCAGTGAAGAGTTCCTTCTCAAAAAACCTATGCAAAAATAAAATTCCACAATTATTTCCTTGGATTATATCATATGGGATTCATGGATTCACATCAAACCTTCCTTTATGTAGCTTGACACTGGACAACATCATTTTCCCCTTCACAAGAGATAGATTTGTGAAGATATATTATAAGAACAACATGTGACATTATTCTTATTGTTATGGGATATATAGTGACACACGAATTTACCATCCTAGGACATTATGTAGTTCCCATTTAATTTCCCAATTCTTACCCAATGAAGATATATTTAACAATTCAAATCAGTTTTCATCCTTTCAATTCCCACCAGGGCACCCATACATGTATCCCTTTCTCTCATATAAAATATCTAGATATTTTTTGAGACCTTATAGAAACTACATGTGTATTTATTTCTATTATTACTGGATATATAGTGATGTTTTATCCACTAAACCTGGACCAAAAACACATTTCATCACCATAAAAGTCGTCTTAGTGTACAGTACCCTCATTCATGTTGGGTCACTCCATATTTGAATCTATACTATGATAATATATTTTCTTCCAAGAACTACATGTGTCATGATTCCTATTATTATAGGATATATAGAAACACCTAAACTATCCATATCGGTATTAGTCACAATTCATCATCTACTTTCACTCCCCTTCAATATTCTATAATTTCTTAACCTTGGATAGATTTGGACTAGAGTGTTCCAATTACCTTTTATATATTATATTTATATAAGAAAAAATTTATACATTAACTATTTTAATCACTCCAAAACTCTCATGGCTATTGGTAGTGAGTGTATCTAATTTTTAAATAACACCACTATTTGGCAATGACATTCCTAACGTATATCATTCCTACAAACAAGATATGATTTGTGCATAATGCACAGAGGTGTAATTTCATGGTAATTCACACCTTTTTAGTATTGAAACCCCCCTTAAAAACTCCCTTCATGATTTCAATTCTATAGATTCATTCAAAAAATTCATATATGAATGGAATAAATTCAAATAGATAGTGAAAATATTGAAAAACATAAAGAGCGATGAAACATGACCAATTTTCATGAACTGACCTAGGCTACCCATAATCCGGGTACCCAAGCTAGCCTTCGATAAGTCTCAAAGGGTGTCATATAAGGGATAAATATTTCTAGTAATGTTGTTGTACTAATGGTATGAAAATCGTGCATCTTTGGTGTGTTCAATGACATCACTTTCAATGGGGTGTTGTTTGAGGAAACATAAATGTGAGATCGACAGTGTTATGATAAGTGTGTAACCCGATATTCTTAATGCTCCTTAATGAGGTGTTGACGTTGTCTCCTAGAGACCAGACTTGTTCGGTTTGTCTGGGTATGCTAAGTAAGTGGTAAATGTGATCAATGTATCATCTTTATTATATTATGCATACTTTATGATCAATGTGTCATATTTATTATATTATGTTTATGTAATCTTACACTATCGTATATATGAAACTTTTTCTCTATTTAGTAGTAACTATGTGTTTTAATTTTTTTTATTATTGTGTAGGCACATTGTGATATACATGGATAAAAGCTGGATCACATTACCGAGGAACACACCTCAATATGTTAAGGGTTTGAATGAGTTTTTAGATTTTGCAATTTCTAATTAATCCGTTGAAGGGAGAATAATATGTCCATGTACTAAATGTAAATTTAGAACATGGTTGAAGAGAGATGAAGTTTATGAACATTTAATACTGAAGAAATTCCCTGATCAATATTTGTGTTGGATTTGGCATGGAGAATCGAACAATACATAAAGATTGAGCACTAATGTTAATCCAAATAATGAGGTCCCAAGTTCGTCGACAATGGAAAATGAAATGAAAAACCTCATAAATGATGCATTCAGCACTGCAAGACACCACTATGAGCATCAAAACATATCAGAACAACCAGAAGAGGGTGCTACAAATTGCAATGTGACAAGTGATGTTTTTGAGACTGTAACACAAGAAGATCAAGATTGTAACATATCATTGTATCCTCCTCTTGATTCTGTGGAGCCAAATGTAAGGGAAATCTTCAGTGAGGAAAATGTGTTTCATGATTTAGTTGATGATGGAAATCAAGAGTTGTATAGTGGGTGTTTGAAATATTCAAAGCTTTCATTTCTGCTGAAGTTGTACCATATCAAATGTCTATGTGGAATTACAAATATGGAAATGTCCATGTTATTGGAATTGATTCATGATGCATTTCCTCAATCAAAAATCCCAGAATCTTTTTATGATATGAAAAAATTTGTTAACAAGCTTGGTCTGAATTATACAAAAATACATGCGTGTCCTAATGATTGTATGCTTTATTGGGGAGAGGATTCAAGTAGACAGAATTGTAAGAAATGTTCTTCTTCTAGATGGAAATCGAAGGGTGATGTTGGAAGTCTGATTGAACATAATTTCATGGAGAAGAAGAAAAGGAACACACCTGCAAAAGTTTTCAGTTACTTTCCTTTGAATCCTTTATTGCAAAGATTATTCATTTCATCAAAAACCTCCGAACACATGAAGTGGAATTCTATAGATAATAACAATGATGGGTTAATGAGACATCCATGAGATTCCCAATCGTGGAAGACATTTGATTCATTACATCCAGATTTCCCAGCTGATCCTAGGAATGTTCGATTGGGATTGGTTTCTGATGGATTCAACCTATTTGGGACTTTGAGTACCAGTTATAGCATTTGGCCAGTTGTCTTGATCCCTTACAATCTGCCTCCGTGTATGTGTATGCAACAAACATCTTTTATCATTTCGATGATTATTCCTGGAAAACAAATGCCTGGAAATGATATTGATGTATACCTATATCCTTTGATTGAATAATTGCAGGAGTTATGGAAGAACGGTGTTGAGACATTTGATGTTTCTTCTAAAACAATGTTCAAAATGCATGTTGCTTTAATGTGGACCATTAGTGACTTCCCTGGGCTTGGGAATTTATCTGGTTGGAACACTTATACGGGTTTGGTTTTTCCTATTTGTAACTTTGATTTCAAGCCCAAATGGATGCCTCACAGTAGAAAATGGTGTTTCTTGTGCCATCGAAAATTTCTTGATGCATCTCATAGATTTCGGTTGAACAAATCAAAATTTAATGTTTCCATTGATCGTAGACCACCTCCAAAGTTGTTAACCAGTTCTGAAATATTGACACAGCTTGAAAATGTTAAAATAGAATTTGGGAAGGTTCATCATTTGAATGATAGTGGAAAACGAGTGTGAAGTGCATCATCAAGTGAAATCATATTGCAACAATGGAAGAAAAAAAGTATATTCTTCAAACTTCCACATTGGGAATTTAATTTGTTGTGCCACAATCTTGATTTGATGAATATTGAGAAGAATGTATGTGATAATTTTATTTTCACATTACTTAATGAGCATGGAAAGTCAAAGGATCATCTCATTGCTCGCAAAGACTTACAAGTAATGAAGATAAAACATGATCTCTGGCCAAATGAGAATGAAAAGTATGCTCCGGCCATTTTTTTAATGAAAAATAGGGATAAAGATACATTCCTTCTAATTTTAAAGAATGTGAAGGTATCTTATGGGTATTTGAGTAACATATTTAGGTGTTTTGACTTGAATAATTGTAAGTTATATGGATTGAAAAGTCACGATTCACATATTTTGTTACAACAGTTACTACCATTGGCATTGTGTACATTATTACCTAAAAAAGTTACTGTTGTTGTACTCCAATTCTGCACATTTTTCAGGAAATTATGTGAGAAATATCTACATCCATTTCATCTTGACAACCTCTAGGAGTGGTTTGTATTGACCCTTTGTGCAATTGAGATGATCTTTCCTCCATCGTTTTTTACTGTCATGATGCATTTAACTATGCATTTGGTTGAACAAGCTAAATTAGGAGGCCTTGTTCATTATCGATGGATGTATCCAATTGAGAGGTATTTTATTTATATGTTTCCAGTTAAGTAAACATTTTTTGGAATTTAAATAAATGCATAATATTATTATTTTATTTCACAGATATCTTGGGAATTTGAAAGCATACGTGAGAAATAAATCTCAACCAGAAGGCTCTATTGCTAAAGGCTATTTGGCCGAGGAGTGTCTCACCTTTTGTTCCAGATATTTGGATGATATTGAGACTAGATTTAATCGAGTTCGACGTGTTGAAGACACATCAAATCAATCTCAAATGCATCAGAAATCAAAAATATTTCCTACTATTGGCCGATCAGTTGGGAGGACCTCATATGTGACACTGACAGAATTAGAATTATTACAGGCACATAGATATGTGCTGCTGAATAGTGATATTGCAGATCCATTTATTGAAGAGTTGAGGATACAAACAAAGATATGAATGAGAGGTCGAACACAAGATGAGAAAGATATAACGAAAGCTATGAATAAAGAGCTGGTAGAATGGTTTGTGTGACTTGTAAGTTTATAAATATTGCGATAAATATGAATATTAGTTTGACACATACAATTTGTAAATATATTAAATTATATTTATTTTTTCAGATCATGAATACTGATACTCGAGCAGACTTTTCAGAATATTTGATGTTTCTTGCTAGAGGTCCTATAAAACAAGTTAGAAAGTTCAGCGCTTATAATGTGAATGGCTTTAGATTTCATACAGTCGATCGAGAAGTGGGTTTGAAAACACAGAATAGTGGTATATTTACATTTACTAAAGTGGGATACTATGGAAAGCTGCATGATATTATTGAATTAAACTACCACGGGCATTTTTTTTGTTGTTTTATTCAAATTAAAATGGGTCGATATTATCAGAGGTGTTAAAAGAGATTCCTTGTAATTTACTTCTGTAAACTTCTCTCACTTGATGGATGTTCGTGATCGTGAACTGCATGACCCATATATCTTAGAATCACAAGAAAAAATGGTATATTATTTGAATGATGTTGTGGATGAAAGGTGGAGTGTATTTACTCACATAATACAAAGAGATTTGTATGATATGGGTGATGAAGTGGAAGATTTGACCTCTGCAATTGAATTTCATCAACAACAGGAAGCATAATTATTTGTCCATAATGATGTTTAAAATATTAGTCTAACAAGGATGAATGAAGTGGATGAATAAATGGATCAGGAAACTGACATGATTGAAGGGGAAAATGATTGTATGTACAATTATTTATTCATTCATCAACCACTTGTTTCATTTCTGTAGTCATTCATTATCATTGTTGTATATTTTTTTTGTTAGTACTAGGCATCTATTATCATTTATAATTTTTTTTTTGAATAAATTTTTTAAAATATATATTCTGAACTTAATTTTATTTGATTAAATGATAGGAATGCCAAGGAAGAACTGGTACACTATTTTATCTAGTTCTGTGACAAATAACGATCCGTCTGTCCCCATAGCATTCGAGGCACCAGCTGCCTACACCCCTGTACCATCTCCCCCTACACCATCTATGACACTATCTATGGATGTCTCATTAGAGGATGAGTCATCGACTCCCCCTACAGGATCCTCAGCTGTGGGGCAGCGACACGCCCCTTCCAGTTCATCATGGACATTCTGGAGGTTCACAGTCATAGGTACAAATTTTAACTAAATAAATTTATTGCATTTTGTTTATACTAATTTTTTTCTCATTGCAGATGAAAAAAATGAAACTGTGGAAAAACACATAAAAAAGTTCAGATTTTTGGAACATGAATGTTGAGAAGATATTCATGCCATTTGATTCTTATGGAGTCCCGACGGATGACGTTGTGGGTTTACTTGGACAGATTATAGGTTAGCTGGTAGCGGATCCCATTTCCTTGCCTATTTCATATGATGATTGGAGGAATATGCCTCCAAACTGGAAAAATGATGTTTTTGATTCTCAGATAAAGGTAATTTTATTACTTTATGGTTTAATTGAATGTCATGTTACTAATATGTTTAAAATGAATTTCTATATACAGATGTTCTTCCACTTTATTGCTGCTGATGTGATAACACGGAAGTGGAAATTAAAAAATCTTGGTAAAAAATGGAAAGATTTCAAATGGAGGTTTTGGTGTGATGTAAACGATACTTCTTTGACCGTGCAGCAAATGTATGAGAAGCTACCCAGTGGGGTACCGAAATAATAGTGGAAATTTTTTGTTGATAGACATCATGATGAGAAGCGTATGGTACTGAAATATATATTATTATATTATCCTCATTTTACATTTATACATGTATATGAAGAGGATATGACATTGAATACATTAATGTTAAATTCAATTTTATTTATTTCAGGATCTCTCAAGATAGAATGCATCAAATCGGGCAAACCAAGTCATCCCGCACACTACGGGCTCAAAAATCTTTTCTAGAAGCTGAATGTCATTGGTAATATTTTAATTAGTTTAAATATTTATAAGAAAATATTATATAGTTAACATATTGAATTGTTGATTTATCTTTGTTTAATGTAGTCACAGAGTTTAGGGCATGAAGCATCCCGAACTGAACTATGGTCAGATGTTCATAAAAAAACAAATGGAAGTTTTGTTAATGATCCTGGCAAAGAATTTGGGGTATGAAGTCAATTTTTTATTATAATAACTTATTATCAGTTTTTACTATGTTAATATATATTAATATTTGATTTATAGGTAAAAATTAAGGAAATATGGGATGTCAATCCTGGGAAGTCCTACTCAGTCTCTCAGGATGACCCGGTTGCTAAAGTCCTTAGGAAGGAGCATCCTGGTAAAGTGCACGGGATGGGTTTGGTACCCGTACCATCTGAGGTCTTTGGCAGGACACTAGGGATTCCAGCTGCATCTACTCTTGGTTATAGTCATTTCATACCAGAAGATGCTCATAGGTAGATGTCTTCTCTATGAAACACAGTTCACCAGCAGGGGGATCAGATATCTACTTTGCAGAAAGAGTTGCTTGAAATACGTCAGCATATGAGCAGATATGCCCCCAGTGGTAGTGCATCGACTAGTGATGAGCAGGTAAATCACAAAAAATCAAAATCATTTAGTTTTCAAACTTTTATTGGTTTTAAGTTTAATTATAAATATGCAAAAATATTTAATTTTCAATATAATGTTCTTACAAGTGGCAGCAAGTAGTGGAGATAGAGGTGGAGAGGGTGACGATGCATCATCGGACCATGAGTAGTAGTATTGTTGATGTGTTGAACAAATATGATAACGGTTGGTTTGTATATGTAACATGTATGGCACATATTTTCCACCAAAAATTTCCATGTCCTAACATTTTCTTGATTTCTCATGTTTCCTTCTATGTATTTTTTTGATTTATGATGTTTCATTTTATGTCTTGATTTCTCGAGTGTGGTATACATCATTCCATTTAGGCCTTTGTTTGAATTGGTAGTCGAGATTTTGGATGACTAAAGAGTGATCCTTTTGTTATTTTGTTCTGGTTATATAAATTAGAACCTAGTAGGTAGTATAGAGACCAAACATAAGAGGATGATGGGAATGTGGTTTAGCCTAATCATGTGATACAAATCATATACTCACCAATAAAATTAGTTGGAAACAAAAATGGTGAACCTAACACGGAACCTTAAACAAAATGCATGTGTCATCCACATGTTAGGCTCATTTTTCTCTCTCAAAATATGAAATGTGGACAAACATGGATCCAATACAATTGATTATACATGTGTTTATTTATTGATGTTCTGATTTCCTGAGTATTTCTTGTAAATGTTTCTCATAAGTATTCTGGCACTTTCAACTAGAACCCCCTTTGATCCAAATGACATTTTACTACTTTAAGAACACATATGCTTCAACTACTGCATAAGTTGGATCCTCATTTAAAACTAGGGCTCTATTATCAACCTTGCTCCCTCAACATTGGGTCTCAAATTCACTGGTTTGGGAGTCACACATAAATGGTACCTTTCCATATTCAGAGGAAGCTAAAAAATCCATTCATCTCAAAAATCCCTACTAGATGTCTACTCGACAATGACTAGTGGAACATAATTTGTTGTAAATAGTTTCCATCTCAAACCATTTCATGGTCATATCCATGGAAGGAAATAACATGTTCCTCTGTAATCTAGGGAGGTTGATCAAGAGGTCACTGATGGACTCATCTAGATAGCTTAAGGGACCCTCCAAAGGGCTCCTTCTAGCATTCACCATCACCAATGCTACAAAGAAATAAAACCTCTATATGATGTGTGTGTTTACCTCGGGAGTCTGACCTAAGTCTCCCAAACCTAGGTAGTCAGGAAAACCCACTGAGGGTAGTGAACAATCAACCAAGAACATGGCCCTACATCTATACCCTCCAAATAATCCCACTAACTAAATATGGTGGCAAACTATGAGCAAGAGGACACATTTTCCCACATTTACTAATCTTGTCGGTATAATCTGGTATTATTCAAAGAAATCACCAAGAATGTTTTGGTAAAAAATATAGGGAATAACCATATCCTTTCCCACTGACTTGATTAACATCGGTATATACCTATATGAAATGGAGGAAAAGATCAGGCCCATACATATTCTCCAACAATAGAATATGAAAATATGCATGTTCTGGTCACTGAAATCACCTAGAATATTCTAAAATCTGTTAAAGGGAAGACACACAACTATTCTACCATAATTGGGGTGATTCATTAACACAATATGAGGAGATTTAGAGAATATACACATCTTTTCCCCCAACGTATGGTGTATCTAGTATAATGCAGAGGTTATAGGAGTTTGGGTCATATCTTGCAAATCTTCAAAACTTTTCCACCAGTTCCTCCTAGGGGGATAAGATCTTTACATATTCCACATTATTATGTGGTTCCTCTTAATTTTTAGTAGTAATGTAGCTATAATACCACATACTGCTAAGGTCAAGGTGGTAGTAAACATAGTTGATACTAGACTCAGGAATTAATGTGCATGAAATGTGATCCCCCTCAGAATAGTCAGGTTGTAGCATATAGTCATGGTATGTGAAACTTAAATGACGTTAAACATATGATAGGGAGCATAATTCAAATTCATCTATTGTTTGAGGTACTAATCTAGTAACCTCTACTACAGATTATACATTATTTTACACAAGTGCATCATACAATGTTATATTTGATACATTTCTAGAGATTATGGTCCTTGATATAGTGTATTTATGTGTCATTAAGAATATGTAAACCTCATTGGTTATTCGATCAATGATTGTTCAATGATGGAATTATTTTCCCCATCAGATAGAAAAATGTTTTTTTATAAATAATTCATTCTTTCCCATCATGTAACTATATGATGCAATTATTAGAATGGATTTCATGCATCCCTATAGATCATTTATTGATTATTATCACTATAGAATTATGGTTGATTGTTTGTATGATGTCTCCTGTTTCATCATGTTGGGGATACCAAGTTGGAAATAACATTTTATTTATTTGTATAATGTCTCCTGTTCCATTTTCTGGTTTGATTTGTTTTTCAGGGCAGTGGGGCAGTAGAAGCAAACCTGCAATTTTTTTTTATGGTCAGCATTTTGCGGCGGTTTTAACCGCCGCTAATGCTTTACTGGTAAGCATTTCACGGCGGTTATATCTGCTGCTAATGCTTTACTGGTAAACCATTAGCGGCGGTTAAAACTACCATGACATGTAATCAGTTTATATTTAGCAACGGTTTTTACCGCCGTGATAGAGGCGCATCAAACGCCTAAATATCGTGGCGGTTAAAACCACCGTGAATAAAAAAATATCCATCACCCGTCAAACCACCGCTAAAGTCACTAAAACCGCCGCGAAATGAGGCATCTACGATGCTTCCCTTAAACCACCGCTAAATGGAAAAAACCGTCGCTAATAGATTGACGATGCCCAGTTTAGCAGTGGTTTCTGTAAACCGCCGGTAATAGCTGGT
The DNA here is from genome assembly GCA_963277665.1 of Viscum album. Taxonomy (NCBI): domain Eukaryota; kingdom Viridiplantae; phylum Streptophyta; class Magnoliopsida; order Santalales; family Viscaceae; genus Viscum; species Viscum album. Next base: position 1,805,941,598 of record OY728148.1, on the reverse strand, counting down.
TTTGTTGTGGTGTATCCTCACAACCCCAACACTTTTCCAAAATAGAATCGTTGTGCAAGACAATTCTGAAAAATTCTTTCAAGCCCAAAAGAACTCCTTCCTCCAATAATTCTCTCAAGACTGAGAGATCAAGTCGATCAAAGGCAGACATCTCAAGCATAGGTTCTTCCGTGATAGCACCCAGAGATCCCTTCAACGACGTCTGAAGATACATGGCACACATGTGGATCACCGCTAGAGGAATCCTACACTTAGATTCTATGACGCAACAAAGGATCACCAAATCATGACCGGACACATCAACAAAGAAATAATTCCACCAAGGTAATTCTTGTGAATTAATTAAATTAATTATGACCAACATATGATGATCCTATCTCTATGGTTCCGGGATTCCCTCTTTTGTTTTTCATTTTTCATTCTATTCCGAAGATCTAGCGTTTTATATTGTGACGGATCTCGGTTTGAACGTTGTTTAATGCTAAAATTAAAGTTGGGAAAACCCACCAACGTGCTTCCATTGTGCCCGGAACCTACAAGTGGTATCAGAGTGGTCATATTTTTTATTATAATTTTTTAGTTTTTCATTGATGTTTTATGCATTTAATAATTTATTTGTTTCAATTCAAGTTTAATCGTTCTGGAAATATGAATCTCGAGATTTGTTCCTCCTCCATCGTTTCTCGTTCACCTCACAGAAACGAATTTTTCTTTTAATTTTGATTAAAATAAAATAGAGGAACACATCCGGAGGAGCCAAATGTTTCTGGTCGTACAACACCAGAATACACGATGTGTATTCAGAAGTACACGTCATGTAGTCTAGATTCATGCATCGGACTGATCCACCAAATTAGGTCGTATATTGGATCCTATCTAACTCATTAATGACACCGTGTGTTGACCAGGAATAGGTGGCACACGGTTTCTGGATTACACGTCGTGTGGTCTAATGAACACGGCGTGTAGTCCCTTCGGGTTAGGGTTGGACCGTGTACCTCGTACACGGATTTCCCGGATGAAAATCGTGTAACGTGGAAACTACACGACGTGTGTCCCACTGAACACGCCGTGTAATCCGAAAATCTCCAAAGTGCATTAACATGCCATGTCCTCGGGCATGTACTTTAGATGGACGGTGAACAAAAGTACACACCGTGTAGTCGGAACTACATGTCGTGTACTCATTCAAATTACACAATGAACGAGAATTCACTGGGTTGCCTCCAAGGTACAAGTTACGTACAAGGATAATTTTAAATGAATTTATTTATTTAAAATTATGATGGATGATAATCTCAAGGAAATTCAGAAAAAGGGTTTAAGATAAAAGGATTTATTAATTAAAGATAATTAATTAATTCGATCATGATTTATCTTAAACAAGAACGATTAAAGAATTGAATGCTAGTTTTATTTATGCGTAAATATCGTTGCATGTATGGATGATCATGATCTAGATTGAGACCTTTGTATGTGAATGGTCTCTTTTAATTTATTTATTTAAATTAAATTTGTTGGCCTGCAAGCCATCTTCTCATTAATATGTAGGGCATGCACGCCCAAGGATTATTTTATATAAAAACCCCTTTTTACCCCTCACCTACATGTGAGATAAATGAATATGTAATGGATGGAGCTCCCAAGCTAGTGGAGGCGGCTCAAGTCAGGAGCCAAGGTGAAACCAATCCAATGAGATACAAAGGTGGACAGGTGGAAAGATGTAAACACGAACCCACAAGGTTCAAGGTGTTTATCCCCTAGGTCTTGGGTTAGTTTATCAACAGATAGATAAACTAACCAATAGAACAAGCTCATGATCATACCATTTATTTTATTTCTGTCAGTTTCATGGTTTATTTATTGTGGTTGTGTTGTCACGATCACACAATTAATGAATTAAACAAGCATGCAAGATGGAACTAAAATAAAACCAGCTTATGCATAAATATTATCTTATACATGGTTAATCACTTAAGTATATCCCACTTAATATTAACAAGCATGCAATCAAATATAATAAATTGGAAGTTTATGTATAAGGATAAAATCCCTCATAGAAATATTATGTCAGTATAGCCTTCCATAATCTTGGTTAGAATCGAACTATAGTTCAAAGTGCTTGACCAACCCTAGTTGGGGTGATTTCAATTATCGGGGAATTCTAATTCAAGGTTTTGGGTTGATTTAACTTGGTTCGCATCAAGGGTTGACTGCCACAGTAGGACTTAGTGTGGCCAAGAGGCAAAGGTTGAGGAAATCCAAAATAAAATTATTTCAGGATTGGGGAGTCTACTCAGTGGATCAAGGAGCTGCGAGTTAAATGCAGTTGGAATTTGGAATGCCTACCTAAAAACCCTTCAAGTTGCTTGACCAACCCTAGTTGGGGTAATTATAAGGGAAATATGGATCCTTGCCACTAGAATATTCAGGAAACTGAATATTCTGAAGTCAATGGTGAGGGCCATTGGATTTTGATAAAATAGTGGGAGACTAATAAGTATTAATTTATTTATTTGTCTCATTTTTGTAATAAAGTACCAAAGCTTTTCTCATCTTAATTTGTAGAAATGGAAAGAAAATCACTTCAAACATATCATTGCGCAACATACTCGAGAAGAAAAACCTTCTCACCGGTACCAATTTCCAAGAGTGGCAGAGGCGTTTACACGTCATCCATCGCCACGAAAGGAAATTATATGTGCTAGAAGAGCCTATTCTAGTTGCACTGGGAAAAAGGCTAGTGATGAGGAAATATCTATCTATGCGAAACACATGGATGATTCCATAGATGTCCAGTGTTTCATGCTATCGTCCATGTCTAATGATCTCTTGAAGCAACATGAAAACATGGACACATATAGCATGATGTCTCACCTTAAGGATCTCTACCAAGAGAAGGTGAGACAAGAGAGATATGAGATCTCAAATTATTTGTTTACAACTAAGCTTGGAGATTCTGCGCCAGCTGGGCCTCATGTAGTCAAGCTTATTGGCTACATTTAATGCCTGGAAATCTTAGGGATTAAATTCCTGGATGAGATGCATACAGATCTCATCTTACCATCACTGCCCAAGACCTTCTCTAGCTTCATTGTCTATTATAACATGAGAAGAAATGAGAAGAGTATATCAGAGCTTCTAACCTTGATTCTCCAGGTAGACAAGGACATGGGGCGTGAAAAACCCGCAGTCCTTATGGTGAACAAGAAATGGAAGGACAAGGCAAAGGGGGCAAAGACTTATAAACGGTCTGAAGCCCCCGAGAACTATCCCTCCAAGAAGGGGAAGATCCAAAGGCAGGGCAAGGAACGGGAGGTGGTGTGTTTTGCATGTGGCAAGAAAGGCCACTAGAAGAGGAACTGCACCCAGAAGCGTGGGGATGCTAAAGGTGTGTTCTTTATCGAGTGTAATCTTTCCGTTTCTACACATTGGGTATTAGATACAGCTTGTGGGGATCACATCTATATTCAAATGCAGGAACCAAGTAGATTTAGAAGGATTTTCAGAGGAGAGGTGGATCTTTGAGCTGCCAATGGTGCAAGGATGGTTGCGTTGGCTATTGGAGATTACCACCTCTCATTGCCAACTGGAATGATTTTGGTTTTACATAACTTTTATTATGTTTCTAGTGTTACCAAGAACATAATTTCTATATCTTTTTTGGATATGGATGGATTTATTTTCAAGTTTGGAAATAAGGGTTGTATTTTTTATAAGAACAACGTATGTTATGGTATGGAACATTTAAATAATGGTTTGTATGTATTAAATTACAAAAACCAAGTGTTGGAAATCAATAACGAAACAAACTCACATGAATCATACATCACCCAGTTGTGGCATCACCATCTCGATCATGTAAACGATAAGCGCTTGACAAAGCTCTACCAAGATGGCTATTTAGACTCTACTGAGCTAAAACCACTTGATAGATGTCATGCTTGTTTACAGGGAAAAATGACCAATCCACCTTTTGGTGGACAAGGTAAAAGGGCCACAGAGCTTCTAGGATTGGTACACACGGATGTGTGTGGACCATTTCTAGTAGAGGCTAGAGGTGGATATTCTTACTTCATTACTTTTACTGATGATTTGAGTAGATATGGCTATTTCTACTTAATGAGGTATAAGTTAGAGTCCTTAGAGAAATTTAATAAATTCAAGAATGAAGTAGAGAATCAGCTTGGTAAGAATATAAAGAAGATTCAATTAGATCGAGGTGGAGAATATTTGAACCAAGATTTCATCGATCTTCTACGGGAGTCTAGGATTCTATCTCAGCTCACTCCTCCTTATACACCACAGTGGAATGGTGTTAGTGAAATGAGGAACCACACCTTTTTGAAAATGTTGAGGTCGATGATGATTCATGCGGATCTTCCATTATCCTTTTGGGTATATGCATTACAAACTGCAGCATACATATTAAACCAAGTACCAACTAAGGTGGAAAATGGAATTCCCTCTGAGTTATGTAATGGAAAGAAACCCATTATGTCACATACACATGTATGGGGATGCGAGGCGTTTGTTAAGGCCTTCTCAGGCAACAAACTAGAACCCTAAGGCACAAAGTGTATCTTTATAAGATATCCTAAGGAAACAAAAGGATATTACCTATATAACCATAAAGACAAGAAAGTGACTATCTCTAGAAAATTCTCCTTTCTTGAGAGGGAGAACATCCTCAAAATGGATAGTGGGAGAAAGATTGACTTCAACGAAGTTAATGCTCAAGATACACAAGATTTGGTATAGGAACAAGTTCCACAGGTCCCCATGGAAGAGGTCCCAGAAACATAAGTACTACGTAGGAGCTCAAGAGAGGTAAGGGTACCAGAGAGATTTAGTTTCCTAGTCACTGAGGATGGTGAATCATTATTATTGGACAATGATGAGCCTCTCTCCTACATGGAAGTAGTATAAATCTTAGAAGCTTCAATATGGCTAGAATCTATGAATTCTGAGATGGATTCCATGTATTAGAACCAAGTCTGGGTTCTGGTCGATGAGCTAGTTAATGTAAATCTTGTTGGATGAAAATGGGTATTCAAGAGAAAACTGGACATGGATGGTCATGTTAGCACCTATAAAGCAAGGCTAGTGGCTAAAGGATTTAGACAGTGTCAAGGAACTGACTATGATGAAATCTTCTTGCCAGTTTCCATGTTTAAATCCATAAGAATCATACTTTCCATAGCAGCTTACCATGACTATGAGATTTGGAAAATGGATGTCAAAACATCATTCCTTAATGGGAACCTTCAGGAAGATGTCTATATGACCCAACCAGAAGGGTTTGTGACACCAGGTGAAGACAAACGGGTTTTCAAGTTTCATAAATCCATTTATGGATTGAAGCAAGCATCCAGGTCATGGAACATTCGATTTGATGAAGCCATAATAGAATTTGTTTTCATTAAGAACGAATGTGAGCCATGTGTTTATAAGCGGTTTAATGGGAATGTGATCGTTATCCTAGTAGTATATGTTGACGACATATTACTTATGGGAAACGATGTACCAGTCTTACAGTCAGTTAAGGACTAGTTGAACAAGTGTTTCTCCATGAAGGAATTAGGAGAAGCATCCTACATTCTAGGGATCAAGATCATTTGTGATAGATCTAAGAGACTTCTTGGACTATGTCAGGGTACATACATTGACCAGATACCAAAGATATTTAGTATGGAACAATCCAAGAGGGGATTAGTTCCAGTGTCACATGGCCTACACCTTTCTAATAAAATGTTTCCTCAGACACAACAAGAGAAAGGTAGAATGAGTAATATCTCATACGCTTTGGCTATAGGATCTATCATGTATGTCATGTTATGTATCAAGCTTGATTTTGCCTATGCACTAAGCATGGTAGGCAGATATCAAGAAGATCCAGGAGAACAGTATTGGACTATTGTTAAGACTATCCTTAAGTATTAGAGAAGAACTAAGGATATGTTCCTGGTGTATGGAGGAGACAAGGAGCTTGTCATCAGAGGGTATTCTGATGCTGGTTTTCAAACAGATCAGAATGATATGAAGTTTCAATCTGGATATGTTTTCTATCTCAATGGAGGAGCTATGAGCTGGAAGAGTTCAAAGAAACCAGTTATCACTGACTCTGCAGTGGAGTCTGAATATATAGTGGCTTCTGATGCAGCCAAGCAAGCCGTCTGGATTCAGAAATTTTTCTAGAAGATTGATGTCATGCCTAGAAATAAATATCCAATTACATTGTCTTATGATAATACTACAGTGGTGGATCTTGCAAAAGAACCAAGGTCACACCAACGGACAAATTACATACTTCGAAAGTATCACCTCTTGAGGTATTTCTATCAAAGGGGTGAAGTTGTAGTGAGCAGAGTGTCCACGGAAGAGAACGTGGAGGATCCCAGGACTAAAGGCCTATCTCAGTAGAATCATAAATATCATGTGAGATCTACCGGGTTAAAGGTTGTTAGCAGTTGGCTCTAGTCCAAGTGGGAGTCTGTTGGATTTGGTGGCCTAGAACCAACTACTTTTTCCATTATTCATTAATAAAAGCCTTATCACATCTTTATTGTTCTTCTGCATGACAATGAATGTGATAATGCCCTAAGGAAGTTTGTTGCATTAAAGGGTCATAGCGGATCTCTGTTATGATGAGAACCCAAAAGTGTCATAACACTGTTCTTGAATATATGTTCTATGGCCAGATGATATTATTTGAGGGGAAGAAATAATATAGGTCATTAGGGGTGAGGACTCATAAAACTTTGAGGCACCTTCTCATGGTGTGCGCCCTTGGTAATATCCAGGAGGATATTATGAGAATAAGGCCCGCCAGTAGGAAATCCACATTTCATAGTGTCATTGGATGTTCCTATCTGCGGACGTGTGTATTGGTCCTTATACTTTAAGATTATTATTAATGGGTATTACAGCTCGTGCACTTAGATGTATTGACAAAAATCGAGATGACACACTGTTCACGATGAGGTGGGATATGTTGGATGCGTCATGAGTAATACTGCATTAATAGATAATTCGAGAAAGGATTTGTCCCTTCTGTTCCATAACAGAAGTATATATCTCAGGACCTTTGATGGAATTGATATAGCCTAAATAAATCCATGTCCATGGTAAGATATGGGAGAGTTCAATTCCGGGAAGTCAAATAAAGAATAATCATGCAGATGGGTTGATGGCACTAGCATGAAACCCGCTTGATTAAAGATATCAAGACAAAGGGATTATATTGCACGGTAAGCATTCTTATGAGGTGACACATCATTACAGCATTAACGTATTTCTCTATGGGTGCCTTGGCGTGTTGTTAGATGCTAACCTTGGACTTTAGGCAGGCTCTGCCTAATGCCACTGAGAAAGAGGCCTAGAGGGTCACACACTAAGTGTGTCCATGTATCTCAGTTAAATATTAATTTAACAAGTTAAATAAAGATTATTCCTGACTGTGGTTTAACAATTATTTAAGGTTGCCTGGTCAAATTTATTTCGACACTAGTTATTCCAGAGAATATATTGTGGGAAAAATAGTATGTTTATTAGCGAGTAATGCAGTTACATTTATTTAAGAAATAAATAGCCATTACTCAAGGTCTAATAAATGTGGTGGAGAGTACACATCGTGTATATTAAATCTACACATCGTGTAGTTTTATGGAAAACGAGTATATGTCATGTATTAATGATTACATGCCATGTAGTTTTTTTATTTGTGATTTTGAGGATATAATATTGTTTTATTGAATGATATTTATTATAATCAGTGTGGGCGCATGTCAAGGAATTAATAATTTAACATGGGGGTTTTCAATAAGAGTTAATGAAATAAATAAAATGTGTAACATGTTTATTTATTTTCCTAACTCCTCGATTATAAATATACTCACAACCCCAACACTTTTCCATAAGAGAATCGTTGTGCACAACAATTTTGAATAATTCTTTCAATCCCTAAATAACTCCTTCCTCCAAGAACGCTCTCAATACCGAGAGATCAAGGTGATCGAAGGAGGACATCGCAAGCAAAGGTTCTTCCGTGCTAGCACTCGGAGATCCCTTTGGTGATGTCTAGAGATACGTGGAACATGTGTGGATCACCACTAGAGGAATCTTACACTTGGATTCTACAACACAACGACGGATCACTGAATCGTGACCGAACACATCAACAAAGAAAGAATTCCACCAAGGTAATTCTTGTGAATTAATTAAATTAATTATAACCAACATATGATGATCCTATCTCTATGGTTCCAGGATTCCCTCTTTTGTTTTTCGTTTTTCGTTCTATTCTGAAGATCCGGCATTTTATATCATGATGGATCTCAGTTTGAACGTTTTTTAACTCTAAAATTAAAGTTGGGAAAACCCGCCAACGTGCTTCCGCTGCGCCCAGAACCTACAAACCCAACCATCTAGAGAACCAAATTAAAGAATACGTTAAAGGGATAGATAGTGAATATAGATAATCACATGTTAATGTGAATTTGGGAAAATATTTATATCAATTTTTGTGTGAATATGAAGAAATTGAAATGTAGTGTGATGTCCTTTTTAACAATGTATAAGCATCAACACCTAACTACTTATTGCTAGTCATGGAAGAAGAATACACCACCCAAATGGTGGAATTTGAAGAAAGTATAGAGGATCCTCACAACCTTCTTCCACCTATTACAAATCAACTCCAAGAGTCATTTTTTACCAAATAAGAAATTGAAGCCAAACCAACTCATGTATTTGACCCCTTCTTGAACTCAATATCATTTAATTTTATTGAAACTAAATTGAGTATCACCCCTATTATTTTGATTTCATAGATTCTGCTAACTCTTATTATTCCTTGGAAGAAGATGAAGAAAATAATGCAAATAATTAGTAACAAATGGAGATCCAAAAACAAATTGAACATTTATTAGAAGGATTACTTGAAGAGATCCAAGTGGATCTATGATAAGAGACCAAGACACAATATTCTTATACTAAAGTGGGAGAATTTACTATTGATTATTCAAAATTAAATTTTTTTCAAATTAAATTTCATTCTAACTTCCCCTTTTATTATTATATTGATGAATAATATCTGCAGAAAGCACTGGACAATAGAAAATATGTTGCACAAGTAGTAATGAGGAAGGAGGAGGACTCATACTTTGTCATACCCCCTCCATGAAAGTTTTACCTTATTATGAGGGGGGGATCTGGTGTACTCTATTCATGGAGTCCTCATCAACAAAGATGAAGTGAAATATGGAAAGAAAAACATGTGGTTGTTTAAGTCCAAGAAACTCCACCCATTGACAGACTACAGATAATAGCTGGTACTTCCCTTCTAGAGGCATTCAAAATCTAGGGCCCACTTAGGTGGTTTAAACTATTATTTATCTCTTATTTCATTTATTTACCTTATAAGTATTTAGTTTTCAATTTCAATTTAAATTTCAATTATTATTTTTAGAAATAATAATTAGTATTTATCCCTGATACCACTATTTTTTTTAATATAAATTTCATGGTCCTTATACTTACAAGAGTTGTTTTATTTTGTAGGTCCATAAACTTGGGTTAAGGTGGTTGGAATTTAAATTGAAGAAACTATGAAAAAATTACACTGTGTAAAGATAATTCACGTTATTAATTTTATTCATTTCATGAATTTTATTCATGTCATGAGTGGAACTCACATCATGAAAATGATTCAGAACTGTGCTGTGAAATGAAAATTCATGTTGTGAAAAGGATTCACATCATGAACTACTATAGAACAGAACTTGTACAAATAGAATCAAGCACAACTTATACTGAAGATTAAATGGAAGGGGATTATGAGTTTCAATTATTTATTTTATGTTAATCTCACTATTTTTTTTGAGATTTCAAAGAAAATTGTGTGCCCTACTTTGAACCCTTTAACTCTAGCATCGATCTAAGAGACATAAGTTTCTTACGATAATCATTATGTAATATTTTAATTTTCATTATATCCAATATTTTATTATTTAAATAGTAAAATTAATGAATAAGGTTAATCATGAGGGGATGAATTTTTAAAATCATGATTTTTGGGAATAAGTTTATTTTTATAAATGTAATTATCATTAGATTTGACATGTTTTGAATTTTTGAAATTGATATTGATTGGTTTATTATTTTTGTACATTTCCATGCATAATTTTTCTAACCCATATGTTCTCATCCTAGAAAAAATTTATGAACCAAATATTTTACATTCTTTATTTAGTATATTTATTGAGAGGCCAAGGAATCTTTTATTATAAAACTTTTTTGGTATCTTATCAAAGCTATGACTATATAGAATTAATTTTAACATGATTGAGGAATTTTTATTATTTATCCCATTTATACTTGGACTTACTTTGATGTTGAACCCTACTATTTCCTATAGAATTAATGAGTGACCTTGTAAGGAAATGAGCCATGTTATAAGCCTATTATATCCATTCCTACCCTACTCACAGTATATCGCATGATATTTAAAAGATTATATGTGTGGTGAGTGGTTATATATGGTTAATAGAGATTTAATTCATTTTTTTTGGGGTTCTCATGATATTTAGGGAAATCCCATGTCCTCATTGTACTTTTTTATTCACCTATCTTGCTAAAAAAATGGTTTGAGTCATTTGAGGATCAAAAATAAAAATTTCTAAACCAATGATTTTAGGATCATATGTGGTTAGGTGGTGGTTGTGATATTTTTCTAAAGCATAATTTTCAAAAAATAAAAAATTAATTTTAAAAAAAAATAGAAAAATAAAAAATAAAGAGAGTAAAATTCATTCATTATGCTGATCTTTTATTATGTTTCAACTTTGAGCATTGAGATTTAGAGATGACATTTGTAGGAGTATTTTATTGGGATTCAATTTTGATATCATGTAGTATACTAAAGATTCAAACCTCCTATTTGAGATTATTTTTATTAATTACCAACCCAACCTAATCCCTATATACATTTGAACCATAATGAAAACCCCTCGTAATTAATTTTGATTTCTATATTTACATGGTGGAGATGTTATATTCCTTACAAGACTATGGTAAGTAATATGTACTTTAGGTATGAGCACAATTATATTTTAATTTATTACCTTGAGAGATGAGTAAAAATAATTCAATGTGAGGTCAATTGAAAATTAGTGCACACATTAATGATGAATTGATGAATTGAAGTTGAAATGAGAAAGAACATTTCTATTTGGAAAGTGGAAAAGTAAAATGTATCATAGGATTTATTTATTTAAAGAGTGGGGAGTTGGATTAATTCTTTTTTATGAAAGTTTAAAGTTTATTTCCATTTCCAAACATTTATTTTTATTTCTTTTGAAATTTAAATATTTTAATAATTCAATTACTTTAAAACATTTTTGATTTTACATGATTGAGGATAAGAATTTTCTAAGTGTAGATGAATTGATAGAGTCATATTTTGCATGATTATTTTAATATATAATACTTTTTTGTTTACTCTATAATTGACTAATATTTATAGTATTTAATCTTTTTTGTAATTTGTGTAAGGATGGAAGAAATATAAGAAAATTGGATAAAAAGTGATGATTTTATGATAATGAAGATATCCCACAACATAGGACAAGTAAAGGCTTAATCTCAGAGCTCAGAAATGAAGGTCCAAGCTGAAACTAGGAAAACACTACTGAAAAACAACAATGCACATTGTCAATTTCATTCATGATGTGGAACATAAAGGAATTTCAAACTTGAAGTGAATAAGTGAAGAAAACAACCCATTATGAATTATGATAGTATATGGCATAGTGTGACACATATGGTCACATTGTGACACACCCCATGATAACCTAGAATTTTTTTTAAAATCATGAAACAACCCAAGAGAAGTTCATCCCCACACATTACATGTCATGAATACTATTCATAATGTGAAACACTCTAAACTAACCTAGAAACATCAATTTTGACAAATTTTATGGTGGATTGTCACACCCTGACCGCAGGAATCTTTTATTTTATTCTTTTCTTAGTCTCGTGTCTTTTATTTTATTCTTTTCTTAGTATTGAATTGTTTGGATGAGGTTTAGTTTGGGTCCCGATTTGAAATTATCGAAGTTTGCCTCTATTTTTGGTGGGTCTCAGGCCAGTGCGTAGTCACCGCCCCATTAGCAGTTACCACCCATTCAGTCTTAGTGAATGCATGGTCACCCTATATCTCAAATAAATAAAAAATTAAATAAAAAATTAAGTTAATTGAAAAAAGAAATATAAATGAAATTTTATAACGATAAAACAAGGTTAATGTTTAATCCATAATAAAAATAATATTTTTTTTGTGCAGATGATAATATTATTATTATTTAATTTGATAATAATACTATTATTGTTAAATTATTATAAATATAATTATTATTTAAAATGAAATGAAACAAAGTTATCTTTTTAATTATTATTAAGTTTTCTATTGGTATTATTTTTGTTATTGTTATTATTATTATTAATATCTTTTTACTATTAATATTATTACTATTATTATTATTGCAATATTAATAATAATATTATTATTATTTAAAATAAAATGGATAAGAAATTATTATTATTATTTGTTTTATTATTATCATTGGTTTTATTAAATTATTACAAATATTATTATTATTATTATTAAACTAAATCCTAGGTAGAGTGCCCCCCCCCCCCCCTTTCGCTGCTCCTGTGCGAGGCATGGACGAGGAGGTCACCGACCCCCATGTACCTGGTGCAGACCAGGCTCGTCGTGGATCCTTCACCCTTGTGTCGTCTGCCCGTCGTCCACTGCGACTTCACCCCCCCTACGTCATCCGGCCATCACCCAATGTGGCTCCCCCTCCCCAGCACCGTCTGGTCGTCTCCTGCCTCCCGACCTTCTCCCATCGGGTCACCATCATCCACCCCCGTCACGGCCAGCGCATCCCCACCTCATCGCTGTTGTCCAGCCAGCACACAACACTTCCCAGGTGGGTCCTCTTGCAGCCTTACCTGTGTTTTCTTGAACGTGTAGGGTTTGATCAAACCATAATGTTATGGTTTAGTTATTTGGGGGTCTGATCATGACCCATTTAGTTTGATCTTTCTATTTTAGGTTCATCTCGAGTTGGTCGAGGTGTGGCTAGGGTTTTGTTGGGGTGAGAATGGGTTTTGCATTACCTTTCTGGGTGTTCTTCATTGTTTGAGGTAGGAACCCAATGCACATATTCTTTAAATTTATATTACTTTTATTGCTTGATGTTTTCACCACTTTTTATTACTGATTAGGTACTTAAAATCGTTAGAATAAATTTTACCTTGTGAAATTAGGTGTGTTTTGACAGAAACCAACTTTGTGTTGTTTAATAGTTTTATTTAAATTGTGCAATTTATTATTTTAACTATGCAAGTGGTGCATGATATGATATGGTTTGTTGCGTGTGTGCGTTTAATCATAAGACAAGTTTTTGAATAGGTTTTGTTAGAGTAAATCCATGTGATACTAATTAAAATTTGTTTTATAAATTTTTAACTCGTTTATTAAATATTATAAGTGGTTTGGATTATGTTTTGGAAAAAAATTGAGTTGTGTTTGATTTAAAAAGTGGGTTTAATGTGTGGTTCATTTTTGTTAAGTTGTGTGCACCCTTTTTTGAGAAATAGCTCGGTTGGCTTTTATAAGTGGTTATAAATTCTTAGAAGAATGTTTTGTATATATATATATATAAATGTGATTTCCAAAGTTGGTGATTTGGAAATTTCTGAATTGATTAAAAAAATAGTTTGGCATGAAGTTGGTCATATTTTGTGTGAAGGTTTTGGTGCATTGTTTTAGAAAAAAAAAATTATGAATTGTTCAGAAATTGTGAACCTTGTTTTTAAGGTCACTTAAGGTGCCAATGGATTTCGAATATAGTTTTAAGAGAAATTGAAATAATTTACATGTTTAACTTGATGTGCATTATTTTATATGAATTGTAAATTCTTAATTGAGGAAAGGAATTTTTTGAAATTAATTTGGTTTATGCATGGATTAAAAAAAGGGATTTCTAAGTTGTTTTGCTATTGAAAAGTGTTTGTGTGTATTTTTTTATTAAAGGTTTAATGCATAAAAATTATGTAAGATCTATTTGGAACCTTTTTAGTAGTTTAATGGTTCCATGCATTCTAAGTGTTTATCAAATTCCCGGTTGGCCCTTATAAATCTGTTTTAAAATTAAAGTGGGGTCAGTTTTTTTAAAATGTGTTCCCATGTAAGTTCTGGAATTTCAAATTGGTGTGTGTGTGTGTGGTTATTTTCAATGTGGTTTACCTTGTGTAAATTATGTGAGGCCTGATTGGTACTTTTAAAATTATTATTTAGAAAACCCCTCTTGGGTTGGTCGCTTTCCTTGTTGGTTGATGATGAAATAGGAGGGTCCTCGACATGGGACATCCCTTGTGTAATAATTGTTTAAAGGCAAGGACTACTCCTTGAGGCGACTAGGGCTCTGTTGGTTTATGTGTTACATGTGATGGTGTATATATGACTTGTTGTTTGAATGGTATGACACACCCCCTTTATGAAATATACATGGGAACCTAGCATAGCAAGGAGGTTTATTGAGAACGAGCGTTGCACTAGTTAGATTATGCACTACTATTGGACCATGGAAGGGGGATATTTTGTTATTATTTCTATGGTATTGGGCCCCTCAACCAGGATAGGTAATAAAACAGTTGAGCATTAGGGTGTTATAATGTCATCGAGAGTAGGCATGCCTTTGGGATGCGTCACATGTATAGTACGATATGGTCTTCCTCTGAGTTCCAAGGTGTTCTTGTGTTCCTCTGATACTAGTACCCTTAGTGTTATTACCCTCATTATGTGGAATCGTGGTATCATTCTTGGTTTTGGTACCCATTTGTTTTGGTAAATTGTGAACTTGTGTTTATGTGATAATATTTTTAAGAATAATTTTTTAGAAAGAATAAGCAACCTTCCCTTTTCAGTTTTAGCAAAATAAGTCTTTACATTTTTGGTTTTTTTCCCTTCCTTTGAGCCTTATTTCAAATTAAGAGGGTAATTGATTATGGTTGTTTGGTTTTAAAATAAAAAGTGTGAAAACCCTATATATTTATATATTGTAGTTCAAACATTCTAATCAATGTTTTCTTTATTTAAGGGATGTGCATTGGAAATAGAATTATTTGGTCCTACCTACTGAGTTTTAATACTCATGTATATAGTGTTTTCTTATTTTTAGTTTCCACTACAGGTTCTAGTCTTTGTATGGTTTCCTTGGTGATGGTTGGTTCAGTTTCATGGTTGAAGGTGGCCAATAGGTCACATGATGGTCAAAGTAGCACAGGTTCATTTTTAGTTGTGTATTTTGTTTTTTCTTGTTCATTGTTTTATGTATCTGCTCCAACTATTTATTTATTTGTGTTCAATAATTTTATATTGTGGTTTTTTTGGTTTGATTTATTTATATGATCTTGGTTATTTTATTTTGGGATTAAATCGTTCCAATGTGTACCTTTTGATGCCTAGCACTAGTTATCATCCTAGGGGGATCAGTAACGCCCCTTAGGACTTGTCGCGGACTGGCTCAAGTGATCGATTCAGGGTCTAATCAGGTTGGTTCATGACAAAATGATTTCAGAGGAGGCCCTTGATATTTGGGATGCTAGGTAGATGTAGATTAGGATGTTCAGGACATAGGAGGTAGGATATGAATTGGTGCATGATCACTACTGCTCGTGATCAGACCTGAGTTACCAAGGGTAGTCCAGGTTTTGAGTTATTTGTCTTGGGTTGTTTTGGATTGAGGGATGACAATGGAGGAAAATCATTTCACGTTGCGGTCTCACATGGGGTGGTGACCCGTGTGAAGTCCAAGTGTCTGGCTTAAGTTCCTCTTAGTGTTATGCCTTACTTGGGGCATGACTCACCACCATGTTGTCGGTCAGGAATATGCACTAGTTCCTCATACCAGTGGGTGGTTATTGGTTGTGTTTCATTTTAATCTCGGTTGATGTGAGTGTGCATTAAAAGTGAAATTGATTTTGGAATGTAAAATTGTTTCTTTTAAATTGTTTTGAAATTAGTGAAATGGGTTTTAAAGAGAAGGTGTTTTGATTTGGAAAATGTTTGTGTGTGTTTTTATTTGATAGGGTAAAGAAGTGTTCGAACCTTTGTATTATTTATGGAGGGTCACTTGTGTGTGTGTGTGTGTGTGTAGATAGTGCATGGGGGCACTTGTTCACAAATGATGTAAGCAGAATTGAATGAACACACATGTGACGGTTCATAAGGTTTGGTAGGTGGGTTTTAAAATTTTAAAATAAATGGAGGTTTTTTTAAAAGCAAATTTTACATATGTTTGTTTATGTTTGGATTTTGTGCCCGTTTCACTTGTCTTGGGTTTTTTCTTTAATTGAGTTTTGGATTTATGCTGATCGTGGTATTGTTTTTCGTGTTGTTCTGAGTATGCCACCCAGAAAGGTCACCAAGGTTTCCAATGAGTCATGCCCAGTTTTTTGTTCTTTTCATGTGTTGGATATCTATCAAGGTAATCAAAGTACATTAGAGGAAGTTGTGTGATTTATGGAATTAGAGTGGGACTTCAGGTTGTTGGGAACTCCCGAGGGTGTTAAAGATGGTACCGTCCTAGAGTTATTTAAGGGTTCAGTTCTGGACTATTAAAGGTGGGATATCTCATCATCATTAGATTTTTGGTTTTGTTTAACGGTGGTTGGATTTCACGAAGGCTCCCCATCTACAAAGGAGTGAATGTCGGTGGAACATGTCTCCAAGAAACCATCTTTATTGGTGTTGGCACCAAATTTGTTGGACCGTTCTCTTACGTTCCACTAGTGTGGCCAGTTTGGGTATTCTAAGTCATCCTACTTCATCCCTTTGAAAACATTCAACCATTGTAGTTGTTTAAATCATTGGGATCAAGAAGGATTTGGGGACTGGAGGACACGAAGGCATGACTGTGAGGTAGGAGATGCTTCAGCCATCAAAACCCAAACCAAAAGTCTCGGGGTGAAGCTCGCGCACATTCAGGAGTTTCCTATGGTGTGTGGAACTTCGGTTCAGATCATGTTTTTATATTTGGAGAGAGTAATATCCAAAGTTTCCTTGTTCTAATCTTGTCACCTTCATAAGCTCATCCTCATTGTGGTGGTGTGATGAGCTTGTTTTACCGCAATCCAAGTAGCCTTATCTGTTCTTAGCATGGTTCTTAGATCATTCTAATTCCTTGAAGGGTATTGGGCCTGTGAATAAATGGACCTGTTCTAATGTTGAGTTTGGTATCAGTTGTGTTCGTAATGTAATTTTTTTTTTGAAATTAATGAGTGTTTTCTCTAGTCTCTTTCCTAATTTTGTTCCTTGAAGGGTATTTGTTTTCCTCCGGTTTGTTTTGGCTCTGTGGGGGGATTCCTCTGTCCTAGTTTCCCAGTGTATCGGTTGGATCATAATGGTTTTAGATATTAGTTCTATTGATGGAACTATTTCTCTTGTGCTATAGAAGTTGGATTGGATCATTTGGAAGTTCTTTCATGATTCTCCCCCCTAACAGGGGTGGCATGTTTGGTTTTTCCTTTTCTTGTAAGTGGATTCTTGTGGTGGGGATAACCCCTCGTGTTCTCCCCTTGTTTTGGTAGTGGTTTCGCTTGGGTTTGTTGGGTGTGACTTGTGAAATGAATAGTCACACCAAAACTCCTTGTTTCTTTTGGATGCATTTGAGCATGGAATCAATCCTTGGCTATCTTTGATATTGGTGACTTTATGAGGGAAGAAAGTGTCTGTGGTGGGGAGAATTTTTACACCCCGACCATATGCACCATTTATTTTATTCCTTTCTCAATCTCACATCATTGGGATGAGGTTTAGTTTGGGTCCTGGTTTGAAATTCTCTAAGTTTTTTTCTATTTTTGGTGGGTCTTGGGCCAGTGCGCAGTCACCGCACCGTTAGCAATTACTGCACATTCAGTCCCGGTGAATGTGTGGTCATCCGATAGATCAAATAAATAATAAGTTAAATAAATAAATTAAGTTAATTGAAAAAATAAATCTAAATGAAATTTTATAATTATAAAACAAGGTTAATGTTTAAACCAGGGTGACTTACTCAATTTCAAAAAGGGGATTTGTCCCATGCTAAACCTCAAGTTTTGAATATTCTAACAAGGGGGAGTAATAGTTCAAATTCTACTTCTATTTTCTGCTAATTTTCATGATTAAAAAAAATATAATTTTTTTAGGGTGTAATAAGAAATTGAAGAGTTCATATTTAAGTACTTTTTCATGCTAAATTGATTTGTTAAAATCTACTAGATGTTTCCACCTCTTTGAATGATTTTGAGTACTGAAGTTTTTATTTTCATGTCTGTGTCAACACTTTTCTCAAAATAATTATTTAACTTCAAATTATAACATGTTTCTTCTTTCAAAACCTTGAATATGTGCAAAAAAATTAATGTAGTGACCAGTGGGTATCTCTTGTGCATGTTTTTTTTGTGGCACAATAATTTTTTAGCAGCCTTGTGACCCTAAAACATGAATCATTCTCTACTTAATTTTCAAAATATTTTATAAATAACACCATCAAAAGTGTTTATCCCATTTTTGAGTTCAACATTGTAGACAATGTTGGGTTTTAAATATGGAGAAGGGATCTTTAATTATGATTAAACTATGTCCCAATGTGATCCCATCCAAAGCCCTTAAATTTTTTCTATTTTTCTGAAAGTGTGAGTTTTTAAGCATCACTTATGAATTTTCACTTGGTGATTTTTTTTCTCAAATTTAAATGTTGTGATGAAAAATTGAGAATATTAATCCTTGATACCTCTTGGATTTGATGGGGTAAATCATTTTTCCTTCCCTCTTGGATAAAAATGCATTTCAATAAAAAATTTGGGAAAATGTAATATAATAATAATTGACTTTGACCTTTTTAATTTGAGTTTAACTCTTAAGATATCAATCCAAATGGATTATGAAATGAAAATCCTAATCTAGGTTGAACTCACTCTTTCATTATTTTCATTCTTTATTCATCAAATTGTTTGATGGGTTATTTATTCCACCAATAAATATTCACTCAACCCCATCCAATAACATGTTTATTTATTATGAACTCTTAAATTATGTGAGTCTATTCGCCTAGAGATTAAGAGAAGTTTGGACTTTCAGTTTGATGAAAATTGATGTTTGTAAAATTCTCTTTAAAATTTTCAATTTAAATCATTTTTGTAAAATAATAATTGATTTTTCACTGAAGAAATGGAATTTGAGAAGATATTAATATTTTTATACTTGAAATAATCCATGAGGGAAATCATTATGAAAATCAATTCTTAGTTGCATTTTAGTTTTTCCATTTTTGAGATAAATTATCTACCATTGAATGTGACTAACGGATTACTTGCAGACAAGAAATGTCTTAAGTGTGAGGGGGTTTAATTTGGCCTTAATTTCATGTATTTTTCTAAATCCATTTTTAGGTATTTACTGTATATTTAATGTGGTTTGTGCTTTATTTGGTTAATTATAGTGTTTTGTTCTTTTGGTTGTTTAATTGTTAAATTAATGAAATTTATCTTTATTTTATGTTTAATTTTAATTTGTGTCAAGTTATGATTATATTATTTAATATTTATTTTTTAAAAAAAATTAAATCTTACATTTCTTCATTTAATTTCATTATTATTTTTAATTTATTATATAGTTTATTGAATTTTAATTTTATTTATGTTTTAATGAATTTAATTCATAATAATTATTAACTATAATTTATAGTTTAATTCATTATTAATTTTTATCATCATTTTATTTTTTCTAAATTATTTAATTTTTTTGAGTGGCTTGAGTTTATTTTTTCATTTTTTAATTTTAAAATTAAATTATTTTTTGAATCTAAATTTAATTTTTTTTTTGAATTATCTTTAATTAAATTTATATTCTTTTATGCTTGTAGTAGTAGTGTTGCATATCAAAATTTTAAAATGGGATTTCACAATACCAAATTGAAATGGATGCCCATGAAGCTAAAAGTGGAGGGGAATCACATATGAGAATTTTCACATATCCAATCTATCAATTCAGCATGTACCTAAATTTTTTAGAAGGTTATGGTGTAACTAAATTCACCTGGTTCATGTAGTTGATTCTTTGGATACCCATGTATTTGAATTTCATATTCCTTTTTTAACATATCTGAAACCCTAAAGAAGGTCGATCCAATTTCGAGTGAAGCTTCGGGTCGAGTACCTCTGATTGAAGATGATGGAACTAAGAAAATCGATCTATATACTAATAATGAGAGAACCCTACGCCAAAAGATCCAGACTTAGGTTGTTGATAGAGTCATATTTTTCATTCTTATTTTAATATATAATACATTTTTTACAATTTAATTAATTAATCTTGCTCATATTTAATCATTTTTTTAATTTGTGGTAGGATAAAATAGATGTAATAAAATGGGATAAAAAGTGACAATTTCATGATAATGAAGATGTCTCACGACATAGGAAAATTCAATGCCCAAACAAAGAGCTCAAAAATTAAGAATCGAGCTAAAATGGGTAAAAATTACTGGAAAAAAACAATTCATGTCATGAATTTCATTCACGATGTGATAATTTAAGAATTCAAGGTTGGGAATGTATTGTATCAACAATAATATATGATTTATGATAATTTTGATGCGCATAAATACCCTTTTTGTTTTCAATGGAGTTTTGTTAAGTAACCTTTACAGGAATTTATATTTTGTTTTAAAGTTTTTAGTGTTACAGAATGATTCTGGAAACACTGTTTTCATCCCTATGTTACACTGTTAAGGATAACGTTTGCATATGATATAAACCCTATACTATTCTAAACAATTTGCATTTGGAACAACATCCCTACATGCAGAAATCAGCAATTGTATGGATTAGCAACCCTATGTTGGAGTTCATACCCTATGTTTGGGAAAGTTGAATGTATGGCTCATATATGCTACATTCGGGATTTTATGATAACAAGGATAAATGTATGGGTTATCATCCCTATGATACTTTTTCCCCTACATTACATAAAGATGAACGTATGGATAAGGTACACTACGTGCAAAGGAACCCTATGCTACACAGTTAAACCCTACATTGTATTCACAACAGTGAAGTTCTTTAAGCCACACTTTCAATCTGAGATTGTTGCAATGGTCAAGTCGGAATTAAAGACTGATTTAATGAGAATTTTGATTATTTCAAAGAACTGAGTTTATTGGAGAAAATAATTCCTATTTCTAAGGGAAGTTAAAAATATCCTAGTTAATTAAAATTTGAATTTTCACAATCAATCGGGATATTCTTTAGGATCTGGATTATCAAATAAAGCTATCATCTTTTCTATATATTTATTCAGATTATCTAAAAAATATATATCTTTATATGTGATATTTGACGGTATTATTTAAATTCTTTTCATAGTGCTACAACAAATTAACAACTCTGATTAAAGGACTACATTTTGGAGATATACCTATTCTATATTAATCTACTGTAAGTTTTCTACTGTTCTATTTTTTTGTTTTTTTTTCAATCAAAGATCTTTTTGAAACTGGATCACTTTAAAATGTTCTGATCTTAAAGATGTTGTTTTCTGAATAAGAATATCTATCTACTATCAATTTTGTACTACTTAAATTGTGAAGATTCAACCTATTTCAATCAAATCAATATCTTTTGATTTATTTAAGTTTTCAACTGATCATATTCAGTTATGGTGGAGTATCAGCTTCTTGATCTAAGCTGTGGATAATTGGTTCTATGTTATTGAATCAGAAGCCTTTTGTAACTAGTCTTATAAAGGTGTCAACTTCCTGTACTCAGTTAGGGAAATTTAGTCTTGTGATAAGAGGTTTAGACTAGTGAAATTCATCAAGCTCGTAGAGAGAGTATTTGGTGGAGTGGACTAGGGGATCTTTGTGCCCCAAACCAATATAAAAATGCGTGTTCTTTATTTATATTTATCTGCTGTGTATTATTCATAACATAAGGAAAAACACCACTAATCTACATAAAATATAGTGGGTGACTAAAGTAAGAATTGTGGAATATTTTGATAAGACACAATTCACCCCCTTCTTATGTGTTACTTTTTATATTTTAACCTAATAATTGGTATCAAAGGAAAGCTTTTGAAAAAGATATAGCAAGATGAAAGGTTTAAGATCCATACAAAGATGACAATGGATTATCCTAGAGAAGGAATGTCAATAGTTCATGCTCCATATTTTAATGGTAAAAATTATGGATGTTGAAAATAAAAGATGATTATTTATCTTAAAAATCTTAGATTCAGAGTTTACTCAAAGATCATTACTCTATATAAGATTATTGAGAAAATAGAAACTTGGGATGCTGAAACAGAAGCATAATATGACAAAATTCAAAATCTATGAATGTTATTATCTATGGTCTATAAATAGATGAGTTCAATCTAGTTTCTCAATGTCCTGCTACTTTTCAAATGTGGCCAACTATTGCGGTTTCTTATGAAGAAATAGATAATGTAAGACAAATGAGGTGTGCTACAACTAAGCTGAAATTTGAAACGGTTTGGTTGTTTTATGGATAAATTATCACACAAATGAATAAAATGATTACAGAAATTATCAACAATATTACATTATTAGGAGAATCCATCAAACAATCTAATCAAACTTTGAAAGTACTAAGAGTAATACCTTTTAAATGGAATGGTATATCTCCTGTTATTCGACAATCACCACCTATCAAAGATCTAAAAATGAAATAACTAATTGGTAATTTGATGATGTATGAAGCTGAAATGCAAGTCAAAGATGAAGATCATAAATTTTTTGTGAAAAATGATAATATTGCTCTAAAAGTGACATCTCAAAAGAAAAGAAGAAGAATAAAACAAGAAGTTAGAAAAAAAAAGAATTTAGATTCATCTGATTCTAAAATGGAACTGGATCAATTAACTAGAAAGTTTAGAAAGATTTATAAGAATAAAAGAGGATTTAGAAATCCCTTAAAAAGGATGAGAAGGACTCAAGAGAAGTCAGATGCTATGAATGAAAAAAATTGGGTCATATCAGACGTGATTTTCCTTAGCTAAAAGATAAGAAGAGAAATCCAGATAAGAGATATAAGAAAAATGATGATTATGAACATAAAGGATGAAAATAAATGAAAGAAACATCGAGTGTTTCTAAATACTTAATCAATTCATATAAATATAATTCATAAAAAGAACAATCAAATTTAAAATCCAATATGTGCTTCATGGTTGAAGAGGAAAAGGTACAAACCTATTATTCATCCAATTATGATTTTGATTTTGATTCTTTGAGTTTCTCAAATAGTAAATTAGTTGCCTACTATTCAATTATAGAAGAAAAATATGACTCTTTATTAAAAAATAACAAATCTTTAAATAATATTCATAATGTTGTTTTAGGAGAAAGTGATGCCTTACTAAAACAACATCAGGAGTTTTTTTATAAATTTAACTCATCCACTACAAAATACTTTGATCATGAGAATAATATTAAAGAATTACTAGATGAAGTAGAATCTTATAAAAGTTATTCTCTTTTCTTTACAAAAAGAAAAAATATTATGAATGAAATTCTTGTTAAGAATTTTATTAAAAAATAAATATTCAGTATAGGAAGTAAGGGTGAAAATTCTAAATTGTATAAGAATAATTTTTCCCCAACTCAAAAAGTGTCACTTGTCATTTTTGTGGAACAAAAGGATGTATAACAAATAACTATTATTTGAAAAAACCTTAAATCAATGGAATTAAAAGAGATTTTATTTAAAAAAGTTTATCTAAAATAAATGATATGAGTTATGGAAAAACGAATCAGATCTAGACTTCTAGAGCTCTGCTAGCTAACACTACGGAACCCAAGAGATATGGTTACCAAAACAAACATTTTTTTAAATGCTTTTACAGGTAACTGGCCACAAGAATAGAAATTCTATATGGTATATGGACAGTGGCTGTTTGAGTAATATTAGTGGAGATCAATAAAATTTTCATACACTGAATCAAATGGATGGAGTTCATGTTACTTTTGGTGATAATGCTAAAGGAAAATTTGTTAGAGATCGAATTGTTGGAGATCCGAAGACCATATCTATCAACAAAGTACTATATGTGTAAGGATTTAAGCATAATATCATTAGTATTTCTCAACTTTGTGATGATATATTTTATATTTATTTTCTAACAATTGTTGTTATGTGTTTAAAGATAAGCTACTTAAGTTTAGAGCACCTATAACTAATAATGTTTATACTTTGGATTTAAATTCCTTATGTTAATAGAAAGTGAATTGTCTAACTACTAAGACAAATGAATCATGGATTTGGCATAGAAGACATGGACACTAATATTTATTCTTTACATAGATTATCTAAGAAACAACTATTTTTTTATTTGTCTAGTCTTAAGTTTGACAATGACATATTCTGTGATGGATGCCAACTTGGCAAGTAGCACAAATCTTCTTTCAAATCTATTAACAAAATTGCTACATATAAACCTTTAGAACTTATTCATATGGATTTTTTTGGACCATAAAGAGTAGAAAGTTTGGTTGGTAAATTATATGTGTATTTTTTAGTTTATTATTACTCTAGATGTATATGAGTTTATTTTATGAAACTCAAAAGTGAAGTTTTTTCTATTTTTGAAAGTTTTTTGTAAAACAGTTCAAAATGAAAAATATTTTAAAATAATTTCATTAAGAAGTTATCATGGTGAAGAATTTGATAATCAAGGATTCAATTATTTTTTTTTTAAATTTGGGTATTAAACACACCTTCTCTGCACCAAGAACACCTCAAAAAATGGAATTATTGAAAGAAGAAATAGAAATATTAAAGAAATGGCTAGGACTATACTGAATGAATAAAGTCTTCCTACCTATTTTTGGGTATAATATATAAGAACAACCTACTATATCATGAATAAAGTTTTAATTCATCTTATTTTTAAAAATACACCCTATGAACTTTGGAAAAACAGAAAACCTAAAGTAAAGTACTTTAAATATTTTAGATACAGGGTATATATCTTGAATACTAAGGAAAACCTTGGTAAGTTCAATCCAAAGGCTTATGAAGGAATATTTTTAGGATATTCTACTATGTTTAAAGATTATTGAGTGTTTAATAAAAAGTCAATTATTTTTTAAGAATCAGTTCATATGAAGTTCAATGAAACTGACCCTTTCATTAAAGAAAATGATAAAACATATTAAGACACTGACTATTTTCATAACGTGAGACTTGAAACCCCTAAAAATTATTTGTAAAATGATATTAATAAAGTTAGGTCTAGTTTAAAAGAACATAAAACTGAATAACTTGAAAGTGTTTCACCTAGACAGTATAGAATCCTAAAGAACCACCCTATAGAAACTATTATAGGATACCTAGAAATAGGAATTAGAACTAGAAGAAATGTAGGAAATCTAGTAGAATTTTTTACATTTCAATCTCAGTTAGAACCTAATACTATTGAAGAATCCTTATAATATGAGAGTTGGATGTTAGTAATGAAAGAAGAGATAAAACAGTTTAGTAATGATGTTTGGGAACTTATAGAGAGACCAATCAATTATCCAGTTACAAAAACTAAGTTGGTCTTTAGAAATAAATAGGATGATCAAGGGATCATAACCAGAAAAAAAAAATATTAATAACCAAAGGTTATAATCAGGAAGAAGGTATATATTATGATGAGACCTTTTCCATATAGCTGGATTAAAAGCAATTAGAATCGTTTTACCCAAGGCATCTCATATGAATTTTAAATTATATCATATGGATGTTAAATCTTTCTTTTTAAATGGTTATTTGATGGAATAATTTTATGTTGAACAACCTTATAGTTTTAAAAATCCTCAAAACCCCAAATCTATTTTTAAACTTACTAAATCACTCTATGGCCTTAAATAGAAACCTAGAGTTTTGTATGAAAGATTGAGTTCTTCTATTTTGAAAAATGGTTTTACTTTTGTTTTGGAAGATCCATCACTTTTTAAGAAATTTTTTTGTTCAAATACTTTATTAGTTTAAATTTATATTGATGATGATATTTTTTTTCAACTAATAAAAAACTTTGTGATGATTTTTCAAAATTAATGCAAAAATAATTTGAAATGAGTATGATGGGAGAACTGAATTTCTTTTTAGGATTTCAAATTTTTTCAAAAATATTATGTAATTTTTTTCAATAAAAGTAAGTATATTATAGATTTATTGAAAAATATTGGACTTGATAACATCAAGACATATAAAACTCATATTTGTACCAATATAAAACTTGATTTGGATGAAGTTAGAAAACAAGTTGACAACAAGTTATATAGAGGTATGATTGGTATCTTGTTATATCTTACTAATAGCAGATCAAACATCATGTTTTCAGTATGTATTTGTGATAGATTTAAATTAAATCCAAAATAATATCATTTTACTGTTGTTAAAATAATTTTCATATATTTAAAAAGATCTGATTTTTAATCTCTTATTTACCCCAAAACTTCTGATTTTAATTTAATTTCATATTCTGATACTGAATTTAGAGGGGGTAGATTAGATATAAAAATTACCTCAGGAACTTGTCACTTTTTAAGAAAATACTTAGTTTCATGGTCTAGTAAGAAGAAACATTTTATTTCCCTATCAACCAGTAAGGCAGAATATATATCTACTGGCAGTTGTTGTGCATAAGTTTTATAGATGAAAAACACTATACTAGACTTTAGACTAAACTTTAATATTACTCCTATTTTATGTGATAACAATAGTGCTATTAATAATTCAAAAAATCCTATAAGTCATTCTTGGAATAAGCACATTGATATAAAGAATCGTTTTTATGAGATCATTTCCTTAAAAAGAATATATCTTTAGAAATTTTTTGTTACCAAATATTAGATGATATTTTTAATAAACCACTTCTGAGTACTAGTTTTGATTTTATTAAGGGGGGTTTAGGATTATTTGAGTTTAAGTGATTGTTTATTAATTTATTTTTAGTACTCTGTATTTATATTAGTAAATCCTTATTTAATCTATTTGATTTTTTTATTCTGTTTAATTTTAATTTGTTTTGAATATAATTTTATTTCAATTTTATTTTAAATTAAAAAAATGATAATGAGTACATCCTCGATCAGCACTAGAAAACCATTTTCCTTATCCCACTTTCTTTCTCCACTCCTACACATCCTTTCGACTTACAGAGTACCTCTCTCTTTCATTTCCCGACTACAAAAAACCCCAACCCTTCAATCCCTTTTGTTTCAAAACCTTCAAAAATAGAAACCTCATAAAGATCTGTTGATGATGAGTTGGACAAAAGTATATATTCTTTGTGAAAATATCACAAAGTCTTTTAAGGAAAGGTAATAGATTTTGGATATTTAGATTCTACGAAACTATTATTTAAGGAATATTTTCATTTTCAAGGTCCGATTTATGGTTTTAGAAAAGATAATATGCCAATGGTTTATGATATAGAAGTTAAATAATTTTATAAGAATGTTTCATTTAGTTTTGGTTTTGAAGAATATTCAATTATCTATAATATTGATAATAAGGAGTTTTCTTTATCCTCTGTGGAAATGAGCGAGATGTTAAGATTTCCTCAGGAGGGGGTGTTTCAATTCGATTTACGAAACATTGGTAATGGAAGACATGCATCTAAATACATCATGTTTTCTTTGTATGGGGTAAGAAGTGTCGAGAAAGTTTTTACAAAAGAACTTTCTCCTGACCACCGTGTGATGATGAAGTTTATTTAATTAGGGATTTTTCCTAGGACTATTGATCTTGAGAAGGTCCTCTATCGATACATGTATATGATGTTTCTATTTTTGAATTATATTAAGTTTAATTTTCCTTGATTTATGATATGGTATCTAAATCACTACTGCCACCCAGATCCCAAGATGATATATTATTCCTCTGGTAGTATTCTTTCTTTATTTATATGAAGGAAAGGAAATATAGTAAATATGTTTTTTGGAACTAGGTGTCACCATAGTAACATGTTGAATGTTGGAATAGTAAAGAATCTTGGTTTTGTCTGGATCAACTTGTGCAACAGTTTGCTGGTAGTTAGAACAGAACAACAATAGAAGTTTTTAGATACTGGTTAAGGGGAGCAAAGGGTTATCCCTTCTGTTGGTTTGGTATGCTAGATACCTAAAGAAGATGAAGGAACATCTAGGCTAGAAGTATCTTTTGTTAGAAAAATAAGAAGATTTTTAGTTAATATTCTAGAATTTGTTGCTGAGGCTAAGGTTGGAAATGTGGATTCCATTACACCTAGTGAACAAGGTGAAGCTACTAGTCATGAGAACTCATTAGATGAGAAAATTGAGTAGGAGGCTCAAATTCATTAACTTCAAAGGGAATAAATTACTGATCCTAGAACTCATATTTTTCCTGATCCTAGAGTTTTGGGAGGATCCGATTTGGGTAATAGATAGGAAGGAGTTGGTGAGCCAACCCTGGCTATAATTGAAGTTGATCAAGTAGGATCTAATTCTCCTGAATCTTTTGATTCTAAATTCAATGATCAAGTTATAAATATACAACTATTAGAGGCACATGTTTCATTTTTATGAGAACAGTTAAAGGATGAGAAGAAAAAGTTTGAATAGTATAGAGTTACTTAAGTACCGATATCAGATTATGAAGCTCAGAAGCTTCATTTGTGAGAATACAAGGAAAATATTATTTCAGTTGGAGATATTAAGGAGTTTATGGAAAAAATTTCAAGAAAATTTTATGCATTAAAATACAAATATTTCAAGAAGATATAGTTTGATGAGTTTAAGGTAATGATTAATAGAGAGTTTTAGTCTCTTAAGGAAAGAAATAGAGCATCTATCTCTTCTCAATAGACACCACCAAAGCTGCTTAGAAAGTTTGAGGAAATTACTTCTATTTTGGATGAATTTAATAATAGGATACACACTCTTCAGTGTGATATCATTCCTTTAAATGTGTTATTATAGAATTAGAGGCATCTAGTGAGTCATATTACTTCAAATGAATCATGGATGGAACCATTGATTAATCAATCCAAGGACAAGCTTACCTCTTTCATTCAATCTGAAGAAGTTGTGAATGATTTTGTAAATATCAATATGATTGAGAGATTAAAATTTGGAAATGATTCCAAGGAGCTGCTTTAGTATTGGATAGAAGTGTTCAACAAATATTTTCAGAGCATTCTTTTGAAGTTGATTGATCTTAGTAGTGTTATTCATGTCATTAGTCATCCAGAAGAACCCTATGTTCCTACTGAAACTGAACTCTAAAACCATTCATTTTTAAGACCCATGTTGATTGTAGATTATACTATAAGATTTGAATGTTTGTTTAACTTAACTTCAGTTTCTTTGTATTTAGATTTTTTACCTTTATTTCAGTTCAATACTTCACTGCCAATATTAGATTTATTTTTCTATAATAGAATTCATGACTATTCATTTTAAGTTT
Source organism: Viscum album (assembly GCA_963277665.1). Lineage (NCBI taxonomy): Eukaryota > Viridiplantae > Streptophyta > Magnoliopsida > Santalales > Viscaceae > Viscum > Viscum album. The sequence continues at coordinate 1,805,912,039 of OY728148.1, read as the reverse complement.
TGCGCTATATTAACTGTGGATTATTTAATTTATTCTTTTATTATCCATATTTTTTGATATCACAAAAGGGGGAGAATATTTAATATTGAAAACAATAATATTTCATATGAAAATTTTCTTTATCGAATCAAAATAATTCTATGAAATCAAAATTTTGAGAAAATTTTTATATCTAATTTTGTGTTTTACAAATCCTATATTTTATTTAATTTTTATTAAGGATTATGTTATTGGTTTTGTGATCATAAAAAAGTGGGAGATTGTTGGGCATGTATTGTCTCAATAATACTCTATGATTTATAATGATTTTAATGCACACAAATACCCTTGTTTGTTTTCTAATGAAGTTTTTTTAAGTGATCTTTACAGAAATTTATATTTTGTTTTAAAGTTTTTAGCATTCTGGAATGATTCTGGAAACACTATTTTCATCCCTACATTACACTATAAAGGATAAATTTTGCATACAGTATTAACCCTATGCTATGATAAAAAGTTTTTTTTGAACAACATCCTTACGTGCAGAAATTAGCAAGCGTATGGATCAGCAACCCTACGTTGGAGTTTGGATTCACTGTCCATACCCTACATTTGGGAAAGTTGAATGTATGGTTCATCTATGCTACATTCGGGATTTTATGTTGACAAGGATAAAAATATGGACCGTCATCACTATGTTACTTTTTTCCTTACGTTACATAAAGATGAACGTATGGATAAGGAATTCTATATGCGAAGGAACCCTGCGCTACTTAGTTCAACATTATATTGTATTCTCAATAGAGAAGTTCTTAAAGCTATAACTTTAATCTGAGATTGATGCAGCGGTCAAGTCAGAATTAAATACCAATTCAAGGATCATTTTTATTGTTTCAAATAACCATGTTTATTGAAGAAAATAATTCCTATTTATAAAGGAAGTTAAGACTCTCCTAGTTAATTAAAATTTGATTTTTTACGATCAACCCAGATATTCTTTTGGATATGGATTATTAAAGAAAACTATCATATTTTCTATATATTTCTTTAGAATATCTAAAAACATATATATCTATCAATGTGATATTTTACAACATTATTGAAATTATTTTAATAGTGATACAGTAAATTAAAAACTCTGATTAAAGGACTACATTTTAAAGATATACATATTATATCTTGTTCTACTGTAAGTTTTCTACTGTTCTATTTTGTTTCAATTTTAAATCAAAGATATTTTTGCATTTGGATCGCTTCAGACTATTTCAACATTGAAGATATTTTTTTCTGAAGAAGAAGATCCATCTAATGTCAATTGCATACTAAAAAAATTGTGAATATTTAACCTGTTTCAATCAAATCAATATCTTATGATTTATTTGATTTTTCAACTGCTCGTACTCTTTTGTGGTGGAATATCAGTTTCTCAATCTAATTTGTGGATAATTGGTTCTCTGTTATTGAATCAAAAGTCTTTTTTAATTATTCTTGTAAAGGTTTCAACTACCTATACTTGGTTTTGAAATTCCAGTCTTGTGATAAAAGGACCAGACTAGTGAAATTCAATAAGCTCGCAGAGAGAGTATTTGGTGGTGTGGACTAGGGGATATATGTTCCCCGAACCACTATAAAAATTTTTGTTCTTTATTTCTATTTATCTTTTGCATATTTTTCATAACATGAGGGAAAACACTACTAATCCGCATAAAACATAGTGGGTTTCTAAAGAAAGACTTGTGGAAGATTTTTATAAGACACAATTCACCCCCCTCTTGTGTGTTACTTTGTATATTCTGACCTAACATTTAGGATGTGAAGTGAAGATGTGAAGAAAACAAGCCATTCTGGATAATGTCAGTGTTTGTCACGGTCTGACACATATTGTCATGTTGTAACACACCACATGATGCCCTGGAAAAAAAATTAGAGCGTGAAACAAGCCGTGAGAAGTTCAACCCTACACATTACATGTTTTTTAATATTATTCATGTTGTGAAACTCTTAAAACTAACCTAGAAATGGTATTTTTGATGAAATTTATGGTGGAAACACATTTGAATGAACCACAAAGACCCATTATGACCTGAAACCTATTAATGGGCCATTTATGACACCCCAATCACTAACTAAATCCTATAAATAGATTAACAAGGGGTAGGATAAAATCAACCATTTTTTGAGGATTCTCCATTGAGATGTGTTGTTAAGGATCTACTACTTTTGGTTTTTTTTCATTTCATGTAACACATTATTATTCTTAATTTAGGTGTTCCATTTTCTTCTAATCCCAATTTATTTCTCACTCCCCATCTTCCGTCATGATCTCTTTAACTTAGTAATCGCAAGTGACTCACCCAAGGATTTTCCTTGGTGGAGGTTTCACAACATTCTAAATTATTATGCTTCAAGTATTTAAAATATTTAATTTAATTTTTGGTGGATGCGAGGTAAGTGAAAAAGTGTGATAATCCTCCACCACGATATGAAACTCACATTCATTCCTATTTTCAACCAAGATTCGGTGAAATTTGGTGTGCCAAATTGTTTTCTTAGTCATGCTAAAAATCCCACTCAAGGTAGGGAATATAAATCCATGTATGATGTAATGGATTGTAAAATTAAATTTAATTATGAAGGAACTCTCATAACTAACCCCTAAGGACCAAGACCATTCTTTTAACCTACTTTCATTATATTTTTCATCTATATTTAGGTTTAAATTTTTCATTGCATTATTTTTCACAACCCAAAAAAAAACCCAAAACTCATATTTCATTGTTTTCATAAAATAAAAGAAACCCCTAAAGGATTAGATTAGGTGAATTATAAATTAGTGATTGATTAAAATGCTACTCAAGTGATATTAACCTCATCAACCTCTATGAAACATTAAGAAAAATAAATAATCTTTTTTATAACCCTATGAAATTCATGTCAAAATTGGCATTTTTATTGGGGAGTTAGGAGCATTTCTTTCTCTTTTTCTACTTTCACATGTTTTTGTAAATATTTTATTTTTTTATCAATTAAAAAACCCCAAAAAAATATATTCCATGATGTATTCAAATTATGATTATTCTGTATGGACTAACTACTTGAAGGTGAGATATCAAGAATAAGAAGTTGATAAAATTGATCTAAATGATTGGGTGAAAAGGATGAGAAATACACTGAATGACTTAGGTAGAAAAATGGATTGGATGATATCATATTTCCATGCATCCTAAGAGAAACCCAAACCTAAACCAAATTCTGATTTGGATCTACCTAATTTTTCAAAATACATCAAATTGGTTGAATCCTTTCTCAAAGACTACCCACAACCCAACCATCTAGAGAACCAAATTCAAGAATACATTGAAGGGATAGACAGTGGATATGGAGAATCACATGTTGATGTGAATATGGGAAAAGATTTAGATCAATTTTTTTATGAATGGGAAGAAAATGAAATGCAATGTGATGTTATTTTCAACAAGGTAGAAGCATCAACACCTAAATACTTATTGCTAGTCATGGAAGAATAATACACCACCCAAATGGTGGAATTTAAAGAAAGTATAGATGAGCCTGAATACCTTCTTCCACCTATTACAAATAAACTCAAAGAGTCATTTTTTACCAAAGAAGAAATTGAAGCCAAACCAACTCATGGATTTAACCCCTTCTTAAACTCAATATCATTTAATTTTATTGAAATTAAATTGAGTATCACCCATACTGTTTTGATTTCACAGATTCAGCTAACTCTTATTATGCCTTAGAGGAAGATGAATAAAATAATGCAATTGATGAGGAACAAATGGAGCTCCACAAACACATTGAACATTTATTAGAGGGATTACATGAATATATCCAAGTGTCTCTTTGATAAGAGACCAAGACACAATATTCTTATAATAAAGGGGGAGAATTTACTATTTATTATTCAAAATTAAATTTTTTCAAATTAAATTTCATTCTAACTTCCCCTTTTATTATTATATTGATGAAGAATATCTGCAGAAACCATTGGAAAATGAAAAATATGTTTCCCAAGTAGTAATGAGGAAGGAGGAGGACCCATACTTTTTCATACCCCCTCCATGCAAGTTTTACCTTATTGTGAAGGGGGGAGATCTGGTGTACTCTATTCATGGAGTCCTCATCAAAAAAGAAGAAGTGAAAGATGTAAAGAAAAACATGTGGTTGTTTAAGTCCAAGAAACTCCACCCATTGACAGACTACAGATAATAGTCGGTACTTACCTTCTAGAGGCATTCAAAATCTAGGGCCCACTTAGGGGGATTAAACTATGATTTATCTCTTATTTCATTTATTTACCTTATAAGTATTTAGTTTTCAATTTCAATTTCAATTTCAATTTTAATTATTATTTTTATAAATAATAATTAGGATTTAGTCCTGATACCACTATCTGTTTTAATATAAATTTCATGGTCCTTATACTTACAAGAGTTGTTTTATTTTATAGGTCCATCAACTTGGCATAAGGTGGTTTCAATTTAAATTGGAGAAACTATGAAAAAATCACATTGTGTAAGGATAATTCACATCATTAATTTTATTTATTTCATGAATTTTATTCACATCATGAATGGAACTCACATCATGAAAATGCTTCATAAGTGTGATGTGAAATGAAAATTCATGTTGTAAAAAGGATTCACATCATGAAGTACTGTAGAACAGAACTTGTACAAATAGAACCATACACAAATTATACTAAAGATTAAATGGAAGGGGATTATGAGTTTCAATTCATTATTTTATGTTACTCTCATTATTTTAATTTTTTTTAGATTTAAAAGAAAATTGCATTCCCCACTTTGAACCCTTAAACTCTAGTGTCGATCTAGGAGACATAAGTTTATTACAATAATCATTATGTCATGTTTTAATTTTCATTATATACAATATTTGATTATTTAAATAGTAAAATTAATGAATAAGGTTAATCATGAGGGGATGAATTTTTAAAAACGTGATTTTGGGGAATAAGTTTATTTTTATAAATGTAATTATCATTATATTTGACATGTTTGGAACTTTTGAAATTTATATTGATTGGTTTATTATTTTTGTACATTTCCATGCATAATTTTCCCAAACCATATGTTCTCATCCTAGAAAAAATTTATGAACCAAATATTTTACATTCTTTATTTAGTATATTTCTTGAGAGGCCAATGAATATTTTATTCTATAAATTGTTTGGTATCTTATCGAAGATATGACTACATAGAATCAATTTTAACATGATTGATTAATTTTTATTATTTATCTCCTTTATACTTGGACCTACTTTGATATTGAACCCTACTATTTCTTGTAGAATCCATGAGTGACCTTCTAAAAAAATAAGCCATGTTATAATCCTATTATATCCATTCCTACCCTACTCATAGTATATCACATGATATTTAAAATATTATATGTGTGGGGAGCAATTATCCATGGTTGATAGGGATTTACTTCATTTTTTGGGGTTTTCATGATATTTAGGTAAATTTTATGTCTTCATTGTTCTTTTTTATTCACCTCTCTTGATAAAAATGGTTTGAGTATTTTGAGGATAAAAAAATCACCATTTCAAGACCAATGATCTTAAGATTGTATGTGGTTAGGTGGTGGTTGTGATATTTTTCTAAATCATAATTTTCAAAAAAGAAAAAAATAATTTTAAAAAAAGAAAAAAAAATAAAAGTAAAGAGAGAAAAATCCATTCATTATGCTGATATTTTATTATGTTTCTACTTTGAGTATTGAGATTTAGAGATGACATTTGTAGGAGTATTTTATTGGGATTCACTTTTGATATCATACAGTATACTAAAGATTCAAACCTCCTATTTGAGATTATTTTTATTCATTACCAACCCAACCTAATTCCTAGATACATCTGAACCATAATGAAAACCCCATGTGATTAATTTTGATTGCTATATTTATACGGTGGATATGTTAGATGCCTTGTAAGACTATCGTAAGTAATATGTACTTCAGGTATAAGCACAATTATATTTTTATTTATTACCTTGAGATATGAGTAAAAATAATTCAATGTGAGGTAAATTGAAAATTAGTGCACACATTAATGATGAATTGATAAATTAAAAGTTGAAATGAGAAAGAACATTTTTATTTTGAAAGTGGAAAATTAAAATTTATGATTAGATTTATTTCTTTAAAGAGTGGGGAGTTGGAGGAATTATTTTGTGTGAAAGTTTAAAGTTTATTTCCATTTCCAAACATTTAGTTTTATTTCTTTTTAAATTTAAATATTTTTAGAATGCATTTACTTTGAAACATCGTTGAGATTACATGCTTAAGGAAAAGAAAGTTCTAAGTGTAGATGAATTGATAGAGTCATATTTTGCATGATTATTTTAATATATAATACTTTGTTTTTACACTATAATTGACTAATCTTTCTAGTATTTAATCATTTTTGTAATTTGTGTAAGGATAGAAGAAATGTAAGAAAATCGGCTAAAAAGTGATGATTTCATGATAATGAAGATATTCCACAATATAGGACAAGTAAAGGCCTAATCTCAAAGTTCATAAATGAAGTTCTAGGATGAAACTAGGAAAAACCCTACTGAAAAAAACACCGCACCTTGTCAATTTCATTCATGATGTGGAACTTACAGGAATTTCAAACTTGAAGTGAATATGTGAAAAAAAACCCATTCTGAATTATGCTAGTATGTGGCATAGTGTGTCACATATGTTCACGTTGTGACACACCCCATGTTGACCTAGATTTTTTTTAAAATCATGAAACAACCCAAGAGAAGTTCATTCCTACACATTACATGTCATGAATAATATTCGTGATGTGAAAATCTCCAAACTAACCCAGAAACATCAATTTTGACAAATTTTATGGTGGACTCTTGCACCCTGATCGCAGGCATCTTTTATTTTATTCTTTTCTTGGTCTTACGTCTTTTATTTTATTCTTTTCTTGATCTCACGTCATTTGGACAAGGTTTAGTTTGGGTCCTGATTTGAATTTCTCGAAGTTTGTTTCTATTCTTGGTGGGTCTCAGGCCAGTGTGCAGTCACCGCACCATTAGCGGTTACCACCCATTCGGTCCTGGTGAATGCGTGGTTTCCCGATAGCTCAGATAAATAATATATTAAATAAAAAATTAAGTTTATTGGAAAAAGAAATATAAATGAAATTTTATAACGATGAAATAAGGTTAATGTTTAAACCATAATAAAAAATAATATTTTTTTGCACAGATGATAATATTATTATAATTTAATTTGATAATAATACTACTATTGTTAAATTATTATAAATATAATTATTATTTAAAATGAAACGAAACAAATTTATCTTTTTAATTATTATTAAGTTTGCTATTGGTATTATTTTTGTTGTTTTTGTTATTATTATTATTATTATCTTTTTACTAGTAATATTATTACTATTATTATTATTGTAAAATTAATAATAATATTATTACTATTTAAAATAAAATGGATAAAAAATTATTATTATTATTGGTTTTATTATTATTATCAGTTTTATTAAATTATTGCAATTATTATTATTATTATTATTATTAAATGAAAAAAATAAACTAAAACCTAGGGGAGGGGTGCCCCCCCTTTCGCTACTCCTGTGCAAGGCATAGACCAGGAGGTTTCCGATCACCATGTACCCAGCGTAGACTAGGCTCATTGCGGCTCCTTCACCCCAGTGTCGTCTGCCCGCCGCCCACTGCGACTTCACCTCCCCTCCGTCATTCGGTTGTCGCCCGTCGCGGCTCCCCCTCCCCAGCACCGTTTGGTTATTGCCCACCTCCCGGCCTTCTCCCGTCGCATCGCTGGCAGCCACCCCCGTTATGGCCAGCACATCCCCTCCTCGCCACCGCTGTCCAGCTGTCACATGGAACTTTCCAGGTGGGTCCTCTTGCATCCTTACCAGTGTTTTCTTGAACGTGTAGGGTTTGATCAAACCATAATGTTATGGTTTAGTTTTTTTGGTTGTCTGGTCCTGACCTATTTAGTTTGATCTAGTTATTTTAGGTTCGTCTCAAGTTGGTCGAGGTGTGGCTAGGGTTTGGTTGGGGTGAGAACAGGTTTTGCATCATCTTTCTGGGTGTTATTCATTGGTTGAGGTAGGAACCCAATGCACATATTCTTTAAATTTAGATTATATTTATTTCTTGATGTTTGCACCACTTTTTATTGCTCATTAGGCACTTAAAATCGTTAGAATAAATTTTTCCTTGTGAAATTAGGTGAGTTTTGTTGGAAACCAACTTTGTGTTGTTTAATAATTTTATTTAAATTGTTCAATTTGTTATTTTAACTATTCAAGTGGCGCATGTTATGATATGGTTTGTTGTGTGTGTGTGTTTAATCATAAGACAAGTTTTTGAATAGGTTTTGTTAGAGTAAATCCATGCAATACTAATTAAAAATTGTTTTATAAATTCTTATCTGGTTTATTAAATATTATAAGTGGTGCGGATTCTATTTTGGAAAAATTTTGAGGTGCGTTTGATTTCAAAAGTGGGTTTAATGTGTGGTGAATTTTTTTTAAGTTGTGTGCACCCTTTGTTTGAGAAATAGCTCAATTGGCTTTCATAATTGGTTTTAAATTCTAAGAATCATGTTTTGGTTATATATATATAACTATGATGTCCAAAGTTGGTGATTTGGAAATTTCTAAATGGATTAAAAAAACAGTTTGGCATGAATCTGGTTATATTTTGTGTGAAGGTTTTGGTGCAATGTTTTAGAAAAAATGTTTTTATGAATTGTTCAAAAAGTGTGAGCCTTGTTTTTAAGGTCACTTAAGGTGAAGATGGATTTGGAATATGGTTTTAAGGTAAAATAAAACACTTTAGATATTGAACTTGATGTGCATTTTTTTATATGAATTGTAAAGTCTTAATTGATGAAAGTCATGTTTTGAAATTAATTTGGTTTATGTGTGGATTAAAAAAACTATTTCTAAGTTTTTTTGTATTGAAAAGTGTTTGTGTGTATTTTTTTATTAAAGGTTCAATGCATAAAAATTATGTAAGATCCATTTGGAACCTTTTTAGTAGTTTAATGGTTCCATGCATGCTAAGTGTTTATCAAATACCCGGTTGGCCCTTATAAATCTGTTTTGTAATTAAAGTGGTAGTCAGTTTTCCTTAAATGTGTTTCCAAGTAAGTTCTGGAATTTCAAAGTGGTGTGTGTGTGGTTCTTTTCAATGTACTTTACCTTGTGTAAATTATGTGAGGCCTAGTTGGTACTTTTAAAATGATTATTTAGAAAATCCCTCTTGGGTTGGTCACTTTCCTTGTTGGTTTATGATGAAATGGGAGTGTCTTCGGCATGGGAAATCCCTTGTGTAATAGTTGTTTAAAGGCAAGGACTACTCCTCGAGGCAGTTGGGGTCATGTCGATTTATCTGTTACATGTGATGGTGTATATATTATTTTTTTAACGGTATGAAACACCCCCTTTATGAAATATAAATGGTAACCTAGCATAGCAAGGAGGTTTACTGAGAACGATTATTTCCCTAGTTAGATTATGCACTGCTAGTGGCCCATGGTGGGGGGATATTTTGTTATTATTGCTATGGGATTGGGGCCCTCAACCAAGCCAGGTAGGTAAATATTTGAGCATTAGAATGTTATAACTTCATCGAGAGTAGGCATGCCTTCGGGATGCATCACGTGTATAGTATGATATGGTCTTCCTCTGAGTTCCTAGGTTTTCTCATGTTCCTCTGATACTAGTACCCTTAGTGTTATTACCCTCATTATGTGGAACCATGGTATCATGCTTGGTTTTGGTACCCTTTTGTTTTGGTAAATTGTGAACTTGTGTTTATGTGAGACTATTAATAGGAATAATTTTTTATAAATAATAATCATCCTTCCCTTTTTACTGTTATAAAAATAATTCTTTACATTTTTTGTTTTCCTTTTTCCCTTCCTTTGAGCCTTATTTCAAATTAAGAGGGTAATTTATTATGCATGTTTGGTTTTAAAATAAAAAGTGTGAAAAACCCTATATTTTTATATTGTAGTTCAAATATTCTAGTCAATGTTTTATTCATTTAAGGGATGTGCATTGCAAATAGAATTATTTGGTCCTACCTACTAAGTTTTAATACTCATGCCTATAGTGTTTTCTTGTTTTTAGTTTCTACTACAGGTTCTAGTCTTGGTATGGCTTCCTCAGTGATGGTTGGTTCAGTTTCGTGGTTAAAGGTGACCAAGAGGTCACATGATGGTCAAAGTAGCACGGGTTCATTTTTAGTTTTGTATTTTGTTTCTACCTATTCATTGTTTTATGTATCTGCTCCAACTGTTTATTTATTTGTGTTCAGTCTTCGGATATTGTGGTTTTTTGGTTCGATTTATTTATTTGATCCTGGTTATTTTATTTTGGGCTTAAATCATTCCCACATGTACCTTTTGATTCTCGGCACTAGTTGTCATCCTGGGGGGATCGGGAACTCCCCTTAGGACTTGTCTTAGACCGGCTAGAGTGATTGTTTCAGGGTCTACTTAGGTTGGTTCATGAAAAAATGGTATCAGAGGAGGCCCTTGATATTTGGGATGTTTGGTAGATGTAGATTAGGATTATCGGGACTTGGGAGGTAGGATACGAATTGGTTCCTGATCACCACTGCTCGTGACGAGATCTAAGTTACTATGGGTAATCCAGGTTTTAAGTCTTTCGTCTTGGGTTGTTTTGGATTGAGGGATGACAATGGAGGCGAATCGGTTCACGTTGCGGCCTCACATGAGGTGGTGACCCATGTGAATTCCAAGTGTCCGGCTTAAGGTCCTCTTAGTGTTATGCCTTACTTAGGGCATGGCTCACCACCATGTTGTCGGGTTATGAATATTCACTAGTTCCTAATTTCAGTGGGTTGTTATTGGTTTTGTTTCATTTTAATCTTGGTTGATGTGAGTGTGCATTAAAAGTGAAATTGATTTTGGAATGGAAAAGTGTTTCTTTTAAATTGTTTTAAAATTGGTGAAATAGGTTTTTAAAGAGAAAGTGTTTCGATTTGGAAAATTTTGGTGTGTGTTTGGATTTGATAGGGGAAAGAAGTGTTTGAACCTTTGTATTCTTTATGGAAGGTCATGTGTGTGTGCGTATGTATAGAGAGTGTGTGTGGGGAACCTGTTCATAGATGATGTAAGTGGGATTGAATGACCACACATGTGATGATTCATATGATGTCGTAGGTGGGTTTTAAAATTTTAAAATAAATGGAGGTTTTTTTAAAAGAAAATTTTACTTGTGTTTATTTATGTTTAGATTATGTGTATGTTTCCCTTGGCTTGGGTTATTTCTTTAAATGAGTTTTGTCCTCATGCTAATCGAAGTTGTGTTTTCGTGTTGTTCTGAGTATGCCACCCAGGAAGGTCACTCAGGTTTCCAATGAGTCATGCCCAGTTTTTGGTTCTTTTCATTTTTTGGATATATATCAAGGTAATCAAATTATATTAGAGGTATTTGTGTGGTTTGTGGAATTATAGTGGGCCTTCAGGTTTTTGGGAACTCTCGAGGGTGTTAAAGTTCATATCGTCCCAGAGTTATTTAAGGGTTCAGTTATAGACTAGTAAAGATGGTATATCTAATTGTAATTAGAGTTTTGGGTGTGGTTAATGGTGGTTGGATTCCACGACGGTTCCCCATCTGTAAAAGAGTGCATGTTGGTGGAACTTGTCGCCAAGAAACCATCTTCATCAGTGCTGGCACACAATTTATTGGACTGTTCTCTTGTGTTCCACCAGTGTGGCCAGTTCAGGCATTCTAAGTCATCTTCTTGAATCCCTTTGAAAATTTTCCACCATTGTAATTGTTTGAATCATAATGAGGAAGAAGGATTTGGGGACTGGAGGACACGAAGGACTGACTGTGAGGCAGGAGATGCTTCAGCCATCAGGACCCCAACCACAGGTCTTGGGGTGAAGCTCGCGCACTGTCAGGAGTTGTCGAGGGTGTGTGGAACTTCGGTCCAGATCTTGTTTTTAAATTTGGGGACAGAAATATCCAAAGTTTCCTTGTTCTTTTCTTGTCACCTTCATAAGCTCATCCTCGTTGTGGTGGTGTGATGAGCTTGTTCTACCGCAATCCAAGCGGCCTTATCTGTTCTTAGCATGGTTCCTAGATCGTTCTGATTCCTTGAAGGGTATTGGTCCCATGAATAAATAGACCTATTATAATTTTGATTTTGGTCTCAGTTGTGTTCGTTATGAAAATGTTTGGTGAAATCAATGAGTGTTTTCTCCAGGCTCTTTCTTAGTTGTGTTCCTTAAAGGTTATTTGTTTTCCTCCAGTGTGTTTTGGCTCTGTTTGTGGGGGGGGGGGGGATTCCTCTGTACTAGTGTCCCGGTATATCGGTTTGCTCATAATGGTTTTAGATCTTAGTTATTTTGATGGAACTATTATTCTTTTTCTATAGAATTTGGATTGGATCAGTTGGAAGTTCTTGCGTGCTTATCCCCCCTCGCAGGGGTGGCATGTTTGGTTTTTCCTTTTCTTGCTAGTGGATTCTTGTGGTGGGGATAACCCCTCATATTATTCCCTTGTTTTGAGAGTGGTTTCTCTTGGGTTAGTTGGGTGTGACTTGTGAAATGAATAGTCACCCTGAAACTCTTTGTTTCTTTTTGATGCGTTCAAGAATGGACTCAATCCTTGGCTATCTTTGAGATTGGTGACTTTATGGGGAAAGAAAGTGTCTGTGGTGGGGATAATTTTTAAACCCTGACTGCAGGAACTATTTATTTTATTCTTTTCTCGATCTCGCGTCATTTGGATGAGGTTTAGTTTGGTTCCCGGTTTGAAATTCTCAAATTTTGTTTCTATTTTTGGTGGGTCTCGGGCCAGTGTGCAGTCACCACACCATTAGCGGTTACTGCACATTTGGTCCTGGTGAATTCGTGGTCACCCGATAGCTCAAATAAATAATAAATTAAATAAGTTAATTGAAAAAATAAAGATAAATGAAATTTTATAATGATAAAACAAGGATAATGTTTAAACCATAATAAAAATAATATTTTTTGCACAGCTGATAATATTATTATTATTTAATTTGATAATAACACTATTATTGTTAAATTGTTATAAATATAATTATTATTTAAAATGAAATGAAACAAAGTTATATTTTTAATTATTATTAAGTTTGTTATTGGTATTATTTTTGTTTTTTTTGTTGTTATTATTATTAATTTGTTTTTACTATTAATATTATTACTATTATTATTATTGTAACATTAATAATAATATTATTATTATTTAAAATAAAATGGATAATAAAATATTACCATTATTGGTTTTATTAAATTTTTACAATTATTATTATTATTATTATTATTATTATTATTATTAAATGAAAAAATAAAATAAAACCTAGGGGAGCCCCCCCCCCTTCATTGCTCTTGTGCAAGGCATAGACTAGGAGTCCACTGACCCCCTTGCACCTGGTGCAGACTAGGCCCGCCGTGGCTCCTTCACCCCTATGTCGTTCGGCCGCCACCCGCAACGGCTTCGCCTCCCCTACATCGCTTGGACACTGCCCGCCGCGGCTCCCCCTCCCCAATGTTTTACGGTCGTCACCTGCCTCTCTGCCTTCTCCCATCACACCAACACCATCCACCCTTGTCACGGCCAGTACGCCCCCGCTGTGCCTATGCCTCGCCGCTGCTGTCCAGTCAGCATGTGGTGCTTCCCTAGTGGGTCCTCTTGCATCTTTGCCTGTGTTTTCTTAAACGCATAGAGTTTGATCAAACCCTAATGTTAGGTTTTAGTTTTTTGGTGGTCCAATCATGACCCATTTTGTTTTATCTTACGGTTTTAGGTTCATCATGAGTTGGTCGAGGTGTGGCTAGGGTTTGGTTAGGGTTCGAATGGGTTTTTCATCATCTTTCTGGGTATTCTTCATTAGTTGAGGTAGGAACTCGATGCAAATATTCTTTAAATTTAGATTACATTGATTGCTTGATGTTTTCACCACTTTTATTGCTAATTAGGCACTTAAAATCATTAGAATAAATTTTATCTTGTGAAGTTAGGTGCATTTTAACTGAAACCAACTTTGTGTTGTTTAATAATTTTATTTAAATTGTGCAATTTATTATTTTAACTATGAAAGTGGTGATTTTATGATATGGTTTGTTTCATGTGCATGTTTAATCATAATACATGTTTTTGAATGGGTTTTTTAGAGTAAATCCATGCGATACTAATTAAAAATTGTTTTATAAATTTTTAACTGGTTTATTAAATATTATAAGTGTTGTAGATTATGTTTTGGAAAAAAATAGAGGTGCCTTTGATTTCAAGAGTGGGTTTAATGTGTGGTGCATTTTTGTTAAGTTGTGCACACCATTTTTTTGAGAAATAGCCTGGTTGGCTTTTGCAAGTGGTTTGAAATTCTTAAGAGCAAGTTTTGGTTTTTTTATATAATTGTGATGTCCAAAGTTGGTGATTTGGAAATTTCTAAATGGATTTCAAAAAAATAGTTTGGCATGAAGCTGTTCGTATTTTATGTGAAGGTTTTGGTGCAATGTTTTAGAAAAAATGTTTTTATGAATTGTTCGAAAAGTGTAAACCTTTTTTTAACGTCACTTAAGGTGAGGATGGATTTGGAATAGGTTTTTAAGGTAAAATGAAATACTTTACATATTTAAATTGATGTGTGTTTTTTTATATGAATTGTAAAGTCTTAATTGATGAAAAGCATGTTTTGAAATTAATTTGGTTTATGCGTGGATTAAAAAAAGGATTTCTAAGTTATTTTTATATTGAAAAGTGTTTGCGTGTATTTTTTTATTAAAGGTTTAATGCATAAAAATGATATAAGATTTGTTTGGCAGATTTTTAGTATTTTAATGGTTCCAAGTATGATAAGTGTTTATCAAATGATTGATTGGCCGTTATAAATCTGTTTTGGAATTAAAGTGGTGGTCAGTTTTCCTTAAATGTGTTTCTAAGTGAGTTATGGACTTTCAAAGTGGCATGTGTGTGGTTCTTTGCGATTTTTTTTACCTTGTGTAAATTATGTGAGTCATGTTTGGTACTTTTAAAATGATTATTTGGGAAACCCCTCTTGGGTTGGTCACTTTCTTTGATGGTTCATGATGAAATTGGAGGTCCTCAGCATGGTACCTCCCTTGTGTAATAATTATTTAAAGGCAAGGACTACTCCTCTAGGTGGCGGGGTGGTGTTGGTTTATGTATTATGTGTGATGGTGTATATATGAATTTTTTTGAATGGTATAACACACCCCATTTTTGAAATATACATGGGAACCTAGCATAGCAATAAGGTTTACTGAGAATGATTGTTTCACTAGTTAGATTATGTACTGCTAGTGGCCCATGGTAGGGGGATATTTTGTTATTATTGCTATGGGATTGGGCCCCTCAACCAGGCCAGGTAGGGTGACGGTTGAGCATTAGGGAGTTATGACGTCATCGATAGTAGGCATGCCTTCAAGAGGAGTCGCATGTACAGCATGTCCTAGTCTTCCTCTGAGTTCCTAGATGTTCATGTGTTCCTCCGATACTAGTACCCTTAGTGTCATTACCCTCACTATGTGGAATTATGGTCTGATACGTGGTTTTAGTACCCTTTTGTTTTGGTAAATGTTGAACTTATGATTATGTGAGAATATTTTTAGGAAGAATGTTTTAGAAAGAATAAGCATCCTTTCCTTTTTAGTGTTAGAAAAATAAGTCTTTACATTTTTGGTTTTCTTTTACCCCTTCCTTTGTGCCTTACTTCAAATTAAGAGGGTAATGGATTATGTGTGTTTGGTTTTAAAATACATAGTGTGAAAAACCCTATATTTATATATTTTAGTTCAAACCTATTAATCAAGGTTTTCTTTATTTAAGGGATGTGCACTGGGAATAGAATTAGTTGGGTCTACCTACTAAGTTTTAATACTCATTTCTATAGTGTTTTCTTGTTTTTAGTTTATACTGCAGATTCTGGTATTAGTATGGTCCTGTCGGCGATGTTTGGTTCAATTTTGTGGTTCAAGGTGACCAAGAGGTCACATGATGGTCGAAGTAGTGCGGGTTCATTTTCAGTTTTTTATTTTGTTTCTTCCTATTCAATATTTTATGTATCTACTCCAACTATTTATTTATTTGTGTTAAGTTGTTGGATATTTTGGTTTGTTTGGTTCAATTTATTTATCTAATATTGGTTATTTTATTTTGGGCTTAAATCGTTCCCACATGTACCATTTGATGCCCGGCACTAGTTTCCATCCTGGGGGGATTAGGAACGCCCCTCAAGACTTACCGCAAACTAGCTCAAGTGACCAATTTAGGGTTGACTCAGGTTAGTTCGTGACATGGAAACACCTTTGAAGACCCAAAAATCCATATTAGGACTTGAGACCTATTAATGAGACATTTATGACACCCCGATCACTAACTAAATCCTATAAATAGATGTAAATGTTAGAGGATAAAGTCTACTAGTTCCCAAGGATACACCTCTGTATTGCACTGTTAGGGATCTTATGCTTTAGGTTTTTGTTTTATTTTTATTTTCTTTTCATTCCATGTAACACATTCATATTTTTAATTCAAGTGTTCTGTTTTCTTTCAATCCCGATTTATTTCTCTCTACACATTTTTTTCATGTTCTCTTTCACTTAGAAATGGAAATTGACTAACCCTAGGCTTGTCCATGGGGAAGGCTTCACGGTGTTCTAAATTATTATTATTAAATTATTGAAATGATTTAATTTAATTTTTTGGTGGATATGGGGGAAGTGAACGGGTATGAATATCATCCACTACAACATGAAACACACATTAATTCCTATTTTTATCCTATATTTAGTGAAATTTGGTGTAATGAAGTGGTTTCTTGGGCATGTTAAAAATTCCACTCAAGTTAGGGAACAAGAATCCATGTGCGATGAATTGGATTGTCAAATTGAATTTAATAATGAAGGAACTTTCATAACCAAACCCTAAGGATCAAGACCTTTTTTTAATCTATATTCATTTTTTCATCTGTATTTAGGTTTAAATTTTTAGTATAATTATTTTTTAAAACCCAAAAAACACCCCAAAATTCATTTTTCATTATTTTTATGAAATAATAAAGATCCAAAAAAATTATATTAGGTTAATTATAAATTATTGATTGATTGAATACGATTTTTATCAAGTGATATGACCTCGTTCATCCTTTGTTAAGCATTAGAAAAAAATAATAGGCTTTTTACTACCCTGTGATTGGTGTATCTATTGTTCAAACTGATACCAAGCTTTTGAAATGAACTGAGCTGGTCGAGTGTAATAATGAAGCTTTTGAAGGATCATGCACAACCAGAATCTTAGAGGAGCTCAACTTTCAATTAAAGAGGATGGTTGGTACCACTACCAAATCTAGTGTGTATGGGAGATCAACTATACCGAGACCTACCTTTTTTAATATTATGTTATCATAACTTGAGGGAGATGACCACCGAGGACCGAAGGATAGTGGATGACTAATGTGGATAATAGGAGTGCCAACCGATATTTCACTTCCAAAAGAGGAAAGATGTGCCCAATCTTGTTGAGGATGAATACATTGTTCTATACTCCAGAGGAAGAACATCATCAAAACATGTGAACCCAATGTGTGTCATTGAACCTTTATTGTTGTTTATGGAATTTCAAACCAAATTCATGTTGGATTGAATGATTTTATTTATCATTTATTTTTCCTTTTTCATAGGTTCATGTTTGATGTGATTTTAATGTTTCTCTAGACCATTGAGATTTCTGATTCATTTTTATGCATATGAGGTTCTTGATGATGGCTTGAGTGATTTCTAGGTCAACTGAAGAAGATGAATCTATGGGGATCATCTATCCCCCATATTCAGGCTATATATTTGGAAGGGGATACATGCATGGTGTTCAGTAAAATTCTTTAAATAAGCTTCATCCTATTTGTGATAATTCAGATCATTGAGGAAGGGTCTTCACCAATGTAGTTTAATAATTCCATGAGCTCTAAATATTATACTAGTTTGGGAAATTACATTGAAGTAAATATGACTCATCATTGTGTACTGCAAGGAGTGTCCATGATAGAAGATTTTTGTTATGGGTATTAAATAATGGTTTCATAAATATAAATTATGACATTTATTTTAGGATAGATGGGGCACTTTGAAGGAATAATTAGAATTAAGGAAACCATTTTTTGACATGTGGAATATTTTTTGGAAAGCATTAAATGAAATAAATAATTACATTTGAAGTGGGATAAATTTTTTGAATTTTCTTTAAGACTGTAAGAAGTTGGAATTATATTCAGACACATTTATTTGGATCCAATGCCAACACACAATGAAGAAATGATATTTTAAGAAGAAGTTGGCTCATATCACATGAGGAGGTTACAACACAATGAAAGGTGCTATGTGAAATTTTTTTCTTAATCATCAGCTTTATAAATATTCTCTTCTTTTTTATTCATTAAATAGGTGGCACTTTATGGGACCCCCAGGGGACATCACTCATTTAGTTTTTTGGAATCTCTATCTCTCTCTCTCTCTCTTCTTCTCCTCCTTCTATCTAATGTTATTCTCAGTTTGTAAATAAAAAATTTTTGATGTTCATTATTATTCTCAGTGTGTGATCTATTACCTACAGACATGGAGGAATAATTTGTGGATCTAGTTCTAGAAGGAGAATCTTGAAGCTTCCTAGAGACCAAATATATTTTTTATCATCAATTTCATCTCCATTTTATTATTCTTCATGTTATTTAATTCATAAATTTATAATCTTTTAGTGAGATCAATTATAATGGCATTTCTTCAAACACTTCATGAGATAATGATTCATGAAACTGGTGAGTTGAAATAATCATCCTTCCATTGGATTAAACTCTTGGTGATAGATATTAATCTGATCATTTTAGTGAGTTTTTTTATCTTTAAAAAATTAGTTTGGTGATAAGAAATAGAGATATCGGTTATTTTGTAATTGGTTTTTTTCTCACTGAATTTTCTTCTCATCTTTTGTTTCTCTTATCCTTTTCTATTTCTATTGTTCTCATTTTCAATTCATCTTTTTTATCACCGTATTCTTTTTTTCTTTTACTGCTCATAATAAACAAAAATTAAAAAAATATTTTTGAGAGATCACTAGGATAAATACATTGGTTCCTTGATACTGACCCCTGGGTTATCCATTGTGTTGTATCTAGTAAAAATATAAATGTATCTTTAGTAGTTTAAATAATAGAATCTTACATAGATGTCTATTATCTGTGTCAAACCACTTGTTTCCTTGGGTGGTTTGAGATTACATTGATGTTTTGGATCTCGGTTATGGACTATTTTGATGTAATTTTTAGGTATTTATTGGTCAACATTAATTCTTAGGGTGATCTTGAGGTTCATTTTGAGTTTTGGGGTGAAACGAGAAGGTCTAGATGGGTTTCATGATTAAGTCACATGGTTAGTAGTAATCGTGAATAGCCTAAGATGCCTTATCTATCAACTCCAATGAAAATTGCATGTTTTGTTCATAGTTTGACTAACCATGTGGCCAAACCTTGCATTGTGGGAAATACTTGAAATTTTTGATGTTTTGGATCCTTTTCTATTTGGAGTTTCTTTTGATGCTAGTGTTTCTTGTTGAGAATAATGGTAGGGGATTATTTTTCTTAATTTTATGAGGTTTAAGATTGAATTATTCTTGATGAATCTTGTGTTTTGTGCTTTGTAGATGATGCCTCTTAGAAATACCTCATCTAGGCATAGATATGGTTCTGTAGAGAATAACCTACATGATAACCCTCCTTTTGATCTATCTCTAGTAGATTCAATTATTCCTATGATCTAATCCTTGGGTCAAGTGGTAAGTCAAGAGCATACATGGATGGTGGACCATGCACAAGAGTTTATGAGGCAAAACCCAGTAGTATTCCTTGGTGACAAGGGACCCAATGAGATTAAGGAGTGGTTGGGTTGTATTGATATAATATTTGAGTTTATCAAAACCCTTGAGATATCAAAGGTGGGATTCACCACATATGTGGGAGGGCCAGGTAGGAAGTGGTAAGATTCAATGGTGTTTATAAATAAGCACAAGTATCTCATAAGGACCACTATCAATGTGGATTTCAATTAGAAGTTCTACCAAAATACATTGAGGGTGGAGAAGTACCAAGAGTTATTGATGTTAGAGTAAGGGGGTCATTCATTGATGGAGTATATCGACCAATTAATTAAGTTGGTTCATGACTTCCTGGATATCCTCATCAATTATTACCTCAAGGATCAGTGTTTTGAGATG
This sequence comes from Viscum album, assembly GCA_963277665.1. Taxonomy (NCBI): domain Eukaryota; kingdom Viridiplantae; phylum Streptophyta; class Magnoliopsida; order Santalales; family Viscaceae; genus Viscum; species Viscum album. The sequence goes on along the minus strand of OY728148.1, from coordinate 1,805,891,731 downwards.
GAACTGAGGCTAGAGATCTGTTTTATACTCATCCTACTCTATCTACTTAATTATTTAGAGGTAGTTGATAAGTTAGTTATGGTAGAAGTGAATTTGACTAGAAATATAGTTATAAGTTGTGTTCTTTTAGTGGGTGGAATCTAGAGTTCCTCATCAGGATAGAAACGAAAGTAATAGGAGTCTCATTGGGCCAGTGGAAAGAGTGTGCAACAGTCCTCAGGAATGAAACCTATGGATTCTATGAGAAACAAGGATGTTTTTTACTATAAATGTAGGAAAGGTATACACAAAAGGCCGTATTTACCAGTGAATCTAAAGATGTTCCACTATTGTGTGATTATGGGAAATCTTTAATGTTTTTTCGGCTTGTTTCATGGGGAAACAATGCAGGTTTTATGCTCTTGAAGGGTTCTCAAGTATAGCCTGATGCTATAATGGGTAGAGTATCATGACCCTAAGGGAATGGATATTCACACTAGCTAAAGAAGGCTTAGAGTGGTCCAAAGTCTGCATGTCTTCATATAGAAAAGGTTGTTCTAGAAGATTTAGATTTTGAGTTGGACACCATGAGAGGTATGGTGTTTATTGCTTCTTCAATGGAATCTGTTTTATTTGATATGGACATGTCCCGTTATTTTATCTCACTGAAGCTGCTCAATGCCTTGGGTGTGAAAGCATTGTTTATTACATTTTTGATGGAATTTCTATCCCTATTGGGTATAAAGAAGGAGTAGGATTTCAAATTCCCAGTGTGTTGTGTTTTAATTTCTAATGTGGAAGTCATTTGGGATTTCTTTGTGTTGGACTTGGATGTTTCAAACCTCATCATTAGTATGGATAGGTTAATAATATTCAAGGTGCTACTTGAATATTATTTATGTTGATTCCAATTCATTACTTATGATGGGAGCACTCATGTCTTTCAGGGTGAGTCAGATCCATGGTCAGGGAGGGTGGGAATAGTTTATTCAGAAATGATGTTGATTTCATGCTAGTTTTCTAGGTTTTTCTTTATGCATTTTAGCAAAGTTTAGTGGGGGAAATTCCAATGATCATGGGAAAGTACCCTGAAGAGTTTACAGATGGTTTTTTGGGATTTCTACCCCAATGATAGGTCAATTTTACAATTATTCTACTCCTTGGGATGATCCCAATTCCCTTGTCATATTATTGGATAGATTCAACCGACATTAAGGATATGAAAGTCTAGCTAGAGTATCTTAAGGGAAATGGATTTATTTGTCCAACATGTCATTATAAGATCCACCGATGATATTTATAAATAAGGATGATACAAGACACTGAATTTTCATAGATTAATATAAGCTTAACCAGGTTACCATGAAGAATAAATGAATATTTCCTAGAATTTATGTTCTCTTTGATCAACTCAAAAGAGTTTGATGGTTTTCAAAGATCGAACTGAGATTCAGGTACCACTAGTTGAAGGTTCAGGAATAGGATGTTTTGAAGGATGCCTTTTGAAGATGGTATGGATATTTTGAGTATTTTTTATTCCCTTTGGGCTTACCAATTATCTCACAATATTTATGGAATTGATGTACCAGATCTTCCACTACATTCAGGAATCCTTCATGGCCATTTTTGTTGAGTACATCTTGGTGTATTCCAAGATGGAGGATTATAACATCCATATGGAGGTTCTTTTGGGTGTCTTAACAGAGCACCATCTGTATGCCAAATTTTCCAAGTGCTAGTTTTGAATCAAGGAAGTGGGATTTTTGGGCCACATGATTTCTGAGAGAGGATTTTTAGTGGATCCCAATAATATTTGAGTATTTATGTATTGGTAGTATCCCAATAATGTGTTTGAGATCCATAGTTTTTTGTGATTTTTTGTATATTATAGAAATTTTTTTCATGAATTCTCAATTCTAGCATCCCACCTGATAGCATTGACTAGGAAAGGGGTGAATATTGAGTGGGATGAGAAGTACAAGAGTGATTTTGGGTAGTTTTAAATGTGTTTTATATCCATGAAAGTTTAATTCTTCCTGATCCTAATAGAGATTATGTTGTGTATTGTGATGCTTCTAGTGTGGGTTTGGTATGTGTGTTGATGTGGGATGATCATGTGGTAGCATATGGATATCAAAAGATACACCTGCATGAGTAGAATTATCCCACCCATGACTTGACTGAAAATTGTTTTTTTTATTATTATGAAAACACTTTTTAGGGAAAAGTGAGAAACCATACAAGACATAACCATTTGACAACATCACAACTTCACCACTTCCCCACTTCCCCACATAAAACAATAAAATCCTTCATAGATGGAGTCATCATCAAGAAAAGTCTGAGATACCACAAACCAGGGAAAAATCAATACAACCATACCAAAAACCATTTTGACCAGCGAATCCACAACCAGAACATGAAGATCATTGATCCAAAAACCAGAACAACCATCCATCTTTCATAAAAAACACACCTGAAACATCAAGGTATCTTCTACCATCGTGAGATTATCCCACTGCAAACCATCACGAGCACTTACCAAAAGAAAATCACAGGAGGTCAGAATCAAATCGAGCCAGACACCAAATCTGAAATCAAACAAGCCATCAATCGAATCATCAAATATGGAATGATGAAGGAGCATTTACAACCAATGCTCAACACAAGTTTGAGAAACCCAGAGCATATTCAACCAAATCAGACCACCACCAAAACTCAAGAGGTGAAAATTGCAGCAGTAGGAAAAACCAAAATTGAAAACGAAGCAAAGAGGACAAGTCAGAGAACCCTTCACCATTGCGGGACGCCGTAGATCAACCAAACAAAACACATCGCCGCCAACAGTCCTACAGGAGGAAACCACCACGAAACTTTGAAGCATCCAATCTACCGCAGAACATTACCACAGCCCTCAGGATCTGATAAACCAGGATGACGTCACGCCTCCAGAGATCACGATCCCATGGACGCTCCAAAGAGTGAGCCGGCGAACCCACCCATGACCTATAATTTGTATCCATGAATCATGCATTGAGGATGTGGTGAAACTATCTCTTTTGAGGATCATTTTATAGTTTACTCATATCATAAGATCTTGAAGTATATTTTCACCTAAAGGGACCTAAAACTCATGCAGAGACACTAGTTATACTATCATTAGTCATTTGATTTTGATATTTCTTATACAATTAGGAAGGGGATATAGTCACTGATGCTTTCGACAGGAATCTTCTAGGATAGGTAGTTTGAGAATCAGTGGATAAATGGGTTCTAGTGAGTTTGTTTGTTGATCAGAGTCTGGAGGTGCAACATAATAGAGATAAGGTATTATTGGCTAGTCGGAAGGTCACACCCTCTCTTATTTAATGGGTTAGGAGTGGTCAGGTATTCAACCCTAAGTTTTAGAATATTAGTAATTCTTTAAATGGTGTGGAGACCTCATGATATTGGTCTTAGTCTCTCGATGGTTCCCTCCTTTTTAGGAAGTAGTTAGTTTATCCTTTAATATTGAGGTGGTATGTGGTGCATGAGGTGAATCATTCCAATTGGGTCATGCACTATGGGGTGACCAAGATGTTTTATACCTTGATAAGTTTTTATTGGTGGTTTGGGATGATACATGCAATTTCAAATTTCATTTCTAGATGATTGAACTTTTAGAGAATCAAAGTAGAGCATCAGAGACCAGTCAGTTGATGCAGTCACTTCCCATTATAGTGTGGAAGTGGGATGATATCTCAATGGATTTTGTGATCAGGTTACCTTGTACTCTGAGAGGAAAATATTTCATGTGGGTTATTTTTATTCATTTGATGAAATTGTCCCATTTTATTCCTATTAGAGAATTGAAAAAGGTAGAAGACCTTAGATTACTATTTGTTTGAGATGTTATTTTTCTTCATGGAGTTCCCTTGGTTATATTTTCAAACTAGGATTCATGTTTCACTTATCTATTTTGGAAGGGACTCCAAGGGGGCTTGGGAACCCAACTAAGTTTGAGTACCACATATCACTTGTAGATGGATAGTCAGTCTAAACGGACCATCCAGACTCTCAAGGATATGTTGTGAGCATGTGTGATTTATTTTAGAGGTTTATGGAAAATTAACCTACCATTGTATGAGTTTTGAAATAATAATAGTTACTAGGCCTCGATTAGGATGACCCTATTTGAGGTGTTGTAAAGGAGTCCATGACAATCCCCATTGTGTTGGGCTGATGTGGGTGAGCATTCCTTGGTAGGACCAAGCCTTATTTATAAAGTGATAGAGACAATAAAGATAATTCAGAAAAAGTTAGAAACATATTAGATTCACTATAAATAATATTCCTAAAGTTATTTTCATCCATTGGAGTTTTAGGTTAGTAGTTATATTTTTCTTTGGGTATATGTTTGATTGGGACACAATCTCTTTGTAAAGTAGGGAAATATGATGCCGCATTATATTGGGTTGTTTTATATTGTAGAGAATCTTGGAAATGCATCCTATCATTTGGAGTTTCCACCATGTATAACCTTAATCCATGGCATCTTTTAAGTTTCCAAGTTGAAGATATACCACCCGAAACTATCTCATGTGTTAGAGTGGTAGGATTTTTAGGTTGAGCCTGATGTCACCATTTTAGAGTAGCCTATTAGTGTCTTGGATTATAAAAACAAGGTGATACATGGTAAGTATATCACATTGGTCTGTGTTATCTAGAAGTTAGGTGGTGATAGCTATGAGACATGCATGGGATTAGAAAGCTTTAGTGAGGGAGCAATAACCTCGCTTGTTTTATTCCAAGGATGTTTGAGGACTTTTTTGGGGGGGAGGAAGAAAGTGGCATGGTGGTGAGTTTGTGACACCCATCAGATCAATGGTACATCAATTTTATATTTTTTATCATTTGGTTTGGTTTTAGAGTTCCTAGGTGTCAAGGTTTAAAAATGGGAGTTTTTTGGGAAAGACAGACTAGGAACACAGTTGGCGCACATTTTTCTGACCATGTAGCTAACCCTACGAGGAGTGATATTTGGGTGATAGTGATAGTTTTCATGTTTTGAGCATGGTTTTTTAAATCATGAAAATCCAAGGGGAAACCATGCAGTTGGTTTTTGGTGGGGTGGTATCACCCACATGGTTGGCGCATAGTTTTCCTAACCATACAGCCAAACCATGTCATTTTCCAGTATATTAAAATTTTGGTGATTTTATGAGAATAAACCTATATATTTATATAATATTTGGCCTTATTTATACTCATTTTAATGTATAGACCCTCTACTTGGTGTGGAATATTATTCTATATCCTCCTTGGTGGATTATCCTTGGATTCAAGGGTGGTTTTCCTTAAGGTAAGCCCCTTTCTTCATAGATTCTTCTTCTTTACCCCTTAAACCCTCTTATTATTCCTTTTTCAAGGATGTTTGTAACCTTAGAAGGGTTCTTGGAAAAATCTATGGTATGTAATGAGATATTTAGTATTTTTTTTATTATGGATTAGGTGTTTTAGGCCTTCTTCTACCAATTCCGGGTGGTGTTGTTGAAGGCAATGAGGTCAGAAATGATTTTGAGGTAGGTGTGTCTATTTAAGGGTGTTTTCCATGGATTTCCTTTAAATTATAAATCAAATTTTGTTTTTTATTATCAAATTGCCATTTATTATTTTATGGTTGATTTTTATCCCATGATTAATGTTCTTTATGGATTGGTTTGACAATTTTGGTGTTTAAAGAAGGTTTTTAAAATGGGAGTGGCTTGTATGCACTCTATGTGTTTGTTAAAATGGTTAGAATATGTTTTATGGTTTTAAATGAATTTATAAAATATTTTTAGAAATGGTTTTCCATTTTTAAAATTAATCTTATTCAAAATGGGCTTATTGGTGTGTGAAATTGTCTCATGAAATGGTCTTTCATGTATGTCACTTTCTTGTGATTATATTGGCATGGATTAGCACATGGTTTAACTGGGGTGTGAGTGAGAGGTTATCCAAGGGACCATGATATCCTTTATGGAGGAAGTCTTTGAGACCATACATATGTTTCTAAGGGACCATGAGATCCTTTTGGTAGGAATTCCATGAACGATTCCAATTATTTATTGAGATACTATGATATCTCTTAGAGTTGGTCCCTAGGAAGACTGTGAGAGCTTCCACCTTGTTAGCAAGCTAGCATAATTGGTTTAGAATCACTCACATCAGGCCCTTATTTTTAGATCCTTAGGTGTAGTTACTCATGCCTGATTGGTTTATATGTGTTGTGAATTTAATTGGCCCCGTGTCATTTTGATATCATGTGTGTTATGCCCATTTCCATTTATATGGTTATATGATGTTGACTTTATGATCACCCTCATCATGTCTTATTGGATATATTGATCATGTGGATCCATTTGGGGTTGTTTTTATATTTTATCCACATTGAGAATTATTTTGGAAAACATGTTTTATTTGAACTAGAAAACCAAAGGGACTTCAAAGTCCTATTTGAAAGTTGAATGTCTTCAAAGTGTTTTAGTTTTGAAAAGTGTTTTAAAAATATTTTACTAGTTTTCAGGGAAAAATCCTTAAAAAGATTCATGATGTTATCCTACTGGGCTTTGTGCCTCACACCCTACATATACCTTTGGGTGTATGTTGACTTTGTTTTGTAAGACATAACTAAAGGAAAGGGAACTGTGTACTTGGGTGTATGTTGACTTTGTTTCAAGTTTTATACCTTGGTATGTATGTATTGGACTTATTTAGTCATGTTACAATTCTTTTGGGTTTTGAGATTTTAACTTGATATACCATGTATATGTCTTGTTATGACATGTTTTGTATATGATGTACATTGTTTCTTATGGTATATGTTTAGCCTATGTTGTGTTACTATAGATATTGTACTTTATGATTTTGAATAGGATCATATCAGTGTGTTCATTCTATTTCATGAATGGGTCATACTATTTTACCCTGGGTGAAATTGTTCCCAATATATTATTGGTTATGACTGATGTTTGTTGTCAGCCTGTGATGATCAACAATGTGCTTCAAGCTATGTGGTGGGCCAGTTAGAGTGATAGGTTGGGTCGATCTAGGTCATTTAATTACAAATTTCATCATGAATCACACCCAAAACACCCATAATCCACATTTACCATCATTAATTCTCTCCTAGATATCATATTTTGGTAACTATCCAATGGAAAAATCAAACCATTTTCATCACTCAAGTCATCTGCATGCATTTACCTATAAAACAGACATCACCTAATCCTTATTTGGATTTCCTTCAATGTCATAAAACCGTTTTCATGCTAGAAACCATGATTCAAAAGCTACAACATAAATTTTTGGAACACATAATTGATCATACAAAAAAATGGTTATATAGAAAAGTTTGAACCAATGATCAATCAAACATTGGTGATGAATGAACATACAATGGAGGGAAAAATCCCCAAAACACTAAAGTGAGAAACAAAAATGGCCTTGTTTAGTTTTTCCATCATTCACTGATGGAACTCAAAGATACATGTAGAAACAAGAACTCCTCCTTTATCACTTTTCATGTTCATTCATGAAGATTAGTTCATTCAATTGTCTGATGTAGAGTGATTCCCTTAGAGCTTGTCCAGCCCGATGTTACAAGGCATCTAGTAGCTCTTAATTTGCATTATCAACAAAATAATTAGTCAATTATGTTTACATAGAAACTCTATCCATTTCCTTTTAACCATAATCCATGGGGATCCTCTAATTTATGTATTGGATTTATATTATAATCCATCACCCAAGTTCATTAAGAGCATTGAAAACATAGATGTTGACATTCACTATTAACAACAAACACAAACACAAAAACAATCCAAATGGAACTTCAATATTCTCCTTTAGAATGTTTTCAATACTTTGAACTTTAAAACACAAAATATTCATATTAGTGGTTCTCACTACAGGTTATCTTTTCCTATCAACCTTAATGATAAAAAATTGGGGCAATACTTTATCCAACTTAATTTAAGGGTGATATCATTTACTTGAAATACCAACATCTACCCTTATTTATTTCTTTATTTTCTATATTATCCCCTTTTGTTAAGGGATTCTATTCATTCATTTTGATATAATGATTGAACTACATCATTATTAGTAATGATCCATCAGTTAATAAATTTAATGATTTGTTTTAAAACCTAGTGTAGAAAACAAGAGTTCATAATGTTGATACCAAATATTTCTATTTACTCATCTCAATGTTCCATGAGCTCAGACATTTACTTTTTTGAGCTTTAGAAAAAATATTTTCACTAAATTTTGTGAACCTACACCAAAAATTAGAAAACACATAAAAAGTTCAAGTGTATGTAAAATTTTTCCCATTATATTATAAAATCACTCCCCTGTGATGATTAGAATAACCACAAACCATAAGAGTTTTTATAGTGAGTAGAATAGCTCAAACATCAGTATATACATGAGATGTATTGAATTTATATATAATATAATAGACAAGTATTTGTAATCCTTGACTTATTTAGTTTCTCCCCCTCATGGGTTGTATTATATAATTCACCACCATGTTTAAATTCTTCCAGAAATAAGCATCAAGAACTTATAATATTAGTTGATAAACTTGATAACAATTGAAAATGAGTACTATATGAAAGCACAGTTCACTATGATGATTTAATTTAGCTATATTCCACTTTAATTACCTCTTCAAAGTATAGTCACATAGATAAGAATAAGGTGGATCTTATTTAGATAAATAATTTTAGTACTCGGTCTTATAATTGTTTCTCAACTTAGTGAAACATTTCAATGAAGCACTCAAATGTCTTTTTTTCTCCATGATAGTATTTGAATTAGGTTCCAAACATGAATCACTTTAGATAGCATGGATATTTTAACATAGTAAAAAATTATTAGCAGGAATTATTTTCTTTTCATTATCTAGTATTGGAAATTCAATCATTAATTCTTACTCCAATTTCATTGCTTCTTCCATAAAATCTAGTCATATGATCAATCCCAAGTATGGAGATTATCAACTAAGGACACATAGTTGGTGATGACCTAGGCTGGAATCTACAGTCCAAGGTTGTAAAGGCTTTGAAAGCTTCTGATAGGGATATAGTCACTACTATCATGGATCTTACCAACTAAGGTATGTGGCACTTTTTCTTTCTGTTCATTTTCATGTGATTTGTTTGATCTTCTTTGAGTTGGAAGTTTCTCTCATTCGTATTCCTTTTCAAATTTATTATCTTCATATGTAGTGTTAGTTACATGTCAGGAGTTTCTATTTAAGAGAATTTGTACCACATATGTATTTTCTATGACAAATACTATAAATGATCTATTACCTATAATTTTATTAATACGCCCCAATTACCACCCATGTAATAGTTAGATACTTGTTTGGATAGGTATTATAAAACTAAGAAAATGATCATCCCACATAACATAGAAGAGGTTTCACCTATCTCTAATGTATCTAGAAAAGAATAATGTTTTGTAAACTATATTATGTTTGTCTTAATGCTTGTTTACCATTTTAGAAACCATAACCTGATGTACATGTATTACATATGCTTATATTATAATTTTTTAAAATGTAATTTTTTTTTTGTATGATGAATTATATGAAATAAAATAGTAGGTATACTTTTTAATATATTAAGTGTATTACACTGAGTTAGTGATGACATAGGATAGAGTATACAAGGATAAGGTTGTGAAGGCTCTGAAAGTTGATGATGGGGAAATAGTCACTATTATCATGAAGCTTACCAACTAAGGTTTGTGGTACTTTTTCTTTCAGTTCAGTTTCATGTGATGTGTTTGGCCTACTTTGAGTTAGAAGTTTCTCTCATTCATCTTCCTTTTCTAATTTATTGTCTTTATCTGTAGTTTTAGTTACATGTTAGGAGTTTCTATTTAAGAGAATTTGTATTGGGTATGTATTTTCTATGAAAAATACTATACATAGTCTATTACCTAGAATTTTATTAATATGCCCTAGTTACCACCCATGAAATAGTTAGAGACTTATTTGGATAGGTATTAGAAAACCAAGAAAATGTTCATCCCACATAACATAGAAGTTGTTTCACCTATCTATAATGTATCCAGAAAAGAATGATGTTTTATAAACTATGTTATGTTTGTCTTAATTATTGTTTTCCATTTTAGAAACCATAATGTGATGTACATGTATTACATATGCTTATGTTATAATTGTGTAAAATGTAAATTATTTTTTCTATATGATGATTTATATGGAATAAAATAGCAGTTCTAATTTTTAATTTATTAAGTGTATTACACCGAGTTGGTGATGACATAGGCCAGAGTCTACAGGGCCAAGGCTATGAAGGCTCTGAAAGCTGCTGATAGGGATATAGTCACTGCTATCATGAAGCTTACCAACTAAGACTTGTGGGACTTTTTCTTTTAGTTATGTTTCATGTGATGTGTTTGTCCTGCTTTGAGTTGGAAGTTTCTCTCATTCATCTTCCTTTTCCAATTTATTGTCTTCATCTATAGTTTTAGTTATATTTCAAGAGTTTATATTTAAGAGAAGTTATAATGGGTATGTATTGTCTATAAAAAAACTATACATGGTCTGAATTTATTAATACCCCCTAGTTACCACCCATGTAATATTTATATACTTGTTTGGATAGGTATTAGAAAAACAAGAAAATTCTCATCCCACATAACATCGAAGTGGTTTCACCTATCTTTAATGTATCTAGAAAATAATGATTTTTATAAACTATGTTATGTTTGTCTTAATGCTTGTTTACCATTTTAGAAACCATAATGAGATGTACATGTATTATATATTCTTATGTTATAATTGTGTAAAATGTAAATTATTTTTGTTTTATGATGAATTATATGGAATAAAATAGTGGGTCTACTTTTTAATTTATTAAGTGTATAAATTATTATGGAAGAATTATTTCCCAAACCTGAATATAGCTCTGAGATGTCCAACATGCCATTCTCTATTATACTAATCATAATAATTTTCAGTGTATGGTTCCTTTGATCATGGATAAAGCTTAAATAAAAAATGGGCATCTTGGTAGAAATATTTTGATATCGTATAAATTATACATAGGCATGTCACATGGGATGGTTTGTTGAACCATGTTTTTGTATGACCCTTTCCACTTTCTATTTATTTGTTATAGACCTGACTCTGGTATACACCTTCCCATTTCTATGAGATGGGGACCACTAACTGTAATGAGGTTATCTCATTGGGGAGGGAATCCTCATTACCTTAACCTATTCATATCTTTTTTAAAGTGTTAGGATCAAAGATGGTATGTCAGGTATGGATCCTTTCAATATAATAAGTTTTTAGGTTGGTGGTGCCAACATACATTATGCTCATGGAATTTATATAGAGGTATGTTAAATAAAATTATTTTTTATTTTTGTGTTTATGGTGCTTGACATTGCTGGTTTCTATCCAAATTGATATAATTTACCAATTAGAAAATTAATATACATTGGATGGTCTCACCAGAAGATATCTAACATTTTTGGGATTTTTATGTAATGATTTCACCATCCATATTTAAGGTACTTCATTATAGACTTCTAATATGATTTTATTGATAACTAGATGTAAAGTTGTTTTCATCTATATTCATGTAAATGAGTAAATTGATCAAAATTATACATTTTCATGTATTTCATATATGTTAAAAACATGGTGGTTTTATAATGAGTATTATATGATCAAACTCTGCAGGTGTACTCTGGTGGACATGTAGTTATGGGGTCTAACTTGTAGGTTCCAATAGGTACTAATTGATATTTTGATGATATATTCTTTTTGTACATTGTCATTGTTGGTATGAGTCATGTGCCTCTTTATTGAAACATTTTATATTTCATACATGTTTATCGTTGATTCTTTTTATGACATATTTTTAACTTTATAGAATGTTATTATTTTTTGGCCAAGGAGATTTTAAGTTCTAGTGATGATGAAAAGAGGGTCATGTTCCGTCGGATGGAAGAGGAAGCGGTGAAGCTGGAGGGATCTGCTTCTAGATATGGAAAGATCTATCTGATGTCTAAAAAAGAGAAGCTTGGATAAAGGCACAAACTACATGAAGAATGAAATTCAAAGGCTTGAACGTATTCTTGGGAAGTCGATCAGCCCTACTAAATCATATGAGTTCACTCTCAAGAAGAACATCATGTCTACTTTCATGTAATCCCCATCCTTTAGAGTTTCATTCAGCCTTCAGTTTGGAAATATTCTCAATGCTTTGTGGGTGGAGAATTGTTTTTATGGGTGGCATAAGTTCATTTTTATGATGGGTTTTTAATCTTGTATTGATAATGCACAATCATGCAGCAATACAAATTTTTAGTATTAACATTGTATTAGAATCTTGGGTTGTGTAGTATAGGTGTGGGATATTTTTAGTATTTACCTTGTATTAGGATTTTTTAATAAATATTTTTTTTACAATTTCTTTAGGCTATATCCATGGTTTTCAACTGTGTCTATAATCTGACGTGGTAGGAACTATAGCCATGGTTTCAAATCGTGGCTATTGGTGTACTGCCACAGTGGAAACCGTGACTATAGTTGTGACTGTATTGCCACGCCAATAGGATCCATGATCTACCAAACCGTGGGTATTACCTATAGCCACAGTTTTATGACCTATTTTCATGGCTTCAAATTGTGGCTATAGACTAAATTTCTAGTAGTGTCTTTAGAAAATGAAACCTCTTTGAAATAGCCTATATACCATGTGAGGAATCACTCAAAAACATTTATAAATCCACTTTTTCTATCATATATATGAATAATTGAACAAATAAACATTTATAAACACCAAGAACCAATTGATATTCCAAATAAAGAAAACACACAAAAAAACCTAACTTGATTCAATGAGGATCAAGTCAGAAGTCATTGCCTTTAATAGTGAACACTCAAAAAAGAAAAACAATGTCCCCTCTAAGATCTAGCAACCAAAACCCATAATATTAATTCACCCCCAAACCCTAATCCAATCCTAGTAGCCCCTAGGGTTTTTTAGAGGAAGAAAACCAAGAGAAAACAGGAGGCGTAGAAAGAGAAAGAAACAAAGAGAAAGAAAGGATTTACCATGAGAATTTCACTTTGAAAAGATGAAGGAGGATAAAAAAATTGAAAGAGGAAGGGGGGTAGATCCTTCTTTATGTACTAAGAATAGATTAGTCCAAATGAGAGAGAAATAATGGAAACCCCATTAAAATTTTAAAGGGGAAAATGGGAAAACTAAGAATTTAAAAATCAAAGCAGATTTCCCCATAGTGTGACCCTTCTTGCTATAATGTGGTGTCCCTCCCAGACACCACTTATAGTGTATCCCTTAGGGATATTTTTTGGAGGTTCCCCCAATATTAAAGGTTGGGTCATTGAGGCCCCTAGACACCATGACCTCCATGATGCGGTGTTGAGTCCTCCACCAGACACCCTCCACAGCATAGCCTCCTACCTATATCATGGAGCACATTGAGCATTTAGAACCAAGGACCCTAAGAACCCAGAAAACTATGGAGTGGCCTTCTATGCTTTATTCTAAAGGGAATCCCTAACCCTTACTCATCACCCTTCCACCTTCTCTCACTACCCTTATGCAGCACCCTTCACCCTTACACAACACCTAAAACATACCCTTGCACAGCACCCACCATGATGCAGCCTAACCCCTATGGAATGGCCTTCCTCCCTCACCCTACATGACACCTCTACACAACTTTGAACCACACTTACAAAACTCAATCCATGGAACAACACCTACTCTATCAAAAATCAACCCATTTTCCTTGAAAAATCACAAAGTCAAGGAGGGAGGATACAGTGTGGTTTCCTAATGCTATGATGTGGCCTACTGCAAACCGAGTCTGAAACTCCCTAGGACTTCTAAATCCACTCAAAAACACCTAATAACCACCAAAACACCAAAAAAAAGTTAAAAACACATTTATTTTGATAGTAACATTGATTAAAGGAGATGGCTCTCCCCTTTTAGGGGGAGGGTTTCATTTTCTGGTGATGGTGGGAAGCTCACGGGGTTTCCCCTTGCGGTGTCTAGTCTCGATGACGTTCTTCTCTATGGATCTAGTCTCTCCATATCCAGTTACTGGGATTTTAGTTGTGGAGGGAGACTGTGTGTGTGATGGAAAGGATTGAAAAATCGGCAGGATCGGGTCTCGATGTCGGTGATGGAGGGTTCCTTCGTCCCCGATCGCTCTTCGCCCCCCGCGGTCGTTGGTCTCTCCGGATTTGGTTTCTCCAAATCTTGTTTCAGAAAGCTTTTGTTGATGGATCTATGATGGGTGCGGGTCAGCGGGGATCTAGTTGCGACTTTGTGAGGTGGGGGGTTAGGGCTCGGCCTTGCAGTGGAGGCGTCTTCGTCGGTTGATCCATGACCGGTGGCGGGATCTGTGGTCATTGTGACAGTCTGTCGGTCTTGGTCGAGCCATCGTCGGCTGGAATATGGAGGGCTTCCCAGCGGTCATGATGATGGTGGTGACGTGGAGGAGTCTGGTGGTCGCTTCCTCATTTGCGGGGATCTGGCTGTTGTGGCGACAATGTTGTTTTTAGTGCGGGATCTAGGCAGAGTCTAGATTTGGCGACGTGGCAGTGGGTCTGGTTGCGGCAGGGTCATGTGGATTGCATGGTTATGGGTTGAATTTGGGTTTCTTCTGGGCCTTGGTCCTTTGTTAAGCCTTGTGTTTGGGTATATGGGACCTTAGGACTTGTGATTTGTAATGGTTTTGTGTCATTGAGCTTTCGGGCCATTGGATTTTGAGGCCTTTGTGCCTCTAGGTGTTTGGATTTCTAATGGGTTCTCCCTTATCCCACAAAGGGGTTGTGTGTTTTTTCTCTTTTTTAATAAAGGGGATTTCCTCCAACTTTCCTAGCCAAAAAAACATAAAATAACCCAAAATTATATAAAATTAAATGACAATAACATCAGTGTGTAACAATTGTCCCCACTGTGTCACTTTCTACCCCTAAAAGGTCCTAATTACAAGTACATAGAATAAGAAGGGAACCCACCATAATATCTCATCCTGAGAATCGGGTGGGTGGGAAGAAACTAGAGGAGTCCTAAGAAAGGAATCCTCTAAACACAAATAATGATCCAAGCCAAAGAAACAATTCTATAAATTTTTTCAAATGTCTCCAAGAACAATGTAACCATAATCACCAAAAACAAGTTCTAAAAGAGGTGAAAACTAGCATAAGTCACCCCACCATTTTTGAATTCATCTAAAATAGTGAAATTAAAGGAGGGACACACTACCAAACTATGACATTGATCATGAGAACACATCCCCAAGAATTTCCAAATAATAAGTCCAAAGAACTAGATCTAACTCCCCAAAGAAAACACAACCCAAGAGAGAGAATGTGTTATCCATAAAACAGAAACCATCAATGAACCCCACAACACACTCCAAGGAAATGAAGAAATAATCTTCCAACATGCCTCATCAAGAAAACAACAAGGGTTCAGACCTAGATCATAGTGATAAAAATGGTAAATTAATACCTAAATCCTGGAAAACCATCTCATAACAAACACACAAAACTAAAAAGTAGCACTGACATGTGCTCAGCAGCTTGAAGGAATCACCTATCCTAATTACCCAAGCATTAACCTAAAAGGTCTCCCAATTTCAAATAATTAAGAATCCAACCTCAAAATGGACATACCACAACCACACATCCCAATAAAATACAACCTAAAGAAATGAATCACACATAAAACCAAAATTCATTACCATCCATCAAAGAAAATCCTGGAAATCTTTGATACATGCCAGATTAAAATCCCCAAAACAATAGCCACCCAAACCAAAATACACCTAAGAATTCTCTTTTTCATAACTCAACTTGAAAACCGTATGAAGGTTGATTAAGTGGCCACATCAATGATAGACCCTCAGGTCTTTTGAACAAAATCAATTAGAATTCCCAGGTAGCCTATACTTGAAGTACACAAGATGCATCTTCTTCTTTATATTTTTAAAGATACTGACCCTACCCAACATTCCCTTCCAGCTTAGGCCAACCAAAACCTAATTTTCATCTTACATATCACCCCCACTCGCTTCAACCAAAACACCCTAACTAATCTCCACTAGAAGGGTTATAGTAACTACCCCCTTATGAGATGATAAACTAGATTCAACCACAACAGCTTCAAAACTTAGGCTAAAGACACTCAGATTCAAGAGGTCATGGGAAAATTCTAAGGACTAAGGAAAATTCGGCTCCACTAATTGACTTTTGAGTCTAGATAGAGTCGACATGTGGAGAAACCACTCCAAAAAATGAGAGGATCTATCCTGAAGATCATCCCAGTGAATGAACTTTCCACAATTCTTCAAAGATTCTCTGGAAGGCATGTTTTAAATACACAATACATAAACCAAAATTAGTCCATATTCTATAAATCAAATCACAAATCTAAATCATAAATCAAAATAACTCCAAAACAAAACTCACTCAAGCAAACACATATAGAATCTCCCTTTTTTCAAAAAAAAACTCATAACCCTATAAAACTAATCATTCTTTTAAAATAATCCATTTTCATTTTCAAAATATAATTTTTTTAAAACAATACTTTCTATGTGAAATTTTCAAGAAAACCCTATTTCTAATCTCTTTATCAATTTCTTTATAAAATAAAGAGCCCACATAAAGTTTTTTCCCACTTCCCAATACACTTCTGAAATTTATTTCAATAAAAAATCCTCTTTGAAGCATTTCTCAAGCATAAAAAACAAACCATAAAATACTTTGAGCACCAATGCCCTAATTATCACAAAAAAATTAATTTTTCATTTTGTAATCAGTTATCTTTTAAAAAATTCTGAACGCCTGGTTTCAAACATCCCATGAAGGTTAAAAATTTTCACAAACAATTTATAAACTCCCCTTTTTCCAACCAAAAACTAGTTTTATAAAACATGAAACAGTCATCCCAAGGAAAATAAAAAAAATAGCATGATAAAAAATATTTGAAACCAAGACCAATAACATCATTTCCATAACCATAACTCCTTTATTTAACATCACACTAATGGTAAGCACCATTGGGATCAATTTAGAAAGCAAGGGAGGCAAAATGAAACTTTTAGAGGAGAAACGTCATTGTGCATGATTTGGATTCATGGGTTGATAAACAATGTGCCAACCATGCAATGGGCTCTAGAATGGTTCCAAAACTATCGACATTGGCTTCTCATGGTTTTCCAGACCATACAAGTTAATCGTGCAACTCAAGTTCTTTCTCTATTTTCACCTCTAAAATTCAACAAAACCCTTGAAATCACTAAGATAATCATTAGGGATCAAAACTTCCTCATTACACATTAACATCCACCAAATACATCCAAAATAAAACTCAAAAAAAATAAAATCCCAACCACCCATGGAAAAACAAGGTTTGGTTGTCCAAGCACTTTTCTGCATCATCCACCTGAGTCTCAAAAACCATCATAATCTCCTTTCTACCAAGACATGACCTGAATATAAAGAGAGTGATTTGATACTATTTTATTACAAAGAAACCCGAGTCGTCCCAAAACAGGGCACCTGAGCCGGCCTGTAGCATACCCGATGCACATTTCTAATCACCTTGGGCTGGCAACAAGTGCTAGGGTCTCAAAGCATAACCATTAGAAATTTCACCCTCAAAAACCATGTAATCACACAATGGTTTCCACCCAGAAATCTAACATGACCCATCCAGATGTTGGATATCCACAACACCATTAAACAGACATCAGTGAACCAAGTAAGATGTTGTGATAATAGTAATGTAGCCAAATATAGTATGAAATATAAATAAATAAATCAACTCAAACATTGAACAAAAAAAGTATCATCAAAAAAATTAACTGAAAGAAATCTGCATCATTAAGGATGATATAAAGGCATCCAAAACTAAAGGCAATACTAAACCATATCGGCCATCTCCATGAGATCCCTTGGTTATTCTCCATATCCCAAGACAACCACCACGAAACAACCCAAATACTCGACTCAGGGAAGACCAAAAGCCAAGTCACCTAAATAGAAAACTATAAGAGTTGGATACATCGATTGGCATATGCAGAGTGTGAGTAAAATGAAGCTCGGTAGGATCCCACCAAGGATTTTATGTTATCACTCTCAAATGGAATTTTATACATTCAAGTTTGAAATAAAAAAAGAAAATTAGTTGTTCATACATAAGAGCATAAAATCCAATATCACTTCTGCAACCATTTTATAAAATTCGCATTTTATTTCCTTCAAATGAAAACAATCAATTTAAAAACATTTCCCCTACCGAAGATTGCTTTTTTAAAAAATCCATTTTAAATCCAATTTCAAATCCAACTTATTAATACATATTCTCAATGCTCTTTAGAAACACTTATAAAACAAAGCACTAAGGATGTGCATCTCTAATGAAATAAAGTGTGAAAGCATAAATCACAGTTTCATAGTACAATGGGAAGCAAACTAGGTCATAACTTAATATATTCCTAGATGATACTAATACATGGGACCAACTACCAGTTGATCACGGAATAGTCTTTGATGTGCCGATCAAATTAGAATTTATAATTTCATACTCACCACTAGATAACAATAAGCAGAGTCGATCAACGAGGAAGACCGGTGAATATTCTAGGGGCTTATTAAATACCTAATCTATTGAATATAGCAGGAAATAAGGATTAATTTTCTTTTTATATTTTTGATTAAAGAGAAAAAAAACAATGAAACAGAAAAGGAGAAGAAACAAGATTGGAAATGAGAAAAAAAAGATGAGCACCGCAAACAACAAGAAGAAGATGCATGAAAAATATAATTATTTGGCTTAAAATATTTTCTTCTTTCATAGAAAATTAATTGCAAGTGCATCAGTGGAAATGACTATATTAATCTATCTTTCCAAGAGTTTAATCCAATGGAAGAATGATTCGTACATCTCAACACTTCCAAGATTCATCTAACTATAAAAGTAATCAAAATAATTTTCAAAAAAACAATCTTGTAGAAAGGTTCCGACGAAAGAAAATTCAATCTCAAAATGCACAAACAACATTACAATCATAATCAATCTCACCAAAATATTCAGATGTAATGAATAAATAACGTGAAGTAAGAATAAAACCAGAAAATTCTATTCCCTATACAAATTTTTAGGCAATCATTTTCTGTTTAAGAAGTTTATATGACCAAAATGAAAGAGATGCACAAAAATGAAACAGATAGAAAGAGATTCTTCTCCATTGAGTCGAAAATTTCATCTTCTTGCTTCATCTTCAATTTTCTCCCTTCAGTGAAGTCCCGCTCATTCTCATCAAGAAAGATCACCTTGTAAATTAAATTTAATTTATTTTAGGATCTTTAAAATTTGTGTTTATCACATAGATAAGCAAAATTTAAAATAAGATAAAACATACCTTGATCCATGAGATCTTTTAGTTGAATCTCCTTGATTTTCTCCCACTTAAAAGGATTTCTATCCTCTGCCTCTTTTCTCTTCCGCAGAAAAAATTGATGGAACGTACCAGAATTAGATTGAGACTTAATTGTAAAGGACAGGACCTTTAAATAGGGATAAAGCAGTTATATGGGTGGTTACTTAATGACTGTCAAAGTCCATCAATTGACAGTTTTTTATCCCTTAATATCCCATTATAATAATATTAAATTAAATCACGTATCACGTGAGTTATTCTAACATTCTCCCACTTAACTCATGTGATATTTCTTTATGATATTTAATATTCAATCAGTCATTTATGCGCATTTATATCTATTCTATCATGTATACAACATTCATCATAATAAAGGATAATGTCCACATGAGTCATGGAGGTTGTATATTCTCTATTAATATACTCCCTTCCATGTACTACGTTATGAGCATTTTCCATATCATAATTATAATGGGATATATATATATATATATATATTGGTCCAACAATAATGACTTTATTAAAGAATGTGTCTTCTATCATTATTCAATCCAATCATGTATACTTATTGAAAAATATGCAACATGATCAAAACATTTATAAGTCCAAGTGTCAACTATAATAATCATAACATTCAATACATACAAAGAAACCTACTCAATGATAATGCCCATAATTTCAACATGTCCAATAAATGTCTTGGGTGGAAACCCTTTCGTCAAAGGGTCGGTAATCATAAGATTTGTGCTAATATGTTCAATTGAGACCTTACGTTTTTGAACTTCCTCCTTAACTTCAAAGTAATTTAATTCCATGTGTTTAGAACCTTTGGAATATCGGTCATTCTTGGAAAAGAATAATGTTGTGGTATTGTTACAATAAATTTTCAAGAGCTTGGTGATACTGTCGACAATTCCAAGTCCTGAAATAAAGTTCCGCAACCACGTACCCTAAATTGTAGCTTCAAAGCATGCTACAAATTCAGCTTCCATGGTCGAAGCAGCTATAACCAATTGCTTTGCACTTTCCATGATATTGATCCTTCGGCTAGAAGATACACATAACCAAAAGTGGGTTTTCTTGTATCAACACAACCAGCAAAGTCTGAATCAGAGTATCCAATCACCTCAAGATCATTAGATCTATTATAAGTAAGCATGTGATCCTTTGTTCCTTGCAAATATCGCAGAACTTTCTTTGCATCTCTCCAATGATCAAGTCCAGGATTACTTTGGTATCTTACCAACATACCAACTGCAAAGCTAATATCTGGCCTTGTACATGTTTGAGCATACATCAAGCTTCCAATAATAGATGCGTAAGGAATTTCTTCCATCTGTTTTCATTCCAAATCATTTTTAGGACATTGATTGAGATTAAATTTATCTCCTTTATGAATTGGAACCAGTGATGCTGAAAATTTTTCCATCCTAAACCTCTATAAAATCTTAATGATGTATGAATTTTGAGATAATCCCAATATACCTTGATTTCTATTACAAAATATTTCTATTCCAATCACATACTTGGCTTCTCCCATGTCTGTCATTACAAAATTATTATAGAGGAATTTCTTTGTCTCATATAATAGACCTAGATCATTTGCAGCAAGCAATATGTCATCAATATATAGAATCAAGAATATAAATTTACTCCCACTGATCTTCTGGTATATACACCGATCAAAAATGTTTTCCTTAAATCCAAAAGATACAATGGTATCATTAAACCTAATATACCATTGTTGGGATTCTTGTTTAAGTCCATATATTGACTTCTTTAATTTACATACCATGTGTTCCTTTCCTTCAATAGAAAAACCTATTGGTTGATCCATATATACATCTTCCTCTAAGTTTCCATTTAGAAAGGTTGTTTTAACATCCATTTGATGTAACTCTAAATCATACTGAGCTACCAATGCCATAATAATTATGAAAGAATCTTTCTTAGAAACCGGTGAGAAGGTTTCCATATAATCTACACCATCCTTTTGAGTGAATCCTTTAGCAACAAGTCTTGCCTTGTAAAATTCAAGTTTACCAAGAGAGTCATATTTGGTTTTGAAGACCCATTTATATCCAACTCTCTTGCATCCTTCAGGAAATTCCATAAGGTCCCACACTTTATTTTGTTCCATGGAATTCAACTCACATTTCATGGCATATAACCATTTATCAGAATCACCACACTTGATGGCTTGAGAATATGAAACTGGATCATTATTAATTCCAATATCATTTTCTATTTCATGCAGATATACCACATAATCATCAGAAATAGCTGACCTTCTTTCCCTTTGGGATCTTCTTAACACTATTTCTTGTGGTTCTTCAACCATTTCTTCATTGT
Source organism: Viscum album (assembly GCA_963277665.1). Lineage (NCBI taxonomy): Eukaryota > Viridiplantae > Streptophyta > Magnoliopsida > Santalales > Viscaceae > Viscum > Viscum album. The sequence goes on along the minus strand of OY728148.1, from coordinate 1,805,869,891 downwards.
GAATTTGGGAAACATTATGTTGTGGTTCTACTTGATTGTTTTGTGATGCAATAATTTGAGGAACAACAACATGTGAAGTTGGAATACAAGAAAATGGAACTTGAATTCTAGCTTCTTTAATTTCCACATATTTGGGACTTCACTCCCACTGGATTCACCATTCTCGATAAATCTAACATTTCCAGTTTCAACAATTCTCGTACTATGGTTAGGACAATAAAAACTATAGCCCTTTGATTTCTCTAGATAACCAATGAAATGTCCACTGATTGTTCTTGCATCCAATTTTCTTTGTTGTTGATTATATGCTTTTATTTCTGCTTGACAACCCCATACATGCAGGTGTCTTAAACTAGGTTTCCTACCAGTCCAAAGTTCAAAAGGAGTCTTTGGAACAGCTTTACTATGAACCCTATTTAGTAAATACACGGTAGTTTTTAAAGCATACATCCACAAAAATAAGGGTAAATAAGAATTACTTAACATACTCCTAACCATATCCATTAATGTTCTATTACGCCTTTCCACTACACTATTTTTTTGTGGTGTACCAGGCATAGTGTATTGTGCACATATGCCATGACTTTCTAGAAACTTTGCAAATGGACTAGGGTTTTTTCCACTTTCATCAAATTTTCCATAATATTCACCACCTCTATCAGACCTTATGACCTTCACCTTTTTATCTAATTGCCTCTCAACTTCATTTACATAAATTTCCAAGGCATTTATTGCTTGCGATTTCTCATTCAATAAATAGACATATCCATAACGTGAAAAATCATCAATAGAGGTGATAAAGTATTTTTCTTTACTGAATGAATTGACATCAAAAGGTCCACATATATCGGTATGTATGATCTCAAGGAGTTGAGTACTTCTTGTGGCACCTTTCTTAGTGTGTTTTGTTTGTTTTCCTTTAATACAATCCACACAAATTTTTAGGTTGGTAAAATCCAATTTTGGAATGATTTTAAACTTAATCAATCTCTCCAATCTTTCTTTGGAAATATGACCTAAACGTTTATGCCATAAATAAGAAGACTTTTCATTTACTAAACCACGTTTAGTACCAGAATCTTGATGCAAGTTCATAAGTGTTCCAGCGTACATATTATCAATATTTAGTTTATATAAACCGTCAAACAATAAACCAGATCCAATCATGCGTGTATGCTTAAACAAAATAAAATATCCATTCCCAAAATTAAAAAAGTATCCAGTAGCATCAAGTTTTGACAAAGAAACCAAATTTCTAGATATACTAGGTACATAAAAGGTTTCACATAATTCCAAACTATATTCACTATCAAGGATTAAACGATAAGTCCTGACAGCTTCAACTGGAACCTTCACTCTATTCCCCATGAAGATAAACTTTTCAGTTGGTCTTGTGATTTGGGTTGAAAGGAATCCCTGCATTGTATTCGAAACATGAGTTGTAAAACCAGAATCAATCCACCATGTATTATGTGTAACTTCAGCTAAGTTTGATTCATAACATGTATAAGCATTTTGCTTACCTTTCTTTTCAAACCAAGCCTTTTGTTTCAGACAATCCTTTTGGAAATGTCCAACTTTCCCACAGAAATGGCATTTATCTTTATTTGTGTTCTTCTAGTTCTTGCTAAAAGACTCATTAACCTTCAATGGTCCCTTTCCTTTTCCATGCTTCTTTCCTCCTTGATGATGCACATAATGGATGGAGTGGATTCCTTGACTCTTTAAACGTGTTTCCTCTTGAACTAACATACTATGCAATTCATGCACATTCCATTTATCTTTCATGGTGTTGTAGTTCATTTGGAAAGGTCCATACTCAGACGGTAATGAGTTTAGAACAAATTGTACAAGGAAACTTTCATCCACTTCCATTCCTAAAGACTTAAGTCTTGCTGCAATATTTGTCATTTCAATGACATGCTCATGCAAGGTACCGGAACCATCAAACTTCATGGTGGTCAATGTACTCATTAATATTCCAGCAAGAGATTTTCCAGCAGTTTGAGATCGATCTCCCACAGATTTTATAAATTCTTTAGCACTTTCAGTTTTAGGGAGACCTGACTTGATGTTACTTGCTATGATCATTCGCATGAACATCAAACTTAATCTGTTTGATCTTTCCCATGATGCATAATATACTTTATCATCATCACTACTATCATCAGTTGTAGTAGCAGGTTTCTCTACTCGGAGTGCTAAATCAAGATCCAATACACCAAGGTGAAATTGGATTTGCCCACTCCAATCAGAGAAATTTAATCCATTAAAGATTGGAACAGATGATGTCTGTGAGTTCAATGATGATGAAAAGCTAACTGCAATAAATACATGCTTAAAATTAATGCTTTGAAATAATAATAATACAATGAGTCAGACAAATTATTTAACATAAATGTGTATTAGTGTTCTCCTTTGGGTAAAACACTAATACACAAACATAATTGATACTAATAAATATAACTTTATTTGGAAATAATATATGCATCAATTAGATTTATTTACTATCTTTGGATATATAAAGAAATCTCATAATGCATAATATATATTACCAACAATTATATTCATAAATTATAAGAATATGCAAATTGCCTTTGGGCAATTAATAAATATCTTATAATAATGAATTTTAATTACTCATAAGATATCATAATAGTATCAAATTTATGAGCAATCAATATATATCATTTTAACATTTTTTTTTGAAACAATTTTAACTTTATGATTTGACCACTTTGATGATTAACAAATCTCATGCAATATTGTTTCAAAATAAAAAAATATCATAATCATAACATAGTTATAATTTTTTTTAAACATAAATCCAAAATTTTGTTTACGCTTTCTTTAATTTGATTTGGTGTCAAATTTAAAACTCCAATAATTATTTCAAATAATGATAAATCATTATATATATATATATATATATTATAATAATTTTGTTAAGGTTTGAAAAACCCATGACAAAAAGGTGATAAATAAATAAATAAATGCTAACATGTCACCTTTAAAACCATTTCGTAAAGGTAGGAAACCTTATCCATTTTTTTTAAACATTAAAACAATTTTAAATATAAAATTCATTTTATTATCAAAGATAATAAATAACTAAAGGGAAATTTCAAAATCTAAAATCAATGAGAAGATGCAGCAAATTGAGATTCCCAAAAAATAGGCACTTAATATTTGGGAAGAGAAAACAAATGCACAACAGATTTCATAATTGAAAAATAATAATAATAATTGCACAATGATTATTAAATAATGAAACAACACTAAAAAACACCCCATGATCGAAGAGAGAGGCAATTTATTCTCATTTAATATTAACGACCATTTAAAATAAGAAGAAAATAATTCAGATTTAACGCAACACGTTACTTGCAGAATGTAATCCAGATTTTTTTATTCTTATTTTAACGCAACACATAATAAATTTATACATGGAAAAAACACAGATTTCTTAACACTCATCTGATACCACATTTAAATTAAATTTCATTTATTTTAGGATCTTTAAAATCTATTTTTATCACATAGATAAACAAAATTTAAAATAAGATAAAACATACCTTGATCCATGACATCTTTTAGTTGAATCTTCTTGATTTTCTCCCACTTAAAAGGATTTCTATCCTCTGCCTCTTTTCTCTTCCGCAGAAAAAATTGATGGAACGTACTGGAATTAGATTGAGACTTAATTGGAAAAGACAGGACCTTTAAATAGGGATAAAGCAGTTATATGGGTGGTTACTTAAAAACTATCAAAGTCCATCAATTGATAGTTTTTTATCCCTTAATAACCCATTATAATAATATTAAATTAAATCACGTATCACGTGAGTTATTCTAACACACCTACCCCTTGATACCATATCTAAATGTGTGCATCAAAAAATGATTGAGTTCTCCTAAAATTTTCTGCTGCTTGCTTCCTTTTAATAAGGGAAAATTCCACCGACTGAATTTTTTCTCCATTCACATGTATCACTGGTAGTCATTTTTTATTTGGTCCTTATGTCACTACTCAAGAACTGTAGAAAAACTATTCCAACCACTACAAGCACATTCTGTTAATTATACCAGCTATGAGTAACATCAGAATGAAAACTGCTTCCGAAATACTCAACTCCCATTTTCATACGAATCCTACTTCTTCCAAAAAATGAAATCGGTCCAACAGACATGGTGCGCAGAGCTTCATTCAGACAAACTGGCGAACAACTAATGCATAAGGATCTTTGACAAAGAAATCACAACACATAGTACATGTAAGGGCACCATCATCTTCAGAATGGTACCTGAAATCAGTCTCAAAAACAAATGAAAATCCCAGATCTAATAGCCTCTTGGATTCCCTAGAGCTACCAATCAATCTCAACACTAAAAGTAGACATTGTATTTTTAATAAAAATAGACTGAACTCAACTTTGATAACTTCTTCAACAATCCATGCTTCAACAGTGCCGTCTTAAATAGTCGAACTCGATCAAGTCATCTTCCTTTAATCATAGATGACTTGGTTCGATCTCAACATAACCCCACAAAACATCTTCTTCTGAACTCGAATGACATGCCTTCTGGCAACCCCCCCCCCCCAATTTTTATGATCTTAGAATTTCAACAACAAGCCTAGGTTATTGGTTTAACATCATTGACTTGTAATCCCCTTAAATTGGGTTCACAAGTCCTGGATCAGTCATCTTACTCGGTGAAAATCGGGCTATGGTATCACCATCAATCGGCAACACAAACGACATGGATTTTTATCTACGGTGAAGGATCGGCCCCGATTTGTCTCCAACAAGCTCCAGATTCGACTCAGTCAGCGGCAACATCGACTGGCTCGGGATTCATGTAGTTCATACGACATTGAAGTCCCAGACTCATTCGATCTTCACTGTGATCGACTCAATCCCATTTAATTCAGCATCATGTCACGACCCAATCATGGGGGTCCTATCCCACACCAGCAAGAACATCAAAGCTTCGGTTCATCTGGTTAGTCCCTATGGAAGAGATGAGAGTCTCCCCGACAAAGAGGATGATGGTGCGTGTCAACCTTCACTCCACTAGTTGGGAGTTGGGGCCACTCTCCTGATGAGTCCATGGCAGGACGAAACCAGTGAACCTCACATATGAAGAGCTGGACGGTTAAACCCCGCCCGCCTTGGAGGGGGATGGGGTGCCGCACGGGTGAACCGCTGTGCTGAGACGCTCAGCCCGTGACAAGTGGTATCAGAGGTAATGTGCCTCGTGGTGTTGCGGAATGCTGTCGGACGCACCTTGGTGGTGGGAACGGAGTCTCGGGGTGTCATGCGGAGATGACACGATGTAAAAGGTCACGCTTGCGAGATGTCGGAGGAAGAGATGCCACTATGAAGGGTGGGTCTCGTGGAGGTGGTTTTCGACCCTGAGAGAGAGGGTGAACCATGGTGGTTTGCGACCCAGAACGTGGGTGGGCCATTGATGCTGACGACAAGGAAGGAGCGTCCCCTAAGGCCATGCTTGGTAACCGGTTAGTTGGAAGCAGTCGTGGACACACAGAAGGCCACGATCCTGCATGCACGAGGGCATGCATGGAATGGTGGTGGGAGAATGTCATGACCCAATCCTGGGGGTCCTTTCCCACACCAGCAAGAACATCAAAGCTGCGGTTCATCTGGTTAGTCCCTATCGAAGAGATGAGAGTCGCCCCGACAAAGAGGATGATGGTGCGTGTCAACCTTGACACCACTGGTTGGGAGTTGGGGCCACTTTCCTGATGAGTCCATGGAAGGACGAAACCAGTGAACCTCACATATGAAGAGTTGGATGGCTGAACCCCTCCCACCTTGGAGGGGGATAGGGTGTCGCACGGGCGAACCACTATGCTGAGACGCTCAGCCTGTGACAAGAAGCTTCCTTCAAAGTCCTTCAATAGACTCGGAAAGATCTCGGTGGCGGCTTCGCCTTCTTTAATAGGATCTATGGAATCTGGGTTGTTCTTCCTTGATCAACCAATTTCTGATGTGGTGAATGAGTTGTGAGCTCAGAAGGGTCCTTGACGATGACAAACTTGACTGTGGGTGATCTTCAATCAATGACAGCTGATCGGGCAAGGCTTCAAGCTCGACTGGTTTCTTTGATCGGAAAAAATTGGCTCAGCTTGTGCAGGCTCGAATCTCGGTTAAGCAGATCTCATCGAACAAAGGAGGAAATGAAATAGACTAAGTCATCTTCAAAAATCGATGTTGGGCATGGTTTGCGTTAAGTAGGGCTCGGCATGAAGAAGATCTCCATGCGGTTTAAAAGATATTTGGTTTCAAAAATCTTAGACCAACCGAGGGCTAAATCGAGCGTCAATTTGAAGGTACATGGAGCGCTATATTTGGCGCTCCCCTGCATCACTGTTAGCAAAAAAATTAATTTCTTTGTATTCAAAGTCATCATATTTAATTAAAAGTAAGAATATATTGATAAAATATTGTTTTTAGAGTTAAAAATAATGGGTTGGAGTAGTTTTCATTGTAGATAATTTCATTTTAGATACTTTGACCATCTAGAACAGAGCGTAAAAAACATCAATTTGAAGTAAAATGCCCCATGCAACCAAGTGCTAAATCCAACGTCAAATTGAGGGAGAGTTACATGGAGCGCTATATTTAGCGGTCCCCTTTAGCTTGTTGCATCAGTGTTTAATTTTTTTTTCATTTGTTTGTATTCAAAGTCATTATATTTAATTAAAAGTAATGGATATATTCATATAATATTGATTTTAAAGTTGAAAATAGAGTAATGGGTTTGAGTAAGTTTCATTGTAGATACTTCATGTTAGAGTAATCCTTACTCCATTTTGAAGTTTTGGGTTGGGGATGCTCTTACTCTGTTTTGAAGTTTTGAGTTAGAGATGCTCTTAGGCGGTATTTATGTCACACACCACCCCAAATTATGTGATGTGAAAATAGCTGCTTGAAATTTATCTTATGGTGGGGATGGAAAAAATTATCTTATTAGGAAGAGTTATATAACTGGTATTTCTCTTCCAACTGAAAACCTTTAACGATGCTTAAGTAAAATAAAAAATAAAAAAAATTAATAAAAGAAAATAAAAATAAATAATTATTAAAAATCCAAATAAAAAATCAAAATACATAATACATTAAAAATATAAATTAAAAGAAAAACTAAAACATTAAAAAAAATTAATTATAAACCAAAACAAAACAAAGAAAAGAAATAATAAAATACAATAATCACAATAATTAAATTACAAAACATAAAATTAATATTTTCATACAAAGATGAAAATGGAATAAACAAATTGTAAGAACCCGGTTCTTATTTTGTGGTACGGGTTTCTTTTTTCTCTTTTCCTTAAGTGTTTTTGAGAAAATAAGAAAAATGGAGAAAAAATCCTAAACTTTGTGACTACACACCATGTATTATTCCACACGTCGTGTACTTTGTTCGTGTGGGATGAGTACACAGGGTGTGTAGCCATGTTGGCGACGAAGGGCGTAAAAACTGACTACACGCCGTGTAGTGGGTATGTACACGTCGTGTAATCAGTCGGCAGGCAAATAGTAAGGCGGTGGAAGCAGCCGCCAGCCGGACGACAGTACATGTCGTGTACTCAGAATTCACACGCCGTGTACTCATGTCGATGGATGAACAGTGCTACGCTGGCGAGAAGATGCCCAAGGAACATTTAAAAATGAAAAGTACACACTGTGTACTTGAGAAGTACACTCCGTGTAGTTTGTTTTTTTCGCTTAAAATGGCAGTAGCCTCCCTTGTTCATAGGGAAGGTTTAAAACCGGAGGAAGGAGATGGGAGAGGAGGCCGGACCTTCGAGAATCTCCAGAACAGGCATTGGGAATCCGTTTTTGCCTCTGACGATCTCGTTGGAATCGCACGGGTAAGCCCTCCACTCTCCTTAAGTCGTTCTTGTCAATTCTTCCTCTAAGGGAAGTTATTTAAGTTTGAACGAGGTTTTCTGTCACGTCAGATCTACGTCGTTCTTGGACGATTCGAGGATCGTCGTTCGCGTATACCGTTCAGGGGCGTTTAAGGTAGGTGGATTGGTGTTTAATTTCCAATTGTTGTGAGTTTGTGTGAATTGTTGTGTCACGAACCCTTGTTGGGGTGTCGTGTGGCTAATTCCTTAGCTATTTTAAATACCTAGAATTTTATAGGTAATTAAATGTGATAATAAACTGCTGTTTGGGATCGTTTCTTGGATCCAGGACCACCCCGGGGTGCGTTCCTCTGTTTAGCCGTTTGGCCAGGATACCCTCAGGTATGCCATGTTTATTTTGCACATTACTTTTTCCTTGAGAGGAATTGTATGTGAATTGCTTGTTTATATGTTGGGTATGACCCAGTTACTTTTTTATCCCAAGGGCAGTGTTTTACTTAGCCTGAGGGCAGTGCATCATTATCCTGAGGGCAACTTCTTCCGTGCCTATGGGCAATATACTCTGTGCCTGAGGGCGACACTTTGTACGCTTGAGGGAAATATCTGTTATGCCTATAGGCAATTACCTGCGGGTTACGTTTCTGATTACCTGAGGGTAAGGATTTGCGTGTTTGAGGACACTGACTATTTTACATAGAAATTCACTGTGGTGGTTTCCTTATAAAGAATGATTAAATTAATAATAAAATGGCAACATAACTCGTAAAGTTAGTTATTTTTGAGTACTGCTTAGTTTATTGAATTTTATTACTGTACACTGTTGTTGCATATTTTCACACAGTTGGGCACAGGCCTTTGGGGGGTGCCTACTGGGATTTATTTGTCACACCCTGTTTGGGTCATGTCTTCGGCCCAAACAGATTACATTTCTGCATGTGTGGATAAAGGCAAGGGTCCCTATACAGGTACTTGATTGCTGCTGAGGAGTAGGGGAGCATGGGACCGGGCTTAGGTTTGTGATGCTACTGGTTGTTTTGTTTTGTTTTGTTGTACTCTGTATTGTACTGTATTGTATAGTTGTGTAACATGTTCTGGCTATTTTCTTAGAACTTGAGACATGTTGCATCATTATCTATATAACTGTTGGGTATCTTTTTACTGCAGTTGTTTATTTTAAATGTGTATGGTTTATTGCTTTTGTTGTTGTTGTATGCTTTTTATTTTAATCCACTACGCTACACTTTGACAAATGAGGGCATAGTTTCCCCACTATCAGACCTGGGCCATCGCTGCTAGTTGGCAGCCTCTGGCGTTTGGGGAAATGCGCTTGAGGTTGTGTGACCAACCGGGTTCGGGGCACCCGTTGAGTGGCACCCGGAACCGGGATGTTACAAAGTGGTATCAGAGGAGTTCTTTTCTTTTACTTACTATTTGGTTCCTTAGTCAAGGATAGGACGGGGACAATAGTTGGTAATAAGATGTGCTCGGGCGTAGCTAACCCGTGTACAGGGAAAAGTTAGTCTACCTCGTATTTTTGCAATTTTTATGATTTTCAAAATTTTACGGTTGATTTGATTTCACAGTTGGGTGACACACTTGTAATTATGCTTTTTATATTTTATTCATGGGTTCTATTTAGTTGCAACCTGATGAGATGAGGGTATGCCGTCTCATGAATCATTTAGGCACATGCTAGAAATCATATGTCATGCATAGTTTCCATGCCATGTAGGTGCATTAGAAATTGCATGTTGTTGTGATAGTTGTTGTGCTAGAAAAGCATGCTGTTTTGATAGCTGCTTTGATAAATACCTGCTATGTGATAGGGTAATTTTGTGTGATCTTGTTGATTGAATGACTCCAAACTTTGGTTTTTGGGGAGTATGGGCCCCCATTGACCGGAATTTGGTGGACCATTGACTATTTGTTTTGTTATAATACATATAAGATGCCAAACTTTGATTCGCGGGGAGTATGGGCCCTCATAGATCGGAATTTGGAACTTAGGTGTTGTTTTTCAGTATTTTCTGGGTTCTGGAGTAGTTTCAGAGGTGTACTATCCGGAAAACCCAGGATACACGCCGTGTAGTTCCTCGGACACGCGCCGTGTGTTCTTCTGTTCGGGAAGAAAACACAACTTTTTAAGTACATGTCGTGTAGTCACTTTCCATGTCAAGGACCGTGTTGGCGGGGACACAGGGAAGGGAAATTCTCGGGAAAAACACGTCGTGTACCGGATGTACACGTCGTGTAGTGTTGACCCAGAGTCCACTCGTGTAACTAACAACACGGACGGAGGAGACCTTAAGACATACACGCTGTGTCCACTATGAAACATGTCGTGTAGTCTGACCTGGGATCCGGCCGTGTAACTAACAACATGGGTCGGTGAAATCCTTTTGTGTACACGTCGTGTGTATATGGAACACGTCGTGTAGTGGGAGCCGTGTATCCGGCCGTGTAACTAACAACACGGGTCGGTGAAGCTCGTCTAGTACATGTCATGTACCTATGGGACACACCATGTAGTCCTGTCCGAGGACAGACCGTGTGGACTTAGCCGTGTGACTGGGAGATGGGGTGGCGTACACGCCATGTGCGGGTGTAACACACCGTGTAGTGTCAAGCCGAGTAGTCAGTCGTGTCACAAACGACACAAGCAGTTGGAAAATTACAACATACACGTCGTGTAGATGATATACATGTCGTGTAAGTTTTGTTCAATGGGAGTCGTGTGGCTTAGCCGTGTAGAAGGACCCGGGCAGGGGAAGAGAAGTCAAGTACACACCGTGTAGTCAGTATACACGCCGTGTAGTCTTGTTTTGCAAATCTTGAATGCCTTCTTCCTCCTGTTCCCTTTTTTGGGTCCCTTCATTTTCAGTCTTTGATAATCTTGATCTAAGGTGTGTGTTTGACCTTGTAGAGTCATGCCACCAATACGACCATGCGTTGTTCTCCAAGAGAGCGGCAACGATTATACTCCAGAGATGGTGGACCATGGGATACTAGTGGATCCTCCAGCAGAGCCAGATGCGGCGCCAACCATTATATCGGAAACAGGCACGGAGGTGCAGTTTCGAGAAGACTTTATGAGGTTCATGCAGACCTTTCAGGGAGCACCGCCGGCTGCCACATCTATGGCTGAGCTGACTTGTATATTCCAGCAGCAGCATCCACCTATGTTTTCAGGGGATGGCGGACCACAGGCTGCAGAGTCTTAGCTGGGGTCTATGCAGACTATTTTCGAGCATCTTGAGACGCCTCCAGGGTGGAGGGTCAAGCTCGCGATGTATATGCTGCATGATTCCTCCAAGAGGTGGTGGGATGTTACCACCCAGTCAGAGCATCACAGAGACATGGCGTGGGAAGATTTTCAGGCAATCTTCTATGACTTCTTCTTTCCAGAGATCCTGAGAGCAGATAGGGCTCAAGAGTTCATGAATCTGCAGCAGGGCACTATGTCGGTGATGGATTATTCTGCTCGCTTCACCGAGCTTCAGCGTTTTGCACCCGTTCTGGTGGGTGATGAGATGTTGAGAGCTAGGCGCTTTGAGGATGGTCTTTGATATGACATCCAAGCACTAGTTAATGTTTTCAGGTTGCCTTCAGTACATGCTATTGTGAACCAGGTGCTGATTATAGAGAGGAACCTGCGGAAAGCTAGTGGTGTGGGCCAGGGTGGTTCAGCACCAGTTTTTGGTATTATTTCTACTGGCAAGAGGAAGAGACATATAGATGTCTCTCAGGGTGGCAGTCCCAGCCAGAAGAATGTTTCAGGTGGCCAGTTCATGTTATACCAGTGTGGTAAGAAGGAGCACAAGAGACCTTAGTGTCCACAAGACCCAGTGGAGTGATGAGCTTGCGGCAAGATGGGTCATCTGCAGCGCTTTTGCAGGGTGTTTCCACCAGTGGCTAGTGAGAGGGGTTCTGTGCATACTCCACGTGCGGGAGCAGGACCAGCAACTTCTTACCAGTTGGGGAACTGGAATACATCAGGGCGTCTAGGCAGGGATGGTGATCGTGGCCGTGGTAGCCAGACACCAGGATCTCAGAGACAGCAGGGCGGGACAGCTTAGGGTAGCCAGGCTGTGTCGTAGGGCCACGGCACTGGGCAGACATATGCAGTGAAACAGACCCAACAGGAGCAGGATCCCAGACCTTCTACTGTCAGAGGTACTATTCTAGTAGCTTCTGTCTTATCTTCAGTACTTTTCGATACGGGTGCTACACATAGTTTCATATTTGTACCCGTTTTGGAGAGCCTTGCGCTCTGTGTTTCTTCTTCTTCTGCTATAATGACGCTAGATACTTCATTGGGAGATAGAACGGCTGGTGTGCGTCAGTGCAAGGAGTTCCCCCTTGAGGTTGGTGGGTGTCACTTCCTTTGGGACCTCTATGTCTTGGAGATGACGGGCTATGATTTCATTCTCGGGATGGACTGGTTGGTTCCCTTTCGAGCCTTTGTAGATTGATATTGTCACAGGGTGAGTTTCACATCACCAAAGGGTGGAGAGTTTCTATAAAAAGGTGAATGGGATGTTCAGGAGAGTCGATCTGGACCAGAGCATCATGGGCGAGGTGGAGTCACAACCCAGATTGCGAGTTTATATCTGGATGATCAGGGGACTTGTCAGACATATTTCCCTCCAGTGGTTGATCGTTTCTGGGATGTCTTCCCAGATGACTTTTCAGGTCTACCTCCGGAACGATAGGTGGATTTCTCTATTGAGCTTGTTCTAGTAGAAACACTGGTGTCCATCCCTCCTTATAGGATGTCCATGCTGAGTTGCAGGAGCTCAAGAGGTAGTTAGAGGAGTTACAGTCAAAGGGTTTTATCTGAACCAATACTTCTCCTTGGGGTTCGCTGGTCCTTTTTGCGAAAAAGGCGGATGGTACCCTCAGACTCTGTGTGGATTATCGGAAGCTGAACCAGTTGACGGTTAAGAACCGATATCCCTTGTCAAGGATTGATGATCTTTTTGATCAAATTTGTGTAGCACGAGTGTTCTTGGAGATTAACCTGAGATCAGGATATCATCATTTGTGTGTGAGATCATCAGATATACCGCTTACAGCCTTTCGGAGCAGATATGGTCTGTATAAGTACTTGGTTATGTCATTCAGACTCACGAACACGCCAACAGTTTTCATGGCTTTGATGAATCGTGTGTTCCATCCTTATCTAGATTCTTTTGTGGTAGTATTCGTGGACGAAATCTTGGTGTACTCTCACACTCGACACGACCATGCCACTCATCTTGAGATCATATTGAGTACACTGAGAGAGCATCGACTATATGCTAAGATCTCAAAGTGCCACTTTTGGATGGACCAGATTCACTTCCTGGGTCATATCATCTCAGAGGCAGGAGTTGCAGTAGACCCAGAGAAGGTGAGAGCAGTAGTTTCCTGGGAGCATCCTAAGAAATTGTTTGAGATACAAAGTTTCTTGGGGATGGCTGGTTACTACAGATGCTTCATACAGGACTTCTCCTGCTTAGCAGTGCTGTTGACTGTTTTGACTAAGAAGGGGGTGAAGTTTGTTTGGTCGAAAGCTTGTGAGACAGCCTTTCAAGACCTGAAGGGAAGGTTGACATCAGCACCAGTCCTGATACTTCTAGAGCAAGGGAAGATCTATACAGTTTACTGTGATGCATCAGGTATTGGACTGGGAGCTGCGTTGATGCAGGGTGATCGAATAGTTGTGCACAGGTCTCGGCAGTTGAGGCCACATGAGAGGAATTACCCGACGCATGACCTCGAGTTGGCTGCAGTTGTTCATGCATTGCGCTATTGGAGACATTATCTCTTGGGAGAGCATTTTGTGGTTTTCACCGACCACAAAAGTCTCAAGTATATCTTTACTCAGCGTGACTTGAACTCGAGACAGCGAAGGTAGGTTGAATACCTTCAGTACTTCGATTTTGTGCTTTCCTATACACCTGGTAAAGGTAATGTAGTAGTTGATGCACTGAGCAGGAAGACTCAGATATAGGCTATGTAGGAGGCCAGTGATGAGTGGAAGCTTATGGATTTGTTCTCTGAGATGCATGTGGAGGTGCATGATAGTTAGGGGAAGACCTATCTTTCTTCTTTAGCTGTGACTTCTACCCTCCTGGATAGAGTGAGGATGAGACAGCTATCTGATTCAGAAGGCCTAGTTCTATGGGAGTTGGTGGCAAGTGAGGACCCTCCTCCTAGGTGGACGATAGGCGATGATGAAATTTTGCGTTTCCATGGACGAGTATGGGTTACAGGGTATATACGTGAGGATTTGATGTAGGAGTTTCATGCTTCAGTTTGGACAGTTCATCCCAGAGTTACCAAGATGTATCGTGACTTGAGACATTAGTACTGGTGGCCAGGTATGAAGAGGGAGATAGTTGGTTTTGTTACGAGATGTTCCACCTGTCAGCAGGTGAATGCGGAGCATCAGAGGCCAGCCGGACTGTTACAGCAGTTACCCATTCCAAAGTGTAAATGGGATGATGTCGTGATGGATTTCATGACTGGTTTGCCGAGGTCACCTCGAGGCAATGATTCCATGTGGGTTATTGTGGACAGACTCACAAAGGTCGCTCACTTTTTTCCAATCAAGGAGACCTTCGGAGTTGAAAAGCTCAGGAAGTTGTATATTCGAGAGATTGTACATCTTCATGGGGTTTCTTGTTCTATCGTTTCAGATAAGGATGCCCGTTTTACATCTCATTTCTGGCAGAGTTTTCAGAGGGCACTGGGTACACAGGTGCTTCTGAGCACAGCTTACCACCCTCAGACTGATGACCAGTTAGAGCGTACGATACAGGTGCTAGAGGACATGTTGCGTGTATGCATCCTATACTTTGGGGGTTCTTGGGAGAAGCATATACCCCTAGTCGAGTTTTCCTACAATAATAGTTTTAAGGAAACTATTGAGATGGAACTATACAAGGCTTTATATGGTAGGCCATGCCGATCACCTTTGTGATAGTTAGAGGCTGGTGAGACAGCTTTACTGGGACCACATCTCGTGCAGGAGACTTCTGAGTAGGTCCAGTTGATTTAGAAGTGGATGGATACCGCACAGTATCATCAGAAATCTTATGTTGATCGCCGTAGACGACCCTTGGAGTTCGTGGTCGGGGATCAGGTTTTCTTACGTGTTTCACCGAGGTTGGGACACAGACGGATCAGGAGACAGGGTAAACTTTCACCGAGGTATGTGGGGCCATTTGAGATTCTGGAGAGAGTCAGGCTGGTTGCCTATCAGTTGTAGTTACCACAGAGGTACTGATCCATGCATGACGTCTTCCATGTGTCTCAGTTGCATCGTTATCATTCAGACCCGTCTCACATCTTTCAGCCAGAGTAGGTTGAGCTTCAGATCGATGAGTCCTTTGAGGAGCATCCGATTTGTATCATGGATAGGAGCAAGAAGGTTCTCCGAGGCCAGTCAGTTCCTCTCGTACGGGTGCTATGGCAGCATGGCCGAGTGCAGGACGAAACTTGGGAGTGGGAGACCGATGTACATGCTCAGTGGCCAAAGATGTTCTAAGATTTATCTTCACTACCCTTGGAAGGGAAATTCGGGGACGAATTGCTTTAAGGGGGGAAGTTTTTAAGAATCTGATTCTTATTTTGTGGTACGGGTTTTTTCTTTTATCTTTTCCTTAAGTGTTTTTGAGAAAATAAGGAAAATGGGGGAAAAATCCTAAATTTTGTGACTACACGCCGTGTAATATTCCACACGTTGTGTACTTTGGCTGTGTGGGATGAGTACACAGGGTGTGTAGCCATATCGGCAATGAAGGGATAAAAACTGACTACGCGCCGTGTAGTGGGTATGTACACGCCGTGTAGTCAGTCAACAGACAAATAGTAAGGCGGTGGAAGCAGCTGCCAGCCGGACGATAGTACATGCCATGTACTCAAAATTCACACACTGTGTACTCATGTCGACGGATGAACAGTGCCACGCTAGTGAGAATCCGTCGAAGGAATAGTTAAAAATGAAAAGTACATGCCATGTACTTGATAAGTACACACCGTGTAGTTTGTTTTTTTCACTTAAAATGATAGTAGCCTCCCCTGTTCACAGGGAAGGGTTAAAATCGTAGGAAGGATATGGGAGAGGAGGCCAAACCTTAGAGGATCTCCAGAACAAGCATCAGGAATCCGTTTTCGCCTCTAACGATCTCATTAGAACCACACAGGTAAGCCCTCCACTCTCCTTAAGTCGTTCTTTCCAATTCTTCCTCTAAGGGAAGTTATTTGAGTTTGAATGAGGTTTTATTTCACATCAGATCAACGTCATTCTTGGACGATTCGAGGATTGTCGTTCGCGTATACCGTTCAGGGGCGTTTAAGGTAGGTGGATTAGTGTTTAATTTCTAACTGTTGTGTGTTTGTGTGAATTGTTGTGCCATGAACCCATGTTGGGGTGTCGTGTGGATGAGGCCTTAGCTATTTTAAATACCTATAATTGTATAGGTAATTAAATGTGATAATAAACTGCTGTTTGGGATCGCTGCTTGGATCCAGGACCACCCCGGGGGTGTGTTCCTCTGTTTAGCCATTTAGCCAGGATACCCAAGGGTATTCCATGTTTATTTTGTGAATTAATTTTTTCTTAAGAGGAATTGTATGTGAATTTCTTGTTTATATATTGGGAATGGCCCAGTTACTTGTTTAGCTCGAGGGCAGTGTTTTACTTAGCCTGAGGGCAGTGCATCATTAGCCTGAGGGAAACTTCTTCCGTGCTTGTGGGAAATAGACTCTCTTCCTGAGGGCAACACTTTATACGCCTAAGGGAAATATCTGTTATGCCTGTGGGAAATTACCTGCGGGTTACATTTCTGATTACCTGAGGGTAAGAGTCTGCGTGTTTGAGGACACTGACTGTTTTCATAGAAATTCACTATGGTGGTTTCCTTATAATGAATGATTAAATGAATAATAAAATGACAACATAACTGGTAAAGTTAGTTACTTTTGAGTACTGATTAGTTTATTTCATTTTACTACTGCACACTATTGTTGCATATTTTCACACAGTTGGGCACGAGCCTTTGGTGGGTGCCTACTGGGATTTATTTCTCACACCCTGTTTGGGTCATGTCTTCAGCCCAAACAGATTACATTTCTACAGGTGTGGATAAGGGAAAGGGTCCCTATATAGGTACTTGATTGCTGCTGAGTAGTAGGGGAGCATGAGACCGGGATTAGGCTCGCGATGCTACCGGCTGTTTTGTTTTGTTTTGTTTTACCCTATATTGTACTGTACTGTATAGTTGTGTAACATGTTCTGGCTATTTTCTTAGAACTTGAGACATGTTTCATCATTATCTATATAACTATTGGGTATATTTTTACTGCAGTTGTTTATTTTAAATGTGTATGGTTTATTACTTCCACTATTGTTGTATTATTTTTATTTTATTCCACTATTCTACACTTTGACAAATGAGGGCATAGTTTCCTCACTATCAGACCCGAGCCCTCGCTGATAGTCGGTAGCCTCTGGCATTTGGGGAAATGTGCTTGTGGTCATGTGACCAACCGGGTTCGGGGCACCCATTGAGTGGAACCCGGAACCAGGACGTTACACAAATAAAATAAACAAATCTCAAACCAACTTTATATACACATTAAATTAAGCATTTAAACATAAAAAATGAGGTTTTACTAATTCTCAACAAATAAATCTCTTATACTATAATTAATTAGTTAAATACCTATTTTAGCATTAAAGATATATTAAAAATGACAAAACTGATGTGAAAAAATGCATGCAATACGAGCCATATCACCGACATATGTTGCATCCAAACTGCACAAGCCACCCGACCAGCCTGCACTTAGCATCATCAGGGGCGCTCACCACTAGTCCTGGCCTAGCGCACAACTAACAGTACACTAATAGAGTATGACTATCTAGTGTATCATAAAGTTAGAATGCTCACTTAGTGCCTACGGATCCCATGAAAGTAGCAACATGATGTTAGCAATCAATCATTCATACGATCAGGCATTAAAAAAATATAAATCTCACCTCGCCTCTAACGCCCTTGCAATAAACAGCCCCAACACTATCATTCATCACAATGGTAAGAAACACCCCCCATTAGGGGTTATAATACATGTCAAACAAGAGGCTCAAGAGGGTCTCATCCACACACAAAACCACTTAAATAACCATTTAAAGTGTTCAACGAGCCTTCTTTAAAACTGAATCGGAATACTCAGTCCATTACATTATTTGAAATTCCATTTCAAATCATTATTTCAGAATAACCATTTAAAACCTCATTCAAATCCATTTTAAATACCAACCCTTTTCTTCTAAAAATGTTCAAGAAAACCAAAACCTTCTTTTTTCTCAATTCACAACCCAAAAAGGTAAAAATCAATTTAATACACCAAATTCAATTGAAATAAGTCATGGAAACATTTTTACAAATACTTGACACACAAACACTAGGTGAAGTCTGTTTTAATTTAAAAGAAGTGCATCTATTAGAATTACATTCATCGGAATTTCATACACTGAATTATGGGACGGACGTGGGTGCATAAAAAAATAGAAGGACTTCTCCGTCAGTAGTGGGACCATTGGATTTTCACATCTACCGATGGATCTATGGTGAAGCATTGTAAGAAAAAAAGTTTAACAAGGTTGAAGGGTCATCGGGTTGGTAATCAGCCTCTGGAAAACATGTTTAATGATTTGGGTTTTCAGGGAAGAAATTAATATAGGATAACCACTTGTCACTTAGTATATAAGTGTGTGGGACCTTTAGTGAAAAGCATGATTCAATATGATATTTATTGGAGAGCTATTAAGTTGGTGAGGACTAACTGATTGAAAATTGAATTTTTTATCATTCATAAAGGAAGATAAGGGAACAAAAGTTTAATGTGGTATGAAGTGGTGAAGACCAATGGAATCCCCTTGTATAATATTAAAACAGTCCAAAGGTAAAGAACCAAAACTCAAGAAAATGTTTAGTTTCATGTCCTGGTTACCATTAAAAGAAAGGGTATCCAAGGCATTGTCACCCTTGCATCAAGTGTGAAGGATCTCAACATCGAGATAAAGAACAATTTGATATTTCTTGATGACATAGACTGTCACGAACTGAATCTGGTCACCACTGAAACCAATGCCAAAATGAACCTGTGATAAGGCCTGAAGGGCATTCCCGATCCCCAAGGGATGGCACAAGTGCTCGGGTTTCATAAAATGAGAATTGGAAATGATTTACCTGAGTTTATAAACTTAAAACAATAAATGAATCCAATAAAACAAATCTGGATTTTTCATACCAAACAATCTTTTGAAAAAAATCAGAACTCAATTACATAGTTTAAAGAAACTCACCAAGACTATATAAAAGGTACAAAACTAAAAGGAAACATCCTAATAACCCACATGGAAAGGGGCACCACCCTCAACCCATCTTCACAAGACTTCACCACCAAGGACCTGCTAGAAACCCGAACCACTGGCACTAAAAAAAATGTACCCAACCTACGACAAAAAAAAATAACCAAGTCTACTTACACCCAAGGGTGTGAGTAAGGTGTGATCCAATTCCCAGTATGATACCACCACTAAGAGATTCCATGTGATAAAAATTAAAAGATGAAAAGCTTGCAAGTTTTCATAAACAGGAAATGCTAGTTACAATTTCTAAAATATGCAACTTAAAAATTAAAACAGTTTTCAAGCGGGCTATCATTAAGAATCAACACTTTTAAAATTAATGTCAACACTACTGAATTTTCCAGCTAACCATACCGTATGCTGACAGTAAGAAAAAGGTAACTAATGAGCACAAGAAATAGGAAATAACCCCTAGGCACTAGCTCGTTGTGGGTCCCAGGTACCTCGTATCTCGGTGAGAGTAACCATCATAATATTTGTTCTCGTGCATGAGTCACTAGTAGGGAACATACTCATAACCTAGTGGTCCCAAATCATCATCATAGTTTAGTTAGTGTTTTAAGCGTTAATCTTTCCACGTGAAACTGAGGCCAAACCCCACAGATTCACTAGCATACTAGTACAAGTCCACCCACCTAGATACCCGGGTTTTCCCTTGTGCTCAAACAAGTTCAACAAGTTAAGAAATATACTTTTCACATTCAAATGTCATTTCCACAACAAAAGTTCACCAAAAATACCACACGTACATCACACAATTCTAAAAATCCACTTTTTTATTCAAATACATTTTGAAATCATACTCACACCAAAAATAGCCCACAACACATTTTTCACATCTTTCACAATTAAAAAAATATGTTAACAATTTTATAAAATCTTTCCCAAGAAGCTAAACATCACACAACAACCCACTCACATGTTATATAATACCCTTTTCATAAACAAAGTCCATTTTCCACATCTCACTCACATAAAACAGCCTGAAAACATGTTTCGCACCCACATCAAAATTTCATAAATCACCTCGACAAATTACAAAACATTACCAAAATGTTTTACAACAAAACTGACCACTTTATGATTCAAAAACTCATTTGAGGAACATACTATCACCAAAATAGTACATAAGAAACCATTTCACACTTTGTGTAACTCATTAAATCATTTAAAATTTTCATAAAACCAACCCAAGAGGTACAACCATGGTTTGCATACAAAACCCATTTCAAAACCCTCATTCAAGACCAAAACCATACTAATAACAATCCAAAATAGTATTTTTAGCCCTAAAAACATTTATTAAACCACCCCCATGTTTTAAACAAATACCTCAAACAATACCACAAAAGGTACACATGAAAAACACATGTTTTCACAAATCACGTTCAAGAAGTACAACATGGTTTCACACATTAAACCCATTCAAAAACCCACTTACAAGGTTCTCTTGACATTAAGGCATTAAAAAAACAGAATTTGCATCCCCTTTAAACACTAATAAATCACTTTCATTATTATAAAATACACCCAAACATTTCCCCAAGAGCCACGCATGAAAAGCACCCAATTCCAAGCCAAAATGCAACTACAAAGTTAACCACTTAACCAAATCCATCAAAAATAGGTTTCGCACCACACACAGAAGATTTTAAACATACTAAATCAATAAACCAAGCAATATATACTACTACAAAATGGCATATATCAGCGCTAAAAAAGGGCTTTAACAGTGCTAAAAAAGCATTGTAAATATCAGTGCTAATATAGGGGGGGTCCCTTTTATAAACGCTCCGAAAAGTGATGATAAAGGCCAATTTTATCAGTGCTAAAAAAAGCATTGATAAAAGACCCCTTTATCAACGCTTTTTTTAGCGCTGATAAAAGGGGCCTTTATCAGTGCTTTTTTAGCGCTGATACAGGTCAAAAAAAATGAAAATGAAAATAATTAAAAATAATGCAGGGAGTTCTTTTATCTGCGCTTCACACCCCCTTTATCAGTGCTAGGAGGTCTCCCATGCGCTGCCCTTCCCGCGCATCCTCTTATGCGTGCACCCCCTTCGCTTCCACCCGAACTCGAACCCGGGATCTCCCCCCTTTCGAAGTTGCACCTTTACTATTATTCCATTTCGTTTTGTTCTCTATTTAATGATATATGTATATATATAGTTATATTTATTCATATATTGATATAGATTCATATTAATATAAATATATTTATTCATATATTAGTATATATATATATATTAATTTGTATATTAATATATTTGGTTATATTTTTTATACATATATTTATTTGTATATTAACATATACTTATAAGATTAGTTTAAATACATTTATGAAAAAATATGTTTTTTATGTGTGTTTATAAATAAATAAATAAATACATACATACATAAATAGATATATACAACACACAGACACACACACACAATCACATATATATTTATGAATAAATACATATTTATCTGTATTTGAAAATCCATAGAATTACTTATAAAGATTAGTTTTAAATACATTTATGAAAAAATATGTTTTTGATGTGTGTTTATAAGTAAATAAATAAATACATACATATATACATATATAGAACACACAAACACACACATAGACACCCACACACACATAGACACATATATATTTATGAATAAATACATATTTAACTGTATTTGAAAATCCATAAAATGTTAAAACGACCATAACTTATAATCTAGAATTCTGTTTCAATGCCACAACCAGTAAAATCAAAAAAATGGAACAATCTTCTATATGATATGTGGTACAGGCCTAACGGACATCCGGATCAGAAGTTATACTTGTTTTAATGTTAAAAAATCGGGGTATCACTACTACAAAATAAGGCTATAGCCACGGTTTGGAACCGTGGCTATAGGTTATAGCCACGGTTTCATAAACCTTGGCTGGTATTAGCGTGGATATAGGGTAAAAACCTATAGCCACGGTTTTAAACGGTGTCTATAGCCCTATAGCCACGGTTTGAACCATGGAAACACCCTATAGCCACGATTTTCAAACCGTGGTAGAATCCTAAGTCTGGAAATATATATAGCCACGGTTTAAAACCGTGGTATATGTCTCCCAATTCCATAAAAAAAATAGCCCCCCTGCCCCCTTCCCTAGAACTGCCCCCTGCACTCCCCCCCTGCCCACTGCACTTCCCCCACAGCCCACTGCACACACCCCTTCCCCCTGCCCACTGCACCTCCCCCCCAGCCCACTGCACCCCCCCTGCACACACACCCTGCCCCCTGCACCCACTCCCCCTGCCCAGTCCCTCCTGCCATCCCCCCCACCCCTACCAGTCCCCCCTTCCCCTACAAATTACCCTCTCCAGACCCTAGACACCAGCACACACCCTTCCCCCAACACACCCCCTGCCCCCTGCACCCTCTCCCCTTGCCCATTCCCCACTGCCATCCCCCCACCCCTGCCAGTCCCCCCCTGCCCATGAAAATTCCCCTCTCCAGACCCTGGATACCCCCAATCCCCCCTTCCCTCCTTCACCTCTCCCCTGCAGACCCCCCCTGCACCCCTCCCCTTTTCCTTGTAGACCCTCCCCCCTTGCACCCCTCCCCACTACCCTGCAGACCCCCCCCCCCCCCCCCGCCCTCCTCCCCACTGCCCTACAGACACCCCCTGCCCCCTTGCACCCTCTCCCCCTGCCAGTTCCCCCCTTCCCTCCTACAACTCTCCCCTGCAGACCCCCCCCCCCACTCCCCCATGCCCTGCAAACACCCCCCTGCCCTCCTGCACCATCTCCCCCTGCCAGTCCCCCCCCCCCCCCCCCCGCCCTCCTGCACCTCTCCCCTGCCCTCCTGCACACCTCCCCTATGCCCTGAAGACCCCCCTTCACCCTCCCCACCTGACCTCCTCCCCACTACCCTCCCTCAACCTATCCCCATCCAGTTCCCCACCCCCCACAGACAGATCCCCCCCCAAACCTGGACAGGACCCCTTCCCCTTGCCTACTTCCAAATCAAAATCATATTAAAAAATGAAGAAAAATGGATTCTTGAAGCTACTACATTGAACATCATGCAATTACCGGACATACCTGACTATATATACTTTGATAGAGCTTCCCAAGCAGGATTTGCAGCATGAAAAAATATTAGGGACCATCCTCAATCAGGAACGTTCCTAAAACCAATGATGAGTGTAGCCCTTCACTTATGCAATACCATAAACTACTTAATAACTAGACAATTCATAACTAAATATTAGAATAATACATGAATTATTGAAGAAAGGGATGGAAAAAAGAGGCATAAACACTTATATAATAGGCCATTTAATCATGTGGTAAGTCAAAGAGGTGAGTGACACATAACAAACAAGTTTGTTGGTTTAAAATATCATTTCATACATAAATATAAAACTCACAAGGCCTAGAGGATTTGTGTATAACTCAATTCAAAGTGTAGAATTCACTAATTGTAATTTACTGTGGAAAGTGTAGGTGGTTTTAAAGAAAGTAGTTTTAAGATTAAAAATAAGAAAATCTGGAATTATTCTATCCAACAAGGGGACTAAGGTATGAAATTCATATTTGGAGGCATGAAAAGATGTTTTTTTTCCATCATATATCTTGTGAAATAAGTTTCTTGAGAAAGGGGGAGTAGAGCTGAGAATGAACACCAAATGGGGAGAATTTTGTAACCAAAGAGCTTGTGTTTTGGTTTTTAAAAAATAAAAAATGATGCAAAATGTTTAAAGAATAGGAATATATTAATGACATTATAGAAAGAGAATTCTCTAAGGAGATATAGAGAATTGGTTCACATGGAAGTATATGGATGCGTATGTGGAGGTGGAAAGTCAAATGGTGTTTGATGTTGTTTATTATGTTTATTAAAGAATAAACAGTATTTGTAAGGATTTGGAGCTTACAATGAATTATCGAGAGCAAGATGAAAGTGATATGGTGAATGAAAATTTCACAACAGCCTGCCCCATTCCATGGTGAATGAGGCTGAGAAATTTTAGAGATGGAAATGGTTGGATATTAAGGGAACTAGTTATTAACAAAGATCCATGCCATGAAGAGGAAGAAACATTCTGTAATTCTAGATATGGGTAATGATCAAAATAAATAACAAAGGGCATGGAGTTTGGGGAGTTAGCTGGACCATTTTATAAGACCACACAATAACGGACATCACAACACTAATATGAAAAGGAGCGGATCATGGAACAATATCCTGAGAATTTATATGAATTAATAGAAAATATCTTGAACAAAATAATACGTTGTGCCACACCTAGAATGAGTGTGAAAAAATTAGAATAGGAGATTAATTATCAAACCTTTAATGAAAGGTGTATGTTTCTGGAATATATAAAACTGATATAGTAGCAGCTATGGAAAAGAAGAGGAGAATACATAACATATTGAAAATCTAATTTTTTAGAAGTTGTAGAAAAATAGTAGCTTAATTATTTTTTAAAAATAGATTTCATAGAATGGAAAAGGAGTTTCACCAATAAAATGTGAAGGTTTACATAAAAAAAATTATGTTCTCAATATAAACTTGAAATAGAAAGAAAATTAAATAGTTCATACTATTGATTATGAAGATGGAATTGTTGTAGTACTTGAAATAGATTTTTGAGAGGCTGCATCAGAAGGAACAACTTGTAATACAATGAAATTTATAGTCAGACCACAAAAATAATGGTTCATCATATGCAAAACGGGGTTTAATAATGTATTTCTAAAGTTTATTATACTAACAATATAAAAAAATAGAAATGTATAATAATAAAATGTATTTATTATGATAACATCAATTATTGGATGTGAAAATAAATGAGTTGGATCAATTATGTTATTAAATCAATGTATAATTGTGATGTACTGTTCATAAAAAAACAACAATACATAATAATAAATATACCAACATAATTGAGTTGGATCTCTTATGATTAAAATTTCAATTGTAGTTTACAATTGTTGTGTTAACAAACTTGATTTTAAGTTGGTTTTTTCTAAAGAAACTCTAATCAACTCCTCTAATTAAAGAAAGAACACTTCCTTGGTTATTATAAATACATCTGATTATTACATTATATGTATAATTTATGTTATAAAAATAGTTTAAAATACATAATTGTATATTAATCACAATGTATTTTTATGATTTCATCAATTATACATTATAATTTGTTAACATACAAACTCAAGTATTAATAAATCCTAACAGATTCCCTTAAAATATGTTAACATTTTCAAATTGATAATATTATTGAATTGAAATTGATTCAATTCAAGATGTACTATTTGATTTAATTATGATGTAGTGTTGGTATATTAACATAACTATGAATGTAATATGAAGAGTATTTCATCCTAATTGATTTGGATTTCTTCTCTAGATGTACATCTGATGATTTATTTAATATGAAAACAATATATCATAAGTATGTAAATAATATACTAACAGTACATCATAATAAATGCATATGATTATATATATATATATATTATTTCTCTCAAAACTCTTTCTCCTCTATATTTTTTTCTCTTATATTTCAATGTAAGCTATAAAATAACTGTCTACTATAAATTCACTTACACATATATTGGATTTTTTCTAATATAAATTCTTAGAAAACAAGTTCAAACAGGAAGGAACTAATATTAATGCGCTTATTCTCTATATAAGTGCATACTAGTACTCCATAGTGAAAAATCAATGCATACAGTAGCTATGTCACACTTATTTTCTATGTGAGTGAAAAATGGTAATGCATACTGGAAATAAGCGCATGCCTAAATATGTATAATGGAAAATAAATAAAAATATGTAGCTATATAGATAATAATTGCATATAGATCAATGTAGTTACTAGTTATTAATGGCTTAGTCTTTGTCAATATAATGCTGGTGTAGAAATATTTTTCACTAAAATAGATATTAAAACCCATTTAAATTCACTTGATTATAACATTGGTTTTTAGAAAGGAAGTGGGTTTTTAGACTATTATGGAGCTAAAAAGAATGTATTATGAACAGGTGGAAAAAACATCAAGTTCCAATCAAGGATGTATTCATCCCATTTAAACAAAGATATCCCAGACTTATAAGAGATTGTGGAACAATGGGATTTCATGCAAGAATTTTAAATGTGATGACCGAAGATGATGACTTGGAGAACAAGAAATGGAATAGAGAATATACCTTGAATTTCAGCATAAATAAAATGGGAACAATGATAAATTAATAAAGTGATAGGATTGAAGCGATTTCCAAAGAACGTTTTTAATTAAATTTACATGGATATGGAATTGAAGGAAAGCATCATTCCATTATGAGGCTATTAAATACAATGTTTTTTATTCAATGGACAGTGTTCCCTATTCCGGTTGAATAAAAATGACTGCGACGTGATCGCGGCATGACCACGGCGTGACCGCGGCGTGACCGTAGCATGTTGGCCCGGTCCAACAACATCTGCAGGGTAGCATATTCCACTTAGTTTCAAATAGGATGATATGTATGGCATGAGAGGATATTTTCTAAGAATATTTAAAGAAATGAATTCTAATCTGTGATGACTAGAGGATTGGATGACCCCTGATATACCTAATTCAGTTAGGGCTCGAATGCTGGTGGAAGGGGGCTGGTTGCAGGTGTTGGGGGGGTGGTGCGGGCTGATTCGAAGGTGGAAGGGGGGCTGTTGCGGGCTGGAATGCTGGTGGCAGTGGGATGAAATGAAGGTGGAAGGGGGCTGGTGTGGGCTGGATGTGGATGGAGCAGGGCCAAATCACGGCATTACCGCGGCGTGACCGCAGCGTGTTGGCCCGGTCCAGCGACATTTGTGGGGCAGAATCTTCCACTTAGTTTCAAATAGGATGATATAGATGGCATGAGAGGATGTTTTATTATAATATTTAAATAAATGAATGCTAATCTGTGATGACTAGAGGATTAAATGTCCCCTGATATACCTAATTAGGTGAGGGCTCGAATGCTGGTGGAAGGGGGCTGGTTGCAGGTGTTGGGGGGATAGTGCAGGCTAATTCGAAGGTGGTAGGGGGGCTGTTGTGGGATGGAATGCTGGTGGAAGCGGGCTGAAATGAAGGTGGAAGGGAGTTGGTGTGGGCTGGATATGGCTGGAGCAGGGCCAAATCACGGCATTACTATAGCGTGATCGCGGCGTGACCGCGGCATGACCGCAGCGTGTTGGCCCGGTCCAACGACATCTGTGGGGCAGCATCTTCCACTTAGTTTCAAATAGGATGATATGGATGGAATGGGAGGATGTTTTCTCAGAATATTTAAAGAAATGAATGCTAATCTGTGATGACTAGAGGATTGGATGACCCCTGATATACCTAATTTAGTAAGGGCTCGAATGCAGGTGGAAGGGGGATGGTTGCAGGTGTTGGGGGTATGTTGCGGGCTGATTCGAAGGTGGTAGGGGGGCTGTTGCGGGCTGGAATGCTGGTGGCAGCGGGCTGAAATGAAGGTGGAAGTAGGATGGTGTGGGATGGATGTAGCTGGAGAAGGGATAATTCACGGAATTACCACGGCGTGACCACAGCGTGTTGGCCCGGTCCAGCGACATCTGCGGGGAAACATCTTCCACTTAGTTTCAAATAGGATGATATGGATGGCATGAGAGGATGTTTTCTCATAATATTTAAAGAAATGAATGCTAATCTGTGATGACTAGAGGATTGGATGACCCCTGATATACCTAATTCGTTGAGGTTTGGAGATCTATCAATGTGTAGGAATACCTAGAGGAATTAATACCCCATGAGATTAGGAAAATCACAGGTTACATAACATGTAATCTGACATTACTGGTAATGTGGGACCCATGGGTTGTGGAACTGGGATTTTGGTTGGATTTAAATATCACATGCCATGTGACATGGTCACACAACATGGGACCCATCTTAAATCTCTAATGGCACTTAAAGAGTGTCTTGGTTCAAACAACCGTTTTAATAAAAAGAGGTAAACCCCCTACAGGGATATAAAAAGGGTCAAGTACGATATGTGCTTTATGACTAACAATGAAATCAAGTATAAGGAAAACATCAATGCAATAATTTTAAGCAAGCTATACCACTGTGAGTTTTTTCAGACAACGCACCTCCGTTGGAGGGGTTTTACTACAAAACCATGACTTATTTATCAAACGAAACAATTATCTTAACTAACACTTATTCAAGAATTGTAATTTAATATAAACATGCAGAATTAAGAAGGAAAATAAATGCAATTTAAAACATTCTTGAATTAAATAGGCTAGGAGAGGGACCCTACCTCAACCTCAAGGCGTGTTTTCTTTTGACAATGACAACTTGAATCTTCCTTTTTTCCGCTTGCACGCATATGCAACTTCACATATATATAAGGACACCTAGACCCTATGTACATATTTTCATGGCCAAATACGCACAAGGGGGCCCTTAGATATATATATTTATACTTGCATATACCCCTTTACACTTACACATGTATGCATTTTTCATATCCACATATAAGCACACCTAGCCCCAATATATATATTCATATTGCAATGAGTGAATATATATAAAGGGGGAACTTATATATGTATATGCCTACCTATGCATACACATGTAAGACTTCATCAACGACGACTCGAATCCACCTCAACGAAATCCAAAATGCACTGCAAAAATATAAGGAACCCAAAAATCACAAATGCCCTAATTAAAATTGGGCCAAAGAATAAAAACAGAATAAAACTTACCCAAATCCGATGTTGAACTCATTGTCATCGATGGTGGTGGATAGAACCGACCTCATCATAAGAAACCACCTATAAGAAAATAGTGGGAAAAAATGAGATATAACGACTTCTTATATATATGTGATCAGTGTGTCAACTGTACATGATAAATGATACATGAATCCATAACCAACAATGAACAAATAATATTTCCGGTTGTGAACCTCAGTTCAAGCCATGAAATTCCCAAGGGTAGGGATTCATGGTGTGAAACCCTTGGTCACACCGTGAATCATGCCTAGGTGGATTTATTTTAATAGGTTAAATTCTTTCTTTTTCTGGGTCAAGTGTTTCACAATGATGTTACTGAAGAAAGTATCAAGTTTTCAAAGCCGGTTGTTTGTGTTTGATGAAATGAAAAAAATATATTTTCTTTAAGTTTTAGATTTTTATGAGAATGCTCGGTTGATGTTTTCTCAAAATGAGGACACTGTCATCTCTAAAGTGAAGGAAATTTATTTTTCTACTATTGAGTTGGATGAAAATTTCTACTAGTCCACGTTGAAGGCTTAGGGAAATCATGTAAAACAGGTGAAAATGTCATTATAAAGAGACACAACCAATTTGAATAGCATATACACATTATATAATAATGAAAACGAGTTTTTAAAATACTCGAGAAATTATAGAATTCAAATTAAAGGGTTAGGCCAAGGAAACTTACCTCAACCTCAAGGTGCTGCTTTTAACGACAACTCGAATCTTCCTTTTTTCCGCTTGCATGCATATGCAACTTCATATATATATAAGGACACCTAGCCCCTATGTACATATTTTCATGGCCAAATATCCACAAGGGGATCCTTAGATATATGTTTATACTTGCATATACCCCTTTACACTTGCACATGTATGCATTTTTCATATCTATATATAATCACACCTAGCCCCAATATATATATTCATACTACCATGAGTGAATATATATAAAGGGAGGACTTATATATTTATATTCCTACATATGTATAAACATGTAATCCTTCGCCAATGGTAACTCGAATCCACCTCAATGAGATCCAGAAAGCACTACAAAAATATAAAGAACCCAAAAATCACAAAATCCCTAATTAAAATTTGGCCAAAGAATAAAAAAGAAATAAATCTTACCCAAATACAATGTTGAACTCACTGTCATTGATGGTGGTGGATAGAACCAATCTCATCATAAGAAACCACCTGCAAGAAAATAGTGGGAAAAGAAATGAGATATAACAACTTCTTATATATATGTGATCAGTGATGATAAATGATACATGAATCCATTACCATTATAGATTATATAATTCCTTTCTATTATTACCACAATATCATCATTTAGTCACTCCCATTGGACTGATAATTTATGGTGGTCATGTCAACAAAAAACAACTACAAACACACATTTTAGGCATAAATGTCCAATGCGATAAAGAAAATAAAATAAAAACTAAACTAAAACATACTTGTATCCTGTGACTATACACGTCACCGCCCAACATATAAGAACCACAATGCCCCATGGGTCAAATCATGTTCCAGCAAGCAAGGGTAAATAGATCCATGTTTCAAAATTATACTATCAAATAGTACATTCCTATTAATTAACAATTATTCTTCCTGTTAATGGTATATAATTAGTTTGGCTCGAGTTTCAGCTTAATTTGGTTTTGTTCGATACAAGTTTTTATCCCACTCGATAATAAAAGTTTACTAGAGGACACAATTTCTAATCAAATAGAATATATCATAACAAAAAATGGATCTACACCTATGAAGAAGGTTGAACATGATAAGAAATAATGTTTGATCATATAGTCTGATGAGTTATAAAAGGATAAACCCAAAAAACAAAAAACATTGAGAGTTATCTAATTTCTCAAGTGAATATGCAATTTTCAAACAATAATAAACATGTGAAAGAAGAGAAAACCATGTTTCCTCAACATAAATGTTTAGAATGTGAGAAATAAGAAAGCGCAAAGAAAATCAAACACTTTTGAGCTACAAAGAAAAGTGCTCCCGTGTTGAGAAAAAATCCTAATAACTTAGAAGTCGATCAACCATGGAAGAAATTTTAGATGAAGAAATATTGGCCAAGAAAAAGAAGTACAAGTAGTAATTGGTGAATCAAAACAGGAGATATATTGTATTGATGTTTGAAAAATCCATATGTAGCTAGAAAAACTAAATCTTGGAGAGAACTGAATTTCTTTCTAGAAACTTATCAGAACCCACCATTTGTGAAGCACTATATTCTATTACACCCTGCAAAATTAGTATGAACATAGTGAAATGTGAAACTATAGAGCAGAGAAAAATGATACTGAGATGCCATAGAATAGAAAATACCATATGCATGATTCATCGGGAGCTGGATGAATTTGCGCTTAGGGAACATTTATACCCTCTTGTCTATTTCTATGAAGCAATAGTAAGATATATTTTTGAAGAAAGTAGCAAGTTTCAGTGATGGTGAATGGAAACGTGAAGTGAGTACAAGGCGTGCTTCATCGAGGTAGATCTCATAGGAGACAGATAATTCTGGGAACACCTAGAGGAGTGGAGGGGAACCGAGTGATGGAGGGAGATGTCGACCGAGGTAGGTGGGAACTCTAGCTCAACAGGAGGTGATAATAGAGCATGAGGAGAAACCGAGGGAAATAGATACTTGGCATTGATGTAAACAAATTATAGAGACAAAAAAGTAAGGCAGCATCATAGTCAATAGAGGGAATTAGGGTGTATTAATGCGAAGGATGGTATTGGAGTACAATAGTGGAAATAGTGTGTGGGAATCTGAGGAGTGGACGGGAACCGAGATCAGGAGGAAGACGACGACTGGGGTCTATGGGGACCATAGGTCAATAGGAGAAAAAAGTGTGAGCGTGGGGAGAAACTGAGGGAAACCGCAAGCGGAAGAGGGAGTGAGGCAAAAGAAACAGTATGACGCAAAGGAAGACAATGAACCCTAGGTCGATAAGAGATGAACCCCGAGCTGGAGGAGAATCTGAGGTAAACCGCATGCTGAAGAGGGAGGGAGGGAGAGGAAGGTATTGATGCGAAGAAGGTGCGTGGAAGTCAGGCAGAGAAGAAACATAGGTTTCTGAATGTTGGACACATAGAATGGAGAGGAACCCAGGATTAGTATAGTTTGTAGAAACCATGTCTCCACTATGTTTTATTTCAATAATATTTATGAAAGTAGTAAATTAAACATGTTGAAAAACCTCAATTCACTCTGACATGTTTAGAGGTTTAGTTTCAGAATTATGAAATTACTTATTGTTTTTAGAAAAAAAATATTATTCTTGATAACTATAGGTCAATAGGAAGATGTAACATTTAAAATTTTCCTAGTGGGAAGAATATCATTGGGCCCATGTCATCACATAGTAGCTTCAATGATGGTAACTTCATTATCACTGTTGAGAATTTTAAATCTAATAATGATGAACCACCAAAGAATAATAAGTGGTTAAATATTCGATTTTATCACTATAGGATAGATACGTAAATCCTATGATCTCACCTTTAGCTTGGGGATGATTCTAGAACATCTATATTTTTAAATATAACACCAAAATATGATCATGATACGTCTTGGTCATGTTTTCTCATACCTGAATCCAAGAAATATTAGAATAGTATTAACATATAATCAATCTATAAGAAACACTATTGTGGGAATATTTATGCAGGGAATCAACCATGATAAATAATAATCATGCTAGTAAACATATACTATATCAATTGGTATGTTTTTTGGGGTAAAGATATCAAAATATAAGAAAGAATAAGATCACATGAAATCTTGGTTAAAGATGAGAATGTGGAAGTTTAATTTCATTGCACCACATTCTATGAGGGAATGGTGAAAATGTAATGATTTCATCAAGGATAAAATTAATAAATAAGAAAGAATTGGAGTATCTAACATAATGAGAAAAAGAAAACAATGTTTCCATGTGCCACAATATTTCTAACACGTCAATGGATAAATATATCTTGGAAACATCACATTCTCATGTGCCACAATAAGTCTTGGTGAAATCTTACACAAACCATACCCTAAAAAAACTAAATATTAAAAGATATAAATATGAAAGAATAATGGAGGTAGAAGAGGAATATTTACCTCTATCCATTTAAAGTAGAAGAACCCCATAAGGCATTTTTAGAGGTGGAATCCAGAATAACTATTTTGTTATCCTTAAAAAACAACACCCATCCCTACTGGGTAACCAATCCACCTCCACTGTGTACCTGATGGCCCTTATAAAAGGTCCGCTACACTTTCCAGCCCACCGAGTACCCGTTACCCCTCCATCAGGCACCTTATAAAGGGTGTAGTTTTTTACAAACCCATTAAGAGGAACCTAGTGCCTCCCAATTGAATACCCAATAACTACTGCAGTTTATTGTGGTTAACCACCACCATAAGATTTGGAAACCAACCCTCTAAATAACCATTAGCCTCAAATGAAAACACATCCCAGAGATGTATTAACTCTTGAAATTAGAATTCATATCCCAATTCTCAAAAATCTCCCTTCTTCAGGCAAAAAAAATAAAATTTACTCTAAAATTACCAACCCTCTAATTGTGTGGGTCATTAAAAACTCCCAACCATAAGAATTGCAATAATTGAGAAGCATCCAGGATGATCCCCTGATTCCCAATTTAACCATCAAAATTTGATACCATCACATTTTATCCATTCCAACTTTCCACAACTCCACCATGTAGATTCCCAATCTAGACTAATTGGTTCTTCACCGAAAAACACTTTTCCCTCACTCTACGCATATCAATTATAATTAGAATAATGTATCTAATTCAAAAACCTCTTTACCATACTCAAACATGTAAAAATATTCCAGTTTACTCCTACACACTGATAACAAAATAATGAACATGTAATTGTTCATAACAAAGAGGAGGAGGATCACCTAAATGGGGTTGGCCGCGTCGGAGGCATGCCGGAGAAGGTGGGGAGGTCACCTAGGAGAAGCGTCGGCGGGGGAGGTGAGGTGTCCCACGTTCTGTGGCAGTGGCTCGTGGTGGGGTTGCCTTGTTCAGTGTCAGTGATGGGCACCGTTGCGAGGGGCACTGTCGGTGGAGGAGGATCAAGGATAGGAGAGGTCTCCATGGGTCGGGGGAGGAGGGTCGCGTGCAGTGGGTATCGAGGAGGAGAGCGTTGTTGTCAGAGACGTCGAGGGTTCAGAGGGTCGCGGGGGGCACCATCATTGGAGGAGGATCGGGGAGAGGAGTGGCCGTGATGGGTTGGGGAAGGAGGGTCACGCGCAGTGAGAGACGTCCAGGGTTTGGAGGGTCACCGCCGTGAGAGACCGAGTTTCGGAGGGTCGCGATCACGGGAGGACAGAGGAGGAGCCCGACGCGATTTGAAAAAAAAAGCGATTGGGGGAGAATAAAGGAGGTTCCCAACAGGATTTGGAAAAAAAAAAGACAGCGCATATTTTTAGCCATGGAGTATATACAAAATCATGGCTATAAATAAGCTATATCCACGGGTTTATAAAACAGTGGCTATAGATCCGTGGCTATAGTTTAAATTTCTAGTAGTGTATCCTGACTAAAAACTCAGTTTTGGAGGTCTTCTGGGCCTTTTTGGGCTCGAAAAATGTGACAGAGGATTTTCCTGGGTCCCCAGCGCGTAGAGCTCATCGTAAGATTCAATTTGATATGCTTTAGAGCTCAAACGGACACCCAGATCAAAAGTTATGGCTGTTTTAAGTTTTATTTACATTTTCAACATATTTTATATCTTTTATTAATTGTTTTTATTTTTTGTGTCCTCAAATTGTTATTAAATGATTTTTAATCGATAATAATTAAAAAATTATTAATTAATAATATTTTTTTAAAATATTTTGAAGATATTTTCACTAAATTTATTATATATTAAATATAATAGTCTATTTATACGTATCTATAACATATTTAAAAAATATATATTGTATTTATATCAATATAAATATAATTATATAACAAAATATTATTTTTCATGAATTTTTTTTGAAGCTTATCATTTATCAGCGCTCGGGAAAAGCGCTGATAAATGCCCCCTTTATCAATGCAACTAAAAGAAGTGTTGATAAAGGGGTCCCCTTTATCAGCACTGATATAGGGGGGGCTTTATCAGCGCTAAAAAAAGCGCTGATAAAGGGGGCCTTTATCAGTGTTTTTTTAGCGCTGATAAAAGCGACCCTTTATCAGCGCTTTTTTTTTAGCGCTGATAAAGCCCCCCTATATCAGCGATTTTTTTTAGTGCTGATAAAAGTGAAGCGCATCCCTTTCTCATTTTTTTAGTAGTGATAACTCATCATAAAATGGTTATACATGGAATCACCTACCTTTTGAGTCAAAACCCTTGAATCTTGGTGCAAAACCTCAACCACACCTACACCGCACCAAAAGGAAGTGAAAACGAACCCTAAACCATAAGATTTCACCAAAAATACCCCATATCAAACCCTAGGTATGAACTCTAACTTCTGGACACTCTATAAATTTATGAAAGAGGGAGGAAACCCTAAGGAGAAGGAAGGAATTGAAGAGAGAAACACTTACCCAAAACAATCTTAAAGAAAACGACCCAACATCCACCAATATCTGAATTTTAAAATAGCTAAAATTTTAAGGGAGGTTTGAATAAGGATTAGGAGATCATTTAGGAACTGGAATGGGGTAAAAGAGTAAAAATAGAAGGAGTTATGAAAGGATCAATTTAACTCTTCAAATCTGGTGGATTTTTGAAATCTAGAGAATAGTTTCCAAATTTCTAGATATTATTGAGCTCCAAATTGAGGGAGGAGAGAATGGGGGCGCGCCTTAGGTATGTGGGCTTGGTTGAGAGTTGGAATCACTGAAAAAACTTAAAAATTGAATGAGTTATTAAAGAATTAAAAAATATTTTTAATGTAGGAAATGGGTTTTCGGGAAGGCCCAATCCCTTAAATAAAAACTCAAATCCACCATGATTATAGATTTCTAAATGGTCCAAATTAATTTGGTGGTATTCATAGGTCAAGGGATTCCAAGTATAAATTTTAATGGATAAAAAATGTTGAAAAATGAAGAAGTTATAAAGGAATCAAAATTTATTTTTAAATTTGGAATTGGGCTCATGGTTTGGCCCAAATCATGAAAACTCATCCATTCCTTCAAAAATGCATGGGAAACCCCACCGAAAAAAGAAATAATGGAAATTAAATTAAAAATAACTTTAAAATAAGTTATGTATGTGACAATTCTCCCCACCATGAAAACTTTCCACCCCGGAAAGTCACATCAAGGGAAAAGCAACAACCAAACCCAACTGAGAAACCAAGAGGTACTCCCTTGCCAGGTTTCACCCCCAAAGGCCAAAAAACCTCCAGTGATCAATTAAGAAAAGAATACCCTCACAGACTAAAAATACACCACTTTACTGAAACAATCAAGCACATTCATGCTTTATCCCAAAATAAAAATCCTCAAACACAATCTGAACAAGACTCAAGCAATTTACCCAAACAAACAACAACATCGAACACTTACCTTGCTTTAACCCGACCATTGGGCGTTCTTCACTCCCAACATTTACCCAATGAAGGTGTAGGTTGTTAGATAGCTCCAAAAAAAAGTCTACCTACTGACAATCCAAGACCAAGGACCAATCTGAGTTACTAGTATGGGGAGACACAAATGGGCTCCCCACCATAAGAGACAACTCAAAATTTCCTGAGACAGAATAGGGACACTAACAGGGGGTGGCCCGAACGAACTCCTGGTACAAGGGGGTAGACTCCCATTATACATTTCCAAAACAACACACATGAGACTGATAGTGTTTATTCCCACCATAAAAGCATACCATCTTAACAACCAGCATGGGCAGGCACAGAAAGACCCCAAAATTTAAAAAGTTGGGTTGGTTGCACGGTTAGTCTGCATGGTTTGGGAAACTGTACACTAACCAAGGGGATCATTCTTTCCACATGGCTTCCTAGAACATGACCACTACTAATTGTGCACAAACTATGTGATTAACCATGAAGACACCAGAGGTCTAAACTATTCCCATCTTTCATAATAAGGACAGGAATTTGTACAAGGTTTTAAATAACCCTGGGATTTCCCCTGACTATGCGCCAGCTTCTCTTCGGGACCTATGGTTGGAGCTCAAAGGATTGAAGAATTTTTGGCCTCATAGTTAGGCCTTGGAAAACCCATAAACATAAATTCTTCTTCCAGTGATACAAATAACCACACCACAAACCTGGATGGGTTTTACCAAGACAACACACAATCCAAAACTCACATTACCCTAACCCAACATTTCACTAAAGCAGGTGATTCGAGGATGCACACACATCACCCCTTGTTTCCTCAGATGATAAATGGAAAGCGGAAAGGATATATAGAAACAAATTCCTCCAAACAAAGGATGTCAAGATCTCCCGAAAGGAGACACACATATGACCAAATGAAGACTCACAAAAGATTGTACAACTTCACATTTACAATCAAACAAGCATGTGACATCACAACACATCACTGAACATGACTAATGCGACTGATATAAACAATACATGGAGGGGGACCTTATACAACATCCCCAAACATCACAGAATTCCAGAAAGTGGCCATAACATCCTGTTATGACTAGATTTCCCACACAAGTGGTTGAACGTGAAATCATGATTTGAAGAGACTATGAAGTACCCAGAGGCTCTCTTATGCACTATCCGGGCACTCATCCACACTAACAACCCCAGACCACTTCCACCTTCGAAGAATCAAGTATCTTAAGAAACTAAGGACTCTTTCAACCTTCCATGAGAACTCTTCTTCAATAAGATGATTAGAAAAACCAGAAAGGCAATGGTGTAGACTCAATCTACAGAGCTTGAAAAAAAATATTCCTTATATTGATCAATTGGAGTATTTTCCAATGGTGAAACAATCCAGGTTGCAATTCAGTCATGAACTAACCCTTAATGGGGGCGTACCTTATCCAACGAGAGAACCAAAGGACCCAACCAAGCTGGTCCATTAGTAAAAACATTCCACAGAATAGATATAAAAACATGAAGGGAACCACCGTAAAGGTGTCCCGAAACATATCTCAGAGGATACCACTAACCAGTCCTTCTACCCAGCTTACCGACCAAACACAAACCCAAAACACAATTCGAACAGGAGGGGCTCTTGGACTCAAAACATCCCACAACATCAACATTTTCAAAAAACACATAATATAAACCATCCCAAACAATTCATCAAGACATCATGTTTTCCTTTAAAATCATTTCTTTAAAAACAAACGGTTCAGCGGTTAGTGTATCCACTAATGTTACCCCATGGGCCTCACACATGCATGTTTCTATGCCACACTGGGCACCCTCCTCATATCCATCTCAACACTCATCCATTCATGCCATAAATCATCCATCATCCCATATAACCCCATGCATGTGGTTTCTCATGAAAATACCAATGGTTAAATCAAAAATGCTTTCCACTTTTCAAAACCAAAACGGTCAACCAACACATCCTTTTTCTCAAAACTGCTAACCATGAGATCAAAATCCCAACTCACATCTTACAAAAATTATCAGAAAGACACAACCATTTTGAAAAGAACTCACTTTGAAGATATTCACATTAATTTCAAAATATCTCATCCCATTAAAACACCCTTTGATTGTTTAGAAAACTCTATTGGAAACACTTTTCGAAACCAACTTCAATATTGTTCTTGCTTTTATAAGAGGTTTAAGCACACCATTTTCCATTTTAAAACAATTATGAAAATTCAGTTCCACCATTTCATAAACCAAACCATTCCCTCTTTATTTGAAAATCATTTCACAAAAACTTTATGCTTCTTAAGACCAAGTCACTTTAAAACCAAAGTTCCAAGATTTCAAAACTAAAGAACACAAGACTATGCGAGAGGAAACTAGTTTCAGTGGGTGACTTGAACATATGGTTGGTGGCCATATTCTAATCACTTCACCATCACAGAGAGTGTTCTAAGGAATATCCTCAGATCCACATGTCTTTCCAAGCCCTGTGAGCTCACTGAGACCATTAACCCAACTCTCTTTTCATTTCCCCTAATCATCATCAAACCAAGAAAACCAAAGTACTTATATAAATCCCAACTTCTCCTAGAAACTTGAATCTCATCATGAGGTGTGGTGATCAAGCACACTACCCATAACTGGAATACCAAGTCCCAACAATCCTAACTCCAGACTATCCTGACTCTTCCTCAAATAACATGACCCAAAGAGTTAACCTGAACCTCCTCTGATACCATTTTGTCATGAATTGAATCTGGTCGCCACTGAAACCAGTGCCAAAATCGACCCGTGACAAGGCCTGAAGGGCGTTCCCGATCCCCACAAGATGGAACAAGTGCCTGGGTATCATAAAATGAGAATTTGGAATTATTTATCCGAGTTTATAAACTTAAAACAATAAATGAATCCAATAAAACAAATCTGGATTTTTCATACCAAACAATCTTTTACAAAAATTCAGAACTCAATTACATAGTTTAAATAAACTCAACAAGACTATAAAAAAGGTACAAAACTAAAAGTAAACATCCCAATAACCCACATGGCAAGGGTCACCACCCTCAATCCATCTCCATAAGACTTCACCACCAAGGACCTACTAGAAACCCAAACCACTGGCACTAAAAAAATGTACCCAACCCGCGACAAAAAAAATAACCAAGTCTACTTACACCCAAGGGTGTAAGTAGGGTGTGATCCAAATCCTAGTAGGACACCACCCCTATAATATTCCATGTGATAAACATTCAAATATGAAAAGCCTGCAAGTTTTCATAAATAGGAAATGCTAGTTACAATTTCTATAAGATGTAACTTAAAATTTAAAACAGTTTTCAAGTGGGCTATCATTAAGAATCAACACTTTTAAAATTAATGTCAACACTACTGAATTTTCCATCAAACCATACTGTATGACTATGGTAAGCAAAAAGTAACTAATGAGAACAAGAAATAGGAAATAACTCCTAGGCACTAGCTCTTTGTGGGTCTCAGGTACCTCGTATCTTGGTGAGAGTAACCATCACAATATTCATTCTCGTGCACGAGTCCCTAGTAGGGAACATAACAATAACCTATTGGTCCCCAATCATCATAATTATAGTTTATTTAGTGTTGTAAGTTTCAATCTTGCTACGTGAAACTGAGGCCAAACCCCACAAATTCACTAGAATACTAGTACACGTCCACCCACCTAGATGTCCGGGTTTTCTCTTGTGCTCAAACAAGTTCAACAAGTTAAGAAATATACTTTTCACATTCAAGTGTAATTTACACAACACAAGTTCACCAAAAATCCCACATGTACATCACACAAGTCTAAAAATCCACTTTTTCATTCAAATTCATTTTGAAATCATACTCACACCAAAAATAGCCCACAACACATTTTGCACATCTTTCACAATTCAAAAAATCCGTTAACAATTTTATAAAATCTTTTTCAAGATGATAAAAATCACATAACAGCCCACTAACATGTTACATAATACCATTTTCATAAACAAAGTCCATTTTTCACATCTCACTCACACAAAACAGCCCGAAAAAATGTTTCACACCCACATCACAATTTCATAAATCACCTCGACAAATTACAAAACATTACCAAAATGTTTTACAACAAAACTGAACACTTTATGTTTCAAAAACTCATTTTAGGAACATACTATCACCAAAATAGTACATAATCAACCATTTCACAATTTGTGTAACTCATTAAATCATTTAAAATTTTTATAAAACCAACCCAAGAGGTACAACCATGATTTGCATACAAAAACCATTTCAAAACCCTCATTCAAGACCAAAAACATACCAATAACAACACAAAACAGTATTTTCAGCCCTAAAAACATTTATTAAACCACCCCCATGTTTTATAAAAATACATCAAACAATACCACAAAAGGTACACAGGAAAAACACATATTTTCACAATCACGTTCAAGAAGTAGAACATGGTTTCACACATTAAACTCATTAAAAAACCCCCTTATAAGGCTCAAATGACATTAATGCATTAACAAACCAGAATTTTCACCCCCATCAAACACTAATAAATCAATTTCATTGTTATAAAATACACCCAAACATTTCCCCAAGAGCCACGCATGAAAAGCACCCAATTCCAAGCCAAAATGCAACTACAAAATTAAACACTTAACCAAATCCATCAAAAACAGTTTTCACACCATACACAATAGATTTTAAACATACTAAATTAATAAACCAATCAAGGTAACTCATCATAAAATGTTTATACATGGAATTCCCTACCTTTTGAGTCAAAACCCTTGAATCTTGGTGCGAAACCTCAACCGCACCTCCGACGCACCAAAAGGAAGTTAAAACGAACCCTAAATCATAATATTTCACCAAATATACTCCATATAAAACCCTAGGTGTGAAATATAACTTTTTTATACTCTATAAATTTATGAAAGAGGGAGGAAATCCTAAGGAGAAGGAAGGAATTGAAGAGAGAAACACTTACCCAAAACAATATTGAAGAAAACGACCCAACATCCACCAGTATATGAATTTTAAAATAGCTAAAAATTTAAGGGAGGTTAGAATAAGGATTAATAGATCATTTAGGAATTGTAATGGTGGGAAAAGAGTAAAAATATAAGGAGTTATGAAAGGATCAATTTACCTCTTTAAATCTGGTCGATTTGTGAAATCTAGAGAGGTTTCTCCCAATTTCTCGATTCTATTGAGCTCTAAATTGTGGTAGGAGAGAATGGAGACGCGCCTTAGGTATTTGGGCTCTGGTGATAGTTGGAATCACCGAAAAAACGTAAAAATTGAATGATTTATTAAAGAATTACAAAATATTTTTAATGCAGGAAATGGGCTTTCGGGCAGGCCCAATCCCTTAAATAAAAACTCAAATCCACCATGATTATAGATTTTTAAATGGTCCAAATTAATTTATTGGGGTTCATATGTCATGGTATGCCAAGTAGGAATTGGAATGGATGCAAAATGTTGAAAAATAAAGAATTTATAAAGGAATCAAAATTTTGTTTTTAAATCTGGAATTGGCTCACGGTTTGGCCCAAATCATGAAAACTCACCCATTCCTTCAAAAATACATGGGAAACCCCCCAAAAAAGAAATAATGGAAATTAAATTAAAAATAACTTTAAAATAAGTTATGTATATGACATATAAAATACTCTAGTGACATATAGAAGAGCCCAAAATTGATTTGATAAGGAAGAATCAGATTCAACGCCCAAAAGATTGAAGTTTTATAACTTGCTAAGTTTGATGTTGGTGAGCATTGTGAGGGATTCCTCTTGAAGAGAAGATCCCTCACCATAAAAATATAAGAAATCCATGAAAACAGATCCTCTTCTATATCAAACCAAGCCACCCCCTCACATAACACTATGCATGCATGAGCCATAAGTGTTGAATATGAGACCCTAAACAGGGGCCTTCCAGCAAACCCACACCCCATTGTGACTTGAAAATTCAGAGCAAGAGGAGGATAGGGAAAAAGGAAGTTATATTTTGACAAACTGTGACATTTTGGCTTCTTTTCATAGCAACATGATCATGTGAACTTGTAATAGAATTCTAGATTTGAGATACCCATTGTTGGGGGTGAGGCCATGATGATGAACGACATTTCTAGTGTCCTAGATCATAGAGCAGCTAGCCGTAATAAGGATGAGTTAGTCTTGGATATTCATGATGCCTCCTGTGTG
Source organism: Viscum album (assembly GCA_963277665.1). Taxonomy (NCBI): domain Eukaryota; kingdom Viridiplantae; phylum Streptophyta; class Magnoliopsida; order Santalales; family Viscaceae; genus Viscum; species Viscum album. The sequence goes on along the minus strand of OY728148.1, from coordinate 1,805,826,978 downwards.
AATGATGAAATAGGAAATAAGAAATTGGTCAACAGATTCATAATAGTCAATAATTCCCTCTAGGGTGACCCAAATAAAGCGAGCTTAGTTACCCTCCACAAACAGATGAAACATCAACTCAATGTTACCATTTTTACATCAAAATCATTTAGAATCAAGATGAATTCCCTTTCTCTAAATTTCAAAATCTATGGGAATGGAATGGTTATAGAGGAATCACACCAAGAAATTGAATTTTATGGGGATATGCTTTCACAAGAGGTTACTTCCCAACATGTCATCATATTGATGAATATGAATGAACTTGTGATAAGATGTGTTGGGAAAAAATCCCTCAAGGCATCATTGAATCATTTTTGAGGTGATTGTGTTTGTTGACAAAGTGAGCCTTCATGTTTTGTTTGTTGACAAAGCAGACCATGATGTATGAGTGTGTTGAAAAAGGAGGTTTACATGGTGATTTTTCAGGTTCAAGGGATGATTTCAACAATCTATGATTGATTCAAGAACCTCGACAAAGGAATGGATGATCTAGAGCCGGTACAAAAAGAGCAGATACAAGGTGGTTCCATTTTCTAGTGTTTGCCAATTTGTTGGGCCTAAAAAACAGAAAATGGAGAGATATGTTTTTGGAAAAGGGTGTGGCGTGAAAATGGAAAGAGGTGCGTGAAAAATTAAGTATAGCGCGAAAAATTAAGTATAGCGCGAAAAATCAGCGGGATGCGTGAAATAATTGCGCGGTGCGTGAAATATGAAAGAGGTGCGTGAAATATTTGCGGGATGTGCGAAATAGAGGGATGAATTTTTTCACACAAGCGGTGTTTTGAGGTCCGAAGCTCAAAAATTTTCAAAGGCATGAGGTGTGTGAAATATTGGAGTAGTGCGCAAAAAATGGTGTTGCACGGAAGATTTATTTTTTGCGCTCGAAGAAAATTATGCGCTCAAGGAGGGTTTTTCGCGTGGGGTCGATTTTGCCTATAAATATGAAGTGACCCCCCTATATTCGTAACAACTCAAGACATAGAGATTATCTAAGCTCTGATGTGCGAAATTGGAGTGCACAAGTGAGTTGCGCGAAAAGAAGACCGTTGCGCGAAAAGTGAATTTCGCGCAAAAGCGGATAATTTAGCGCAAGGCAGTGTAGAGGATGCGCGTAAAATAATTTGTTGTGTGTATAAGGAGTGTTTCATGAAAAAGGGGTGTTGCACGAAAAGTGAATTTCATGCAAAAGCATGGAATTACGCGCAAGACACAGTGAAGGCTGCGTGTAAAAATTGGGGTTGCCCGGTACACCCGGTGCAAAGAGAGATTCATCTGCGGGTGAAAGTTGGATGTCAACAGAGCATCTATAAACAGTTAAGGATATAGATTTCATTAGAGATAATGAGGATACCTATAGGTCTATAAACTATGAGTGGATCTTCTGAATAAGTAGTGAGCACACTTCAGTTGAGAGAGCAGTGAGCTTTCATTTTGTGAGTGGTTTTAAATTAGGAGGGACAATGAGTCCACTTAGAACTTGTAAACAGTAGTGTGCTTATAGTGGATTTGGTACATCGGCACATTTCTGGTGTATGCTCCTTGGATGTAGCCCAGTGAGGGTGAAACAAGTAAAAATTGTTGTGTACCGTGCATGATTTAATTTCTATCTATACTTTGCTACGGGAAAGAGAGAGAAAATAGTTTTTCTTAATTGAAAAAAAAGATCAATAGGGGTAGTTATTTTAATTTGTCATACCCTGATTCACCCCCCCTCTCAGTGTATCTAACCTAGTTGACCTAACAAGATTCATGAGTGAATTATCCCAAGACATAGGGAGTGAAGATGCATCAGTTTGTAGAATCAACCAGCTGGATATAAGATACACGAGAAAAGTCTCCCAAGACATAGGGAGAAAAGATGCATAGGTCAGTATAATCAACCAACTAGATATCATTAAATGGGACTTTTGGGTTAGCAATCAAAACTAAGCCCAGAAGTCAAGGGAAGGAAATAGTTTGTCTAAAAGTGAGGTCCAATATGGGGCATCTAGGGAATTAAAGTGGAGAGCTAGCCTAGTTATCAGAGAAAAAATAAATTTCACCTCTGCCAATGATTCAATGAGATTTGTCAAGAATGATTCTGATGCTTTCTTACAGGATAAACCAAAGAAGGGATCTTGTGTTTCCCTTATCCTAGTTCATTAGGAGAATTCCATATTTTTGCATTATGAAATTTTCAGAGTGAATGACCAGAAATAGCCTCCCAAGCAAGCTTGTCTTTCATTCATGTGATGGTTTCAGTGATACAATTGCGTTTGAGACCCCCTTCATTAATTGGTTTTTCCAATCTATGCCTAATGGATCAATTATGGCAGCCTTCACGATGAGATTCCTAGATTAAGTTTTTAATAGAATTTTCAATATTTCTTATAATAGTCTTTGGGGCCTTGAAAACTGACAAATCATGCATTGGGAAAAAATAATGAAAACTATTAACCAGAGTGATGTAACCTTCAAAAGATAGAAATCTACTTTTTCGGTTGTTGATCATTCTTATGATTTTGTTGCAAATACCATAAAAATGATGAATATGAATTCTCCTAATAGATAATTGGGAACCAAGATAATACTTTGTAAAATGCCTTTTGGGGATATCAAGCATGTCCTCAATAATCTTGTAATTCTTGTTAGATTAATTTTTGGAGATGAAAACACTACTTTTGTTTGTATTAATGTATTATCCACTCTTTATGAAATAATTATTCAAAACACCTTGAAGTTATGAATATATTTTCTTCTACCGTTGATAAATAAAAACATTTAATTAGTGATGAATAAGTTGGATTTTCCTTTGAAGCCATACTGACCTCAATACGGATGCACCAAACCATTTTTGATACCTAAATTCATATTTTTTATGATAACCTCTTGGGAAATAATGAAAAGGCCTGGGGAAAGATGGTATCCTTGGTGAAGGGCCTTGGTGAATTTGAATAAACCAAAACTCCTCCCAATTAAGGAGATTGTGAACAATGGAGTGGCAAAGAAACAAAATAGGAGGTCACAAACCCACTCAGAGAATCCATGGTGCCTCATCACCTTAATAGTGAAGCACCATTCCATACTATCATAGGACTTTTAAATATAAATTTTTATCATGATATTAGACCCAACCATTCATCTATCCAAATCAGATATTATTTCCTAAGCCAGAAAAATGGATCCTTGAATGTTTCTAAATTTGATAAATCCATGTTGTTCATCAGATATGAGAGACCCTAAATTTTCTAGAATGCATTTTTTTAGGATTGATGCGAAAAAATTGCAATAAAAGGTACATAAGATAATAGTCTAAAATTGTTCAAATCCATTGTGGTTTCTAACCATGGGAATGATAACTAGATTGTGGTTGAAGAAACTCTATTGAGAGTCCCTCCTTTAAAGAAGTTTTGGATTGAATTTGTAACTTCAGATTTGATCACATCCCAAGAAGACACATACAAGGAACCAGTGAATCCATTAGGGCATAGGGAACTATCAGGATTGAGACATTTAACCAATATTTTGATCTCATCCTCCCACAGGATCACACCCTTCATGAAATTTTTTAGACTATTAATAGATATCAGAATTTCCTAAAAAATAAATCATCAGGTCAAATCACATTATAATTTGATCTTACTAATTGACTCAAGTTAGCAAGTAGGTCAAAAAAATGGGAGACTGTAAGAGGTCTAGTGACATTGACATCACTACAATGAGATCCATCCTCAAGAATCATATTCAGTTTTCCAATAAATTTCTTATCCATAAGGAAGGAATGAAAATATTTTATATTTCTATAACCCTCCCTAATTCATTTTGACCTTGATCTTTCCCCAACCACCCATTCTTCTTCCAACAAGGTTTCCTCTAAGAGATTTTATTTTTGAGTGATAATAACAAATGTTTCATCATCCTAATGTTCTTAAATCCATTTTAAAATCAGTCAATTTCTTCTTGGAGACCTTGAATACTAAAATCATGAGTTGGTTCCATGTTTCTCTATCTTATAATATCACATTTCATCCTTTGATATTTTTTTGAAGAATAACCCAAGGGTACCTCTACATTGGTTATGTCTAGGAAGAGTGGAACATCTCTTTGAATCCATTATCCTCCATCCATATATTTGAGTAAAATAATATTTTTTCCTCCACTACCATCAATTGTATTTGAATAATCAATGTAAAATGGTCTAATAGAGAGTGAGTCAGATGTTTGACACTTTAGTTGGAGAAGGTTGAGATGGTATTGATATTTCTCAAAAGTTTGTACAATCTACTCTAAATTCTATTGCTACCACATTTTTTTTACACCACATCAATCTTTTTCTAGAGAATTCTAGATCAAGAATATTGTTTTGGGATAAAAAGTTAAAAAATTCACCCATAACTCTACTCAAGTACAGACCACCTCCTCTCTTTTCAAACTGATCCAAAATAGTGTTGAAATTACCCCCAACAAACCAATCTATAGACCCAAGTTTTAAGGCTTAAAGGGTGGTCCAAAGTGACTTTATTTCTCCATCCTCACATCTGGAATAGATAATAGACATTAAAATTATGTTTGATGTATACTGACCTTAGTGGTAATGTGTTGAGAGGATCCATTGATGTAGTGCACTTAAAGTTGGCCCCTCTAAAAGATCCATGTATGAGAATTATTAAGATATCCATACATTTTGTTGGCTATAATAAGTTTATTTTCGAAATATCCAATGGATTGGACTCTATTTTTTAGTTCCAAAATGACTAGAAGATAGATTTGATGACTTATAATAATATTTAGAAGGTATTTCATTTTAGATGGGGGGATAATTTTCCTTGTATTATAAAATAATGTAGAGGCCATAGTGAGGGTAGGATATGGGCCTTAAGACTTTAATTACCTCTATAATGGGTAGGAGAAGTTGTAGATTTAAGGTTGATCTTGGATTTAGTGACCGTGCAATTGGGTGTTGGGGGGAGGTATTTGATCTTCCTTGGACTAATTTAGCGAGAAGGGGGTTGGGGATACCTCACCAATGAATTATAGATCATTGAAAGAATTATGATAAGTGATCAAATACTTCCCCTAGATAATGTTAGGGGTCATTAAAGACCCAATGGGATATTTAAATAAATATACCTTAGTAAATGAAACAAAAGGATTCAAATAGAAGATCTCTTTAGACTTAGGGAAGTTATAAGAGTTTGGGGGATAACCTTTATCATGCATAGGAGAAGTAAGTGTGGAAGGTGGGTGACCAGAGTCATGGTCAAAAATAGATTAGGTAGCCTTCATAATTTCAGGATCTAGATCCACTGAACTAGCAATTAATATAGGATCATATCTCATAGAATAGGGGACCTTGGTAGGGGAAATAGGGAAAATCATGGGTTGTTCCACCTTCATATGAGAAGTGAGGTCAGTACTAAAAGATCTAGGTATTATTTCAGAATAATGGAAACCAACCTTAAATCCAATGCCCATATAACCCATATCATCTTCCAACACAATATCTTTCCCAGGAGACTCAAGTGCTAGATCAGGAAGAGGATCTATTATTAGAGCCTTAATTGAAGAGATTGGAGATGAGGCAGGGGATAAGTTCTGGCACTACAATTCCTGAAAATATTATCTAAATGACCATGCAAGGAGAAAAGAGAGAAGAAACTAAGAGACCTTGAGAAAAAAAATATTTTTCTAAATAGAAATGGAATTTACATTTTATAGAATAATTATTTGTAAGAGGGAGGAGGCCAGATAAAATTCCACATAGATATAGGAAACCATGGCCTGATCCATCCTTAGAGTGGAATCATCAGCATATAAAATACTATCGAGAGCATTACAAATATATTTAAGAATAGTGGGTTTTTGGAAGATAAGGGGGAGGATAAGAAGAAAAACCCAAAGAGCTGCTATAGACAAGTCTTAACCTTGATGGGATTTAAAGGGTCATTGAAGTAAAATAAAACTTTGATGTTATAGGAGCAAACCTTTATGGACCAAGCCCTGATGAAATCCAACTCTGAGAAGAAATGGATACATAAGGATTTTCAATTCAAAATGGAGACCATATCCAAACCTGAGATATTCCATGATTTTATGAAATGGGAGAAGTTATCCAAGGAGGGATGATTGGATCCAAACTTAACTATCAAGGAATAATGATGGTATTGTGATACTGTTGTAACCATTGGTGAGAGAGAAGACTGGGAACCCTTTTGCCGATTCTTAGGGCTTCAACTCTATGTTGATTGGAGGGATTAGAGGTAAATGATATCAAAATGAAGGATCATCCAACACTGATGATTTGAATATCCAATCAGGTGAAGTAGCAGGCCCCAAAGTAGTTGAACCTCCAAGGGTAAGGGTTGGTGTAGGTGGAATTGAAGCATCTAGAGATTCCTAAAATGCCACTTGGGAAGAAGAGATCAGACCAGAAGAAGCTGGTGGGGGATCCCTAGATGGAACCACCACAATATCCTAACCAAGAGGACACATATCCAAGAACAAAATGGAGGGATATAGTGACCCGAGACTTATACACATATTATTGCATGATTTTTAATATAAATCTCCATTAATACAAAACATGGATCATAAATCCTAGTGTATTTGGAAGACTAGGTTCATAATGCATTGAAAAAAATGAAATCCTTATTTTATTCTCCACAATGAGATTCTAAATCCATTTGAGCTCCTAAAACTGAAAAGGATAACCTGGGGAATACATAAAATAAAGGGGTGAGCTAAAATCCCAATAAGAGAATAAACATGATAAGGAAACATAACTTTTGAGTCAAAATCATAACATGGTATCATAAAAGAGAAGGCTCATGAGTAATCGCATGGAAGCATAACATAAAGAATATAGTATCATAAGGTTATGGAAATATTGGAAATATGGAAGAAACATATAACATAACATAAACATGAATGAATTATAACTACCTAGACAATATCACATGGTTTACATTGTCTCATAATGGATTAGGTTTACTTCCTAACCCCTTACATAACATATCATGAGAGAAAAAACATTACCCAATGTATTAAAGAACTATCAGGGTGCACCCATCATAATATGTTCATGATTATGTGTTCCACAAAAGAAATCAATCACAAGGCATAAACATAATAATTACCCATGGAAAGAAATTGGGTTTCATAATCCTGCCTCATATCATAATCAAAAGAGATTTATTAAAGAATGCATTTGAGGAAATGATCATAAGGCGTGTATTACCCCATAAAAGGAAGGTAGAATGATATATATATATATATAATAGACATATATATAGAATTTAAAAACAATTCATAACATAAAAGGTTATCATAGATGATAAAATGTATTTAAAATATCACATAGAACATATCTTCAAGAAAATACCCCTTTCACTTTAAACCCACTTCTTAAAAATCTAAAAAAATTCCAAAATATTTTTGAAAAAAATTCAATGAAAATAACCATAGAAAATTGTAAATGAATATTTATATAATTGACCATTCGTAATGGAAGGAAATTCTGATAACGTTTTATAAGTTAAAACAAATATTCCTTTCACATTTTTGGTAAGAAAGTCAAAAAGTATATTGTTTGAAAAATGATAGAAGTATTCATTTTAAACCATTTTTAAAAAAAGTAAAAAAATGGGTAAAAATGTATTTACTAAATCATTGTAGGATATTAAAAACATTATTTAAAATATTTCAAGGAAAATATAGACATGGTAGAGAATGATTTTAGGTATAAAAAAATACATAAGATTGGTATTACTTACAAACAACATTCTTGATGTTTATTTATTCAATAAGGGAGGAAATGGAAACCAAACATGTAAAAAGAATTCATAACCAAAGGACAATAAAATAGATTTTTTTTTAAAGAAAATAATGTTTTATTATTTACCCTAAATGAACATTTAACATAAACAATCTCAAAACGAAAAGAGATTGTAACATAAAGTCTCTACTGCTTTGATAACTTTCGAATCGAATCCACTTGGATAAAGTAAAATAAACTATAACTTAAAATAATATAATGTAAGAAGGATCCATGATATAGTATGTAAAAGGGACAACATATACATTATATAAAATAAATAAGGCGCATAACATTAAAATATGCCTTAATGAATGGAAATTGACAAGAAATATCTTACCTCAAGTTCGAATAATCACATGTATACTTTATCTTCATGAATAATAAACCTATGTCAATTATTTAGTTTATTAATAACATTTTTCAAGTATATTATTCATTTTATTTGATTTATTACCATGTTATATTTATTTACTTATTCAATTAAGTTCACATTGGATGTTATGATTATATTCAATTCATATTCCCAAAATGACTTTGGTAGGTTAACTATGTTAAAAGTAAGTCATTGATCCATCATATCTAGAAAAATAATCATGGACCAATTATAAATTTTAAAAATAAATTATACTTTTAAAACCAACCATTAAATATGGTTATGAAAAATGAACTATGTTACAATCATGGAGACGGTAGGTCATATGTGCGTATAAGTAACATTGCCCTTTTTCAATGATCGTGATAGAAAGAAGGTAAATATTATTTTATACTTAAATAATGATAATTATATATTAAGTTCTATATTATTTATTTAAATACAATTATATATACTATCTATGTGATGTGGTGATGAAAAGTGAGTCACATCACTTTGTGGAGGTGGTAGTTCACACATACTCATAAACGACATTATCATTTTTCAGTGAATAGAAAGGTAAGAAAATATATGATATATTAATTTTCTATAATTATAAATATTTCATGAATATAATATATATATATATTAAATCCATCATAATAAACATTCATAAGAGGTGATGATGGAAAATTAATTACATCGGTTTGTGAGGCGGTAGTCCGTCGTACACACAAATGATGGTTTTATTTCTCATTTGATAGAAGAAGAGATGGATGTATGTTATTCCATTAACATAATAAAATCTAAGTATATAATATAAAATAACTTTATTATATCATAATGGTTGAATAATATTTTAAGGATGTGGAAGAAGAAATTGAACAAAACGCTCGGTTAAGAACGATACCACTTTTTTAGAAAACCTCTTTATGTTTGCTCCAAAATCCATCCTATGATGAATTTATAATAAAAAATGCATTTAGGAAGTATTAAGGAAGTTATGGAAGGGGTTTTTATAGGTATGGGTTGAAATAAGAAACATTTAAAGTGTGAATAAAAGAGTAGAGGAGGTGCTCTTTTATAAGTGAGAAGGAGTGACATTTTTGTAAATACCCAAAATTATTCAATAATGGGATTTAACTATAAATCAAAGTGCCTCCAAAATTGATAAATGAATTATTGTATAGAATATAATATTTATAAACACCTCATTGACTAAAAAGAAACATGATTTAAACATGCTATTATCTTTACCTCTAAGGTTTATCACTTTTACCATTTTTGTTTTCACTACGGTGGCTAGATTTTTACCTAGGTAATTTATACTTTAATACTAAAAATAAAATGATAATTATTAGATAATTTGGACCCAATTATTATAAATATTAAAACCAATTTATCAAATTGAAAACCCATGTTTTTGGAAAATTAATTTTAACACAAGTGCATGTAACTTACAAAACCTCATTTTAACCTTGACCGTGGTAATTATTTTTTACTATTTTACTATTAATTATGACCAAAGAATTAAGTTGAAATTATTAAATAATATTAATTATGATTATTTAAAAGCACATGAGCCTCATCCCAGTTGGTGAGGACTCCTTAAGTGCATCCAGGAGACCCGGGATCAAATCCAGGTGGAGGATAATTTCTGGGGTACTCTAGCAAGTACTATAGCATGAGCTGTGCAAAACTGTAGTAGGTAATGTAGCAGGGACTGTAGCAGGTACTGTTTGGCACTATAGAAGCTAGGAATATTCCCCTGTTTGGGCCTTTAGGCCACCGATTTGGTCCCCGAGTCCTTTAGGGCCTTCGGGCCACCCAGGCCTTCAGGTTAGTAAGGCCATCGGGCCACCTCAAGGCCTTAGGGCCACCTTAAGTGTAGATGAAAATCAAACAACCTACAATGAACAAGCTTCAGAAGGAGGAGGAACAAGGATCTTTCACCATAATAGAATCTAAACAGATTGAAAGAATGAGAGGTTATGAAACCTGCCATCGGGACAAGACTATGCATGCATGGGAAAGCCTAGCCGAACAGCCCTGCGAAGGTGGAGATCTGATTTCATGATGAAGATGCTGGGGAGGAGTAGTTCCAAATAGTTTTTAGAAAACTCTCTAAGCATAAAAATAAACTTATACCAAAATTATGAAAATATATGATTTTAATGAAATTTATTATATTATTATAAATAAAATGGTTCATATATCAATTTAATAAAAAATAAAAAATATAATATGAATTTTAAATTATTTTATTTAATGAAAATAAATTACAGCATTTAAAAAATCAGTAATTTTCACTATTCACTAAAAAATCAACCATTTCAGAAAAATGCCAACATTTCACCATAAGTTAATTTTGATATGTTGATTTAAAAAATTAATTTAATTTTATCAAATATATTTTATAAAATTTTCATAAATTAATTATATTATTTTCTCATAAAAATCAATAAAAATCATTTTTGAAGAAAACATATTTTTTTGAAGAATAAAATGTTTTCATTAAAAATTGAGTGCTTATTTCCAAAGAATTTATCAATAAATTTATATTGAGTAGGATATTTATATATATATTTCATAAAGTATTTAATATTATCCATGCCTATAAATTTCATGTCTAGGTTATAATGGTTATATTTAAATAATAATATTCTATGGTTCGTTTAGGGTCGGTGGTGCATATCGTATATGCTATCAAATATAGTATTATTTTTCAAAATATTAGGTTTTTACACCCTCCAAATAATTTTTTCCCTTGAAATTTTAACATAAAATTGTTAATAAAAGGATTGAAATTTTAAAATACCTTTCTTAAAATCCCACATTGTAAAAAGGGTTAATAAAACTTTCTCTTGATAAGAGAGAAAGGAAAATACGAAGGTCATCTGGAATAACACATGACTAGGTTTCCAAATAAGAGAACATTGGTGGAAAGTGAAAATATGGACATGAAATAAAATAATAATGCCCAAATAATTATGTATAGTGACATAAATCATTAATCATAAGAAATTGAATTATCACGAGAAAGTTAACAACCACATAACTATAAACCAAAGAGGTGTGAAAAAGACCATAAATTTATCGAAGATGAAGGTAATAGGATAAAATTTTCATTTTAAGATCCTTTTCCTATAGTTGATGAATTCCTTACTATATAGACCAAGAACATAAGGAAAATATAATTCATTAGTATAATTTCTTCCTTTAATACATTTTTATTATAATCTCAGCCTTTACTCTAAGCGATGAGTATTCAATATGATTTTTTGATTCCTAAAGCACTAAAATCAACTTCTAATGGATCACATGATCCAAAAAGGATAACAATATCTTAATCCTATCATTAGAAATTAACTAAAACCAAAATTTTATCATGAGATAATTCTCTAAATGAATCATCCATCATATAAAGAAATACAACATTAATCACCAAATACTTAACAATAACACCCAAAGATTAACTTAGATCATTCAATAAATAACTAACCTTAAAATTCTTAAAAATATTTCAGATTAAGATTGAAACTAAAATATTTGAATTATTTTATTTCATATTATTTCAATATCAATTTAACATTTATCTTCAAATAAAATCAATCACTCTTAATGTCTCATACCAAAAATATATACATCCTAATCATATAATCACCATGATATGTTAATCATTTCCATAAACAACCAGAATCAGTATAAATCAACATTAAAATCATATATACTTCCAAAAATATTATTAAACCTTTATTCCTAAAATAAAATACCATAATGTTGTATTTAACTTAATCATATAAGGTTCCAAAAATAGTGAACTACTTCCAAAATAACATTAATCACCAAATCACTTTTCAATCCCTTGGTTATCTCTATGATAAAACATATACTCCCAAAAAAACTTAATATTTATCTATCACATCATTTTTAAAAAGAAATTTCATACTAACCAAGATGTCATATAGGCCAATGGTAGGAATATCACCCATATCATCCTTTAGTTGTAAGTTCATGCCCTGCAACCTTGCGAGATGTGCAAGTTATCATTTTTAATTAAATTATATTAATATAATTCTTATAACATCCCCAGAAATATTATGAACATCCTCAAAAATAACCTTAATCATAAAATATCATATAAACCCTGAAGTTTATCAATACATTTAAACTTATGAAAATACCATTCAATATACTTTATTTTTAACTTAAGGGTTGCATATACCTTATAAAATATCTCCCAAAATTTCATTAATCACATTAAAATTCCATCACTTAAAACCTTAGAAGGGTTGTTTAAGACTTTTAACTTTTGATAAACTTTAAACTCATAAACCCATGATGGTATCTATAAATCATAAGTTAATATTACATGAAGACATATATGCTTCAAAAATTAACACAATACTTAGATGTTTCATGATTTTTATAACCAAAATACCAATTGTAAAAATACTTCTACAACATAATTCTTGAATCCCAATACATAAATACTTCAAACCTTTAACTTAAATTATTGTTATAACACAAGTACTTCCATGGTATAGGATTTAACCTTTAAAATATGGCATTGAATTAAATAATTCCCAAGTTTCCCACTTTTAAGATAACGATCTATAAATGGATCTCTAGGAAGAAATTTATTTATCTTCATTGAACTCCTCAATTTTCCTTGGAAATTTGTATCTCTATGCCCTTATTTTCCATACACAATTTTTTTACTATTCCTTTGATATATTCTCCTATGTGTATCTTTCCAAATTTCTGATATGAAGAAAATTGATCCTTCTTTCCTCCATGGTTTCCACCACCCAAGCTCTTAGCAGACTCCATCCTTCTATTCTTTGGTGAGTCAAAGAGTTAGTTAAGGTATAGGTTTTTAATCATGTATCATGATAATTGGTTAGTATTAAATATAATATCTTTCACTTTAGTCATCATCCCATTGGGTTGTTCAAAGTCACTGCATTTTCTATCACCTTCAACATTAATATCATTCCTCATGGTTACATCCATTGACTAAAAGAAAAAATCATGGTGTGAGAAACAATAATCATAATTATGAAAAATCATTTATAGGATTTATAAATCTTGAAAACTTATTTTCAATCTATTTCACCTTGGGTTTAATCTAGGTCTTCCATGATCATCATCTATTCAAATCCTTTATGATGGTTTATAAAAAAAATGTGAATTAACCCAAGCATATCCCCTAGAAGTTTAAAACCAAGTGTACAGTAAGGAAACACTTACCACACACCAAAATTATAGTTGAGATATACTCAACCAACTCTTTCTACAGTTATTACCCCTATATGCATCTATTCCAAAACCACGTTCACTTGTAGTATCCAAACAGGGATGTATTTCTAGGAAAACAACATAATCTCTTCCTTACCAAAACTTTAGGATGTTATCATATACTTATACTTATCCCCAAGTATTTTTTTTACTAATGTTATCTAATCCTAATCCCCAAAAATAACTATACCTTCATTTAATATCAACTATAGTGACCCAAACCTTTTACACATTTTATTACATGATTTTTAACATAAACTTCCATTAATACAAAATAAGGATCATGAGGCCTGGTGTATTTGGAAGACTTGGTTCATAATACATCAAAAAACATGACATCCTTATTTTATTCTCCATAATGAGATACTAAATCCATTTGATCTCCTAAAACTTCATACGATAACCCATAAAACAAATAAAATAAAGAGGTGATCTAAAAATACCAATAAGTCAATAAATGTGATAAGGAAACATAACTTGTGAGTTAAAGGCATAAAATGATATCATAAAATAGAAGGCTCATGAGTAATCTCATTGAATCATAACATGAAGAAAATAGTATCATAAGGTCATAGAAACATAGGAAATGTGGAAGAAATATATAACATGACATAAGCATGAGATAAGGCTAACTTCCCATACAATATCATATGGTGGGAAAAGTCTTGTAATGGATTAGGTTTACTCCATAATCCCATGCATAACATCTCATGAGACCAAAAACATCACCCAATTAATTAGAGTAATATCTAAGCACACCCACAATAAAATGTTCATGATTATGTGTTCCACAAAAAGGAAATCAATCATAAGACATAAACATAAGAATTAACCATGTAAATAAAGTGTGTTGCATAATATTGTCTTGTATCATAATCAATAGATATTTATTAAAGAAGTGATTTGATGTAATAATCATAAGGTAAGTATTACCCAATCAAAGTAAGGGATAATGAGATAGGTATATATGTAAGATACATATATATATATAGAATTTAGAAACAATACATAACATCAAAATTTTTCATTTTTGATGAAAATGTATTAAAAAGATCACATGGAATATTTCTTGAGTAAAATATCCTTTCACTTTAAAATCACTTCTTAAAAATCTAAAATTTTCCAAATTATTATAGAAAACATTTTTTATAAAAATAACCATGAAAATTTTTAAATTAATCTTGTAACACCCCGACCCCAGTTACCTAGAGTCGGTGTATTATTACATAATATTGGTATGATCACAAAATATCAAGTCTCAAAAGACTGATTAGTTTATTAGCCTTAGAATCACTAGATACATTTATAAAGTTTAAATTACAACATAAAGTGAAAAACTACAACAACATCTTGTCTCCATAGACCACACTCATATACCCTCATACTATCCTTGTAGGTCATTCATAAAATACTTCTTCGCATCTTGGGGAAAAATAAAACATAGAAAGGGGTGAGCTAAAATGCCCAGTAAGGATAACAATATAGCAGAAACTTTTATAAATAAGCATAAACATTTAAGGCAATGTATAAGTAAAACAAAATCCTTTTAAACTTGAACTTAAGCATAATATGGCAGAAATAAAATGAAATAATTCCATTTACTTATTCACATGGATATTTTACTAGTCGAATAATCACATGCAATATCAATAACCACTTTCATAATGATGTAATGCATAATGCCAGACTATCATAACCACGTAGCCAAGGTATCGTGCCAAGACTAAAAATAAGATTTTGTCAAGGCCTCGTGCCAAGACACTAGTTTTTCTCATGATACCTATTGATGCATTGAATATCTATAGCAGGCTCCACCCGTCACTTATTAAGTCCAATGCATTCCTCATATGAATAGGTTTAAACATAACATAAACATTCGTATTAAAACTAGCATACGAAATGTCAATACTTTATCCATAAACCATGAATGGTATAAAAATAACACATCCACAGTCAAACATATAACAAAAAATTTAATATAATATGGAAGTTTTGTATCATAATAAATAAACTTCAAATAAGCTTAAAATCCATCAAAGGATGTTGACATAGATGAAATCAAAACTATTTGAGAGAAATATCTCTTTTTTGAAATTATTTAAAAGTCACATAATTATAAAAGAAAAAATTTACTTTGAAAATATTCTTATAAGATTGTAAGGGAAGCTTCAATGATTTTATAATGGCAGAAAATAACCACACCCACTTTATAAGTTAAAAAAGACATTCTTACCTTAGTTTTGTCGAGAAGGTTAAAAAGGACCTTGTTTGGAAAATGACAGAAATATTACTTTATAAACTTCTTATAAAAATTCAAAAAAGAGTATAAATTAATTTAAACCATAGTATATAAAATAGTAATAATTATTTTAAATACATTTTTAATAAACATGTATGTGGATGATAAAGAGGTCCCAGTAGATAATTACGTATAAACAACCTCAGATAATGAAGAGATTGTGAAATAAACCCTTACCAATTTGGTAACTTACGAAACATACACCCCATTAAAGAGGAATCATACAATGAATATGTAAATACACATAAATTAAAGTTTATTACACAAATAATACAATTATGGGCAGCACATACACCACACAAAAGGTAATAGTGGCAATATGGCATGAATCTCACGAGAATAAGGAGTGAGATGAAAACCCCTTACCTTGTACTTTTCCTTGGTTGAGGGTAGGTTAAACTCCTATATAATAGTTAAATCATTTTTATTAAATTATAAAAGAATCATCTATATAAATATGATATCATATATGATCTTTTAATATATTTTTGTTAATAATATTTTAGTATTATTGTCATTTCGGGTGTTAACTGATTCGTTTTCCTTTATATGCTTTGTTACGTAAGCCGTGTTTGTTATGGATAGGTTGTATCTTATTCATATCCAGAATGATATCAAGTCATTAAAAATTAATTTTAATCATAAAATGAGAATTATTCTTGAATGTATATGATGGGGAAATGAATCTCATCGCGTTCGTGGAAACGGTAATCCGTACGTACGCACAAACGCTACTTACATTTCATTTTTCATTTTAAAAGGAATAAAAACCAAATGATACATAGGTATATTATTATTAAAGTATAATATAGTATATTATATGTGTTACTTAATTTCATTAACACCTTCCTTTATACGTTCCATGTATGGTATGAACGAGTCATATCACTTTGAGGGGGCGGTAGTCCGCACTTCCTCAAATGAAATTATCGTATATATATACAACATGAAACGAATAATGGTATGCTATAAAATAGAATTACATAAGATTATATATAAAATAAATATAATTAATATCATATTTAATTATAGTTCCATCATAATGGCCACCATGAGAGGTGGTAGGAGATAATTGAACAATCATCGTTTCGTGAGGCGTTTGGTTTCCATCCACAGAAACATTATGTTCTTCACCCATTAGATAGAGGTGTGTGTAATTTTAGTTAGAATAACTCTCATAAAAATATCCTAGTATATTTATTATACTGGTTTTTTTACAAAATAAAAGAATAAGAAGAGTTTAGGGGTTGGAGAAGTAAAATAAAAGAAGGGAAGCTAAGAGAAATTGTTACCTTTAATTTGGATAATTCCCTTTGGTTTGAA
Source organism: Viscum album (assembly GCA_963277665.1). Lineage (NCBI taxonomy): Eukaryota > Viridiplantae > Streptophyta > Magnoliopsida > Santalales > Viscaceae > Viscum > Viscum album. Next base: position 1,805,809,866 of record OY728148.1, on the reverse strand, counting down.
CCAAAAAGGACTCTTGAAGTGCCTTATGCCTAAGGTGAGGCTTCTAGGATGAGTATAGGGATGTAGGGAGATTAATTGGGCAGATTTTGGATGAGACAAAAGGCTTGAGAGGTGTGAGGAATTGGTTATAAGTGGTGTCCTTTTATAAGGGGGAGGAGGGGCTCTTTAGAAAAAACTTAAAGTATTATTTTATAATAAATTCATAGTCGGTTTATAATGGTTCCAAAGTGGATTATTAAAATTATAAGGTGGGGATAGGTTGAAAAAAACTCAAAAAATAGGTTTTAGACAGTTTTGTGTCACTTTATTAACATTATCTTTTAGTTTTAACTCTTAGTTAATTATTTTGACACTTACCATGTCACTTTGTATTTTTATATTATATAGTTAATAAACTTACTATATACATCCAAGAGACCCCCAAGTGATCCATTAATGATACAAATATCATGATATAAGTACTTTGGATGAAACTTAGATTTTTAGGAATAGAATATCAATTAATAATATAATATTATTTAAAAAAACTCATTTATGTAAATTTTGACACTATTCAATAATTGATTTTTTTTAAAGTCTTAAAAACTTTATTAATTCAAATAAAATTAATTTAATGAATACTAACATGTAAAATTAACCAATAAAATTCGTTTATGGCATCAAAACTTTCAAATTATATTTATTTTAACATTTATAATACCAATTATTTGATTCTTTCATTAATAAAGAAAATATTGCATCATTATTGTGTCATAAATAAATTTAATTATTAAATGTATAAAAATTATAAATAAAATACCATTATGTAGGAAATAATTTTATATTTATAATTAATATTTATAGTCGAAAATATAACATATATAACCCTATGTAAAAATTGTTTTTCTAAAAGATATATGCTTATGTCATTTTTGTATTTACTTTAACTTTATTAATATAAAGTGTCCTTATCACCTACAAGTGGCTCCATGGGGTCCCAAAATCGACCCAAAGATGCCCATGGTCGGACATGTATCAACCAATAAGGTTATGACACATTTTATGGTAATTTAGTATTATTATAATATTATTTTTTACCCTTATTTACCGGATTTACCCTTTAACCATGGTAAATAAAATATTTACCGAAGTAATTATTCAAAATGTCTAAAAATAAAAGTTATATATTTAAAAAATTTGTACATCCTGATTCCAAATAAGGAATCCATTTTCCAAAATTCAAAACATAGAAGTGGCAGAAATTAATTTAAAATTTATTCCCGTTGTTAAAATAAAAAGCGTGTTTTTAAGAGATAATAAATATCAAAAGATTGACACTTGTTTATGTTCGGTTTAAATGTGAAATTACGTCCAATAACCAACATTGTATTAAATGGTAAAAATATATTCTAAATATACTTTAAAACCACTCATATTCATAATTTATCACTATTAATTATTTCGATTAAAAAAGTTGTTTTTAATTAAAATTTAGTAATTTTCACTATTCATCAAAATATGAAAGTTATCCAAAAAGTACCGAAATTTCACCCTAAGATAATTTTGATATTACGAATCCAAAAATGAAGTTCATTTTGAAAGATAAAATGTATAAAATTTCCAAAAGTGGGTATTACTATTCTTAATGGCTAGTATGATTGGTTGTGGTGTGTTAGAACTCAAAGTTGCGTATAACACACACTATTGTATTATTCAAAGAGAAGCGTACTATGAAAGCTTGGGGTGTTACATTCTCCCATCCTTCAATAAATTGCTTCCTTTCAATTTATGCTCGGTATTGGAAACTTGGGGTTGACATTTCAAAATATCATAGTTGAAATCCCACATCGAAAAATGGATTAATGAGGCCTCTATTTAAAATAAAGAGTGGTAAGTATGAAGGTTACCGAAAATAACACATACTAGGGTTCCATGTAGGAAAACATGGATATGGAAGAGAAATCTACCCATCAATATCTGATGGATAGTGGTAGAGAACATGGATATGAAAAGTCCAACAATCACAAAGCCATAAATTTGTGATGATCTAAGGTACCATCTAGGACAACATTTTTGTTCTAAGTTCCTTTTCTTAATGTTGAGGAATTTATTTATGATATTGGCTAAGATCATAAGGAGATATAATTACTTTATAATTAGAGTTTTATCCACTAATAAATTTCTACCACAAACTCATCTTTCACTACAAAACATAATACAACTCAAAAATACTCTATTTATCATAATCATATAGGGTCCCAAATATAATGAATTTATAATTCACATATCATACCCTTTAAAAAAAAGAAACTACATTATATAATCCAGGGACTTCACGTAGTCAAGTGGTAGGTGATAAATCCCAATCGCACTATGGTTGTGGGTTCGATTCCCACAGCTTTTTCCGACATGACGGGTGGTCACACGGTCTGCATGTTTTCCTTTTATAAAAATCCAAAAATAACCTTTCAAACTTAATCCATTCCAACCTTTATACTTATCAAAAATACTACTATACAAACTCACAGTCCAAAATTTATAAGGAAGTTAAACACAATGAAGATCATTTTTTCCGTGTAATAACATGTGAACATCTTCATCTTGTATTATTTTAAAACATGGTAACATCCTGAATTACCATAAAACCTTATTGATTACATTAATGCTCCCTTATTATTTATAGAATACTGGATATACTCTTTCTATCCAAAAATGTTGTAAACTCCAACGATGAAAAATCATTAATCAGTTTCAGGGTAGTCAAGAATATCCAATATAATTATTCAAATCAACCATCTCTTATTTCAAAATCACTACCTCATTATCAGGACCATATTAAGGATTACCTTTCCTTCAACCATTTATTTTACAAAAAGTGTAACTTACTATTATGTCACTTTTCTTAGAACCATATAATCTCAAATCCTCAATAAAATAGTACTGCAGTACAATCCTTATTTATCTCCATAATTCATATAACCAGTATATTGTATACAACACTCAAATGAAATAATCCTATAATAACAACATAAGACCACTAATCATTCCTCCTCATTTGTGGTAGTATCATAACTTGATTATTATCCAATATCATCATTTGGGGAATACTCTGATGATTTGAACATTGATTCGCGTAGTGTCCCCACTCCTTGCAGATGAAGCATTGTACATTTGAAACCTTTTTCTTACCCTTACAGTCACGTACTTGGTGTCATTTTTATCCACACTTATAACAAACTCCCATTCCCTTCAGGAAAGTTCTAGGGTGTTTCTTCCCAAAGTTATCACATATGGGAAAATTATTCTTTTCCCTCTTCCCTTTATCCATCTTTCTCTCTTCCATCCTTTTCTTCTCTTGCTTGCCTTCAATGCCATAGGACTCAGAGAATTCTTTACTTATCTTATTAACACATGATACTATTTCTTCATATATTGAGAATACATGGGAGACTATTTCCCTTCTAAATGTTGGCTTAATACTATGAAAGATATGATCCTTCTTACTCCTTGGATCATACATATTATTGGAGTTCACATTCCTTCTACCGGGCACCATTTCTATACAATAGCATAAACTAGGTCAGTTTATGAATTGTAATGAATAATTCAAAACTTGTAAAATACCTAACGTAAATTGAACAGTTTATGGATATAATCCATAATCATAAAAATATTTTCTTTGAGTAAGTATATACTCATAAACCCTTCATAATGGTTTGTAAAGAAAATGAGAATTATCCTAAGAATATCCCTCGGGAGTGTCGTAACCAAGAGTGCAGCAAGGCTCCTTGTCATGCACCAGTTCCCGTTCGAGTCTAGCTCAAAGCGGTGTTTTCGGGTTTTACCCCTAGCTACATCTATGCCAGATCCTCCTCTACCTGCTCGTATCCAGACAGGGATGTATTTTCTTGGAAAACTCACAAAATCTCTACAATACCAAAATTCTAGGAAGTTCTTCTATACTAATCCTCAAAGTCCATCTTAGGTCTATGTTCTCTAATCAGAGTTTATATAAATCTAGCTTCCAAGGTTTGTACTAAACTTCCTCTGATACCAACTGTAATGCCCCGACCCCAGTTACCCAGAGTCGGTTCATTATTACATAATATTGGTATGATCACAAAAGATCAAGTCTCGAAAGACTGATTAGTTTAGTAGCCTTGGAATCACTAGATGCATTCATAAAGTTTACATTACAACATAAAGTGAAAAACTACAAAAACATCTTGTCTCCATATACCACACTCATATCCCCTCATACTATCCCTACAGGTCATTTATAAAATACTTTTTTACATCCTGGGGAAAAATAAAACATAGAAAGGGGTGAGCTCAAATGCCCAGTAAGGATAACAATATAGCATAAACTTTCACAAATAAGCATAAACATTTAAGGCAATGTATAACTAAAACAAAAGCCTTTTAAACTTGAAATTAAGCATAATATGGCAGAAATAAAATGAAATAATGAAATTTACTTATTCACATGGATATTCTACTAGTCTAATAATCACATGCAATATTAATAACCACTTTCATAATGATGGAATGCATAATGCCAGACTATCATAACCACGTACCAAGGCCTCGTGCCAAGACTACAAATAAGATTTTGTCAAGGTCTCATGAAAAGAGACTAGTTTGTCTCATGAGACCTATCGATGCATCTAGGAGCTATAGAGGGCTCCCCTCGTCACTTATTAAGTCCAATGAATTCCTTATATGAATATGTTTAAACATAACATAAACATTCGTATTAAAACAAGCATACGAAATGTCAATAATTTCTCCATAAACCATGAATGGTATAAAAATAACACATCCACATTCAAACATATAACAAAACCTTTAATATAATATGGAAGTTTTGTATCATAATAAATAAACTTCAAATAATCTTAAAATCCATCAAAGGATGTTGACATAGATGAAATCAAAACTATTTGAGAGAAATATCTCTTTTTTGAAATAATTTAAAATTCACATAATTATAAAATAAAACATTTACTTTGAAAATATTATTATAAGCTTGTAAGGGAATATTTGAATATTTTATAACAGCATAAAATAGCTGCACCCTCCGTATAAGTTAAAAAAAGACATTCTTACCTTATTTTTGTCGAAAAGGTTAAAAAAGACCTTGTTTGGAAAACAACAAAAAGATTCCCTTATAAAATTCTCATAAAAAGTAAAAAAAGGGTATAAATGACTTTAACCCATAGTCTATAAAATAGTAAGAATTATTTTAAATACATTTTTAAGAAACATGAATGTGGATAATAAAGAGGTCCCAATAGATAATTGCGTATAAACAACCTCGGATAATGAAGAGATTGTGAAATAAACCCTTACCAATTTGGTAACTTACAAAACATACACCCCATGAAATAGGTATCATACAATGAATATGTAAATATGCATAAAGTAAAGTGTATTACACAAATAATACAATTATGAGCATCACATACACCACACAAAAGGTAATAGTGTCAATATGGCATGAATCTCATGAGAATAAGGAGTGAGATGAAAACCCCTAACCTTGTACTTTTCCTTGGTTGAGGGTAGGTTAACATACTGTATAATAGTTAAATCATTGTTATAAAATTATAAAAGAATCATATATATAAATATGATATCATATATTATCTTTTAATATTTTTTTGTTAATAATATTTTAGTATTATCGTCGTTTTGGGTGTTAACTGATTCGTTTTCCTTTATATGTTTTGTTACGTAAGCCGTGTTTGTTATGGATAGGTTGTATCTTATTCATATACATAATGATATCAAGTCCTTAAACATTACTTTTAATCATAAAATGAAAATTATTCTTGAATGGATATGATGGGGAAATGAATCTCATCGCATTCGTGGAGACGGTAATCCGTATGTACGCACGAACGCTACTTCCATTTCATTTTTCATTTTAAAAGGAATAAAAACCAAATTATACATAGGTATATTATTATTCAAGTATAATATAGTATATTATATGTGTTACTTAAGTTCATTAACACCTTACTTTATACGTTCCATGTATGGTATGAACGAATCATATCACTTTGAGGGGGTGGTAGTCCGCACTTCCTCAAATGAAATTATCGTATATATATAAAACATGAAACAAATAATGGTATGCTATAAAATGGAATCAAATAAGATTATATATATAATAAATATCATTAATATCATATTTAATTATAGTTCCATCATAATGTCCACCATGAGAGGTGGTAAGAGATAATTGAACAATCATCGTTTCGTGAGGCGTTTGGTTGCCATCCACAGAAACATTATGTTCTTCACCCATTAGATGGATGTGTGTGTAAGTGTAGTTAGAATACTTCTCATAAAAATATCCTGGTATATTTAGTATACTGTTTTTTTTACAAAATAAAAGAATAAGAAGAGTTTAGGGGTTGGATAAGTAAAATAAAAGAAGAGAAGCTAAGAGAAATTGTTACCTTTAATTTGGGTAACTCTCTTTGGTTTGAACCAAAAAGGACTCTTGAAGTGCCTTAAGCCTAAGGTGAGGACTCTAGGAGTAGTATAGGGATGTATAAAGATTAATTGGGAAGATTTTGGATGATCAAAAAGCCTTGATATGTGTAAGGAATTGGTTATAAGTGGTGTCCTTTTATAAGGGGAGGAGGGGCTCTTTCAGAAAAACTTAAAGTATTATTTTATAATAAATTAATATTCGGTTTATAATGGCTCCAAAGTGTATTATTAAAAGTATAAGGTGGGTATAGGTCGAAAAAAACTCAACCAATAGGTTTTATACAGGTTTGGGTCACTTTATTAACCTTATCTTTTAGTTTTAACTCTTAGTTAATTAGTTTGACACTTACCATGTCACTTTGTATTTTTATAATATATAGTTAATAAACTTACTATATACATACAAGAGACTCCCAAGTGGTCCATTAATGATACACCTATCATGATATAAGTCTTTTTTCCTAACATTATATTTTTAGGAATATAATATCAATTAATAATATAATATTTGTTTTAAAAACTCATTTATGTCAATTTTGACACTATTCAATAATTTATTTTTGTTAAAGTCTTAACAACTTTATTAATTATAAAAAAATTCATTTAAGCAATCCTAACATGTCACATTAACCAATAAAATTCGTGGATTTCATCAAAACTTTTAAATTATATTTATTTTAACATTTATAATACCAATTATTTGATTCTTTCAGTAATAAGGAAAATACTTCATCATTATTGTGTCATAAATAAATTTAATTATTCAATGTCTAAAAATTATAAATAAAATACCATTATGTATGAAATATTTTTATCTTTATAATGAATATTTATAGTCTAAAATATAACATATATAACCCTATGTAAAAAATTTTTTGCTAAAAGATATATGCTTATGTCATTTTTGTATTTACTTTAACTTAATTAATATAAAGTGTCCTTATCACCTACAAGTGGCTCCATGGGGTCCCAAAATCGACCCAAATATGTCCATGGTCGGACATGTATCAAAAAATAAGGTTAGGACATGTTTTAGGGTAATTTATTATTATTATTATATTATTTTTTACCCTTATTTACCGGATTTACCCTTTAACCATGGTATATAAAATATTTATCGAAGTAATTATTCAAAATGTATAAAAATAAAAGTTACCTATTTACCCAATTTAGAAATACTGATTCCAAATATTTAATCCATTTTTTCAAATTCAAAACACATAAGTGGCAGAAATTAATTTAAAATTAATTCCCGTTGTTAAAACAAAAAGCGTGTTTTTAAGAGATAATAACTATCAAAATATTGACACTTGTTTATGTCTGGTTTAAATGTGAAATTATGTCCAATAACCAAAATTGTATTAAATGGTAAAAATATATTCTAAATATACTTTAAAACCACTCAGATTCATAATTTATCACTATTAATTATTTTGATTAAAAAAGTTGTTTTTAATTAAAATTTAGTAATTTTCACTATTCATCAAAATATGAAAGTTATCCAAAAAGTACCAAAATTTCACCCTAAGATAATTTCAATATTCTAAATCCAAAAATGAAGTTAATGTTGAAAGATAAAATGTATAAAATTTCAAAAAGTGGGTATTACTATTCTTAACGGCTAGTATGATTGGTTGTGGTGTGTTAGAACTCGAAGTTGCGTATAACACACGCTATTGTATTATTCAAAGAGAAGCGTACCGTGAAAGATTTGGGTGTTACAAATCTTAAAATAATTGAGCATTCATAATGGTGGGAAATTCCATTTATTTCATATAATTTAAACCAAAGATTCATTTCACATTTTCGGTAAAAAGGTCAAAAAGTACCTTGTTCAGAAAATGATAGAAATATTTATTTTAAAAAAAATTGTAAAAAAATAAAAACATGGGTAAAAATATATTTAATAAATAATTGGAGAATATTAAAAACATTATTTAAAATATTTCAAGGAAAATATATACCTGTAAGAGAAAGATTCTAGATTTAAAAGAAGATATAAGATTAATATTACCTATAAACAACTTTCTTGATGTTTATTTATTGAATAAGGTAGGAAATGGAAAACAAAAATGTAAAGAAAATTCATGAAAAAAGTAGAATAAAATATGTTTGGTTAAATAAAATAATTTTATATGATTTACCCCAAAGGAACATTATACATAAATAATCTCGAAAAGAAAGGAGATTGTAACATAAAGCCTTTACCACTTTGGTAATTTTTGAATTGAATCCCATTGGATGAATTTAAGTGAATTGAAAATTAAAAGAACGTTATTTATGAACTATTAATCATATAATATGTAAAATTGGTAGCATATACATCATATAAATGAAATTAGGCACATAACATTAAAATATGCCTCAATGTATGAAAATTGAGATGAAATCCCATACATTGAGTTTGAATCGTCACATACATACTTTATCTTCTACAATAATAAAATTATATTAAAATTTTAATTTATTAGGAAATTTTTTCAATTTTATTATTCCCTTTATTTTATTTTTTACCTTTTGATATTTATTTACTTAATCAATTAACTTCACATCATACATTTTGATGATTTTCGGTTCATATGTCCAAAATGAATTTGGTAGGTTGACTATGGTAAAAAAAGTAATTATTCCAATATCTCTAGAATAATAATAATGACATAATTATAATTTTTAGATATAAATTATAATTTTAAAACTATACATGAAATATTTTTATGAAAAATGAACTACATTACAATCATAGGGATGGTAGGTCGTATGTACTCATGGGTGACGTTTCTATATTTCAATAATCATGATGGAAAGAAGGTAAGTATTATTTTATCTTTATAGAATTGTAATTATATCATATATACCACATTATTTCTTTAAATATACTTATATATACTATATATGTGACGTGGTGATGAAAAATGAATAACATCACTTCGTGGAGGTGGTAGTCCAAATATATGCACAAACAACGTTATCATTTTTTAGTGAATAAAAAGCTAAGAAAATATATGATATATTAATTTTAAATAATGATAATTATTTCATGAATATAATATATATACATTAAATCCATCATTATAAATATCTATGAGAGGCGATGATGGAAAATGCATTACATTAGTTCACGAGGCGGTAGTTCGCCGTGAACACAAACGATGGTTTCATTTCCCATTTGATAGAAGAAGAAATAGATGTAGGTTATTAAATTAAACATAAAAACATATAATTATATATTATATACTTATTTTATTAATCATAATGGTTGAATAATATTTTAATGAGTTTGAAGAAGAAATAAAACAAAATGCTCGATTAAGAATGATACCCCTTCTTCGGAAAACCTCATTATGTTTGAAAAAGAAGCCTTACTATGAGGGGTTTCTAATAAAAAAGACTTTAGGATATGGTAATGGAAGTAAGTAAGGTATTTGGGTAGGTATTTGGATGAAAAAAATGGTTTTTAAGTGTAAATAAAAGATGATATGAGGTTCCCTTTAATAAGTGAGAGTGAGTGACATTTTTATAAATACCCAAAACTATTGAATAATGGAAAGTCGCTCTTAAGACAAGTGCCTCCAAAAATGGATGAATGGTTTATTTTAGGGAATATAAGGTCTATAAGAACCTCCTAAACTAAAAAGAAACATTTTTTAAACATTTTATTCTTTTTAACTCTAAGGTTACCCACTTTTACCATTTTAGTTTTCTCTACGGTAACTATATTTTTACCTTGGTAATTTATCCTCTAAGCCTAAAAATAAAATTATAATTATTATATAATTTGTAACCAATGATTATGTCATGACCTGACCCAACGAGGCTTGATTCGTGACTCCCCAATCCTGCCTCCAATAGGCCAGGGGCTGGCGACTAGCCGAGTAGGCTATCACACACATGGGGGTCATTAGCCTAAGGTACATGTACAGATGCACCCACATACACCTCCATGAAACAGTGCAGAGATATATATAAAAACTGAAAAGAAATGCATGCATACATCTAACCCACAACCAGAGTGCAACAGAAGTACAAAAGGGAAAAATAGGGCCCACCAAAGGAAAAACACAAAAGCATCCAAACTGCTCGGAAGAAGGGGTACGCTGCCAAAAGCACCATCGGAAAGCTCCTTGGCACAGCTCTAGTAAGACTCCATGGTCAGTCCCACTCACTAAGCTCCGCCTGCTCCGGGTCCTCCTGGAACTCCGTTGAAAGGCCCGTTGTCTGCACAAGACACAAACATGTGCGGGAAAAGCCCGTGTAGGGGTGAGTATAAAAATACTCAGTAGGAACCCCAAAAACTCAAAACAAAAGAGAGCAACTGAAAGGAAACAGTCGGCTCCACCCAGCTAGAGGGAACCTAGACGAAAGAGAAACTCCATCTTCCGACCATCATCAGCTAAACACAACTAGTCAGCTCAATCCAAGTGTATGCCCATACATACACCTTGAACATCCACTCAGGTATACGCCCAAACATCTATCTTGAAAATCTGCCCTGGTATACAACCATACATATACCATGAAAATCTGATCAGATATACGCCTCTTATGTATAACAAAAACATCCAGATATACTCAGCTCACGCACCAAGCCACATGAGGTACCGACCTCTTCACCAGCAATGGTTCACAACCAGGAGAGAACACTCCACAATCATTGTCATCCCAGATGACACTCGTCTGAGAGATACACTCCATCGGGTCCCACACAAACATCTCAGACGCTCACCTGAGAGATCACGCTCTTCAGATATCATCACTGAGGAAACCTCACTGAAACAATATAAACACCAAACTCCTCGGATAGGGGATCGCTCCTAGGGTCCGCTAGGGGATACCAAAACCCACACCGGTATACGAAGATCTCACAGATAGGGGATCACTCTCAGGGTCTGCTGGGGGATACCATAACCCGATCTGGAATTCGTAGATCTCACAGATAGGGGATCACTCTCAGAATCCACTAGGGGATGCCACAACCCGATCTGGTGCTCGACAGAAACACATCACTCAGATAGAGGATCGTCACTCGATTCATGACGGTCACGACGATACCGAAACCCTATCTGGTACATCTCACACTGTAGGGGATCGAACTGACGATGCCGCAACCCTACAGAAACCACGCACTGAGTAGGGTATCGTATAACCAATGATATCACAACCCTACTATAATCCTCATGTTGAGTAGAGGATCGTATACCCGATGATACCACAAACCTATTGAGCACGGCCCACTGCGTAGGGGATCATATTCCTGATGATGCCACAAACCCTACGGGGTTAACCTGCTAGATAGAGGATCGCCACCTGTGGATAAGCGGTCACAGCGATACCAAGAACCTGATCTAGGGAAATAATGCTATAGGATCCCACTCTAGGCCCACCTGAGGGATGCCACAACTATAACAGATTAAGTATCTCATCGAGAGGATCACAAACCTATACTAAGGTTGTGATGCCGCATGAACCCTTATAGATCAAATCAAAGGAGTACCCTCAACCACTGTTGGTCCAAATTTTGCTAGCCCAAGCGACCCGCCACAATGCCACACTATGCACCTCCAAGGTCGATACTGAGGCCACCATCGCGATCCACGCAGAAAAACATGCAGGATAGGTTGTTTACTCGCCCGAAATAGACAACCAGTGAAAAAGGTACTATTCACCAAATCTATCCCATGTGTGGACCACACTACGATCCCGAAACTCATCAAGTGAATCACACCATTGCGATCCCCTCGGAAAAACCCACGAGATCGACTACTCGATCGTCCAAAACTGACACCCGGTGAAAAAGGTACTATTCACCATAGCCAATTCGGGTGGGTCCCATACCACGATCCCGAAAATCGTCAAGCAGATCAAAACATTGTGATCCCCTCAGAAAAACACACAGGATCGACTACTCGATCGACCAAAACAGACACCCGGTAGAAAAGTCACGTTTCTCTGTAAACGCCGGAACTCGGCCTCGTGGGGCCCACACCTTGTTCTTAGTCCCAACACCCAGAAACTATCTTGAAAATTCTGTCGTACCATCAGGGTCTCAACGCCACTGGCGACACGTCATTTGGACACTCCGTGCAGGAGTTATGGGGGATCGAAGTTGAAAATAATAAAATATTATTATTATTTCAACGTTTCATAGCCTTGGGCTACGAACATGACTCATAAAATTCCCAAAGTGATTTGAAAAGGTCCTTCTTGATTCAAGGAACCCATCGCCACAAACGGCTTGCAAATCGGCGTTACGGTTTGCAAGTTACGGGTGTTTAAAGAACCCCCGAAAAAATCTGGCCGGACCACCGCAGGGTCGTCGGAAACCACCGCCGCCGGACCACCACGGGAGCTACCAGACTACCGCCGGAGTCACTGGAAAACCGCTGGAAATCCTCCAAAAAAATTCTGCGGGTTACCAAGGTCACTCATGTGGTCCAAAACGCGATCCGATACCAGATCTGGAATCCTTGGGACGACACCTTTACAACGCTTGCCTCCGCTCAACGATCTGTCGCCATTTCAACGTCAAGAAAAGTAACCACCGCTTCTTCTCACCGTTGCACTTCCTCCATCTCCCAAAACTCGAAACTGATCATAGATCAGGACTCCTCGGGTTGATATCTTCACAAACATATGCCTTGCTCCTCGATTCGTTGATGATTTGGTGAGGTGAAAAGTTAATTGACGAATAACGCGAAGAACAGACGAAGAACACGAAGAATGCACACTAAAAAACTCAATATGACGATGGGTGTTGTTGGTTTATCCATCGAGAGAGACAAGAAAAGCAGCAGAAGCGGAAACAAATCAAAAACGACAACAAAACCTCAATCGAGGAGATGCATAATCCAAAAGAAGTCGCCTACCTCAAATCTGGATCCGTCGTTGCATTATCTATTCCTTGATCCATCAGCGTTTGAAGTTTCATTGTGATCCAATATCATTTGGATGTCAAATCGACGTCGTCCAAAGCTTCGCTGTCTGATACGGGAAATGTGTTAACCCTACTCATTTCGTTAACTCCCTATTTATAGAAAACTGCTGGCATACGCAAAATCTGAATCTCCCGCACCCTCTCAATTGAGGTCACCCCTTGAGTAAACACAATGTTCTGAACTCAACCGCAGTCTCAGAATTGCGATCCAAGACCCCATTCAGAAGTTATTCGAGCCAACGCTCATAAATAAACTTTCCCATTTATTAACGAAAATGCCCCTGGTGCCTTTTCTCACAGCAAGCCCGTACCTGCAAAATTTACACCCCATATAGGGTAAACGACATGCTCCGGATACAACCGTGCCCTCATATTTCTTTTCTGAGCTATTTTTTAAGAGATAACACACCCCCACCACATGCATGGTATAAAAATACTTAATATTTTTATAAAATTTATTCCGGGAATACCGGGCCTTGGAATCGCACGCTGTCTTCACGCCTAGATCTGGAATTATTCATAGGAATGTTCCAAAGTCTGATAGGGCTAAAACTTGAGTCGCTAAATCCTCCCACCTTAGTAATTTTTTTCCCCGAAAATCCATAAGCACAAGGAAAGCAACTTTAATCTCAACTGGGTCTCCCACATCAGTGAGTTTTCGAACAAACACCCATGCCTAAACACATAATTCAGAGGGACTCATCCACCACACCTCAACACTATCCGCTTTGGGCAGCACTAACTCTCCCACACGGTTTTGATCGTGTCACAAAAATTCATCTTGATGGGGGAAGGATCCCTCTTCCTCATGCATTCAAATCACACCGAATAACACCCACACAGGGTCTTACCAACACCCTGAACAAAACTCGAGCAAGCAACGGAAAGGAAAGAGTGACACTAAATAGTGTCTATTAAACTACTGCAGAAAGTAGAAAGGACACAAGGTGTACCTCTATTCATCCGCGGAGCCTCTGGGTCAATAGCCTCTAGGGCATGCAGCTGTCCTCGCCCTCGCCCTCCATCTCCCTGAGCACGGTGTGGACCACCTGGGGGTGGTGGTGGTGGCATCTGATGCCGCCTACCACCTCCCACTACTGCACCATCCCCATCGTCACATCTGCTGCCCTGCGGACCTCTAAACTCGATCTGTTGCCATGGAAAAGGAGGCCTATAGACCGACTCCCTCTCAACAGCACGATGGGTCGGACAATCTCTAGCAAGATGTCCCCGACCGTCGCAAGCGTAACACCTCCTCTCCTATGGCTGACCAAAACTGACATGCGATCCCTGTGTGCCCTGAGCCTCAGATCTTCTTTCCTAGGGTCGCATCCTGAAACGTCGGCTACATCCAGACCCTTGCGCCTGTCACCGACTACCAGTTGCTGACGTCTCAGCTGCCACGCGCCCAAAACTGACGGGCTGAATCTGCTCAGCCAGAAATCTCTCCACCACCAAGGCTCGCTCCAGCACTCCAACATAGGTGGGAAGACACAAGGAAACCACACCTGCCCGAATTTCTCTGCATAGTCCCTGCTCGAAGGTCCAAGCCCTAAAGAATGGGTCTCGAACCATATCCAGGGAGTAGCGCGAAAGGTCTGTAAACCTCGTTGAGTACTCTGACATAGTCATGCCCTTTTACCGAAGCTGTAGGAGCTCCTGAATCTGCACTGACCTCCGCGTCACTGGATATAACTCTTCCCTGAAGAGTCACTCAGACTCTGCCCACATGAGCATCTCCTCATCATGGGACTGCATCACCAAACTCCACCATCACCTATCCAAACCATGCAGAAGGCTCTCCGCTAGGACCACCATCTGATCTGGGGGTGTCCTCACCAGGCGGAAAACTCAGGTGACTAATACAAGCTAGTAATCAGCTGCCTGAGGGTCTGGATCACCCCGAAACCTCATAGTTCACTGCCTCTGGAACTCGTGCAGTGCACTCAACTTGCACGCAACCTCATCCTGCACTACCGGCATAACCAGCTGCTTGACAGGTGGTGTCTCAACTGGCGGACCACCTGGAGGTCCAGCCTCAGAACCTGCACCCTGATCCACAACCACTACATGGGGAAGATCTTCACCACAATCCCGCTATAGAACCCTCACTAGCTATCATCGTGGAGGCATCCACAAATATAATGAAGACGCACCATAGTCAAAGAGTATATCTGGGGAGCTGACTCAAGAAGAACAAGGAAAACTCAAAACCCAGTCCTGTATGATGCACGTACCATTATGTCCCTACGACTAGTGCCCTAATGTCTCGAGTCGAAAGGCAGGTTATCAGAGTCCTGACGAATGGATACCTCAACCACCGCACCAACACTGGAGTCCCTGGCCTCAAAGATGAACTTGAAACATCTTGACATTGCCGCTATGAAACCCAAACCAAAATCATAGCTAGACCAGCTATGCTCTGAGATCCCAAAGGTGGAACCACCTCTAATACCACTCTGTCATGACCCGACCCAACGGGGATCGAGCCGTGACTCCCCAATCATGCCTCCAATAGGCTAGGGGTTGGAGACTAGCGCCGAGTAGGCTATCGTACACATGGGAGGCATTAGCCTAAGGTACCTGTACACAAGCACCCACATACACCTCCATGCAACAGTGCAGAGATATATATAAAAACTAAAAAGAAATGCATGCATACATCTAACCCACAACCAGAGTGCAACAGAAGTACAAAAGGGAAAAATAGGGCCCACCAAAGGAAAAACACAAAAGCGTCCAACCTTCTCGGAAGAAGGGGAACGCTGCCAAAAGCACCATCGGAAAGCTCCTTGGCACAGATCTGGTAAAACTCCACAGTCAGTCCCGCTCATTAAGCTCCACTTGCTCCGAGTCCTCCTGGAACTCCGTCGAAAGGCCCGTTGTCTGCACAAGACACAAATATGTGTGGGAAAAGCCCGTGTAGGGGTGAGTATAAAAATACTTAGTAGGCACCCCAAAAACTCAAAACAAAAGAGAGAAACTGAAAGGCAACAGTCAGCTCAACCCAGTCATAGGGAACCCAGATGAGAGAGAAACTCCATCTTGTGACCATCCTCGGCTAAACGCAACTAGTTAGTTCAACCAAAGTGTATGCCCATACATACACCTTGAACATCCGATCAAGTATACGCCCAAACATCTATCTCGAACATCTACCCAAGAATACACCCATACATATACCATGAACATCCGCTCAGATATACGCTCTTACGTATACCAAAAACATCCAGATATACTCAGCTCATGCACCAAGCAACATGAGGTACCGACCTCTTCACCAGCAACGGTTCAAAACCAGGAGAGCGCACTCCATGATCACTGTCATCCCAGATGACACTCGTTCGAGAGATACACTCCATCGGGTCCCACACAAACATCTCAGATGCTCACCCAAGAGATCACGCTCCTCAGATATCATCACTGAGGAAACCTCAGTGAAACAACATAAACACCAAACTCCTCGAATAGGGGATCTCTCCTAGGGTCCGTTAGGGGATACCATAACCCACACTGGTATACAAAAATCTCACAGATAGGGGATCACTCCCAGGGTCCGCTGGGGGATACCACAACCCGATCTGGCATTCGTAGATCTCACAGATAGGGGATCACTCCTAGGATCCACTAGGGGATACCACAACCCGATCTGGCGCTCGACAGAAACACGTCACTCAGATAGAGGATCGTCACCCGATTCACGACGGTCACGATGATACTGAAACCCTATCTGATACATATCACATTTTAGTGGATCCAACTGATGATGCTGCAACCCTATATAAACCACACACTGAGTAGAGGATCGTATAACCAACAATACTGCAACCCTGCTATAGTCCTCATGCTGAGTAGGGATCGTATACCCGACGATTCCACAAACCTAATGAGCATGGCCCACTGCATAGGGGATCATATTCCTAATGATTCCACAAACCCTATGGGGTTAACCTGCTAGATAGGGAATCGTCGCCCGTGGATAAGCGGTCACAACGATACCAAGAACCCGATCTAGGGAAACAATGCTAGCGGATTCCGCTCCGGGCCCACATGAGGGATGCCACAACTCTAACGGATTAAACATACCATGGAGAGGATCAAAAACCTATACTAAGGTTATGATGCCATGCAAACCCTCGTAGGAATAAACCAAGGGAGTACCCTCAACCACTACTGCTCCAAACGTCGCTAACCCGAGCAACCTGCCACAATGCCACACTGCGCACCTCCATGGACAATACTGAGGCCACCATCATGATCCACACAGAAAAACACGTAGTATGGGCTGTTTACTCACCCAAAATGGACAACCGGTGAAAAAGGCACTATTCACCATAGCTAGACCATGTGGGTCCAACACTACGATCCTGAAACTCATCAAGCAGATCCCACCATTGCGATCCCCTCGGAAAACCCCACGAGATCGACTACTCGATCGTCCAAAACAGACACCCGGTGAAAAAGGTACTATTCACCATAGCCAGCCCGGGTGGGGCCCACACCACGATCCTAAAACTCATCAAGAGGATCACACCATTGTTATCCCCTTGAAAAAACATACAGGATCAACTACTCAATCGACCAAAACGGACACCCGGCAGAAAAGTCATTTTTCTTTGCAAACATCGGAACCTGGCCTCATGGGGCCCAAACCCTGTTATTGGTCCTAACACCCATAAACTAACTTGAAAAGTCTGTCGTACCATCAGGGTCTCAATGCCACTGACGACACATCATTTGGTCACTCCGTACAAGAGTTATGGTGGATCGAAGTTGAAAATAATAAAATATTATTATTATTTCAACGTTTCGTAGACCTAGGTTATGAAACTAACTCATAAAATTCAAAAAGTGAGTTGAAAATATCTGTATCTATACAAGTAATGCGTCACCAGAAGTGACATGCAAATCGGAGTTACGGTTTGTGAGTTACGGGTGTTTAAAGAACCCCCGGAAAAATCTGGTCGGACCACCGCAGGGTCGCCAGAAACCACCACCTGTCTGCCCGGACCACCACCGCCTGCCGGAATCCACTGTCGTCGGACCACCGCGGGAGTTTTCGGACCACCACCAAAGTCGCCGGAAAACTACCGGAACTGCCAGAAAACTTCCGCGGGCCACCACGATCACTCCGGTGGTCCAAAACGCGATCCGATACCAGATCTGGAATCCTTGGGACGACACCTTTACAGCGCTTGCCTCCGCTCAACGATCTGTCACCATTTCAGTGTCATGAAAAGTAACCGCCAATTCTTCTCACTACTACACTTCCTCCGGCTCCCGAAAATCGAACCCGAGCACAGATCAGGACTCCTCGGGTCGAGAGTTTCGCAAACATATGTCTTGCTCTTCGATTCGTTGATGATTTGGTGAGGTGAAAAGTTTATGGATGAAAAATGCAAAGAACAGATAAAGAACATGAAGAACACGCAATTAAAAACTCAATCTGATGATGTTTGTTGTTGGTTTGGCCATCGAGAGAGACAAGAAAAGTAGCAGAAGCGGAAACAAATCAAAAACAACAACAAAACCTCAATCGGGGAGATGTATAATTTGAAAGAAGTCGCCTACCTCGAATCCGAATCCGCCATTGTGTTCCCTGTTCCCTGATCTATCAGCGTCTGAAGTTTCTTCGTGATCCAATGTCGTTTGGACGTCGAATCACCATCGGCCAGAGCTTCACCATCTGATAGGGAAAATGAGTTAACCCTTCTCATTTCCTTAACTTCCTATTTATAGAAAACTATCGGCAGACGCGAAATCCGAATCTCCCGCGCCCTCTCAACTGAGGTCACCCCTAGGGTAAACACAATGTTCTGAACTCATCCGCAGTCTCAGAATTGCGATCTGAGAATCTGTTCTGAATTTATTCAATCCAAATCTCATAAAAAAAACTTTCCAATTTATTAACGAAAACGGCCCTGGTGGCTTTTCTCACAGCAGGCCCGCGCCCGCAAAGTTTACACCCCACCTTGGGTAAACGGCACGCTCCGGACGCAACTGTGCCCTCAGATTTCCGTTCTAAGCTACCGTTTAAGAGATAACACACCCCCTCCACATGCATAGTATAAAAATACTTAATATTTTTATAAAATTTATTCCGGGCACACCGGGCCTCGGAATCGCACGCCGTCTTCACGCCTAGCTCTGGAATTATTCATAGGAATATTCCAAAGTCTGATAGGGCCAAAACCCGAGTCGTTACAGATTATAAATAATAAATACAATTTATAAAATAAAAAACATATGTTTATGGAAAATTAATTTTAACACAAGCATACGTAACGCATAAAAAACCATTTTAACCTTAACTGTGGTAATTAATTTTTATTGTTTTTACTATTCATTGTGACCAAAAATTAAGTTGAACTTACTAAATAATATTAATTATGATGATTTAAAATATGGAATCCATTTTATAAAATTCAATTCATATAATTTTTATAATTTAATTTAAAATTAAACCCACAAAACATGATGAAAAACAGTTTTTCAGGAAATGC
The DNA here is from genome assembly GCA_963277665.1 of Viscum album. Taxonomy (NCBI): domain Eukaryota; kingdom Viridiplantae; phylum Streptophyta; class Magnoliopsida; order Santalales; family Viscaceae; genus Viscum; species Viscum album. Next base: position 1,805,789,949 of record OY728148.1, on the reverse strand, counting down.
ATTTTTCAAGCAATAGATGATCTTATTAACTCAATGACTATCAATCATAATTATATGAATTTAAATTAAAATAAAAATAAATATAATCTATACATTTAATTTAAATATTTATTTACTAGGGTTTATTTTAATTAATTAAAGTGGATAAACTTTATGTACTTAAAAATAATTTGCAAAAAAATGTATTTTTAGTCATAAAAATAAAGTTATACGAAAATCATGAAAATTTTGGATTAAAATTAACTTTATTATATTATTATAAATACAATGGTTCATATGTGACTATAGTAAAAATAAAAAATATAATGGTACTTTTAAATTACTTTATTTAATGAAAAAAAAATGGCAGTATTTGAAAAAATGGTAATTTTCTCTATTCACTGAAAAAACAATCATTTTAGAAAAATCCCAAAATTTTACAACAAGTTAATTTATTATATGATTATTTCAAAAATTAAGTTATTTTTTTAAATTAAATTTTATAAAAATCCTAGAAATTAATTATAATATTTTCTCACAAGAAGCAATAAAATCATTTTTGAAGAAAAAAATATTTTTTAAATAATATGTCTTCATTAAAAATTGAGTGCTTATTTCCAAAAAATTATTAATACATTTACGTGGAGTAGGATCTTTGTATAAATTTCCTAAAGTGGTTAATCTTATCCATACATGCCAATCTATTGTCTAGGTTATAATGGTTATATTTAGAAAATAATATTTCATAGTTCATTTAGGCTTGGTGTTGCATTTAATATACGATATTGAATATAGTTTTATTTTCAAAATATCATGGTGTTATAAGGGAACTAGAGAAACACTACCAAAAAAAAATTAAAAATTTTTAATTGGTGGAGGTGCATCATTCACATTCATTTTTCCGTTCCACTCCCACCGGAACATATAAAAGGGTAAAAGGAGTATAGTTTATGAGCTAATTAGTTGCACCACATGGTCAACTGCACTCCCCCTTTCCTAGATAGGACACTTCATCCGAAGCACATAAAAATATGTGTTCATTTATTTCATTCTATACTTCCATTTCATGTATTCTTTTTTCCTTGAATGTTTGTGAGATTTTTTATATGTGTGATCAAGGATTACTTAGTGCTGTGAGTAGGGTGTGAAGTCTTCCTACTTCTAGTACACATAGTCAATGGGAACTTCTAGAGTTTCAACTTTTCCACTGTGAAACTGCATAAAAGTTTCTAGTGTATTGATGTGAAAATTTCCAGAGGTTTTACCAAAAGCATAGAGGATCATAGTTTCAATGGTTCCCCTACAAGAGGAATCAAAGCATGAGGTTCTAATAACTTAGACATGGCATTAGGTGAAGGGAAGATCCATATCAACAAATTAAATGGAATGGATTTTGGATTCTAAAAGACATGGATTGAAGTTTTTCTCATCCATAAAGATTTAAAAATATTGTAAAAATGTGTTAATCATGACACATGGAGAAGGAATAATGGGTAAATCTAGATAGAAATACCTTAGAACTAATAAGAATATCCCTAGAATGAAATTTTTCTTTCAAAATTTGTTAGAAGAAAACTAAAATGGATGTTATGAAGGATTTGGAGGACATTTATGAAAACCCATCAAACCTTAATAAATTCTTCATATTACAATATCTTTTTATCATAAGGTTTTTAGAAGAAAGACCAACATAAAATTATGTGAATGGATTTAACATGATTTGTGGGTTTCTCCAATCAACAAAGGTTGCATTTATTGATGATGGATGGGTGCTGCTTCTTTTATCTTCACTTATAGAAAGTTGAGATGCTATAGTTACTTACTTTAGTAACTCTAATGGAATAAAGGATATAATGTTTGATGATATTAAGAATATGTTCTTAAATAAAGAGCTTGGGCATAGGGAAGTTTTGGAACCATCTGACAGTTCCCTTAATGATAACAGAAGGTGACAATCACTCCATCAAAAATATAAAAAGAAACCACTGGAAGATATGACTTGAGATAGGAGTCAAATAAAAATGGTTATATTGGTTCCAACATATTGGATTTTTGGGAAGAAAAAACATACTAAAGAAGAACTACAAAATTTTCCATGAGAAGGCGAGACAAACATAAACTTTTGTTAGTTCAAATTTTGTTAGTTTACAGAAAGGGATTAACAATTACTTACTAAGTGTGAATATTATGTTAGAAGATTAAGTGATTGAATTTGGATAAATTTTTAATTCAAATGGTAATCAAATACGAATAGTCAATTATGTATTTAGATTTTTTTTTTAAAGTTCATCAAGTGGATGATGATGCCCTATAATTTGTTGAAAAATAAGAATTCAACATTCAGATGAAGAATGGGGAATTATTGGAACTAACAGAAGTTTTCCACATCCCTATTTTATAGGAAAATACTATTTATATTAGAAAAATTGATGAATGAGTTATGGGACCATCTTTTAAAATGGGGTATGTAATGTTACTCAAGGTTCCATAAAAGTTTCATAAGGATTTAAATATGAGACTCATTAAATGATTGAAAATTCAGATGTGGTTGCAGTTATTAGAAGTATAACTTCCATAGATCTGGAAGTTTGAAATTATAGGTTTGACCACCTTAGTGAGAATAATATGGATTTTCTATCAGAAAAATTTATAATGACTCTTGATCACATGGAAATTAAAGGGTGTGAAAGTTACATATTAGGGAAATAAAGGAGAGTATTCTTCAACTTGGATGGTCGGAATCCCAGAGTCCAGAAATTGGAACTTGTACATTCTAATGTTTGGGGGCATTCCCCTATTTAGTCCTATAGTGGTTCTATTAAATTTCTTATTTTTATTGATGATACTATAATAAAATCATGGATTTGCTTTTTGATGCATAAATCTGATCTATTTTTGGGTGTGTATTTAGTCAAATGATTTGGAGGAAAGGGAATGAGTACAAAAGTTTAAGTGCATCCAGATAGAAAGCAGTGGTTAGAATACCGAATATAAATTCTATAATTTCTATAATAAAGAGGAATAAGGAATTTTTGGTTGGAGTAAGTCACTCCATAGGGGGGTAAATTTAGTTTGTATAAAAATTTATGTTAAAAAGTTTATTTAAAATATTCCTCTAATTAAAAATAAAATAGTTCAGTTAACCAAGGTAGTAAAATTATAATAGTTTGACTGTTCAAATAGTTTCTCAGAAGATTGATTAATTATCAGTTATAACAATATGAGATATTGATACAACTTTTGAAACTAATCTAATAAGGAAAAATATTTATAACTTTTATCCAAGACTAACTATAAAATTAAATTTTAGTTTTATGAAATATGAGTTAAAATAGAGAAAGACTAAATTGATAGACACAACGGATAAAATACATGGTTCAGTCTCAAGCTGAGACCTAATCCACTCCACTTGATGATCACCTTCCACCAAGTAATATATATAAAAAGATTTGATCCACACCCTGGATCGGGGTTAACAACAGTACATGAGACTATCCAGGTTACATGACCTCTTCTACAATTCTTTGTGAAAAAACTAACAGTCAGGTCACACAGGACCTCTTCCACAGTTATACGTGGGTGAAACAAGGTGTAGAAATATATTTTAGTGAGCATATCTTGTATCCTCTAGTTCATTGTAGGAGATAGCGTGTGTTTTAATATAGATATACACACTGCTTTAAAAGTAATGAAACAGTATGCAATAGAGAAAAATGTAATGGGATAGAGTTTAGAAGGCTATGTGTGTCATGAAATGTAGCTCTGGACACTTTGGATGCAGCATATGCAAAGTTCCAGTCCTCTTCTAAAAACAGAGTGTCATGAGTCAAGTGTTCTATTTTTCTATGTAGTGAGATGTTCCTCCTCTCCTTCAAGTTGCTACAAGGATACTTTTAAGATGTCTCACAACAGGTTCTTCTTTTTTTTTACATCCAATAGAAATTGAAAGTTTTTCCTTTGATGTATTCTTGAATTTATGGGTGTTCTTATCTTTTTGCATGCAATCCAATGCCCGTATATTTTCTCCAGTTCCATGATTTTATTTATATTTTGGGTGCTTGTGTTGGAGCTAACAAGATGCACTATCTCCACACCTCATATCTCATACTTTCTGCTGATAGGACTACAAAAGAATATTAATTATATTAGTTTCATTAAATGACTCACATACGACCGTTAGAAACAACTTTTAAATTAAATTTAAAAAATATATAAAATGATTAAGTATGGAATGGTGTCATAGTTGTAGTGAGACAGTCATTGTAATATAGTCACGGTGAGATAGTCATGGTTCTATATTTGTGTTGATATCTAGAACCAGTAGCACAGTTACTATGTCTGGTCCTTTATGAATTTTGGAATCAGTAGCAAGACTACGGTGTCAGATAAACATTGGCTCAGGTAACGGTGTCTATTCCTTTGTCAAAATTCTGAATGGTGTCTTATTACATTGTCTTGTAAATGGTATTAAGGAAATATTTTTAGGTACTTTGCGAAAATCTAGAACCGGTAGCAAGCTTACGGTGTCACAGACTTTGTGAAAATCTGGAACCGGTACCAAACTTACGGTTTCACAGACTTAGCCAAATATCTATATGTTGTCTTAAGAAGAAATATTCACATAATGTATTAAGACTAAACATAATCATACTGAAATATAATAGAACAATATTAAACATAATTTACAAGGTTCAAACATGATTTGTGAGATACTGAATTGTGATCTTGTGAGAGTTTAAAACATGATTTGTAAGCATTAAAACATGAAGAATCCAACAACATCCAAGCATTATTTGTGAGAATTAAAACATGATAATTCCAAAAATCTCCCCCTTTTTGATGATCACAAATCATGGAATTTACAAGACAAAAATTTTAGAATAAAATAAACATATTACTTATCAAATAAAGATATTAAAGTATATATGTAATAAATATCATAAAGGGTAATTATTTTCCCTTATTTTCCCCTTATGTATCCTCCTTATAATTTCTTACCATTATAGTATCTAGGAATATATGTTCTCCTCTCTAAATTCCTTTTTATTATTTCTCCCCCTTTTGGGATTATCAAAAAGAGAAAGAGAAAAATAACAAGTGAAGAGACAATAGTAGGACACGTTCTATTAAATAAAAGGACAAAGTCCCTTATAAGAAAAAGGGAAAATAAAATAAATCCCTATCAAAATCATTAATCACTTCTTAGTAGAGTTAGGAGACTTGGATTTTCCTTTTTAAGAGACATAATATGGAGAAGTAAGAGGTGAAAAAGTAGAGATGCTAGAATCAGTAGTTAGGGAAGGCAATGAAGCTTCTTCAATGATAGAAGGGGAGAGGGTAGGTCTGGTGGAAGACCTAAGTAGTGGTTTCTCAATGATGAAAAGTCTGATATGGCTCATATCCTAAGCAATAGTCATAGTCACAGGTGAAAAAGAGGTGGAAGAAGAAGTATAGGGAGATAAGGGAGTCTATGCCTCAAAGGAGCAGATGTAGGAGCCACAATGACAATACTCTAAACATGAAGATAAGGATTCAATATATTGATAAAATATGAGATGATCTCTCCACCATACTGCATGGCCTTCTCAAATTCATCCTTGTTTTATAGGAACTTCTCCAGAGTGGGTGTGAATTCCTTGATTTTATGCACTTGATCCTTAAAGGCTTAAGTGACTGGAGGTATTTTCAAATTCTCTACAATATACTTGAAGTGATTTTTCAACTCATTCTTAGAATAAATTATCTTTAATTAGAAGTACACTTTATTAGATATTTCTTCTTGCGAATCGGTGGAAATATTTGAATGTACCCTCACCAAATCAAGTACATGGTCACTATTTTTGATGATAGTAGAGAGACTTTACTTATCAGCACCACTCAACACTGACTGAAGCTCTTCTATAAAAAATGACATGATCAAGTCATTTTTCATAGGATGAGATGGTTTTACATAGGCAGATGAAACTATAACAACAGATGTGAGAGACTTAAGTTTATTTAGAACATTTTTAAACAACCTTTATATTCATAATTCAGCTTATTGAGTCCAGAAACAAGCGCACACATCTCATTGGCTATCTTTGTGTTGATCTCAACCACTTTTTCATACACAATGATCAGGTTTGGTTAAATTAGAGATAGAAACTTCTGTATAATCTTATCAACATCATCTTCACTAAGATGATCAATAGAAGTTTGATTAGTTGACAACACTTTCTATATATCTTCAAGCATATTTTTTAGAGATTTTAACTCATCACTCAAAAATCTTATTCTCAATCCAAACTTCCTGAATTTCATGAAGCATCTTTGGTTGAATTTTCCAAATAATTTTCTCTAACAGTAGTGCAACATCTATTTCACTAAGATTTGTCACAGTAGTAGGTTGAGACTCTAACATCTTCCCAAATCCAGACAATAAGTTGTATCTAAAAATTTTTAGATCACTTTGACTCGCAAAATCAGAAGATTTTTTAGCAGGTTTAGGAACAGGAATTGAAACAGGTTTAGATTCCTTAGTAGGAGATAATTCTTTGGCAGAAATTGGTTTCAATTGAAACACAGTGGAAAGATCTATCCCTTTTACTAAGGAATGTTGGGTATTATCCACATCAAAATAACTAGGAAACCTATATCAAGTATCCACAGAGATTTGGTCAACATGATTTGGAAGTTGAACACTTTCTAAGATGGGGTGTTGCTCCCCCTCAATAGGTGCATCTCTTCTGGGACTAAGAGAATCAATCTCTTGAACCATTCCAAAATTCTCAGCTCTGTCAGGTTCATCGATGTATTCTATATCTAGCTGAAAGGCCTATTTCCTTATTTCCTCAGTAGATAATATTACTTCATGTTTAATTTGTTCTTCAGACTGTTCCACAGTATCAGCCTCTTCCTCAACAGCAATCTCTTCTTCTACAACAGGCACTTCCTCAATACTAACACTTCCTTTAGAAGCAGATTTAACTATTTCACTTGCATCAACATCACCTTTAGAGAGAGATGATATCTCATGTGATACTCTTACAAAACCTTCACTAACATCATCATCTATTTCTCCATATGAATATTCCACAATATCATCAGCTTATAATCTAGGATCAACTATATTTTTAGGTTTGGAAGGGTTATCAATAGGATTAAAATCCTCATACAACCTATCATTATTCTCAACCCATAATTTCTTCCATGTATTCCAACTTATCTTTATTCTCTTACAAATAGAATTGGAGATATAGAAATCACAGTCCTCAAGCACTTTTTCATTAGGTCCAACCACACCTTTGGCTAGAAGAATAGTATAAATGAACCTTGAATAGAAAAGGAAAGTGTAATTCGATGTATTTTTGAGAATATCACACATGTAAAGTATAATATACTTACATAAGTTGATTTTGTGTCCATTTTTTAGAAGATAAATAAAAAATACATCATGATACTTAAGAGTGGTAAAATACAATTTTCTTGGACAAATGAGGTGTTGAAAAAACTTGAACAAAAACCTTGACTCACTATCAAGCTCAGCAACAATTTCCCTTCTCTTCATCTTATTTCTAGTCAAAATTCCAAGAGCCTCTTCTAGGCTAAACACATCACTTAGTGGAGGGGGACCTCTTTGGCAGTCCTAAAAAATTCCTTCATGAGGTATTCCTATGAAGGAATCCCATAACCTTGAAGAAAAATTTCATCTTTGACCATTTACTCAACTCCTAGCCACAAAATTATCCTTGGATTTGAAAGAAAACTGAAAATATTGATAAAACTCAAAAACAAGCCTTGGGTAGATGGGTCTTTTCTCTTTGGTAAACCAATCCAACCACCCTTATTATTTTATAAATATTAGAACCAGAGACTTACTGGTCAAGATCCATTTTTCATAGATTTCCTTTTATGGTATGACTTTGCGATCCTCAAGACCTGGTTTTAGTGGTTTCTCAGGCATTACAATAGGATCCTTCTTCTATTTCTTCTAAAACTTGCGCTTCTCAGAGGTCAACGAGGATGGATGCTTCATAATGGGCATTCAATGTGGGTTCATGAAAGATGAGAAGGAGGGAAAGTGGTTTGAGAGAGACATGGGGTTTTGGTTGTGAGAGAGGTGAGCTCAAGATAAGTGAAGTGATAGGTATATATCATTTTGGGATTTCAAACTTCACGAAAACAAAAATGCGGTAAAAAGAAATAAATCACTCGATAAAAAATATTTGAAAATAAATGTTGAATAATATGGTGAGAGTGGTATAGGAATTCATGGTGTCAGTATTACTGTGTGACTCAAAACGGTGCGACCGTAATGAATGAGACAACGAACAAAGACAACAAGCTGTGAGATAATAATCCTGAGACAATAATCTTGAGATAGTAATCCTAAGACATTAAATTGTTCATTCAAGGTTAATCATTCCTAATTCATGTATGATGTAATTCATCCTTTCATAATTTAATGGATTAGTGAAAATGTCAGCAATATAACGTTCTATGAAAATTAATTCTAAAGTAATATCACCTTTTTGTTAATGATCTCTCAAAAAGTGATGTATTACAAAAATATTCTTTGTTCTATAATGAGAAATAGGATTCTTTGATATGTTAACAGCACTTGTGTTATCACAATTTATAGGGACATGTCTAAACTGATATCCATAGTCTAGTAAGGTGTGTTTCATCCACAAAATCTGAGCACAATAACCACTAGCAGCTATGTATTTAGCTTCAGCAGTAGATAATGAAACATAATTTTTCTTTTTTACTACACCATAAAACTAGTGACTTTCCCAAAAAGTGACATGTTCCAGAGGTGTTTTTTATCTAACTTACAACCACCAAATCATTGTATGTATAGCTAACCAAGTCAAATGATTTTCCTATAGGATAAAATAGTCTTAAGTTGGTAGTATGTTTGAGGTATTTGAAAATCCTTTTAACAGCAAGAAGATGCGACCCTTTAGGATTTTCTTGAAAACAAGCACACATACACACACTAAACATAATAACAGATCTACTAGAAGTTAAGTAGATTAAACTCCCAATAATTCCTCTATAATTGGTTTGATCAACTGATTTACCATTTTCATCAAGATCCAACTTACAGGTGGTACTCATTAGAGTATCACTACTTTTAGTATTATCTAAACCAAAATGTTTTAGAAGATATTTAGTATATTTAATTTGATTTAGGATAATACCTTCCTTATTTTTAAAGGTTTTAAATCCAAGAAATAATTTTAGTTCACCCATCAAACTCATTTCAAATTCATTTTGCATCATTTTTGAAAAATCAATACATAAGGAATTTTTTTGAAGATCCAAAAATAATATCACCAATATAGATTTGAACAACCAAAAAATCTTTAAAAATTATTTTCATAAAGAGAGTAGGATAATCTACACCTTTTTTAAAACCTTTAGAAATAATAAAACTACTTAATCTATCATACCAAGATCTTGGAGCTTGTTTTAAACCATATAAAGCTTTTGTTAATTTGAAAACATTATTTGGAAAATGAGGGTTTTTAAAGCTAGGGGTTTGTTCAACGAAAACATCATCAACTATATACCCATTTAGGAATGCACTTTTGACATCCATTTGATATAGTTTTAAATTTATATGTGTTGTATATGAAAGCAGTATTCTAATGGATTCAAGTCTAGAAACTGGTGCAAAAGTTTCCTCATAGTAAATCCCTTCTTCTTGAAAATAACCTTGAGCAACCAATCTATCTTTATTTCTTACTATGGTGCTAGATTCATCTACTTTATTTCTAAACACCCATTTAGTGCCTATGGTTAAGATGTCTTTAGGTATACCCACAAGTTTCCAAACTTTATTCCTTTCAAACTGATTTAATTCCTCTTGCATAGTCATCACCCAATATTCATCATTTATTGCCTCATTGATGTTTTTATGTTCAATTTGTGACAAGAAAGCTTGATGTTCAACCTGATTTCTTATTGAATCTCTAGTCTGTGTTCCTTTTTCTAAATCTCAAAGAATATCATCTATAGGATGGTTCTTAAGGGTTATAACATATCTAGAAAAAGAAGGAATAGTAATTTCATATTCTTCAACAAGTTTAGGTTCATTATGGATCGAATCTAGAGAATTTTTAGAACTGGAGGTTTTAACAGATTCCTTTATAGGATGGTCATAAGATTTAGCATTGATGTCCAGATTTGACATATCATCCTCAAGATTTTCTAGAGAGTTATTAGGTTCATGTGGATATGTTTCATCAAATTTGACATGTACAACTTCTTCCACACATTTGTTTCTTTTATTAAAGACCATATAGGATTTACTAGAAACTAGATAACCTAGGATAATTCCTTCATCACTGTTGGAGGAAAAATTTTCCAGATTATCCTTAGTGTTAAGGATATATACTTTATAACTAAAAACTTTGAAGTAGCTAACCATGGGTTTTCTATTATTCCAAAACTCATAGGGATTTATCTTAAGGTTAGGTCTAATTAAGACTCTATTGATTATATATCATGTTTTATTGACATCTTCTGCCCAAAAGTATATAGGTAGGTCATACTCACTAAGCATGGTTCTAGTAATTTCTTACAAGGTTCTATTTATTATTTCTACAACTCCATTTTCTTGAGGAGTACTAGGGGTAGAGAAGTTATGACTATAGCCATTTTTTGAGAAAAATATTCAAACTCTTGTTTTTAAAACTCATGGCCATGTTTGCTTCTTATAGTTTTAATTCTAAGACCACTAAGATTGTCTACAGTCCTACCATACTTGGTAAAATGAGAGAAATCTTAACTTTTGTGAGCCAAGAAGAAGGTCTAAGTATATATAGAGTAATCATATACAAGAACATAGACATAGTACTTCCCATTAATATTTGAGACTCTATAAAGTCTAAAAAAATCCATGTGAACCAACTCAAGAGGTTGAGAAGTTGAAACTTCATTATTTGGTTTGAAAGAGATTTTGTGTTGTTTAACCTTTTGACAAGGATTACAGACTTTTTCATTTAGAGACTAAAGTTTGGGTTGATCCTTGACTAAAAATTTTATATTAAGCTTTATAAGGGATTATATATTGTATTTTACTAGTATTCTATTCCAAATCTAAGACTCTTTGTGAAATACACTTAAGCATGAAACATTTTTTGAAAATAAAGAGTCTAAGTTAACAACATAAACATTTTCATTTCTAAAATCATAAAATACCAATTCATTATTAGAATTAAAAACATTACAACCACTATTTTAAAATTTAACATGAAAATCATCATCACATAATTGTGAAATAAAAAGAAGATTATATTTTAATCCATCAACAAAAAGTAATTTAGAAATTAAAACTGAGTTAGAGTTACCAATCTGGATGAGGCCAATTATTTTTCCTTTAGAATAGTCACTAAAGGTGACATGCACACCATAAATATTTATTAGGTTCTTTAAGAATGAGTAATCTCCTATCATGTGTCTTGAAAATCTATTATCCAAGTACCATAAGCTTTTTCATGAGATTTTCAAGTAGTTTTCCTACATAACAGTCATACAAGAGAATATTTTGGTACCCAAATTTTCTTGGGTCTAGAAACATTAGTAATAAATGATTTGGGAATCCATACTTTCTTTGTGGGTTTCCTATAAGAAAATTATAAATCATTTTAAAATTAAAATCTATTCGGTCTTGAAAAAATGGATGCAGTAAAATAGTTCACAGTACTGGAACTTGAAGAATATTTGTCAGTTTTAGGTACAAAAAAAGTTTTTCTAGATTTTTGAGAAAAGTTCCTTTTTCTGAGTTTATATCCTATACCAGTAGTATATCTATGAGCTACTTGTTTACCAATCATTTGTGTTATAGTATTATTTCCATTGGTAAATTTTTCTAAGTCCTTTTTCAATTGCTCATTAGATAATTTAAGTTCATTTTTTTCTTTAAGCAGTTGAGATTTTTTCTCTTTTTCTACATCAAGTTTAGATTTAACAGTGGTAGTCAAGGAATGTTGTTTATTTAAATATTTGTATTTATATTTTTTTCATTATAGGGGTCCTCTAGCATTTGGAAGTATTCAAACATTTCTTCATTGATCGTATTTTCAGAATCAATTTTATCTCCATAATAGTAATTATTTTGTATATAAGACTCAAGGATTACCTCAAATATGTTTGTCATAAAACACATATTTTCTTTGTTAGAATTTTCATCATGTGAAGACTCTGAGTCACTTGATCTTTCCTCAGAATCACTCCAAGTTGCCTTCATGGACTTTTTATACTTTCTATCTTTTTCCTCATATCTCTTATTATATTTTAACTTGGGATAATCAGCCTTTACATTTCCCTTTCTCTTACATTAATAACAGACTATTTCAATGGATGTATCACCTTTCTTCCAATATTTTTTTCTAGTTTCTCTTGTTATCATATTTTTCTTTGTAGTTAGGCTTCCTGAAGAATTTATTTCTTTTATAAAACTTCTTAAATCATCTAGATAATTGAGCCATTTCCTCATTACTATCATATGGTTAATCTTCATTACTTGTACTTTCAGAATGAGGTTGTATCCTTTCCTTTTCTTTATTTTTGGAAGTATTGGTATTGAAGGACACTAAATTTCTATTTGGTTTATCTTCCACTTCCTTGTTGACTTTTAATTATTTTTCATACATAGTCTACTTTCCTATCAGTTCCTTGACTAGTCACATGCTAATATCACAAGATTGTCTAATTGAGACAGAGGTCCCTCTCCATCTATCTGGTAAGCATCTGAGTATTCTCATGATTTGCTCCTTGGTTGTAAAATCTCATCCCAAAGAGATCATATTATTCACAATTTCATTAAACCTAAGATAAAAGTCAGAAATAGGTTCATCAGGATTCATTTTAAAGTTATCATATTTAATAGTATATGTGTTAAGTCTCATTTCCTTAACACTAGAGGTTCCTTCATGTGAAATAGATAAAGTGTCCCAAATTTCATGGGTTGTTTTACATGTAGAAATTCTGTTAATCTCTTCATCTCCAAAAGAATATTATAGGGCATTCATGTATTTTTAATTATTATTATAAGCATATATAGTTGGTTCATCCAAAGTATGCCTATCAGTAATAGGAATATTATATTCATCTATAATAGAAGACCAAATTTGAAATCTCATATTTTCTAAGTGCATTTTCATTTTAATTTCCCATTGTGCATAATTGTTTCCATTAAATAATGGAGGTATTTTGTTAGAATCACATTACAATATATTATACATGACAAATAAATAAACTTTTAAAGAACTGGAAATTTAGAACTAATGGAAATTTAAAGATCTTTAAAACACAACTAAAATCACAATTGAAAAAGATGTTAAAATAGCTTTAAAAGTTTGAAAATAGTAACTTGAAAACAACCTCTAATACCAAATTTTGGTCAGAGTAGGACACTCAATAGGGGGGTGAATTGAGATCTTATAAAAATTTCTATTAAAAAGTTTATTTAAAAGATTCTCCTAATTAAAAATAAAAAAGGCCAGTTAACCAAGGTAGTAAAATTATAATAGTTTGACTGTTCAAATAGTTTCTCAGAAGATTGATTAATTCTCAGTTATAACAATATTAGATATTGATACAACTTTTTAAACTACTCTAACAAGGAAAAATAGTTATAACTACTATCCAAGACTAACTATCAAAGTAAAATTTAGTTTTATGAAATATGAGTTAAAACAGAGAAAGACTAAATCGAATGACACAGTAGAAAAAAAAGTGGTTTAGTCTCAAGATGAGACATAATCTACTACAATTTGTGATCACCTACCACCAAGAAATATATATAAAAAGCTTTGATCCACACCTTGGATCGGGTTTAACAATAGTACATGAGACTGTCCAGGTCACATGACCTCTTCCACTGTTCTTCATGAAAAAACTAACAGCCAGGTCACACGGGACATCTTCTATAGTTATACATGGGTGAAACAAGGTGTAGAAAGATATTTTAGTGAGGATATCTTGTATCCTTCAGTTCAGTGCATGAGACAGTGTGTGTTTTAATACATATACACACACTGCTTTAAAAGTAATGAAATAGTACACAATAGAGAAAATTGTAATGAGATAGAGTTTATAAGGATTTGTGTGTCATGAAATGCAGCTCTAGACTCTTTGGATGCAATATATGAAAAGTTCCAGTCCTCTTCTGAAAAAAGAGTGTCATGAGTCGAGTGTTCTGTTTTTCTGTGTAGTGATATGTTCCTCCTCTCCTTCAAGTTGTTATAAGGATTCTTTCAAGATGGATCACAGCAGGTTCTTATTTATTTACAGCCAGTAGGAAATAAAAGTTCTTCCTTCAATGCATCCTTTCATGTATGGGTGTTCTTCTCTTTTTTTCATGCAATCAAATACCCGTATATTTTTCCAATGCCACACTTTTATTTGTATTTCAAGTTCTTTTATTGATGATAACAATATTCACTATCTCTATACCATGTACCTCATATTATCAGCTGATAGAACTGTAAAGGAACATTAATTATACCAGTTTCATTAAATGACTAACATATGACCATTAGAAACAACTTTTAAATTAAATTTTTAAAGATAGAAAAATAATTAAGTATGGAATAGTGTCATAGTTGTGGTGAGACAGCCACAGTGAGATAGTCACGGTGAGATAGTCACGGTGAGATAGTCATGGTGATACAGTCACGGTGTGACAATCATAGTGTGACAGTCATGGTGAGATAGTCATGGTGAGACAATCATGGTGCTATAGTTGCATTAAGATATGGAACCGGTATCATAGTTACTGTGTTTGGTCATTTGCAAATTCTAGAATCAGTAAAAATACTACAGTTTCTGATAAACAGTGTATTGGGTAATGGTGTCTAGTCCTTTGTCAAAATTATGAACAATGTCTTATTACGGTGTCTTAGAAACAGTAGCAAGGAAATAGTTTCTGGTCTTTTGTGAAAATTTGGAACCAGTATCAAGTTTATGGTGTCATAGAATTTGTGAAAATCTGGAACTTGTAGAAAACTTATAGTTTCAAAGACTTATCCAAATACATGTAATCAGTATTAAGAATAAATATTCACAGAATGGATTAAGAATAAACATAATCATAGTGAAATATAATAGAACAAGATTAAACATAGTTTATAAGATTCAAACATGATTTTTGAGATATTGAATCATGATCTTTTGAGAGTTTAAAACATGAGTTGTAAGCATTAACACATGAGGAATCCAACAATATCCAAACATGATTTGTGAGAATTAAAACATGAGAAGTCCAATAGGCATGATAAGAAGATGCCTAAAAATCCAAAATAAAATAGAGTTACTGAAATAATGAACAAAACTTTGATGAATAATGTTCATAGTATATGGTTTAACTTAGTAATTCCTAGGTTGATTTAGAAAAAACCACTCAACACGGTTGGCATGTATCATCAACATAAGTCTAGCATTATTAGTTTGGTAGTAAATTATAGAGGAATTATGGTCTATAAAATGACTAAAATTTCATTATCTTAGAATCTTTTATAGTTTTTATATGTACATGTAAATAATAATTATAGAGATAAGAATGATACAAAATCCAAAATGTGTTTTTTCATTGGATAGAGTGATGAATTTTTTTGGATATCATCTTTAGCATGGTGAAAATAAATATATTATCAAGAGAAGATATATTCTCATTAATGAGAAAATTTTGTGGAAAGACTGGAACTTGGTGGAGAAGAAATTTGAGGAAAAATCAACTGTTAAAGTCCAAGTTGATCAGAGTAAAGTTACGGTAAGTTTGAAATTTTTAGAGAACTTTTATGTGAGTGAAAAAAACCAAAAATATAGGAGTAAGGTCAGTTTAAGGTCAAACAATAATTTCAAGAGTGGATGAAGCTCGAGTGGGAGTTCTAGAATCATAGGTTCTGATATGAAGAGCTGAGCTGAGCAATTCAAAGTAGCTGATTCAGTTGAGGAGATTAATAAGATTTAGGAGGCCAATACAAAGGTTTAGGGATGATTTAAATTCTTTACTCTTAACATATTCACGAGAACCTCAAATCCTTGATGAAGCGAAAATACTCAATGACTTGAAACAATTTGAGTCAACTATGAATGATGATATGGATCCATTAAAGTTCAATGGAACTTGGTAGATGGTTAAAATTCTGTAAGGGAAAAAACAATAGAAAGTAAACGGGTTTACCAGATTAAGGAAGTGGCTGATGGAAAGAAAAGGTACAAAGTATGGATAGTTATGAAAAGTTTTTAATACAAGGAAGGAGTCTATTTCTCAAAAATCTTCTCATCAGTAGTTAATTTTTTTATCATCCTTACAGTGATAAGCATAGTGGAATCAGAATATTTTTACTTAGAACATATAGATGTCAAGATAGATTCCCTCCATGGTGAGTTAGAGGAAGAAATATACATGAAACATATAGTAGGTTTAATGGAATATGGGAACTATAATTTGGTGTGTAAATTGAAGAAAATATTGTGTGGATTAAAGCAAGCACTGTGATAGTGGAATCAAAATTTTGATGGATTTGTGTGAGAGGAAGGATTAAAAATGTGTAAGTCAGTTCAATACTATTACCAAAACCAATATGATTATGGGACTTTCATTATAATGATTTTTTATTTCGATTATATATTATTGGTTAGAATAAATGAGTGAAATATTCAGAATTTTAAGTGTAATTTATTTCAAATATCTGAGATGAAAGATATCATAAAATCCAAGGAGATCTTGGGGATGAGGATCGAAATATATAGAAATACTAGAACTTTGGATCTATCTTATAAGAATTATATCTAGAATATTATCAAAAGGTTTGGCATGGCTGGATTCAAACCGATTACTACTCCTCTTTCCAGACACCTCAAACTATTAAAAGAACTAGCACCAATAACAGATGTTGAGTGTTGGTACAAGTATAAAGTGTTTTATGCTTCAGTTTTCATAAGTTTAATGTATGTTATGGTTTTTACTCGTCCAAGTATTTCTTTTGTGGTGTAATTTTCAAGTAGATTCGTTTTGAATTTAGGAAACAAACATTGGGAAGTCATTAAGTGCATACTTTAGTATTTGAAATGAATAGAAAATTAGGCTATTTTATTTGGTGAGGAAGACCCATTACAATATTTTTTTGACACAGACTTCACTATAGATTTAGATACCCACAAGAGAACAATCGGATTCATGTTCACTTATAGAGAAATAGAAATCAATTGGATGTTGTGCCTATACAAAAATTACTTTAAGTTCAATATAAGTAGAGTATATTTTGGAAAGGAAATATAAGAAAGAAATTATATGGTTGAAGTAATTGATGAAAGATATTAGAAGGATTTAGGAAGGAACATTATTTTTCTATGAAACCCAATGTGCAATCTACTTGGAAAAAAATCTAGTGTTCCATTCTTGGATAATGAACATCGAACTGAAGTATTATTTCATAAAAAATTTGATGGAGGATAAGGATATAGAGCTATGAAATATATAAGTAATCCAAAATTTAGTATATGTGTTTACCAAGGTGATAGATCAGGAAAGTATGATGTGGAATCATGCCTCTACAAGGCTTGGGTGAATTAAAGAAGAAAATAGAAAAATATTACTTGCTATAAAGGGAGTATTTTACTAATTCATGGAGAGTTTCTAGGGTTACCTAAAACAAACTTCAAGTGGGAGATTATTGGGAGATGAATATTTTTTCAATTGATGGAAAGTTTATATTTCAGAATTATATTCATCGTAATTTCAGGCATCAGATGATGGGTTGGACATGGAGTACATAAAATGATAGAAATACTTCTCCATATGAATAAGGACCATTGGAAGTTCACATCTACCAATGTTTCTATGGTGATGCACTAAAATTATGGAAATTCAGTAAGGAAAAAAGGTCAATGAGTTGGTAATAAATCTTACTCGATCATGCTTAATGATTCAGGTTTTTATGGGAGAAACTATTATAGTTTAATAGGTTGAAACTTATTATATAAGTGTGTGGGAACTCTAGTTCAAAGCAAGATTCAATCTAATATTTATTAGAGAGTTGTGGAGTTGGTGAGGACTACTTGTATTTTGTAATCTGTTTGAAATAACATTTACATTCTTATTATAATAAAAGAAAGAATCACTATGTTTCTCTTAGGCACGTAAGACACATCATCCAAAGAATATAAAATTATATGTTCATTTATTACTTTATATATTTTTATTTCATGTATTTTTGTTTCCTTTAATGTTTGGAATCTTTATTGTGCATGTAATTAAGGACGACTTGGTGCAGTGAGTAGGGTGTGAAGTCTTCATGCTTCTAATACACTTGGTAAAAGGGAACTTTTGAAGGTTTTTAATTTTATACTATGCTTCTATGTTCAAGATCTCAGTTGATTGAGGTCTAAAATTTTAGTGGTTTTACCAGAATCAAGTAGGATCGTATATTTATGGTTTCCCCTACAAACACCTCTTTAAAAAACAAAACTCCATTGAAATACCCTCTATGACAAGTGAGAAGTCACTAAAAAATAATTATAAATATTGTTTAACTATGATATATAGGAAACATTGAACAAACAATACATTTAGAAACATAAATAATGAAATTCTATGTCAAATAAAAGAAACACACAAAAACACATACCTTGATTCAATAGAGATCAAGCCAAAAATTGTCTCTTTTTATAGTGAACACTCAAAAAAGAAATGAAATATCCTATCCAATGCCTAAAAACCAAAACAATAAGATTAATCCACCCTTATACCCTAATCCAACCCTAAAATCCCTTAGGTTTCACAGTAGATAAAGAAACCAAGATAAGAAGGGAGAGTGGGAGAAAGATAAATAAATAAATATGAAATAGAGATTTACCTTGAGAAATCTGCTTAGAGAAGATGGAGGAGGATAAAAAATTAAATTATGGAAGAGAGATAGATCTCTCTACATTTTACTAGGCTTGGTTAACCCAAATTGGGGATAAATAAGGGAAAAATACCTTAAAATTCAAAGGGGAAAATGGAAAAACAAAAAATTAAAAAATGAGCATATTGCTCCACAGTAAATCCCTTCTAGCTACAATGTGGTGGCCCTCCCAGAACCCCTTATAGAGAAGAACTTGGGGCTAAAGTGTGAAGGTTCCCCAATGGGTAGGGTCATGGATTCAAGACCCCTAGCCACCACATCTTTTACACTACGACATTAATTCCTCTGTCGAACACCCTCCATGGCGTAGCCTCCAGCCTATTTCATGGAGCACCTCAAGCAGGAAAAACCAAGGACCCCGAGAAACCAATCCATTATGGCATGGCCTTCTATGTTGAAATGTAGAGTAAATTTTTGACCCTTACATGGCACCCTTACACCTTCACACACCACCCTTAAATAGAACCATTCACCCTTATGAAATCCCCAAAACTTACCCTTACACAGCACCCACCATGACGCAGCCTAACCCCTATGATGTGTCCTTCATCCCTCAACCTTATGCAACACCTTATTAAATTTTAAAATCAACCTTACACAACTCACTACATAGAACATCTCCATCTCCATGACATAGCCACCCCATTTCCCTAAAAAATCATAAAGGCAAGGAGACAAGCGACATCGGGGCCTCTTAGGGCTATGGAATGCCTAGCTGCAAACCTAGCCTGTAACTCCCTAAGACTTCAGAATCCATCCATAAATAACTTATAATAAATGAAACACCATAAAAACTTAAAATAAACCAAAATAAAATAAAATAAAATTATAGTGACATTAGGGTATAATAATTTTCCCTAATATGTCACTTTCTTCCCCCAGAAAGTCCTTGGTAAAAGTAAAAATAACAAGGGAAACCACCAAAATATCTTATCTCAGGAGGCAGGTAGGTGGGTAAACAATTAGATGAGTCCTAATAAAGAAATACACCAAACAAAAACACTCCACCAAGTTAATAAAAACAATTCCATAATGTTCTCAAACATCTCCAATCACAATGCCATCATAATCACCGAGAATGAAGTCCCAAAGAGGTAAAGACCTACCATAGGTCTCCCCACCATTTTTAATTCATCTAAAATGATGAAATGAATGGATGGAAAAACCACCAAACCCCAAAATCACTCATGAGAATTTAGGTTCCGGGTCTAATAGAAGTGTCATATGGGGCATGCCCAACTTATCTTTTTATCATGATTGATGATTAATCAAATATTTACATGATGATAAAAATTGTGATCTATGAAATTGAATCAAAGAATATATACAATAGATAAAATCCATAACCAAATGATAGGATCATCACATATATTTATAACTAATTTAAGAAATTAAAGAATTACCTTGTGAGAAATTATTTATTTGTTTATGGAGCTACCAACATCTCTACGTCATACTGTCATTGAGTTGTAGGAATCAAGAGTGGATTACCTCCAGTGGTTATCCACATGTGTTCTACAAACCTCCAAATGTTTTCGTATAAATATTCATGTGCTATCACATCCTGAAAATCACTTCAAGGAAGGGTTACCTTCGATCTCTCTAAACTTGAGAGTGGTGGTGGAGGCGGATTTCTCTCCGTTCTTAAGAGAATTCTTAGTAAGGGATATCTCTAGGTCTTTGATACAATTCTCTCCATATCTCATTGTGCACAACACAAATAAATTGGATATCTTAAGAAAATAATATAATTGAGTTTATATACTTCTAGGGTTAGAAAGTAATAATTTCACATGCACCCTTATTATTTCTCTAATCCTTGCAGAAACCCATGTCTATAATAATAATAATATTATTGTTATTTTTTGACATATATTAAACTCATGAATTAAATTAAATATTATTTATTCAAATAATATCTAATATATATTATTTCTCACCGGCCCATTAAACTCAGTATATCATTCAACCATAATATTTATTGGGCCTTGAATAATTACTATTTATTTAATAAATAAATATAACTACATTATTCTCTAATAAATAAATAAATATTATATTCACTAAATAAAAAATAAATATTTATTAAATATTCCACTCACATAATATTCTCTCGAATAACTGGTGAAGGATATATGTGATCATGAAAACATGAAAAATTATTAAACCATGTGTGAGAATAATATTTATTCAACTTGTTAAATAATAAATAATAATATATTATTTAATTGAGATTCTTGATACACTTAGTGTGTGACCCTCTAGGCCTCTTTCTCAGTGGCATTAGGCAATGTAGGCTAAAGTCCAAGGTTAACATCTAGCAATATGATAAGGAACACATAGAGAAATAGATTAATTCCACAACGACATAATACCTCATAAGGATACTTACTATATAATATAATCCTTTTATCATGATATCTCTAATTAAGTATTTTCATGATGCTACTATCAACCTATGTGCTCAATGTTTATTACATTGAATTTTCGAAAATTGAATTTTCCTATAGAACTCCATGGCCATGGATTTATTTAGGCTATATCATTTCTATAAAAGGGAATAATATATTAACCTCCTTTAAAGAAAAAATGTAAAAATACTTTCTCACATTATTCATTAATGAAATAATACTCATGATACACCCAACGCATCCTACCTTACCAAGAGCATATGTCATCATGGTTTTCATCAATACATCAATGTATGTGACTTATAATACTCATTAATAATAATATTAAATTCTAAATATCAATACACATATCCATAGATAGTAACATCCAATGACACATATAAATATGGATTTTCTACTGACGGGTCTCATTATCATAATATCCTATACTGGATATTACTAAGGGTGTACACCATGAGAAGGTGCCTCAAAGTCTTATGAGTCTCCACCCCTAATATACTATATTGTTTATGTCCCTCAAATGATTTCATCTAGATATATAAAATATATTTAATAACAATATCATGGAATTTTTGGGCTCTCATCATAATGGGGAACTATTATGACCTTTAAGTGTGATAACTACTATTAGGACATTATCACATACTATGTTATGTGGAAGAAAAATCATGACGTGATAAGGAGTTTATTAATATTCAAACAAATGAATACATGTTATCATAAAATGCATATAAGTTGGTTCTAGGTCACTAACTCCAACAAAGTCCCACTTGCACTAGATCCAACTACTAACAACCTTCAGTCCACTAGCTCTCACATGATACTCTTTCTTCTTCTGATATTGGACTTTAGTTAAGGGCTTTGTCATGTTTTCTTCTATAGAAAATCTTCTTACAGCAACTTCACCCCTATGAGAAAAGTCTCTCAAGAGGTGATGCTTTTATATTATGTGTTTTGTCTGTTGATGTGACCTTAGCTCTTTTACAAAATCCACCACTATGGTATTATCACAATATAATGTGATAGAGTATTTAATGCTAGGAACCACATCAAGATCCTGGAAAAAATTTCATATCCAAATGGACTCCTTGGCTACATAAGAAGTTTATATATATTCATACTCCATTGTAGAATCAGTGATAACAAGGTGATTTGAATTATTCTGGCTTATAGCTCCTAAGTTGATGTAGAAAACATATCCTAACAGTGAATTCAAATAATTATGATTTTTTTGAAAAAATATCATCATTATATCCCATGATAACTAGATAATAATCTTCTCATACACTAGGAACATATCCTTAGTTATTCTCAGATACTTAAGGGTATCTTTAATAGCATACCAATTTTATTTTCTTGAATTAGCTTGATATCTACCTACCATGATCAATGCATAGGAAACATCAAGTCTAGTATATAACATGGCATCCAGGATTAATCATAGCACTAAAGATTATGGGATCTTACTCATTCTCTCTTTCACCTATTATGTATGAGGACACATTTTATTATAAATATGTATACCATGTGACACTAGAATCAATCCCCTCTCATATTTTTCCATACTAAATATCTTTAGTATCTGGTCAATGTATATACTTTGACTTATTTCGAGTAGCCTCTTGGATCTATCACGGATGATCTTGATCCTTATAATAAAGGTTTCTTCACCTAATTCCTTCATGGAGAAACACTTTTTTAACCTATCCTTAACAAAATATTAGATGAGTACGTCATTTTCAATAATTAATATGTAATCAACATATACTACTAGGATTATGATCGTATTCCCACTAAACCTCTTGTAAACACATGAATAAAATTCATTATCAATGTAACCAAATTCTTTTTATAGCTTCATCAAAACAAATGTTCCATAACCTAGATTATTGATTCAATATATAAATGTATGTCTACAGCTTGCATATCCTTTTGGTATCATCTGGAGTCATAAACCCTTCTGATTATATCACGTATATATCTTCATAAAGGTTCCCATTAAGGAAATCTGTTTTGATATCCATCTTACAAATTTCATAATAATGGTAATTTACTATATAAAGTATAATTATAATAGATTTAAACATTAAAACTAGTGAAAATATTTCATTATAGTCAATTCCTAAACTCTATTTAAACCCTTTCACTACTAGCCTTACTTTATAGGTATTTACTTTACCTATCATGTCTAGTTTTCTCTTGAATTTCTATTTTTACCCTATGGGATTTACATAAACAAGGACATAGACCAAAAACAAGATTTGGTTCTGATACATGGAATGCATTTTAGAATTCATGGCTTCTTTACATCTTGTATCTTATGATCTTTCTACTACCTCTTTGTAGGATAGAGGTCCATCATTGTCAACCAATAATGAGTCACCATCTTCAGTGACTAGAAAACAATATATCTCTAGTTCTCTTAACTCTATAGTTCTTATATATGTGAAATACTTGTGTTTTAGGAACTACTTCTTCCACAGGGAGATGTGGAATATATTTCTATACCAACTCTTGTGTATCTTGAGCATCAACTTCATCAAATTCAATATTACTTTCAGTATCCTTTTTGAGGATGTGCTCCTTCTCAAGAAAGATGACTTATCTGGTGAAAATCACTTTCTTGTATGAGGGATTGTATAGATAGCATACCTTTTTTTCCTTAGGATTCCTTATAAATATACACTTTGTGCCTTGTGGTGCTAGTTTGTTTCCTAAGAAAGCCTTCACAAATGCATCACAACCCTATATACATGTATGCAATAAAACAAGTCTCTTTTCACTCTATAAATCAAATGGAATTTCATTTTACACTTTATTTGGCACTCGGTTTAGTGTGTATGCTGAATTTTTCAATGCATATCCCCAAAAGGATAATGGAAGATCTGTATGACTCATCATAGGCCTTACCAGGTCTAACAACGTATGATTCTTCCTTTCACTAACACCATTCCACTGTGGTGTGTAAGGTGGATTGAGTTGATATAGAATCCTGAACTCTCATAGAAATTTGATAAACTCTTAATTAATATATTCACCACCTTGATTCGATCAAGGATTATTTGTCTTCATTACAAGCTGATTCTCTAATTCATTCTTGAATTCTTTGAATTCCTTAAAGGATTCAGACTTATATCTCATCATGTAGACATATCCATATCTACTCAAGTCATTAGTAAAAGTTATTAAGTAATAATATCCACATCTAACTTCTAATAAAAATGGTCCACACACATTAGTGTGTACCAATCCTAAAATCCCTATGGCCCTTTCACCATGTCCACTAAATGGTGGTTTGGTCATTTTTTCATGTAAACAAGAATGGCATCTTTCAAGTAGTTTTATCTCAAAAGAGTATAAATAACCATCTTGATATAGCTTTATCAAATGCTTCTCATTTATATGACTAATATGGTGATCCCATATTTGGGTGTTATATGAGTCATGTGAAAATGATTCTTTATCCATTTCCAATACTTGGTTTTCATAATTTAATACATAAATACCATTATTTAAATGTATCAGTCATAACATATATTGTGTTTATAAAAGTAACAACTTTTATTTCTAAATTTGAAAATAAAACCATCTCTATCTAGCAATGATACAAAAATTATATTTTTGGTAAAATTTGGTACATAATAACAATATCTTAAAACCAACAACATTCATGTTGTAAATGAAAGGTGATAGTCACTAATGGATAGAGAAGCCAACCTCACACTATTGGTAGCTTGCAAATCCATCTATCCTCTAGAAATCATTAAAAATATACCAGGTTCCTACATTTGGATATAGATGCGATCACCACAAGTTGTATCTAATACCCGATGTGTAGATTTTAAAATATTACACTCGATAAAAAATGAACCTTTATCTTCCCCTTGCTTCTGGGTGCATTTCATCTTTTAGTGGCCTTGCTTTCCACATGAAAAACATACTGCTTCCTTTTCCTTACCCTACCTCCGGGTTTTCCTCTTCTTGGAAGGATGGTGCTCAATAACTTTATACGTGTTATGAGTCTTGGTCCCTTTTACCTTATTCTTCCTTTTCTTATTCACCATAATGGTCGTAGGTTTTTCATGCCCTATGTCCTTTTCCACTTGGAGAATCAAAGTAAGAAGTTCTGAAAGACTCTTCTCAATATTGATCATGTTATAACTAATAATAAAAAAATAGAAGTACTTAGGTATTGAGGAAAGTATGAGATATGTGCGAAACTCATCTAGGAATTTAATCCCTAAGATGTCTATTCATTCAATGTATACAATAATCTTGACTACATGAGGCCTAGCTAACACTGACTCACTATGCTTAGTTTTAAATAGAGCATTGGAGATATCATATATCTCTTGTCTCACCTTATCTTTATAGAGATCCTAAAGGTGAGATATCATGTTATATGAATCCATGTCCTCATGTATATTTAAAAGTTCATTATTAATGGATGATAGCATGAAACAATGAACATCTATTGAATCATTTAAATTTTTCTCAAAGAGAGATAACTCTTCATCACTATCCTCTTTACCAGGTGCATTTGGAATAAGTTATTATAGAACATAAAATTTCCTTTCATGGCATAGAATAATCCTCAATCACCTTTTCCACTCTTATAAATTTGTTTGGGTGAGAAGGTTATCCTTCTCATGTATGGATCACAATGATATGTTTGAATTAATTTTATTATTGTTTCTATAAAACATATGAGCATAGTTTAAATACTTTATCTGATAAAATCTAGACAAATAAATAAATATTATATTTATTAATCTACCATTATTTTATCGAAACCCAATATCCCTTACCATTGGATTTGGAATATCCTTTTGCTTGGACATTTTAGTGTAAATGATCCACTTCCCCTTCTTATCACCCTGATTTGGATGGTCAAGAACTTTGAAGGTTTTTAGGTAGGAATTACAAATTCCAACAGCATTAACTCATAGTTACTTTATTTTTTGAGTGGAATACCCAATCCTAAAATCATTAAATTGTATTTCCTCAATGTTTCCCTCTTAGTTACACTAATTCCTACTTTGGTAGTAAACCCTTGATGTGAAATAAGTTAAGTCAACCCAAAAATTCAAGTTAAAATTCCACAATAATTGAAAGCACTCCAAATTTGGATGGTCAAGCATATTAAACTATGGTATGATTTTAACTAAAGTAGTGTAAGGTTGTACTAACGTCATATATATAATTGAGGGATTTTATCTTTTATACGTAAATTGAAAATTATTATCTTTATTACATTCTTATTAATATTAAGTGGATTTACTCAAGGGATTAACCATGTATTAGATAATATTTACCCATAAGAAAATTTATTTCAGTTCTATTTTTCATGCCTATTAATTCATTAATTCATGTCATCATGAAAAAACATCCATAATGAAATAAACATGCAACTTGAGAAAAATAAAATAACAAAGTGGTATGATTATGATATTTTACTAATGTTTAGTATATCTAGAAGATAATAAACTAACCATCACACTAGGGAAAAAACACATTAAACCATTTACGGTTCATGTTTTAGCTTTCCACCTGTTCACCTATGTATCTCTCATGGATTGGTTTCACCTTGGTTCCAAACTTGAATCACCTCTACTAGCTTGATAACTCCATCCATTACATATTCTTTTACTCACACACAGGTGAGGGGAACCAAAGGATTGTTTGAGAGGTTTACATAAAATAAACCATGGACATGTAGGCCCTTACATAATGATAGGAGAGATGAAATATAGGCCAACAATTTAATTTTATAATAAATTAAAATAAAACAATCATATACAAAGGTATGGTCATGGATCATGATCATCCATAGACATGTAATGAATTATGCAATTAATTAAAATTCAATTCTAATCATTCTCATTTAATATAAATCATGCTCAAATAAATTATCTTCTTTAATTAATCAATTATTTTATCTTAATTATCATCCATTTTTTAAGATTATCATCCATCATAATTTTAAACAAATTAAATAAATTTATTTAAAATTAATATTGAACAAAAAAAAATGTACCTTAGAGGAAATACAGTGAGAACCCATATGAACTACACAATGTATATTATACTCATATATTGTTTACTCTTTCAACATGTGGCATACATAAATTATCATGTAATTTCATGGCATGTACTATAAAATTAATGACCACACATAAAACATGGTATTGATGTAGCATGTTATGCTTCAATATGCATAGACTAATAACTATAATACGAATTATAAATGATATACAGATCTGAACAATACAACTAAATTAATTAGACATTTATATATATATAACCCATCACATGGTGTGTACTATCAACTTAATAAACACACAAAATGCATGTTGATAAAAGTACACAGTGTGTACATGGTGTGTACATTGAATCTATTCACAACATGTATTATTATCACCATCTATCTGAAAAACATGCCTAGTGACTCGGCGTGTAATCATGCCATGGAAAATATTAGAGTACATGAAATTTATATGGGCTACATGGAATATAGTCTTTGAGTTACACAGTCAATAGTCATGTAGGTCGTGTAAGAGGATACATGGTCCATCTGTGACTAAAGGACTACACATCATGTATAGAAGTTACACAACATGTACTCTGGATGATTGTGTGCTAATATGGTCTGATTAACATGTGGCGTGCAATTAAATTCAATATTTTTAATAAATACACATGGCTTGAATTAATTATTTATTAATTCAGGGAGCATTAAACACTAGTACACAAGAAGTAACTCTAGGTTACACAGTGAGTACTCTTATGTTGTCCGTCCAGACTCCTCGACACCTCCAGATGAGATCTTAAATTTGTTTCATTCATAAAATTAATCGATTTGATTATATTTATGAGAAATGAAGATAAATAAAGAAGATATCATAATTCAGATTAAAGAAATATTTAACAAGAATTCAAAACTAATGAGAAATGCATAAATAAATCAATAATATTTTAATAATTATAAATAATTATGCGACTGCTCTAATACCACTTGTAGGTTCCAAGCACAGCAGAAGTGTCAGATGGTGCATGCCCAAATTATCTTTTTATCATGATTGATGACTAATCCAATATTTTCATAACAATAAACTCCATGATTAATGGAATTGAATCAAAGAATATAGACAATAGATAAACACCGGAACCAAAAAGCATGATCATCACATATTATTTATAATTAATTTAAGCAATTAAAGAATTGCCTTGCAAGAAATTATTTCTTCATTGCTAGATTTTCCAACGTCTCTACATCTTACTATCATTGTGTTGTAGGGATAAAGAGTAGATTCCCTCTAGCAGTGATCCGCACATGTTCCAAAAACCTCTGAATGTCATCGTAGTAATATCTAGTTTCCAGCACAGAATATCCTAACACTTGCATTATTCACCTTTGATCTCCCTAAGAATTACTTCAAGGAAGGGTTCTATTTGATCTCTCTAAACTTATGAGTGGTGGTAGAGGAGAATAAATCTCAATTATTGAGAGCATTCTTGGAAAGGGATATCTCTAGGGCTTTGAGAGGATTCTCTATGGATCTTGTTGTGCACAACACAAATGAATTGTCTCTCTTAAGAAAATAATATAATTGGGTTTCCATACCACTAGGGTTAGAAAATAATAATTTCACATGAGACCTTATTATTTATATAATCCTTATGAAACCCCATGTATATAATAATAATGATATTATTATTATTTCTTGACATGTAATAAATTCATGAATTAAATTAAATATTATATATTTAAATAATATTCAATATATATTATTTATCACCGGACCATTAAACTCAGTTTTCCATCCCTCTATAATATTTATCAGGCCTTGGATAATGAATATTTATTTAATAAATAAAAATCACCAAATTATTTTCCAATAAATAAAAAAATATTATATTCACTAATTTTATAATAAAAATTTATTAAATATTTTTCTCATATAACATTCTATCGAATAACTGGTGACAGAATATATAAAATCATGGAAATATGAATAATTATTAAACCAAATGTGGAAATAATATTTATTCAACTTGTTAAATAATAAATAATAATATATTGTTTAAGTAATATTCTGGATACACTTAGTGTGCAACCCTCTATTCCTCTTTCTTAGTGGCATTAGGCGAAGGAGCCTAAAGTCTAAGGTCAGCGTCTAGAAACATGTCAAGGAACCCATAAAGAAAGAAGTTAATGTCTCAATGACATAATTCCCCATACAAATGATTACTGTGTAATATAATCCTTTTATATTGATATCTCTAATCAAGAAGGTTGCATGTTAGTGACATCAACCTATGTGCTCGATGTCTCTTTCTTTGAATTTCTAAAAATAGAACTTTCCTATATAAAACCATGGCCATGGATTTATTTAGGCTATATCATTTCCATCAAATCATCTGAGATATAAACTTCTATTAAAGGATAGAAGGGAAAAATATCTTCTCTCATTATTCATTAATGAAATATTACTCATGACACACACAACATATCCTACCTTACCATGAACATATGTCATCACAGTTTTCATCAATACATAAATTTACAAGACTTATAATACTAATTAATAATAATATTAAAGTATAAAGATCAATACATACATCCACATATAGGAACACCCAATGACACATATAAATGTGGATTTTCTATTGGCGGGTCTCATTCTCATAATATCCTACACTGAATATTACCAAGGGTGTACACCATGAGAAGGTGCCTTAAAGTCCTATGAGTATCCACCCCTGATAGCCTATATCATTTTCCCATAAAATTATTTCATCCAAATATAAAACATATATTTAAGAATAATTTAATGACACTTCTAGGTTTTCATCATAGCGTAGAACTATTATGCCCTTTCAATGTGATAACGACTCTTAAAATATTATAACATACTATGTTTTTTCATAAGAAAAATCATGATGTGATAAAGAGTTTATTAATGTTAAAAATAATTAATAAAGGTTATCATAAAGTACATAGAAGTTAGTTCTAGGGAACCAACTCCAATAGATAATACAACCATAAGAATTACCCAGAAATCAAAAAGAGTCGGCTCTAATTCTCCAAGGAAATTGCAACTTGAGAGAGAGAATCTGTTTTCCATAAAACGAAAATTATTATTGAACCCAACAATACACTCTTAGAAAAAGGATACAAAAACTTACAACATGACTCATTATGTAAAAAACATGGGTCCGTACCCTAGACATGATGCTCGAAAGGGTGAACTATGATCTGAATTTTAGAACTCCGCCTCATAATGAAACTGAAAAACTAAAAGCTAACACTAATAAGTTCTCAACAGCCTAAAGGAATCACTCATACAAGTTACAAAATAAATGAATTAAAAGTTCATCCATGTTCAAATAATCAATAATACAACCAAAAAACAACCATAACATAACCACACAACCCAAGAAAATACAACCCAAATAAACAAGTCGCACATAAAACCATAATTAATTACCATCCATCAAATAAAAAACCTAAAAATATTCAATACATACTAGATTAAAATCTCCCCAAAACAACATCCACCCAATCTAGATTACACCTAAGACTTACCTTTATGATAACTCAGATTATAAAACCTTTGGAGGTGGCCCAAACATCCGCACTATTGACAGGCCCTCATATCTTTTTAATAAAATGATATAGAATGCATAGGTGCCCCACACTTGAAGCACACAAGATACCTTTTCATCAACTTATTCTGAAGAGACTAACCTTACCTAACCTACCCTTCAAACTTTCGATCAAATAACTCCTATTTTTCATCAAATAGATCCCCCCACCCGCTTCAACTGAAAAACTCTAACTAACCACCATCAATAAGGCTATAACAACTACCCCCATGAGACGATAAACCAGATTAAACCAAAATAGATTTAGAACTCATGAAAAGGACAATCTAATTAAATAAGTTATTTATAAATTCCAAGTAATGATAAGAATTCAGATCCACCACTTGACTTTGAGTCTGGGTAGAGTTGAATTATAGAGAAACTACTCCTAAATGACGAGAGTTATACTAAAGATCACCCTAATGAACAGAAATTTCATTCTTCTTTGAAAACTCTCTAGAAGGAATGTTCTAAATACATAATAAATGAACCTCAATTAGTATATGTTCCATAAATCAAATCACACATAACCATAATAAATCAAAATAACATCAAAACACAACTCACTCAAGACAAAAAAATATAAAATCCACATTTTTACAAAAACATAGAACCCTAAAATACTAACCATTATTTTAAAATTATCCATTTTCATTTTCAAAATCTAATTTTTAAACAATACTTCCCATTTGAAATTTTTAAGAAAGGCCCATTTCCAATCACTCTATATTTATTCATAAAATCAAGAACTTATATAAAATTTTCTCCCATATCCCAATACACTTATAAAATTCATTTCAAAACAAAATCCTCTTTGAATCATTTCTTAAGTATAAAAAATAACCCACAAAATACCTTAAGCAACGATCTCCTTTTCATCCAAAAAAAGTTTCAAATTTTCATTTTTAAATTGATTACCTTTAAAAAAAATTATGAATAACCAATTTTAAACATCTCATTAAGGCTAATTTTTTTCAAAAACAATCTCTAAAGTCCCCCCTTTCCCAACAAAAAACTATTTTAATAAAACATGAAACAATTTTCCCAAGGACAAGATAAAACAGAAATCCATTAACATCATTGAAACCAATCTCGATTTCATCATTTTCATAACTAAAACTTCCTTATTTAACATCACACTAATGGTAAGAACTATTGTTATAATTTTGTAAATAAATTGAGGAAAAATAACACTTTTTTAGGAGAAACATCATTGTGAAAGATTTGGCCACACGAGCCGGTAAACCGTGCACCAACCATGAAATAAGACCTAAAATGGTTATAAAACCATTGTCATGGGCTCTAAACAGTATACCAGATCATAAAAGCTAACCATTTATCTTAGTTTCTTTCTATACTTTCATCTATGAAACTCAAAGATACCCTATAAATAACTAATATACTCATCAGGGATCAAAACATCATCATTACACATCTAAATCCACCAAATACATCCAAAATATAACTAAAAAACAAGAAAAAAATCTCAAACACCCATGGAAACTTAAGTTATGAAGAAGATATGGCCAGGTAGTTTTATAAATCATCCACCTAAGTACCAAAAACTATACTAGTCTCATTTATACCAAGACATAACTCAAATATCAAGAAGGTGCTCAGATATTATTTTATAAAAAACTAACTTGAGTCGCCCCAAAAACAGGAACCCGAGTTGGCCCATGACATACCTGAGTCATGTTCCAGATCTCCCTAGAATGAAAATAGTGTATGGGTCTCAAATCATAACAAATCAAACTAATTTCACTCTTAGAAAACAAGTAATAAAACAATGGTTTCCACCTATAAATTTTACATGACTCATCCAGATATAGGAAGTCCATGCCATCAGTAAATTGACATCAGTAAACTGAGTAAAATGTAGAAATAATAGTAAAGTGACCAAATAGAGTATGTAGTATAAATAAATAAATCAACTCATACACTGAAAAAAAGAAACCAGTATCATATAAATAACTAAAAGAGATATGGGTCATCAAGGCCTATATAAATTCATCCCAAAATAAAGTCAATACCAAACCAAATCTACCATCACCATGTGACCCCTTGGTCACTCTCAACATCCCAATCCAACCACCATGAAACAACCCAAACACTTGACATGATTAAATAAAAAATCCAAGGCACCTAAAAAGAGAACCATAATAATTTTATACACTTATTGGTGTATACAGGGTGTAAGAAAAATCAATCCCAATAGGGATCCCACCAACAAGTTTGTGTTATTATTTTCAAATAAAATTTCATCGATGCTAGTTTTAAATACAATTAGAAAATAGGTTTTCATACATGAGAACAAAAAATCCAATATCACTTCCATAACCATTTTATAAAATTCCCTTTTTATTTCTATTAAATGAAAATAATCACTTCCCAAACATTTCCCAAGATAAAGTATCCTTTATTAAAAAATTCATTTTAAATCCACTTTAAAACCCACTTTATTAATAAATATTCTCAAATATATTTAGAAACACTTTAATAAAAATAATTTAAATGAAATAACAATAAAAAAATAAGTCATGACATCTGTTTCGCACGGAATCCGGGGATGACCTCCTGGATGGGAGATTCAAACGTTCCGATCGGTTTCTAGCGGGTTTGTTCGTAGAACCGGAAACATCCAATGATTCCACATCCGTTTGGACCTACTTTCCAAAGGTAGGCGCTCATTATATTGTGGACTGATGAGGTTTAGGAATTTTCATTGGTCGAGAAGATGGGAGGTCGGACTCATCACACCTTTTTGAGGGGAATTATTGTCTACTCCGGGACTCTATTTATAGATTTAAGTTATGTTCATGAATCCTTATTACATTACCAAGTATAAAATGAGATTTCCTTTAGTTTTAACAATAAATGAT
The DNA here is from genome assembly GCA_963277665.1 of Viscum album. Taxonomy (NCBI): domain Eukaryota; kingdom Viridiplantae; phylum Streptophyta; class Magnoliopsida; order Santalales; family Viscaceae; genus Viscum; species Viscum album. Next base: position 1,805,756,124 of record OY728148.1, on the reverse strand, counting down.
TAAATATGTAAGAAATTTAGAGAATCTTTTATATGTATTTGAGGTTCTTCATCAATAGAGAATCATCTGTATCTATTTAGAGATTCTTGGTCAATGGTATCCTTCAAAACATTTATAAAAAGTCTCTTGGTCATTATGATGACCAGGCTGGTTTTAAAGACACTCAGTGGGGCACTTGAAGTTTATCGTCATTCAGAAGGACATGGATTATTTCAAAGTTGGGATCGAACCCATAAATGGGCTACCTACGTATCCTTTGTTTTGGAAAAGGAATCAGAACCCACGTAGTTCGAGTAATGGAGTATGAAGTTTATGATTGATGGCTCAAAGAAGGATGTCATAATTACTTTTACACTCTAAGCTCACGTGAGTCATGCTCAGTGTGAGAAACAAGAGGTATTGGAAAAAATTAGACAATTGTGCCATAAAAGATGCAATCATAAGAAATTGTTTGGGGCTTATGTATGTATGACTGCCCAGATAGATGAAGGTTTAGGATTTACTTTTAGGGAGAAAATCCAGGAACAGGGTCCATAAAGGTATATGTGCTTTATGGAGATTTGAATACTCTAACTTGGGACTTATTCCTGAAAAGGAAACCCAAAGTAGGAGAGTATTGATAATTGGGTTTTACTCCTGAGAAGGAATCCCATATCAAGCGTAATTTAGGACTGGTTAAGAGAAATTAAGGGACTTGGGGCTTACTCCTGAAGAGGATGCCCATAATTATGATTGGGACTTACTCCTGAAAAGGAAGCCCAAAATTATAACTGGGACTTATTCCTGAAAAGGAAGCCCAGGTTAGGGGACTTGGGGCTTACTCCTGAAAAGGAAGCCCAAGATTTATAACTGAGTCTTATTCCTGAAAAGGAGACCCAGTTTAGGAATTAAGGTTTGGGGCTTACTCTTAGGAAGGATGCCCAAATTAAGGGACTCGGGGCTTACTCCTAAGAAGGATGCCCAAAATTAGAGGACTTGGGGCTTACTCCTAAGAAGGATGCCCAAAATTAGAGGACTTGGGGCTTACTCCTAAGAAGGATGCCCATATTAAAGGATTATGATTGGGGCTTACTCCTGAGGAGGATTCCCAAGTTAAGGAATTAAGTTTTGGGGCTTACTCCTGAGGAGGATGCCCAAGTTTGGGAACTTTAAGAATTTGGGGCTTACTCCTGAGGAAGATGCCCAGATTAAAGGACTTATAACTAGGGATTATTCCTAAAAAGGAGACCCAGGTTAAGGATTCTCTCATATTAAAGGATGAGGTTGAATGAATGAATTCTCAATATTTGTTGAAATAAAGATGTGTAAACCACTAGGTTTTGAGAGATATTCCACCGAATTCCTTTCAGATAAGGAATTCAAATCAAGAAATCATGCCATAAATGGCTTTGAAGAATATCTTGAAGACTAAATCTTGAATAGGAAAGGTGAAATGGCTTAAGAGGGGTAAAATGGGAAAGATGGGCACCCAAAAAGGTAGGGGCGCACAAGTCTTGGAAGGCGCGCAAGTCTTGCGTGGGCGCGCAAGTATTGGTCGCGCAGGTATGCTTGTGTGACCTGTGGGGTACTTGCGCGATTTTCAACCAGCATTAAAATACTTGAGCGACTCTTTCTTAAAGCCTTTAGAATCCTCTTGAGGTTCTCCCAGAAAAGGGACGCGCAAGTTCTATCGAAGGAATAAGGCGGCGCGCAAGTGTGACTAGTTCCCTTAAGGGCTGGCCGCTCAGGCGCGCAAGTGTTGATGAGTTTCAACACTTAGGCCTTCCTCCCTCTCTTTAGATCTTCCATTCTAGGTAATAAATTACCTTATAAGTGTTCCGGAAGCTTTGAGAAGAGACTTGGGCCTCGGGAGCTTCAATCCGAGTTTCTGGAAAAAGATCCTCTCGAATGGGGGGCCCACAGGGTCTATTTATAGGAAGGAGAAGACCTCGGGCGGTTACCGGGTGGTTATCACTTAGGCCGTGCAAGTCACATGGGCGACCATGAGGCGGCGCGCAGGTATACCTGCACAACCACTAGGCAGCGCGCAAGTACTTGCACGACCACTAGGCGGCGCGCAAGTGTACTTGCGCGACCATGAGGGAACTTGCGCGACCTATGGGAAATGTTCTCCTTGTTCATCCCTTTGTCGATTTTTGATGTTTCTTCAAAGGATGAATCACTTTTATGTTCAGATATTTCCATTTTCCGATCTTTAGATTCTGTGACGAAAGGAGCGTCAACAAAAGTCCCCCCTCATAGTTGGATCCGGAGAGAAATGAGGATTTGACTCTGTGGAAATCAAAGACATCCAAAGGAAAAGGTGGTACGCAAGTCTTCAGTGCGCAGAAGGCAGCGCGCAAGTGTACTAGAACTTTACTTTTATTCAGAGTTCCTTTTTCTTTTGTGGGCAGTTTAAAGTCATGCATGCCGGACATAAAGGGGCTAATGTTTAAGGTCGAAATAGCTTTGACCAAAATGGATTAAAATTGATTCAATTCCTTGACAATTTATCTGAAAAAATACTACCATACTCAAGTATGAGAGAAAATATGTAAACTATGGCTTAAGAATATTTGAATCTGAGGAATGATATGAAAAAGAGCTAAAAAGGCATTAGAAGAAGTAGTTTCCAAGAATGAAGTTACTATTATTTGACAAAAACCCGTTAGGGGGTTGAAATATGCAGGGCCACCTAAGGGCATTGGCTGCATGGTCAAAATAAATTGCATCTTTCGGCTGACAAGTCTTGTTATGTGGACTATTTATGCAAGGCCACCTATGGGAACGTGCTGCATAGTTAGGCAAAAGAACTCTCAGAAATTTACTTTCCTAGTGCTAAAAGCTAGTGAAAGTTTATGGAGATTCAAATTTTCTAAAGTATAGAGTTTGTTGTATGGAAAGAGGTATTTGAATATGGAGAAGATATTTCCGAACAAGAATATCGAAGAACTGGATGAATATCACTCCTACAAAGGTCTGACCCAAACGTAGGGAAGAAGAATAAACCATAGACTTGAATACTTTCAGATCATGAAAAAGGATATGGGACAAATATGTTAAGGATGGCTATTTTTTTTGCGGATCCCTACATACTGTCGTTTAAGACAAATAAGGACAAAAGAGGCATTCTTCTCAATAATGAAGTTACCATTATTTAACAAACCCGTTAGGGGGTTGAAATATGCAGGGCCACCTAAGGGCATTGGCTGCATGGTCAAATAAATAGCATCTTTTAGCTGACAAGTCTGTTATGTGGACTGTTTATGCAAGGCCACCTATGGGCACGTGCTGCATAGTCAGGCAAAAGAATTCTCAGAAGTTTGACATTTTTGTGACTATAAGTCATGAAAAGGGTTATGAAGATCTGAAAATATTTAAGGTTAGGATTATAACACATAAATATGGGTATTGTCCAATGTATATAGAGATACATAGGTCAATGATATCCATAATCATATTGTGGCTGGGTCCTGAATTGAAATTTTGGACTTCACTACGTATCTCATAAGAATGAGAATCAAGCCATACGTAGTTCTTGAAATGCAGTTTAACGTCGTGCAGGATGAAAGTATGAGAGATCTTAGTTTAGGGTCATAGAATTCGGACCATAATAATGAATACACATTGTGTGTTTCCATGAGGACTTTTTAGCTAAGGGACTGAAAGTGAAATTTGGGGTTAGGCCCAAAAGACTTGGGGCTGGATTCGAGGGATACTCGAATGTTCCTATGTATCCCATAAGGATGGGAATCAAGCCCACGTAGTTCTAGAACTACCCTTTGTACAAATTTGGTTCGTACATGTGAAGGGTGAAAGGGGACTTTAGTACAATGATGGTTTAACCCAAGATAAAAAGTTTAGGCATTGCCATGTATGCACGTAGTCTTTTGAAATAAAACATGATTAAAAAATCAATGTCAATAGTAGTTCTCTCTCAAATGAGGAAATCAAAGAGTATTGTAGTTTATTGTCGTACCGGACAAAAGTGTTGCATAGTTTAACGTCATATAACAAAGATGAAAGTGAATCAATGTAAAGATATTGATTCCAGGGGTGGTTTCACGAATCAACATCATATGAGATGGTGGTGAACCTATGTGAAGAGATTGTTTTTTGGGCTTGAACCTTGGGAGGTTGCCTACATACCCAGCCTGAAGGGCCAGGATCAAAGTCTGTGTAGTTCAATTAAAGAATGAATTAATGATCAAGTTGTTCTTGGGGACAACGATCTAATAAAAAATTTGTTGGGACTTACACATGGTTAACGGCCCAAAGAGAGTGTTATGGTTGAGGTTTGCTCTAAGCTCACATGAGTCATACCCAGTGTGAGAAACAAGAGGTAACAACAACCTTAACGATGCACAGTTTAATGTCATGTAGCAGGGACAATATGAAGGGACTATACAGTTTAAAGTCTTGCAGTTAGGACTATTAGTGCTACACAGTTTAGTGTCATGTAGCAGGGACAAAGTACAATTTAATGTCATGTAGGACATATCAAGGACTTTCTGTATAGTTTAGAGTCATGTAGTTAGGACGATGGGGACAATACAGTTTAACGTCATATTAGACAAAAGGGGGACTGTGCAGTTTAATGTCATGCAGTGAGGACAAAAGAGTGCACCATTTTAACGTCATGTCGGACGCATTGGGGGTTTTTTTTCCCACAGTTTAATGTCATGTTGGACGAAAGTATGAATAGTTTAAGGTCATATGCATGGACCGTGATTATTATATAGTTTAATGTTTTTATGGACGTAAGGGACTTTTATACAGTTTAGCATCATGTAGTTAGGACGTCACAGTTTAACGTCTTGCTAGACGTAAGGGATTTACAAATAGTTTATGGTCATATGCATTGACTAGGGATGATGCAGTTTAAGGTCATGCTGGACGGTTTAGGGAACTTTTTCACAGTTTAACGTCGTGTGGGACGAAGTTGCAGTTTAATGTCATACTGGACCATGTTGTAGTTTAAGGTCATACTGGACCATGTTGTATAGTTTAACATCATATAGCAAGGAAAAACTGGTGCTGCACAGTTTAGTGTCATGTTGCGGGGAAATCTTTTCTATAGTTAAACGTCATGTTGGACGAAAGTGAAAATAGTTTAAGGTCATATGCATAGACCGTGGATGATGCAATTTAAAGTCATACTGGACTTTTAAGTGCTTATGTAGTTTAACGTCTTTCCAGACGTAAGGGACTTTCAAAATAGTTTAGGTTCATATGCATGGACCGTTGAAGATGTAGTTTAAGGTCATACTGGACCATTGCTGTATAGTTTAACGTCATATAGAAAGGACAAACTAGTGCATGAACCAATTGTAATAATCTTGGTTCTGGGGACCATATTTTGTGTTTATACAAAATATTTCTTTAGAAATCTGGCATTGGTTGAAGTCGTGATGAGTTCTCCATCTATTGAGAATAATGAATAAGCTCCATTGGAGTAGACCTTATGTATTGAATAAGGTCCTTCCCATTTTGGTTCAAGCTTGGGAGGCTTATTTCCTGGTATCATTGGTGTTCTGAGAACCAATACCAATTCTCCCTGATTGAATGAACGAAGACGAACTTTTTTGTTAAAAGCTCGTGCTATTCGATTCTGATAGATTTCCAAGTGGTGCAAAGTGCACAATCTTTTCTCATCTAACTGTTCCAATTCATTCAATCTCTTTTGGGATTTCTCATCTGTAGATAACTGATCACAAATGGCTACTCTGAGTGAGGGCAATTGAACTTCAATTGGCAAGACTGCTTCTGTTCCATATACCAACGAATATGGAGTTGACCGCGTTGCATTGCGGGTGGTAGTCCGATAAGCCCATAAAGCATGAAAGAGTTTATCAGGCCATGACCTCTTATCTTTATCCACCATCTTTTGCAGTATATTTGAAAGAGTCTTATTAAAGGCTTCTGTTTGGCCATTGGCTGTCGCATGATACCGAGATGAATGGTTGGATTTAATGTTGTATTCTTGATACAATTTCTTCACCTCAGAAGAACAAAAGTTGGTGCCATTGTCCGTCAATATGGTATGAGGGACACCAAATCTAGAAATGATGTTAGACTTGATGAAGCTAACAATGCATTTAGAACTGACTTCTTTGAGAGATACTGCCTCTGCCCATTTGGAAAAGAAATCATTAGTAGTAAGAATGTACTTAAACTGCTTGGTCGTAGCTGAAGGGTAAGGTCCCACCACATCCATTCCCCATGTGGCAAATGGCCATGAGTATTTAGCCGTATGAAGCAACTCTGGAGGTTGATGAATGAAGTTGGCATTTACTTGACATGAATGACACTTCTTTGTGAAATTAACACAATCTTGTATCATTGAAGGCCAAAAGTATCCAAGCCTTTGAATTTGATCAGACAGTCTATGTCCAGACTGGTGGGCACCACAGACTCCTGCATGCACTTCTTTTATGACAGCCATTGTTTCTTCACCATCAATACATCTGAAGAGAACTCCATCAAAACCACGTTTGTAGAGAATTTTCTCTAGGTGGTTTGGGCCATCATAAAGAGTAAAATTGACCACACGTCGCCGGATTTGTTCTTTCTCGGCTTTATCAGGTGGAAGTGTTCCATTTTGAAGGTACTCCCTGATATGTGACATCCATCCTGTAGTATGACCATACGGTTCAGGAATGGGACTAACTTCATTAATTTCCTCTGTTTTGGCTTGAACATAAGGTGAAATTGCACGACGGTGGGCAATACTGATGGTTGTCTTGTCCCGATTTGGATCTGCTAAAGTTGTGGCTATATTAGCCAGTGCATCAGCTTGAGCATTTTTTGATCTTGGGACATAAGAAAATGTCAGTTCTGAAGGGAATTCCGACATTAACTCTCTGACGTAATCATACAAAGGGATTAATTCTTCTTTTCTGATGGCATAATCCCCATTGACTTGTTTGATTACCAGGTCTGAATCACCTTTCACCTTTAAGTGATTCACTTGTGCTTGGAGTGCTAACTCCAAGCCTGTAATGAGAGCTTGGTATTCGGCTTCATTATTGGTACCACCTTCCCACAATAAAAAGGAATATGGTAACAATGCTTTATCTGGAGAAATGAGTACAATTCCTAAACCAACTTTGTTGAATTTAGGATTTTCCATTTTCTTCCCTGTTGGACTTCTGGAAGCACCATCAAAATACATTTCTCATGTTTGAGGATTCTCTTGAATAGAGAAAACTTCCTCATCAGGGAGTTCAATATCTGAAGACGTGTCTTCCACTGAAGGATGTTCAGCCAGGAAATCAGCTAGAGCTTGGCCCTTTATTGCCTTTTGAGACACATACTGAATGTCGAACTGCTGCAAAATAACTGCCCACCTTGCTAGACGTCCTGTAAGAATTGGACGACTAAGGATGAATTTGAGCGGATTATTGCGGGATACCAATTGGACCTCGTGATGTTGCAGGTAGTGTCTCAGTTTCTGAACTGCAAAGATTAATGCCAGGCAGCACTTCTCAATACTTGAATACCGGGTTTCTGCTTCAAGCATAGTTCTACTGAGATAGTAGAGGCTATTTTCATTCCCAGCATCATTCTTTTGAGCGAGAAAGGCACCCAACGATCGCTCTAGAGCTGTCACATAGAGGATAAGTGGTGTTCCTTCGACAGGTGGCATGAGTATTGGTGGACTCAAGAGGTATTTCTTGAGAACATCAAACTCTTCTTGACATTCCTCAGTCCACCGGTAAGTGACTCCTTTTTTCAATAATTTGGTAAAGGGTAAACTTTTTCCTGCCAAATTGGCGATGAAACGCCGAATATAGGCTAAGTGTCCTTGAAGTCCTCTTAATTATTTCAAATTCTGAGGAGGTGACATACCAAGGATTGACTTGGTCTTCTCAGGATCGACTTCAATACCACGATGGCGTACAACAAAGCCGAGGAATTTTCCTGAGGTTACCCCAAAAGCACATTTTAAGGGGTTCATCTTCAAATTATGTTGTTGAAGCTTGTGGAATATGACTTCCAAATCATCCAAGTGATTAGAATGTTGTTTGGATTTAACCACCAAATCGTCTACATAGCATTCAACAAACTTCCCTAAGAAAGGTTTGAAGATACGATGCATGGCGCGTTGATATGTTGCACCTGCATTCTTTAAACCAAAGGGCATCACCCGGTAACAAAACACACCTTGAGGGGCTCTGAAGGCTATAGATTCCTCATCTTATGGGGCCATTCGGATCTGATTATATCCGGAATATACATCCATAAAGGAAAGTACTTCATAGCCAGTCGTCGCATCAATTAAGAGTTCTGTAATCGGAACTGGGAAATCATCTTTAGGACAATACCGATTAAGATCTCTGAAATCGATGCAAACCCTAATTTTTCCGTTCTTCTTCTTTACAGGGACAATATTAGCCAACCACTTGGGATACTGAACTTCTCTGACGAAGTTAGCTTTGATCAGCTTATCCACTTCAGCTTCAATTTTGGGAGCATAGGTTGGGTGTGTTCTTCTCGCGGCTTGCTTAAATCCTCGATGTTCTTTTGGTAAACCCAAATGATGAGTAGCAACATCAGGATCAAGCCCAGACATTTATGTATAATTCCAAGCAAAAATATCTTTATTTTTCTTTAGAAAATAAATATACATCTCTTGCTCTTCAAGGGTCATGGCCGCACTAATTAAAGTGGGGTGTGGATCTTTCTCTGTACCCAGATTTATTTCTCTGAGTCCATCCACAGTGGTAGAGATACCTTTCTCAAATGCTGGAGGAGAATCTCTAAGATCTTCCTATTCCTCTTCATTACATGATATTTCTTTCGTTTCTACTTGCAAAGTAGATGACAAAACGAAATTCTCATGATCATAAGAGATATCAAAATTTTCACATTTTGAAGAAGAAGCTTCCATTTCCGACCCTATTGATGATAAAGGGATTTCTTTGGGAAATAAAGAGGAGATGATGGATTGAGAATCGACATCATTATTCACCTCTGGTGTTGCTATAACTTCTTCTGGCCTAATTGGCGAAGTATAGACTTTTTGGACTTCAGTAGATGAAATGAAAACGTCACCACTTAGGCTTTCATCATTGTTTGGTAGGTTACCAATTTCTGCCATGTTGTCTGGCTCGATTGTCGTAATTGAAATTATGGATCTTTCCATAAGAGTATTTTGATTTGGGACTATTTTGTCAATTTGACTGATAGGTAACACATAATCTGTACTCACATGTGTAAATGGATTTATTGGAATTTTCTCCAAACCATATGGAGCATTAACTTTGGTAATTTCCTTCATTGTAGATTTTTCTCTTCCCTTCATGTGATAAAATTCCGCCTCAATGTATTGAGACTCACATGTCTTGAATGGGGCCTTATCACCATACAATGTTCCAACTTGACCATTGAAACAGTATTTGAGACATTGATGGTATGATGAAGGAATAGCTGCATGCTGATGTAGCCAGGGTCTTCCAAGCAAGACGTTGAAAGCTGAGTCTTGATCAACAATCATGAAATCCGAATTGGATACAAGATCTCCAAACTGAGTTTTGAGTGTAACTTAGCCCAGTGGTTCTTGTTCATTTTTATCATATCCTTGTAACATCATGGTAGAAGGAGATAAATCAGATTCCGTGAGGCCCAATCGACGAAGTGTACGAATGGGCATGAGGTTGACTCCTGAACCGTTGTCAATGAAAGCTCTTCGGATATCCACACCATTGACTTTGCCAGATAAGTACAGAGGTTTTATGTTCCCATGCACAACATCATCTTCATCTTTATCAGTAAAAGATATCACTACATGTCATTCTGCACTATTATTCTCTATGTGATAGACTTCAGCTACAGCAATTTCAGCTTCAAACTCATGAGGACTTGACAAAGCTTCGATGAGTGCTTCCCGAAGATCTTTTGACAGATTCAAAGCATCCAAAATTGATAACTTGGCTGGTACTTGGGCCAAGTGTTTCAATATATCATACTTTTGATCTAAAGGTCTGCGTTTCCCAATAGGAACATGTGGTTTAGCAGGTACCTTGGAAGCAGATGCTTTGGAAGCGGATGCATCTTGTATTGGGATAGAAGTTGGCAAGATCCTTGGTTTTGGAAGATTAGACCAATTAGATCCATTTACTTGCTGAGATAAAGAAGATGGAATTTTCAATCGGTCTTCCAAAATAACTGTGCCAAGACTGAGTTGACTATTGGAAGAAGAACTTTCTTGTTCTTTTTGAGCTCACTGAAGGGCTCTACCACGAGTTTATGCTGCATACACAGTGCTAGCAGGGGTAGAATTGGAGTAGTGGCTTCGGAAAGATCCATGTCTTCCCCTATATCCTGAAACTCTAGAACTTCCTCGGATTCCATTATTTGATACAGGGAATTCAGGCTCATCTAGACTGGAATATGGATCTGTTAATTGAATCATATTAACAGAACCGAAGATTAACTCTTCGTCTGATAAAGACTCTGCCTGATTAGCCTGTTTAGGCTGTGCTGTTTGATGGGGCGGTGCCCGTTGCTTTAAAGTAGATGGCATGAAATCTTCCAGATTTAAAGACAACTTAGGCCTTGATACATACTCATCTTCTTCTGATTCCTCTTTCTTCTTTGAATTGCACTGTTCTTTTGAGGATTTGTCTTTTGATGGAGGCTTCACTGCAGCTTTTATAGGAGACACAATTGGCTTCTTTAATTGTGTTCGTAAAATGGAATGGGTCCGATTGATTGTCTTTCTGACCATCCAATCATCATATTTATGCGCAGTTTTGCTTTTGACTTCCTGCCACTCGCCTCCTTCCTCTGGATCTGTAGCGGTAACACACGCTACATGAGCTGAAGAACCCTTCAATTTGACTTGTCCCAAGTCGACCATCTTTTGTAGGAGGTCTTTAAAGACAAAACACTCCTGGATGGGATGCCCCAACATTTGATGAAAGGGACAATAATTGGGACGGTCTTCATCTCCTTCCTTGTTTGGCCTCTTGGGCACTGGTAATTGAACCAAATTATTTTCCAGAGCTGAAATGAAGTAACCAGGAACTTGCTCACTTCGGAAGGAGTATGTTTTACTCTTCAAATCCTCAAATTGTTTTCGTCGTTGATCTTTTTGATCATTTGGACGAAACGGCCTTTGTTGTTGGCGTTCAGGAGGTGGAGCCCTTCGAGAAGATTAAGTTTTTGAAGTAGAAATACGTACAGGTGCTTGTTTAAGCATAACTGTAGCAGTTTCTGCTTTACCCATTCTCCTTCCTTGAGCTGATGGAATTACACGAGATTTAACCTTATCCTGTATAAGGGAATCTTCAATCTGCTGGGTGATTGAAGTAAGGTCTCTAAACCCTCCTATGTATTTCACAGGGATCAATGGCGTGCATAATTCGTCACGCAAATTTGCCACACAGATTGGAAACAGCTCTTCCTGAGGAAGTGCTAAACTTAGGGAATATGTTAATCCCTTCCAGCGAGCAATGAAATCAGAGACTCTTTCATTATCCCTTTGCTTGCAGTTTGTAAGATCAAAAACTGTCATTTTTGGCAAAGTTGAGCTGAACTAAAGAAGGAATTTTTAACGAAGATCCTCCCATCCGATGATTGACCGGGATTGCAAGCTTGTATACCAGACAAAAGCTGGTCCTTGCAAGGTTCGTACGAAGCATCTGAGTTTCACTACTTCTTGCTGTTCTGGAGTTCCCATCATAGGATCACAACAAGACACGTAATGCGTCAAATGTTGTTCAGGGTCGCCTGATCCATTGAAAGTAGGGAAAACAGGGTTTCCAAAACTGGATGGAGGAGAAATTGAATCTACCCATTCAGGGTAAACTTTCTTTTTAGGTTTAACTTGCGCCCTTTTCCCTTCTATAGTTTCTAACCGAGCTATTAATGACTCAATAGTAGTTATTAACTTTTGAGAAACATCATGTTGAACTTGGTTTTGGGTAGGTGCAATGAATGGAGCTTGGAAAGATGTGGTGGTTGGTGTTGCAACTGATGGTAGTGCTGCCAACCATTGTTGCATTTGACCCGTAGGATTAGACTTCTGAGGGTGTACTGATAAAGGAGGATATTCCTGATCCATTTTAGTAGTTACAACAAATTCCTTCGGCTGTCGGACTTCATCATTCTTAAGAAGAATACTACTCTGAAGTAGTTCTGCATTCAATCTTCTTAATTCTTTCATTTCTTCCTCCTATTGTGAAAACCTTTACTCTAATGAGAGCGATTGACCTTCTCCAAATGAAGGAAATGTAACCTGATTCTTTCCCTTCCCTTTGTTGGATACTTTTTGGAGAGAAGGAAGTGGATTACCTAGGTTCTGAGTAATCCTTTGACTTCGTGTATGCACACCTTCTTCATTTGTATCGGTGCGTACATTTTCTTGAGCAGGACACTCTTTATCTGAGTCCCCTGAGTGAAGCTCCTTTGGTGGATTAGCAACAACAGTATTGATGACACTGATTGATGCATAATGCATCGCATCTCTTCTATCAACATTTTTGTGATATTGTCTTCTTTCATGTCTTTGATGAGACATTGCCTTTTGTTGATTCAATCTTTTAGGAACTTCTTGACGAGCTATAACTTGGAGGGAATCTCCTGATAATTTGTCTCTTTGTTCCTCTTGGGGATTCTTCCCCAATCGAGAAAAGACCGATATTCTCTGAGGAGGGGATTGATGATTTGAAAGAGTCCCCAGTCTCGAGAACTGGGGATGTTCCTGCTGCTTCCGCTCAACTCCTCAAATCCCATTTGTTGAATCTGAGGGTTGGGTTAAAGAAGTCCCCAGTCTGACAAGCTGGGGTGTCTCTTGACATGCTATGTCTGAGATCTTCTTAAAATCTCTCTTGATCTTGCGAACCTTATTTCGGAAATTAGCTGGATGCATTATCCTGTATCCACTTTTATCACCTGGTTCAACAGACCATTGGATGATTTCCGAAACTTCTGTCATTTGATGACGTGTTTGCTCCATACGAGAGGCTTGTGCAATATTCTCGCCTGCTTTATGTAGGAGCAATTCAACAACTTGTTCTCTATATGCTTGATTTTGAGAGGAACTAGTTGAAGCTTGTTCTTGAGAAGGCTTTTGATTACGAACAAAGCCCATTGACTATGGCCGTCCATGGGCAATAACATTGCATGAGACCATTTTCGGCGGGCTTTTCTGACTGGAAAGCACTGTGAAATGTAGTGCTCCGTGAATACCCCATCCTCTGATATGAACATCAGATGGAGCATTGGCAATTAACTGACGCAATTTTCTTAGTGCGCCAAGGCATGAACGTTGAAGGGTTCTCTGCTGCTTTTCAGCCTTCGGATACTAAGAGACTGATAGAGATGCCAAATAAATCTGACGTTGTATCCCTTCTATTATCTTAAGATGATTTTAATATTCATCATAAGATAATACTTTGTTCTTCAATTGACAAAGAGTTTTCCATACGTTCAGACGAATATCATGGATTCCATCATCCGTCAACATTTTTGGAATGTCGTACTGGGAGTCAGCCAAAGGCCAAAACATGACTGGTACTTCACCTTTTGCCAGTTTTTTCCTCATGTTCAGCATTTCCTCTTTATCATTAAATGAAGATTCTTCTACCTGTTTTGACCAGAGTTGGTGTTTCCTTGTTGCTTCATCGGATTCAACAAGATTGGTAGAGAGATCATTGATCAAACTAGAAGATGCATGACTTAGGGGTGGTTCAGAGAATGACCTACACCCTGGGCTATCTTCTGATTGAGAAAGTATTTCACTTGTTAGCGATAAAGCATCAGACATGACTGGTTTTGAATTTACAAGTGCCTCAAGATAAGAGGGATTTCTCGGCACTACATTGTCCACTGGAGTATTTTCCAGGCAATGTGAATCACTACTGCGGAGAGGACTTTCGCAGCGAAGTTCATCATCATGGGGAGGACCACCATAATGGGTTACAGCAAAAGATGAGATCTCTTGCTCCTTGGTCTTCTGACCACACAGAGGGTTCCTGTGGCTCTCATCTGAAGAAGAAAATTCAAGATTGACTGAATTTTTATGAAGCAAGCCTTCATGAGGAAGTGTCTGTTAAAGACCTTCAGAATTAATGTTCCCGTTATTAGGAACTGAGGGATTAGAATCTTGAATTCCGACAGATAAATGTCTGAGGGCTTCAAGAACTCCAGCATCGAGCAAGGCCTTGTTGTAGATTGGACTTTGATCTCCTGACTGTGCTGGGTGGATCTTTTTCTTAGATGCCTTCTTACTCGCTTTGGAAACCACTTGTTGACGAAAGTGTTTACTCTGAGCAGGTTTATGTGCCTAATCAGGAAATATGGTCAGGTTAGGCTGACGATCTACACTCAAATCAGGTGTATGTGCCTGACTTGGTTGTCTGTATGATATGGGGGAGTATGCCCCATAACCCTCTTGGACTGGAACAGATGTGTGTGTCTGTTTCGGATTGAATCGTTGATGTGTCACTCCACTGCTAGGGATAGATTTATGTGTCTGTCCCTGAGATGATGCTGAAGCTGTTATGATATCCTGGCAAGCATCCAGAATATGAGCAGGAATTTGATTCTGCTCTTTCACCATTGACAAGATATGTTTGGTGACTTCAGCCGCCGGAACGAGGATATATGTCCATTCTGGGCTTGGAGTAGGTGTATTTCCTTCTCCTGTCCTCCTTTTCCTATCAGTGAATCCTGAAAGTACTCAAGTGTGGAGGCAGAGAGTTGAGTCTGCCTCCTGTTTGTCGTCGGGGCTTTCCAACTGACTTCTCTGTGCGCTACCAAGCGAGACTATTAGTAGGTTTGATTAGTATTAGCAGGTGTATGTGCCTTCTGATTACATTTCGCCAAACGTGGTTGACAAGATCCATCATATGTAGTCAGGCGAGCCTGCTGACTAACTGGTGATGCATAAGTAGGTGTATGTTCCTGCCTATAGTACTCCGCCGGAATTGCCTGGCGGGATTGGCTTGATGCTGCCAGACGAGTCTGCTGGACAGCGGAATTAAAACGGGCAGGTGTGTGTGCCTGCTCGTTGTTCGCCACCAAGTTAGGTTGGTGGAATCCATCATATGTAGTCAGGCGAGCCTGCTGACTAACTGATGATGCATAAGCAGGTGTATGTTCCTGCCTATAGTACTCCGCCGGAATTGCCTGGCGGGATTGGCTTGATGCTGCCAGACGAGTCTGCTGGACAGTGGAATTAAAACGGGCAGGTGTGTGTGTCTACTCGTTGTTCGCCACCAAGTTAGGTTGGTGGACTTATCCAGAGATGGCAGGGATGATAACCTGCCCATTGTTAACCGGATTCCGTCTCTGGCGGTTCATCTTGCCTGCTCGGGTTCGAGGAACCTGAGCTGAATGCCTGGAGTCAGTACCCTCATCATGTTGAGGGCGCACTACCGCACGAGTCTGGCGGCGATTGTTGATGGGATACCTTGGGAAGGACTCCTGTCTTTTTGAATTAAGGCCCTGAGGGACCTTCTCATTCACTTCCTTAGAGTAAGGGAGTGAATGGAAATTGCGTTCCGGGGATAACGACCCGAAACGGTTGGAGACGGTAGTCAGCACCGCCTGCTTCTTGATCACTGGCCGCCATTGTCCGGACGACCAGGTAGAGTTTTTAACTTGGAGGGCTTGACGAGCGGCCTCCAGAGTTGGGATAGTACCGTTGCGACGGTACTCCTTAACCAGTGAATTAGAAACCCAGCGTTGAAGACGCTGAGTTGGTGATGTCATCCTCAGAGCGGACGACGTTCTAGCAGGAGTAGCAGCATTGGTTTTCACAGCAGTAGACCTCACAGTAGAGGTGTTCACAGCAGCAGTATTCACAGGGGTGAATTTAAGGAAAGCCATTTTGCAGAAGATCTTGAGAAAAGAGTTCCATTTTCATATAACAGACATAATCAAGATGAATCCGGCCACTGCATCTTTTGGATGAGCACATGTCAATGATTTCTTTGTTGGCCCAAGGGGCCAAACAAATAAAAAGAACATCACTTTAACTTGGTTAAGGATTCACGTCGGGTTCACCATTTTTTTCACACGGAATCCGGGGATGACCTCCTGGATGGGAGATTCAAATGTTCTGATCGGTTTCTAGCGGGTTTGTTCGTAGAACCGGAAATATCCAATGATTCCACATCCGTTTGGACCTACTTTCCAAAGGTAGGCGCTCATTATCTTGTGGACTGATGAGGTTTAGGAATTTTCATTGGTCGAGAGGATGGGAGGTCGGACTCATCACACCTTTTTGAGGGGAATTATTGTCTACTCCGGGACTCTCTTTATAGATTTAAGTTATGTTCGTGAATCCTTATTACATCACCAAGTATAAAATGAGCTTTACTTTAGTTTTAACAATCAATGATTAAATATGTAAGGAATTTAGAGAATATTTTATATGTATTTGAGGTTCTTCATCAATAGAGAATCATCTGTATCTATTTAGAGATTCTTGGTCAATGGTATCCTTCAAAACATTTATAAAAAGTCTCTTGGTCATTATGATGACCAGGCTGGTTTTAAAACCACTCAGTGGGGCACTTGAAGTTTATCGTCATTCAGAAGGACATGGATTATTTCAAAGTTGGGATCGAACCCATAAATGGGCTACCTACGTATCCTTTGTTTAGGAAAAGGAATCAGAACCCACGTAGTTCGAGTAATGGAGTATAAAGTTTATGATTGATGTCTCAAAGAAGGATGTCATAATTACTTTTACACTCTAAGCTCACGTGATTCATGCTCGGTGTGAGAAACAAGAGGTATTGGTAAAAATTAGACAATTGTGCCATGAAAGATACAATCATAAGAAATTGTTTGGGGCTTATGTATGTATGACTACCCAGATAGATGAAGGTTTAGGATTTACTTTTAGGGAGAAAATCCAGGAACAGGGTCCATAAAGGTATATGTGCTTTATGGAGATTTGAATACTCTAACTTGGGACTTATTCTTGAAAAGGAAACCCAAATTAGGAGAGGATTGATAATTGGGTTTTACTCCTGAGAAGGAATCCCATATCAAACGTAATTTAGGACTGGTTAAGAGAAATTAAGGGACTTGGGACTTACTCCTGAAGAGGATTCCCATAATTATGACTGGGACTTACTCCTGAAAAGGAAGCCCAAGATTATAACTGGGACTTATTCCTGAAAAGGAAGCCCAGGTTAGGGGACTTGGGGCTTACTCCTAAAAAGGAATCCCAAGATTTATAACTGAGTCTTATTCCTGAAAAGGAGACCCAGGTTAGGAATTAAGGTTTGGGGCTTACTCCTAGGAAGGATGCCCAAATTAAGGGACTCGGGGCTTACTCCTAAGAAGGATTCCCAAAATTAGAGGACTTGGGGCTTACTCCTAAGAAGGATGCCCAAAATTAGAGGACTTGGGGCTTACTCCTAAGAAGGATGCCCATATTAAAGGATTATTATTGGGGCTTACTCCTAAGGAGGATGCCCAAGTTAAGGAATTAAGGTTTGGGGCTTACTCCTGAGGAGGATGCCCAAGTTTGGGAACTTTAAGAATTTGGGGCTTACTCCTGAGGAAGATGCCCAGATTAAAGGACTTATAACTGGGGATTATTCCTAAAAAGGAGACCCAGGTTAAGGATTCTCTCATCTTAAAGGATGAGGTTGAATGAATGAATTCTCAATCTTTGTTGAAATAAATATGTGTAAACCACTAGGTTTTGAGAGATATTCCACCGAATTCCTTTCAGATAAGGAATTCAAATCAAGAAATCATGCCATAATTGGCTTTGAAGAATATCTTGAAGACTAAATCTTGAATAGGAAAGGTGAAATGGATTAAGAGGGGTAAAATGGTCAAGATGGACACCCAAAAAGGTAGGGGCGCGCAAGTCTTGGAAGGTGCACAAGTCTTGCGTGGGCGCGCAAGTATTGGTCGCGTAGGTATACTTGCGTGACCTGTGGGGTACTTGCGCGATTTTCAACCAGCATTAAAATACTTGAGCGACTCTTTCTTAAAGCCTTTAAAATCCTCTTGAGGTTCTCCCAGAAAAGGGACGCGCAAGTTCTATCGAAGGAATAAGGCGGCGTGCAAGTGTGACTAGTTCCCTTAAGGGATGGCCACTCAGGCGCGCAAGTGTTGATGAGTTTCAACACTTAGGCCTTCCTCCCTCTCTTTATATCTTCCGTTCTAGGTAATAAATTACCTTAGAAGTGTTTTGGAATCTTTGAGAAGAGACTTGGGCGTCGGGATATTCAATCCGAGTTTCTGGAAAAAGATCCTCTCGAATGGGGGGCCCACAGGGTCTATTTATAGGCAGGAGAAGACCCCGGGCGGTTACCGGGCGGTTATCACTTAGGTCGCGCAAGTCACATGGGTGACCATGAGGCGGTGCGCAAGTATACCTGCACAACCACTAGGCAGCGCGCAAGTACTTGCACGACCACTAGGCGGCGCGCAAGTGTACTTGCGCGACCATGAGGGAACTTGTGCGACCTATGGGAAATGTTCTCCTTGTTCATCCATTTGTCGATTTTTGATGTTTCTTCAAAGGATGAATCACTTTTATGCTCAGATATTCCCCTTTTCTGATCTTTAGATTCTGTGACGAAAGGAGCGTCAACAACATCAAACTGGGAAAGCATAAAGAATGGTGTCGTAAATTCCAATCAAGATAGGGAACACAAAGGACAAGAGTCCCCTATGGAGTCATCTAGTATCATGGGAAACACAATAGTTACTAAGGTAAGATAGTCCTATAACGTACCAATACATGGGACTAACTTTTGGCATATGCTAAATCCAAAATAAAAAATCCACCCAACTAGCTTTCACCTAGCATCATCAAGTGAACTCCCCACTATCCATGACCAAGTGGATAACTAGGGAGTCAGTAGTAGTGTGTGACTATCTAGTGTATCATAAATATTGGCCTCTCACTCAGTTCCTAGGTAAACCATGAAATAATTAACATGATGTAATCAATTAATAAGTCATATGATCAAGCATTAACAAACCATAAATCTCATCTCAGTTCCAATGCCCTCATAAGAAATAGCCTCAAAGATGTCATCATTCACAATGGTAGGTAATATGTTCCTCGTGGTTTGAAATACATATCAAAAAATAGTCTCAAAAGGATCACTTTCACACACCAGAATACTTAAATAACCATTTAAAGTTCCAAATGATCCTTCTTGAAAACCAAATCGAAATACCAAGTCATTTTCATTATTTGAAATTCTATTTCAAATCATTATTTTAGAAAAATCACTTAAAATATCATTCAAAACTAATTTAAATACCAACCTTTTTTCATAAAAAATCATTCAAGAAAACCAAAGTATTATATTTTCCCAATTCATGACGCAAATAGAGTCATATCCATTTAAAATACCAAATTCACTTGAAATAAGTCACTGAAACTTTTTTACAAACACTTAGAACACAGACACCTCGTTAAAAAAAATCCTTTGAAATACCTTCTATTCCAAGTGACGAATCACTCCAAAATATTATAAATCATATTTAATTATCATATATAGGCATAATTAAACAAATAAAATATTTTGAAACATCAAGCACCAAATTTTATGCTAAATAAAGGAAACATACAAAACACTTATCTTGATTCAATAATGATAAAGTCAGAATTCATCACCTTTAATGGGGAACACTCAAATAAGAAAAAAAATGCCCCCTAAAAGTACTAATGACCAAAACTGTAATATTAATCCACCATTGAATCCCAATCCAACCCTATTATCCCCTAGGTTTCATGGTGAATAAGGAAACCAAGAGAGGAAGGTATAGGTAGAAGAAGGAGAAACAAATAAAGAGGAAGTCGGGATTTACCATGAGAGGTATTCTTAGAAAATATGAAGGAGGGATGAGGGAGATCTTCTTATTTGTGTTCCTGGGATCATTCAACCCAAATGGGGGAGAAATAAGGGAAAACTCCCCTATAAAATCAAATGGGAAAAATAAAAAACCAAAAATTTAAAAATATAGGTAGATTGCTCCATGGTGTAGCCCTTTTGGCTATGGTGTGGTGACCCTCCCACGCACCCTTGTAGCATAGACCTTAGTACTATGTTATAGAGGTTACCCAATGTTAAGGTTTGGATCTTTGATCCTTTTTTCCATTATGACCTCCACACTAAAGTTAAGAGTCTTCCGTCAGACACCCTCCATGGCGTAGCCTCTAGCGTACATCATAGAGAACCTCGACCAAGTAGAACCAAGGACCCAGAGCACCCAAGAAACTATATAATGGCCTCCTATATTGTAGCATAGAGTACCTCTATAACCCTTGCACAAAACCCTTCCATCTCCACACACCACCCTTACGCAGCACCCTTCACCCTTACACAACACCCAAAACTTACCCTTACAAAACAACCACCATGGCACAACCTAGCCCCTATGGTGTGGCCTTCCTAACCCCCATGTGACACCTCAATTCAACTTCAAACCACCATTAAGTAACTCCATTTATGGAATAGCCCCTAATCCACAACACAGCCACCCATTTTCCCTGAAACATATCAATGTAAAAGAAGTAGGATATGGAATATCCTCTTGGGATATAGTGTGGCTTGCTGAAAACCCAACCTAAAACTACCTGGGACTTCCAGATCCACTTATAAATGCCTAATAATGACTTAAATTCTAGAAAAAATTAAAACAACCCAAAATTAAATAAAATTAAATGATAGTGACATCAAGGTCTGACATGAATATTCCTTAAAAAAATCACTCAATTTAGTGATGTGATACAATTATATCTTTATTAGAATATATTGAGAAAGAAAAGATAATGTTTTTTTTAATTTAATTGGTGTTGATCTTGGTTTTATGATAGATTTAATGAGGTTGACAACAAATACAAATGGGAAAATTAAAACACTCAGGTCAACCATGTCAATCATTATACTGAAGTTGATATGTTTATTGTTAATCAAAGGAAAATATTAAATAAATAATAGATTTGAATTGTATATAACATCTTCATGTAGAGTGGGTAGATTAGTCAACCACATATCATTTGAGTTATGGATAAAACATTTGAAGGATGAAGACTTATCAACATGTTTAAAGGTGAGAAATATTTTCATAGATGAAGATATTTCTAAGATGTATTAAAGGTTTCCAATAAATACAGAGTATTTTTATCAACACATTTTATAAGCTTCATGAAACAAATTAGTATGGTAGAAAACCTATTGGAAAATAATTAGGAGTTGTGTTGAAAAGATTTCATCTTACGTGACACAAACTCACAAGGTTGTGAAGATGCATGAGACAACATGATCAAAGTTATTCAATATGTGTTAACACAACCAAATGTGTGAGGATGGAATATAATACCATAGGGTTTTATTGAACATAAATAAATTTGATTTAAAAAGTTATAGTGTTATGCTATGTCATGCCTAAAATTCAAGTCAAAGGAGAAATTATTTTTAGTGAATTTAAATTCATGAAAAAAAATAATATTTTCTACTGAACACAATTTATTTCTTAGGAATAAATTTAGATTTTAGATATTCTTAAATCCATTGGTGAAACATTGTCACAAAATTATTGTATGAGAAGAAAAAGATCACATAACAAGAAAACTTTTTTATAGGAAGGTTGTGGTGGTTGGTTTATTTTACAAAGAGTTGATACCAATTTTCTATTAATTGATTGTTGAAAATGTTAAATCTTAAAATGTTGAGGTTAAAAAATCATACATGAGAATAATATTATAAAAATAATACATATATAAGAAAATAGGAGAGTAAAATTTCATAAGGTTTCATGAACCAACCTGGGTCATCCCTAAACTAGACACCCGAGTTGTCCCATATTAAGTATCTAAGGGCGGTCTCAATCCTCATGGGCTGGTGAAAAGTGCCTAGGAATTAAAAACTACATTTGAGAATGGAATTCTCCATAATAAACAAAACAATAAATAAATGGAATATATAAATGAAATACAACATGTCAATACAAGTCAAACATTAGAGTAAAATAGTATAAGTAAATACATGTGCCAAACTAAAACATGTAAACCAAAGTATATAAGATAAAAGAAATATAATATCCATGTGATATGATGGAAAACACCCCACCAAGTAACCTGAAAACTCCCACACCCCACTAACACATATACTCATCTCCATCATGAAGTGCCTATCCTTTACCAGCATCAGATAAAACAAGACCTCCACACACCAAAAGGTGTGTGCAGGGTGTGAGAAAACAAGCTCAGTTGGATCCCATCAAGTGTTTCATAAGTAGTCTTTAAAAGAAAAATATTTATTTAAAGAAAGACAATGAATGAAATACAGTGTTACATAGTTTTCAATAAAACATTTAAGTCTACCCCTTCTATAATGATTTATAATCATACATAAACAAACCATTTTCAAAGAATATACAAATAAACCATTTCTCAAAGAATTTATAAATAATCGATCCAAAATGAGAACCATGGAAGCTAATCCTAGGGTAAGTTAGATCTGGGTTATCTTAGATCCTGACACCTCATTGATCAAATGTCTAAGTGTGCACATATCCCTATAACACAAAACTAGGGATAAAAGAGCACTCTGATAAGTGAACCCTTGTCATAAAATTTTTTATACAGAAATCTAATGTAAATCCATGTTAAGTGACCACAAACCATCCTTGTGTTCTTATATCAATCTATCCCACTCCTAAATACCTTATATTCAAATGTGTCATAGCCCACACTTGGAGGCTTTTGATTTCAAAAACAACAAACACTTAGAGGATTTAATTTTCAAAAATGGACCACACTTTGAGTCTTTCATTTTCACAACTTAAATCATTCAAAGGTTATTTTAGACATATATAATCAAACGGACCTTGTAACATATTTAAAAATGTTTTGAAATACATGTTCATCAACAACACCAAAGGTAAAATCCATTTTATAATAGAATCTCAAACTTTCAAATTTCAAGAATCATAAATCATGTCATTAAAAATTTTAGAAAACCAATTTAAGATGAGAAACCAAGATTTTTTTATAAATAAAGGATTTCCATGAAACCACCCACCTCAAACACTTGGTATTTACAAAAAAATAATGGGATCCATACACTAAGAGGAATGAAAGATCCTAATAAGATAAGTAGAACCCTAAACCATGAAACTCATATTAAGAAAAATGGATTCAACAAAATCTAGATCAGTGAAGAAAAGGAAGACCACTTACTAAGATAATTCCTAAATAAGCACACAATGACTAACGTAGATCTAGTATCTTACTTCCTTCCTCACAACAGATCTAATATAATTATCATTAGATCATGAAACAACTCATAGTTATGGTCATAAAATCCTTAATCTATGGTTCCTTTCAAGATAAAGAGAGAATATATATAAAAATGGTCAAGAACAACAAAGAATGGGATCTTAACTCAAGATTCCTAGATCGAACACCACAAGATCCATCAAAATTTATCTCCAAAAGGGTTAGGATCTGAAAAATATCTAAGAGGAATCCCTAGTTTTGAGATTCAAGGATGTAGGATGAATAATAATACCAATGGAATATGTTTTAGGTTCAAAAAATAATTTCCAAATTAATCAATTCACATCGAATAGTTTGGCCACACCGCTTAGAAAACCGCTCACCAACCGTGCACCAATTTCTATCCATTAGGAGAAGCTACATGATTTGGTCACATAGTTTAACTAAATATGTTCCAACCATGAAAAAAACTACTACCCACAAACACTGAAATCCACACAGTTTCCTGGGAATGTTGTACGGTTTATCCAAACCATGTACCAACTATGCACATGCCCAATTTTTTTTAAAAACTCCCAAAAATCATCCAAAACAACCCAAGAATGGTTAAAATTGAATGATGGTCAAAATAAAATAATATAAGTAACTGAATGTGATATCAGGATGTGACAATTCTCCCCACCATATCACTTTCTCCCCAGAAATTCAAGCCAAATAATACTAATCAAATAAATGATGAGGTCATTAATCCCTCATCAATGATTCAGAATCTGTTTCATGCTACCACAAACTCTGACCAACATAATATATTTCCCATGAAAAATATTTTCATTAGAATCAACCAACTGAACCAATTGTTCAATTATAACATAACTGGTTTCAAATCAAGCTCTTTCCAATTCATAACATGAGAGGTATCAAGATAATACTACTTAATCTGAGACACATAAAAAACATCATTAATAGTAGTCAATTGAGATAGAAAATCTAACTGATAATACACTTTTCAAATATTCTTATTGATATCAAAAGGCATCATATATTTGGGAGTTGATTTATATTGCTTCCTAAGTGGATGGTGGCCCAACCAAGGAGAAACTTTGAAGAACACTCGGTCACCTACCCAAAATTATAGAGGAAAGCGTCGACGATCTGCATAATATTTGTGTCGAATCTTAGTTGCCTTCGGTCATTGATGAATAATATAATTTTTCATCAAATTCTCTTGAGATGATCTGCATAATATTTGTATATACTCTGATCCTTCACCGGTTATTGATGACTAATTTGAATTTTGGTTGATGTATCCTAAACAATGTTAAGTCCCATGATAGAAATTCTACCTACCTCGGATCAAAAAAGAGATAATTTACATGTTCAACCATAAAAAGCTTAAAAGGGGGATATTTTGATGGATAAATGGTAAATATTATTAGAATTGAACTCAATCATTCTCAAATAGCTATCCCAAGATCCACTAAAGTCCATGATGCAAGTACATATCATATCCTCCAAAATCTGAATCGCACGCTCCGTCTATCCATCTGTCTCGGGATGGTAAGTCATGATTAATCTAAATGGAAAACACATCACTTATTAGTGGCCTCTCCAAAACATAGAAAACTAGTGGTACCTGTTCAAAATAATAGTAGATGAAACTTTGTGTAACCTCATGCTCTCCCAAACATACAACTTTCCAAAATCATCAACCATAGTGGTATCTCAAATCAGAATGATATGAGATAACTTGGTTAGTCAAAAAATCACCACCCATATGTAATTATTACCTTAGGGGGTTCATAGTAACCCAATGATGAAATCCTTGAATACCTCATCACATTTCCAAATGGGCACCAGGAGTGGTTGAAGCAAGTTAGAAGGATTTTGGTGTTCATCTTTAATCTATTAATGGGTATTGAAACCAGATGAAAGATCAGCTATGAAATGTTTAAAATCCATCCACCAAAACTGATGGTTCATGTCATAGTACATATTTTTTATTCCAAGATGAACATATCTTTGGTAAAAATGATAACTTTCCACCATAACCCTCCTCATAGGAGAAGAAATAAAACACCACTTTCGGAAATACAAAATACCTTACAGGGAGAGAGGCCACTCGACAATGGTATCCCCACCATATAAAGAGTTCATGGTGCACCTGAAATCTTTATCCCACTACTGATCTTGAAAAACTAAATTTATAAGAGAAAACATTAACTAAACACTAGATAGAACAATACCAGTCTCATCCTCTATCACATCTAGATGCATTCGAGAAAATATTCCCATAAGATTCCATTTTTCTTTTGATTCCATCACTGCTTGAGAAGGTAACTGTCAACTTATATAATCAATAACAAAATTTACCTTTATTGGGTATAGACAATGTCAAAGTAAAATGATTTAATATACTTTTCTCATCATCTCTACCTAAGTTTCAATTCCATCTGAGAAAATATTTAATTTAAACTCTTATTTTCAAAATAAATAATAAACATATCTCCAAATAGGAAATGTCACCAACTCTTAAGATCATGCCTAGATTTTGTAATTTATAAATCATGGGTGGGGTAATTATTCTTGTTTGGATAAAGTTTATGATATTCATATGCCACCATATGATTTTATTGCATAAGAATATAACCCAAACTAGCACCTGAAGCATCACAAAACACCACATAGACCTTTCCTTCTTCCAATAGAATCAAAATTGGTGCTAAGATAATACTTAACTTCAGTTAATTAGAGTATGTCTAAAATTTATAATACCATATGAATTTTACTCCTTTATTATTAAGAGAAACCAAAAAATATACAATGTTCAAAAACCGCTGATAATATCCTGCCAAACCCAAGAATCTTCCAATCTTCAATACATTCTGTAGTTTCTACCATGAAAAGGAAGTTTTCAAATTCTCAAGATCAAATAATATTTCATTTTTAAAACCACATATCATAAGAACATAACTTCTTTAATCCAAAAATTAAATTATGATAACATAGAAAAAATGTGGTGATCTCTAAATATTCCTAGAATGGATTTTAGGTGATGATCATGATCTTATTCGGTTCTCAAGTAAACTAGAATTTTTTCCACAAATACTATGATAAAGGAATAAATATATTGGTGGAAAATATGATTCATCAGGGCCATGGAAATAGATTGATAATTATTCAAACCAAATGGAATCACAATATATTCAAAGTGGTTATACATTCTCTTGAAGACAATATTCATAATATCTAACTCATTAACTCTAAGATGATGATATCCATACCGAAGGTCAATTTTTTAAAACCTATTTTCTCCCTTTAATTGATCAAAAAGTCATTTATATGGGGAAAATATACCTATTATTAATCATCACTCGATAAAGATTCTGATAATTAATACATAAACAGAGTATCTCGTCAGCCTTTTTTGGAGGAAAGAACAGGGGCTTCCCATAGAGATACACTAGAATGAAAGAATCATTTACCTTTAAAATCATAAAAATGAAGCTTAAATTAATTTAATTATTCCACATCCATATGTTATGAATTAATGGATATCGTCTAAGTTCTTGGAAGCAAACTGGTCGAAAGCTCAACATCCCTCTCTAGAGGTAGGCTAGAGAAATCATCTAGAAATACTTCATTAAATTTATTAACCACCAAAGGAAGATCACAACCCATGGGTTCATCCTAGATTTAAACTAATAAATAGGAAATAAATTTTACAATTATTTTTAAAGGAGATACTTTTCAACTAGATTTCATATCCCACTATCACACCCCGATTTTCAATTCCATGCTTTGGTTTAAATCTTCTTTCGATTCTTAACTTTCTCTTGGTTTATGGGTGTTCCAGGTTTGAATTTTTGGTGTCTCTTGTGTTATTGAGCTATGAACTTAGTCTTGGGGGTATTTTATGGTACTATTCCTCCCATTTTTTTAAAGGTATGGTATGAGGTTGTGGTGTTTTGGAGTTGGATTAGTGACACTCCTAGTGGCACCACTTGTGGGGTAAGTTGTTGAGGTGATTTGTACCCTTGAGTTGGATGTGTTTTGGGGTGACAAGAGTGATTTGTTTTGTGTATTGTTCTCCTATATCCTTGTTATATCTTTCCCCCTTGGTTTCCCTGTGTCCCCCCCTAAAATTGGAGGCAAAACATTACTTTTTGGGTGGCCAAAACAGGCCGCACAATTTACTAAATCGTGCAGCCAAACCATGCAGGGTGTCCATCTCATTAAAATTTTGAGTGTTTTGACCCTTTTACCTTATGGAAATAAACCAAATATTCCCATTTATTCTCCATTTTGTTCCCTACCTCCATGTACATCCTCTAAGGTTTCTCACCCTCCCTTGGACCTCATCTTTGAAGGGAGATTTGATGGGGAAAACATCAAAATTATGAAATTAAGCCATTCTATCTTTGATTTATTCCATTTACTTAGAGTTTATTCCACCCTTTCATGAATTTACTCTTATCAAGTAGCTAGGGTTCGTGCCTAAGGTTTAACCTGTTGTATTTTTGGTGAAATATTGTTGTTTAGGGTTGGTTTTCACCCCCTTGTGGTGCGGCGGTGGTGCAGTTGATGTTTCACACCAAATTTTGAGGGTTTCGACACAAAAGGTAGGTGATTACATGTGTAGACATTACTTGATGAGTTAGAATGATTTATTTACATATTTATCATGTTCCTCATATGTTATGTGTCGTGAAAAAACTGGTTTTGATGGATTTGGTTAAGCATTTTATTTTACAGTTTCATTTTAACTTGAAATTGGGTGCTTTTCATATGTGACTCTTGGGGAAATATTTGGGTGTATTTTATAACATATGAAATTGATTTATTAGTATTTAAATGGGCTTCCAATTATGGTTTTTTAATGCTTTGTTGTCATGTGGGCCTCAAAAGGGGAGTTTTTTAATGAGTGTCATGTGTAAAATCTTTCTTCACTCCTTGAAAGTGTTTTATGAAAAATGTGTGTTTTTCTTGGGTATCTTTTGTGGTATTATTTGAGGTATTTTTATAGATATTGGGAATGGATTAATTATAAGGCTTCCAATTCTATTTTTGATTGGAATTAGTGTGATTTTGGACTTGAGAGGGGGATTTGAAATGGGTTTTTTGTGTAGAACATGGTTATTCCCCTTGGGTTGGTTTTATGAAAATTGAAAATGATTTAGCTAGTTAAAAAAAGTGTGAAAATGATGTAAATGTACTATTTTGGTGGTTTTATTCATTCAAGATGGGTTTTTGAAAGTTAAATAGGTGATTTAATATGTCAAGCATTGTTATAATGTTTTGTAAATTGCTGAAGTGTTTTATTAAATTGTGATGTGGGTGTGAAACACGTTTGTGGGCTTTTTGTGTGAGTGTGATGTGAAAAATAAACTTTGTTTATGAAAGGAGTTTTATGTGATATGTGTGTGGGATGTTATGTGAGTTTTACTATCTTGAAAAGGTTTTATAAAATTGTTTAAAGAATTTTTGGAAGTGTTAAAGAAATGTGAAAAGTGTTGTGGGCTATTTTGGTGTGATTATGATTTCAAAATGAATTTGAATGAAAAAGGAGATTATGTTACTTGTGTGATATACATGTGGTATGTTTGGTGAATTTTCGATGTGGAAGTGGTATTTTTACATGAAAATTATATTTCATGGCATGTTTAACTTGTTTGAGCATAAGAGGGAAACCCGGGTATCTAGGTGGGTGAACGTGTACTAGTATGCTAGTGATCCTGTCAGGTTTGGCCTCAGTTTCACGTAGAAAGTTTGATGCTTACAACACTAAATAAACTATGTTAATTATGATGATGGGGGACCACTAGTTTAGGGGTATTCTTCCTACTAGTGGCTCGTGTGCATGAGAATGGATATTGTGATGGTTACTTTCACCAAGATACAAGGTACCTAGGACCCCCAACGAGCTAGTGCCTAGGGGTTATTTTCCCATTGTTGGTGCTCATTAGATAATTTTTTCTTACCATCAGAATATGGTATGGTTATCTGAAAAATTCCGTAGCATTGGCATTATTTTTAAAAGTGTTGTTTCTTTAAAATAGTCCACTTGAAAATTGTTTTTATTTAAAGTTTCATCCTTTAGAAATTGTAACTAGCATTTCTTGTTTACAAAACTTGCAAGCTTTTCATCTTTGAATGTTTATCACATGGAATCTCTTAGTGGTGGTATTCTACTGGGATTTGGATCACACCCTACTTACACCTTTGGGTGTAAGTATACTTGGTTATTTTTTTCATAGGTTCGGGTATAACTTTTGTGCCAACGGTTCGGGTTTAGCGGTCTTTCGGGATGCGGTGTTGTGGAGATGGCTTGAGGGTGGTACCTCTTGCCATGTGGAGGTTCTTGGGATATAATTTTTGGTTTTGTACCTTTGTAATGGTCTTTGAACATTATTTTAAATTGTATAATTAAATTCTTAAATGTTTTAAATTATGATTTTGTTTGAAAAATCCAAATTCATTTTATTAGATTTGTTTGTTGTTTTATGTTTATAAACTTAGGTAAATCATTCCAAAATTTTATTTTATGATACCCGGGAACTTTTTCCATCCCATGGGAAACGGGAACGCCCTTTGGACCTTGTCGCAGTCTGGGTTTGGTGCCAATTTTAATGGCGACCAGATTCGGTTCGTGACAAAATGGTATCAGAGGAGGTTCGGGTTAACTCTCTGGGTCACATTATTTGGGGACCAATAGAGATAGTCTAGAGTTAGGATTGTCGGGACTTGGTATTCCAGTTATGGGTAGTGTTCCTGATCACCACACCTCATGATGTGATTTGAGTCTCCAAGTGAAGTCGGGATTTATCAGATTCCTTTGGTTTTCTTAGTTTGATGATGATTAGGGGAAATGAAAAGAGATTTGGGTTAATGGTCTCAGTGAGCTCGTAGGGTCTAGAAATCTATGTGGAGCTGGTGATATTTCCCTAGAACACTCTATGTGATGGTGAAGTTATTGGATTATTTCCTCTAACCATATGTCTAATTCACCCACTGAAACTAGTTTCCTTTTGCAGTGCCTTTTGTTCTTTAGTTTGGAAATCTTGGAAGTTCAGTTTTAAGGAAGAAAAAAAAACATGGTTTTAGGAAGAATAAAGTTTTTGATAAGTGGTTTTCTAATAAATAGGGAATGTTTTGATTTGTGAAATGGTGGAACTAAATTTTCAGAATTGTTTTGAAATGGAAAGTGGTGTGTTTACACCTCTTTTGAAAGTAAGAACTATGTTAAAGTTGGTTTTGAAAAAAAAAATGTTCCCAATAGAGTTTTCTAAACTATTGAAAGGTGTTTTAATGGGATAAGATATTTTGAAATTAATGTGTATGAATTGAAAGTGAATTTTCATTTGAATGGTTGTGTCTTTCTGAAAAGTTTTGTAAGATTTAAATTGGGATTTTGATCTCGTGGTTAGCGGTCTTAAGAAAAAGGAAGTATTGGTTGACTATTTTGGTTTTGAAAAGTGGAAAGAATTTTTGTTTTAACCATTGGTATTTTAATGAGAGACCACATGCATAGGTTTATATGGGATGATGGGTGGTTAATGGCATGACTGGATGAGTGTCGGGATGGATATGAGGAGGGTGCCTAGTGTGGCACAAAAACATGCATGTGTGAGGCAATGGGGTACCATTGGTGGAAACACTAACCGTTGAACCTTTTGTTTTCAAAGAAATGTTTTTAAAGGAAAACATGATGTATTTATTACTAGATTTGGATGGTGTGTATTATTTAATTTTGGAAATGTTTTTTTGTGAGATGTTTTGATTCCAAGAACCCCTCCTGTTTGAACTGTGTTTTGGGTTTGTGTTTGGTCGGTAAGCTGGGCAAAAGGACCAGTTAGTAGTATCTTCTGAGAAATGTTTCAGTACACCTTTACGGCGGTTCCCTTCATGTGTTTGGATCTATTTTGTGGATTGTTTTGACCAATAGACTAGAATGGTTGGGTCCTTGGGTTCTCTCATTGGATAAGGTACGACCCCCATTAAGGGTTAGTGCATGATTGAAGTGAAACCCGGATTGTTTTTCCATTGGAAAATCCTCCAGTTGATCAATATAAGGAATATTTTTCTCAAGATTTGGAGATTGAGTTTACACCAGTTCTTTTCTTTGATGTGTGGATCCTCTTGTATTAGGAGAGTACTCATAGAAGGTTGAAATAAACCCTAGTTTCTTAAGTTACCTGATTTATTGAAGGTGGAAGTGGTACGAGGTTGTTAGTGTGGATGAGTATCTGGATGGTGTCTAGGAGGGCCTATGGGTCCTTCATAGTATCTTCAAAGCAGGATTTCACGTTAAACCACCAGTATGGAAAATCTGGTCAGGAGAGGCTATTGTGGACACATTCTAGAATTGTGTGATGTTTGGGGACATTGTATAAGGTCCCCTTCCATGTATTGTTTCTATCAGTCACAATGGTCATGTTTGATGAATCCTTGTAATGTCATGTTCTCATTTGACTGTAAAGGTGAAATTCGTTCAATACTCTTAGAGTATATGTTATGTTTAGAGTATGTCTCCCTTGTAAAAACTTCAAAATTCTCCATTTTAGAGGAAGGTGATTATATGTGTTCTTTCCTTCTATTGTTTCTCACCCGAAGAAACAAGGTGCGATGTGTGTGCATCTTCTAAGACCTTGTTTCAGTGAGATTTTTGGTCAGGGTAAGGTGAGTGAGGAATGGTTTATGTCATGGTAAACTCATCTGGGATTGTGGTTTAGTTGTTTGTATCATCGGAAGAAGAAGTTCTATTCAGGGGGTTTCCAAAGCCTAACTATGAGGGCGAAGATGCTTGAATCATTTGAGCTCTATCCATAGGTTCCAGAAAGAAACTGACACATAGTCAGGGGAAATCCCAGGGTTTTTCAAACCCTTGTACAAATTCCTATCCTCGGTATTAAATAGGGTAATAGTTTAAACTTCTGGTTTCATCGTCTTTCCTCTGTTGTTCTCATTCGGTGGAAAGAGGTGGAGTGTAACGACCCGAAATTTTGAATAAATCTTGTTTCCTAATTTTATGTGTTATTTTATTTTATTTTTATACTCAACAAAAATGTTTCATTTGATAACATGATTATAATTAAAATGAGACTGTTGGGTTTAGACGGTTATATGACCATTGGTCAATATGACCGCTGGAAACTAAACGTTTTGATTATTGTCTCTAAATACAAGTAATCTTGGTTAATTATTATAGAAAGAAGATTCGATGGCCTCACCCAATAGTCTTCGACCGATCGAAGCCCATCTAACAGAACTTGGGAAGGAGGTAGCACCACTGGGCTTTGCTCTGGACCAAACCCAAGACGAACTTCATCGTGTGAATCTAGAACGGAATCGCCTTTGCGAGAAGTTCAAACTGATAGAAATTACTACTCGTGCGATGTTAGCCGAGCCTCCCTCAGATTCTCTCACCTTATCACACCTTACACTTAGGTCCTATGTTGGTGTGATAAGAGGCTATGTAAGGAGACCGTAACTGCCTTGTGTAATCCTTTGTTTTAAATAAAAATTGGGATTTCTTCTTATGATGAAGTTTATGAATTTTTAAATTACCGGATAAATATAGTATGCATATTTTTGATGAATTTTAGAAAAAGGATATTTTTAAAATGTTTATGTAAACCTTAAATAATTAAAAATGTGTAATGATTTTCAAAAAATGGTCTTCTACAATTATGTTCAGTATGAAATTTAGAGTCTAATAAAATCAACTTGATTTTTGATGAATAGTAAATTATGAATAGTGATTTTATGATTAGGATTAGTAATGTGTCCAAATGGATTAGTAATCTCACTTAAATAAAGTATTAATATAATCTAGGCACCTTGATTAAGTAATATGACTCAATAAAATGGTTAAATAACGGTTTCATAAATTATTATTCAAGTATTAGTT
Organism: Viscum album; assembly: GCA_963277665.1. Lineage (NCBI taxonomy): Eukaryota > Viridiplantae > Streptophyta > Magnoliopsida > Santalales > Viscaceae > Viscum > Viscum album. The sequence continues at coordinate 1,805,723,014 of OY728148.1, read as the reverse complement.
TTTTCGAGTGAATAGTGTTTTTTAATTAAAAAATAAATTAAAAAAATTTAAAAAAATTATTTTTATAAAATGGATTTCATTTTTGAACTCAGAGCACCGATATTATGTTATGGTAATTTTTGGGATTTTTTCTGAAAAAATGAATTTTTGGTGAATAGTGTTTTTATTTAAAAAATAAATTAAAAATATTTAGAAAATTATTTTCATAAAATGGAGTTCATTTTTGAAATCAGAGCATTGATATTTGGCTAAGGTGAAATTTTGGGATTATTCTGAGAAAGTTGAATTTTCGATGAATAGTGAAAATACAGTTTTTAAGTTACGGGTGTTTAATGACATCATTAAATGATGTATTAAGTTTGTAATCAATATTTTCGACTTATGAATAGTACGATAAGGTATGAGGTTTCCCAAGTGTCCAATACCATGGGCAAATACCATGGGCAAGCCCATGGTTTTGCCAAAACCACTAATGAGGTGTCCCTTGGCCAGTAATGCCTTGTCCCCTCACTTTCCCTATAAATACCAAGCCATCCTCTCATCCATTCGACTCCCCACTCTCCCCCAACGAAGTTCTGGTATCATTACCTCCCAAGGAGTCCTCCCAAGGTTCACCCAAGCCCTCAAGGTCCCAACCTTTGAGTTTTAAGAGTTACGTTTTAAGGTAAGGGATCTGATCTCTCTCTTTCTTTTCAAGAAATCTCTTTTATGTAATTTCTTTTATGCTCCATGTTCTTATGTTAAAGGGTGTTCTTTTATACTCCTCTTACTTCCCTTTTTGTGTTCACATAATGATAGATCCCCTCTTACTCTCATTATTTTGTTTTATTAAGTTTTAAGTGGCGCTGTTAGGCTGCCGGAATTTTTGTAACGGATTCTTTCTCCCTTCTCATTTTTCAAGATCTATTATCATGTAAAGTATTTCAAGTTCCTTTTTATTATGTTGGGGTATGATGTATAAATTTATAATACTGATCTTTTATGATCATATGATGAGATACCCCATTTGATCTCTTCAATTCGGTATTTTGAAGTTTTAAATGGCGTCGTTAGGCTGCCGAATTTTTAAGTGGTTCTTCACCCTTCTCGTTTTGAAGTTCTACTTTCATGTCAATTATTTCAAGTTACATTTTGTTATGTTGGGGTATGATCTCTATATCTATCATACTGGAATCTTATGTTCATATGATGAGAGACCCTATTTGATCTCATCAATTCATTTTTTGTTGAAGTTTAAGTGACGTCGTTAGGCTGCTGAATTTTTAAGGGATTCTTTCACCCTTCTCCTTTTCAAAGTTCTAATTCCATGTCAAGTCTTGCAAGTTACTTTTTATTATGTTGGGGTATGATCTCTATATCTATCATACTGATCTTTTATGTTCATATGATGAGAGACCCTATTTGACATCATCAATTCATTTTTGGTTGAAGTTTATGTAACATTGTTAGGCTGCCGAATTTTCATAAGAGAAATCTTATTTTTGTCTTCCTTTCATGTTCTTCATTTCATATGGTATATTTTCAAATTTCATTACCATGTTCTTAAATCCCTTATATTCTGTCCCTATACTGTTTTATGGGTCATTTATGATTGTTTGACCCATGTCCCCTCTCTTTTCAACATTTTCTAAAACCCTGTAACGTAGTCGTTGTGCTGCAGAATTTTCGTCTCAAAATGCCTCTCTCTTTTTCTCAAAATTACTTCATGTTATTAAGTGAGTACTCAAAGCTCTTATTTCTACAGGGTTATTGACATATATACAAAAATTTTCTATTTTAAATTCTGGGATTTACATACATGAAACCCGCTCTCCCCTTCCGTGGGTTTAAAGTGACGTAAAGATCATGTCTTTAAAGCAGTTTTTAAAACGTTATGATTATGAAATGAAACCCATTTATTTTTTGCTATATGGGTTATTTATGAAATGTTTGATGATGATATATGTGGATCACATATTAATAAATGAAAATTTAAGGGTGCACCCTGATAGTGCTCCAATGCATTAGGTAATGATGTAACCACTAGAGATTACAATTTTCACGATACCTTGGTGAATAACCTTGGTAATTTTAAAATGACACCTTGGGGATGGACCTTGGTGATATGTTCATGATTTTCTATGTTAAATTATGTAACCACATCTTCAAGTTATGAAAATGTTATTTTTATTATGATATGCCTCATGATTTCATTCTCATGCCTTAAAGTTCTTTTCATGACCTTATTGAAGTATCTCAAGTTCACATGTAAAATGTTTCTCTTGTTTCCCTTATTGGGCTTTTTTTCTCACCCTTTCTTTTGATTTATGTCCCCAGGTTATGTGATGCAGTAATGAACCTAGGATGAACATGAGGAGAAGCCTTTCAAGTGTTTTAGAAGAATGTTTTAGGTTTTCATGTTTAAAGTTCCTGGTTTCCAAGACACTAAACCTTAAAGATTCTCAGTTTTGTAAAATGTAATGAAAGTTTATGTGATAAAAAGGAGGGATTTTATAGTTGGTATCAAAGGATGGTTTAGTTATTTGTGGAAATTAGGATATGAAAACTTTAGGAAGAAGCCTATAGAAAAGTTAAAAAATAGGAAATCTTCCTGGTATTTTGGTGAGTATTGAGTAAGGGGTTGCCAAGCAAATACATCCCTGTCTGGATACGAGCAGGTAGAGGTGGCTCTGGTACAGATGTACATAGGGGTAAAACCCGAAAACATCGCTTTGAGCTAGACTCGAACGGGAACTGGTACACGACAACGGGCCTTGCTGCACTCTTGGTTACGACACTCCCAGGGGATATGCTTTGGTAAATTAATAAGCTTAGTATGAACCATTGTTAAAGGAACAAAGATAAAATAAAATAAAGATTCACATAAGAATATATGATCATGGATAACCTAGATGGGAACCTAGGGGATCACAAGTTAGGGTATACTTTTATTCTACAAGTTATCCTTATATGCTTTTGGTTCCTTTTCATGATTATTTGCTAAGTATTTAAGCCCCTAATTATGGTTTCTTTTCTTAGTTAATGGAGGGAAATGGAAGAAAATGTCCCAACAACCAATGTGATAGGAAATGAGACTATTGTCGTATTAATATGACAGGGATGATTAGGGGATTAAAATATGATTATTATTTTGGAAGACGTTCACTATTTTTGGGACCCTATATGATCGAGGTAAATAGATTACTACGGTATTTTCATTGAGGGGTAAGGTTGACTTATATTTTGAAGAATAGATGAATTTAAGGTGGACTTATAGTAATTAAGGTTAATTATGGAAATGATTAACCTATATTGGGTAAAATATGTTTAGGTTAGCTACTTTTGTTATAAGATGTTAGGAGTGGTTGATGTTGTTTGGAGATGAACAATGAAGTTTATTTTGGAAGACTATGTTATCAAATCCTTCTTGTATTTGGGTTTCAATATTAGCTTGGTTTATTTTGAGGAATCTTAATGACCGTTATTTATGGAATGGTCAATGATGAACTATGGGTAGTACCATGGAAATTTGAAGATTTAAAAGTAGTTTCCATTCCTATGGGATTCTTTCTTTTTGAAGAGGTGTTTTACCTTACCCTTTCTGTTTTTGGGATAATGTTTAAAGATAGAAGAAATAGATAGTTAATCTTTTGTGGATTATGAAGATGATTCTTGTGTTTTGATGAGACCAAGTAGTTTTGAATTCTCATAATTTAGAGAAAAGATTAGTTTTGGGTAGAAACTTATTAAAGGATGAAACTCTACATGAAGATAGGTATATTTTCCTATGTTTTTGTTTTATGTTGTAAATGAATTCCTCAAAATTATGAAAAGGAACGTAAAACAAAAACGTTGTTGGTTTACGTTTCCTACTAGGTAATCAAAGACCGTTTACACACATCATAAGTTTGGGATTTTCTTATGGTTAACTTTCTCCTAATCATTTTCTCTATCACTCTTCCCCAGAACTTGACCCTTTGTTTTTCTTCCATGTCCATGTTTTCCTACATGGAATCCTAGTGTGGGTTAACTCGGGTGACCTTTTTACTTCCCTTTCTTTCTTTTAAAGTAATAATTTTACTGACTCCTTTTCCAATGTGGGACTTTCAATGAAATTTCAAAACCCAATTTTAAAAATTTCGAGGATGCAATTTCTTAAGGGGGAAGAATGTAATGACCCAAAATTTTGAATAAATCTTGTTTCCTAATTTTATGTGTTATTTTATTTTATTTTTATACTCAACAAAAATGTTTCATTTGATAACATGATTATAATTAAAATGAGATTGTTGGGTTTAGACGGTTATATGACCATTGGTCAATATGACCGCTGGAAACTAAACGTTTTGATTATTGTCTCTAAATACAAGTAATCTTGGTTAATTATTATATAAAGAAGATTCGATGGCCTCACCCAGTAGTCTTGGACTGATCGAAACCCATCTAACAGAACTTGGGAAGGAGGTAGCACCACTGGGTTTTGCTCTGGACCAAACTCAAGCCGAACTTCATCGTGTCAAGCTAGAACGGAATCGCCTTTGTGAGAAGTTTAAACTGATAGAAATTAATACTCGTACGATGTTAGCCGAGCCTCCCTCAGATTCTCTCACCTTAGCACACCTTACACTTAGGTCCTATGCTGGTGTGATAAGGGGCTATGTAAGGAGACTGTAACTGCCTTGTGTAATCCTTTGTTTTAAATAAAAATTGGGATTTCTTCTTATGATGAAGTTTATGAATTTTTAAATGACCGGATAAATATAGTATGCATATTTTTGATGAATTTTAGAAAAAGGATATTTTTAAAATGTTTATGTAAACCTTAAATAATTAAAAATGTGTAATGATTTTCAAAAAATGGTCTTCTACAATTATGTTCAGTATGAAATTTAGAGTCTAATAAAATCAACTTGATTTTTGATGAATAGTAAATTATGAATAGTGATTTTATGATTAGGATTAGTAATGTGTCCAAATGGATTAGTAATCTCACTTAAAGAAAGTATTAATATAATCTAGGCACCTAGATTAAGTAATGTGACTCAATAAAATGGTTAAATAACGGTTTCATAAATTATTATTCAAGTATTAGTTTTTTCGAGTGAATAGTGTTTTTTAATTAAAAAATAAATTTAAAAAATTTTAAAAAATTATTTTTATAAAATGGATTTCATTTTTGAACTCAGAGCACCGATATTATGTTATGGTAATTTTTGGGTTTTTTCTGAAAAAATGAATTTTCGGTGAATAGTGTATTTATTTAAAAAATAAATTAAAAATATTTAGAAAATTATTTCCATAAAATGGAGTTCATTTTTGAAATCATAGCATTGATATTTGGTTAAGGTGAAATTTTGGGATTATTCTGAGAAAGTTGAATTTTCGATGAATAGTGAAAATACAGTTTTTAAGTTACGGATGTTTAATGACATCATTAAATGATGTATTAAGTTTGTAATCAATATTTTCGACTTATGAATAGTAAGATAAGGTATGAGGTGTCACAAGTGGCCAATACCATGGGCAAATACCATGGACAAGCCCATGGTTTTTCCAAAACCACTAATTAGGTGTCCTTTGGCCATTAATGTCTTGTCCCCTCACTTTCCCTATAAATACCAAGCCATCCTCTCATCCATTCGACTCCCCACTCTCCACCAACGAAGTTCTGGTCTCATTACCTCCCAAGGAGTCCTCCCAAGGTTCCCCCAAGCCCTAAAGTTCCCAACCTTTGAGTTTTAAGAGTTACGTTTTAAGGTAAGGGATCCGATCTCTCTCTTTCTTTTCAAGAAATCTCTTTTATGTAATTTCTTTTATTCTCCATGTTCTTATGTTAAAGGGTGTTCTTTTATACTCCTCTTACTTCCCTTTTCATGTTCACATAATGAGAGATCCCCTCTTACTCTCATTATTTCGTTTTATGAAGTTTTAAGTGGCGCCGTTAGGCTGCCGGAATTTTTGTAACGGATTCTTTCTCCCTTCTCATTTTTCAAGATCTATTATCATGTAAAGTATTTTAAGTTCCTTTTTATTATGTTGGGGTATGATATATAAATTTATCATACTGATATTTTATGATCATATGATGAGATACCCCATTTTATCTCTTCAATTCAGTATTTTGAAGTTTTAAATGGCGCCGGTAGGCTGCCGAATTTTTAAGTGGTTCTTCACCCTTCTCGTTTTGAAGTTCTACTTTCATGTCAATTCTTTCAAGTTCTATTTTTTATGTTGGGGTATGATCTCTATATCTATCATACTGGACTCTTATGTTCATATTATGAGAGACCCTATTTGATCTCATCAATTCATTTTTTGTTGAAGTTTAAGTGACGTCGTTAGGCTACCGAATGTTTAAGGGATTCTTTCACCCTTCTCCTTTTCAAAGTTCTAATTCCATGTCAAGTCTTGCAAGTTACTTTTTATTATGTTGGGGTATGATCTCTATATCTATCATACTGATATTTTATGTTCATATGATGAGAGAACCTATTTGACATCATCAATTCATTTTTGGTTGAAGTTCATGTAACACTGTTAGGCTGCCGAATTTTCATAAGAGAAATCTTATTTTTGTCTTCCTTTCATGTTCTTCATTTCATATGGTATATTTTTAAATTTCATTACCATGTTCTTAAATCCCTTATATTCTGTCCCTCTACTGTTTTATGGGTCATTTATGATTGTTTGACCCGTGTCCCCTCTCTTTTTAACGTTTTCTAAAACCCTGTAACGTAGCCGTTGTGCTGCAAAATTTTCGTCTCAAAATGCCTCTCTCTTTTTCTCAAAATTACTTCATGTTATTAAGTGAATACTCAAAGCTCTTATTTCTATAGGTTTATTCACATATATGCAAAAATGTTCTATTTTAAATTCTGGGATTTACATACATGAAACCCTCTCTCCCCTTCCATGGGTTTAAAGTGACGTAAAGATCATGTCTTTAAAGCAGTTTTTAAAACGTTATGATTATGAAATGAAACCCATTTATTTTTTGATATATGGGTTATTTATGAAATGTTTGATGATGATATATGTGTATCACATGATAATAAAGGCAAATTTAAGGGTTCTCTCTGATAGCGCTCTAATGCATTAGGTAATGATGTAACCACTAGAGATTAAAATTTTCACGATACCTTGGTGAATAACCTTGGTAATTTTCAAATGAAACCTTGGGGATGGACCTTGGTGATATGTTCATGATTGTCTATGTTAAATGATGTAGCCACATCTTCAAGTTATGAAAATGTTATTTTTTTTATGATATGCCTCATGATTTCATTATCATGCCTTAAAGTTCTTTCCATGACCTTATTGAAGTATCTCAAGTTCACATGTAAAATGTTTCTCTTGTTTCCCTTACTGAGCTTTTTTCTCACCCTTTCTTTTGATGTATGTCCTCAGGTTATGTGATGCAGTAATGAACCTAGGATGAACATGAGGAGAATCCTTTCAAGTGTTTTAGAAGAATTTTTTATGTTTTCATGTTTAAAGTTCCTGGTTTCCAAGACACTAAACCTTAAAGATCCTCGGTTTTGTAAAATGTAATGAAAGTTTATGTGATAAAAAGGCGGGATGCTATATGGAGGGCCTCATGCCCATGTTATAACCCAATGTCATTATTTTACCCTTTGGTTTCCATTGAGTTTTTTAATTGTGTTTGGTAATTTGTCTAGACAAGTTGCGCACATGGTTTTCACATGATTAGTAGTAACCATTCCTCATAAAACCATACAAGAATAAGGATCCACACGGTTAGTACATGGTTTCTCAAACTGTGCGGATTAACCGTGCGGTCGTCCCAACTATTTAAATTTGGTTTCTTCCTGTGCCATCCTATTCTGGTCGGTTAAGATGGTTGGTTGTTATGGTGGGAAGACCCACTATGATTCTCATGTATTTTCTTTTGGAAATTTTGAATGGAAGTCTACCCCTTGTACCAGGGAGTCTGTTTGGGCCTCCCCCTGTTAGTGTCCTGATCCTGTCTTGGGAAAATTTGAGTTGTCTCTTATGGTGGGGATCCCATTTGTGTCTCCACATACTAGTAACTCATATTGGTCCTTGGTATTGTCTTGGTGGTAGGTAGTATTGTTAGGATCTATCTAACTACCTATATCTTCCTTGGGTAAACATTTGGATTGGAGAGCACCCAACGGTTTAGCTAAATCAAGGTAAGTGTAACCTTGTTCGTTGTTGTTGTTCGTTTGGGTAAACTACTTGAGCCTTGTTCAGATATATATTGAGGATTTTTCTTTTGGGATAAAATATGAATGTGCTTTATCATTTCAAGAAGGTGATTTAAGTTTTGGTTTGTGAGAGTATTCCTTCCTTAATTGATCACTAGAGGTGTTTTGGCCATTGGGGGTGAAACTTGGTAAGGGAGTCCATCTTGGTTTATCAGTTGGGTTTAGTTTTTTCTTTTGGCCTTGTTTTGGATTTTGGGGGGGTGGAAAGCTTTATGGTGGGGATAATTATCACACCTGGATTTTCAATTCCATGCTTTGGTTCAAATCTCCTTTCAGTTCTTAGCTTTCTCTTGGTTTCCGGGTGTTCCGAGTTTAAATTTTTGGTGTCTCATGTGTTCTTGAGATATGACCTTGGTCTTTGGGGTATTTTATGGTACTTGGAATCCTATTTTTTCAAACGGATGGTATTAGGTTTTGGTGTTTTGGAGTTGGATTAGTGACACTCCTAGTGGCACCATTTTTTGGGGTAAGTTGTTGAGGTGGTTTGTACCCTAGAGTTGGATGTGTTTTGGGGTGAGAAGAGTGCTTTGTTTTGTGGATTTTCTCCCTTATACTTATCCTATCTTTCCCCCTTGGTTTCTCCTTTTGAATACCTGAAATTAGAGGCAAAATATTACTTTTTGGCTGGTGATAACATGCCGCATGGTTTGGCCACACAATTTACTAAATCGTGCAGCCAAACCGTGCAGGGTGTCCAGCTCATTAAAATTTTGAGTGTTTTAACCATTTTTACCTTCAAAAAACAAACCAAATCTTCCCATTTCTTATTCATTTCATTCTCTACCTCCATGGACATCCCCAAGGTCTCTTACCCTCCCTTGGACCTCGTCTTTGAAGGGAGATTTGATGGGGGAAACATCAAAATTATGAAAGTAAGCCATTATATCTTTGATTTCTTCTCTTTCCTTATAGTTTCTTCCACCCTTTCATGAAGTTACTCTTATCCAGTAGCTAGGTTTCATGCCTAAGGTTTAACCATTTGTCTTTTTGGTGAAATATTGTGGTTTAGGGTTGGTTTTCACCCCCTTGTGGTGCGTTGGTGGTGCAATTGATGTTTCGCACCAAGTTTTGAGGGTTTCGACACAAAAGGTAGGTGATTCCATGTGTATACACTCCTTGATGAGTTATCATGATTTATTTACTTATTTTTCATTTTCCTCATATGTTTTTTGTGGTGTGAAAACTTGTTTTGATGGATTTGGTTAAGCATTTAATTTTATAGTTTCATTTTAGCTTGAAATTGGGTGCTTTTCATATGTGACTCTTGGGGAAATATTTGGGTGTATTTTATAACATATGAAAGTGATTTATTAGTATTGAAAGGGGCTGCCAATTTTGGTTTTTTAATTCTTTGGTGTCATGTGGGACTCAAAAGGGGGGTTTTTGAATGGGTGTCATGTGTAAAACCTTGCTTCACTCCTTGAAATTGTTTTATTAGAAATGTGTGTTTTTCATGGGTATCTTTTGTGGTATTATTTGAGGTATTTGTATAGCACTTGATAATGGAAAAAAATGTTGATAAAGCTTACAATTATATTTTGGATTGGTATTAGAGTGATTTTGGCCTTGAGATAGGGATTTGAAATGGGTTTTGTGTGTAAAACATGGTTATGCCCCTTGGGTTGGTTTTATAAAAATTGAAAATGATTTAGTGAGTTAAACAACGTGGGAAAATGATGTACATGTACTGTTTTGGTGGTTTTATTCATTCAAGATGGATTTTTTAAAGGTAAATAGGTGATTTAAGATGTCAAACATTTTTATAATGTTTTGTAAATTGCCTAAGTGTTTTATTAAATTGTGATGTGGGTGCGAAACACGTTTGTGGGATATTTTGTGTGAGTGTGATATGCAAAATGAACTTTGTTTATGAAAGAAGTTTTATGTGATATGTGTGTTGGTTATTATGTGAGTTGGACTATCTTATAAAGGTTTTATAAAAAAATTTAAAGGATTTTTTGAAGTGTTAAAGAAATGTGAAAAGTGTTGTGGGATATTTTGGTGTGATTATGATTTCAAAATAAATTTGAATAAAAAAGGGGATTATGTGACTTGTGTGATATACATGTGGTATGTTTGGTTAATGTGTGATGTAAAAGTGGTATTTGAATGTGAAAATTATATTTCATGTCATGTTGAACTTGTTTGAGCACAAGAGGGAAATCATGGTATCTAGGTGGGTGGACGTGTACTAGTATGCTAGTGATCCCGTGGGGTTTGGCCTTAGTTTCAAGTAGAAAGTTTGACACTTACAACACTAACTAAACTATGTTTATGATGATGGTGGGGGGCCACTAGGTTATGGGTATTCTTCCTACTAGTGGCTCGTGTGCATGATAATGGATATTGTGATGGTTACTTTCACCGAGATACGAGGTACCTGGGACCCACAGTGAGCTAGTGACTAGGGGTTATTTTTCCATTGTTGGTGCTCATTAGATACTTTTTTCTTACCATCGGAATACGTTATGGTTAGCTGGATAATTTAGTAGCATTGGCATTATTTTTAAAAGTGTTGATTCTTTAAAATAGTCCACTTGAAAACTATTTTTATTTAAACTTTCCTCCTTTAGAAATTGTAACTAGCATTTCTTATTTACAAAACTTGCAAGCTTTTCATCTTTGAATGTTTATAACATGGAATCTCTTAGTGGTGGTATCCTACTGGTATTTTTCTCACACCCTAATTATACATTTTTGTGTAAGTAGACTTGGTTATTTTTTTCATAGGTTTGGGTACAAATTTTGTTCCAATGGTTCGGGTTTAGCGGTCCTTCGTGATGCGGTGTTGTGGAGATGGATTGAGGGTGGTGACTCTTGCCATGTAGAGGTTCTTGGGATTTAATTTTTGGTTTTTTACCTTTATAATGGTCTTTTAACATTGTTTTAAATTGTGTAATTAAATTATGAAATTTTGTAAAATATGATTTTGTTTGAAAAAACCAGATTCATTTTATTGGATTCGTTTGTTCTTTTAAGTTTATAAATTTGGGTAAATCATTCCCAAATTTCATTTTATGATACCCGAGAACTTGTGTCATCATGTGGGGATTGGGAACGCCCTTTGGTACTTTTCATGGGCCGAGTTTGGTGGTAGTTTTAATGCTAACCAGATTCAGTTTGTGACACCCACTCTTCCTAAAACACTCAGGAACTCCCATCGAAGGTAGTAAAGAACACCCAGTGATGATAGAAATCAATCACTATTTTATGGGAAAATAAATAGTACATACCAAGGATAAAATCAAATATATACAAGTTTAGAACCATAAAATATCAAACTAAATCATCTTCAGATATCAAAAAAGAACATGTGATTCATCAAAAACTATGCACCTTTATTCCAAGAGGCTTCGTCAACTCTATGAAAAATGACATGAGTTTCATTGGAAGTTTTAAAAGATTTTAAAGTAGGTTGATATAAAATAATGAGAGGAACTAGTATCAAATAAATTGTTCTCTAAAGATAAATAAATAAATACAATACCTATCATGGTTGTAGGACTCTAATCAACTTCCACTTGAGATACTTCCACTACATGTAACTACTTCATTCCAGAATCTTATGGTTGAAACCATATAGTCTTCAAAGCATCTGATTTCACCATAGAACCTTTAGATTCTGATGATTCTATTCCATAATGTAGAGTAGAAAGATCCCAAAAAAAATTACAAGTGACCTCGATAGCCATACGAGTTACAGATTACAGTAGGTGCAGAAAAATTACATCTTTTATGCTATATCTTTCCACACTAGTAGAAATTTAAATGTCTACTACTAGATATTGTATAAGTTTTGATATATGTATGTTGTTGGGTGCCACTATTACCATTTTTTTGAGCCCTGTAACACTTCCTATTCTTTCCATTGGATCCACTAAAACTACCACTAGGTAGAAGATGAATCCCAACTATCCTTGACCTTCCTCCTAGGTTAATCTCTTCCATTACATATCTATTAACCAATTTAGTATACGTAGTAAGATTCATCATATAAACATGAGATTGAATATCTGTTCATCATACCATATTAAAACTTTGAGTTTTCAATTTTCACATGATATAAACTCAGGTGATAAATGAACCAATTAGGAGAAGTTTTTTTCATGTTTCATTATAGTCTAATCACCTTGTTAAAGGTTGAGGAACTCTATGGATTTAACCAATGTCACTGATTTAAGGAAAATATACAGGAGAAATATGGTCTTGAATTTTTTCCACTCCAAACCTTCATAATGTTTTTCATGGACCATTGTGTCCCACTATCTCCTGTTAAGGCCTTCGAGCTTAAATGTGGCACATTTTACTTTGAAAGAATCTAGAGTTTCCAAGAAGTCAAAAACACCCTCAATCTTCTTTAACCCGTCATCTGATTCCTAGGGATCATTCATTCCTTGTAAGGATTATAGTTTCTAATGAAGAAAATCTTGGGTCCATCTTAATCTCCTCTAGTATCTGGATGAACTTTCCTAACTTTAGTTAGGGTGGGAAAAACACCTCATCCCATGGAATATATATCTCACACTACCACTTCAAAAATATTCTTGTTGATTAGAGGGTTTCCTCACAGAACATCATCTGTATCACCCTCCTAAGGAACTCTAGGAAGCCTTCTGGGGGGTATGATACTACATCAAAGAAAGAAGATAGACCATCAGACAAAAAATATTAGTTTGAACTAAGTAAACATAAACAAAGGGCTAATATTAGATCAAAACCCGACATGATATACACACTTCCTAACATATAGTTGTAACTCAAGGCTCACCGTGATGCAAGTTGGTCAAGCACTTTCTCGTAATCCACCCCTTAAGTTTTTAAAATCATATCTTTGGTCTACCGAAACATCCCAATACACAAAGACTATGATTGAATAAATTGTCCTATGATACCAATTTTTCATGAACCAACTCGATTAATCCCTAAAATGAACACCCGATCTGACCCATAGCAAGGACCAAAGATAATTCTTAGTCACTATGGGATGGAGAAAAGAAATTGGGCATCAAGAACCACATTTAGGAAATATTTTTCCCAAAATAAACCAAAAAAATAGATATAATATATAAATGAAATATAACATTCCAATACAAGTCAAACAATATAAGTTAAAGAGTACAGGAAATAAAAGTGTCAAACCAAAATAGGTAAACCAAAGTATTAAAGATAAAAGGCATCCTATCTCTATGTGATAAGAGATAAAATACCCCCAACATGTCACCACCAAACTCACACGCCCCACTACCATGGATACTATCCCCCACCATGTGGTGTCTTTCCTTTCCCTACGTCATATAAAACAAGACTGACACACACTCAATGATTTGTACAGGGTGTAAGAAAACAAGATCAATAGAATCTCACCGAGTGTTTTATAAGAAGTATTTATAAAACAAACCAATTGTGCTCATTTAAATAAAGACAGTTCATGAAATATGTCTTTAAAAAAATTTCAATAAAACATGGGAATACAACCCTTTTAGAATAGTTTATAAATCATGTATAAAAACCCATTTTCAAATAATTTACAAATATACCATTTCTCAAAGAAATTAGAAATAATCAATAAAAAAGGAGCACCATGGAAACTAGTCCTAGGGTAATTTAGGTCCAGTTTATTTAGGATCCTCACACCTTAGTGATCAAATGATTATGTATGCACATATACCTAGAGCATGGGCCTAAGGATGAGAGAACACCCCGATAAGTAAACCCTCGGTCATAAAAAAGTTTAGTTAGAGTTGTAATGTAATCCCATGCTAAGTAGTCACAAACCATACTAGCATGTTTATCCCAATTTACCCCCCTCCAAAGTGCCTTAGGTTTCTATGTTCCATAGTGATCGCTCGAAATGTGTCGTTAATTCTATCAAGGAAACCAATTTAAAAATTTATAAACTCTAAATAACACTAACTAATTTTAAATGTACAGTGAAGTGGAATTTTAGGTAAATCCTATAGAGAACAATGTCAACATAACATAGAATATTTAAGGAATGGTTGAAGAATCATATATTAGAGAATGTTTTTGGTTTGATCAATTAAATGAGAATACCAAGATTATTTAAATCATGGTTCATGCACTTAGTGAAGGAAAATTATTAGTGATTCAATTTAGATGTTTTTAGTAATTGAACTCTAGTGAGCCTTCCCTCAGAGTACTCATGCATTGGTTGTTCCATGAGAAGGTATATCTATTTGATGAAATGATAGAGCATATCCTCCTCTAACATCAATCGCCTTGAATGAGAGAGAAGAATAATATTAGAACAAATGGATGAATGAAAAAAACCCATCACATAATTAATTAAATGCAATTCACTACACTACAATAAACCCCCTTCATTAAATGGCTTGGAACTAAAAATTTATCCTCTTACACTAGTCATGAGAGGGAATAAAAATAAAAATAAACTTAAAGGCAGCAGCACTCCACAACACGATAACATCAAAAACTCTCCAGACTCCAGGTTGTAGTCCAAGGTCCCAATCCTAGCATCCACCTCATGCTTTTATAGGAAAACATATCAATAAATATATCTTTTTGAACCTCTAGTTATCTTACCAGATTTGAATCATCCATCAACCCCTTAGATAAAGGAATTGTGCTGCACATATTTTAATATAGAGTCAATATTCTTTTTAAATATTTGAATCTCAGGCCTTAACCTCATTCATTGATGCACCTAAACTCCCTTAGATGAAGGTGACACCCTATGTGCATGAATACTTATTAATACTCCCTTTAAATTCATCCCAAAATATGAATATGGGAGAGATATTTGAGTGTTTAAAATCAAGGTCAGCCCTGGGGCAAGCCCATCGAGCCCCTGGGCTAGGGAAATGTTGTGGGTAGGGGAAACAAGTCACCCCCCTTTCCCCCAAATTTCTTCCCGCAAATTTCCTCTACAGCTGCCAACGATTCTTATCAATCAGTTCTCGCCCCTACACTCTCTTGTTACTTCACCCACCAGCCTCACCCTGATGCCCCCACCCCCACTGCCCTCTTCTCCTCTCCTACCATGATCGCTCACCATTGTTGGAATCACCGACTAGCTTCACCTCCTGGCTTCACTGATCCGGACGATATGGGTCTTTCTATGTGTGCCCCTCGAATCTGCATGATCCTCCCCTGCCATGGTGGTGACATCGAATTTGATGTGTGTGCCCCCGTTTCCAGCCAATTGACCAAAGACCGAGTCCCCCCTCCCTTGGCTTAGTGTTGTCCGATCGCCCCCAAGGTGAAGTATCATTTTTTTTACTTTTATTAATAGTTTTTTTAGTTTTTAGAAATTATAGGATTAAACAGTTGATTTGTGATTTAAAATTTATTCATAGGTAATTATTTTTTCCATTATTTTATTTATTTTATTTATTTTATGATTAAAACATTTGAAGATTGATTGGTTTATCAATTTTTAAAATAATCAATTTTGATTTAAAAATCATCCTAATCGTCCTAATCATCCATATAATTTTCATTTTATGTTATTTTTAGTTTTTATATTATTTGATTATTAAATTGAAAATTAATAATGTGTTTTTAAAAATGAAATACAAAATATATCAGAATATATAAATCTTTAAGTATTTTTTAAAGGAATGAAAATGAAAATGATATAGTTTTAAAATAAAAGAAAACTAAAATGAAATTGGTTTTAGAGTTTATTTTTTTATTTTTTTTAAACATGTTAGAAAGGATGGTTGTTTATATTTTTCATTACATATTGATAGCTAAAAAAATGAAAACAAGAATAATTTTTCAAAAGCTACTCCAAATTTTAATTTAGCATTTTAATGATAAATTTATTTACATTCAAATAACTTCATTTAAAATTTTTATGTAGTTGTTAAAGACTTGAGTTTATATTTTTCTAATTTTAGTTGTTAAACATATTAATTGATTTATATTTTTTGTTTTATTTTGTCAGAGAAATATTCAGTATAATTTCTAGATATTTTTTTAATTTTAGTTGTTAAAAGATACTTGCGGAGATGAATTATTTCAAGAGCTTGACCATTTGAATTTTATATTGACAAGCAAGTTAGATATCCTTGATTATATCAAGCCTTATCTGAAAAATGAGGGGTTTTGTATGACATGGGTGACATATTTAATTTTGTTGACAATACATGTTATAGTTTCCACAGTGAAGAGAAACATTTCTAAATGTTTATCAAAACTTATCTTTATATTCCTATCACAAAATAGATTTTTCGCATGAGCAATGATTTCAATTGAAAAATATTTTTTACACAGTTTCAATTATGATGAGTTAGTTAATGAATTTTCATAAATTAATTAAAGGACAAGTGTTCTTCTTTGAATTGGATTGTAAAGTATCATAGTAGGGTTCGTAAAGTGCCGCAACATACCCTAATATGACATTCTCTATTTCTTTGTAGTTTTAGATTTCCTTTGAATTGGATCATTTAACTTTTTTGATTAAGCATCCATATCACAACTGTAAACATCTAAATCAATTTTTAATATTAGAGGGAATGTGAGAAACGAATAAAGGCATCGCATTTTCCCATAAAAATTTCAAGCCTTGATTTGTATATGAATTTGGGTTCATGGTTTTACACCAACTGATAATGTTTTTAACTATTTCGAAGTGTGTTTTTGAATTAAACTAATATGTTATTTTAAATCCATTGGTTCAAATTTTTTTAGGTTAGGAATAAGAATAGAGAGATGAAGATTAAGATGAATATGAAGATGATTTGGTTAAATATTTAAATTATATTTGAATTGGTCTATACAACATAGGTAAATTTTAATTTTTTTAAAACATTTATTAATAAATTTAAATGAAAAAATAAATTCATTTAACATCCATATGATATGATTTATTGTTTAAACTTTTCTTCCTTTTCAAATTTTTGATTTTTTGATAACATATATAAAGAGTTTTAAATTTACTTTAATATACATGTTAGTTAAATTTTCCATGTGCTATTTTAAAAAACTTTTGTGTAATGAAAATTTTGACTTTATTGAGTTTATGTGTTGGTTTCACTTGATTTATATTATTTTCTATTTGGTAAATAAATGCACAGAGGCGTTGGGACTTATAATATGATGTTAACATGAGTGGATTCTATAAGGCATTAAAATAAATTTTTTTAATCCTATTGTGTCATTTGGTTTGGATTTAAAAGTGTTTTAAGGTTTTATTGTTATAGATAGGCTTTGAAGTTAACGTGTTTACAGCTTAAATTGCTTTAGTTTTTTGAAATGGTACGAAGTAGTTTTTTAGTTTTTAGATGTTTTAAGAATTTATTTTTCCTTTTATGTTGTTTTTGAAGGGTATAAGTTTTTTATTTTTGATATAAGACATTTTTTTTCATGTTTAGAAGTTACATTTCACAAATGAAAGAGAACAAATTTTAATTGTTAAAATCATTGTTTGATATTGATTTAAGTTGACATTGTATATTTAATCACGTATTTTAGATGATTTAGTTCTATGTTTAGACTTATTCTAATGTAGTTTTTCAAAGGATTAATAGACCAATTTTTAACATATTTAATTCCTTTTTTATTGGTTTTGAAGTATTTTAGAAGGTTAAAAACTGTAAAATTTTGTTCTTTTAGCAAAATGAGTCTTTAAACCTTGTTTAAGTTGAATTTACATACATAGAAGATTTTGGTTTTTATATGATTTAAAGCATTGTTTGAAATTATATTTTAGTATTTTTTCAAGCTTTGGGATCATTTTTAAACATATGTATTTTTTAATTTGTTTTGATTTTTTTAATATAATGTGGTTTAGTCTGTGGTTTGGTTTGCATGTGTACTGAACTTGTTTCTTAAATCCCATATATAATGTGGGTTTAAAAGGATTTTTAATTTTAAGCCTGAAAAGTGTGGGCTCTGATATGATCTGCTCTGGTCTAATTTTGTATGCACTCATACTGGAAGGGAAACATTTTTATAGTTTGTCTTGGGTAACAAGACTTCCTGGGCGGGTTCTGTTTAAAATTATAGATATAACCACACTATTATATAGACACAGGCACTATGAAATATCCTCTTCCCTATGTATTTATCTATACATTGATCTTTAGGGATACAATGTAGCATATCTAACCATGATCATAGCTTCAAACTTCACTCAAATGCTCATTTTAATGCAACATCGACCATGAAAAAATGCACGGATGACGGATCAAGGGATCCTCAAACCAGATCCTTCATCATTTCCATTATCAGGATCTCTATGATGTTTTTCATAGCCATATTTAATTATATCTCCACTATATCCAGCTACGGTGTAGGAACAAACATGGCATTGCAGCCTCGACTCATCATCCTCTGATCTACAGGGGATCACAACACAATTCCTCAGACTACACCGCAATATTAATAATAATTTTGAGATTATGGGGTCACCATAATGCATATCCATGTCTACAGTGTGGTCATATTTGAAATCCCAAAGGTTCCACGAGCTTCCTTCGATCACCCATGATGGTTTGTGGTGCAGTGACGGTGGCTACGGTGCAGCTCCTGTGTATGAGGGAGACGATGTGGTTCCTGGCCTAATACAGTGGTGTTTCCATTTAAGTGTATAGTACCTAGGTAAATACTTTTCCCACATCCAAGAATTTGGGATCTTGGTCGGCCGCCTTGTGGGGAAGCTTTGTGTTTTACGGCCTGGTTGAGGGCCATCCTGGGTATTGGCTATATTTTTTGCCAAGTCTTTGTTATTTCCTTTTCCATTTCAGTATCCCAGCATATCACACAAACACCCATATTAAATATTCTTCAAAATTATAAACATAAAATCTTATATATTTTCTTTTTTAAAAATCAATCTTAAAATGTAATTCTCATAAATATAATATAATTCAATTAATAATGAAAAATATTAATCAATTTAGTTCACAAATTAATGAAATTAAACTCAAAAGATGTATGAATTTAATGAAATCATCACATTTCCCACACTTGGAGACTTTTAATTTCACAAACAACCCACACTTAGAGGATTTAATTTTCACAAATGACCCATGCTTTGAGGCTTTCATTTTCACAGCTTAAATCATTCCAAGGGAATTTTAAACATAAATAATCAAATTGACCTTGTAGCACATCAGAACATGCTTTGAAATCCATTTTCATCAATAATTCCAAGGGGGTCCATTTTATAATAGATTCCCAAAATTTCATATTTAAAGAATCATAAATCATGCCATTAAATGATTTAGAAAATGAATTTAAGACAATCAATCAAGATTGGTTTATAAATAAAGTCATTTCATGAAACCACCCACCTCAAGCACTTGGTGTTTCCAACAAAAAAATGGGATCCACACACCAAGAGGAATGAAGGATCTTAAGAAGAAAATGATAAATCTAAACCATGAAACTTATATCAAGAAACCCATATTTGAAAAACTCTATATCAACAGAGATATGGAAACCCACCTACCAAGATAATTCCCGATGAAGCGCACAAAAACTAATGTAGATATGATAACTTTCTTACTTCCTCGCAAAAAAATCTAATAGAATTATAATTATATTATGAAACAACTCATATATTCATCCATAACATCTTCGGTTTATGGTTCATTTCAATAGAAAGAGATAATATCTAGAAAATGGTGAATAATAACAAATAATGGGCTCTTACCACGAGTTTCCCAAATCCAACGCCACAAGATCCGTCAAAATTGCTCTCCAGGAGGGTTAGGATCTCCAAAATATCTAAGTGGAATACCTAGGGTAGATATTAAAGGTTTTATGATGAAGAATGAGACCAATGGGAGATGTTTTGAGTTCAATAAAAATTCAAATTAATTAATTCATGTCACGCGGTTTGGCTGCATGATTTGGCCACTTAGTTTGAAAAAATGTGCACCCGTTTATATCTAATAAGAGAAGTCACGTGGTTTGGTCACACATTTTGACTAACCTTGCAAAACACCACTATCCCAAAACACCACAAGTCACGTGATTTCTTGAGAATGTTGTATGGTTTTTCCTAACCATTCGCCAATCATGAACATACCCAAAAAACTCCAAAAACTACCAGAAATCACCTGAGACAACCCAAGAATGGTTTAAAATGAAATATAATCAAAATAAAATAATATAAGTACCTAAAATTGACATCGGGATGTGACACAATGGAAAATAGATCAAATAGTTTCAAGATGATTAAAGAAAAAAATAGACAATGAGTTTTGTGAAGAGATGTATTATAGCCAAGAGTCAGCACTCTTAGGCCCCGTTTGGTATGGTGAAAGCATTTTTTTTATGAAAATTAATAAGGATATGAAATGGAAAATGGAAACTGATATTGGTTTCCAAATTATATTTGGTATGGACAGAAAAGTCATAGGATATTATTTATGAGATGCAATGTTTCAATTATAAAACATGTGTGAAACATATACAAGTTTAGTTGGGATCATCTCAGTTTGTATCAAAGCCTATGATTAGAGAATGTATTTTTAGCACTAGACCTGGAAGTGCAGTGTTGGGGTGCCTCACCCGAGCCAACACGAGACATACCTGAGACACGCTCCTGATCTCCCCAGGATAGAACTAGTGTCAAGGTCTCAATGATGGGTTTATTTTGATCATCATATGACCATTGGCAGTGGAAATGAACCCAATAATAGAAGGATCTATCTCCAAGAAATAAAATGTACAAATATATTTGAAAAAAATAGCATAAAATAAAATACCTTTAATTCCTGAATATCAGCAGCTTCTATTTTCTTCTTCAATAGAGTACGCTTGAAAATTATTATGAGGAGCAGCATATGTATGCCTCCAACCTCTAAGGTGGGAACACTAGTCAGTGGATCCAAAAACATTTTTTAAGGACTCCCAAACACCAAAGGGGTGTTTGTGCCTTCACTATATGACAAATGACGTTTTAGGAAGAAGATAATAATGCTTATGGATTAAATATATCTTATACATGGAACAAGAGAGGATCTTATCCTCATATATAGCCATCCTTGATGATATTCATTGAATGAAGAGTGTTGGCCATATCGTAATGTACTGGGTGAGATATCATGGAACGTGGATGTTATAATCTATAAGTGTTTAGTCATTGAACAATTCAATAAATGAGGTGCGCCATCCCAAGATGGTCTATCTCATATATTATAACTGAAGTGAAACTTTGTGGTAAAGAACATGGCAATCACATACATTATATGCATGCAAACAGTGATATCTTGCATAGATCAAGACATCATATGAACCACTATGGAATTATGGTGTCCTTTTTAGTATACATCTAAAAATCTATCACTTATACTAAAATCCTATAAGGACTTTATTCATAACTTCACAACTCTTTGTGAATCTATACAAAGCAGAATCTGGATACATTTTCTTCAAACTCTCTTCATTTTGGAATAAATCAATTTGTCCAAAACATTATCTTTATCCAATATCCTAACTGTGTGACCCTTCATGCCTTTGTAGCATTGAAAAAAATATAAAATCCCTATTTTATAAATGTAAGCAATGAGAATCCTCTAGCAAAGCATCAGTGCTACTCAACTGCTACGGGGTTTGGTGCGATCTTCATCAAACATACTAATATCTCCATATGAAGATTTACACCATAATATGTATCATATACATTGTATGTATACTTATATAATCCATTTTTTCAACACATAAAGTTTCCAATAGATATGGAACATGTCAATATAGTAATGGCATCTCATATTTTCTCGATTCTATGAAAAAGACTGACCACGTCAATGAATACATCGCATATCATTTATCAAATAGATGAGTACATCACATGCCCCTCATCTTGAACACATATTATGTGACTCAACTAAGCATGGTCATGCATTTTCTCATTCTAGTTAAATCAAGGTACATATGTACTTAACTTTTCATACAAGTGAAAAAATATCATTTTGGTTATGCTCCAACTAAAGACATAATCAACAATATATCCAACCATCCACATATTAGAAAAGTTCACTTTTGACATGTGTAAGTAGGGTATTAAATTATGAAAATTCTCATGATAGGTATCTTGTAAACTTTAGGTAATAACAATTAATAATAAGCATACACCCCAAAGTATATCGATGATTGTATGACATTCCATGAGATATACTTTGGCAGTTCAATACAAGTAATAAGTCTTTTCTTATTACCTAATGAATCCATTATTCATATCTCAAATATAACTCTTTGTAATGAGTACAATAATCTATTCAAGAAAACCTTATCATATCATCACAACTCATAATACTCCATAATGATCATCAGTTAGGGGAAACTCAAAGTCATACTTTAAGGGGATGTTATCATTCAATTATTCATATAAAATAAAATACAACGCACATAAATGGATGATAAATATGGATTTACTTTATTATAATAACATGATACCTTTACAACCATTAAAACCAATCTATCATGTGTCTAACACCCGAATATTTTACATAACTCACATGTTTCTATGGTAATGGATTCATTAACATATTTGATACATTTTCCTATGTATCCACCCAACTTATCATGAACCATCCTGGATACCCTGGTAACTTGATACCTAAGTAGTCACTAACATGGCTTGAAGGCTGTTCCCAATCCATATAGGTTGGAAACTAGCATCCGGTATCATACATGATAAAATAGGGAACTAATTTTCCACAAAATAGAAAAAGACAAAATATTACAAGTCAGTATGCTCAAAACTCCAAAGGGATAAAGTACCATAAAATAAATAGGTATAACAAAACCCAAAGAAATATATCATCAAAGTACTTAGTATCTAACAATATTAAAATCTCTCTCTCTTCCCATCGGGAGCTTCTCTCCCTTCCCGTTTCACCCTCCGGTGACGACGGTGGCCTCCGCACCGTCTCCTCCCCCTTGGTGGGGGAGGGAGAATCGCCGTCTCATAGGAGGGCTATAGGATTCCTACCTTTCTCCAATCTGGAGTTTCTAACTCTGTTTCTGAGAGCTTCTCTAAACCCTAAGGTCCCAAATATGGTCGATGGGGCACCGAATCTTCAACTCTCTTCATCTGAGTTTACAGAATCATCTAGATTATTAAATCTCACCCTTGTGGATCAGTTCAAGCACAAGAGGCCTTCAGTGGATGACTTCGATCATTTCGTCTTCGGTTCTTGGGATCTCCAGGAGCAAGCGGTGGTTGGATTGCTCGACAATAAACAAATTATGATTCGCTTCGAGATGGAGGCGGACCTTATCCAAGCATGGTCGAGGGATCCCTGCTACTTCAAGGGTTATCATTTTCTTCTTTTGCGCTGGTCTTTAGACCTTCATATGAACTGTGATTCACCTTGCATCGTGGTTTGGGTAAGTTTCCCTAAACTCCCTTTTCCGTTTCAAAACCCTTCAATTATTCTCATGTTGGGAAACATGGTAGGTAGATTTCTTTGTGCTGATAGTTGAACTGAGGCGGTTTTCCATCCGGTGAACCCCCGAGTCTGTGTTGAAATTGACTCATCTCACACTCCTTTGGACTTTGTTTGGATAACAATTGAAGAAGAATATCATTGCAAGCAGCAAGTTTTGTATAAATATTGTACTGAGTTCTATGGTTTTTGTAGGAGGATGGGTCATTTGGAGGAGGTATGTCGTAGGGGACTTCATCCACAGTCGAGGGGGACCAGTCGCGTTGAGCAGCCTACCCCTATGAGCACTACTAATGGTAATTGTTTAGAAGTATACTTGGATTTGATTCGGGACCAGAGGTTGACAGGACCTGCTGTTGGAGGGAGGTGTTCTGAGGTTAATAGTCCAACTTTGGAAGGTAAAAATGATGGGCCTCGTAAGGTTTCCTCTGAGAGTAGAAGGGATTTTGGAGCTTCATATGGTAAGAGACATAAGAATAATATGGACTCACTGGGTAGTGTGAGTGCTAGAAAGGTTGGGGATGGAAGGGATTTTAATGTAATGGAGGTTGCTGCCCTAGTGGGTGCTAAGGAATCTAGAGGTCTGGATCCTTTGGATGATCCCTTTCTTTTACTAAGTAACAGGTTTGACGGATTACCTAATGGTATGTTGGCCGCAGGGCTGGAGGAGGCTGATCTTGGAGGAAGGGATGATGGTGAGGAGGTCCTTGATAGGCAGCCGGTTGAAGGATTGGAAAATATAACTGCTATGGTTGGATCGGAGGCTGTGGAGGACCAACAGGCTGATGATATGGGGAAAGTTCCAGTTGTTTTGTCCATGGAAGATATCCGTAATATGACCAGGAATGCCACCTTGATGGTGGAAGATCTTTAGGATGGTGGTGGCGTGAAGGAGGTGCATGTCGTAGCTGTGGGGAGGCTGACCACAGAGGATGAATGTCCACCTTTAATGGAGAATAAAACTCCAGACTAAGGGAGGGAAAATAATGCAGGAAGTCCTGGGTTGAGTCTAGGGGATAAAACCGATAAAGGAAGGGAGTTGTTTGGGGGAGGGAAGGAGAATTTGAGTGGCCCTGTTGGCCGCTCCTTCAGCGATGTTGTTCAAAGTGGGAAACATAAATTGTCTCCAGCTGAGGGGACCTTATTTTCTACTCCAAGAAGACGACCAAGGAGAGATTATTCATTCCTTCCGTGGTCGATGCGGACTAGATATTCTTCTAAGCAGAATAGTAAGGTGATCATGGATTTTAAGAAGGGTAGCGTGGTCAAAAGGACATCTCCGGAACAACCAATGCTTGATCATATTAGGAGTCAGGTTCAAAGTAAAAGCTACTGGAGATCGCCAGAATGGGAATCATCTATGGCTACCAGAGAAGATAAATCATGCATGTTATGCAGAGAGGAGTATGGTTATTATAATATGTAAGTCTATGTTAGTTGTGCTCTCTGATTTTGTGCTTCTCTTGTTTTGAGTTTGTGATTGTAAACTTGGGCTCTATAAACCCAGAAACCGGCTTTTGAAAATTAAAAAAAATTATTATCCTATCTAACAATATGAAAACTCAAACATCCCATGCAATAAGTGGATCACTTCTACACCAGTCACCTCCATCACTCCAAGCTCAAAGGATCAAGAACATCCTCCACCTCCAAGTGGTATAATCCTTTTTCTCGATCCTGGAATAAGAAAGCATACAAACACCTGAAGGCAAAGGTTGGGTGTGATTTATAAATACCAGAAGGGTATCACCAAGTGTTCCATAATAGATTTCATAATAATAAACCAATAATGATTTCAATTTAAATATAACAAGGCATGGCAAGACATATCATTTGAATATTTAAAACAAAACATGTTTTCTTTTCAATAGATGAAAAAAATTCAAACATGGTATAAATAATAATTTTATATAAATTCATTTATATAAATAATTTTTCATGAGTAAAACCATTCTATAATCTATGTAATATATATCAAAACATATACAACAAGCACCATGGTCATCTACCCTAAAGTATGTTAGTTTCTGGCTATAGAATCCTCACACTTCTCAAATCAGTGATCATGGCTAAACATGTGTGCACACATCCCTCAAGCCTAGGAAAAATAGGATTTATCAATATATCATTGGGAATAATCATGGTGAACTAGGTTTTTGTTATATTTTTCATCATCAATCTATTTCTAGGGGATCAAGATCCTCGTGTGCTTGTCCAAAATAACCCACTAACTACCCAAACTCACATTTTCTTAAAAAATCAATAAATAATAGGAAAATAATCACATTTCAAATCAATAATCATTTACAATTCAATTGCCCAATTTTTAGTTTCAATATTTCAATTCAATTTCAAAACCAAAACATGGGTTTTCAACATTTCATGCCTTTTCAATAAAAAACCAATCATAGGTTTTCATAATTTCAATTTAATCCATTTTTCTCAAAATTATTCTCAAATCATTTCATCAATTCCAAAATTTTCAGAATTCATTCCACAATTCCAATTCCATTGGTATTTGGGGTTTTTCTCAAAATCCAAGACTTTTCAAATTACAATTTCAAATCATATCAATCAGGTTTTATAAATCAATTGAAATATATTTCAAAAAAAATAATCAATTCATGATTTCAATTACATAGAAAATCTTAAATGGAACCACCTACCTTTGAATCAATGATCCAAAAATCAACACCCACAACGGGACTCACCAATGAAGAACAAAGTCATGGAAGATCTAGAAACACAAACAAGAATCATGATCCAGTGAAAAGAGTTTAGATTCATCCATTATGTGATGATCCATAAAACTCTAAGGATAAGAGAAAGATAAAACTAAAGAAATCACATGAGAGAAGATCCACTTACTCAGAGGAGATCGATCGAGATCAACACCACTTTGATCTACTAGTTAAAGGGTTTTGTGGGTCCAAAATCCCCTCTTGGTAGCCTCTAAGGAAGAAGAAATTGTGTTAGGTTTGAATGGGGTCACTTGGAACTTAAACTGGGAAATTCAAAAAAAAATTAATTAATTTTTAGAATAATTCAAACCCGTGTGCATGGTTAGAAAAAATCATACGCCCTAATCGTTTTCCCCCTCTAGACTCACTATCCAAGGGTGTGTGGTTTCCCTTAGGTTGGTTCATGGTTTGGGAAACTATGTGCCAACCATGTGTAGCTCAAAAAAATCTCCAAAATTTTCCAAATTTCACCCAAAAATCCCTAAAACAAGACCCAACCAAAATGAGATCAAAACTATGGTTAAATAGTACCATAAAACAAGAAAAGATATGTTACAACCTCCCCACTAAAAAAACTTTTTGTCCCTAGAAATCATGTCAAAAAGTTTCCATATCAAAGAGATGGGGTCACTACTCTCTCACTGGTGCCTCACACTCCTAAGTCTCATGAGAATTGGAACCATGCTACCATAGCACATAGACCAAAGGTATCATCCTCCCATGAAGTACTTTTATCTCAGAATCAACTATCCTGACTAGATGCACATTCATAGATAAATTAGGATTGACATCAAGATCCTCCCAACTCAAGACATGATATGGGTAAGCAATATGCTTCCGAAGCTACGATACATGGAACACATTATGTATCAATGTAAATTGTGGTGGAAATGATAAAAGGTAATCCACTTTACCTGCCTTATCAATAAACTCAAAATGTCCCACAAAATAAGAAGAAAGCTTCCCTTGCCTCCCAATTCATCGATGACCCAAAAAATCTCAAAAACACCTAGTAACCAACTAAAAACTCCAATGGTCAATGATGATAACCAATATAAGATTTATATCAACTCTGAGCCATCGACATGCTCTGATGAATCAACTAATTCTTCCCCATCATCTTTTGGACTAAACTCGGTCAAACTAAAGAAGTTTCACCCATCTCCAACCAACACAATGGAGATTTACATAGATTGACATACAATGCCTCAAAAGGATTCGTTATTATTGTATACTAGTAAAAAAATTTATAAGAAAACTCAACCAGTCCCAAGTGGTCACCCCAAGATCCGCCAAAGTTGAGAACACAAGAACATAGAATATCCTCAAGAATTTGTATATCTTACTCTATCTGGCTATCCATCTTCAGATGGTATGTCATACTCAAACAAACCTAATATCTCATTTCCTCTTAAAGGCCTTTATAAAAACAAGAGGTAAAATGGGGATCCCTATCAAAGACTATAGTAGATGGAACTCTATGAAAATGAATAATATCTTTCACATAGATATTTACAAACTCTTTAACTTTGGTTGTATCTCTAATGGGTATAAAGTGATCCAATTTTTTCAACTGATCAATAAAAACCCATATCACATTATTTTTCTAAGGGTTACATGATAACCTAACTACAAAGTCCATAGAGATCTCATCCCACTTCCAAGTCGAAACTGAAAGTGGATAAAGCAAACCTGAAGGTCTCTGGTGCTCATTCTTGACCTACTGATAGTTATAACAATGAAAAATATAGTCGGTGGGAATCTATCTCATACCTAGCCACCAGAATCAGCATTGTATATCATAAAACATCATTGTGGTTCCAGGGTTCACTTCCCACTAGGAGTTATGGAAATCCCTCATCATAGTTTTTCTCATTGTAAATGGTACAAAGTACAAATTCTGAAAACATAGGATACCCTCAAAAGAGAATGATCATTCATAAATGGTATCCCCACCATAAAGAGAGTCCCTAATTCCATGGAATTCATCATCAATATTTTATTCCTAAAGAATCATATTGAGAAGAGAAGAGTTCAACTTAACACTGGTAAAAACAGTCTCAAACTCATTCTCCAAGAGTCCCAAGTGCAACCGAGCAAATAGATCCATCAAATTACACTTTTCTGATGATTTTTTTACAACTTGTGTCAAACGTTTCCTGCTCAAATCATCTGCAATGACATTCCTCTTCCCCAAGGTGTAGGAAATATTGAAATCAAAATATTTCAATAAATACTTCCAACGCCTCTATCAATGGTTCAAATATTTTCTATATAAGATATAACTCAAGCTCTTGTGGTTAGAATACATGGTAAATCTTTCTATAAAAAGTTAATTCCACTGACTCTTAAGAACATGAATCATGAATATGAGTTTGAGAACATGGGTTGGATTATTCTTCTCATGTGGCCTAAGCTATTGAGATCCATGGGCTACCATGTGATCACCCTACATAAGAACACATCCCAATCCTAACCTTGATGCATCATAAAAACCACATAGATCTTCCCAACCTCTGGAAGTGTCAACACCAGTACAGAAGCTAAAAGCTGTTTTAGCTCAACAAAAGAACTCTGAAATTTATCATTCCACAAAAACTTTACTCCCTTATGAGTGAGAGTGGTCATTAGAGAATCCATATTTGAGAAATCATTTCTGAACTAGTGATAATACCCCGTTAAACCCAAGAATCTACGAATCTTGAAAAAGTTACGTGGTTTTTCCCATGTCATAACGGTTTTTACCATTTTAGGTTTAACTAAGATACCATGTTCTGAGACTACGTGTCCCAAGAACTTAACTTCCCTAATCCATAAGTCACATTTTGATATCTTGGTGGAGTGAGTGATTTCTCAACATTTCTAGAACTGCTCTCAGATGACACACATAACCCTCCTGGGTCTTAGATTAAACTAGAATTTCATCCACAAAGACCACCATGAATATATCAAGATAATCAGGGAATATCCTATTCATTAAATCCATAAAGACTATAGGAGAATTGGTTAGACTAGATGACATGAAAAGATACTCATAATGGACATACCTTCTCCAGAAATCTATTTTCTGAATGTCATATTTTTTTATTCTCAATTGTTGATAAAAAAATCGAAGATCGCTCTTTGAGAACCACTTCACCCCTTTCAACTGGTCAAATAGATCATCAATTCATGGTAACAGATACTTTTTATTCACCATAATTTGATTGAGTTTTTGATAATCAACACATAGGATAAGTATTCCATCATATTTCTTCATAAATAGAACAGGCATCGACCAAGGTGACACACTCGAGTATATAAAGCCTTTATATAATAGATCATCTAACTAAGACTATAAATCTTTCATTTTATCTAGTTCCATATAGTAATAAGGTATAGATATCGACTAAGTACCAGACACTAAATCAATATAAAACTCTACCTCTCTTAATAGAGGAATACCAGAGAAATAAAAAAGAAACATGTCAGAAAACTCAAAAAAACTAGAGGGAGATTATCACTAAAATATTCTTGTTCTATATCAAAAGAAACCACTGATATTACTTTCCCCATCTATGTATAAGAAGGTTCATCTCTACTCGACCTTAGGTCTCACTCTCCTGGAAAAATATGGCACACCCCATCGAGTGAAGTAAAGGAGACATGTCAAATATAGCAATCAATTCAGGCCTTATTATCAATGAGTCAATCTATCCTGAAAATAACATTAAGAGGTTTCATATTGAGAACCATAAAATCCCAAGTAAGCTCGATCTCTGATAAAAAGAAGACACAAGTAGGACAATGGATACCCTACTCTCTCTTCATTCCAAGGGGCATAGTGATATCCATCACATAATACAAAATATTCATAGAAATATTTAGTAGGTCCACAATATGAGTTGATATAAATGAGTGAGATGCACCAGTATCAAATAAATAAGTCAATAAAGATGAAGCTATAGTGATGGTGCCTCTCATAGTCGCTGGACCTGTATCATCTTCCTATGGAGACTCTTCCAATGTGTAAAAAAGATTCATTCTATATGTGTGTGGATGGAACCCCTTAGATCATGAAGCATCACATTTCACCATAGTGCTTTTTGGTGTTTATGATCCTGTTCCAATACATGGGGCAGAAAATATATAATAGAATTTTTTTAAGTGACCTAAGTGTTCACGGGAACCAAAAATATTGGGTGATTCTATGCAAAAACATTTCAAATGACCTTTCATTACACACTGGAAGAAAGTCAAAGGGCCTCTTCCAGGCATTGAATTAGGTCTGAAAGAACCCTACTATTGATATTCACCACAAGAAACATTGTGCTTCCTCTTTCCCTTAAAGGAACTCACATAATTTTTACTAAGAGAAAAAAGTAACTCCCATCAACCCTGACTTACCATCTAGGTCAAGATCAACCATAGATGCCCTATCCAGTACATCATTATAAGAAGAGAGATCCAGTAAGAAAACCTGAGAAAAAATATCAGGTCAAAGACAAATATTAAACCATAGATTCTTCATTTTCTCATTTGATATAATCTCAGATGAAAACTACACAAGCTCATCAAAGTAGTTTTCATACACCATCATCGTCCTATCAGCCTGATGGAGGTTAAAAAACTCTATAGCCTTAGAAATCACCATAGATTCAAGATATAACTAATCATTGAAAAATAAATCTAAAGTCCTTCCACTCAAAAATCTCATGATTTTTCACTATTACCATTGAATCCCACCATCTCCTACTAGGTACTTCTAGCTTGGAGGTGTCACATTTCACCTTAATCGATTCAGGAATTTCCAAGAAATCAAATAGAATATCTATCTTTATCAGTGAATTCTTGGACTCTTCAGGGTCATTATAACCCTGAAATGTTGGTGACTTATAGTGAAGGAACTATTAAGAATGATTCCTAGATTCATGCCTCTGAGGTTCCACCATAAGATCCTGAAAAGGAATGAGTGAAGGTGCATGTCCCATAGCTTGGACTGCATGAACACCAATCTCAACAATATTCTAATCCATAGGAGTATTTTCTCATTATTTCTCACCAATATCTTCCTCATGGGGCCGATTAAAACATCTTCTCGAAGGCATGATGTTACACAACATCAACGGAAAACACTTAAGACGTGAGAATATTACTCAAATCAATATCTCAAACAAGATAAATGGGAATATCAATCCCAACATATAAGATATCAATATTTGGATTTCAACCTATCCAAATCAAAAGTAGGGAAAAGACTAGAATCAGATCAAATTATTCCTCAATATGCCCTTCCCCAAACACCCATAGTGACTTAAGGCTCATTACGATGAGAGCTAGTCAGGAACTCACTCACAACTACCTCCTAAGTCCCAAGAAGACATTACAAACCACATATTTACATCAAGAAAAAATACATAACCTACCTATAGCATCTCGCCTTTTTATCACATAAACTTTCATTACATTTTACAAAACTGAGGATCTTTAAGGTTTAGTGTCTTGGAAACCAGGAACTTAAAACATGAAAACATAAAACATTATTCTTAAACACATGAAAGGATTATCCTTATGTTCATCCTAGGTTCATTACTGCATCTCATAACTTGGGGACATACATCAAAATAAAGGGTGAGGAGAAGGCCCAGTAAGGGAAACAAGGGGAAACATTTAACATGCGAACTTGAGATACATCAACAATGTCATGAAAAAGAACTTTAAGGCATGAGAAAGAAATCATGAGGCATATCATAATAAAAATAACGTTTTTCATAACTTGAAGATGTGGATACAATATTTAATATTGACAATCATTTCTGTTTCACCAAGGTCCATCCCCAAGGTGTCATTAAAAATTACCAAGGTTATTCACCAAGGCGTCGTTAAAAATAGTCATCTCTAGAGATTAAGTCTTTACTCAATGCATTGGAGCGCTATCAGGGTGCACCCTTGACATGTCTTTATTATCATGTGAGCCACATATATCATCATCAATCATTTCATAAACAACCCATATAGCATAAAAGAAATGGGTTTCATTTCATAATCATAACGTTTTAAAAACTACTTTAAAGACATGATCTTTATGTCACTTTAAACCCACGGAAAGGGAAAGAGGGTCTCATGTATGTAAATCCCAGAATTTAAAATAGAAAATTTTGGTATATATGTGAATACCCCTTTAGAAGAAATATCTTTGAGTATTCAATAAATAAAATAAATGAATTTGAGAATAAGAGAGAGACATTTTGAGATGGCAATTCTGCAGCATAACGGCTATGTTTTGGGGTTTTAGAAAACATTGAAAAGAGAGGGGAAATGGGTCAAACAATCATAAATGACCCATAAAATAGTATAGGGAAAGAATATAATTGATATAAGAACATGGTAATGATATTTTAAAGACATACCATATGAAATGAAAAACATGGAGGGAAGACAAAACTAAGATTTCTCTTATGAAAATTCGGCAGCCTAACGGCGTCACTTAAACTTGAATTGAAGAGATCAAATATGGTATCTCATCATATGAACATAGAAGATCGTTATGATAGATATAGAGATAATACCCCAACATAATAAAAATTAACTTGAAATACTTGACATGAAAGTAGAACTTTGAAAAATTAGAAAGGTAAAAGAATCCCTTAAAAATTCGGCAGCCTAACGGTGCCACTTAAACTTCAACAAAAATGAATTGATGAGATCAAATAGGGTCTCTCATAATATGAACATAAAAGATAAGTATGATAGATATAGAGATCATACCCCAACATAATAAAAAGGAACTTTAAAGACTTTACATGAAAGTAGAACTTTCAAAAATGAGAAAGGTGAAAGAATCCCTTAAAAATTCGGCAGCCTAACGGCGCCAATTAAAATTCAACAAAAATGAATTGATGAGATCAAATAGGGTATATAATCATATGAAAATAAAAGATCAGTATGATAGATATTGAGATCATACCCCAAAATAATAAAAAGAACTTGAAAGACTTTACATGAAAGTGGAACTTTGAAAAATGAGAAAGGTGAAAGAATCCCTTAAAAATTCAGCAGCCTAACAGCGCCACTTAAACTTCAACAAAAATGAATTGACGAGATCAAATAGGGTATCTCATCATATGAACATAAAATATCAGTATTATAGATATAGATATCATACCCCAACATAGTAAAAAGAACTTTAAATACTTGACATGAAAGTAGAACTTTGAAAAATGAGAAAGGTGAAAGAATCACTTAAAAATTCAGCAGCCTAACGGCGCCACTTAAACTTCAACAAAAATGAATTGAAGAGATAAAATAGGGTCTCTCATCATATGAACATAAAATATCAGTATTATAGATATAGATATCATACCCCAACATAATAAAAAGAACTTTAAAGACTTGACATGAAAGAAGAACTTTGAAAAATGAGAAAGGTGAATGAATCCCTTAAAAATTCGGCAGCCTAACGGCGTCACCTAAACTTCAAAATACTGAATTGAAGAGTTCAAATAGGGTCTCTCATCATATGAACATAAAATATCAGTATGATATATTTAGAGATCATACCCCAAAAAAATAAAAAGGAACTTGAAATACTTGACATGAAAATAGAACTTGAGAAGGGTGAAAGAATCCCTTAAAAATCTGGCAGCCTAACGGCGCCACTTTAACATTCTTAAAATGAAATGATGAGATCAATAGGGGGTATCTCATCATATGAATATAAAAAATACAGTACGATGAATATAAAAGAACATCCTCCAACATAAGATCATGGAGCATAAAAGAAATGACATAAAAGAGATTACTTGAAAAGAAAGAGGGAGGTGGGATCCCTTACCTTAAAACGTAACTCTTAAAACTCAAAGGTTGTGACCTTGAGGGCTTGGGGAACCTTGGAAGGACTCCTTGGGAGGTAATGAGACCAGAGATATGTTGGGGGAGAGTTGGGAGTCGAATGGATGAGAGGATGTCTTGGTATTTATAGGGAAAGTGAGGGGACAAGGCATTAATGGCCAAGGGACACCTCATTAGTGGTTTTGGCAAAACCATAGGCTTGCCCATGGTATTTACCCATGGTATTGGCCACTTGGGACACCTCATACCTTATCTTACTATTCATAAGTCGACCATATTGATTACATACTTAATACATCATTTAATGATGTCATTAAACACCCGTAACTTAAAAACTGTATTTTCACTATTCATCAAAAATTCAACTTTCTCAGAAAAATCCCAAAATTTCACCTTAACCAAATATCGATGCTCTGATTTTAAAAATGAACTCCATTTTATAAAAATAACTTTCTAAATATTTTTACTTTAATTTTTAAATAAATACACTATTCACCGAAAATTCATTTTTTTCAGAAAAATCCCCAAAAATTACCTTAACATAATATCGATGCTCTGAGTTCAAAAATGAAATCCATTTTATAAAAATAATTTTCTAAATAATTTTAATTAAATTTTTAATTTAAAAACACTATTCACCTGAAAAAACTAATACTTGACTAATAATTTATGAAACCGTTATTTAACCATTTTATTGAATCAAATTACTTAATCAAGGTGCCTAGATTATATTAATGCTTTATTTAAGTGAGATTACTAATCCATTTGGTCACATTACTAATCCTAAGCATAAAATCACTATTCATAATTTACTATTCATCAAAAATTAAGTTGATCTTATTAGACTCTAAATTTCGTACTGAACATAATTGTAGAAGACCATTTTTTGAAAATCATTACACATTTTTAATTATTTAAGGTTTACATAAACATTTTTTAAAATATCCTTTCTCTAAAATTCACCAAAAATATGCATACTATATTTATCCGGACATTTGAAAATTCATAAACTTCATCATAAGAAGAAATCAAATTTTTTATTTAAAACAAAGGATTACACAAGGCAGTTATGGTCTCCTTACATAGCCCCTTATCACACCAGCATAGAACCTAAGTGTAAGGTGTGCTAAGGTCAGAGAATCTGAGGGAGGCTCGGCCAACATCGCACGAGTAGTAATTTCTATCAGTTTGAACTTCTCGCGAAGGCGATTCCGTTCTAGCTTCACACGATGAAGTTCGGCTTGGGTTTGGTCCAGAGAAAAGCCCAGTGGTGCTACCTTCTTCCCAAGTTCTGTTAGATGGGCTTCGATCGGTGAAAGACTACTGGGTGAGGCCATCAAATATTCTTTCTATATTAATTAACCAAGATCACTTGTATTTAGAGACAAATATCGAAATGTTTAGTTTCCAGCGGTCATATTGACCAATGGTCATATAACAGTCAAAACCCAACAATCTCATTTTAATTATACTCATGTTATCCAATGAAACAGTTTTGTTGATTATAAAAAAAATAACACACAAAATTAGGAAACAAGATTTATTCAAAAGTTTGGGTCGTTACAATCTTCCCCCCTTAAGAAATTGCGTCCTCGCAATTTTTAAAACTGGGTTTTGAAATTTCATTGAAAGTCCCACACTGGAAAAGGAGTCAGTAAAACTATTACTTTAAAAGAAAGAAAGGGAAGTAAAAAGGTCACCCGGGTTAACCCATACTAGGATCCCATCTAGGAAAACATGGACATGGAGGAAAAAACAAAGGGTCACGTTCTAAGGGAGAGTGATAGAAAACATGATTAGTAGAATGTTAACAATAAGAAAATCACAAACTTATGATGGGTCAAACGGTATTTGATTTCTTAGTAGGAAACGTTAACAGACAACATTTTTTGTTTTATGTTCCTTTTCATAGTTTTGAGGAATTCATTTACTACATAGAATAAAAACATAAGGAAATATACCTACCTTCAAGTAGAGTTTAATCCTTAATAAGTTTTTACCAAAACTAATCTTTTCTCCAAACGATGAGCATTCAAAAACACTTGGTCTCATCAAAAGCACAAGAATAATCTTCTAGAGAATCACGTATTCCACAAAAGAAAAACTATCTATCTTGAAACATTTATCCCAAAAACAGAAAGGGTAAGATAAAACAACTCTTCAAAAAGAAAGAATCCCATAAGAAGGGAAACTACTTTTAAATCTTCAAAGTTCCACGGTACTACCCAGAGTTCATCATAGACCATTCCGTAAATAAATGTCCGTAAAATTCCTCAAAATAACCCAAACTAAGATTGAAACTTAAATACAAGAAGGACTTGATAACATGGTCTTCCAAGATAAACGTTATCGTTCATCTCCAAACAACATCAACCACTCCTAACATCTTATAACAAAAGTAACTAACCTAAAAATGTTTTCCCCAATATAGGTCAATCATTTCCATAAGTAACCTATAATACCATAAGTTCACCTTAAATTCATCGATTCTTCAAAATATAATTCAACCTTTACTCCACAAAGAAAATACCACAGTAATCTATTTACCTCGATCAAATAGGGTTCCCAAAATAGTGAATGTCTTCTAAAATAATAATCATCTTTTAATCCCCTAATCATCTCTGTCATATTAATATGGCAATAATCACATTTCCTATCACATTGGTTATTGGGACATGTTCTTCCATTTCCCGCCATTAACTAAGGAAAGAAAGTACAATTAGGGGCTTAAATACTTAGCCAATAATCATTAAAAGGAAACTTAAAGCATAGAAGGATAAACTTGTAGAAGAAAATTATACCCTAACTTGTGATCCGTTAGGTCCCAATCTAGGTTATCCATGATAATATATTCTTATGTAAATCTTTATTTTATTTTATCTTTGTTCCTTTAATAATGGTCTATACTAAGCTTTTGAATTTACCAAAGCATATCCCCCGGGAGTGTCATAA
Source organism: Viscum album (assembly GCA_963277665.1). Classification (NCBI taxonomy): domain Eukaryota; kingdom Viridiplantae; phylum Streptophyta; class Magnoliopsida; order Santalales; family Viscaceae; genus Viscum; species Viscum album. The sequence continues at coordinate 1,805,685,874 of OY728148.1, read as the reverse complement.
CCAAGAGTGTAGCAAGGCCCATTGTCGTGTACCAGTTCCCGTTTGAGTCTATCTCAAAGTGGTGTTTTCGGGTTTTACCTCTATATACATATGTGTCAGAGCCACCTCTACCTGCTCATATCCAAACAAGGATGTATTTGCTTGGAAACACATTACTCAATACTCACCAAAATACCAGGAAGGTTTCCTATATTTAAACTTTTATATAGGGTTCTTCCTAAAGTTTTCATATCCCAATTTCCACAAATAACTAAACCATACTTTGATACCAACTATAACATCCCGCCTTTTTATCACATAAACTTTCATTACATTTTACAAAACTGGGGATCTTTATGGTTTAGTGTCTTGGAAACCAGGAACTTAAAACATGAAAACATAAAACATTCTTCTTAAACACTTGAAAGGATTCTCCTTATGTTCATCCTAGGTGCATTACTGAATATCATAACCTGGGGACATACATCAAAAGAAAGGGTGAGCAGAAGGTCCAGTAAGGGAAACAAGGGGAAACATTTAACATGTGAACTTGAGATACATCAACAATGTCATGAAAAGGAACATTAAGGAATGAGAAAGAAATAATGTGGAATATCATAATAAAAATAACGTTTTTAATAACTTGAATATGTGGCTACAACATTTAATATTGACAATCATTTCTGTTTCACCAAGGTCCATCCCCAAGGTGTCATTAAAAATTACCAAGGTTATTCACCAAGGCGTCGTTAAAAATAGTCATCTCTAGAGATTAAGTCTTTACCCAATGCATTGGAGTGCTATCAGGGCGCACCCTTGACATGTCTTTATTATCATATGAGCCATATATATCATCATCAATCATTTCATAAACAACCCATATAGCATAAAAGAAATGGGTTTCATTTCATAATCATAACGTTTTAAAAACTGCTTTAAAGACATGATATTTATGTCACTTTAAACCCACAGAAAGGGAAAGCGGGTCTCATGTATGTAAATATCAGAATTTAAAATATAAATTTTGGTATATATGTGAATACCCCTTTAGAAGAAATATCTTTGATTATTAAATAAATAAAATAAATGAATTTGATAATAAGAGAGAGACATTTTGAGACAGAAATTCTGCAGCATAACGGCTATGTTTCGGGGTTTTAGAAAACATTGAAAAGAGAGGGTACATGGGTAAACCAATCATAAATGACCCATAAAATATTATAGGGACATAATATAATTTATATAAGAACATGGTAATGATATTTTAAATACATACCATATGAAATGAAAAACATGGAGGGAAGACAAAAATAAGATTTCTCTTATGAAAATTCGGCAGCCTAACGGCGTCACTTAAACTTGAATTGAAGAGATCAAATATGGTCTCTCATAATATGAACATATAAGATCAGTATTATATATATAGATATCATACCCCAACATAATAAAAATGAACTTGAAATACTTGACATGAAAGTAGAACTTTGAAAAATGAGAAAGGTGAAAGAATCCCTTAAAAATTCGGCAGTCTAACAGCGCCACTTAAACTTCAACAAAAATGAATTGAAGAGATCAAATAGGGTCTCTCATAATATGAACATAAAAGATCAGTATTATAGATATATAGATCATACCCCAACATAATAAAAAGGAACTTTAAAGACTTTACATGAAAGTAGAACTTTCAAAAATGAGAAAGGTGAAAGAATCCCTTAAAAATTCGGAAGCCTAACGGCGCCACTTAAACTTCAACAAAAATGAATTGACAAGATAAAATAGGGTCTCTTATAATATGAACATAAAAGATCAGTATGATATATATTGAGATCATACCCCAAAATAATAAAAAGAACTTGAAAGACTTTACATGAAAGTAGAACTTTGAAAAATGAGAAAGGTGAAAGAATCCCTTAAAAATTCAGCAGCCTAACAGCGCCACTTAAACTTCAACAAAAATGAATTGACGAGATCAAATAGGGTCTCTCATCATATGAACATAAAATATCAGTATTATTGATATAGATATCATACCCCAACATAGTAAAAAGAACTTTAAATACTTGACATGAAAGTAGAACTTTGAAAAATGAGAAAGGTGAAAGAATCACTTAAAAATTCAGCAGCCTAACGGCGCCACTTAAACTTCAACAAAAATGAATTGAAGAGATAAAATAGGGTATCTCATAATATGAACATAAAATATCAGTATTATAGATATATATATCATACCCCAACATAATAAAAAGAACTTGAAAGACTTGACATGAAAGTAGAACTTTGAAAAATGAGAAAGGTGAATGAATCCCTTAAAAATTCGACAGCCTAACGGCGTCACCTAAACTTCAAAATACTGAATTTAAGAGATAAAATAGGGTCTATAATCATATGAACATAAAAGATAATTATTATAGATTTATATATCATACCCCAACAAAATAAAAAGGAACTTTAAATACTTGACATGAAAATAGAACTTGAGAAGGGTGAAAGAATCCCTTAAAAATTCGGCAGCCTAACGGCGCCACTATAACATTATTAAAATGAAATTATGAGAGCAAGAGGGGGTCTCTCATCATATGAACATGAAAAAGACAGTAGGATTAATATAAAAGAACATCCTCCAACATAAGAGCATGGAGCATAAAAGAAATGACAAAAAAGAGAATACTTGAAAAGAAAGAGGGAGGTAGGATCCCTTACCTTAAAACGTAACTCTTAAAACTCAAAGGTTGGGACCTTGAGGGCTTGGGGGCACCTTGGAAGGACTCCTTTGGAGGTAATGAGACCATATCTTCGTTGGGGGAGAGTTGGAATTCGAATGGATGAGAGGATGTCTTGGTATTTATAGGGAAAGTGAGGGGACAAGGCATTAATGGCCAAGGGACACCTCATTAGTGGTTTTGGAAAAACCATGGGCTTGCCCATGGTATTTGCCCATGGTATTGGCCACTTGGGACACCTCATACCTTATCTTACTATTCATAAGTCAACAATATTTATTACATACTTAATACATCATTTAATGATGTCATTAAACACCCGTAACTTAAAAACTGTATTTTCACTATTCATCGAAAATTCAACTTTCTCAGAAAAATCCCAACATTTCACCTTAAACAAATATCGATGCTCTGATTTCAAAAATGAAGTCCATTTTATAAAAATAATTTTCTAAATATTTTTAATTTAATTTTTAATAAAATACACTGTTCACCGAAAATTCATTTTTTTCAGAAAAATCCCTAAAAATTACCTTAGCATAATATCGATGCTCTGAGTTCAAAATTGAAATCCATTTTATAAAAATAATTTTCTAAATGATTTTAATTAAATTTTTAATTATAAAACACTATTCACTCAAAAAAACTAATACTTGACTAATAATTTATGAAACCGTTATTTAACCATTTTATTGAATCACATTACTTAATCAAGGTGCCTAGATTATATTAATGCTTTATTTAAGTGAGATTACTAATCCATTTGGTCACATTACTAATCCTAAGCATAAAATCACTATTCATAATTTACTATTCATCAAAAATTAAGTTGATCTTATTAGACTCTTAATTTCGTACTGAACATAATTGTAGAAGACCATTTTTTGAAAATCATTACACATTTTTAATTATTTAAGGTTTACATAAACATTTTTTAAAATATCTTTTCTCTAAAATTCACCAAAAATATGCACGCTATATTTATCCGGACATTTGAAAATTCATAAACTTCATCAGAAGAAGAAATCAAAATTTCTATTTAAAACAAAGGATTACACAAGCCAGTTATCGTCTCCTTACATAGCCCCTTATCACACCAGCATAGGACCTAAGTGTAAGGTGTGCTAAGGTGAGAGAATCCGAGGGAGGCTCGGCCAACATCGCAGGAGTAGTAATTTCTATCAGTTTGAACTTCTCACGAAGGCGATTCCGTTCTAGCTTCACACGATGAAGTTCGGCTTGGGTTTGGTCCAGAGCAAAGCTCAGTGGTGCTACCTCCTTCCCAAGTTCTGTTATATGGGCTTTGATCGGTCCAAGACTACTGGGTGAGGCCATCAAATATTCTTTCTATATTAATTAACCAAGATCACTTGTATTTAGAGACAAATATTGAAATGTTTAGTTTCCAGCGGTCATATTGACCAATGGTCATATAACAGTCAAAACCCAACAGTCTCATTTTAATTATACTCATGTTATCCAATGAAACAGTTTTGTTGAGTATAAAAAAAATAAAATAACACACAAAATTAGGAAACAATATTTATTCAAAATTTTGGGTCGTTACACTACCTATGATAAAAATTTATTACAAACTAGTCTGAATACCCTAGTACCCTAATAGTCGAGCCAGTATTGAGATGGCCCAAAGGGTGTTCCCGATGCCCATGGGTTGGTGAATAGCACCTGGCATTATACATGATAAAATAGGCAATGAATTTTCCACAAAATAGTGAAATACATAAGATTACAAGTCAATATGCTCAAAAATACAAAGGGAGAAAGTACCAAAAACCAAATAGGTATAACAAAACCAAAAGTAGTACATCATCAAAGTACTCATTATCTAACAAGATGAAAACTTAAACATCCCATTAAACAAGTGGATCACTTCTCCACTAATCACCTACATCACTCCAAGCCTAAAGGATCAAGAACATCCACCACCTCCAATTGGTGTTTTCAGTTTGCTTAGACCTGGCATAGGAAAGTATACAAATGCCCGAAGGAAAAGTTAGGGTGTGATATATAAATCCTAGTAGGGTCACACCAAGTGTTTCATAATATATTCCATAATAATAAACCAATAATGATTGTTGTTGGAGCAGCAGTGGAATTCAGAGGTTGTGGATTTTAAAAAAATTCATCATTGGGACAACGAGACTTGTCATATCCACCAATCAAATCCCTGGTATGGTCCCAAGGATCTCGTGTAAATTAAACATAGTAAAAAATATAAACTGAAAACATAATTTTTAAATATGAAGGCACGCTTGACATATGCTTGTTGTCGAAGATTGTTTCTCAAAGGATCCAATGTAAAGCCTGTAACAGCCCGAGATTTTATGAAAAAATATTCTTTTTATTTTACTAATGTCTTGTGTTATACGCTACACCAAAAGGAGCTTGCACAACACGCATCCTTGACTTGCCTTGCATTACACGCAATCGCAACCTTCCTCGATAGCGTGTGTGGTACGTAATCCTGAGTTTCACGAAACAATGATATGCTATTAAAATATTATTAAAACTAGCCGTTATGAATAGTAATAACCACTTTTTAAATTTTATAAATTTTAACTCTCAAAATGGACTTCATTTTTGGATTCGGAGTATCGAATTTAGCCTAAGGTGAAATTTTGGTACTTTTCGGATAACTTTCATATTCTGATGAATAGTGAAAATTACTAAATTATAATTAAAAACAACTTTTTTAATCGAAATAATTAATAGTGATAAATCATTAATTTGAGTGGTTTTAAAGTATATTTAGAATATATTTTTACAATTTAATACAATGTTGGTCATTGGATGTAATTTCACATTTAAACTAGACATAAACAAGTGTCAATCTTTTGATAGATATTGTTTCTTAAAAACACGCTATTTGTTTTAACAGCGGGATTTAATTATAAAATTAATTAATTCAACTTTTATGTTATGAATTTGGTAAAATAGACTTCATTTTTGAATTCGGAATATGAAATATAGCTTGGGATGAAATTTTGGCATTGTTCTGAAAAACATCAATTTTTGATGAATAGTGAAACTATTAAGTGGTAGGTTAAAAACTGAATTTTGCATAAAACTTAATTTTACCGCTTCTGTGAATGGAATTTCAAAAATCCGAGAGACGCGGTTAATATCAAGGACTAAAATGTGGTTCAATGAGATGAAAATAATTTTTTGGTGAATAGTAACTTTTTACTTTTTTTACCACGGTTAATAGTAAATAGGGTAACTAAGGGTAAATATGATATTAATATTATCCTAACACATGTACTAATTCTATTGGACAAGTGTAATTCGACCAAAAACAAACTTAGGAATAAAATATGACCATTTAGGCCCACTTGGATTAGATTTGGACATTTATTATTAATTTATTTAAAGAAGGGTTAAAATAGTTAAAATCAAAGTTTAATAAGTAAATCATTTTTAATATGGGGTTATACATAAGATAAATTCGACTATAAATATTCATTAGAAAGCTAAAACGATTTCCTACATGATGGTATTTTATTTGTAATTTTTAGACATCAAATAATATAAATTATTTATGACACAAAGATGATGCAGTAATTATCTTATTAATGAAATATTGACATAATTGATAATATAAATACCAAAATAAATGTAATTTAAGACTTTTTATGAATTCCACTAATTTTATAGGTTACTATGATATATTAGTGTTGATTTAATAAATTTGGTTCGAACATATAATTCTGTTATGACTTTCACAAAAATCATATATCAAATAGTGTCAAAATTGACACAAAATAGTTTTTAAATCAAATATTATATTATTAATTGTTATTTTATTCCTAAAAATCTAAGGTTCGGCCAAATGACTTAGATAAGGATATATGTATTAATAATATACAATTTGGGGTTCGTTTGGCATGTTATAGTAAGTTTATTAACCATATAGTGAAAGAAAACAAAAAGACACGGTAAAAGTTAAATTATTTAACTTAGAGTTAAATCTAATTGATAAGGTTAAACTAATACCCTAAACTTGTCTAAATCCTATTGTTTGATAGGATTTCGACCCATCCCCACTTTAGCTTCGAAATAAGACCCTTTGGAACCATTATAAACCGATTTTGACTTTAATATAAAATAATATTTTGAGATATTCCTAAGGTGCCCCTCTCCTCCCCTATAAAAGGACACCTCCTCCCCCTCCTCCTCACACCAAATTGAGCACTCAAGCTCGGACAACCCCTGACAAAATCCCTTCTTCACTTCCCTAGAATAATCCTAGAGGTTCTGGTCTTCCTCAAAGACCAATTTTAGTGCCCTAAGAGGAGGTCTCAAAGAGGCGCTTCAAAGAAGAGGTAATTATCGTTACCAATTCTTTCATCTTTATTTCTTCTTCCACTTCTTCTTATTAGGTTGTTTCATTATGAAGTAATAACATAAATATCACTCATATACTGATATGTTATTATAAGTATGAAACAACCCTATTTCACCATCTATCCATCCTACGGAAAAAGGAAATCACCGCGCGTGCGTACGTACGGAATACCGTCTCCACGCCGTGGTGTAATCTATTTTCCGCCACCACATTAATTGGATTGGTATAATGGTTTAATTAGTGATTATTATAAAGTGATATTGATACTGAAATAGTATATAAACACTTCAACACAATTCCACGACCATGGGAACGATATCATCGCTCGTGCGTACGTACGGACTACCGTCTCCACGACGCGATGAGATTCATTCTCAATGATTAACCATTCGTGAATGATTATAAAGTATATATAATAAGTAATAATGAAATATATGACATAATAATGATACTGGATTTATTTATATTTATATGTATGTCATCTACTTAATTTCATTCAATTCAATAAGGAAACGAAAACAGCGTTCATGCGTACGTATGGACTACCGTCTCCATGAACGGTGTATCTCATTCCATTTATCAATATATTATATATATGTATATTATGAATATATATTATATATAAATCATGTTTTACATTCTGGATATAAGTAATCATGATCCAAGTAATCATATTAATAATTACAAGTTAAAAACACGAACGACAAATGAGACAATTTTACCCAAAACGCTACTTTAACATGAATTTACAAAAGAACGGGTAATATAAAGTCATAAGTGGACCATATATGATATAATAACAATGAATATGATTCTGGAATAAGTCAATAACAGGATTTAAATCATTATACAGGAGGTTCGGACACGTACAAAGCAAGTCGGACCTAAGGTAAGGGAAAATATCACAATCTCATTTTTATCCGAGATTGTTTATTCGTAAGTATTTAATGGGGTGTATTTTATCATCCACATCCATGTTTACTCAATATGTAATATTATTTCCATCCACCTAAAATTGTTTAAATCCATTTTTACCCTTTGGTGAGTTTTTAGTAATACGTATGAAAGGAATCTTTTGTCGTTTTTCGTACGAGGTACTTTTTGACTTTTCCGACAAAAGTATGAAGAATGTTTTTTTTTTAACTTATACGGCATGAATGGATTTTTAAAACATTATTTCGAAGAATCTTCCTTTACAAGTTTTCAAGTTTATTTTTAATCAACTTCTTTTATTTTAAAGTTGTATGACATGTATGAAAGGAAAAATGTTTTTGACGAAGAAAGGATATTTTCCTCAAGAATGGAGTTCAAGTGTTTTATCAAAATTATTTTCCATCTAAGATAATAAAGGGTTCTGTTTTTATCCCTATTATTACATTGATTTGATCATGTTGTGATGGAATTATTTTTATGAACTCCTTTATCTTATATGAATTTATTTATGATGTCATGATGTTTCAAGAATCCCATTTTTGTTACATGTGTTATGTGATGATGTATGTTTTATGATTATGTGGCACACATAAGAAAGGATTCATTATAAGATGGGTGGGACCTATATCTCCCTCCAATTCATTGGGTAAAGATTTTATATCTCATGAGATAGACATGGCTGGAACGGTAGGTTATACCGGTTCAGTGAAACAGGACTGGAACGAGGGTGACTCGGTTCAGAAAGGGACTTTGTCCACTAAGATAGTCTTGGCAATGAGTCATGACTAATAAGAAATGATTTTCTATGATTATGTGTGCATGCCACAAAGTTTCATGTTTCATTTTATGATTATGGGGATCTCATTTTCACTTCTATGATTTATCCCATGTTATGATATTATGAGCTCTTTTGCAGGTTAAGATTTCCAAAAGCTACGTTCTTATGTATATGATGTGATTGATATTTCTTTTGTTTACCCTTACTGAGCATTTGAGCTCACCCTTTTTTGTTTTTCTTTCCCCAGGATATAAAGAAAGGTTTTAGGTAAAAAAAAGGGAAGATATTTATGGGAGATATTGAAGATCTTTCACCACGTTTAGAAGATTACGTTCCGAGTTTCCAAAGACACTAAACTATTACGATCCTTGTGTGTGTGTTTTTGTTATGTACTAATTATTCCGCAAATGTAATGTAATGTCCATGTACGATAAGCTTCGGGTCTCTACAGTTGGTATCAGAGGAAAGGTTTAGTCAACCTTTGGAAACTAGGATGCGAAAACGTTAGTGAGATCCCTAGAGATATTTCTAAGGTATGTCTAGGGATGCCCCTAAGGATAAGTATACGTATAGGATATAGTCCTAGAACTATGGTAACGATATTAGATTAAACCAAAGATTTTAGATATTCCCCCTTTATTATGATTTTTTCCTCTCACACTATTCTTTTGGGTTTTAGAAAATGGCTGGAAACAAGATGATTCACGATAATGGAGGATATGATGGACAATGGAATGATATTCTTCATAATGAAATGGGATTTGGAAGTCCAAACATCATTATTATGCTGAATCAGCAATCTCATAATATGATCAATAAAGTAAAATTTGGTAAGTTTCCTGACTCGGCTAATAAGAGAAAGATGGAGTTTCATGATGATCATAGAGGAAAGAAAGTTCAATTTCCCCTATGTAAATCATGTGGGAAGAGGCATCAAGGAGAATGTTTCAAAGGAACTGGAAGATGCTTTGGGTGTGGAAAAGAAGGACACAAAGCAAGTAAATGCAAAGGAAAAGGTTCAGTTAACAACATGGATGAGGATAATGGTATTGCTATGACATCAACAATGGTTAAATGTTTTAAATGTGGAATGTACGAGCATTATGCAAACCAATGCCCTAAGGGAAAGTCTCATGAAGATAATCAGTATGGTCGTATGGGAAGTATTTATGTGGATGATGATGAAGAGACTACAAATGATATGTGAGATGAAAGAATTGTTGAAGCTCGGTCAATGGTTTAAGAATGTAGTGGAATTATTACATGTTTAATGTTGTATAAGTAATCTCATGGAACTATGGAATAAAGAGACATGTAAGGATTGTTACATTGTTGTCTGATTAATGTTACCAGTATCCATGAATGGTTATTCAGATATTTTTGGAATGTAGATGATATGCGCATAATGAAGGGATAAGGAGAAAATAAAATGTTTGATAGTATTCATGAGCTCATGACTGATATAAGGAGAAGGTTATATCATGGTTTGAGTATATAGAATTTTTGGATTTTGGTATGTGGAAAGAGTTAACTTTTGACAGAATTCATGTTTTCACTAAGGTTTAATGGGTATTCATATTTTTCAAGAGAATACATCATTAAAGTATTCACATGATTGGAATGTGACCAACAAGATATATGGGGGATAAATGATGGTATTCACATGCTTGGTTGGAGACATTTCAAGTAATCATTTTCTTTATACTATGAGCTTGGACCGAAGTATTTTAGATAAGCCTAAAGATTGTAATGGATTATGTTAACCATAAGTTAGTATTGTTTAAGTATAGAACCTTTTTTGATGTTATTTATGTGATGTTATAGTAATGTAGTTTTAGAAAAAGGACAACCTGCAGGACGGGCGACAGCCCATCGCTTCGGATAAGGCTGTGGGAATCGAACCCACAACCGAAGTGCGACTGGCCTTTATCGCCTACCACTGGCCTACAGGAAGTCCCTGTTTAGTAGAAAACTAGTTTTATTATATTAAGCAGTATGATATGTGAAGTATAAGTTCATTTTAGGAACCATATATGATTAATCTCACTATAGATCGACTTATGTATATAATTTTTGCTAACCTTTTGTTTGAGACAGATGGAATGACCCGTCATTCTATCACATGATCTGCTAACACTACACGAATAACAAATTCAACTTCAGAGATGAAGTGGAAATTGTTCAAGGCACGAACAATAGTGGGATTGTACCAAAATAAAGTAAGTATTTATTCTAAGCAAATTTTCAACTTTAGGGAAATGATCTTGAAAACCAAAAATGTTGTCCTAGTTCTCTTATACCTGATGAATCAGATGGTACCTTAGATCGTCACAAATTTATGGATTTGTGATTACTGGCTTTTCCATAGCCATGTTCACTACCACTCTCCATCAGAACATGATGGTTAGATTTCTCTTCAATATCCATATTTTCACCTATGTGGAAACCCAGTGATTAGTTTATTTGGGTAATCGTTACATTTCATACTTTAGTTTTTAAAAGCCAAGTTTTGGTATTCCCTTTTATTATGTGGGTTTCTATTAAAGAAACTTTCAAATAGTAAACCATTTATAACCCCGACGAATTTCGAGGGCGAAATTCATTTTAAGGGGGGTAGAATGTAACAGCCCGAGATTTTATGAAAAAATATTCTTTTTATTTTACTAATGTCTTGTGTTATACGCTACACCAAAAGGAGCTTGCACAACACGCATCCTTGACTTGCCTTGCATTACACGCAATCGCAACCTTCCTCGATAGCGTGTGTGGTACGTAATCCTGGGTTTCACGAAACAATGATATGCTATTAAAATATTATTAAAACTAGCCGTTATGAATAGTAATAACCACTTTTTAAATTTTAGAAATTTTAACTCTCAAAATGGACTTCATTTTTGGATTCGGAGTATCGAATTTAGCCTAAGGTGAAATTTTGGTACTTTTCGGATAACTTTCATATTCTGATGAATAGTGAAAATTACTAAATTATAATTAAAAACAACTTTTTTAATCGAAATAATTAATAGTGATAAATCATTAATTTGAGTGGTTTTAAAGTATATTTAGAATATATTTTTACAATTTAATACAATGTTGGTCATTGGATGTAATTTCACATTTAAACTAGACATAAACAAGTGTCAATCTTTTGATAGATATTGTTTCTTAAAAACACGCTATTTGTTTTAACAGCGGGATTTAATTATAAAATTAATTAATTCAACTTTTATGTTATGAATTTGGTAAAATAGACTTCATTTTTGAATTCGGAATATGAAATATAGCTTGGGATGAAATTTTGGCATTGTTCTGAAAAACATCAATTTTTGATGAATAGTGAAACTATTAAGTGGTAGGTTAAAAACTGAATTTTGCATAAAACTTAATTTTACCGCTTCTGTGAATGGAATTTCGAAAATCCGAGAGACACGGTTAATATCAAGGACTAAAATTTGGTTCAATGAGATGAAAATAATTTTTTGGTGAATAGTAACTTTTTACTTTTTTTACCACGGTTAATAGTAAATAGGGTAACTAAGGGTAAATATGATATTAATATTACCCTAACACATGTCCTAATTCTATTGGACAAGTGTAATTCGACCAAAAACAAACTTAGGAATAAAATATGACCATTTAGGCCCACTTGGATTAGATTTGGACATTTATTATTAATTTATTTAAAGAAGGGTTAAAATAGTTAAAATCAAAGTTTAATAAGTAAATCATTTTTAATATGGGGTTATACATAAGATAAATTCGACTATAAATATTAATTAGAAATATAAAAAGATTTCCTACATGATGGTATTTTATTTGTAATTTTTAGACATCAAATAATACAATTTATTTGTGACACAAAGATGATGCAGTAATTATCTTATTAATGAAATATTGACATAATTGATAATATAAATACCAAAATAAATGTAATTTAAGACTTTTTATGAATTCCACTAATTTTATAGGTTACTATGATATATTAGTGTTGATTTAATCAACTTGTGTCGAACATATAATTCTGTTATGACTTTCACAAAAATCATATATCAAATAGTGTCAAAATTGACACAAAATAGTTTTTAAATAAAATATTATATTATTAATTGTTATTTTATTCCTAAAAATCTAAGGTTCGGCCAAATGACTTAGATAAGGATATATGTATTAATAATATACAATTTGGGGTTCGTTTGGCATGTTATAGTAAGTTTATTAACCATATAGTGAAAGAAAACAAAAAGACACGGTAAAAGTTAAATTATTTAACTTAGAGTTAAATCTAATTGATAAGGTTAAAATAATACCCTAAACTTGTCTAAATCCTATTGGTTGATAGGATTTCGACCCATCCCCACTTTAGCTTCGAAATAAGACCCTTTGGAACCATTATAAACCGATTTTGACTTTAATATAAAATAATATTTTGAGATATTCCTAAGGTGCCCCTCTCCTCCCCTATAAAAGGACACCTCCTCCCCCTCCTCCTCACACCAAATTGAGCACTCAAGCTCGGCCAACCCCTGCCAAAATCCCTTCTTCACTTCCCTAGAATAATCCTAGAGGTTCTGGTCTTCCTCAAAGACCAATTTTAGTGCCCTAAGAGGAGGTCTCAAAGAGGCGTTTCAAAGAAGAGGTAATTACCGTTACCAATTCTTTCATCTTTATTTCTTCTTCCACTTCTTCTTATTAGGTTGTTTCATTATGAAGTAATAACATAAGTATCACTCATATACTGATATGTTATTATAAGTATGAAACAACCCTATTTCACCATCTATCCATCCTACGGAAAAAGGAAATCACCGCGCGTGCGTACGTACGGAATACCGTCTCCACGCCGTGGTGTAATCTATTTTCCGCCACCACATTAATTGGATTGGTATAATGGTTTAATTAGTGATTATTATAAAGTGATATTGATACTGAAATAGTATACAAACACTTCAACACAATTCCACGACCATGGGAACGATATCATCGCTCGTGCGTACGTACGGACTACCGTCTCCACGACGCGATGAGATTCATTCTCAATGATTAACCATTCATGAATGATTATAAAGTATATATAATAAGTAATAATGAAATATATGACATAATAATGATACTGGATTTATTTATATTCATATGTATGTCATCTACTTAATTTCATTCAATTCAATAAGGAAACGAAAACAGCGTTCATGCGTACGTACGGACTACCGTCTCCATGAACGGTGTATCTCATTCCATTTATCAATATATTATATATATGTATATTATGAATATATATTATATATAAATCATGTTTTACATTCTGGATATAAGTAATCATGATCCAAGTAATCATATTAATAATTACAAGTTAAAAACACGAACGACAAATGAGACAATTTTACCCAAAACGCTACTTTAACATGAATTTACAAAAGAATGGGTAATATAAAGTCATAAGTGGACCATATATGATATAATAACAATGAATATGATTCTGGAATAAGTCAATAACACGATTTAAATCATTATACAGGAGGTTCGGACACGTACAAAGCAAGTCGGACCTAAGGTAAGGGAAAATATCACAATCTCATTTTTATCCGAGATTGTTTATTCGTAAGTATTTACTGGGGTGTATTTTATCATCCACATCCATGTTTACTCAATATGTAATATTATTTCCATCCACCTAAAATTGTTTAAATCCATTTTTACCCTTCGGTGGTTTTTTAGTAATACGTATGAAAGGAATCTTTTGTCGTTTTTCGTACGAGGTACTTTTTGACTTTTCCGACAAAAGTACGAAGAATGTTTTTTTTTAACTTATACGGCATGAATGGATTTTTAAAACATTATTTCCAAGAAGCTTCCTTTACAAGTTTTCAATTTTATTTTTAATCAACTTCTTTTATTTTAAAGTTGTATGACATGTATGAAAGGAAAAATGTTTTTGACGAAGAAAGGATATTTTCCTCAAGAATTGAGTTCAAGTGTTTTATAAAAATTATTTTCCATCTAAGATAATAAAGGGTTCTATTTTTATCCCTATTATTACATTGATTTGATCATGTTGTGATGGAATTATTTTTATAAACTCCTTTATCTTATATGAATTTATTTATGATGTCATAATGTTTCAAGAATCCCATTTTTGTTACATGTGTTATGTGATGATGTATGTTTTATGATTATGTGGCACACATAAGAAAGGATTCATTATAAGATGGGTGGGACCTATATCTCCCTCCAATGCATTGGGTAAAGATTTTATATCTCATGAGATATACATGGCTGGAACGGTAGGTTATACCGGTTCAGTGAAACAGGACTGGAACGAGGGTGACTCGGTTCAGAAAGGGACTTTGTCCACTAAGATAGTCTTGGCAATGAGTCATGACTAACAAGAAATGATTTTCTATGATTATGTGTGCATGCCACAAAGTTTCATGTTTCATGTTATGATTATGGGTATCTCATTTTCACTTCTATGATTTATCCCATGTTATGATATTATGAGCTCTTTTGCAGGTTAAGATTTCCAAAAGCTACGTTCTTATGTATATGGTGTGATTGATATTTCTTTTGTTTACCCTTACTGAGCATTTGAGCTCACCCTTTTTTGTTTTTCTTTCCCCAGGATATAAAGAAAGGTTTTAGGTAAAAAAAAAAGGAAGATCTTTATGGGAGATATTGAAGATCTTTCACCACGTTTAGAAGATTACGTTCTGAGTTTCCAAAGACACTAAACTATTACGATCCTTGTGTGTGTGTTTTTGTTATGTACTAAGTATTCCGCAAATGTAATGTAATGTCCATGTACGATAAGCTTCGGGTCTCTAAAAAGCCCCTCTAAATCATCTACACATGCTTCAAAAATCCACAGAAGAATTGATCGTCAAATTCTAGGTGCTAACGTGGAGATATGATGAAGTCTTCGATGTCTTGACAATCACCGCATCGACGTGCCTTTGATGCAAGTAGATGCACTCAATCAGATCACTTGGATCAAGAGCTTCTCTCTAGAAATAATGGGAGGAGAGAGAGGCTCTAGAAATATGATAGTGAATAGTCATTGTGTGGGAGCCTCTATCACCTATTTATAGTGGATGCTCAAATACCCAAAAAGGGTTCCCCGATCCCCATATATTTAATGTTCACTAAATAAATAATTATGACAAATTAAAATACTTCATAAATATAATTTATATTTTATTACATACCTTTAATATATATTAAATATAGTACATCATAAAACCAAGCCATTAACTTGACTCAAAATTCCCTCAAATATTAAACAAACCAGGAATATTAAAATAATATTCATTCGATTAATATTATTCCTCCCATTTACTTAACTTGTAAATACATTTAATAAATAAATTCAACCCAATTATTCTTTACTTGAATAATAATAAATTTATTTAATATTTGGTGAACAATGACTTGGAAAAAACTTGGACCTCGTGGTGGGGCCCACCATGTCCAATATATCTATTCACCGGAATGGGGTAAATTCTTGAATATTCTATTGTGTGTGACCCTTATGCTCTTATCTCAATAGTAGTGAATAGTATTCACAGACCAAGAGGGGAGTCCATCAACCCATCAAGGCCCCTAAAGAGATAAGGAATAGTCATAGCAACGACAACCAACCTACAAACACATACTATGTAATATAATATTTTTGTCTTTAAATATATCATAAAGTAGGATGAAAACTTATGTCATCATCCAATTCTTGATTTACTATTTTCTGATCTAATTGGATGAATTTACCCTCAACTATCTTGGACAAGGACTTATGAAGGCGCTACCATCCTGATCAACCAGGCCCGTGATATATTACTTCCTCAACCCGGAAGTGCCAAATCCTTTCTCGACCATTCTACTAATTTCATATCACCAAAAATACACCCAAAAAAAACTACCTCTCCCTGATTTCATTATCATGGTTTTTTTCTTGCATCAAATTATGTGATCAAATGGCTCACACTGATAATGATCTCAATTCAGGAGACCAATACAAATTTTTGTGGATAGGAATTACCAATGATTCCTGAAACATGTGGTGTTCCTATTGGTGGGTTTGTCCTTATAATCTCACTACTATAGATCACCAAGTGTGAACTTCATGAGAAAAATCCTAAATGATTATGAGATTCCATCACCTGATAGTCAAACATCAATTGTGTCCAGTCAGTATGATGTATCTAGACTATAAGACCTTTGTCTAAGATTAATGTCATAATATCTCAAGGTTCTCATTATTACATGTGATATTTTATAACCTTTTGATATAAAATTAATATATGGACATTACCATTAAATATTGGATGTAGAAATGTCTACACTATAATGGTAAGTGTACATCATATCTAACTGTATACATGATATGGTAATCAAAATTAATGTTCAAGTTGGTTCTAGGGAACCCACTATTACAACACTCCCACTTCCACTATATCTAACTTGATAACGAACCTAGTTAGCTCCCACATGATAAAGATCATGTTTCTATTGAGTAACGGATTTAGCTGATGGGTTTTCCACATTTCTGCCACATGGTTGTTCTGCTATATGCGACCACATCTCCTTGAGTAAAACTTATCAAGAGATGGTATCCCCAAGTATGTCCTTTTTTACACTTTAAAAACTTAACATCATGTCTAGTAGCAGAAAAATAATTATCATCATGGTAATACATTACTTAGTGCAATTAAAAGAACTAGAAAAAAAACATTTAATCTAAAAACTGCTTCTTAGCTACCTTAGAAGCTACAACGTACTTAGTATTTTGTACACATGGATACCACCAGATTTTAGGATCTTGTCTCACTCATCACCTTATCCTATCTATTATATGATATCAAATTGATCCAAAGGAATACTAGTTTGTGTCCCCTCAAAACTAATATCCTTTCCTCCCCACTTACCAGATACATATCCTTTATACTTTCCCAAATACAATCAGATAGTTCTGACTTCTTCCCTTACAGTTCTCTTAGATATAACTAAAATTTTCCTATTATAAAGTATATGTTAGAAATATCATTTCTTGTATATATCATGGCATATGTGATTGATTCAAAGTTGAAGCGTATGTAATTTTAACTCACCACATTAATATCCTCCTATGCCCATGCATGTGTACTTGGAGAGATTTATGCCATGTAACATTGGAAAAAATTCTCTCTTTAATTGTTCCAACTTGTATTTTTCAATACCATGACACTATATGTATGATTGACTAGGTCCAAGAAACAGATAGATCTACCTTAGAAGATCCTATTCCCTAGAACTTAGGGTGCTACTTTAAGTCAATCACTGGAGAGTTACTTTCATCCTGGTCTTAACTAACTATAAGAACAATATTTTTTCCATATGTTACTAAACATATTTCACTTGAAAACAATGGTTCTCCCTCTAACCTCTGGTATACACATGATAAAGATTTATTCCAAATGAATATTTTGTGATCTTGTTGCTTACTTTAATCCTAAACTGGATTTCAGCAACTTGAAACCATATTGGAATTCTATGATATCACCATCCCTTTCTGATTACGTTGAATAGACACATTCCACGATTGGTGGTCATGACATAAAATGCACAATTAAATGATCATAGATATTATCTATAAAAAGTAAAATTCTAATAGATTTAGGCATAAAGACTTATTATAACCAATCGATCTTTATTGGTACCACACTTGTACCACCCATGTATCATCTCACTTGAATTACCATTGTAGTATTTAATATAATAATCCCCTTTTCACTTTGATACATGGAATCTATTATTCAATATTAATTGACCTTGTCAATCTTAGTTGATTTCCATATACTACCTCATTGTAGGAATTATTATTCACATTGAATAATTTATCACTGTCCATGGTGAATATAAAACCATCACTATAGTTTTAACCTTCCTATGTAGTATGTATCTCTAGAACATTATTCTTTCACATACACTTGTGGAACTTGTTTCTATGCCAACTATTTGTGCATCTGCTATCATTGACTAAATCCAAGTCAATATTTCTCCCACTATCTCAAGTAGAGATTTGCACCCTTTTATAAAAATGTATCATATCACTTGAATACAGTTTTTATATAATATGGATTCTTTTAATATCCTAATAAACTTTTAGGATGATTACTATAAATACAAATTGTATATTTCTTTATGTAAGTTTATTTATATCCTAACAAACTCTTTGCATATTAACATATATTCATATGAAAATGTATTTACATCATAATATAACTGTAATGATATCCATTTTTCATGATAGTTGGCATATTACTATGAGATATCATAGTTATTTTCAAAGTACGTCTTGAAATATAATGGAATTTTTTGCAAGTTACAACATTGACACTACTTACATCATGACTCTGGTGTATAAAATGTGCATTTAGGAATTTCTCTATGCTGAATTTTATTGATCAATGTTAACATGTAAGAATCATCATCGATCCTCCTTAAAAACATCACTGTCATGATGTGAATAAGGTAATGTGCATTTACAAATTACTCCATGCTACATTGTATTGATCGATGAATTCTTGGTCAAGAAATTATTTGGCATGCCAGCCTGAAGCAACTCATATCTTCTAACCATGAAAATAGCATACTTAATTTTAACATTACTTAATTACTTAAACTAATCTTATAGGTTATATTTACCACTATATTACCCTTGTAATATTTCACGCTCTCTTTCTGAACTAATTCCAAAGTCATTGTAGCATACCATTATTTTTAAAGGTTTATTTGTCCAAACTAAATAAGTATATACGTCTATAATACCTAAGGTGTTTAGATCTATTGAGTCTAAATACCAAACTGGGTATATCCTTAACATCCACTTTTAGTTTTACTTAACAAAGAATTATCTTTCCACAACTAGGTAAATAATCCTTACATTTTATATTCATCACGTATTGTCGATGATTCAAGTATCACTAAACTATTGGTTGAGTATGAGACATCATAAATAACACTCATTCCTTAACTTGGAATAATGTCTCCTTGTTTCCAATGAAAACTTGAGATGAATGTTTTAGTTATACTCAATAATAGTTTAACTTGAATAGTTAACTTGGAAATTTTAAGTTATGTGTTTCTCACATCTAACTTCAGAATCACCCTTTCTCAGCTTCTTGGAGAATACACCTTACTTCTTGTAATGTTTTTATTACATACATAGTTAATTTATTTCGATACACATATGTAATAAATATATTGTATTTAATACTCAAGTAGTATGTCAGAAACATTAATCTAAATTGATGAATATACACTGAAGAAGAAGCAACTACTTTCTTCTTTAATTTATTTCATTGCAATTAAACTTCTATAGATTAATTTCATGATATGTGATGAAAATAACCTCATATTTATTACCTCTTTATTTGAAGGATGTTGCAAAGGTGTCTTTGGCGTCACTCCTTCCATTGGCCTTATCGCCTTGTCTTTCAACTTTTTCACCGTAAGAACTAAAGATTAATCTTTATTTAAAGTTTTTATTAACTTGGAAAACCTTACCTAAAAGGTAATAAAGTGTTTACTCCATCTTTTTCATTTTATAATCTTAAATTAACTGGAGTAATTGGGTGAAAAATATTTAAGAATGGGATTTCTAGAAAGATCATGGTCCACCTTTCATATTTACACATAGCCAGTGAAATATCATCCATTCATATCTTGCTTCACTTTCTCCTCACAAACTTCTTGGATATGATACTACATGTGAAATCATATATGTCTCGATGTTGTAACCATAACTAACATTGGACATTGATGATATCATTATGACATAACCATCATATGTTTCCTACACGAGTCTCTTATAATCATTTTTACACCCCCGCTTAATGAGGTATCTTAACAGGTATTGGGAATATGGAACCTTGAATCTCTGATATCATAGTATTGTGTGCAAGCACCTGTACTACACTTGGAAATTTGTTCTTGTTTGGACATTTACTTTGTCCAATATTATAGTAGTGTATTTTTGTGGTATTAATTTCCATTTTCTACAAAAATAAATTCTAGAAGATTGTAATTTTATCTTGATTACCGAATTAGACATTATTAATTAATTATATCATTAAATGTATCCCACTATTTTATCAAATTCTAGGAACCCTCTGTGCTAGAATCAGAATACTCTATTGCTTGAGTATTCTAGTGGTAAGGATCCTTGATCCTCCCCTCATAGTCTGGAATATATGGCTACACCACTACTTAGAGAGTTTAAGGTAGGTTTTTGACTAGCCAACTGCATTAACTCACATCTCCTTGATCTATTGAGTAAAGTCTCGGCTTCTAGGAATCATAAACTTGATTCCCTCAAAGATTTTTCTCTAAATTTATAGCAAGTTAGCTATGGTTAATCCTTATTACCAACTTCACTTAAATCAAATCATCATTATCATAAGAAATCCTTGGTAGTAAGAGGCACCCACAACTATGGATGATTGAACACCTTGAACACCTGGTTGTGTTCAAATTCAAACGATGGAAGACATTTGAGACTTAATATTTCTTCAAGGGTTTTTGTTTAATATTTATATTGATGGATGTAATCCATTTCTATTAATATTTTTCATACTATGTTTTCGAACTCACAACTAAAAATTAATAGAAAAACATTCATCGCTTCTTTATACATTTTTATTGTTTATTATTTTATGTATTTTCCCACTATCATAAAATGTATAAAATAATAAATAAATGCATAAAATAAATTAACTACCTGAATGTACTTGAGCATCTAAAACTGGTTAAACTATTTAAACTCAATGAATCAACCATGACCTAGAGGTATCATACTTAAGTCATAGATTGACTCACAATACAGCTCATCCCCTATCCAGTGTGTCCACTGCTCATTTGGATTTCGCCTCGACTTGGATTTCTCTGTGTCTTACACCATCCTCATCATGGCATACCACCTCATTTTCATGGGGTCCACACTATACATTATCTTCATCAAAGGTATAAGTGTACTTACACACAAGTGATGGGGACTAGGGGTGAAAAATACAATAGATACAATTGGATGCACAGACCCTTATACATATTGAACGAAAAATAATATGATGCGTAGACCGTCAAAAACAATTAATTACTTACAATCATCGCATGAAATTGAATAATTAATTAAATAAATCAAACATGCAAAGGTTGATGCTCAAGACTAATCAGCAGGTAAAATAATTAAAGCGCGATAAAAAACTAAATTGCAATAAATTAAAGTACGAAGAAATTTTAATTAAATTAAATGAATTGATTAAATTAAAATAAATTAATAATATTCGATCTTGTAATTAATTTAATTTTAATTCCAAAAATTAAATTAATAAATTAATTCAATTTCATATCTAAATTAAATTAATTTTACCCGGGTATTAAAATTATATTTTTATTTAAACCAAAATTAATGTTTTAATTAATTTAATTTAATTCTAAAATTAGATTAGTTAATTAAATTAATTTTGATTAATATAGGCCCCGAAACCGCATGCAGTCCAAATGCAGGTTGTGTCAAACCCGTGAACACCTTTTTGGGGCCATACAAAGCCCATGTCGGGCTGTTCTGGGCCTGACAATCCCACCCAGACCCGTTTCAGGTCAGGCTGACCTCACAGTAGTTGGACAGATTAGTAATTTCACTCAAATAAAGTTTTAATATAATTTAGACACCTATATTAAGTAATGTGATTCAATAAAATGGGTAAATAACGGTTTCATAAATTATTAGTCAAGTATTAGTTTTTTTGAGGTGAATAGTGTTTTTAATTAAAAATTAAATTAAAAATATTTAGAAAAATATTTTTATAAAATGGACTTCATTTTTGAACTCAGCGCACCGATATTATGTTATGGTAATTTTTGGGGTTTTTTCTGAAAAAAATGAATTTTCGGTGAATAGTGTTTTTATTTAAAAATTAAATTAAAAATATTTAGAAAATTATTTTTATAAAATGGAGTTTATATTTTTAATAAGAGAATCGATATTTTGTTAAGGTGAAATTTTGGGATTTTTCTGAGAAAGTTGAATTTTTAGTGAATAGTAAAAATACAGTTTTAGGGTTTCGGTATGTTTAATGACATCATAACTGTGTCATGATGATGTCATGAGATATTTTAAGGGTTGGCCGGCCAAATGTGATGAATTATTGTATTGGGGGCCCCATGTGGCCTAAATCCATGGTAAATGCCATGGGAGAACACATGGTTTTGAGAAAAGCACTTGTGAGGTGTCCCTTGGCCATTAATGCCTTGTCCCCTCACTTTCCCTATAAATACCCACCCTTTACTCCTTTAGTTTTCACTCCCAACTCTCCCCCAACAAAGTTATGGTCTCTTTACCTCCCAAGGAGTCCTCTCAAGGTGCCCCCAAGCCCTCAAGGTCCAAACCTTTGAGTTTTAAGAGTTTCGTTTTAAGGTAAGGGATCCGACCTCTCTCTTTCTTTTCATGTAATCTCTTTTATGTCATTCATTTTATGCTCCATGTTCTTATGTGAGAGGATGTTATTTTATATTCCTCTTACTTCCCTTTTCATGTTTATATGATGAGATATCCCCTCTTACTCTCATCATTTCGTTTTATGAAAGTTTAAGTGACGCCGTTAGGCTGCAGAATTTTTAAGGGATTCTTTCACCCTTCTCATTTTTCAAGTTCTATTTTCATGTCAAGTCTTTCAAGTTCCTTTTTATTATGTTGGGTTATGATCTCTATATCTATCATACTGATCTCTTATGATCATATGAGGAGATACCCTATTTGATCTTGTCAAATCATTTTTTATTGAAGTTTAAGTGACGTCGTTAGGCTGCCGAATTTTTATAAGAGAAATCTTATTTTTGTCTTACTTCCATGTTTTTCATTTCAAATGGTATGTCCTTAAAATTTCATTACCATGATTCATATCCCTTATATTCTGTCCCCCTACTATTTTATGGATCATTTATGAGTGGGTGACCCATGTCCCCTCTCTTTTCAATGTTTTCTAAAACCTTGTAACATAGCCGTTATGCTGCAGAATTTTCGTCTCAAAATGCCTCTCTCTTTTTTTCAAAATTATTTTATGTTATTAAGTGAATACTCAAAGATCTTATTTCTACAGGGGTATTCACATATATATCAAAATGTTCTATTTTAAATTCTGGGATTTACATACATGAAACCCGCTTTCCCTTTCCGTGGGTTTAAAGTGACATAATGATCATGTCATTAAAGCAGTTTTTAAAACATTATGATTATGAAATGAAACCCATTTATTTTATGCTATATGGGTTGTTTATGAAATGATTGATGATGATATTTGTGGATCACATGATAATAAAGACATGTCAAGGGTGCGCCCAGATAGCGCTCCAATGCATTGGGTAAAGACTTAATCTCTAGAGATGACTTTTTAGACTGATACCTTGGTGAATAATCTTGGTATTTTTTAATGACACCTTGGGGATGGACCTTGGTGAAATGAAATGATTGTCAATATTAAATGTTGCAGCCATATCTTTAAGTTATGAAAAATGTTATTTTTATTATGATGTATCTCATGATTTCTTTCTCATGCCTTAAAGGTCTTTTCATGTCCTTATTGAAGTATCTCATGTTCACATGTAAAATGTTTTTCTTGTTTCCCTTACTGGGCCTTCTGCTCACCCTTTATTTTGATGTATGCCTCCAGTTTATGAGATGCAGTAATGAACCTAGGATGAACTTAAGGAGAAGCCTTTCAAGTGTTTAAGAAGAATGTTTTATGTTGTTTTCATGTATTATGTTACTTGTTTCCAAGACACTAAACCTTAAAGATCCTCAGTTCCGTGTAATGAAATGAAAGTTTATGTTATAAAAAGACGGGATGCTATAGTGGACACTCAAGAGGGGGGGTGAATTGAGTTCCAATTAAAATTTCTGTTAAAATATTGTCTAGTTAAAATCCCCTAATTTATAAAACAAGTTAAACTGTAGTGAATTGATACAGATTGTAAATGTTCACTTAGCTTCTCAAAGATTGATTAGGTCTCAGTTAATTTAACCACAAGGTCAAAATAACTTTTGAAGCTAACCTATCGATTTAAAATAAGTGTAAACACTTGCTAATTTAACTATCAAAGTATCTTCAAAATAGTTTTGTATTTCAAAGTAATAGTAGCGGAATAAATAAGATATATGTAGTATACTTTAAACTTAAATTAAAGATGCACAGCAGATAAAACAAGAGGTTCAGTCTCAATCCGAGACTTAGTCCTCTCAAATATATATAAATTTGATCCACACCCTGGATCAGGGTTAACAATAGTTTACAAAACTGTTCAGGCCACTCATGGACCTCTACCACTATTCTATGTGGGAAACAAAGCAAAGACCAGGTCACATAAGGACCTCTTCCACAGTCAACGTGGGTAAACAAGAGTTAAGAGAATTTGAGTGAGGATTTTGATATCCTCCAGTTCAGTGTAGGAGACAGTGTGTGTAAAAGATATATAGAGTACACCACACTGCTCGAAAGTTAATAAATAAATCACGTAGAGAAGATAGATGAGAGTTTAGAAAGCTCTAGTGATTATCAATGTAGCTCTGGACTCGTTGGATTCAGCAGAAATACTTCTGAGTCCTTCTCTGGTTTTTCTGTTGAAAAACAGAGTGTCGTAGTTCAACTTGTCTTCTTCAGGAGTGAGAAAGGTCTCTTGATTCATCGTGTGTTCTTCAGCAGTATTGGATTTCACTCATGAGAGTTCTCTGAAGGTCTTGCAATCTCCTTCTTGTTCAGGATTGTTTTTCTTGTTCAGCACAGTGCTCTCGGGTGTATGTAAGTTCTTCGTGTTGTATATTCACACTTGCATGCCACTTCAATTGTTGCACGTGTACTGCATTTCAATCTTTCTTATATTCCACGAGTTCTGGAAGTAGGAATGATTCCCTTTTCATAGGTTCGAGATACGGTTTCCTGACATTCCAACAACTATCATTAAATAACATTAATTGAATTAAAAACAACAAATATGACCGTTAGCATTATTTAAATAATATTGACAAAAAGTTAAGAAACAGTGTCACAGTGATTATGGAAATGGTGTCTTCTTCACGGTATGTGGTTCACGGTTTGTCCTTCACGGTGTGTCCTTCATGGTGTGTGGGTCACAGTGTCTGGTCACGGTGTCTGGGTCACGGTGTCTGGTCACGGTGAGTCCTTCACGGTGTCTAGTCACGGTGAGTCCTTCACGGTGTCTGGGTCACAGTGTCTGGTCACGGTGAGTCCTTCACAGTGTCTCCATACTTAGACAAATATCTGTATTTGGACTTAGACAGTAATATACAGAACATGGATTAAGTTTAATCACGAGAGAGTAAAAGAGCTTGAATCATAAATATAAAGGTGTGATAATATATGTGAGAATTGTGATCATGCATGAGACTTGTAAATAATAAAGAGTAATTAACATCATAAGATTTTTTATCATTAAAACATGATGTGTAGCTATTATTGATATTGAAGAGCATTAGTAAGATGTGCAATGAAGATTGAGATTAATTAATAGTAATAAGATTTGTGATCATTAAAACATGATTAACACATGAGAAGTCCAACAATCTCCCCCTTTTTGATGATCACAAATCAGATATAGGCAGAATATAAATGACATGTAATATTAAAGATACTAGCATAGCAAAAACATTATAGAACAGACACTTGTAGTTTTTATCCCCCATTTAGACTATTATAGAACTGTCACATGTAGTTTTTCTCCCCCTTTTGGGATTATCAAAAAGTAGAGAGAATGAAATGAAAGCATTTGGCATTAAACAAAGGGTTCAGAATATAATAAAACATGAAACAACAAAAGACATCCCATCAAAAAAGAAAAATAGTCCTTAGACTCTTCAGGGATCCACTTTTCTTTGCCTTTATCAGCAGCAGGAGCTGGTGCTGAAGTAGAAGAAGGCAGATATGTGGTAGACAACGAGGGTAAGGGTAGACCTTCAAAAACAGATGGAGCCAAAGTAGGAGCAGTAGAAGATCTAGGCTGTGGTTGGTCAAGAATGACTGGCCAGATCTGAGAAAGAGCTTTGCTAACTGTCATGGCAGTTGAGGCTAAGGCAGGTAGACCAGGTCTAAGGGGTGCAGCAGCTGGAGCAACTATAACAGTACTCTGCACATGAAGATACAGATTCAAAAGATTGATGAAATCAGTAATGATTTCACCACTATATTTCATAGCCTTTTCAAAATCATCCTTATTCTCCAGAAATTTGTCCAACAATCTGGTGAACTCTGTAAGTTTCTAAACTTGAGCTTTAAAAGCTTGAGTCACCAGAGAGATTCTCAAATTTTCCACAAGATATCTAAAGTGATCTGTCATATCACTTTTAGAGAAAATCCTGGAGTGATACAAATCTATTTTCTTGGTGATCTCTTGTTTAGCATCATTGGCTATCTTAGAATGAATCCTAACCAAGTCCAATGCTCTATCACTATTCTTAATCACTTATGACAAATAAGATAGATCCAAGCCACTGAAGTCATTCTGAAATTCTTCCTTTATTATGGATCTCGGCATAGAATCATCCAAAGAAGGTGTTGAGAGCTGACCAGAAGTAGGTGAAGCCTTGACAGTTTCAGTTAGAACTTTGAGCTGTTTCAGAACTTTTTGCAGGCATCCAGTGTATTCATCTGTAATCTTATTCAGATTTTTCACAAGCTCTCTCATGCGTTTCAGCATCGTGGTGTGCCTTTTTCCAATATTCTCATCAAAAGAAAGTAGGTATGGATGAACTTGATACACAATCTCCCTAGCAAGGAGGGAATCATAAGACTCAGGAGAAACAACAACAGGTGCAGGGGCAGAAACAGGAGCAAACTCTGATCTCAAAGATAACTCATTCTGCAGACTTGCTACCATACTTTTCAGATTTTCAACATCAGCACTCAATAGCTTATTCCCCACTCCCACTTCTTGAATTTCTCGGATCATACTTGGTTGAATGTGCAAGATAATATTTTCCAAGAGAATTGATACATCTTCTTGACTTAACTGAGTCACTGGGCGAGGTTGAGTGGAGACAATTTTCTCAACTCCAACTAAAAAAGTCTCTCCAAAAACTTTCAGATCATCTTTGGTCACAAAGGAGTGATGCTCAGGTAAGGATGCAGGTAAAGGTAGAGGTTCAGATTCTGGTTGAGGTTCAGAGTCATCTTTAGACTCATATTCTGATTCAGATTGAGGTTGGGGCTCTCGTTCTGGTTCTGGATGAGCTAAGGACTTTAGTTGAAACAGAGAAGAAAGATTCATTCCAGTTGCAGTCACTTTCTGTGACTCATTCACATCATAAAAGCTTGGGAACTCATACCGAGAGTACACAGAAAAAGAGATACAAGGTTGAGAATCTTCAGTAGATCCAGTTTCCACAATATCAAGGTTTTGAGGTTCCTCCCCCTCAAATTGTGCTTCCCTTCTAGATTCTTGAGGTTCAGGAACATGGACAAGATCCATAGGATCATCCCTAATCTCTTCAGCAAACTCTTTCCTTGCCAGCTGAATGGAAATTTCCATCCTTTCTTCAGTAGATGGGATAATCTCAGGAACCGATTGTTCCACTGGATGAGCTTCCAGACTTTCTTCTTTCTCAACATAAAGATTCTCTTCAATAAGATCTGCCTCTAAGGTTTCTTGCTGTTCTGAAACAGGAAAAACCAATTTCATTGCAGCATTAGGATGGGATTCTTCCTCATGAAGAACAACTGAAGGATCTATAGTCCTTTCCTTTTCAACAAAAAATTCCTCTCCTTGAGGTATTTCAGGTTCTTCTCTAGGTGGTACTTCAGCTGTTACATCTTCTTGTTCTTCTTCTTCTGAATACTCAGCCACTTCATCTGGTTCCAAACCAGGATCAGCTAGGTTCTTAGGCCTTCTTGGATAGTCAACAGGATTAAAAATTTTATACATTTGATCACTATCCTCAACCCACTGCTTTTTCCAGGGATTCCAGCTAATCTTCATCCTTTTGATGATAGGCATGGATAGGTAGTAATCAAGATCCTCTAATTTTTATTCATTCGGTCCAACCATCCCTTTTGAAACTAACATAGCTAAAATCATCCTTGAATAAAATAGGGAGGTGGATTTGGAAGTTACTTTGATCAGCTCACAGATATGGTTGATAACATACTTAAACAGATTGATCTTATGGTCATTTTTCAACAGGTGAATTAGGAACACGTCCTGATACTTCATCACAGCAAAATCCCCTTTTCTTGGACTAACCAAATCCTGAAAAAACTTGAACAGAAGTCTTGTCTCCCCATCTAGTTCAGCAGCTATGACCCTTCGCTTGGTGCCATTTCCAGTTAGACTTTCCAAAGCAGTCTCCAGGTCAAAGATGTCGGTTGTTGGAGGAGGGTCTCTCTAGTAATCTTCACAAACTCCTTCATGTGGAATTCTTAGGCATGAAACCCACAAACTTGAAGAGAAAGAGCACTTCTGACCATCGATCCAGCTGGTCACCATAAAGCTTTCTCCAAACTCAAAAGATAACTTCACATACTGATAGAATTGAGATACAAGCCCTTGGGAAAATCAGTCTATTCTGTCCAGTGAACCATTCAAGCCATCCTTGTTCTCTTAAAACTTTCAAAACTAAAGATCTGCTAGAAAACAACCATTCAGGGCAAACCTCTTTTTCAGGTACAACTGTACGGCTTACCAGGTTTGGGTTTAGAGGTCCTTCGGGAGCTATCCTCGGAATCCTCTTTTGTTTCTTAGAGAGACGCTTCTCAGATGAAGGTGAGGATGGACGCTTCATCCTTGGAATTCACTGAAGGTTCAGGAGAGAGTTCGGGTAAGGAATCGAGTGAAACCCTTAAGTTTTATCATTTGGGAATGCCAAACATCATAAAAACAAAAACACGGGAAATCAAATAGCGGTGAAATAAAAATTACCGCGATACGGGTTAAAATAAGAATAAACATAATTAAAAAAAAATTCATGGTGAGACTGTGAGTAGGCATTATGGTGAGACAGAAAACTAGTCATCACGATGAGACAATTTATAGTCGTCACGGTGAGACAGTGACCATCTTGTGCAGTCAAGGTGAGACAGTGAGCATTTTATATAGTCACGGTGAGACAGTGAGTTGTCAGACCGTGAGCATAAAATAGTAACTTAGAAACAGTAAGTATGAAACTGTAAAGTAAAGTACAGTGAAGTATTAAACGTTAATATCAGTAGGATATTTACTTATGGTTAATCATACCAAGATCATGTATGATGTAGTCTAATCTTTCAGAATTTAATGGTTTAGTGAATATATCAGCAAGTTGATATTCAGTACCAATGAATTTCAAAGTGATATCACCTTTTTGATAATGATCCCTCAAAAAGTTATGTCTTACATCAATATGTTTTGTCCTAGAATGAGAAACAGGATTTTTAGAAATATTAATAGCACTTGTGTTGTCACAATTTATTGGGACATGTCTAAATTGATATCCATAGTCTAGTAATGTGTGTTTCATCCACAAAATTTGTGCACAACAACTTCCAGCAGCTATGTATTCAGCTTCTGCAGTTGATAATGCAACAAAATTTTGTTTCTTACTACACCATGATACTAGTGACTTGCCTAAAAGATGACATGTTCCAGAGGTGCTTTTTCTATCTAACTTACATCCACCAATTTAGCATCAGAATAACTAACTAATTCAAATGATTGTCCTTTGGGATAGAACAGTCCTAGATTGGGAGTATGCTTGAGGTATTTGAAAATTCTCTTTACAGCATTTAAATGTGACTCTTTAGGGTTTGCTTGAAAACGAGCACACATACACACACTAAACATAATATCAGGACGACTAGTAGTCAGGTAGAGTAGACTTCCAATCATTCCTCTATAAGTGGTTTGATCAACAGATTTACCATTTTCATCAAGATCCATCTTACAGGTGGTACTCATGGGAGTGTCACTACTTTTTGTGCTATCCAATCCAAAACGTTTTAAAAGATCTCTAGTATATTTACTTTCAGTTAAAATAATTCCATCATCATTTTGAAAGATTTGAAAACCAAGAAAGAATTTAAGTTCACCCATTAAACTCATTTAAAATTCATTTTGCATCATTTTAGAAAAATCAGTACATAATGTAGTTTTTGAAGATCCAAAAATAATATCATCTACATAAATTTGTACAACTAAAACATCTTTAGAAATTCGTTTTATAAACAGAGTAGGATCAACTATTCCTTTTGTAAAACCTTTAGAAATTATAAAAGTACTTAATCTATCATACCAAGCTCTTGGAGCTTGCTTTAAACCATATAAATCTTTTGATAGTTTGAAAATATGATTTAGAAAATGAGGGTTTGAAAATCCAGGTGGTTGTTCAACAAAAACATCCTCAATAATATATCCATTTAAGAATGCACTCTTGACATCGATTTGATATAGTTTGAAATTTAGATGTGCAGCATAAGCAAGTAAAATCCTAATAGCTTCTAATCTGGCTACTGGAGAAAAAGTCTCCTCATAGTCAATACCTTCTTCTTGACTATAGCCTTGTGCAACTAGCCTAGCTTTATTTCTAACTATGTTTCCGGATTTATCTACTTTATTTCTAAACACCCATTTTGTGCCTATTGTGAAAGTGTCCTTAGGTCTTTCAACAAGATCTCAAACTTTATTTCTTTCAAACTGATTGATTTCTTCTTGCACAACAATTACCCAAAATTCATCATTAATAGCATCATCAATGTTTTTAGGTACAAGCTGTGACAAGAAGGCTTGATGTTCAACCTGATTTCTAAGAGAAGCTCTAGTCTGTGTCCCTCTATCAATATTTCCTACAACAACATTTAAAGGATGATTCTTTAGAATTCTAGTTGATCTAGTAAAGGTAGGACTAGAAACTTCAGGTTCATCAACAGATTGGGAATCAACAGAAGCAGGTTCTGGAAAATTTCCAGAACTGGTTGTCTTTATAGCAGGTTTATTTGATTTGTCATTAAGGTCCAGAACAGATAAATCTTCTTCAAGATTTTCAAGAGATATTTTAGGCTCATGTGGATCAGTTTCATCAAACTTGATGTGAACAGATTATTCCACACACTTGGTTCTCTTATTGAAAACTCTATAGGCTTTACTAGAAATAGAATAACCTAGGAAAATTCCTTCATCACTCTTGGATGCAAACTTGTCAAGATTATCTTTTGTATTAAGAATAAAGACCTTACAGCCAAAGACTCTAAAATAGTTAACCTTAGGTTTCCTATGGTTCCACAACTCATAAGGGGTCTTCTTAAGAACAGGTCTGATCAAGAATCTATTGATAATATAACAACCTGTATTCACAGCTTCAGCCCAAAAGTAAATAGGCAGGTCATACTCATTTAGCATGGTTCTGACAATTTCTTGCAGGGTTCTATTCCTCATTTCTACTACACCATTTTGCTGAGGTGTCCTAGGGGTAGAAAAGTTATGACTATAGCCATTGTGTGAGCAATAGGATTCAAATTCATGATTCTCAAACTCACAGCCATGATCACTTCTTAGAGTTTTAATCTTAAGTCCACTAAGGTTCTCTACATATTTGGAGTATTTGACAAAGTAAGAACAAGCTTCACTTTTGTGAGCTAAGAAGTATACCCAAGTATATCTAGAAAAGTCATCTGCTAAGACATAGACATAGTGCTTCCCATTTAAGCTAGAAACTCTAGATGGTCCAAACAAATCCATGTGAACTAACTTGAGAGGTTGAGAAGTTGAGACTTCTTTCTTTGGTTTGAAAGAGATTTTGTGTTGCTTTCCCTTTTGACAGGGATTACAAACTTTGTCATTTGGAAACTCAAGTTTGGGTAGGTCTCTCACTAAGTTCTTCCTAGTAAGTTTTCTAAGTGAATGTATATTACAGTGTCCTAATATTTTGTGCCAAAGCCAAGACTCTTTATGAAAAACATTTAAACAAGTAATATTTTGCATGGCTAAAGAATTTAAATCAATAGCATAAACATTTTCATTTCGTAGGGTAGAAAATACTAAAGCATTTTTAGAATTAAAAACATTGCAAGAATAATTTTCAAATTTAACATTAAAACCATCATCACATAACTGAGAAATACTTAACAGATTATATTTAAGTCCATCAACAAATAAAACTTTAGAAATTAATACTGAGTCAGTGTTACCAATCTGGCCTAAGCCGATGATTTTCCCTTTATAATTATCACCAAAGGTGACAAAGCCTCCATCAATTCTGACTAAGCTTTTAAAGCATGAGAAGTCTCCTGACATATGTCTTGAACATCCACTGTCCAAGTACCAAGTCTTCCTACAGGAGCTCTTTAAGAAGGTTCCCTACAAAACAGATTTAGATAGGAAATGACTTTGGTACCTAGATTTTATTGGGTCCAGACAGGTTAGCTAACAAAATTTTAGGTACCCAAATTTGTCTTATGGGTCTCATAAAATTTGTAGAATCAACAGATTTTGAAAGATAAACCTTATTAGATCTGTAACTATGAATATAACTAGTTGAAGCATATAAATGTCCAGAACTAGAACTAGCAGAATTCTGTCCAGATTTAGGAATAAATCTATTCTTAGTAATTTGTCTCTGTCCAGGTTTTTAGCCTATTCTAGTAGTGTATTTTGGTGAAACTTGCTTTCCTAGCATTTGAGTTAGTGTATCCTTTCCATTTGTGAACTTCTCTAAATCCTTTCTAAGTTACTCATTAGACATTTTCAGTTCAGTGTTCTCCCTTAACAGTTTAGCATTTTTCTATTTTTCAATTGTAAATTCGGTTTTAAAAGTAGTAGTGAGAGCATGATGTTTATTTAATGATTTTGTATTTATCCTTAAGTTCATTTCATGTCTCTTCCAGCATATTACAATATTCAAACAATTCCTCACTAGTCATGTTTTCAGAATCAGAATCAGATTCTGCACTATCTTCAGAATAATAAGAATTTAAAGCAGGAGTATCTAAGGTTACCTCAGATGTGTTTGTCATAAAACACATGTTTGCCTTATTTCTGGTTTCAGTCTCAAAAGATTCAAATTTGTTGGAGCTATCCTCAGAAGCACTCCAAGTATCCTTCATAGCCTTTTTGTACTTACTGTCCTTGTAATCATATTTATTCTTGAATTTTAGATTTGGGTAGTCTGCTTTAATATGTCCTTTTCTTTTGCACTCATAATAGACAACTTCATCACTTTTATCTGGCTTTTTCCAATCCTTATTCCAATGTCCCTTATTGTCATACTTTCCTTTGTAATTTGATTTTCTGAAAAAATTCTTTTTACTATAAAATTTCTTAAACCTTCTGGCTATCTGATCCATTTCAGCATCACTATCAGAGTCTGAATTTTCACTGGTTGAACTGTCAGTAGGTAGTTTAGATTTATCTCTGTCCTTTCTCTTTGAAGCAGTAGTCTTGAAAGCCACTAATTTTCTCTTAGGTTCATCATATTCCTCTTTATTCACCTTGAGTTCTTCCTCATACATCATAAGCTTACCAATGAGTTCCTTGACAGGTAGAGAAGCAATGTCACATGACTCTCTGATTGAGACAGATGTGCCTCTCCATCGTTCTGGTAAACATCTCAGAATCCTCATAATTTTTTCCTTTGCTGAAACAACTTTACCAAGTGAATTCATTGTATTGACTATCTCATTAAACCTGGGATACATTTCAGAAATAGGTTCATCAGTTTTCATTTTAAAATTATCATATTTAATAGTATAAGTATTTAATCTCATTCCTTTAACATTGGTTGTTCCTTCATGAGAAACACCCAAAGTATCCCAAATTTCAAAAGCAGTTTTACAAGCAGAAATTTTGTTAAACTCTTCATCTCCTAAAGCACAGTACAAGGAATTCATAGGTTTACAATTATTATTGTAAGAAGTCTTTCTAGGTTCATCCCAAGTGGATCTAACAGTAGTGGGAAGTTTATATTCTGATTCTATGGCAGTCCAAATATCAAAACCCATGCTCTCTAAATGAATTTTCATTTTAAGTTTCCACTGAGCATAGTTTGTACCATTGAAGAAAGGTGTCCTGTTAGTAGCAACACCCTCTAGTCTATTATCCATAACGAGATTTTAGAAAGATAATTTAAAGAGATAAAAATTTAGAACTAACAGAAATTTAAGATCTTTAAAGATGCAACTAAAATCACAGTTAAAAAACAGAGTATCTCAAAAATATTTGAACAAAAACTAATCCTCTGATACCAAATATTGGTCGGAGTGGACACTCAAGAAGGGGGGTGAATTGAGTTCTAATTAAAATTTCTGTTAAAATATTGTCTAGTTAAAATCCCCCGATTTATAAAACAAGTTAAACTGTAGTGAATTTATACAGATTGTAAATGTTCACTTAGCTTCTCAAAGATTGATTAGGTCTTAGTTAATTTAACCACAAGGTCAAACTAACTTTTGAAGCTAACCTATTGATTTACAATAAGTGTAAACACTTGCTAATTTAACTATCAAAGTAGCTTCAAAATAGTTTTGTATTTCAAAGTAATAGCAGCAGAATAAATAAGATATATGTAGTATACTTTAAACTTAAATTAAAGATGCACAGTAAATAAAACAAGAGGTTTAGTCTCAAGACGATACTTAGTCCTCTCAAATATATATAAATTTGATCCACACCCTGGATCGGGGTTAACAACAATTTAGAAAACTATCCAGGCCATGCAGGGACCTCTACCACTGTTCTACGTGGGAAACAAAGCAAAGAACAGGTCACACAAGGACCTCTTCCACATTCGACGTGGGTAAATAGGAGTTAAGAGAATTTGAGTGAGGATTTTGATATCCTCTAGTTTAGTTCAGGAGACAGTGTGTGTAAAAGATATACAGAGTACACCACACTACTAAAAAGTTAATAAATACATCACGTAGAGAAGATAGATGAGAGTTTAGAAAGCTCTAGTGATTATCAATGTAGCTCTGGACTCGTTGGATTCAGCAGGAATGCTTCTGAGTCCTTCTCTGGTTTTTTTTGTTGAAAAACAGAGTGTTGTAGTTCAGCTTGTCTTCTTCAGGAGTGAGAAAGGTCTCTTGATTCGTCGTGTGTTCTTCAGCAGTATTGGATTGCACTCATGAGAGTTCTCTGAAGGTCTTGCAATCTCCTTCTTATTCAGGATTGTTTTTCTTGTTCAGCACAATGCTCTCGGGTGTATGTAAGTTCTTTGTGTTGTATATTCACACTTTCACACCACTTCACTTGTTGCACATGTAATGCATTTCAATCTTTCTTATATTCCACGGGTTCTGGCAGTAGGAATGATTCCCTTTTCATAGGTTTGAGATACGGTTTCCTGACATGCCAACAACTATCATTAAATAACATTAATTGCATTAAAAACAACAAATATGACTGTTAGAATTATTTAAATAATATTGACAAAAATTTAAGAAACAATGTCATAGTGATTATGGAAACGGTGTCTTCTTCACGGTATGTGGTTCACGGTTTGTCCTTCACGGTGTGTCCTTCACGGTGTGTCCTTCACGGTGTGTCCTTCATGGTGTGTGGGTTACGGTGTCTGGTCACGGTGTCTGGGTCACGGTGTCTGGTCACGGTGAGTCTTTCACGGTGTCTGGGTCACGGTGTCTGGTCACGGTGAGTCCTTCACAGTGTCTCCATACTTAGACAAATATCTATATTTGGACTTAGACAGTAATATGCAGAACATGGATTAAGTTTAATCACGAGAGAGTAAAAGAGCTTGAATCATAAATATAAAGGTGTGATAATATATGTGAGAATTGTGGTCATGCATGAGACTTGTAAATAATAAAAAGAGTAATTAACATCATAAGATTTTTTATCATTAAAACATGATGTGTAGCTATTATTGAGATTGAAGAGCATTAGCAATATGTGCAATGAAGATTGAGATTAATTAACAATAATAAGATTTGTGATCATTAAAACATGATTAACACATGAGGAGTCCAACAGAGTGTTTTGATTTCTCATGCTTTATTGTTCCTGATTTCCAAGATACTAGACTTTAAAGATCCTCTATTTTTAAAATGTAATGAAAAGTTATGTAATAAAAAGGCGGGATTCCATAGTTGGTATCAAAGGATAGTTTAGTTATTTATGGAAATTAGGCTATGAAAACTTTATGAAGAACCCTACAGAAAAGTTTAAATATAGGAAAAATTCCTGGTATTTTGGTGAGTATTGAGTAAGTGGTTTATCAAGAAAATACATCCCTATCTGGATATGAGCAAGTAGAGGTGGCTCTGGTACAGATGTACCTAGGAGTGAAAACTCTGACAAGGAGTTTCGGGCTTGACCTAAGGTATCCTGGTATACGACAACGTGCCTTGCTGCACTCTTGGTTATGACACTCCCGGGAGATATGTTTGTTCAATCACAAGCTTTTTATGAATCATTATAAAGGATTTATAGAGATATGTAATTGTTTAAAACATGAAGTTTTAAGACATAAAATCCTTTATAGTTAAAATATTCGTAAATCAAATAATTTTCTCACTAAGGTTTTATTCTTTTAGAAAATGGAGGGCAATAGGAGGAACCATGCAAATGGTGACCGTAATGGACCATGCATTGACGACCCTCTGATGGAAGCCGGAATGGAAACTTTCATGCGAATGATGAACCAACTAACTCAAGTTATGGGAAATAACTTGAATCAAGATGAGAGACCGATCTCACTACGAAGGGAACAACATTCTTTTGAGTCCTTTATGTGTCAACGACCACCAAACTTCAATGGATTGACCGACCCATTGATTGCTGAACAGTGGATCATCTCTATAGAGAAGATATTTTCTATGCTCTGCTGTTCAAAGAAAGAAAAGGTCACCCTGACTTTCTATCGCTTAGAGGAAGAAGATGATCAGTGGTGAGAACTGATTAAAAACACGAGGCCAAGAGTGGAGGTTGAATCTATGGAGTGGGAAGAGTTCAGAGGGATCTTCTTCAGTAAGTATTTCCCTCATTCCATGAGAACAAGAATGGAGAAGGAGTTTCTCGAGCTGAAGTAGAAGGAGAATGAATCTATGGGAAGCTATGAGATGAAATTCACAAGGCTTTCACATTACACCTCTAACTTTGTCATGGATCCAAATGGTAAGGTTGATAGATTCTTCGATGGAATGAGACCTCATTTATGGAAGAATCTAGCCAACCGAGACTATGATAGCTATGAGGAGATTGTGCGGAGTGCGATGAAAGTTGAATTGGAGTTTGGTGAGACGCAGTGGTCTCATAAATCTAATGACAAGAAGAGATCAATGGATCCAAGCTTAGGGAGGATCTTCAATCAGGGAAGAGGAGGAAAAAAAGTACAACGTCCCACATGTAATAAATGTGGGAAGAAGCATTTGGGAAACTGCCTGCTCGGGAGCGGGAAGTGCTACAAGAGTGGAAGAGATAGCCATATCGCACGAAATTGTCATAGTGAGGTGAAGCCAAAACTTCACAACACTAACAAAAAAGGGAATATGGTGTAGGCCCTACCTGATGTCCAATGCTATAAGTGTGGACAACTTGGGCACTTTTCCAATCACTGTCCAGATCTGAGGGCAGTGGAGGAGAATCACCATCAGCCTTAGCAATGGCCAAGGAAACATGGTCATACTTTTGAAATCACTACGGATGAATTTGAAGTGCCAAATGATGTAGTGTAAGGTACTCTTATTGTTCTCTCAAATCTAGCAAGTACTTTGTTTCATTCTGGTTCTATGCATTCCTTTATTTCCTCCAAGTTTGCAAAGAATTTAGAATCAACCCCCAATTTTCTAAAAGTAGAGTTATCAGTCAAGACTCCTAGTGGGATTATCCCAACATCATCAGTGTTTAGAAACTCTAGTATTTACTTTAGTGAGCATAATATTATCATAAATCTAGTAGTCATTCCCATGATGGAATTCAACATTATACTAGGGATAGAATGGATCTCAAAGTATAATGCTAAGATCAAATGCAGAAGTAAGGAAATCTCAGTAGTCTTGAATGGGAAACCTACAATTATCTTCCAAGGAGAGATTTATCAACCAGATATTTATCTAGAAGAACCTCCTATATCTTTCTTTACGGAGTCGATTAGTGAAGAAGAAGAAGGAAATGAGAGTTTAAGGATAGAAAATGTCCCCATCATCTAAGAATATGTTGACATATTTCTTGAGGAGTTTCCCAGACTTCCCCCATAAAGAGAGGTAGAGTTCTCCATTGAACTCATACCTGGATCTCATCCGATATCAAAGACCCCATATAGGATATAAAATGTGGAGCTAGATGAATTAAAGAAACAACTCCAAGATCTTTTGGAGAAGGGGTTTATCTGACCGAGTGTGTCTCCTTGGGGAGCACCTGTTCTCTTTGTGAAGAAGAAGGATGGATCAATGCGGTTATGTATTTATTACAGAGAACTGAATGAGATCACAATAAATAAAAAATACCCTCTTTCAATAATTGATGACTTATTTGACCAACTTCGTGGGGATCAATTCTTCTCTAAGATTGATCTTCGATATGGTTATCATCAATTGAGGGTGAAGAAAGAAGATATTCCAAAAATTGCCTTCCGATCAAGATATAGGCATTATGAGTTTGTTGTTATGCCCTTCAGACTGACTAATGCACCTGCTATTTTTATGGATTTGATGAATAGAGTCTTTAAATACTACCTTGATAACTTATTGATAGTTTTTATTGATGATATTTTGACATATTCTAAAATTCGCGAGGAGCATGAGGATCATATAAGGGTTATTTTGAAAACTCTATGGAAGGAGAGGCTTTTTAGGAAGTTCAGTAAATGTGAATTCTGGTTACAATAAGTTGCTTTCTTGGGGAACATTGTAACAAATGAAGGAATCATAATTGACCCTACAAATACAAAAGTTGTAGAGGAGTGGTCTCAGGCTACAACAATAACTGAGATTCGTAGTTTCCTTCATAGTTTCCTTGGATTAGTGGGATATTATAGGAGGTTTGTGAAAAAAAATTCACGACTTTATAATCTATTAACCAAGTTAACTCAAAAAGGGGTAAAGTTCATCTAGACAAAGGAGTGTGATGAAAGTTTCCAAGAGATGAAGAAGAGATTAGTTACTGCACCCGTGTTAACACTGCCCTCAAGTGGAGAAGGATTCGTTATTTTTAGTGATGCATCTCTAAAAGGGCTTGGGTGAGTCCTCATGAAAAATGAAAAATTCATTGCTTATGCATATCGACAATTGAAGAATCATGAGTAGAACTATCCTACGCATGATCTGGAGATAGATGCAGTCGTTTTTTCTCTAAAGATATGGAGGCACTATCTTTATGAGGATGTTTCCAATGCTTTCGTCGGGGCGCGCATGTCTGTATGCTTGAGTGCGACAGGTGCGACTTTGTTACCCCGCATTCCCAATTTCTAAAGGTGGAAGACATCCATTCCTTGTTCAGGGACGTTTTCTCCTTGATCGAAACGGGATGATGGGATGTCGGTTCTTCCTTCTGTGGATTCCTCCTCAGAACTCGTCACCTAGTCCAGGTCTCCCTCATAGATTTAATATGTTGTTCGTGAAACTCTTCCCGACGCCATATCTTCATGGACACCAGTTAATTACGTTGCTTCTATCAGGACATTCCAAGGGGTCCGGTCAGGGCAGCAACCTTCAGTTAGGGGAGTAGTCATTCTAGGCATCACTGGCGTGTCTGGATGCTGGGGATTGGTGTGTCTCTCTTATGTATCTTATTATAGGGCTTATCGAGGGCACAAAAGCCCAAGGAATCCCACATCGAACGTGGGGAATCATATGCCATAGGCATGTATCTGAGGTTTTTCTTAGCTTCCTTTGTTTAACATAGGGTATGCCGCAAGTTTAACGTCCAGTGGAGATGGATCAGACTGATCGGAACACTGATTAGAGTGGATCAGATGGAGGAACCCCCTAGAGGGAACACTGATGTTGGGGCCAGCACGTGGGCGGCTTCCCAAATGCTGTGGGAGGGAATGTGGTGGCATGATCTCACTGGGATGTGGCGGCCCGGGTAAGAATCGGGATGGATGATGGTTTTGGGCTTGAGCCTCAAAGAGACTTTCTACATATCCCCGTGACAGGGAATCAAAGTCCGCGTAGTTCATCTGGTGACAGATTACTGCCAAATGATCTTGAAAACGACTTACCGCTGAATGAGGTTGCAACAGCTTACCGTTGGATGGGGTCGAATCAATGTGAAGGAGGTTGGAACAACCGGGTGGTGGTGGGCTTGAACCTCAGGGAGGCTTCCTATGTACCATGCCTTGACATGGATCAAAGTCTCCGTAGTTTGGGTGGGTGTGTCGGCAAACTGATGTGAAGATGGATCTGGGGTCCGATGGGTGTTGAGCTTGAACCTCGTGGAGGCTTCCTACGTACCATGCCTTGACATGGATCAAAGTCCTCATAGTTCGGGTTGGGGGCTTGGCACACCGACATGGAGATGGTCAGGGCCAATGGTTGTTGGGCTTGAACCTAGTGAGGCTTCCTACCTACCATGCCTTGACATGGATCAAAGTCCCCATAGTTCAAGTGGATGGATGGGTGTTGGGGCTTACACTCTAGTCTGCCCAAGGTGTTGGTGAACTGACGTGAAGATAGTCCGAATGATCGGTGTTGGTGGGATTGAACCTCGTGAGGCTTCCTACATACCATGAATTGACATGGATCAAAGTCCCCATAGTTCGTGATGGGTGTGAGGGTTACACTCTTGGATGCCCAAGGAGTTGGTGAACCGACGTGAAGGGGGTCAGAACGACCAGGTGGTGGTGAGATTGAACCTCAGGGAGGCTTCCTACGTACCATGCCTTAACATGGATCAAAATCCTCGTAGTTCGGGATGGGTGATACAGTTTAACGTCATGCGGGACGAGGGTAATGTCATGGTCAATACTTACTCTAAGCCCACGTGAGTCATGCTCGGTGTGAGAAACAAGAGGCAGCAAAGGCCTGACGACCATGTCACGAAAGGTGCGTCCGTGGGAAGTGAAGTGGGGGCTTACGCATTGAGCAGCCCAAGAAGTGTCGGGGCTTACTTCAGGATGGAGGCCTGATGGTGACAAAGCGCAGCGGGAGAGGGATTTGGGACCAAATAAAGGAAGAACCCCATTCCCTATCATGCCCTCCACTGGCCTTGGCACCGAGGAAGTGAGGAGGAGCAAGGGGTGCTGCCTCCTGCAAGGAAAGCTAGGGGCTTACACCAAGGTGGCTGCCCTTCCCCATGGACAAATGCCACTCCAAGAAGGAGGATATCATCCCCTGTGGATACCATGGGGCATGGAGAATTCCCAAGGTGGGGGGACCCTGCGTACGAGGCACGAGCGAGGTCACAGTTTAACGTCATGTGTTGAGGACGATGGTTCTTGGAAGTTTAACGTTCTACAGCTTGGACAAGGTGGGTTCTCTCCACACCCCTAGGACTTACATAACCAGTACCCTCTACCCCTTGTTGGAGGGAAGGCATTGACAAGGCCGTGGCAAGGGGGTGTCGCGGAGCGAACCATCGAGGGGTACATGTTAGCATGACTATGCGAAGAAGAAATAGCCATTAGCGTGCCTATACGAAGAAGCATTAGGCGAATCAACGCAACGGGAGGTATCGTCCAGGGGACTTTGAAGTCACATTGTGCAAACCTAGAGGGTTGCACGGGAAAAGGATTTTCCAAGCAGAGGGGTCCATAGGCAGGGGCCTTGTGGATCTCTTTTTCTCCGTGTTGCGGAGGGCACTTACGAAGGGGTTTGCTTTGCAAAGTGGGGTGCCTTAGCCTTAGCATGGACTCGCGGAGCAAAGGTGCCTCATGAAGCAAGGTGTCGGGAAGCAATGTGCTTCACGAAGTACAGTGACCCTACCTTAGCATGTGGATCATGTGTACATGAAGGGTGTTCCACGAAGCATAAACACTCTGCAATGACCCAGGTCCCCGTGGGGACCCCCTTACTTCGCGAAGACCCTTAGGTTTTGCGAAGGGCATCCCTCTTAGAAGAGGGGATCAAAACGGGACGAAGGGGAGGCACTTCACGGAGCAGAAGTACCTCGCACAGCTCATGGTTCACAGAGCGGAAGGATACTTCATGATTCGGGATATGGGAATCCAAAAGGTCAGATTTTCCATCCATTGGGATCAGGGGGATCCTAGTATTTATAGGCAAGAGGCGTTGTAGAGTGGAGCTGACGCGGCGTGAAGAGGAACATGGTCGCTTCGCGGTGGGTTCGCGAACGTCAAATTTGTTCACGGAGCGTCCCGCCTCCTTTGCTTCGCGGTGGGTTCGCGAACGTCAAATGCATTCATGGAGAGTCCTGCCTCCTTTGCTTAGCGGTGGGTTCGTGAACATCAAATGCATTCACGGAGCATCCCGTCTCCTTTGCTTCATGGCAGACGCGGTGCTGGGGGGACTCCACGAAGTGGCTTCGCGAGGCAGTCCGTGGGGCATTCTTTGGGCCTCTTCTTTGTTCCGAATTTTGGCGCCAACAAATTACCCCCTCAAACTTGGATCTGTGGAGAGATCAAGGGTCGAATTCTAAGGGAAATCGCTAAAATCCTCAGCCGTTCGTGGTGCTGAATCATGAAGAGGGCTCGCGAGGCGGATCAGGAATGCGGGGGCCGAGTGCGCCGCGAAGCTCGGGGTGGATTGGACGCT
This sequence comes from Viscum album, assembly GCA_963277665.1. Lineage (NCBI taxonomy): Eukaryota > Viridiplantae > Streptophyta > Magnoliopsida > Santalales > Viscaceae > Viscum > Viscum album. The sequence continues at coordinate 1,805,642,437 of OY728148.1, read as the reverse complement.
CTACGAAGCTCTGAAGGTTGTCGCTTATAAATATGGGGCATACCATCTCTTTTTTCCTTTCCCTCCTCCATGATCTTGTCTTCTTGTGCTCTCGATTCTTGAAGTTCTGCGTACTTTGCGAGTGATCTCTACGAGGCATACACCCCACACCAGTTTTCTAGGAAATTCCAGTGCCTACAGCGGCTGACCCCACAGGTCTACCTGGGGGTGCGCTATGAGGAGCACCTGTGTGTGATGAGGAAGATGTGGCTCATGTTCACATGGGAAGACGAGAAGATGCGGAATGTATTGCCTCCACCGACCACTGTCCTTGGGCTGATAAAAGAATATGCCCAGAGCTGGGAGGTGGCCTATCCAGGGGAGATGCTGAAGCGGCCAACCGTCCTGGTCGGTGAGGGTGAGCTTCCCCGATCTCAGGGTCGAGGCCGGAAGGCGACAAGGGCATCCCGTAGTGGCGGGGCTGCCGTAGCGGCGCCGCCCACACCAGTTGAGGGGGGAGCAGTAGTAGAAGATTCTACAGCGGCAGGGGAGCCAGTGGTCCCAAGAGAACAGAGTCATCCAGAGGGACAACCACTGAGGGGATTCTGCAGGATCTCTACTCAGGCCCTGGGGAAACGGTTGTGCCATATTGACATGCTAGAGGATGCTGTCTTCCCGGAGGCCTGGGACATCTGGGAAGCCAACTGGAAATTCCTCGGCCCATCTGAGTTATGGAAGCACCTTAATCACCTCGGGATGGACTTTCTGGGAATTGGCCCTATTAGGGCCGGTTTTGCAGTATCCCAGGCAGAGGCGTAGCAATACATAGCTGAGCTGGAAGATTTCATCCACTCCCGGGGTGCCCTGCACCCGATGAAAGACCGAGTCAGGGTGCTGTTGGGTCGCACGGTCCCTCTAAAACTGTCATCCGCTGACCTGAGGGAGCGCTTCCCCCTGCCGGAGGAATCAGACGATTCCTCCTGGAGAGACGAGGCTGGTAGAGAAAGTCCGCCGGAGGAGGGTAAATTTGGCGACCGGTCCTCGGATCTTGAAGATTTAACGGAGGATCTTGAGGTAAAATCCCAATTTCCTTCTTTAGAGTTTGCCCTTAGGTTACCCTAGATTCCTTATCAGCTTCTGTACTGTGCAGGAGGACCTTGTGCATAGACCTCATTCCCGCCCTTCAGTGGGTGCCAACACGAGACCTTTTGGATCCGCGCCTGTGGATGCATCATCTTCTTTGTCTGGTGGGGCTGGGACAGTCGAGGCAGCTCCCTTGGAGTCTCCAGACCTGCCAACCATATATGGGGGGCCATGTCTCGGGGTTCCAACGACATCGGCCCAAGAGCAAAACCAGGTATTTGACCTCTATAAGTCTTCTTTACCGAATTCACAACTGCTGTCCCCTGACCATGTTAACTGACATTCAAATCCCCTTCTTGGCGTGTACAGTCCTTCAATTGGCCTGGGCTGCTGCAGTGAAGTTGGTCTGGGCTTATGGTAGTGCCCTTCCCTAGGGAATGCCAATGGTCATGGAGGTGGACATCCAGCCTGACCGAACTGCAGCGTTCCCGATCACTGGAGGGGGTGCCAGTGGGACTGCGCCCGAGGTTATCGAGGTGGGATCCGATGATGAGGATCAACCAAACGATTCATGCCCCACCACGCCTGATCTGATGCTAGATGTGGACCCGGCTGAGGAGTTCCTGGGGGCATTCCCTGCATACGAGCCTGCCAATTGCGCCGACTGGGATGAGACAGCCTCTAATGAGGAGGATATAAAAATAGTCCATCACCAATCGTGGAAGCTGATCACGCGCTTCATCAATGACACCCCCAAGTGCTATGGTTGGATGAGATGGACAGACTTCGCTCGCGACTGTGCGAACTGTGTGATGGGGGAGTGGATACCCAGCACCCTCACATGCTCCTCTGAGATCTCATGGAAGAGAAGATTCAGAAGTATGACCATGGCCTCAGTGTGGGCTGACAGTGGAGGAAGGCGATGAACATCAAGAGGATCCAGAAGGATGAAGATGAGGTCTAACGGCTACAGAATCAGGCGGACAAGTACTTGACCTCCCTCAATGTGCAATCTGAGCTAATATTACGATTGAAGGCCCAGCTGGCAGCAGCCGAAGAGGGCCTTAAGTGAGCTTTTGGGGAGATGATCACCATCCGGGATGACGTGGAGCGGGCCCATATTGAGGCCAACGAATTGCACCCTTTCGCCGTCGAGGAGGAGCGGGATCTGAACAAGCGGCAAAAACTCCTAGACGCCACCAGCCATAGGGTAGAAAAGCTTCTTTGTTCCTTTGACGAGGTCAATCCATCCATGGGGGGAGTTGAATCCTGGGTACTGTAATGATTACAAACCCTTAAATGTACTTTCATGCTTTGATTGTTTGAATGTCGTAGCACGCATGAGTTCCATTGTTTACATTGGTTTACTGCACCCTTGTGATGTTCGCGGAGTGTCCAACGATCATTCCCTAAGCTCATGTGGTTCGAGCCTGATGTGAGAAACAAGGGGTGACCACTTAATCACCCCATCCAAACGTAGGAGTGAAAAACAATCTTCGAGCATCCAGGGTTTGGACAACCGATCCAGATTTCTAGGAGATGGGAGAGACCTGACTGGAGAATTAAGCTCCCAGAACAGCCAAATTACTGTTTTCCTAGTGTGCTCTTGTGAACAAACGGGGTAATGCCAGGGGCGCTGAAATCGATACGAACAGATAGGAATGGGAGGTGTGAATCACGATAACCAGGATTCAGAACATTATGGGGGTGGTGTGACAATAAAGAATAACTGTTGACCGCATTCGAAATGTAACATTCTTATTGTATTATCCTGGAGTGGGGATAACAAATGAGGGTCAACTGTTGACCATGTTCGAAAAATGGGACCTGTCACAAATGACATTCGTTAGTCTTCCAGAATGTTGGCCTAGGACAATAGGTGGGCCATAGTCTGAGCATCCATACTGTTAGTGGGTTCCTCGAGACGTGAAAGAGGACAAGGGTCCAAATAAGGGGCACACAAAGCATGGAATGTGGAGTGAGGGTTTGTTTGAACAGAATCCAACACTCTTGAAATTACGCCACTGTGGTGGAAGAACACTGGATGGACGCATCGGTTTGATCATGGATCATTCATTCTTTAAGACAGGGCCTCTCTGGCGAGGGAGTCGTTGCTTCCCAATTTCATCTTGGGGCATCTCGAACTTGTTCAGGGCAGGGTTGCAGTTACATGGTTCCCCACAAGGGGTTAGTCTAGGGGACAGAAATGAGGAGGAATAGGACTTATGATTCTTGGGGATGGACCCTCGGCGAAATACCAGGGTGTCTTTACATATCCCATGAGGATGAGAATCAATCCATACATAGTTCTAGAATCACAGTTTAATGTCATGTGGGATGATGAAAATCCTAGATGCGCCGATGTACATCCTACCAAAACTATCAATCCCACGTGAGTCATGCTCGATGTGGTAAACAAGAAGTAGTGGTGGGACTTTACCAATATAGGAAGGGGCATGTTAGGGCGAAGGTATTCTCGGTGAATACCGGCCCAATGATGCTAACCCATCCATGTAGCCCACCTAGACATGCAAAGAGGTAAAGCCGAGTATGTCGGAATTCCACTTGAACATGAGGAAGTGGAAATGCGTGAATCATGACGCTCGAAATCTGGACCATAATGATGGCGTCGTGACGATGGAGGATAACTGTTGACCGTGGCGGAAATGCAGCATCCACATCGCGTTAGCCTGGAATGGGGACAGACAAATGAGGGTCGATCATTGACCATGTTCGAAACATGAGACCTGTCACAAATATCGTCAAAGATCCTTAGGGACGTTGGCCCAGGACGGTAGGTGAGCCGATGCGGATGGGACCAGGCCGTTAGGGGGTCCCTTCGGATATGGAAGAGGATGAGGATCCAAATAGCGAACTCATAAATCTTGGACATGGAACGGGGGGAATGTCCCCATGAAAATTCCACACTTCGGGCTCTTTGTCAAAATGCATTTGAATATGGAAACGAGACGTATTAGATAGAGGTATTCGAGTCCCTTACCATAAGGAGATCTTAGTTTAGGGTCGTAGAACTCGGACCATGGATGGTAGGAAATGCGGGAGACACATGGTGGGGTAATTACAAAAACCCGATGTGAATGAGAACCAGGGGTTCTGACCACCATGTGTTCCTTGGAGAGGTTTTAGGCCGAGGGATTGAAAACGAGAGTCGAACTAGACCTAAGGAAAAGTGAACATGCATTCCTAAGTACCCCATGAGGACAGGGATCAAGCTGTACGTAGTTCTTGAGGTGGCACGGTAAGGTACCAGTGCCAGTAGAAAAAAAGGGGGGTGTAAGGGCATGACCCTCACACAAAAAGAAGCGGTATTTGATAAATCTTGTTTGTCCTTTAAGGTGAGTGGTTTTTTGTGTGAAGCAACATACCTAGGGTAGTAGGCCCTGGCATCGCCACAAGAATCAAGCCATAGCAGGCATTGAAAAATGGTATGGCGTGTAACCAATACCAAACATGGTGTCCCCTTGAGTGAGAACATCACGATGCAGTGCCATTTTTCATCGTGTGGCCAGGACGATAATGTCACAGTTTAGGGTCATGTGATAGGACCGAGCGACATAGTTTAAAGTCGTATGGATTGGACATGCAGGAATGCGCACGACGTGGTACAACATACTCGACGTGAATGAGGACATAATCCTACACTACACTATACGCAATTCCGAGAAAGGAGCCTCAGGCCAAGGGGACTACATAGAGGTAAGAGGGCAAAGGGGGAGGAGAAAATAGCTCCCAACTGAGCTGGACCAAAAAACTAGAGGTCTAGGTGGTCTTACGTATCCCATAAGGATGGAAATAAATCCACACATAGTTCTTAGATGAGATATTAGTTTATGGTCTTAGAGCTCATACCATGGATGGAGTGAAAACCCTCCAAGTAAGTGCAGACCTCAACCCGATCCCTAAGCCCACGTGAGTTAAACTCGGTGTGGGAAACAAGGGAGGAAGATGTCTTTTGCAATACCTGGAACACACACCAAAGGGAAATAGGTACAGAGCCCCGAATGATGCCCCTATTGCGGCTTTGGTCCTCCTAACGCGCAGATGCGCACTGAGGAATAGTACCAAGAGTTTCGAAGTTCTACTTGGACATGATGAGGTGGAGAAGAGTGTGAATCATATAACTGACACTTTGGTATTAATGGGGTTGGTGTGGCGATGGAGTATAATTGTTGACCGTGTTCAAAACATAGTATCCATATCGCGTTAGCCTGAAGTGGGAACAACAAATGAGCATCGACCGCTGACCATATTCACAATGTGGGATTTGTATCAGCTTGTTGTCTGTGACCCTCGAGGATGTTGGCCCGTAATGGTAGGAGGGCCCTTAGGCCTAGCATCCATGCCATTCAGGGGACCTTCCGGGTGTGAAAGGTGATGGAAGCCCTAATGAAGGGGAACATAAAGCCTGAAAAGCAGGTGGAAGCATGTCTGAGCAGAGTCCGACATTCCAGGTACAAAACCAGAGTACCCTTAGGTACATTGATGAACCACCGAAAAGGGGCGATGAGGGTGTTCAGGAGGGAGAGGTACACGACGTGGTTGTTACAAGCCTGACGTGAACGAGGAAATAATCCCATGCCACTCCATATACTCTCCTCTTTGGGGAAGGGTAGGCCAAGGGGCCAAGGTGAAATGGAGATTCCCGGGAGATGGGGCTGGACCCGAAGTCTAGACATTCGGGTGGTCCTACGTATCCCATAAGGGTGGGAATCAATCCACACGTAGTTCTTAAGGACACCTGAGGGTAAGATACCCTAACAAGGGGGGTTTACATCACGACGAACAACCCAACGTGAATGAGGACATAATCTCACACCACACCGTACACTCCCAAAAGAGAGAACCCAGTCTAGGAGCCCGAAAAGGCCAAAGTGCCTGAGGCTGGACCTCAGTCAGAAAGGCCTGACCAGTTTTCAGTTTAATGTCTTACAGTGAGGACGAGGGCCGGGGGCCCGAGAAGGCCAAGGGGCCTGAGGCTGGGCCTCAGTCAGGAAGGCCCGACCAGTTTGCAGTTTAACGTCTTTTAGTGAGGACGAGGAGGGTAGTAGGATACCCCAAATAAGGGAGGTGTACGACATGATGACTAACCCGACGTGAATGAGGACATAATCCTGCACCACACCGTACACCCCCATAAGAGAACCTGGGTCGGGGCTCGAAAGGCCAAGGGGCCTGAGGCTAGGCCTTGGATGAAAGGCCATATTCCCCTCTTTCCTAAAGGGAGTTCATCACTTGGAGATACAATAGGGCATAATGAACCACTTCACTCAATGTTTGGGACATCTTGGGGTGGTCCTAACAATCCAGGACAACTGTTGACCATGTTCGAAATGCATCGTCCCTATAGTGACCTGAACTGGGAGTAACAAATGAGCGTCGACTGCTGACCACATTCAAAATGCGGGACTTGTATCGCCTTGTTGCTCAAAATCCTTGAGGGCGTTGGCCTGAAGTGGTAAGAGAGCCCTTAGTCTTAGCATCCATACCATTCAGGGGCCCTTCCAAATGGGGAAGGTGATGGAGTGCCAATCAAAGGAGTGGGTGAAGCATAGCCGTACCCATCTATGAAAGAGGAGAACGTCTCCAGGGAGCGAGACATATGACCAGATTGAGGTTAGCTCGACGTGAATTGGGGAAAAAGTCTGCACCTATCCATATGTCTTGACCCGAGGGGAAGATTCTGGCGTTTGGTCTGGGCCAACAGATGAAATGTCTGGGCGTTCCTATGTATCCTATGAGGATGGTAATCAAGCCATATGTAGTTCTTGAAGGCCATGTAGTTTAACATTATGCGGTGAAGACATGGGAGAATAGAAGAACGAGAGTGGGCATGTGGTGCGACCATTATAATCCTTGTATGAGTGGGGCTAAGTAAGCCTACACCGTATCATGTGAGGATCCTCTGAGAAAGCTATACCCAGGGGGATAGTCAAAGAGAAGAGTCTGGTCTAGGATCAAGAAAAAGTGTCTGAGTGTTCCTACGTATCCCATGTGGATAGGAATCAAGCCATACGTAGTTCTAGAAACGCATTTTAACGTCATGCTGGATGATGTGCAGTTTAAAGTAATGCAGGACTAGACAGTTTAAGGTCACGTAGGACCAACGTGCATTTTAGGGTCATGCAGGACCATCCAGTTTAAGGTCATGCAGGACCATTAGGCTCAGGAAAAGTATTTCTTGAGGAACTTGGCATTGGTGGGAGGAGTTATATACGCACCATCCGTGGTCACCAAGGAGTATGCTCCATTGTGGTAAACCCTGTGGACTATGTAAGGTCTTTCCCATTTGGGCTCTAACTTGGATGGTTTCCTGCCAGGGATCATTAGTGCTCGGAGGGCCAATACCAGGTCGCCTTGCAGAAAAGAGTGGAGGCGAACCTTCTTATTAAAGGATCTAGCCATCCTATTCTGATGCCTTTCCAGATTGTGTAGGGCACGAAGCCTATTCTCATCAAGTGCTTCCAATTCATCTAGACGGATTTCAACCACCTTATCTGGCGCCTGCTGGTCATAGACCACAGTACGTAACGAAGGCAGCTAAATCTCGATGGGTAGGACGACCTCAGCCCGGTACACTAGGGAATATGGAGTCACCTGGGTGGAATTGCGAGTCGTCGTCCGATAAGCCCAGAGGGCGTTGGGGAGCTTGTCTGACCAACTCTTCTTGTTCTGGCCAACCATTTTCTGCAAAATGTTAGATATGGTTTTGTTGAACACCTCAATCTGTCCATTTTCCTGTGCGTGATAGCGGGAGGTATGGTTTGAACGGATATTGTACTTGGTGTACAATTTCTTTAGCTCGGCTGCTCGGAAGTTGGTGCCGTTATCGGTGAGGACGACATGAGGGACCCCAAACCGGTGGATGATGTTGGAGCTCACGAAGTCAACGATAGAGCGAGAATTGACCTCCCTGAGAGGAACTGCCTCTGACCACTTGGAAAAGAAATCCATGGTGGTCAGGATGAACCTGCACTGGCGAGCTGTCGCCGGTGGGTATGGTCCCACGACATCAAGTCCCCACACCGCAAATGGCTAAGAGTACTTGGTGGAGTGGAGAGGTTCTGGAAGCCGATACAGGAAGTTAGCATGAACTTGGAACGTGTGACATCTCTTGTCAAACTCAATACAATCATGGATCATAGAGGGCCAGAAGTACCCCAGTCTCTGGATTTGGTGAGACAGTTTCGGCCTAGCCTGGTGGGCACCACAGGAACTGGCATGAACCTCTTGCATGACATGTAGAATCTCGAATCCTTGGATGCAGTGGAGGAGAACACCATCAAATCTATGCTTATAGAGGATTGACTCCAGGCTGGGATCACACTGGAGGGTAAATTGCAGCGCGCAACGTCGGATTCGCTCACGCTCGACCCGATCAGCCAGGAGGCAACCATTTTGGAGATACTTGACAAAAGGGGCTCTCCAGTCAAGAGGCACTTCAATCACTACATCTGAAGAGCCTAGTGGTCTTGACGTGGAGGATCCAGTGGTAAGATGGCTTACTCGCAGGCTGTCGTCATCCTCTGGGGTGATGAGGGTAATGAATCTCCGGTGTGCCACATGTATAATTAGATCATCCTGCTCGGGCTCTGCAAGTGATGCAGTTAAGCTGGCCAAGGCATCCGCTCGACCATTCTGTAACCAAGGGACATGGGTAACCTCCGATTGAGAAGGTAACTGGGCCATTAGATGAAGGGTGCGCTCCAACAATGGTGCGAGCTCTGGCTTTCTGACAACATATCCACTGTTTACTTTCTTGATGACTAGCTCGGAATCCCCTTTTACATGTAAATGGGGCACATCGATCTCGAGGGCCAGCTCGAGGCCAGTGATAAGAGCCTGATACTCTGCCTCGTTGTTGGTGCAACCATCTATCAATAGGAATGAGTATGGAAATATGGCTTGTGCCGGGGTGATAAAGACGATACCCAAGCCTACTCTGTTGAGCCTAGGATCATTGAGCCTGCTACCAGTTGGGCTCCGGGAGGCACCATCAAAGTGAATTTTCCAAGATGGGACGGCTTGATCGACCGAGAGGATTGCCTCATCAGGAAAATCCAGGTCTAGGGACCAATCCGTGGAGGTTGGATGGGTATTTATAAAGTCTGCCAATGCCTTCCCCTTAATAGTCTTCTGAGGTACGAACCTGATATCGAACTGCTGGAGGATTACCGCCCACCGCACTAATCGTCCAGTCAACATGGGGTGATTCAGAATGTACTTCAGCGAGTCTACCCGAGAGACTAGATGTACCTCATGGTGCTGCAGGTAATGTCTCAACTTCTGCACTACAAATATGAGTGCAAGGTAGCTCTTCTTAATGGGGGAGTATCTGGTCTCTGTATCGAGAAGCATGTGGCTGAGGTAGTAGAGACTGTTCTCTGTCCCCTTGTTGTTCTTCTGGGCGAGAAGGGCACCGAGAGATCGGTCCAGGGTGGTGACATAGAGGACCAGCAGCTTCCCGGAGATGGGTGGCATCAAGACCGGAGGCTGGAGAAAGTATTTCTTAATTTCCTCGAACATAGTCTGGAACTATTTATCCCATTCGTAGGTGGAGCCTTTCTTCATGATCCGGGAGAAGGTATTACACTTGTCGGTCAGATTCGCAATGAATCGGCGTATGTAGGCTAAGTGGACTTAGAGACCTCGAAGCTCCCGAATATTGCTTGGGGGAGGCATCTGGATGATTTCCTTGATCTTCTCTAGGTCGATCTCGATGCCTCAGTACCTAACAAAAAATCCAAGAAACTTCCCGGAAGTGACCCCAAAGGCACACTTCAATGGGTTCATCTTCAGGTGGCGAGAGCAGAGGAAGCCGAACACTTTCTTAGGGTCCTTGAGATGGTCCTGGCGCTGGAGATATTTGACTACCAGATCATCCACATAGCATTCCACCAATTTCTGAGTATTGGCTTGAATATGCGATGCATGACCCACTGATAGGTGGCACCTGCATTCTTCAGGCCGAAGGGCATAACCTGGTAACATAAAGTACCTTGGGGAACCCTGAAAGCCGTGGACTCTTCATCCTTGGGGGCCATCCGGATCTGATTATATCTAGAGTAACCATCCATGATGGAGAGGGCTTGGAACCTGGCTGTAGCGTCGATCAACAATTCTATCACCAGAAGGGGAAAATCATCCTTTAGATAGTGACAGTTGAGATCTCAGAAATTGATATAGACTCTGATCTGTCCTTTCTTCTTTCTGAATGACACAATGTTGGCTAACCACTTGGGGTACTGGACCTCCTTGACGAAGTTGTCTTTGATGAGCTTGTCAACTTCGACCTCAACCATGACACCATGAGAAGGGTGCATCTTTCTGGGAGGTTTCTTGAACCTGTGATGGTTTTTCGGGAGACCGAGATAGTGGACAGCTACCTGAGGATCTAGTCCTGGCATCTCATCATAACTCTAGGCAAACACGTCACGGTGATATTTAAGGAAGTTCACGTACCACTGCTGCTCCTCGAGGGACATAACGGCACTGATCAACTTGGGTCTCGGATCTACCTCGCTACCAAGTTTCACCTGTACCAGTTCATTGACCATGGTAGATACACCTTCTTCAAAGGTGGGAGGAGCGTCCTCCAAATCCTCTTCTTTGCTTGTGGAGGAGGTATTACTAGCAGGTGAGGCTTCCCCTTGTTCGGAGGAACCTGACGGGAGGCTGGTACCAACCTGGACAGCAGTGGGCAGCGCATCAGGAGATTCACGCACCGCTGAGACCATAACGACGAAGGCAGTCGATCCGATCCCATCTGTTCTTTAGCCCAAGGGGCCACGCTTGATGACATCAAAGTAATACTGGCGCGTCGGCTTGAGCCGGTTAATTCTAGCCTAGTGGAATAGACACATATTATGTACTGCCGTTTCCATGGGGCGGATGTCCCGATACCGTACAGGGGTAGGAGGTTCTGGGATCACCTGATCCTGGTCTGTGTAGGAGTACGAGGTGATTTTCCACCGTTGCTTAGACTTGGGAATATGCCTTCCTCTTGTACTAGAGACAACAAAGCATTGCCCCATGTCGGGGGATGTGGCCTCCAATTGATGGATTGGGAAGATGTAGGTGTCATCCAGACCTGCCCAGGGGTCACTTGTGACTGGGGCGGGCTCAACCTCACTTGCCAGAATCTTCTTGTCTTTGCTCTTGTAATAGTCAGCATCCAGATAACGGGCTTCACAAGAGGCGAAAGGGGATGAATCACCTTGGAGTACACCTAATAGACCATTAAGGGAGTACTTGAGGCACTGGTGATATGATGAGGGGACTGCCGCGTGCAGATAGAGCCATGGTCTACCCATCAATGTATTGTACGCGGTGTCCTGGGAGACGACCATATATTCAGTATTAGTAACTAGGCCACCGAAATGGGTCTTTAAACAGATCTTGCCGACCGGGGTATACTCTATCCTATCATATCCCTGGATCCTTAAATCAGAGGGAGTCAGGTCATCCTCGGATAACCCCAGATTCCACAGTGTCCGTGTCGGGATAAGGTTGATCCCAGAGTCGATGTCAACAAGACAGCGGCGAACCTCCACGCCATTAAATTGGCCGGTGATATACAGTAGGAGGATGTGACCCTGTATGAGAGAGCCTTCATCCTCTCCTAAGAACTAAATGATGGCCTGACATTCAGCGTTCTCAACTGCTTCAGCATGAAAGGATTCTGCAGCTGCCACCTCCTTCTCAAACTGGAGGGGGCTCCTTAAAGCCTCAGCAAGTGATTCGCGCATATCTAGCGACCAGAGAAGGGATTCAAGGATGGAAAGCCTCACTGGGATGCTGGCAAGGTGCTTGAGGACATCGTACTTCCGCACCAGGCACGAACTTCTGCTTACGGGAGGCCGATATATGATTGGAGGCATGGCGGGTCCTGTCAGCTGGTTGATGCTGGGTACGTTCCGCTGTTCACTAGTCGAAGCATGAAGAGTAGCTTCTGGATGAGGTCTGAATGACTAAGGTTGACCCGTAGTGGGGTGAAGCTGGTCGCGGTATGGCCAAAGTGTCTCTTCCAGATCCAGTAACACAAATGGTGGTGGATGAGGTCCTGACAACACTAGATGAAGAGGCTGCGAGTGCTGAGCTCTATGCTGGGCCTGCTATCTGGTCTCAGTGGCATGCACAACCTAGATGGAGGTGCCAACTGGCATGCCCTGACGACCCATATAGCCACGGCTCTGCCGACGTTGGCATTGACTGGGGACGTTGGGGAGGTTCGCCTGGCATTCCCCCTCATCGGGAGTCATATAGGGGTTTACCAACTCGATGATGTTAACCGAAGGATACCCTTGAATGTCACTTGAAGAATCAAACACCACTGGGCATATTCTAGGAGGTATCCCCATCTCAGGGGGCATGAAGTCGCCGATAGTGCGGGATGGTGATGACATTGGTGGGGCGCGTTGCTTTTTCTTACGCCACCGATGCTTGCTCTTCTGAGAAGAGGCCAGCTAAGATGATGACGCAGAAGTGCTGGCCGCGGCTTCTGAAGGCTCCGTATGATGTAGTCATACCCGAATGATGCCATGGGCGTGGTAAAGCGTCTTACGAGCCATCCAGTCGTTGTACTTATGGGATCCGCGGTTGGGAACCTGCTGCCACTCACCTTCGCCGTCGCTACTGCTATCTGACCTCACGAAGACACCCGCCACTTGTGTCGGGGTCGGGCCCAACCTGACTATGTTGTTATCGACCTGGTCTTGTATCCAGTCCTTAAACACATAGCAATGCTTGAGGGTGTGCCCCAGAATCTGATGATAGGGGCAGTAGTTAGGGCGATCGGTGAGATTCACCTCTGTCGGCCTTCTGCACTTAGGAAAGCGTACAATCCCCAGCTCTAGGGAACTACGAAAGTAACCAGGGACCTGATTCTCATTGAACGAGTAAGTCTAGTGTCTTCTTTCTGATAGGGAGCCCTTAGAGCCTAGCCTTGACAAGGAGCCAGAGGGGCCTGTCGAGGAGGTGGACCCTGATTGTCCTGCCAGGGCGGTGGCGGCGCATTATGCGAGAATGCCTGCCAATTTTGAGGACGTTGCGGAGCCAAAGGCTATGCCTGAGGTGGAGGGCCTCTACGAGGATACGGAGCTGGTGCTACTGGTAGAAATTCTAGCTACTTGGGGGCTTCTATTTGGGCCACCGCAGCGGTCTCGGCTCTAGTATCTCTCCTTGCTAGGATCACAGGGGGCAGCGGACGTGTCTGACTAGCCTGTTGCAGAGCTTCTTCGAGGCGCTAGGCCTTATCTAAGAAGTCTCAGAACCCTCCGAGATAGTTCTAAGTGATCAAAAAGGCAACTAGTTCCATCTTAACATTACCTATGCACATCATTAGTAATTTCTCCTGAGTCAGTGGCATGTCGAGGGAGTATGTGAGCCCCTTCCTCCGGGCGACAAAGTCTTCGACTCGCTCATCAAGCCATTGATTTCACTTGAAGAGGTATGTGATGTTGGTCTTTCGGGTGGTAGAGCTGAACTGGTAGAGGAAATTCCTGTGAAGGTCCTACCAGCTGGTCACGAATCCAACGGGGAGTTGGTTTTACTAGACGAATGTCGACCCCTCCAGCGTCTGAACAAAAAAATGGAGCTTGGCGGCCTCCTGCTATGCCAGAGTCCCAAAAATGGACCCACACCTTGAGTTGAAGTGGGCCAGATGCTGCGGCGGGTCCCCTGTCTGGTTAAAGGGGGAGAAGGTGGGATTCCCGAATCTCGGGGGTGCCAGCATATCATCCACCCAGGCCGGGTATGGCTTTCCATCTAGTGGGATTGCCACCTGCCACATCTCCAATGCCTCAAGGCAGGCTATGAGTGCCGCTGTAGGATCATCTGGGTGGGGGTCCCTGTCTTGATGGGGATCCCTAACCACGAGTGCGTTACTGGGCTCTTCCACACGGTAGACAAGTTCAGCGGCTCGTGGAGCGACTGGTGGAGTGGCCTGTGGGGCAGCTGGGGGAACCCGGGCTGGATTCCTCAGATTGTTGCGCCGTTCAGGAGGGTTTGGTGAGACGTACCACACCCTCTTTCTGTGAGTTCTGGCTTCAGCCCTATCCATGGGAGTGGCATGATCAGGGTTTCCCGGAGGCATCTCATCGGAGGGAATTTGTTCCTGCCTCTGCTGCCCTGGCCTAGGATCACCATAGTCGGGTCATCGCTCTATAACGCGTTCATCTAGGAGTTCATCGACTAAACTCTTCTACTTAGAAAGTTGCTGGAACAACGCGGCCTTCTCGGGGTCCTCCTCCGTCTTCTGTACTGAGGTGGATGGGTCGGAGTGCCTGACAGCTCTGACATGCTCTTTTCCCTTAATAGCATTCCGGCTGAGTACTAACACCTCGGTGGGTGCAGGCAGACCTAGTAGGTTCCTCTACTGAAGAGTAATCCTCCACGATGGGTCCAATAGTGGTGGCACACCATCAGGGGGTAAGTCTCCATCGAGAAACTCCAGCTCGTCCTCCTTGTCCACAATGTCGTCCATGTGGACCGTGACCTTTCTCGGGGGCATGTCCTCAATATCGCACAACGAGTCGGGCTGCCGTCATATAGGGCTGAAGAGGAGGGAAGCATACTACCCCCATCCATGGAATTGCACGTGGGGGGTATCCTCCCTGATAATTTTGCAGAGTACCTTAATACTCTGAACGCATTGCTGTTGGAGGGCCCCACGGCGGCCTGGTGACTCGGGGCGCTGGGCCACAGGGAGTGTGGCCAGATCGACTAGACGACACTGCTCGCTGATGTCTTCAAAATGCGCTTGAGTCCTTGTATATACCAGGCACTGATGACGGAGACTGAAATGCGTCGCCCAGAGGGTGTAGAGGAAACACTCAACTTCCTCTGGGGTGAGGGACTCGGGTATGCAGAAATCCTGTGCTGCTGCGGGCCAGAACTTCTCAGGGAAGTGGTCTGCTGCAAGGATGCTCTAGAAACTCCTCGGATCAAATTCAGGGTCTATCCCTTGATTTCCCCACACTCCAATTGGGGGTGGTTGAGGAACTGGCAGCGGTACTTAGTTAGACCGCTGGGATGGTAGGTTGGCTGATGGAGAATACGGAAAATGGGATGACTGGCCGCCGATTCTCAGGCTGTCCTCCGAAGAGTGCAGCGACCTGGCCGCTATGTCACAGTAGGACATGATAACGACTGTCGTTCCTGGCTCAGGGGGCAGGGCTGGTGGTGGTGGGTCGTGCTACTGCTCGCCCACCATTGGTCCCCAGAATAGCTCTCTATGATCTCTTATGGAGGTAGAAAGCGCTTCCGGTGATGATGGTGGTGACTGCATGACCGTAATCTGCAGGGTTGCTAGATTTTCATCTTACTGGATAATCCTACGGAGGGAGATGGGAATCCTATGGACCTCACATTCCGGGAGTACCAGGATGATGCGCCTCATCCCTGCCCCGACCCTGGACTCAGATGAGCGAGGGGAGGGTTCCTGAGTTGAGTCGCACTCTGCTTCAGAGTCTGAGAAGTGGACCAGTTTGATCTCCATCTGGGCCTTCCCAGGATTCTTCTTGTGATGGAGATGACCCACATTCCTGCCCCTGGGTGGCTCCTCGGGATAGGGCCGATTTCCGACATGTGGTCCTTCGGCCGCACTAGTGCCAGGGTGGAGAGAGTTTCCACTTGAGACAACCAAGGTGCGAGGAGCACCAGGACAAATGTCGAAGGGGACATGGGGAGGACCTCCATGAACAACACCTAAGTGGGAAAAACCTCCGCTGAAACTGGCGGGAGCATGGGGAGGACCTCCATACTTGGTGTTGGTGGAGCGAGGCTGGCGTCCACCCCTCTGGTTGCCGGGGCGAGGAGGACCATCGCCAACCGCAGAGTGGACGTAGGGAGGATCCCCATGTTGGAGAGATACCAGATGGGTAACGTCTCCACATTGACGGTCGGGGGCAGGAGGAAGGACTCCATACCCAGTGTGATGGGCACAAGAGAGGCTTCCGTACCAAACATCACCGCCGCAGGGTAGACCTTCATTCGGATTGGGGGTAGCACGGGGCATACCTCCATGCCGAGCCTCGAAGCGGGGAAGACCCACACTCTCTGTGGTAGTGGTACAGGGAGGACCTCTGTATAGGGTGGAATCACTACAGGTTGGTTCAAAACAACCCCCGCTCGTGCCTGTGACCAGGAGAGTTGACCCAGCCTGCCCGTGGGGTGGTTGGGGCCTCGATCCTAGTTGGGCGTATAAGCGCCCATGCTCTGTGTGTGAAAGGATTTGATGATATGCATCGGCAGTGGCTCGGTCCATAGTAGTCGTCGATGTTGATTCCTCTTGGTGGGCATCCTCAGCTCTTTCCCGACGCTGGCATTGGGTCGGGCGAGCTGATGCTGGTGGTGCAGGTGCATAGATTACCTACTCCTCCGGCAAGGCCGGGCGGCGGTGCTGACGCGGTCGGGTGGGGGCCTTTGCTGGGAGCCCCTGGATTGAGACTCTGACTGGGTTGGGCCGGAGGTCACCCACCTCATCAGCGTAAGGCAGGGAGTCATCAAAGCACTCCGGGGACAGGCTCCCGAAACAATTAAATGTTGGGGTGGGGAGCAGTGGATCCCTGCGCGGCCCTCGAGGGCGGCGTTGATGGAAGGGCCTGGACGCCTCCAAGTCCAGGCGAGCCATATCCCGGGTTTGGATTATTCCCTCCTCCTCGTAACGATGTAAAAGTTCGTTAATTACCCTTCATTGGATAACTTCCGATGGGGAGGTGGGGTGTGGACACCCCACCGTCGTGGACGCAAAAGCTATTGCGGAAGCGGTGAAGCCATGTAGAGCGGCTGTGCTGGCATTTCCCCTGCCCCTGCGTAGGCGGGCGGGCGGTGATCGCATTTCTGTGGTAGCAACCTGATTCCTGAGAAGCTGAGAGATGAACTCGTTAGTGCTGAAAGGAAAAAGGAATCGACGAACAATGCCCCTGTGCCATCCCGCCTTCCGTGACCGGTAAGATGGATCCACGCTGACAACGTCACAGAACGGGATGTCCAATGTTCTACTGCCCCAACTTCTGGTGAGTTTCATGCCAGGCCCGCTATTTTCTCAGTGGGACCTGGCGCCGGATAGCTGGATCTGGTGACACGTCAATCCATGGATTCCCCAAGCGCTACTAATCTCCATATTGAGGAGAAGAGATTCACGTCGGGTTCACCATTTCTGTTTCCGACGCTTTCACCGGGGCACACACATTCGTCTATGGAGGACGTGCAACTATTTCCCCACATTCCCACTTTCCAAAGATGAGCATCATCTGTTCCTTGTTCAGGGATGTTTGCTCCTTAATTGAAACGGGATGATGGGATGTCGGTTCTTCCTTCCATGGATTCCTCCTCGGAACTTGTCGTCTAGTCCGGGTCTCCCTTAAATATTAAGTTGTGGTTCATGAATCTCGTTCCCGGTACCATATCTTCATGGACACCAGTTAATTACACTACTTTCGTCAGGAAATTCTATGGGATCTTGACATGGTAGCAACCTTTGGTCAGAGTAGATGACAACATCAGGCATGTCGGGGCATCTCTGGGTGCATGGACATAGGAGAACCTGTATTCTTTCTCATAAGAGGGCATCTCAAGAGTGCATAACCCAAGGCATACCACGTCGAATGTGGGGAATCACATGCCATGGGCTTGTCTCTAAGGTTTTCCTCAGCTTCCCATGTTTAACATAGGGTATGCCGCAAGTTTAACGTCCAGCAGAGACGGTTACGCCAAGGGCGTGTCTTTTGAGGTTTTCCTTAGGCATCTCATGTTTATCACGCTGTAGGCCACGAGTTTAACGTCTTGTGGAGACAGAATGAGAGTGATCATAACGTCCCATAGAGACGGATCAAATTGGTACATCCTAAGGAGGGAAAACCAGGAAAATGGATGGATCAGAATTCCCAATGAGGACGGATCTGAGGTGGTGCGCCCCATGGAGGGGAGATGCCACACCGTAATGGCTGATCTGAACACCACTGGGGGAGGATTAGGGAGAGTGCACCCCATAATGGGGGACACCAGGGTTTACCATTGGCTGGTATTGAACCTCATGGAGGTTTCCTACGTACCCTATGTAGATGACAGGGATCAAAACCCACGTAGTTCGAAGGGGTGATGAATCAGGGTGTACAAAAAGGACAACGACCCGGTTACATGTTGGGGCTTATGTGTGGATTTCAGACCAAGTAATGCTAGGAGCAGCGAGGAGGGTGGATGACATGATCCCACCGAGATGTGGTGGCCCAGGTAAGAATTAGGATGGATGATGGAGAATTGCATGGAGTATAGGGGGAATGAGATGGGACCATCATGAAGATGACAATAGTGTTGGTCTTGAGCCACGAAGAGACTTCCTACGTATCCCCGTGGTAGGTAATCAAAGTCCGTGTAGTTCGGTGGGACGATGAGACACCTGAGGAGGCGGCCCGTGAGAATGGACGCATGGATGGGACCCAGAGGAAGTCGAACCTCCAGGTTGGGGCATGACCTTCCTGAGACAAATAGTCTCAAGGGAGAGATTAGGATGAGACATGAGTGATGGGATTGAGCCTTAGGGAGACATCCTACGTATCCCTGTGGTAGGTAATCAAAGTCCACGTAGTTTATCTGATGACAGCTTACCACTGAATGAGGTTGACAATGGCTTACTACTGAAGGAGGTCGCAAAGGATTATCGTTGGATGAGGTCGCAACGGCTTACCACTGGATGGGGTCAAACTGACGTGAATGGGGACCTGGGGCCAAGATAGATGGTGGGATTGAACCTTATAGAGGTTTCCTACGTACCTCGCTTTGGCGAGGATCAAAGATCATGTAGTTCAGGTGGGCACCGGTTAACCGACGTGAAGGTGGACCTGGGGTCCGATGGGTGTTGGGTTTGAACCTCGTGGAGGCTTCCTATGTACCCTGCCATGGCAAGGATAAAATTACACATAGTTCAGGTAGTGTCGGCGAACCGACGTGAAGGTGGACCTGGGGTTCGATGGTTCATAGAGTTTAACTTCATGTGGGATGGGGGCGAACTGACGTGAAGGGGGTTGGAATGATCGGGTGGTGGTGGGCTTGAACCTTAGGGAGGCTTCCTACGTACCATGCCTTGACATGGATCAAATTCCACATAGTTCATCTGGTGACGACTTACCATCGAATGAGGTTGACAATGACTTACTGCTAAATGAGGTTGCAATGGCTTACCGTTGGATGGGGTCGAACTGACATGAAGGTGGTTGGAACAACCGGGTGGTGGTGGGCTTGAACCTCAGGGAGGCTTCCTACGTACCATTCCTTGACATGGATCAAAGTCTCCATAGTTCGGGTGGGTGTGTCGGAGAACCGACGTGAAGATGGACCTGGGGTTCGATTGGTGTTGGGCTTGAACCTCTTGGAGGCTTCCTACGTACCATACCTTGACATGGATCAAAGTCCTCATAGTTCGGGTTGGGGGCTTGGCACATCGACACGGAGATGGTCAGGGCCAATGGTTGTTCGGCTTAAACCTCATGAGGCTTCCTACGTACCATGCCTTGACATGGATCAAAGTCCCCATAGTTCAGGTGGATGGATGGGTGTTGGGGCTTACACTCTAGGCTGCCCAAGGTGTTGGTGAACTGACGTGAAGATGGTCGGAATGACCAGTGTTGGTGGGCTTGAACCTCGTGAGGCTTCCTACGTACCATGCCTTGACTTGGATCAAAGTCCCTGTAGTTTGGGATGGGTGTGGGGCTTACACTTTAGGCTGCCTAAGGAGTTGGTGAAATGATGTGAAGGGGGTCGGAACGACCAGGTGGTGGTGGGCTTGAACCTCAGGGAGGCTTCCTACGTACCATGCCTTGAAATGGATCAAAGTCCTCGTAGTTCGGGATGGGTGATACACTTTAACGCCATGTGGGTCGGGGGTGATGTCATGGTCGATGCTTACTCTAATCCCACGTGAGTCGTGCTCGGTGTGAGAAAAAAGAGGTAGAAAAGGCCTGACGACTACATCGCGAAAGGTGTGTCCATGGGAAGTGAAGAGGGGGCTTACGCGTTGAGAAACCCAAGAAGTGTCGGGGCTTACTCCAGGATGGAGGCCCGATGGATACAAAGCGCATCGGGAGAGGGATTTGTGACCAAAGAAAGGAAGAGCCTCGTTCCCTATCACGCCCTCCGCTGGCCTTGGCACTGAGGAAGTGAGGAGGAGAAAGGGGTGCTACCTCTTGCAAGAAAAGCTAGGGGCTTACACCACGGTGGATGCCCTTCCCTGTGAAAAAATGCCACTCCAAGAAGGATGATATCATCCCCTGTGGATACCATGGGGCGTGGAGAATGCCCAAGGCGGGGGGACCCTGCATGCGAGGCACGGGGTGAGGTCACAGTTTAACGTCATGTGTTGAGGATGATGGTGCTTGGCAGTTGAACGTCCTGCAGCTCGGACAAGGTGGGTTCGCTCCACACCCCTAGGACTTACATAACCAGTACCCTCTTCCCCTTGTGGGAGGGAAGGCATCGACAAGGCCGTGGAAAGGGGGTGTCACAGAGAAAACCATCAAGGGGTCCACATTAGTGTGGCTATGCGAAGAATCAATAGCCATTAACGTGCCTATGAGAAGAATCATTAGGAAAAGCAACGCAACGAGCTGTATCGTCTAGGGGAATTTGAAGTCACATCGTGAAAACCTGGAGGGTCGCATGGGAAAAGGATTTTCCAAGCAGAGGGGGCCATAGGCAGGGGCTTTGTGGAGCTCTGTTGCTCCACGTGGTGGAGGGCACTTGCGACGGGGTGTGATTCATGAATTGGGGTTCTTTAGCCTTAGCATGGGGCGGAGGTGAAAATGGGATGTGCTTCGCGAAGTGGAAGGGCATTCGCGGAGCACAGCCTCACGGAGCAAAGGTGCCTCGTGAAGCAAGGTGTTGGGAAGAAATGTGCTTCATGAAGTACAATGACCCTTACTTAGCATGTGGATCATGTGTACATGAAGGGTGTTTCGTGAATCATAAACGCTCCGCGATGACCCCGGTCCCCATGGGGATCCCCTTCCTTTGTGAATACCCTTAGTCTTCATGAAGGGCATCCCTCTCGAAAGAGGGGATCAAAACAGGATGAAGGGGAGGCACTTCGTGGAGCAGAAGTACCTCGCACAGCTCATGGTTCACAGAGCGGAAGGATGCTTTGCGATTCGGGAGCTGGGAAGCTGAAAGGTCGGATTGTCTGTCCGTTGGGCTCAGGGGGAGCCCAATATTTATAGGAAAGAGGCACCGCAGAGTGGAGTTGACACGGCGCGAAGAGGAACATGGTCGCTTCTCGGCGAGTTTGCGAACGTCAAATTCGTTCACGGAGCGTCCAGCCTCCTTTTCTTCACGGCGGGTTTGCGAACATCAAATTCGTTCGTGGAGCATCCCACCTCCTTTGCTTCGTGGAGGCCGCAGTGGTGGGGGGACTCTATGAAGTGGGTTCATGAGGCAGACCATGGGGCCTTCTTTGGGCCTCTTCTTTGTTCCAAATTTTGGCACCAACAGGGGGAAATGTGATATATACATAGACCATCAAAGTTTGAAGTATATTTTCACACAAAAGGAATTAAACATGAGACAGAGGAGATGGTTAGAACTTCTTAAAGACTATGATTGTTCAATTCATTATCATCCCGGAAGAGCAAACAAAGTTGCTAATGCATTAAATAGGAAAGACCCAATTGTTCTTTCCATGATGAGGATTTAAAGAGATCCTTTGATCAATAACCTAGTAAAGCTGGACATGGGAATTTTAAGGGAAGGGATATAATCAACCCTAACCCAAATGATTTCTCAACCATCATTACTAGAGAAGATCAAGAAATATCATAAATAAGATATTTTATTACAGAAGAAGTTTGAGGCTATAAAATATGGTAAGTTTTATAAGTTCAATATTGATCAAGAAGGTATACTAAAATTTCATACAAGACTATGTGTTCCATCTATTCCGGAAATAAAGAATGATCTAATGGATGAATCTCATAGATCTACTTTCTCTATACATCCTGGAAGTAAAAAAATATATAGGGACCTTCATGATCATTATTGGTGGGATAATATGAAAAGGGAGATTGATAACTACACTTAAAGGTGCCTGGTATGTCAGAAAGTGAAGGCAGAGCGACAACTTTCTAAAGGGGTATTGCAACCACTACCCATACCAGCATGGAAGTGGGATAATATCACTATGGACTTTGTCACTGGTCTCCTAAGAACTTCCAAAATAAACAATGCGATATGGGTTATTGTGGACCCTCTCACCAAGACTACCCATTTTATCTCCATTCTGGAAGATTTCTATCTTGATCAAATTGCCAATATTTATGTGAAGGAATTGGTAAGGCTACATGGAGTTCCACTTTCTATCATATCTGATCATGATCCAAGGTCCACATCAAAATTATGGAGAATCCTTGAACATGATCTGAGTACCGAATTGAATTTCAGTATGGCCTATCACCCCCAAAATGATGGCCAATCTGAAAGGACCATTCAAACACTTGAGGATATGTTGAGAACATGCTCAATGGAATTTAAAGGTGGATGAGATCAACATCTCCCTTTAGTGGAGTTATCTTACAACAACAAATTCCACTCGAGCATTCAAATGGAAACCTATGAAGCTCTATATGGTAAGTGATGTAGAACTCCTACTTGTTGGCATGAAGATGGTGAGAGAAAGCTTCTTGGGTCTGATCTTTTGCAAGAGATGACAGAAAATGTCCATGCCATCCAACAACACATTAAGGATGCTCAGAGTCGGCAAAAGAGTTATGCCGAAAACTATCGAAGTGACTTGGAGTTTGATGTTGGTGACAAAGTATTTCTTTTAATTTCACTTTGAAATAGAGTCATGAGGTTTGGGAAGAAAGGGAAGCTCAAACCTAGGTACATTGGCCCCTATAAAATCCTTGATCGCATAGGAGCAGTGGCCCATCAGCTTGTAATTCCTCCAAATTTAGCACAAGTTCATGATTTATTCCATGTATACCTCTTGAGGAAGTACATACTTGACCCTTAACATGTACTAAATCCAGAGGTGGTACAACTGGAGCATGACCTCTCTTACGAGGAGCAGCCGGTGGAGATCTTGGATCATAGAGACAAGGTTCTACGCAACAAGACTACCCACCTTGTTAAGGTGTTGTGGAGGAACCACAAATGAAAAGAAGCCGCGTGGGAACCAGAGGAGTCTATGAGGCATAATTATCCACACCTTTTCTCTTCTTAGTGCACAAGTTAAAATTTCGGGGTTGAAATTTCTTAAGGGGGGAAGAATGTAACAACCTGAACTTTTGAATAATATTTGTTTCCTAAATTTGTGTGTTATTTTATTTTATACTGAACAAAACTATATCCTTTAATTAATGAAGTGAGTATAATTAAAATGATACTGTTGAGTTTTGACTGTTATATGACCATTGGTCAATATGACCATTGGAAACTAAAATATTAACATTACAGTTATTGTTTATAAATACAAGTGATCTTGGTTAATTAATACAGAAAGAAGAGTCAATAGCCTCATCCAGTAGACTCGGGCCATACAAATCCCATCTGTTAGAGCTTGGGAAGGAGGTATCATCTCTAGGCTTTGCTCTGGACCAAGCCCAAGCTGATTTTCAACATGTGAAACTTGAACGAAATTGCCTAAGGGAGAAGCTCAAGCTGATAGAAATCACCACTCAGGAAATGTTGTCTGAGCCGCCCCAAGATTCTATCACCATAGCAGACCTTAAATTTAGGTCCTTTGCAGGTGTTATAAGGGGCTATGTAACATGGCCTTAGTTACTTGTGTAAACCTTTTGTATAAATAAAATTGTTATTTATTATTATGGAAAAGTTGGTGAATTTCAAATATTCGGATAAATGTAGGATGCATTTATAGTTCCATATTACTAATGAATTTTGGAAAAAAGGTATTTTAAAATATATATGTAAATTTTAAATAATTAATAATGTAAAATGATTTTCAAAAAAAGGTCTTCTACAGTTGTGACCAGTAATAAATTTAGAGTCTAATAAGATCAACTTAATTTTTAGTGAATAGTAAAGTATGAATAGTAACATACCATTATGAATAGTAATGAATAGTAAATCGGCCAAAAAAAATAGAAACTTCACCCACAAATGTATAAATACAATTTAGACCTCTTAAAAGTGAAAAAACGATCATAGTATAAGTTTTGGTATTTTTGTAGGTCAAAAATATTTTATTTAACATTTTATAATTAATTTAATAATTTAAAATAAAAATTTATTTTCATAAAATGTAATCATAAATTTTTACTTTATTGTCTTATGGTTATACGATAATTTTATGGGACCTTGATTACCTTTTCAAGGTGTTACAAAACAAGTTATAGTTTTAGAGTTGTTTTTTTGAATAAATAATGATTTTATTTAAAAATTAAATTAAAAATATTTAGAAAATTATTTTCATAAAATAGAGTTCCTTTTTTCAATTTAGAACATCAATATTAGGTTACGGTGAATTTATGAGATATTTATAAAATGTTTTATTTTTTGGTGAATAGTAAAAATACAGTTTTGAGTTTCAGTGTGATTAATGACATCATTAATGATGTAATAATCCTGGTAGACTTGTGAATAGTAATATATGCTATGAGGTGTCCCAAGTGGCCAATACCATGGGAAAATACCATGGACAAGCCCATAGTTTTGCAAATACCACCGATGAGGTGTCCCTTAGAAATTAATTAAATATTCCCTCACTTTTGATATAAATACCAAGCCATTACCTCATTAATTTCATTCCAAAATCCTTTTCAATGAAGTTCTAGTTTTTTTACCTCACAAGAAGTCCTCCCAAGGTTCCCTCAAGCCCCCTAAGGTCCCAACCTTCGAGCTTTTGAAGTCACTCTTCAAGGTAAGGGAACCTTTCACCCTCCTCTTTTAAGTCATGACTTCCTTTATGTTATGACTTCTAGTTTCCATTTCATTATGTGGGGGTATGTTTTTATATATATTTATTACTTTCCATTTCATGTAAAAATGGTGAGAGACCCTTTCCACTCTCACAAACTAATTTTCTGAATTTAAGTGACGCCGTTTGGATCCTGAATTATCGTAAACAAATTGCATTTTCTCTTTTCTTTCAAGTTTCCTTTTCATGTGGTATGTCATTCAAATATCCACACCATGATCTTATTTCTATTTTATTTTGTACCTATACTATAAAATTATTCATTTATGGATGGTAGACCCTTGTATCCTCTCTTTTTATTGTTTTCTAAAACCATGTTATATAGTCGTTATGTTGCAGAATATTCGCCTCAAAATCTCTCTCTTTTTCTCACGAAATTCTCTTGTTTTATTTATGTGAATACCCAAATATATTTTCATTTCCATAGGTATTCATAAATACATAAAATAGATCTATTTTATTTTTGAATTTACATACATATAACCCTCACTCCCTTTCCATGGGTTATAAATGACATAATGAACTTATTTTTAAGCACTTTTTAAAATGTCACGATTTTGATGTGAAAATCATTTATTTTATTATATTTGGGTTATTTATGGAATTTATGATTATGATATATTTGGATCACATGAAAAATAAATATTAAGGGTGTGCCCTGATAGTGTTCCAATGTATTGGGTAAAGAATTTAATCTCTAGAGATGACAAGTTTCACGATACCTTGGTGAATAACCTTGGTAAAATTTTTAGGACACTTTGGGGATGAACCTTGGTGATATGTTCATGAATGTATAAATGGAATTTTGTAGCCACATATTCAATTTATGATTCATGTTATTTTTATTATTATATGCCTCTTTTTCCATTGTTCATGTCTTTATGTTTTTTTATCAAGTTCTTATTGATGTCACAAGTAAACTGATCCCCTTGTTTACCCTTACTGGGCCTTCAGCTCACCCTTTCCTTTGATGTATGTCTCTAGGTTATGATATGTAGTAATTGTACATAGGGTGAAATTTTCAAGAAGCTTTTCAAGTGTATTTAAAAGATTGTTTTAATTTCTCATGTTTTATTGTTCCTGATTTCCAAGACACTAGACTTTAAAGATCCTCTGTTTGTAAAATGTAATGAAAAGTTATGTAATAAAAAGGAGGGATGTCATATTATTCCACCATATCTATAATAATAATACTGACATAATAATATGTTTAATACATTAATTATACTTTTAAAACCAATCATTAAAGATGATTAAGAAAAATGAACTACGTTACAATCATGGAGATGATAGGCCGTACTTACGCATGAGCAATGTTTCCAATTTTCAATGATCATGATAGAAATAAGGTAAGTATTATTTTATCTTTTCAAGATGATGATTATATAATAAATATCATATAATTTCTTTAAATACACTTATATATAGCATCCATTTTATTTGGTGATGAAAAACTAATCACATTGCTTTGTGGAGGTGGTAGTCCACACGTACCCACGAATGGCGTTATCATTTTTCAATAAATAGAAAAGTAATAAAGTAGATGATATAATATCTTTACATAATAATAAATATTTTATGTATATTATATATGTACATTAAATCCATCATTATATCCACCCATGAGAGGCGATGATGGAAAACAAATTACATCAGTTCACAAGGCGGTAGTTAGTCGTACACATGAATGATGGTTTCATTTCCCATTTGATGGAAGAAGGAGATTGATATAGTTTATTTCATTAACATAATAATATATTAGTATATGGGATATAATGATGATATTATATCATCATGGTTGAAGAATATTTTAAGGATGTGTAAGAAGAAATAAAACTAAAACATTTGGTTAAAAGCTATACCTCTTGTTTGGACAATCTCCTTTGATTTACACCTTAATCATTCCAAGGTTGGTACTGTGCTTAAAGAAAGACCTCTAAAATGAGGGTAGAGATTCTAGGGAGGTATTTGGGTAGGTCTTGGTTGAACCAAAAAACTTTTGAAGTGTGAATAAAAGAGGAGAGGGTGTGCCCTTATAAGAGCGGGGAGGAACACTCTGAGAATTACTTAAAGTAATACATTAATATAAATTAATTTTCCTAGACAAATGGATCCAAAAATGATATATTTATAATATAGGATGAGGATGGGTAAAAATAATCTAATATAATAAAAATTGGACAAGTTTAAACTTTGTTTTTATCCTTATCTTTTGATTTTAACCCCTATTAACCCTTTTGACACTTACTGTGACATCAATGTTTTTTATAATAAAGGAGTCAAGAAAAATACTATAAAAGGATAAACAACCCATAAATAGACCATGGTTGATATTATAAACCATATACCATTCAATTACCATAAGATAAGATTTTTTTAAAATTTAAATTATTTAATAAAACATTATTTATTATATAATATCATCAATGTTAATTTTGAAACTGTTCATTTAATTTGACTTTGAAAACAACATAACAACAAAGGAATTTGAATATAATCATTTCAAACATCCCTAACATGTTATATTTATCTAAAAAATTCATTGAACATAACAATTCATTCAAATTATTTTACTTTTAATATTTTTTAAAATCATTTATTTTTTTCTATTAATTGAATAAATACCGTGTCGGTGTAGCGTAAGTATTTAAGGTAATTATTTCATCACTGTAAATTATAAACAAATTATCATGATAAAAACAAACCATTTATATTTAAAATAACTATTTATAACTGAACATAAGTTGTTTTCTTCTTTGTAACAAATTATTATAAATATTAAAAGAAATAAAGTGATATCTTGACATTATCTTTAACTTAAATATTATAAAGGTCAAAATCAAAGAAACATGACACCAAGTTGCCATATTTTTGAAACTTGAATAGAAATAGCCAAAATACACTCATAAAATAGGATAAAGGCGAGTGTTATGGTCATTTTTAGGTTGTTATCATATTTTTAATCTTTATTATCTGATTTACCATTACCGAGGTCACAAAAAATTACTAAGATTACTATTCATAATGAAAAAAATAAAAGGGGTCTATGTACCAAATTTAGACCTCTTGATTCTAAATACAGAATCCATTTTTCATGATTCAATTCAAATAAGTGGTAAAATTTAATTTAAAATTAAACCCACAAAATGCGATGAAAAAAATATTTTTTAGAAAAATGCATTTTTAAGTATAAAAATATTTTAATAGAAAATTCAAGTATAAAATTCATTACAAAGACCATAATTGGATTAAGTTTAATAAAAATGGACTAATTATTTTTTAAAACTAATCTAAAATAGAATTTGACTTTATAAATACTTGAAAATAAAATACTGATTAAAAAAAAATCAGTATTTTCATTATTCATCGAAAAATCAATATTTTTTTAAAAAAATACCAAAAATTTACCCTGAGATATTTTTTATATAATGATTTAAAAAATGAAGTTTATTTTGGTAAATTAAAAATTTTAAACAAATCTTTTAAATAAAACCCTATAATTCATGCAAATCCAATTTATTTAGAAATAAATCCCTTTTCATAATATGAATACAACTCTATAAAAATATAATTAATGAATATATGAAAATGATTAAAATTATCTAGAATGTTACATTATTCCCCACCTTTGGAAATTATGCCTTTGTAATTTTATTCATTACTTAAACAAGTGATAATATCTTTCCCTCATAACATTTTTTGATTTCCATGTCACTTCTTCAATCATATGATTTTTCCACAAAACCTTAGCTTGATGAATCACCTTACTCATTAACACTTGTTATTTCTGATAAAGAATCTGAACTGGAAGTTCCTCATAAGAATGGACATCTTCCAACTAAACTACTTCAGGGCTCAAAACTTGAGACAAACTCGACACATATTTTCTTAACATCAAAACATGAAATACGTTATGTATCTGATATAAACTCAGAGCCAAGACTGCTTAGTTGTAAACTGTTCCTACTTTATTTTGGTTTTCATATGGTCCAATGAACTGAAGACTTAACTTTTTCTTTTTACCAAAACACATAACTCTTTTCCATGGAGACACTTTAATAAAAACATGTTCAACTACCTCAAAAGAGAGATATTTTCTCTGGATATCTATATAACTTTTCTGCCTACTTTGAGCTATCCTCATGTGTTTCCACATCATCTTCATTTTCTAAATCATTTATTTTACCAATTTTAGTCCCAATAACTATCTTTCTTCGACTTTATCCCAAAAAGATGGAGACTGAAATCAATGTTGACCTCACCTGTTTTGATAATCTCAATCATGTATTCATATGTGTTGAAAATCCCAATTATGTTTTCATTCTCTATGATATTTTTAAGTATCATTGATCTATACTTTAATTCTTTCAAATCTGTGATCAAACCAGTAATAATTTTTAAAATAGTCTTTGGAATATGTTAATCCTCATTTATCCATGTTCATACAAGTTATAAATTAATTCTAACACAATCGGATGTGTTCTGCAAAAAACAGATAAGTAATCTGTCTATAGCTACTGATAAAGAGCTACCGGTAACCAGTCTACCGATAGACTTAGTCTACCGATAGACAACTACCGATAGACTTAACACAGAGCTACCGATGTGCTTATAAATGTAAGCTACTGACTTACAGACAGCTACCGATACAAACATAGAGCTACCGGTGTAAGTATAAATAGCTACCGATGGAATAAGAGTCACCGATGGACGAAGCTACTGACAGACTCACAGCTACCGATACCGACGCATGGAGCTACCGACGCATGGAGCTACCGACGCATGGAGATACCGACGCATGGAGCTATCGACGCATGGAGCTACCGACGCATGGAGCTACCGACGCATGGAGCTACCGATAAACAAAGTCACCGATACAAGCATGTACCAACCGACGCATAGAGCCACCGATAGAGTCAAAGCAACTAATGACATTGAGCTACCGATGTTCAAGCTACCGATGTCCAAGCTACCGATGCTGATTATCTACCGATCACTCGACTCACTGTTTGAATTTCTTTATTTCCTATATTTAATCTATCTAACAGTCATATCATGTACATTTTAATGATTTGTCAAATATCTGATAAAGGTTGTCGGATGTCAGGAACCCGTACCTCGTACCTGCTGAAAAGAAATCTTTTCTGTCCCCTGTTGGGAGATAAATACGAGAAGACTACGCTGCCCAAAGATGAACCGAACTAGAGAAGTGCGTGGTGGATGATATATACCAGAAACACAAGAAGAGAAAAACGAGTTCCATCAAGAACACAGAGAAGATCATAGAAAATCAAGCATACTCGAGAAGTGTTCTGTGCATACAAGAAGAACACTGAAGAACTTCAACTACTACATTTTCACTGTCTGTGAACCTGGAACATACGACACTCTGTTTCTCAAACAGAAACGAGAAGAGGACTCAGACTCACTTCTGGTCAAATCCAAAGGAGTCCAGAGCTACACTGAAATCACCAGAACCACTTCTAAACTCTACATCTCTTGTTCTGTGATTTATTATTACTCTTTTCGAGCAGTGTGTGTTATCTTCTGTATCTAACACATACACTGTCTCTTGTACTCAAACTGAAGGATTTGTAAATCCTTACCAAACTCTTTCATTCTTTCTTTCCCACGAATAACAGTGGTAGAGGTCGTGTGTGACCTGGACAGCTGGTTGCTGTTGTACTGTTTCCCACGAAGAACAGTGGTAGAGGTCTTGGACCTGGACAGTTGTAAACTGTTGAACCCCGATCCAGGGTGTGGATCATTTTTATATAAACTTTTGATAGGACTAAGTCTCGGCTTGAGACTGAACCTCTTGGTTACATTGTTGTGCCATCTCTTTCAAAGTTTTATTCTGCTGCTAATCACTTTAAAACTAATACTGCTTTTAAAGTTACTTTGATAATTAAATTAGCAAGTGTTTATGTTAAGTGTAGATTAGTAAGTTAGTTTAAAAAGATAATCACACACTCCTGTGTTGATTAACTGGGAATTAATCAATCCCTTGAGAATCTAACAGAACCTCTACTTTAATATAAATTCACTACAGTTTAATTTATTATTTTATTTGGGGGTCTTTAAGACAGTGTTTTTAAATACAGAAATTTTAATTGGTACTCAATTCACCCCCCTCTTGAGTAAACCACTCCGACCAACACTTGGTATCAGAGGATTGAAAATACTTTCTAACCGTACTCTGCTTTTGAACTGTGATTTTAGTTGTATTTTAAAGTTCTTAAAATTTCTGTTATATCTAAATTTTTATCTCTTTAAAATTTTCTCATAATGGACAATAGACTTGAGGGTGCTGCTACTAACCGGCCACCTTTCTTCAATGGAACTAATTATGCTCAGTGGAAACTGAAAATGAAAATTCATCTAGAAAGCATAGGTTTTGATATTTGGACTGCTACTGAATCAGAATAAAAAATTCCCACTACTGCTAGATCTACTTGGGATGAACCTATAAAGACTGCTTACAATAACAACTGTAAAGATATGAATGCCTTGTACTGTGCTCTAGGAGATGAAGAGTTTAATAGAATTTCTTCTTGTAAAACTGCATATGAAATTTGGGATACCTTAGCTGTTTCTCATGAAGGAACAACGAATGTTAAAGAAATGAGATTGAACACTTATACTATCAAGTATGATAATTTTAAAATGAAGCCCGACGAACCCATTTCTGACATGTATCTCAGGTTCAATGAAATTGTCAATAAAATGATATTGCTGGGAAAAGATGTCTCATCGAAGGAACAAATTATGAGAATTTTGAGATGTCTACCTGATAGATGGAGAGGCACATCTGTCTCAATCAGAGAATCATGTGACATTGCTGCTCTACCTGTCAAGGAACTAATTGGCAAGCTAATGATGTATGAAGAAGAGCTTAAAGTGAATAAATAGGAAGAAAATGAACCTCCAAGAAAGTATGTCGCTTTCAAATCTTCAACTTCAAATAATAAGGACAAAGAAAAGCTTCAAGCTGTAGTTGAAAGTTCAAGCTGTGAAGACAGTGGAAGTGATTCTGACAGTGATGCTGAGATGGCTCACATTGCTAGAAGATTTAAGAAATTTTATAGGAAAAAGAAGTTCTCCAGAAAAACAAATTATAAGGGTAAGTATGATCACCAAGGAAAATGGAAAATGGATTGGAAGAAGAATGACAAATCAGATGATGTTGTCTGCTATGAGTGCAAGAGAAAAGGACACATTAAAGCCGACTGTCCAAAGCTGAAGTATAAAAAGAAATATGAATATAAGGACAATAAGTTTAAGAAAGCCATGAAGGCTACTTGGAGTGCTTCAGAAGATAGCACAAGTGAAGCTGAATCTTCAGACTCTGAAAGGAATCGAGCCAAAATGTGTTTTATGACAAACACTTCTCAGGTAACTGCTGAAACTCCTGCTTTAAATTATTATTACTCTGGAGATAATGCAGAATCTGATTCTGATTCTGGAACAATGTCTAAAAATGAATTGTTTGAATACTGTGATATGCTGGAAGAGACATGTAATGAACTTAAGGATAAATACAAGTCATTAAAGAAACAGCATGCTCTCACCACTACAGTTAAAACCGAACTCACTATTGAAAAAGAGAAAAATGCTCAACTGTTAAAAGAGAATACTGAACTGAAAATATCTAATGAGCAACTCAAGAAAGACTTAGAGAAGTTCACCAATGGCAAAAATACTCTAACACAGATTCTAGGAAAGCAAATAGCACCTAAATATACTACTGGTATAGGATACCAACCTGGACAAAGGAAAATTGCCAAAACTAGATTCATTTCTAAATCTGGACAGAATGAAGGTAATTCTGGAACTTCCTATGCTTCAACCAGTTATATACATAGCTATGGATCTAATAAAGTTTATCTTTCAAAGCATGTCAATTCTAAAAATTATATGAGACCCATTAGACAAATATGGGTACCTAAAGTGTTATTGGCTAACCTGTCTGGACCCAAGAAAATCTGGGTACCAAAATCATCTCTCATCTAAATCTGTTTTGTAGGGAACTTGCTTGAAGAGCTCCTGTAAAGAGACCTGGTATTTGGACAGTGGATGTTCAAGACATATGTCAGGAGACTTCTCTTGTTTTAAGAGTTTAATAAAAGTTGATGGAGGCTTTGTCACCTTTGGTGATAACTCTAAAGGAAAAAATCATCGGCCTGGGCCAGATTGGTAACACTGATTCAATTTTGATCTCTAAAGTTTTATTTGTTGATGGCCTTAAATACAATTTATTAAGTATTTCTCAGTTATGTGATGATGGTTTTCATGTTAAATTTGAAAATGATTCTTTCAAAGTTTTTAATTCTAAGAATGTTTTGGTATTTTCTGCCTTAAGAAATGAAAATGTTTATGCTGTTAATATGAATTCTTTAGCTAAGCAGAATATTACTTGTTTGAATGCTTTTCATAAAGAATCTTGGATATGGCACAGAAGATTGGGACATTGCAACATTCACTCACTTAGAAAACTCTCTAGAAAAAACCTAGTTAGAGACCTACCTAAATTAGAATTCCCAAATGATAGAGTGTGTAACCCCTGTCAAAGGGGAAAACAACACAAAGTTTCTTTTAAATCAAAGAAAGAAGTTTCGACTTCTCAACCACTTGAATTGGTTCACATGGATTTGTTTGGACCATCAAGAGTTTCTAGTTTAAATGGGAAGCACTATGTTTATGTTCTTGTAGATGACTTTTCTAGATATACTTGGGTATATTTTCTAGCTCACAAAAGTGAAGCTTGTTCTTCTTTTGTTAAATACTCTAAATCTGTAGAGAACCTTAGTGGACTTAAGATTAAAACTTTGAGGAGTGATCATGGTCGTGAGTTTGAAAATCAAGATTTTGAATCTTATTGCTCACACAATGGCTATACTCATAACTTTTCTACCCCTAGAACACCCCAACAGAATGGTGTAGTAGAAAGAAGAAACTGAACCCTTCAAGAAATTGCTAGAACCATGCTCAATGAATATGACCTGCCTATTTATTTTTGGGCTGAAGCTGTAAATACAGCTTGTTATGTCATTAATAGAGTCTTAATTAGACCTGTTCTTAAGAAAACCCCTTATGAATTGTGGAACAATAGAAAGCCTAAGGTTAATTACTTTAAAGTTTTTGGTTGAAAAGTATTTATTCTGAATACTAAAGATAATATGGATAAGTTTGCTTCCAAAAGTGATGAAGGAATTTTTCTGGGTTACTCTATTTCAAGTAAAGCCTATAGAGTATTCAATAAGAAAACCAAATGTGTGGAAGAATCTGTTCACATCAAATTCGATGAAACTGATCCACATGAGCCTAAAACTTCTCTTGAGAATCTTGAAGAAGATTTGTCTATTCTGAACATTAATGATAAATCTAAAGAACCTGTTATAAAAGCATCCAATTCCGGACTTTCTCCAGAATCTGCTTCTGTTGAACCCGAACCTATAGACGAACCTGAAATTTCTAGTCCAACCTTTACCAGATCAACAAGGATTCTAAAGAATCATCCTTTATAAGCTGTTGTTGGTAATATTGATAGAGGAACACAAACTAGAGCTTCTCTAAGAAACCAGGTTGAACATCAAGCTTTTCTTTCAAAGCTAGAACCCAAAAATATCAATGATGCTATCAATGATGAATTCTGGGTAATAGCTATGCAGGAAGAATTAAATCAGTTTGAAAGAAACAAATTCTGGGAATTAGTTGACAGACCTAAGGACACTTTGACAATAGGAACAAAATGGGTTTTTAGAAATAAAGTAGATGAATCTGGAAATATAGTTAGAAACAAAGCTAGACTAGTTGCACAAGGATATAGTCAAGAAGAAGGTATAGAATATGAGGAAACTTTTGCACCTGTAGCTAGACTAGAAGCCATTAGGATCTTACTTGCATATGCTGCACATCTGGATTTCAAGTTATATCAAATGGATGTGAAAAGTGCATTTCTAAATGGTTTTATAATTGAAGATGTTTTTGTAGAACAACCACCTGGATTTACTAACCCCCATTTTCCAAATCAAGTTTTTAAACTTTCTAAAGCTTTGTATGGTTTAAAACAAGCTCCAAGAGCTTGGTATGATAGACTTAGCAATTTCCTTATTTCAAAAGGTTTTACTAAAGGGATTGTTGATCCAACTCTTTTCATTAAAAGAATTTCTAAAGATGTTTTAGTTGTACAAATATATGTTGATGATATTATTTTTGGATCTT
The DNA here is from genome assembly GCA_963277665.1 of Viscum album. Taxonomy (NCBI): domain Eukaryota; kingdom Viridiplantae; phylum Streptophyta; class Magnoliopsida; order Santalales; family Viscaceae; genus Viscum; species Viscum album. The sequence goes on along the minus strand of OY728148.1, from coordinate 1,805,607,207 downwards.
CTAAACACTCTTTATGTACTGATTTTTCAAAAAGTATGCAAAATGAATTTGAAATGAGCTTAATGGGAGAGCTTAAGTACTTTCTTGGATTTCAAGTATTTCAAAATGAAGATGGTATTATTTTGAATCAAAGTAAATATACAAAGGATCTTTTAAAACGTTTTGGTCTGGATAGTATCAAGGAAAGTGAAACTCCTATGAGTACTACCTGTAAATTAGATGCAGATGAAACTGGGAAACCAGTTGATCAAACAAATTACAGAGGTATGATTGGTAGTTTACTTTATCTTACTGCTATTCGACCTGATATTATGTTTAGTGTGTGTATGTGTGCTAGATTTCAAGCTAATCCAAAAGAATCTCATTTGCTTGCTGTTAAAAGAATTTTTAAATATCTCAAACACACGGTTAACTTAGGTTTGTTTTACCCAAAAGGACAATCCTTTGACTTAATGAGTTATTCAGATGCTGACTTTGCTGGTTGTAAGTTAGATAGAAAAAGCACATCAGGAACATGTCATTTGCTTGGAAAATATTTAGTTTCTTGGTGTAGTAAGAAACAGAACTCAGTTGCATTATCTACTGCCGAAGCAGAATATATAGCTGCTGGTAGTTGCTGTGCACAAATTCTGTGGATGAAACACACTCTTCTGGACTATGGATATGTTTTTAAACATGTTTCAATCAAGTGTGATAACACCAGTGCAATAAACATCTCTAAGAATCCTGTATCTCACTCTAGAACCAAACACATAGATGTAAGACACCATTTCCTAAGAGATCACTATCAAAAAGGTGATATTTCTCTTGAATTTATTGGCACTGAACATCAATTGGCTGATGTTTTCACTAAACCTTTAAGTTCGGATAGGCTAAGTTACATAAGACACGAATTGGGAATGTTTAATCACAACCGGTGTGAAAATTCTCAATGATGTGAAAATTCTCACCGATGTGAAAATTCTCACCGACGTCAAATTCTCACCGATGTGAAAATTCTCACCGATGTGAAAATCCTCACCGATGTACAACTCTCACCGATTTGTTTTTCTCACCGATGATTAACTCACACCGATGCAAGGTTTTAAAACTTCTGTCTGCCGCCAAGAATACGAATCGTTTTATTTTATTTTATTACTCTATTTTAGTCGTTTATTTGGAATTCCTAAATGATAAAACTAAGTCTAAGCCACTTCCTACCTCACCGAGCTCAAAATCTCTCACCCTCGAACCTTAGCTCCCAAATCGGCCAAGAACCCTAAACCCGCGATGGCAAAAACTAAGCTTCCTATCGTCAGAGATGAAAGTGTAGAACCAAACGCTAAGAAGCAGAAGACACAGCATAAAGACAGTGTTAGTGAAGTCAGAACTAGATCGGGAAGGCGACCAGTGAATCCTCACTTGCAGAATAGAGACATAGTGATCGAGAAGGAACTGTGCGTGGAATGGCTACTGCCTAGCAAATCGTTAGTACTCGAGATTCTGGAGGACCAGAAATGGGTGGATTGTTTCTCGAATAACAATGGCCCATACTACCTGAAGTTGGTAAAACAGTTCTACGAGTTTGTAACCTTCGAGAAGTCTGAAAATGAGAATCGGGTAAGCTCTTGTTTAAATGGAAAAGAGATGTCTTTTTCTTCAGTAGAGTGGGCTGAGTGCTTGAAAGTACCACATGAAGGTGTCTCTGGGTATGTATCAAGAGCAATGCCACCTAGCAGTGACATCTTTGATTACGAAACCACCTTAAAAGAGCTGACTGGTAATGGGAATCAAAGGCAAGTGGTTGCTGCTGAAATGGATGGAGAGAATCGACTGCTTTTCAAGTTTGTTCAGCATGTGTTGATACTGAGGCGAGGAGATTTTGCAAATCTAAGATATCAAGATATATATCTTCTTCATTTGCTAAGACATGGTGTAAAAATCAATCTGTGCAGATTGTTAATGCTTCAAATGGAAGACATGATTAGACCAAAGTCAAAGACTAATGCTTTGTTCTTTTCCAAGCTGCTTTCAGTAATGATAAAAGTGAAAGGAATAGATGAGTCTCAGGATGAGACAGTTGTAGTCAAGAATAATTTCTGCATCACCTCGACTGTTTGTAAGTACATGAAAATTAACTGGAACCCATGGAAAGGAGAATGGGTCAGTGATGATCAGAAGATATATGATAGGTTTAATCCTGTGGATCATCCCTCAAGACCAAAGGATGAGAGAGATCCGAGTCTGGGACCTGATGAAGAGGAACCTGTTTATAGTGATGAAACAAAAGAAGAAGAAACTCCCATGGATCTTGGAGGAGATCCAGACTTGCCCCCAAGTCCTGTTGCAGAATTGGTTTATTCTAGGAAAGGAAAGGTAGAGGAAATTTTGTCTACTTATGAGGAAGACCAGTCTGTACCTCACCAAGAAGAATAGGAAAAGGATAATGTATCTGAATCGCCTACTTCTGGTAGTTTAAGTATGAGTCCTTTGATTGGAAGCTCAGCTATGCCGACTGCTGAAGTAAAAAGAGATACAGAAGAAGTTGTACCTGTATCAGAAGATCTTCTAGATGCTGCACCTGTGGAACTTGTAGTAGAAGATTCTGATGAAGAGAATCCAGCACTGAATGCTGCTGTGATACATGGGAATGCACCCATTGAGGGGGAGCATCAATCTGTTCTTGGAAATGTTACAGTAGCTGTTGAGCTTGGAGACTGGGTAGAAGACCCAGGGTTTATAGTCTGTGGATTGGATTATCCGGATTCAGATAATGAGATGTCTGTGAATAGACCGAAGACCAATTATGATCTTGCTTCTGAGTTGTTTCCAGATGCTGTGGTCAGATTTCATGATCTGAATAAGCTGAAAGAGGACCTCAAATCCAGTTTTGTTGAAGAAGTGAAGTTAATGGAAACCTCTCTTGCATCCTCAATTAATTCAATAATGACTGATTCTGTAGTTAGTTTGGCCTCAGCAAGAGGATCTGCTGCAGTTGTCTCAAATGATTTTGTCTCTAAATCTGATCTTGAATCCATGAAGAATGAGCTGAAAGAATCATTCAGTGTATCAGTTGCTGAGATGAAGCAAATCTTTAATGAAGAAATGAAAATGTTGGAGAGATCCTTCGAGCTATCTCTGGCTTGTAATTTATCTTCTTTTGTGTCTGAGCTTATGGAAGAAGTGAAAGAGTGTCAGACTCAGTCTTCTAGGATCGAAGCAGATCTTGAAGCTCTCAAGACAACAGTTGTTGCTTTGGACTCTTATATGAGCTCCAAGTCTCAAGCTGACAAGGACCTAGCTTATGTGAAGAGTGTAGTAAGCCATTTTGTCTCGGTGTTTGAAAGTTTCAAAACCTCAGTGAAGGATCATGTTCAATTACAAGACTCTCAAGTTTAAAGTCTAATCAGTGGTTTGTCTAAGAGTTTCAAAGAAACTGTTTCCTTCTCTCTTGGCCCTCTCACATCCAAACTATCAGTTGACCTGAATCAAGTTCGAGCAATGTTGAAGGAGGAGATTGGTTCTATTTCAACCAGTGGCTCTGTGGACTCATCAGAGTTGAGCCGAGTGGTGATTTATACAAGATATTCTGCTAGAGAAATAATGAAGATTGTTCAAGATTATATGAGAGAAGCCTCTGCCTCTCAGGAATCCATAAAGAGAAAAGTGGACTACTACTTCACCAAAATTTTCACCAAGCATCAACTCGAACACCACTTCAAGCTGATGTTGGAAAACATGAAGCTACCTCCAGTCACTCAAGCTTTCAGAGAACAAGTGAGCAAGCTAAGAGAATTGACTCCTGCCTTGGAGAAATTCATGGAGAACAAAGATGATTTCATCTTTGCTATGGAAAGAGGAGGAGGAATTATTATGGATTTTAGAAATCTGTTGCTGCCCTTCTTGCATGTTGATGCCAGACCAGTCATCATACCTCCTGCTTTGCCTGCTTCTGCCTCAGCTGCTTCCACAGTCCAGCTGACTCCTGCTCAAGCTATTCGAAGCCTCACACCAATGATCACCCAAAGATCTTCAACCTACAGGCCTGACTCTGTGTCAGTGGCCCAGCCTCCTTTGATCTTTTCTGGTATTCCAAAACCTTCACCTGCATCCTCACCACCTGAGCCTTCTTCTGATCCCAAAGGGAAATCTCACGTGGAAGATGAGGATTGATCCAGTGGCCAGGATTTTTGATAGGAATTCCTTTGTATTCTGTTTTTTTACTTTTTGACTACTCTAATACAGAAGAACTCTTTTTACTTCTCATGTTTTATTTGTCTCTTATATATGCTTTCCCACTTTTTGATTATCACAAAGGGGGAGAATAATAAGGGGGAGAACAATAAGCGGGGGAGAACAAAATGAGAGAATGAAAAATATTTTCAATGGAGAAAAATAAGGAATAAGGGGAGACACATTACCCTTCTTTTCAATTTTACCTCTGATACCTTATGTCTATATAGTACCTTATGATTGTTACCTCTGATAACTTATGTCTATATCATACTATTTCTATTATCTCTGATGCTGTTTTCAATAAGAAAATTGAATTCAATATTATACTCTTTACTATTATATTTTCACTATGTTAAATGCCCATATCATAAATTGTGATTATCAAAAAGGGGGAGATTGTTGACCTCACCTGTTTTGATAATCTCAATCATGTATTCATATGTGTTTAAAATCCCAATTATGTTTTCATTCTCTATGATATTTTTAAGTATCATTGATCTATACTTTAATTCTTTCAAATCTGTGATCAAACCAATAATAATTTTTAGAATAGTCTTTGGAATATGTTAATCCTCATTTATCCATGTTCATACAAGTTATAAATTAATTCTAACACAATCGGATGTGTTCTGCATAAAACAGATAAGTAATCTGTCTATAGCTACTGATAAAGAGCTACCGGTAACCAGTCTACCGATAGACTTAGTCTACCAACAGACAGCTACCGATAGACTTAACACAGAGCTACCGATGTGCTTATAAATGTAAGCTACTGACTTACAGACAGCTACCGATACAAACATAGAGCTATCGGTGTAAGTATAAATAGCTACCGATGGAATAAGAGTCACCGATGGACGAAGCTACTGACAGACTCACAGCTACCGATACCGACGCATGGAGCTACCGACGCATGGAGATACCGACGCATGGAGCTACCGACGCATGGAGCTACCGACGCATGGAGCTACCGACGCATGGAGCTACCGACGCATGGAGCTACCGATAAACAAAGTCACCGATACAAGCATGTACCAACCGATGCATAGAGCCACCGATAGAGTCAAAGCAACTAATGACATTGAGCTACTGATGTTCAAGCTACCGATGTCCAAGCTACCGATGTTGATTATCTACCGATCACTCGACTCACTGTTTGAATTTCTTTATTTCCTATATTTAATCTATCTAATGGTCATATCATGTACATTTTAATGATTTTTCAAATATCTGATAAAGGTTGTTGGATGTCAGGAACCCGTACCTCGTACCTGCTGAAAAGAAATCTTTCCTGTCCCCTGTTGGGAGATAAATACGAGAAGACTACGCTGCCCAAAGATAAACCGAACTAGAGAAGTGCGTGGTGGATGATATATACCAGAAACAAAAGAAGAGAAAAATGAGTTCCATCAAGAACACAGAGAAGCTCATAGACAATCAAGCATACTCGAGAAGTGTTCTGTGCATACAAGAAGAACACTGAAGAACTTCAACTACTACATTTTCACTGTCTGTGAACCTGGAACATACGACACTCTGTTTCTCAAACAGAAACGAGAAGAGGACTCAGACTCACTTCTGGTCGAATCCAAAGGAGTCCAGAGCTACACTGAAATTACCAGAACCACTTCTAAACTCTACATCTCTTGTTCTGTGATTTATTATTACTCTTTTCGAGCAGTGTGTGTTATCTGCTGTATCTAACACATACACTGTCTCCTGTACTCAAACTGAAGGATTTGTAAATCCTTACCAAACTCTTTCATTCTTTCTTTCCCACGAATAACAGTGGTTGAGGTCGTGTGTGACCTGGACAGCTGGTTGTTGTTGTACTGTTTCCCACGAAGAACAGTGGTAGAGGTCTTGGACCTGGACAGTTGTAAACTGTTGAACCCCGATCCAGGGTGTGGATCATTTTTATATAAACTTTTGAGAGGACTAAGTCTCGGCTTGAGACTGAACCTCTTGGTTACATTGTTGTGCCATCTCTTTCAAAGTTTTATTCCGCTGCTAATCACTTTAAAACTAATACTGCTTTTAAATTTACTTTGATAATTAAATTAGCAAGTGTTTATGTTAAGTGTAGATTAGTAAGTTAGTTTCAAAAGATAATCACACACTCCTGTGTTGATTAACTGGGAATTAATCAATCCCTTGAGAATCTAACAGAACCTCTACTTTAATATAAATTCACTACAGTTTAATTTATTATTTTATTTGGGGGTCTTTAAGACAGTGTTTTTAAATACAGAAATTTTAATTGGTACTCAATTCACCCCCCTCTTGAGTAAACCACTCCGACCAACAATCAATTTCCATATAAAGCATCAAAATGTTCCATCTGTATAGTGGAATGAAAATTGTTATTATTAGAAAACTCAACCAAAGTTAGATGTTGATCCCAACTTCCCTGATGATAAAAAGCTCGAAACATATCTTCTAGAGTCTGAATCGTTCTCTCTGACTATCCGTTAGATTAAGCCTGAAAAGTTGTAATGAAATTTAATTTAGTACCCAACAACTTATGAAGACTTTTCTAAAAATTAGAGGTGAATCTGGGACAACGGTCAGATACAATTGAAAGAGGGACTTCATGTAATTTAATTATATCATTAATATAATGTCAAGAAAGTTGATCCAAATGCATATTATTTTATATGGGAGGAAAATAAATAGATTTAGTTGATCAATTAACAATTACCCAAATTGAATTATTACATTGAGATGTCTTTGATAATCCCACCACAAAATCCATAGATATATCCTCCCATTTCCATTCTGGCACTGACAAAGACTAAATCTTCCCCTTCACTAATTGGAATTTGACTTTAAACTATTGAAAAGTCAAAAATCTCATAGTAAAATAAAAAATATCTTTCTCCATTAATTCCCACAAGAAATGTTTCCAAAGTTCTATATACATTTTTATACTTCCAGGATGAATAGAAAATGAAGAACTATGAGCCTCACTCCATAGTTCTTTCTTCAACCAGGGGTCACATGAAACACATAACCTTTTTCTGAATCTCAAAAACACCTTCTTTGTCAACATTAAATTTAGGAAACTTACCTTTATTAACCAATTATACCTCTTCCTGTAACTCATAGTCTTCCTTCTATTCTTGTTTAATCTTATTTGAAAAACATGATTTTACTGATATTTGAAATAAAATAGAGGGAGCTCCTGCATGAATAATGTCTAATCCAACATCACCAAATCATAAACCAAATGATCATGTTCTAAACATAATATAGTTAATGATGCATTATTTTTCTGACTCAAAATATTCTGCTACTATGTGTGCTTTACTTGAATGATAATGAATTGTGCAATCGTAATCCTTTATCAATTTCATCCTCCTCCTTTTTCTCATGTTTAACTCTTTCTTAATGAACACATACTTATAAATCTTATGATTAGTATATATTTCACACTTTACTCCATATAAATGGTGTCTCCAAATCTTTAAAGAAAACACTATAGCCGCCTACTCAAGGTCATGTGTAGGATAATTTTTCTCATGAGGTTTTAGTTGACATGAATCATAAACAATTATATGATCATTTTTTATTAAAATACAACCCAATCCATTCAATAAATCATCATTATAGATAAAAAAGTCACCAAATCTAAATAGTAGGACCAAAACTAGAGTACTCTATAATCTTATTTTCAATTACTGAAAACATTTATCACATTCATTTTTTCAGATGAACCTAACTCCCTTTCGTGTTAACTTAGGTAGCGGGCTATTTAACTGTGAAAAGTTTTTAACAAACTACAAGTAATATCCAACTAATCTAAGAAAACTAAAAATGTCAATAACATTTATAGGTCTTGTCTATTCATCAACCACTTTAGTTTTAGTAGGATCAGATGCTATGCCATATTTATTTACGATGTGTCAAAGGAATAAAATCTTCTGTAACCAAAATCACATTTTATAAATTTTCCATATAAATTCTTTTCTTTTAGAGTTTTTAAAACATTCCTTAACTATTTTTCATAATCTTGAATTTTTTTTTGAATAAATCAAGATTTAATCAATAAAAAAAACCACAAACTTCTCTAAATATTTAGGGGAAACTCTATTCATAAGACCCATAAATGCAACTGAGAGATTTTTCAACCCAAATGGCATAACCAAAAACTCATAATTACCATACCTAATATGAAACATGGTTTTCATAATGTCATCATCCTTCACCTTTAGATAATGGTACCTGAAATCATCCTTAAAGAAACACTGAACTCCCCGGAATTGATCAAACAAGTCATCAATATTAGACAACAAATACTTATTCTTAATAGTAATATTATTCAAAGATATATAATCATTTAAAAGCCTCATGAAACCATATTTATTTTTAACAAAAAAATCTGGAACACCCCATGGTGTAGTGCTATAAAGAATGAAACCTTTATCAAGAAACTCATTCAACTAATTTTTCAATTTTACAAGTTATACCCGAGACATTCAATAACAGGGTTTTAAAATTGGCATATCATAAGACACTAATTAAATAGTAAATTTAACTTCCTGATCTGGTATGACACCAAACAACTCATTAGAAAAAATATATAGGTATTATTTTACTATCAACACATCATTAATATGAACAGTTTCCCTTATTCTCAATAATATATGCAACATAACTTTCATTTTCATATTTCAATAGTTTCTCAGCTTCTTGATATGTTATCAAAGGTATGAATTCATTCTTGTATACAATCTGAAACTATTTCGGGAAAACAAATTCATTAGCTCTATATTCTATCTTAGCATGGTAAATAGAGAGGTAATCCATACCTAGAATAATATCAAATTTTACTAGGGGAAAGACAACAAGGTTTGTAGGTAAATTATTTCCATATACAACAACATGAAGATTATTACAATTTCTTTTTTCCTTGATACTTCCCCTGGTGTTTTTACCATAAGTTATAACTTCATTTCTTAAGGTGAATTTTTTAATTTAGTTGAAAATTTCTCAGAAATGATAGAATGTTTAGATCTAAAATCAAACATGACATTAACATAATCCGAATAAACAAACAATGTACTTATTACCACTTAGTTTGATGGCCCAATATTTGATTAAGTAGTTTTAAAGGATTTAACCACATCATTTTTCTTATAGTCTTACTACTTCCCATTATTCATGTTCTTCTTTAGATACTCATACACATAATGACCCATATCATTACATTTAAAACAATTTACTGCCAACTTATCGAAATTTTCCATACCACTACCAAGATCATTTTCATTGCAATGATGATCCATATGCCTAGACTTAACACACCAGAAGCACTTCCCATATTTCATAAATCATTCTCTAGGGTGTTTTTTATCACACATATCCTAAACTGGAAACTTGATTTTCTTACCTTTATATGTAAAGACCCGGAATTTCCATGTATTTTTTTAATATATGAGAATTTTACGAGTCCGTGAAAATTGACAGCGCGTGATTCTGAGGCCCGGTGTTCCCGGAATGAATTTATGAACTTTTTTCTAGGTACATTCAGTAAACGTATGAGCGGGATTTTCTAACTTTTTAACCGGTGCTCGAAATTGAAATCTGAGGGCACCGTTGAACTCGCAGCACCGGTATTCTCTTAAAGAGACCTTCACCTCGACCGCAGTGGGTCGAGAGTGAAATATAGTTTTTGTGTTTTTCGTGAAAGAATGAAATAAATAAAAATGTTAACATTTTTATTTTATTTGTTGAAACCCCTCAACATGGGTTTTGGTGGTGGGTACCATCCGAGCCTAAACCTCCCATGTGGATGTTTAGAGGTGGGGACCACCTGAACTAACCCCCATTTTGAATTTAGGGGCGGGTACCACCCGAACCCTCTTAATGGGGGAGAAACCTCTTGAACTCCCTCTTTAATGAGGGATGTGACCTTTAGGTTTCCCCAAAATTTATTATGCCAACCTCAATGTAATTATGATTCCAATTTAATTTTTGCCAACAATTAAATTGGGGAAACATATCATATTGTCTACCATTTCACTTTTTGGTGGAATTGGGAGAGGAGAACTATTGGAGGATTATTCTCTCCAATGAAGAACAGGTTCTCCAATGAAGAACACACTCCCCAACGAAGAACTCTCTCACTGGAGAGGAACGTCTTCAATGACAATGAACTGACGACCGAGGAAATGCTGAAGTCACTGACGTTTGTCTATCCCCAGTGACTTTGTCTCTTTCCTCATGACCTCTGTCAACAAATCTCTGAGGTAGGGGTTTAATTATGGGTGATTATTGTTTCCCATGTTCTTCCCTTATAAAACAAAGAACGCGGATCAACTCTCTAACTAGTTGATCCGCGAATGATTTCTTTTGCGGGTTTGGGAATAATCAATTGTGGGAGGTTTTAGGGTTTGACGTTATTCATTCAAGTTTTTATTGAGACGCTTGCTACTTCTCTAACGCAGATGGTGCAGGCAAAAAAAAAGGCCCAACCCCTCTGCTATTCTTCTAGAATGGTGTGTCCTTTGTGATGTAAGAAGGCGGATTTGTGCCACAGCGGTGAACAGATGTGGCGGCCGACACATCGCCGAACGTGAGGAAGACGACGGACCCATGGCTTCTCACCACCCCATGGCCCTCCTCACCACCCTGCGGCCCTCTTCAATGCCTCGTGACCTCACACCGCCCTCGCAGCCTCCACGACACTCGCGGCCTCCGCGGCCCCCGTGGCCTTCACGGCCCTCGCGACCTCTATGGCCCCCGGGGCCTTCATGGCCCCCGCAGCCTCCGCGGCTCCCATGGATTCCATGGACCCCTCGGACTCGCCACCCCATGATCCTCACGCCCCCCTCGTGGCCTCGCGCCACCCTCGTGGCCTCCGCGGCCCCCGCGGACTCTGCGGCCCCCACAACCTCACGCCGCCCTCACAGCCTCTGCGCCGCCCAGTGCGGACTGGCCCCAGTGGGCTGGGCCAGAACCAGCAGGCCGGGCCAGACCCAGCGGGCCAGACCAGACCCAGCGGGCCGGTTTGGTTTGACCGGGTCGGACTAGACCTGGGCCAACTTCGAACTTTTTGCTATATCAACCATAACTTTGGCACCGAGTGTCCGTTTGATGAACCGTCAGCAGTTATGAAAACCTTGGAGTGAGAAGGTCCCTTTGAGTACCCCATTGGAGATTTGGATAAATTTGGAGTACGGTTAGGTTGGATTGAGCATGAATCCAACCAGGCCCTCGGGACTAATAGGATAATAACTCACAAACCGGGCATCCGATTGACGCACCATTTATTGCATTGAGACCCCTATGGTGTGATGGTATTTTGTGATACTTCTTCGTGGGACTTAGTGAAAGTTAGAGTATTGAACATTGGATTGAGGAGCAGACCCTCTCGGAGACGAGCAAGCTTAGTGCGGGAACCCAGTAGCTGGTTGTGATGTGAAGAATGAATAGCGATACTGTGTGGGTCAACGCCTAGTGATCCTATGTGGGTTAGCACTGAGCAATCCTGTGTGGGTCAGAAATGAGAGATCCTATGTGGTTCAGAACCGAGTGATCCTTTGTGGGTCAGCACCAAGTGATCCTATGTGGGTCAGCACCAAGTGATCCTGTGTGGGTCATCAGCAGTGCCTCATAACATAGTAAGATGATTCAATAGTTACATCTAATCATCTCTACTATTGTAACTAAGTTATACCTGGTGTGAGATGAGTTCATACCTGAGTAGTACTTTCCGTTGTGGTAATACCTTGGTGGTATTCTTCTGTGCGGCGTACCTGTGTGGTACTTACCTTCGTGGTATTCCTTCCTTGTGAAACAGTTGAACTTTAGGATTTTGGGTTGGACCCTGTGTTTCCTCTTGATTGATATGGGTATACTCGATAACTTAGGTATATGTATGGGTATATACCGAAGTAGGGTTGACATTTGACTTCATGCTTTGTGGTTTATATTTTGTAGATTTTTTGAAACCTTGAGGGTCTCAGGGTCCCTACTGAGTATCGTTATACTCACCCCTGCACGGGATATTCCCACAACTTATTGTGTTTGATGCAGATGACGGAGAATGCTGACTTAGGACGAGGGTACTAGGACTGGACAGTGCCCGGAGGTGGACCATACAACTTTTCGGTATGCAGAGGAGACAAGCGAACGTGGAGTGTTGAGGAGGTGATCTGTACCTACCCTTCAGGTAGGAACCTCGGAGGATAACCCAATAAATGTCTTTCTCTTTCTTCAATTGTATTGTAATTCAGTTGTACTTGTACCTTTACTGTTGGGCTTGTATTCTGACCCCTCTTACTTTCAGCACTCTTTTTTCTATACAGTTTACTTGTGTTCGTATCTTGTTGTGTGCTTGGTTGAGTGTGTTTATAGTTTATAAAGGCAATGCATTTCCAGTTTTAGGGAATACACCTTTTGGTGCTATTCGCCAGCCCCTGGCCTATGGAAGGAGGGATTGGGGTAGTCACAACACATGCCCCTGGGGACGGGTTGTGACAAATTGGTATCAGATGATTCGGTTCTAACCGTAGAACATATGACTATGATCTTTATTTTTAACAGCAATAGTGTTAAGTGTAGTGAGTGTGGTTATAAATTTAGGGAATTCAATGTTGGTGTGATGAATGACATATCGATACACCAGGAGCCTGACTTCTGATTTCTGACTCAGTGCATGAAAAAACTGATTGTGTGTGTGTTTTGAAGAGTTTTCTTTGTGATATCTTTGATATAGATCACCAGGTATAACTTTTTAATGGTGGTGCAACTATTTCTTTTCAGTATGCCTCCACGTAGATAGCCAGCTAGGGTTCTGGATATAGTACGCACTGATAGCCCACCGAGCGACGTGGCCTCAGTGCAGGGCCCTCTTCCAGTAGAGGCACCAGCGGTACCATTACCCACTGGGCCACCAATGCCACCAGCCCCAGTAGGAGAGAATGCACGCTTCTTGAGAGAATTTCACGAGTTCCAGCACCAGAGGCCACCCAGGTTTAGGGGAGAGATGGATCCACATGTGGCTGAGGATTGGATGGAGGCCATGGTGATATTTTTCCGACTAGCAGGGACACCAGTTGATCTTATGGTGATCCTTTCCGGCAGCCTTCTACAGACAGCAACATGAAGATGGTAGAGCCTGATCCTCCAATTTCATGAAGAGGTGACGCTTCTCTAGGCAGACTTCGAGATCCTGTTTCAGGAAGAGTTTGTTTCAACGAATCTTCACACAGTGCGCATACGTGATCTTCTTCATCTGCAGTAGGGAAACATGACTGTGGCTCAGTACTTACTGAGGTTCACTTACCTCTCACACTACTCCACTGATATGGTGCGAGACCCATTCTTCAGGGCCCGAACCTTCGATCAAGGACTCAGGTGAGAGATCAGGGTTTGATGATTTCTCTTAGCATCCCAACGCAGGCGGGGGTGTTAGAGAGAGCCCTATCAGTGGAGTGTTTCCTTGCTGAGTAGTCACCAACAGCGAGACCCACCAGCAGTTGTCACATAGTGGAGTCTTTTGCAGCTGGCAGTAGATAAATGTTACAGAGGTCCAAGAGGACCAGACCTACAGGTGGACGACTGCAGGATTTGAGTTCGGTTGTACGGGGCACCAGAGGTTGAGCCAGTCATGCCAGTAGTGGGTAGTGTTACGCATGCGGTAGGTAGGGTCACATGGATTATGACTATCCGACCTGTCATATAGAAAATCAACATACGGTGGAAGGACCACCCAGTCAGAGATAGACGTTCGACCGAGGAGGTCTGTAGGGAGCAGGCAGACGTGGAAGAGGAGCTGGCCGTGCAACTGGCGGTGGGCGACGATTCAAGATGTTACCACCACCACCACCAAGTGGTCCACCCCAACCATAGGGAGTAGGAGGACAGGGACGATCTTAGATCTAAGCAGCTGAGTCCTATGATCATGGCGCTCTGGAGATGATACGAGGTATGATCTGTGTCTACTCCTCCTTAGATACAATACTTATAGACACAGGTGCCAATCATTTTTTTATTTCCACTGCTCTCGTTCAGAGCTCTGAGATTCCGATGGAGTCATTGGATCGATCCTTACGGCTAGAGACTCCTACGGGAGCGGATTTGACGATTACACACTGGTGCCAGCAGTGTGAGATTACTCTATGAGGTAAGAGCTTCGGTTGGGATCTTCTAGTAGCGGCGTCGAGGCCTTACGACGTCATCAAGGGTATGGAATAGTTATCTATAGTCCATGATTAGATTGACTGTATTAGGTGAAATGTGCGGTGTGTCCGCATGGATGGACCAGGTTTACCTTCACCAGCAAAAAGGGAGCCTTTGTAGCATATGATGGACTTACCTGGATAAGAGTGCAGCCGATCACTCATCAATTGTTTAGCCTTACCCTCAGAGCGGTTGATGTGAAGAGTCTGAACTATCCTGTAGCGGTGGACCAGTACGTGGATGTCTTCCCTGATGATGTTCTAGGTCTACCTCCTCGTAGAGAGGGGGAATTTTACATTGACTTGTACCCCGGGACGACACCAATATCTACACCAGCGTATTAGATGGCTCCCGTGGAGCTTCGTGAGCTACGGGTACAGCTGGAGGACTTACAGGGGAAATGGTTCATTCGGCCCGTTGTTTCTCCTTGGGAAGCCCCAATTTTTTTCACCAAGAAGGCATATGGGAGCTTGAGACTTTGTATCGACTATCGGCGCTTGAACCAGGTGACCGTGAAGAAGAAGTACCAACTTCTAAGGATTGATGACCTCTTTGATCAGCTGAAGGGAGCACGGTGGTTCTCAAAGATATACATCAGATCAGGCTATCACCAGCTTAGAGTATGAGACAAGGATGTACAAAAGACAGCTTTCAGGTGTCGATACGGCTATTACGAGTTTTTATTCATGCCATTCGGTGTGACCAATGCTCCAACAGTGTTCATGGGACTCATGAACAAGATCTTTCAACCATACCTTGATCACTTTGTCGTAGTCTTCATTGATGACATTCTGATCTACTCGACTACTGAGGAGGAGCATGCCTACCATTTGCAGGTAGTACTGGACACACTCTGAGAACACCAACTTTATGGTAAGCTCTCGAAGTGCTAGTTCTGGATCCTATAGGTTAACTTTTTGGGACATGTCATCTTGGAGGCTGGAGTTGCAGTGGATCCAGCGAAGATTGAGGTGGTACTTTCTTGGGAGCCACCCAAGAGTGTGACGAAGGTACAAAGTTTCTTAGGTTTGGCCAGATACTACCAGAGATTTGTGCCAGATTTTTCCAAAGTTACATCACCACTATCAGCATTGACTAAGAGGGGGAAACCCTTCGAGTGGTTAGAGAGATGCCAATGGAGTTTTCAGGAGCCGAGGCAGAGGCTGACTAGTGCCCCCATCTTGAGGCTTCTGGAGGAGGGCATAGGTTACATAGTCTACTGCAACGCATCAGGTACCAGGCTCGGATGTGTCCTGATGTAGGAGCGAGCAGTGATTGCATATGGTTCTCAACAGCTGAGACAAGATGAGAAGAACTACGCTACCCATGACCTAGATTTAGCAGCAATGGTCTTCACCTTGAAAATGTGGTGACACTATTTTATGGGTGAATGTTTTACAGTCTACTCGGATCACAAGAGTCTCAAGTATATCTTCTCTCAGAAAGACCTGAACTGTAACGCCCCGAGTTTCAAAAAAAAGAACAAGTTTAAATAAATTATAATTTAAAATGAATAATGTTATAAATAAACTATAAAAGAAGGCATTTTATAAATTTATGAATACTTTGATTTATAAAAGAATGTCATGTTTTTAATACGCGACGACGTCAAATATATTTTTTTCAAAGATGTTGTTCTAATAAATGAAATAATTAAGAATGATGTTTTATTATAAATAATGTTTTGAATTAATCTATGTCATATATATATATATATTTACATAGATAAAATCTTAAAACAAGATTAATAAAAATTAAGTGTTCAAAAATATTTACTAACATGTAATGAATTTGTCAAGATTACTATTTCTTTTTAAAATAAAATAAATATTATGTTAAAGTACGAATTTTAATAAAATTTGTTTTAATGAAATAATTTTTGGTTCATAAAATTTATTTTACAAGCTAAATAAATATGGAAATCAATTTATCAAAATAAATGAATAATGATGATAACCTAATAATATTGTAATTATTAATTTTGAAATTCTAAGTATATATATATGTATGTGTATGTAATATATTTACATATAAAAATATATTTAGTAATAAGCGATGTATTTTATTTATATATGTAATTGTTTTATTAAAATATATACTTATTCTAATTAGGTTGATAATGATATAAATCAAAATATTGGTTTTGAATTATTTATTAATAAAACTAATATTATTATAAAATTATAATTTTATTGTACATGTCATTTAAAATTATTATCATTATTATTTTTAAGATAATATATATAAGATATATATTATGCTTTTGTTTATAAAATTTATAAATTATAAATGCATATAATTGTTATATTAAAAAAATGAATAATAAATTTATGTTTAAAAAAATTTAATTTCAATAAATTATAAAAATTAATTATATATATATATATATAAACGCTAACATGGTATATATATATATATTTATATAAAAAGCACTAATATGGTGTGTGTATATATATATATATAAATTTTTTAAATAGTTTAAATGTTTTGAGATATTAATAAAATGAATAAATAAATATTTTGTTATTAAAAAGAATAAAGAGGCGTAATATAATAATAATAGTATTATTATTATTATAATAGATAACAAATCATTATTATTGAAATCTAATAATATCATATTATTATGATACGAAGGGCGTGAATACAAATGGAGAGAGAGGATTGATTGAACCACTTTTTTATTTAATAATAATATATTGCTTGATTTGTGTGTGTGGTGTGACATTGGTGTTAAGAAGTCAAAAGTGGCTTAATTGAACCACATTTTTATATGTTTCAATATATAATCATTTTATATGTTTCATTATATATATATATATCATTATATATTATATGTTTCATTATATATATATATATCATTATATATTATATGTTTCACTATATATTAATTATTATATATAATATTATTATTATTATAATAAATAACAAATTAATATTATTAGATCCAATAATGAATGTCATTTTGGAAATTGTTATTAATTTTGAAATTTCATGTATATAGATATATGTTAATAGACAATAATAAACACATTTTTATTGGTTTGAAATTAATTGGAATATTATTTAATAAATCAAAATTATATTAAGATTTATAATATTAATTGTAAATATATATATTTGTTTTTTAAATGTGTATATATATATATATAATTGGTTTCCTTTTAATAAAATTATTTATGTCATGAGTTATATATATAAAAAAATATATGTTTATAAATCTAATAAAAAAAATATTGTTATCTTTGCTTTTAAAAAGTAATTAAAACTTTTAATAAAGTACTGAAAACTTTTAATAAAGTATCGAAAACTTTTAATAAAGTATTGAAATTTTATTATAATTTTTTAACTTATGTATAAAATGATAAGATAATGAAATAATAAAAAATAAGATGAAGGGAAGGTGTTTTGACGTGTTGGAAAAACAAAGAAATTTAATATAATAATAACATTGGATAAAACAATAATAATAATAAAAAAATTAAGGAAAATCGTGAATAGGGTTTGAGGGGATTCTCGGGCCGCCGCTAAGGTGAGATGCGAGAGGGTTTGAGCGGAGCTGGTGCGCGTCGGGGAGCCACGACCGTCGTCGCGAGCTGAAGGGGAGTACGCAATTGGGGTTCACCAGTCACGGGTCTCGTCCGGAGATGAGGTGCGTGAGGAGGCTGAGCGCGAGGAAGGCCGAAGAGCCGAGACATGCGTGTTGGGGTGGACGAGGATTCCGAGCTGAGGCCGAGCATCCGAGGATGGTTCATCTTCCGGAAAGTTCACGGTCAGTCCGCAGTTAGAGTTCGTCTGGTCCAGATCTTAGGTAGGTTGGTGGTCTTCAGATCTACACTTTAGGTTTTGATTTTGTGTTTATGAATCTTGTCTTGGGTCCGTTTCATACTATTTAGTTTGACAATTTTATTCAGTTTCTATCACTTTCTTGATGTTGTGTCTTTGTTCGTCTCTCTTTTTGATATCCTGTTTGATGATTCAGATTATTTAAATGCCAATGTCACTGTTTCCTATTCTGATTATTTTTATTATTTGATCTTGCGGAGCAAGCCTTACCATGTTTATCTCAATCTTCTCTGTCCGTTTATTTCATCCTCCTGCATTTTTTTTTATATTTTTATAATTCTATATATTTCAAGTCTGGTCCTACTGCTGCGACTGACAAACCAACTTATAAATAGGGGTTTTGGTTATATTTTGCCCATTGGTTTTTTGGAGTTTTGTATCTTGGTGTGTGCACATTGTTGCATACATTACCTAGCCTTTTCACTACCTGTGGTGTCTCCTGTGCCCCCTACAGGCAGTCTGCAAATCAGGTAAGGGATATACTACCTATTATTTTACAGTTTTCATTCTATTATTTAAGGATTTGTGTAAGGGTGATTTTATAAAACTCTGTTTTATTTTAAAACTTATATTCTTTTAAGGGATTTCTAGAATTCTTTCTAAGATTGTATATATTTCAAAATTATGTTCCAATCTGGTTTTAAGTAAGGAATTTTATTACTTTAGACAATATTTTTTAATTCTGAAATTATTTTTGATAAACACCTCTGCGAATTGGGAGAACCATGTTCTTGGGATTTTCTGTTCTAAGTTTCATATTAATTTCACTCACTAGTTTTGGTTTTCTTTTATTATGCGAAATTTTAAAAGGGTGAAAATATTATTTTAAATTATTATTTTATTCTTATTATTCAAATTATGTTATTTTAAATGGTTATACATGTTCATATATATGTATATATATATATATATGTTTATGAATGAAATGGAGATTATCATTTTTACAATTTTATTTCAGTTTATCATCATGTTTCTGAAAAAAACGCACATAAAATATCAACATGTTTTATCAACATTATGGGCATCTCAATTTCATAGATACATGGCCATGCTATTATGTTCATCATTGACACTCATCGTATTATAATTGACTCATAAATGTCATATAATTAATGACCATTATTTTTATTAACGACATGTCATGCGCATCGGTTTCACTAATCTTGTATGTAAAATATTTATACATATTGTATGCACTAAATATATATGTATGCATGATGTATGGTCAAAATGTTAGTATAAATGAATTTTAAAATAATGATTCGTTAAAGGGGAAATATGTATGATAAATCGTGCAGAGATATGTCGATGTGTAAATCAACTACTTCAGAACAAGCAGATGAAATCTTATAAAAGTACATATATATATATATATATACACACACACAAAAATATGTATATATAAATTTTTACTAACGCATACTTATGTACCAAATGTTTTTTACAAGTTTTAATATATGAAAACCCAGTGCAAATGTATACGTATTTAAAGCAAGCTTAAAAACGATTTCAGAAAACCCGACTCTCGAGCATGGTAGACAGGAAGGGATTGGGGGTGGATCTATTATGGCCTGTAATTAGTCGAGCAGTCTTAGAATAAGTTATTTTGTTTTCAGAATCTTGCCTAAAGTTTTTAGAAAAACACTGGAGTATTTTTGGGTAATATCAATTGAAAATTAAATATTCAAAGTGGTATGGGACACCTTGAATATCAGACCTTATTGACATATGAGGAATGTATTGGACTGCCGGGTTGGGGTCCGGTTAAAAGAAATCCCTCCAGGTTGGGGACTGGTTAAAGTAATCCCTATGGGTTGGAGACCAGTAAAAGTAAGCTCCTCGATGCATCAATAGTTCTTGAGATAGTCAGATTGGGTTTTTACCCTTAGGTCGTGGCACGAGGCCTTGACATTCAGACATGAGTCCGAAATTATACATTTCCTCATTATGTTTCAGTATATGACCAACCAAGTGATTATTTCAACTAGAGAAATATCATTGGTTATAGAACCATTAACTATGAGTATGATATTAAAGTGCACATAACATATGATGAGATAGTGATGACGCATGATCAGTTTACCTTTCCAAAATTTTAATTCAAATGTTAGCATTAAATTAATCATGTCATAATGTGCATTTTTTTATAATCTGTAGTGACATTGTTTATGTGAAACTCTAATAATGTTCATGCTTACTAGTACTTGCATACCTTGCATGCTATGCCTACTTTACTTGTTAGTATTTATGAATTTACGATTACTAGATTTCTGTTAAATGTTCAAATACTTGTGTATGAAATGCTTTAATTGTTTTATAGCGACCTTTGAAATGTCATGATGATTTCTTCAAAGGAATAATTTTTATGTATGCGAAATTATTTTCAAATGAAGTTTTCAAAAGCTGTATTAAGTATTTTCAAAACCCCTTACTGAGTATTTAAATGCTCACCCTACGTTTTAAATAAAATTTTTTCAGGTATCAGTCATGTCTTTAGTGAAGTTTTCTGAAAGCAGCTGGTTTTCCCAGAACCTGAACCTCACGACCCTCTGTAGCATGAGACATGATGTAATGAATGTAAATATAATGTATTTATTGTGGTACATCGTGTCTCATGGGAACCGGCTCCGGGAACTCGGGGGCCGGGTCCTTACATGAACCTGAGACAACGACGTTGGATTGAGTTCCTCCAGGACTATGAATTCGAGATAGTATATACTCCTGGGAAGGGGAATGTTGTAACAGATGCACTCAGTAGAAGATCTGGTATACAACTGCTAGGTGAGGCGACGGAGCAGCTGCCCACTTTGCATATATCCTTTATGGATCGAGATGGAGCAGCTTTCCTTCAGTCTCTCATAGTCACTCCCCCACTTCTTCAGTGAGTCAGGGAGGCGCAGTGTGGGGACACTAACTGTGAGGCACGACATTCTCAGATATCCACAGGATAGACACCTGATGGATATTTTGAAGGTGGGGAGTACGTCATCCTCTTCAGAGGACGTACTATGGTACCAGTGTCACTTCAGGAGGAAGTGTTGAGAGATTTCCCCACATCCCCTTTAGCGGTACATCCAGGAGTGGCGAAGATGTACCAGGATCTCCGATGACAACACTGGTGGCTGGGGATGAATAAAGCAGTAGCCGAGTTTGTCTCTCGATGCTTCACTTGTCAGCAAGTGAAGGTGGAGCATCAGGTACCAGCAGGCTTGGTTCAGCCTTTAGAGGTTCTAGAGTGGAAGTGGGATGGGATATACATGGACTTCATGACGAGACTTCCACGTACATCCAGAGGTCATGACTCTATCTGGGTGATCATCGACCGACTCATCAAGTTGGGCCACTTCCTACCAATTAGAGAGCAGGATTCAGTAGAGAGCTTGGGACGCCTCTATGTGAAGGAGATTGTGTGGATACATGGAGTACCCTTGATGATTGTCTCTGATCGTGATGCATGCTTTACTTACTGGATATGGAAAGGGTTGTAGGAGGATTTTGGGACACAACTTCGTTTGAGAACCGCCTTCCATCCTTAGACGGATGGCCAGACTGAGATGACCATTTAGACCCTCAAGGACATGCTGTGTGCTTGCATCCTTGACTACGGTCTCAGTAGAGAGGATCACTTGCCTTTGGTAGAGTTTTCGTACAACAATATATATCACTCCACCATTGGGATGGAACCTTTTGAGGTGTTGTACGGGAAACCTTGCAGATCACCTTTGTGTTGGACAGACCCAAGGGAGTCAGCACTAGTGGGACCAGAGATGGTACTGGTTACCATAGAGAAGGTGCAGATCATCTAGGAGCAGATGAAGACTACACAGATCAGACATAAGTCTTATGCTGACAGGAGACAGAGGCCTCTGAAGTTCGAGGATAGTGACCATGTATTTTTATGGGTCTCACCCCGATGAGGTTTGTGGAGATTTGGCCGAGGTGGCAAGTTATCTCCGAGGTTCATCGGACCCTTCTAGATCCTCAGCAGAGTTGGATAGGTGGCTTACCGCTTATCTCTTCCACCTCAGTTGCACCGGGTGCACGACTTATTCCACGTATCCCAGCCGAGGAGATACATGCACGACCCTTCCCACGTCATCGACCACAGTGAGCTGGACATCGATGATGGGGTGACGTTTTCAGAGGTTCCAGTTGAGATTGAGGATCGACATGAGCGGGTCCTTCATGGGTGGTCGATACCTCTAGTGTGCATTCGATGGCAGCACGAGAACCTCCAGGAGAGCACATGGGAGTGGGAGGCTTAGATGCATGCTCAGTACCCCCACTTGTTCCCTTAGTTTGAGTTGTGGCTTACGAGGAGGGAAATCCTTGAGGTGGGGATAATGTAAAGACCCATAATTTCCATGTATTTTTTTAATATATGGGAATTTTATGAGTCCGAAAATATTGACGGTGTGTGATTCTGAGGCCCAGTGTGCCTAGAATGAATTTTTGAACTTTTTTCCAGGTACATTTAGTAAACATACGAGTAGGATTTTCTAACTTTTGGATCGGTGCTCAGAATTGAAATCCGAGGGTTCTGTTGAACTCACAATGATGATATTCACTTAAAGAGACCTTCACCTCGACTGCAGTGGGTTGAAAGTGAAAAATAGTTTTTGTGTTTTCATGAAAGAATGAAATAAATAAAAATGTTAACATTTTGATTTTATTTGTTGAAACCCCTCAAGGGTTATGGTGGTGGGGACCACCCGAGCCTAAACCTCCCATGTGGATGTTTAGAGGTGGGGACCACCTGAACTAACACCCATTTTGAATTTAGGGGTGAGTACCACCCAACCCCTCTTAATGGGGGAGAAATCTCTTGAGCTCCCTCTTTAATGAGGGAGGTGACCTTTAGGTTTCCCCAAAATTTATTATGCCAACCTCAATGTAATTATGATGACAATTTAATTTTTTCCAACAATTAAATTGGGGAAACATATCATATTGGCTACTTTTTCACTTTTTGGTGGAATTGGGAGAGGATAACTATTGGAGGATTATTCTCTCCAATGAAGAACGCATTCTCAAACGAAGAAGGCACTCCCCAACGAAGAATGCTCTTGACGGTGAGGAATGTCTTCAACAACAATGAATCAACGATCAAAGAAACACTGATGTCACCGACGTACGTCTATCCCCAATGACTTCGTCTCTTTCCTTGAAACCTCTGTCAACAAATCTCCGAGGTAGGGGTGTAATTATGTGTGATTATTGTTTCCAATGTTCTTACCTTATAAAACAAAGAACTCGGATCAACTCTCTAACTAGTTGATCTGCGGATGATTTATTTTGAGGGTTCGAGAATAATCAATTGCGGGAGGTTTTAGGGTTTGATGTTATTCATTCAAGTTTTTGTTGAGCCGCTTCCTACCGCTCTAACACGGAGGGTGCGGGCCAAACAAACATGGTTCGACCCCTCCACCATTCTTCTTGAATGGTGTGCTCTTCGTGATGGAAGAAGGTGGATTTGTGCCATGACTACGAACAAATGCGGCGGTCGGCACATTGTCGGCCGTGACAAAGGTGATGACCCCGCATCTCCTCGCCTCCCCGCGGCCTCGTCACCCCACAACCCTCTGCACTGCTCCACGACCCTCCAAATTGCCCTGCGGCCTCACCACCCTACAACCTTGTCGTCCCGCGGCCTTGCCGCCCCGTGGCCCTTTGCACCGCCCTGCGGACTCACCACTTTGCGGCCCTCCGTGACGCCCCACGACCCTCCACGTTGCCCTGCAGCCTCGCTGCCCCGTGGCCCTCCGCGCTGCCCCACGGCCTCACCGCCCCACGGCCTCGTCGCCCCATGGCCTCACTGCCCTGCGGCCCCCATGGCCTCGTGCCACTCTCACGGCCTCCGCGACCCACGCAGCCTCGCCGCCCCGCGGCCCTCACAACCTCGCCGCCCCGTGCCCCCCCCCCCCCCCCCCCCCCCCCCTCGCGGCCTCGTGCCGCCCTTGCAGCCTCCGTGCTGCCCAGCGTGGCCGGGCCAGGCCCAGTGCAGCCGGGCCGAGCCGGAACCTGCAGGCCGGACCAGACCCAATGGGCCGGGCTAGGTCAGGTCGGTCCGACCAGGTCAGACCAGACTCGGGCCAAATTCGAACTTTTCAATCTATCGGCCATAACTTTGGCACTGAGCGTCCATTTGAAAAAATGTCAATGGCGCTGGAAACCTTAGAGTGAGACGGTCCCTTTGAGTACCCCACTAGAGATTTGGATAAATTTGGAGTACGGTCGGGTTGGATCGAGCATGTATCCAACTGGGCCCTCAGGACTAAAAGGCTAATAACTCACAGATCAGGCATCCGATTGATGCACCGTCTGTTGCGTTGAGACCCCTATGGCGTGGCGGTACTTTGTGATACTTCTTAGTGGGAATTCGTGGTAGTTGGAGTATCAACCAGTGGCTTGAGGAGCAGACCCTCCCAGAGATGAGCAAGCTTAGTGCGGGAACCCAGTAGCTGGCTGTGACGTGAAGAATGAATAACGATCTTGTGTGGGTCAACACCTAGAAATCTTGTGTGGGTTAGCACTGAGCCATCCTGTGTGGGTCATCACCGAGTGATCCTATATGGGTCAGCACTGAGCGATCCTGTGTGGGTCCACACCTAGCGATCCTATGTGGGTCATCACTGAGCGATCCTGTGTGGGTCAGTAGTAGTGCCTCATAACAGAGTAAGATGATTCAGTAGTTACATCTAATCATCTATACTACTGTACCTAAGTTATAACTAGTGTGAGAAGAGTTCGTACCTGAGTGGTACTTTCCTTTGTGGTAATACCTTGGTGGTATTCTTCTGTGTGGTGTACATGTATGGTACTTACCTTCGTGATATTCCTTGTGGAACAGTTGAGCTTTGGGCTTTTGGGTTGGACCCTGTGTTTCCTCTTGATTGAGATGAGTATACTTGATAAATTAGGTATATGTATGAGAATATACCTAAGTAGGGTTGACAGTTTACTTCATGCTTTGTGGTTTATCCCTTTTGAATTTTGTGAGTCCTTGAGGGTCTCGGGGTCCCTACCGAGTATCGTTATATTCACCCCTGCACGGGCTATGCCCGTACCTTGTTGTGTTTGGTGTAGATGACGAAAAATGCTGACTGAGGAAAATGGTACCAAGACTAGACAGTGCCCAGAGGTGGAACATATGGTGTGTCGGTACACAGAGGATACAGGCGGATGCGGAGTGCTGAGGAGGCGATCTATACCTACCCTTCAGGTAGGAACCTCGGAGGATGACCCAGTAGCTGTCTTTCTCTTTCTTCAGTTGTATTGTATTTTAGTTGTACTTGTACCTTTACTTTTGGGCTTGTATTCTGACCCCTCTTACTTTCAACACTCTTTTTTCTATACAGTTTACTTGTCTTTGTATCTTGTTATGTGCTTGGTTGAGTGTGTTTACAGGTTATAAAGGCAATGCCTTCCCAGTTTTAGGGAATATTCCTTTCGGTTCTAGTTGCCAGCCCTTGGACTACGGAAGGTGGGCTTGGGGTAGTCACAACATGGGCCCCGGGGGACGGGTCATGTCATTAGATTTATTTGATTATTTATTTCCCATTGACTTCCACATGAACCTCTTTTTCTTCTTGTGGTCGTAGAACACATGATCATCAACAAACTACATTTCCACCTTCTAGGCATATTAAATAAGTTTATCATAACTTTTAAATTCATGGGAATCCAATTCCCTTCAATATCTTGGATTCAATCTCAACTAAAACCGATTAATTTTACTATCAAGATTGCAAATAAAGTTTGGTGTGTACCTTGCCATCGGGTGAAGTTTTCTTCATACGCGGTCACTAAATCTTCCTCCTTTTTCCTTAATTCCATGAATTTCCTTTCCATCCTAAGTTTTAAAACATTAGAAAAATATTTCTCAAGGAAAATATTCTTAAATTCATCTCATTCCAAGGTATAAATCTCTTATATTTCTCTAGTATTCTTAACCATTGACCACCATTGATCTAATTCACCTTCAAAAGGATAAATAGAAAGAGTTACTGTTAGATGATCTGAACAACCCATGACTTCAAATATCTTTTCTAGGGATTTAATCCACACCTCAACTACCACTAGGTTAGAAGATTCACTAGATACAGGAGGGTGTTTCCTTATAAAACACTCCACTATCAACATATTCCTTTGTGGTAGATTTAGTTTCTCTCTAGCATATATACCACCACTATTTATAGCTTGCATCAACTATGTAATCACAATGAAAAATATCTCAATTTCAATTCCAACCATTCTAGGTTGTTGATTTGGAAGGATATTGTCCTCTTGGTGCCTTCTTACTATAGATCCCCCATTCCTTTGCAAAAAACCATTCTTAACAAACATAGTTTAGATGAAGCAACATGACAATCTTCAAATTCTATATCATGAAAACTATAAATTAGAATATATTAAGGGTACTTACTTACTTTATCTTAACCTCTAAAATTATATAAACTTTTCCTATGATACCAACTATAAGGACCTGAACTTAAATAGTATATAATATTTTAATTCAAGGATTCATTTTTTTTTCATTTGAGGATCTTTACATTTTAGAGTTTTATAGAATTAGTCCACCACCATTACATAAATAAATATTACATCATAAAGTGGAAACTTCCACTCGGTATCCATTTTTACCACAAAAAAACTTTTATGATATAACAAGTTTTATTTTTATGACATATCTTCACAATTTTCATCTTGACATTATCCTTGTCCCTACTCATCCTTATAAAACTATGAAAACCATTTTAAAACATGATATGTGCATAAAAATCTCAGTAAGAGGCATAAAAAGAAACAAAAAAACTCATCAGTATGTAAATACTCATAATTTTTTTCCTTTTTTCAAAATAAACTTTGAACTAAAAATAAATATTTTCTTACCAAAGAAATATACTTCTCTACCCAAATCCTTTCATAAAACTTTTCACAAGTGTTGTAATAGTGAGTTCCTTAGACCCAACTTGAATAATAATTTTTATTACCATATCGTTTATACAGTTAGATATACATGATGTACACTTACCATTATAGTGTAGACATTTTTTTATCCACTATTTAATGGTAATGTACATAGATTAATTGTCACATCAAAAAGTTATAGAAGATCCCAGACTATAATGAGAACCTCAAGATACTATGCCATTTATCTTAAACAAAGGTCATATAGTCTAGATACATCATACTAACTGGAAACAATTGATGTTTGACTATCAGGTGTTGGGGACTCATAATCATTGAGTCGTTTTATCATGAAGTTTTCACTTGGTGATCTCTAGTAGTGATATTATGAGGAAATAACTACCAATTGGAACACCACATGTTTTAGGTGTCATTGGTTGTTCCTATCTATGGACATGTGTATGAGTCTGTTGACTTGAGATCATTATCAGTGTGTGCCATTTGATCGTGTACTTTGATTCAAGGAAAAAACCATGATAATGAAATCTTGGTGAGGTATCTTGTGTTGGGTGTGTCATTGGTGGTATGACATTGTTTGAATAGTCAAGAAAGGATTTGTCACTTCTGGGTTGAAGAAATAATATATCTTGAGCCTGGATAATCAGGATGGTAGTGCCTCCATAGGTCCTTGGACAAGGAAGTCAAGGGTAAATCTTCCCAATTAGATAAATAAAAAATAAAGCAAGAAAAGGATGATGACACAAGTGTGCATCCTTATTTATGATATGTTTAAAGACAAAGAGATTAAATTATACAGTACGTGTTCATAGGTTGGTTTTCATTGATATGACTATTCCTTATCTCTTAAGGGGCATTGATGGGTTGGTATACTCTGCTCTTGGTCTGTGAATACTATTCAATACTATCGAGATAAGGGCCTAGAGGGTCACACACAATAGTGTATTCAAGAATCTGCCCTATTTTGGTGAATAAGTATATTGGACATGGTGGCCCCCACCATGGGGTCTGATTGTTGTCCAAGTCATCGATCATTGAAGAGTAAATAAATAAATTATTATTCAAGTAAAGAATAATTGGGTTGAATTTATTTATTAAAAGTATTTACAAGTTAAGTAAATACGATGAAAAATATTAATCGAACAAATATTATTTTAATACTCTAGGTTCTTTTAATATTAGCGGGAATTTTGAGTTGAGTTAAGGACTTGGTTTTATCATTTAATATATTTAATATATATTATAGGCATGTGATAAAATATAAATAATATTTATTATGTATTTTAGTTCATCAAAATTATTTATTTAGTGGAAGTTAAATATACAGGGGTCGAGGAACCATTTTCGGGTATTTGAGAATCTACTATAAATAGGTGAGAGATGCTCTCACACAACGACTATTCACTACGATATTTCCAGAGCCTCTCTTTCATCTTCCACTTTCTAGAGAGATATGATCTCAATCCAAATGATCATATCGAGAACATATCCTTGCATTAAAGACATTTTGATACAGTGATCATTGAGACGTTGAATTCTTCATCGGATCTCCACGCTAGCATCCAGAATTCTACGATCAATGCTCCATCGGATTTTTGAAGCATGTGCAGATGATCTAGAGGGATTCTACTTTGGATCCTTCAACAAATGATCACTAGTGACAAGAATATGTTTATAACACCTTCAAATTATAAAGAGGTATGTTTTTGGTTTATATTTTGTGCTTTTTTTTAATTTTCCTGAGTTACATGGGACCATACCATGGATTTGATCATTGGATATGACAAGTATTGTCATCCCAGTGATGACATTTTTTAAAATCCTTGGCCCAATAGCTTCCTATGCTTCCTTGATAGCTTCAATTGGTATCAGAGCAACCGTGTAAGTTATCTAAGTTAAGAAAAATTAAGTTTCATTACAATTAAGTAGAGGGTATTAAATCAGTCACAATGAAATCAACCGCATCTTGATCTGAGTTTGGATGACCACGTTAAAACCATATAAAAAATATTATGGATCGAAATTTGTGGTTTTTATGGGTATTAAAATTTAAAATGCATAGTTATTTTGTGTTATATTATCATTTTTGTTTACTAGAGAACCCCAACATTTCAACCGATGTTGGTTGGGACAATTTTTTTGGGAAAATTCACAATTCCACATGGTTGTGGAATTATTCAAAATAAAAATAATAATATTTTAACTAAAATTTTGTCTTTTGTCCAAGTGGGGAAGTTTTTCATCAGATGAAACAAAATTAAATAAAGGGGAAAAAGGGTTTTCTAAGGGGAGTGGTTCACGAGTAAGAAACAATTCACAGGGGGGGTGGTGGGGGCTCTGTTTTTCTTCGGATGAATTCAAACCAACAGCCAGCCTTGTCTCTTCCTTTCCGAGGAAGTTACCACCACCCGACCACCCATCGATAGTGCCCTCCTCCTCCTTTGCAGTCAAAGCACGCCAGACCGTCACTCTAGGAGATCTCTGTGGGCTATCTCGTTCCGCCCTCACCTCGATCATCGAACCACCTCAGTGGACCTTTTTAGTTCACCGACCAGATTCCCTAGATCCATGGACACCATTCCCCTTCAACGTCACCGCCTGGGAGATCCTCCTCTGGAAATATCTGGCTTACCACCACCATTGGAGAATCATGTAATCCCTTCTCAACGTCGTCCCCACCTGGTGCTTCATCGCTCGCTGTAGGACGCCGGCTGCCTGGACCTCAGTGTCGCCCTAGCGCAGCACTGCCCCGCCTTCTTGCGGTGCTACGGTCTCCACCTGATCGGCTACCTGAGCCCACCCCAACACCCACGACCATGATGAGCCACTACCCAGCGACCTTCCTCCCTCCACTAGTGATCCCTATATTCCCTCCTCCACTTTGTGTTGGCCTCATACACCATCATGCACCTCCGATTCCAGCCAATTTGTCTTTCCTGACTAGATCCAACCAGATGGTATAAATCACTATTCATAATTTACTATTCATCAAAAATTAAGTTGATCTTATTAGACTCCAAATTCCTTAATGAACACTTTTTTAGAAGACCATTTTTTGAAAATCATTACACATCATTAATTATTTAGGGTTTACATAAATATTTTAAAATATCCTTTTTTCAAAATTCATCAATAAAATACATTCTAAAATTATCTGGACATTTGAAATTTCACAAACATCACTAAAGGAATAAATCTCAATTCATTCATCCCAAAGGATTACACAAAGAAGCTAGGGTCTCGTCACATAGCCCCTTATAACACCGGCATATGACCTAAGTGTAAGGTGTGCTATGGTGAGAGAATCTGAGGGAGGCTCAGATAACATCTCCCTAGTAGTAATCTCTACTAACTTGAACTTCTCCCGTAGGCATTTCTGTTCAATCTTGACACGTTGGAGTTCGGCTTGGGCTTGGTCCAAAGCGAAGCCCAAAGATGCCACCTCCTTCCCAAGCTCTGATAAGTGGGCTTCATAAGGTTTGAGTCTACTAGATGAAGCCATCGACTCCTCTTTCTACATTAACCATTAACATCTCTATTAAATCATTAAGAGTAAGTTAATATACTATTTAAAAAGTTTGGGTCGTTACATTCTTCCCCCCTTAAGAAATTTCGTCCCTGAAATTTATACTTGAGGCCTAGTCGAAAAGGTGAGGGTACTATTGCTTCATCGTTTCCTCAGGCTCCCAAGTCGCTTCTTCATATTTATGATTCCTCCACAACACTTTCACAAGGTGGGTAGTCTTGTTTCGTAGAACCTTGTCTCTACAGTCTAAGATCTCCACTGGCCGCTCCTCATAAGATAGGTCATGTTCCAGTTGTACCACCTCTGGGTTCAGTACATGTGAAGGGTCAGGTATGTACTTCCTCAAGAGAGATACATGGAAGACATTGTGAACTTGAGCTAGGTTCGGTGGAAGTTCTAGATGATAGGTCACTGCTCCTATGAGATCAAGGATTTCATAGGGTCCAATGTATCTAGGGATGAGCTTTCCTTTCTTCCCAAACCGCATGACTCTCTTCCATGGAGAAATTCGAAGGAAGACTTTGTCGCCAACACCAAACTCCAAGTCCCTTCGACGATTGTCAGCATAGCTCTTCTGCCGACTCTGAGCAGCCTTTATGTGTTGTTGGATGGAATGAACCTGTTCTGTCATCTCTTGCACAAGATCAGGCCCAAGAAGATTTCTCTCACCAGTTTCATCCCAACAAGTAGGATTTCTACATCGCTTTCCATACAGAGATTCATAGGGTGCCATCTGAATACTCGAATGGAAGTTGTTGTTATAGGAGAACTCAACTAATGGGAGGTGTTGATCCCATCCACCTTTAAATTCCATTGATCATAATCTCAGCATTTCTTCGAGTGTCTGAATAGTCCTTTCAGATTAGCCATCAGTTTGAGGATGATAGGTCGTACTAAAATTCAATTCAGTATTCAGAGCATGTTGAAGACTTCTCCAGAATT
Source organism: Viscum album (assembly GCA_963277665.1). Taxonomy (NCBI): domain Eukaryota; kingdom Viridiplantae; phylum Streptophyta; class Magnoliopsida; order Santalales; family Viscaceae; genus Viscum; species Viscum album. Next base: position 1,805,575,562 of record OY728148.1, on the reverse strand, counting down.
TTGATGTGAATCTTGGATCACGATCAGACACGATGGATAGTGGTACCCCATGCAGCCTTACCACTTCCTTCATGTATATCTTGGCAAGCTGATCCAGAGAGAAATCTTCCCGAATAGAGATAAAATGGGTTGTCTTGGTGAGATGGTCCACAATAACCCATATCGCATTGTTTCCTTTGGATGTTTTCGGGAGACCAGTTACAAAGTCCATAGTGATATTATCCCACTTCCATACTGGTATGGGTAGCAGTTGTAATACCCCCTTAGGAAATTGTCATTCTGCCTTTACTTGCTGACACACCAGGCACCTTGTAGTGTAATCAGCAATCTCCCTCTTCATGTTATCCCACCAATAATGATCACGAAGGTCTCTATACATTTTAGTGCTTCCCGGATGTATAGAGAAAGTAGAGCTATGAGCTTCATCCATTAGTTCTCTCTTTATCTCCGGAATAGATGGAACGCATAGTCTTGTACGAAATTTCAATACACCTTCTTGATCAATATTGAAATCAGGGAACTTCCCATCCTTTACAGCCTCAAACTTCTCCTGCAGTAAAGAATCTTCTTTTTGAGCCTTCTTGATCTTCTCTAGTAATGAAGGTTGAGAAATCATTTGGGATAGGGTTGATGATGTCCCTTTCCTTATAATTCCCATGTCCAGTTTTACTAGATCTTTAATCAAGGGATCTCCTAGGATCCTCATTGTTGCCAGAACAATAGGGTCTTTCCTGCTTAACGCATCTGCGGTTTTATTTGATCTTCCAGGGTGATAATGAATTGAACAATCATAGTCTTTAATAAGCTCCAACCATCTCCTTTGTCTCATGTTCAATTATTTCTGTGTGAAAATATACTTTAGACTTTGGTGGTCAGTGTATATATCACATTTCTCCCCATAAAGATAGTGCCTCCATATCTTTAGAGCAAAAACAACTGTTGCCAGCTCTAGATCATGCGTAGAATAATTCTACTAATGAATCTTCAACTGTCGATATGCATAAGAAATTACCTTGCCATTTTTCATGAGGACTCACCCAAGCCCTTTCAGAGATGCATCGCTAAAAATAACGAATCCTTCTCCGATAGAGGGTACTGTTAATACAGGTGCAGTAACCAATCTCTTCTTCAGCTCTTGGAAACTTTCATCGCATTCCTTTGTCCAGATAAATTTAACCCCTTTTCGAGTCAACTTGGTTAGTGGATTAGAAAGCCGTGAAATGTTTTTCACAAACCTCCTATAATATCCCTCTAAACCAAGGAAACTACGAATCTCAGTTACTATTGTGGGTTGAGGCCACTCCTCCACAACCATTGTCTTTGCAGGGTCAACCAAGATTCCTTCATTGGTTACGATGTGCCCCAAGAAAGGCACTTGTTGTAACCAAAACTCACACTTACTGAACTTTCCAAAGAGCCTCTCCTTCCGTAGAGTTTTCAAAATAACCCTCAGATGATCTTCATGCTCCTCACGACTTTTTGAATATATCAAAATATCATCAATAAAAACCACCACAAAGTTATCAAGGTAGTCCTTAAAGGCTCTATTCATCAAATCCATGAAAATAGTAGGAGCATTATTCAAGCCGAAGGGCATAACAGTAAACTCATAATGCTCATATCTTGATCGGAAGGCAGTCTTTGGAATATCTTCCTTCTTCACCCTCAGTTGATGATAACTAGATCGAAGGTCAATCTTAGAGAAGAATTGAGCCCCACGAAGTTGGTCAAATAAATCATCAATTCTTGGAAGAGGATATCTGTTCATCACTGTGATCTCGTTCAGTTCTCTATAATCAATGCATAGCCGCATTGATCCATCCTTCTTCTTCACAAAGAGAACTGGTGCCCCCCAAGGAGACACACTCGGTCGGATAAACCCCTTCTCCAACAAGTCTTGGAGTTGTTTCTTTAACTCTTCTAGCTCCACATTTTCCATTCTATACAGGGTCTTTGATATCGGTTGAGATCCAGGTATGAGTTCAATGGAGAACTCTACCTCACTTTCTGGGGGAGGTCCAGGTAACTCCTCAGGAAATACATCCATGTATTCCTGAACAATTAGAATATATTCTATTGGTATGCTCCCTTTTCCTTCTTCATCGTCACCGATTAACTCCATAAAGAAAGCTATAGGAGATGCTTCTAGATAGGGATCAGTTCGGGATATCTCTCCTTGGAAGATAACTGTAGGTCGTTTATTCAAGACTACTGAGATTTCCTTACTTCTGCATTTGATCTTAGCATTATACTTTGAGAGCCAGTCCATCCCTAGTATAACGTCGAATTCCAACATGGGAATGACTACTAGATTTGCGATAAGATTGTGCTCACTAAAGTAAACACTAGAGTCTCTAAACACTGTTGATGCATGGATAATCCCACTTGGAGTCTTGACCGACAACTCTACCTCAAGCAGTTCAGGGATTGATTCTATATTCTTTGCAAACTTGGAGGAAATAAAGGAATATGTAGAACCAGAATCAAACAAAGTAGTTGCTAGTTTTGAGAGGACAACAATAGTACATACTACCACGTCATTCAGAGCTTCAACTTCAGTTGTTGTGATAGCAAAAGCACGACCTTGCTCCCCTGGCCTTTGCTGAGGTTGATGGTGATTCCCCTCCACTGCCCTTGGATTTGGACAGAGATTAGCATAGTGTCCAAGCTGTCCACACTTGAAGCAATGGACTTCAGGTAAGGCCAGAACCATCTTTCCTCTGTCGTTAGTGTTGGGGAGTTGAGGCTTCACCTCACTACGACAATTCCGAGCAATATGGCCTCCTCTTCCACACTTGTAGCACTTGACACTTCCGAAAAAGCAGTTCCCCGAATGCTTTTTCCCACATTTATTGCATGTGGTAAGTTTCATTTGCTTTCCACCTCTTCCCTGATCAAAAGTCTTCCCTAAACTGGGATCCAACGATCTCTTCTTGTCATTTGATTTATGAGACCACTGTGTCTCACCAAACTCTAGCTCGACTTTCATTGCACTCCGCATGATCTCCTCGTAGCTATCGTAGTCCCGGTTGGCTAAATTCTTCCGCAGATGAGGTCTTAGTCCACCGAAAAATCTATCAACCTTCCCACTTGGATCCATGACAAAGCTAGAGATATATCGTGAAAGTCGGGTGAAGTTCATCTCATAGATTCTGACAGATTCGTTCTCCTTCTTCTTCAGCTCGAGAAACTCTTTCTCCATTCTCATTCTCATGGAATGAGGGAAATACTTGTTAAAGAATATTCCCCGAAATTCTTCCCACTCCATAGCTTCCATCTCTCCTCTAGGCTTCGTGTTTTTGACTAGTGACCACCACTGATCAGCTTCTCCCTCTAGGCGATAAACAGCAAGGGTGACTTTTTCTTGTTCTGAACAAAGGAGTACAGAAAAGATCTTTTCAATGGAGCTTATCCATTGTTCCACAACCAAAGGGTCAGTAGATCCACTGAATGATGGTGTTCGTTGACGCATGAAGGACTCAACAGAGTGTTGTTCCCTTCGTGGTGAGGTCGGCTTCTCAGCTTGATTCAAGTTATTACTCATAACTTGAGTCAGTTGGTTCATCATTCGCATGAATGTTTCCATTTCGGCTTCCATCAGAGGGTCGTCAGCACATGGTGCATTGCGGTCACCATTGGCACGGTTCCTCCTATTGCCCGCCATTTTCTAAAAGAATAAAACCTTAGTGAGAAACTTATTTCATTTATGAATCTTTTAACTAAGACTTCATGCTTAGAAAATTACACTTCTCTATAATTCCTTCATAATGATTCATAAAAAGCTTGTGATTAACCAAACATATCCCCCGGGAGTGTCGTAACCAAGAGTGCAGCAAGACCCGTTATCGTGCACCAGTTCCCGTTCGAGTCTAGCTCAAAGCGGTGTTTTCGGGTTTTACCCCTATGTACATCTGTGCCAGAGCCGCCTCTACCTGCGCGTATCCAGACAGGGATGTATTTGTTTGATAAACCACTTACTCAATACTTACCAAAATACCAGGAAGTTTTCCTATATTTAAACTTTTCTATAGAGTTATTCCTAAAGTTTTTATATCCTAATTTCCACAAATAACTAAACCATCCTTTGATACCAACTATAGCATCCCGTCTTTTTATAACATAAACTTTCATTTCATTACACGAAACTGAGGATATTTAAGGTTTAGTGTCTTGGAAACAAGGAACATAATACATGAAAACAACATAAAACATTCTTCTTAAACACTTGAAAGGATTCTCCTTAAGTTCATCCTAGGTTCATTACTACACCTCATAACCTGGGGACATACATCAAAAGAAAGGATGAGCAGAAGGCCCAGTAAGGGAAACAAGAGAAACATTTTACATGTGAACATGAGATACTTCAATAAGGACATGAAAAGAACTTTAAGGCATGAGAAAGAAATCATGAGATACATCATAATAAAAATAACATTTTTCATAACTTGAAGATGTGGCTGCAACATTTAATATTGAAAATCATTTCGTTTCACCAAGATCCATCCCTAAGGTGTCATTCAAAATTACCAAGGTTATTCACCAAGGTATCAGTCTAAAAAGTCATCTCTAGAGATTAAGTCTTTACCCAATGCATTGGAGCGCTATCTGGGCGCACCCTTGACATGTATTTATTATCATTTGAGCCACATATATCATCATCAATCATTTCATAAACAACCCATATAGCATAAAATAAATGGGTTTCATTTCATAATCATAACGTTTTAAAAACTGCTTTAATGACATGATCATTATGTCACTTTAAACCCACGGAAAGGGAAAGCGGGTTTCATGTATGTAAATCCCAGAATTTAAAATAGAAAATTTTGATATATATGTGAATACCCCTGTAGAAATAAGAGCTTTGAGTATTCACTTAATAACATAAAATAATTTTGAAAAAAAAAGAGAGAGGCATTTTGAGATGAAAATTCTGCAGCATAACGACTATGTTACAAGGTTTTAGAAAACATTGAAAAGAGAGGGGACATGGGTCACCCACTCATAAATGATCCATAAAATAGTAGGGGGGACAGAATATAAGGGATATGAATCATGGTAATGAAATTTTAAGGACATACCATTTGAAATGAAAAACATGGAAGTAAGACAAAAATAAGATTTCTCTTATAAAAATTCAGCAGCCTAACGGCGTCACTTAAACTTCAATAAAAAAATGATTTGACAAGATCAAATAGGGTCTCTCCTCATATGATCATAAGAGATCAGTATGATAGATATAGAGATCATATCCTAACATAATAAAAAGGAACTTGAAAGACTTGACATGAAAATAGAACTTGAAAAATGAGAAGGGTGAAAGAATCCCTTAAAAATTCGGCAGCCTAACGGCGTCACTTAAACTTTCATAAAACGAAATGATGAGAGTAAGAGGGGATATCTCATCATATAAACATGAAAAGGGCAGTAAGAGGAATATAAAATAACATCCTCTCACATAAGAACATGGAGAATAAAAGGAATGACATAAAAGAGATTACATGAAAAGAAAGAGAGAGGTCGGATCCCTTACCTTAAAACGTAACTCTTAAAACTCAAAGGTTTGGACCTTGAGGGCTTGGGGCACCTTGAGAGGACTCCTTGGGAGGTAAAGAGACCATAACTTCGTTGGGGGAGAGTTGGGAGTGAAAACTAAAGGAGGAAATGGTGGGTATTTATAGGGAAAGTGAGGGGACAAGGCATTAATGGCCAAGGGACACCTCACAAGTGCTTTTCTCAAAACCATGTGCTCTCCCATGGCATTTACCATGGAGTTAGGCCACATGGGGCCCCCAATACAATAATTCATCACCTTTGGCCGGACAACCCTTAAAATATCTCATGACATCATCATGACACAGTTATGATGTCATTAAACATACCAAAACCCTAAAACTGTATTTTTACTATTCACTGAAAATTCAACTTTCTCAGAAAAATCCCAAAATTTCACCTTAACCAAATATCGATGCTCTTATTACAAATATGAACTCCATTTTATAAAAATAATTTTCTAAATATTTTTAATTTAACTTTTAAATAAAAACACTATTCACCGAAAATTCATTTTTTTCAGAAAAAACCCAAAAAATTACCATAACATAATATCAGTGCTCTAAGTTCAAAAATAAAGTCCATTTTATAAAAATATTTTTCTAAATATTTTTAATTTAATTTTTAATAAAAAAACACTATTCACCCCAAAAAAACTGATACTTGACTAATAATTTATGAAACTGTTATTTACCCATTTCATTGAATCACATTACTTAATCTAGGTGTCTAAATTATATTAAAACTTTCTTTGAGTGAAATTACTAATCCATTTGGTCACATTACTAATCCTAAGCATAAATCACTATTCATAATTTACTATTCATCAAAAATTAAGTTGATCTTATTAGACTCCAAATTCCTTACTGAACACTTTTTTAGAAGACCATTTTTTGAAAATCATTACACATCATTAATTATTTAGGGTTTACATAAATATTTTAAAATATCCTTTTTTCAAAATTCATCAATAAAATACATCCTAAAATTATCCGGACATTTGAAATTTCACAAACATCACTAAAGGAAGAAATCTCAATTCATTCATCCCAAAGGATTACACAAAGAAGCTAGGGTCTTGTCACATAGCCCCTTATAACACCGGCATATGACCTAAGTGTAAGGTGTGCTATGGTGAGAGAATCTGAGGGAGGCTCAGATAACATTACCCTAGTAGTAATCTCTACTAACTTGAACTTCTCCCGTAGGCGTTTCTGTTCAAGATTGACACGCTGGAGTTCGGCTTGGGCTTGGTCCAAAGCGAAGCCCAAAGATGTCACCTCCTTCCCAAGCTCTGATAAGTGGGCTTCATAAGGTTCGAGTCTACTGGATGAAGCCATCGACTCTTCTTTCTGCATTAACCATTAACATCTCTATTAAATCTTTAAGAGTAAGTTAATATACTATTTAAAAAGTTTGGGTCGTTACATCCACTCCGACCAACACACTCTTTTAAATCCCCTTGAAAAGCTTATTGAAAAGTTCACCCTATGTACAATTACTGCATCTCATAACCTGGAGACATACATCAAAGGAAATGGTGAGCTGAAGGCCCAGTAAAGGTAAACAAAGGAATTAGTTTACTTGTGATATCAATAAGAACTTGATAAAAAAACATAAATACATGAGCAATGTAAAAAGAGGCATATCATAATAAAAATAATGTGAATCATAACTTGAATATGTGGCTATAACATTTCATTTATACATTCATGAACATATCACCAAGGTTCATCCCCAAGGTGTCATAAAAAAAATTACCAAGGTTATTCACCAAGGTATCGTGAAATTTGTCATCTCTAGAGATTAAATTCCTTACCTGATGCATTGGAGTGCTATCAGGGTGCACCCTTAATATGTATTTTTCATGTGATCCACGTATATCATAATCATAAATTCCATAAATAACCCAAATAGAATAAAATAAATGGGTTTCATATCAGAATCGTGATGTTTTAAAAAGTGCTTAAAAATAAGTTCATTATGTCATCTATAACCCATGGAAAGGGAGTGAGGGTTATATGTATGTCAATTCCAGAAGAAAATAGATAAATTTTATGCCTTGATGAATACTTATGGAAATGAAAAATAGATTTGGGTATTCACATAAATAAAACAAGAGAATTTCGTGAGAAAAAGAGAGAGATTTTGAGACGAAAATTCTGCAGCATAACAGCTATATAACATGGTTTTAGAAAACAATAAAAAGAGATGGGACAAGGGTCTCCCATGCATAAATGAATCATTTTATAGTAGAGGGGTAGAATAAAATAGAAATAAGATCATGGTGTGGATATTTGAATGACATACCACATGAAAAGAAAACTTGAAAGAAAAGAGAAAATGTGATTTCTTTACGAAAATTCAGGAGCCTAACGGTATCACTTAAAAATTCAGAAAATCGGTTTGTGAGAGAGGAAAGGGTATCTCACCATTTTTACATGAAATGGAAAGTAATAAATATATAGAAGAACATACCCCCACATAATGAAATGTAAACTAGAAGACATAACATAAAGGAAGTCGTGACTTAAAAGATGAGGGTGAAAGGTTCCCTTACCTTGAAAAGTGATTTCGAAAGCTCGAAGGTTGGGACCTTGGGGGGTTTGAGGGCACCTTGGGAGGACTCCTTGGGAGGTAAAAAGACTAGAACTTCGTTGAGGAGGATTTTGGAATGAAATTAATGAGGGAATGTCTTGGTATTTATAGTAAAAGTGATGGAATATTTAATTAATTTCCAAGGGACACCTCATAAGTGGTATTTGCAAAACCATGGACTTGCCCATGGTAATGGACACTTGGGACACCTCATAGCATATATTACTATTCACAAGTCGACCAGGATGATTACATCATTATTACATCATTAATGATGTCATTAATCACACCGAAACTCAAAACTGTATTTTTACTATTCACCAAAAAACAAAACATTTTATAAAAATCTCATAAATTCACTATAACCCAATATCAACATTCTGAATTCAAAAAAAACTACATTTTATGAAAATAATTTTCTAAATATTTTTAATTTAATTTTTAAATAAAATCGTTATTGATTCAAAAAAACAACTCTAAAACTATAACTTGTTTTGTAACACATTGAAAAATTAATCAAGGTCCCATAAAATTATCGTATAACCATAAGACAATAAAGTAACAATTTATGATTACATTTTATGAAAATACATTTTCATTTTAAATTATTAAATTAATTATAAAATGGAAAATAAAATATTTATGGCCTGCAAAAATACCAAAACTTATACTATGATCGTTTTTTCACTTTTAAGATGTCTAAATTGTATTTATACATTCATTGGTGAAGTTTCTATTTTTTTGGCTGATTTACTATTCATTACTATTCATAAGGGTATGTTACTATTCATACTTTACTATTCATTAAAAATTAAGTTGATCTTAGTAGACTCTAAATTTATTACTGGTCACAACTGTAGAATACCATTTTTTGAAAATCATTTTACATTATTAATTATTTAAAGTTTTAATAATATTTTTATTTATAAAAAAGGTTTACACAAGTAACTAAGGTCGTGTTACATAGCCCCTTATAACACCTGCATAAGACCTAAGTGTAAGTTGTGCTATGGTGATAGAATCTTGGGGCGGCTCGGACAACATTGCCCGAGTGGTGATTTTTATCAGCTTGAACTTCTCCCTTAGGTGATTTCGTTCAAGTTTCACATATTGAAGCTTAGCTTGGGCTTGGTCCAGAGCAATGCCCGAAAATGCGACCTCCTTCCCAAACTCTGACAGATGGGCTTCGTACAGCCCAAGTCTACTGGATGAGGACATCGACTCTTCTTTCTATATTAATTAACCAAGATCACTTGTATTTATAAACAATAATTGTAACGTTAAGAGTTTAGTTTCCAACGGTCATATTGACCAACAGTCATATAACAGTCGAAATTCAACGGTATCATTTTAATTATACTCACTTCGTTAATTAAAGGATATAGTTTTTTGAGTATAAAATAAAATAACACACAAATTTAGGAAACAAATATTATTCAAAAGTTCGGGTCGTTACAAATAATGACCTCTTTGACCATAGACTACCTACCGAAGTCATTTTGAACATATAAGTTGAATATCATCAAAACATCTGACATGAAGTTAATTGATTAAGTAATTGATTATAACATGGAAATAAAAAGGATAATAAACTTGAAAAGGGTTCTTAAGCAAGTAAATAATTAACATAAGTTTGTTATTCAGGAAGATAAAGAACGTACGTGATGAGTCAGACTCAAGGTAAGGGACACTTTACTTTAAAAACTTTATTTTAAATGTTTTAAAGATTTATTTTCTAAATATTTTTTCTTCCATATCCATATTCTTAAAATAAATTTTGTGGATGCATTTATAAGGACATAAAATATTTATAAAGTACACTTTATGACGTTTGATTTTCTTTCAAAGGTTTTCAAAAAGGAATATTTTTACATAACATTTTGACTTTCTTTACAAAAGACAAAAGGAATATTCTATTTTAACGTATACGACATTAATGATTTTTCTCACCACCATAACCATTATTTGATATTTGTCTTCCTTTACAAGCTCGCATTTTTTCTTCAAACAAAAACTCATCTTCCCTATATTCTGGTTATTTTCAAAATGGGTTTTAAATGGAATGAATAATTCAATATCCTAAAATGTTTTCTTATGGGTGAAAATAATATTTTTATGTGTGTAATGTTGAAAACTACAAGCTTTTATATGTTATGAGTATGTTAGGGTTTTTTAGCATTTTTTATGATAAAATGTGGTTTCGTTATAAACCAAGGACTGGTGGTTCCGTTATAAACCAAAGATGGGAGGGTTTGTGGCATCCCTCCAATGCATTGCGTAAGATTTTTGTTGGTAGTTGACCATGAAGGTAATTCTATTTGTAATTGTGAAGGTTATTTTATTTGTAACCATGAAGGTTATAGCAAGAGTTATATGAAAATGATGTCTCAAGTTACTCTTATGATTTATCTATGCTTGTTATGGGTTTTTATGGAAAACTTATGATTTCGAAAAGGTAAGCAATGAGCTTATTTTTAAAAAGGAATGTATATGCTGCTTCCTAAGGGTAAAAGTATTACTTGAAAAAGGGAAAATTTTATGATCATTTATGGACTAATGGGTTTCTTTTTTTCTTTTTGTGTCCCTTATTAATCTTTTTGTGCTCATCTCACATTTTAAAATGTTTTTCACGGGATTATAAGGATGAGTAGGGACAAAGATGATCTCGGGATGAAAATTGTGAAGATGTGTCATGAAAAGAAAACTTATTATATCGTAAAAGTTTTGTTTTATTTATTTAAGGGTAATGACCTAATTCTCTAAAATTCTAAACCTTAAAGATCCTCAAATGTAAAAAAAATGAATTCTTGACTTAAGACTCAAGATTATGTACGGTTTAAGGTTGGGTCCTTATAGTCTTTATAACTGCTTTTGATGGAAAACAATTCAGTAGAAATGCAACAGTTTTCAAAGCATAACCCCAGAATGAGATAGGAAGATCACATAGACTCGTTATTGATCGAACCATATCCAAAGAGGTATGATTCCTCCTTTCAGACACATTGTTCCATTATGGTGTTTTAGGAGGAGTGAGTTAAACAATTCCACAATCTCTTGGATGAGCTATGGATTCCTAACTTAAGTATTCACCACTCCAATTTGATTGGAGAATCTTAATACTCTTGCCTAGTTGATTTTGTACTTATTTTTAAAACTCTTTAAACTTTTCAAAAGTTTCATAGATGTGTTTCATTAGAAACACATATCCATATCGACTAATGTCATCGACAAAAGTAATGAAGTACCTAAAACCACAACTCACTTGTGTGCTCATCGGTCCACATACATCACTAAGTATGAGATCCAATAGTCCACTAGCCCATTCACATTTTCTTCCAAAAGGTTCTTTGGTCATCTTTCCTAATAAACGGGATTTCCAATTCTCAAACGATTCATAATCGAATGGATCCAACAATCCATCTCTTTAGAGTCTTTGAATCTGTTTCTTATTTATATGTTTGAAGCAACAACATCAAAGGTAGGTAGGAATAGAATCAAACTCTGACCTTATTTTGAATGTTATAAATATGATTATCCATATCTATAATATATAAACCATTCATTAAATTTTCAATGCCATAAAACATTTCATTCTTATATTTAGAAAAACTCTTTTTCTTAATTATGAATGAAAAAACTCATCTTATCCAAACAAGATACAGAAATCAAATTCCTATTTATAGCAAGAACATAATAATAGTTCTTAGATTTAGATCATAAGTGTTGAATTCTAATGTAGCAACTCTTGCTCCATTACCAACATGAAGGTCTGCTTCACCCTTCATCAATTCTCTCATATCTCTAAGCCTCTGTTTGTCAACACAAATTGTGACGCCCCAGGTTTTATGAACTGGTCCAAGTAAACAACGTTATGCTTTTAGTAATGTATCTTGTTTTATTTGTTATGCTTTTAATGATGTCTCTTGTTTTATTGGTTGTGCTAATAAGGAATTTGAAATAAAATAAAACATGGAGAATAAGGTAAACTGATATATATCAAAATATTACATTGCAACAAGACCCAACTAGTTGAAAATACCATGCACAAGACCTAACATAGCCACATCAAGACTACTAAGAACCACAACGCGAGTAATCGGATAGTCCTTGTCTTCAGAGTCCATCAGCGTGAAAAATATAATAGCCAGGGCCACGACACACATGCTTAACACCAAAGGTATGAGGAGAACCATCCTTCCTAGCTCAAGTGTTCTGATTTTAAGAAACACCCTACACCCCTGCTTTTATAATGATCATGTGAATTATGACCGTTGGAAAATATAGCCATTTGGTTTTCAAAACAACCTTTGGGTTTCCGTTGATAAAGTTTATCTTTATATTAAAACTTGTTTTAATGCTCTTATAATTTTATAATATTTCAACTATTATAATATGTTTCACAAAAGAGTTATACTTTTAAAATAAAAAGGAGTATTCTCAGAAATAAATCCTTTGGTTTTCACAAGATCCCGATGGATACTTGCATATTAAAAACTTAGTATTCTTTCTATATGTTTAAAGGGTATCAATAATAATATCTTTTGAGCTCTAAATTATGAATTTTTGAATTAACTAGTAGTCTTTTAGAATTTCTTTAAAGATCCGAATAATTATAAGGGTTTTGTATGTAAAATAAGAAAGGTATATCTTTTAAAAGATTTATATATAAATTGGTAAAGGGATTTAAATTTTAAGTTAAAACTATTTTGTTGTTATAGTATGTTGACTCATTTTGTGCAAATATTTATATTTTGAACTAAGCATACTTAAACTTGTTATTTCGAAAGTCTAAATAAATTTTCTTTTTATAAATTATGTTGATATGAACTATATTACATAAGCTAGTAAAAGGATTTAGATTTTAAATTAAAACTAATTGTCTTTTTTGAATGAAACCTCTTTTGTATAAATATTTATACTACACTTTATTTTGAAATAAGTATACTTATGCTAGGTTATTTTATAAATTTAAATAATTTTTAATAAAAAAAAATGGGTTGGGGCCCGGCCAAGCCGAGGGCATCCCTTAAGGGACAAGCCCTCTAGGCCGAGACCAAGCCCCAAGGGACCCGAGGTGTCGACCATCGGGGTCCCCAAGCGCTCAGTGGGTGTCCAAACCGCGTCCCAAGCCGTGCATAGGTCTCTCAGGTCGCGCGCAGGCCGTGTGTAAGGCCGCGGTGCGCGGTGCGTAGGGGTGGGCCGAAGCCCGCATGGGGCCCGTGTATAAGGCCCCGGTGTGTGTGTTCGTGTTATTGAACCGAAGCCGGCGCGCTTTGGTTTATAAGTCGCGCCTCAAACGCGTTCTGTTTCGATGTGGGACGCGCTCCGCGCGACCGGGACCATCCGATCGACTCCCGTGTCGATCTCGACCGTCTGAACCTTTTAGCCACACGATCGCCCCGCGTATCACCGCGACCGTCCGATCTCACCCGAGATCTAATCTCGGTCATCCTTTCCTTTACAGCGTCGACCCTCGTCGTCTTCTTCCTCGAAGCGGCACCTGACCAGTAGGTCTGCAACCGAGGACGCCTCGGCCTCCTTCCCCGCACTGCTCCCTTGACTTCCGAGCACCCCCCCCCCCCACTTAGGTCTCTGTTTTCCCGTCTCCCCCACGTCAGTCTACTCATGGGTCGAGTCACCCTTTGTGCACCAAATCCCTACTTAAACGCCTCTGGCCTCTTGAAACCGCGGCGGTTCTTCCTCCTTCCTCTCCCTCGAACTCCCAGCAACCCAGCGAGTTACACCCAGTCTGAGCTTCCTCCTCAAGCACTGTAAGGGTTCTTGCATGCTTTCTTTCAGAGAAAACCTCCGTTCTTTTTACCCCTGGTGTATAGATATACAGTTTATTTACTTTATAAAATCAAGTGTATACCCCTCGGGTTGTATGGCCTTCAATGGTTTTGCTGCCGCATGGTGCATGAGTAAGGGTTCTTGCATGCTTTCTTTCGGAGAAAACCTCCGTTCTTTTTACCCCTGGTGTATAGATATACAGTTTATGTACTTTATAAAATCAAGTGTATACCCCTCGGGTTATATGGCCTTCAATGGTTTTGTTGCCGCATGGTGCATGAGTAAGGGTCCTTGCATTGCTTGCCTTCTTTTTGGACGGTATATACAGTGTATATATGTACATTTACACAATACAAGCCCCTCGGGTTGTGTATTGTTTTTACATACGATATATATATACAGTTTTTTTTTTGTTTTACAGTTTTCCAAAACCCAAAATTTATATTTTTTTCTTTTGGATGGACCTATGTTGGACAGGGCTTTTTTGAGGTGTTAAGTTTTGATTTCTTTCGATTTTATTTCATAAAACCAATACAGATATAAATGTACGTTTTTCTATATATATATATACACAGATATTTATAACCAAAACTCTATTTTTTTCGGATTTCAAAATGATCCAACATGTAATACTATGCATTATATATTAATGAGGGTTGTTTGAAGTTGTTTTACCATGAAAACCCCTCGTTGTAAACTTGGTATCTATATATCTCTATGTACTCATAAACATGTAAATCAATACAAATCAAATTCATGATTTCAAGGGGTGGGTACCAACCTTTAAGTAAATCCTTATTTTATGCGAACTATGTTTTATTAAAGAGGCATACTGGGCATCGCTCATGACGCGTTTTACCATAAAGGGTGTACTTTGGTTTGATTTAAGATGTATTAGAGGATTTAAGATTTAATGGGTCATGATATCATGTTGTGTTCATGTATTATCTTAAGACCTAATGAACCTACTTTGGTGAATGTATTAATTAATCAAGTTATGATTTAATTCATTTACAAGATCAAGGGCCTATTTATCACCATAACTAATTTCAAGTGTTTTCCTTAAGAACTCCTTTTCCATGGATTTATAATGACAAAGATTTATCATTTAGTATACCATTATTTTATATGCTTTAGTGAAAAGGATGTTTTACTAAGCTATGTATGCCTTTGATGAGTTGTTGACACATTTTGCAAGTTAACTATCATACTTTGTATTAGCAAAATTTGTGGTGGTTTATTATTTATTATTGTACATAATACATGCTTATGACATATCACTGAATAAGATAAATAGATTACCCAAAGTGGTATGGGACACCTTGGGTAAAATGAAAATGAATGAGATATTCAAGGTGGTATGGGACATCTTGAATATACATAACGATTTAAGTAAAGCATGAACGATGTGGCTCACATGATAATAAAGACAAATTTAAAGGTGCGTCCTGATAGCACTCCAATGCATTGGGTAATGATGTAACCACTAGAGATCACAATTTTAACGATACCTTGGAGTTTACCTTGGTAATTTCAAATGACACCTTAGGGATGGACCTTGGTAATATGTTCATGATTGTCTAAGTTAAATGTTGATGTCACATAATTCAAGTTATGTAAACAAGTTCTTTCTAAAGATAAAGTTCTTTCACGACTAATACCTTTAAGTTTTCATAAAGTTCTTATTTCACTGGTATAAGCTTGGAGCATGACTGGTGTTATTACTTAATAGAATAGTAACCAGCATATGAAAATTTAGTTGTTTCCTTTATGCGCAACTCTGATTATGTATTACTTTTAACTGTTTAATTTATGCTTAAGTAAAACACATGTCGTACTTGTTTATGATAACCATTGTTATTCCTTCGAGAATTAACATCATTGTTCCATGTTCTTATTGAAAACCTTGATTGAGCATTTTTTTTATAATTTTCCTTTAATAAGTGTTCAATCTCTTTTAAAAGAATGTTTTCAAATGTTACAGTGTTTTAATTTCTTTTTAAAACCCCTTACTGAGTATTTTAATGCTCACCCTACGTTTTGATTTAAAATTTTCAGGTATCAGCTTTTAAAAGATGAATTGTTTCAGAAGTTGCCGGTTTCCCAAAACCCAAACCGCACACGATCCTTTGTGTCGGACATGATGTGTTGTTAACAAATTATATTTTATTTTAAGATAACACATCATGTTCAGAAGGCACAGACTCCTGGGTTTCTGGGGTCGGGGGTCTCTACACAAATGTTGTTAATGATCTTAATATGATTAATGTGAAAATATTCATAATCTATAACAATGATATATCAATGAGTGAGTATCATGTTTTATATATTTTCATTAAGGACTTTTAATGATAGTGCTCCCACTAAAATTGATGACTTCATACATCATATCCTCTTAGTAAGCCAAGGTATGTACTTCATCATGACTTACACCGGTTTGTTCACGTAAATAAGTCATGATTATTTAGGTAAGGAATCATCTCAATCATAATAGTTATGATTCTTGGATAGTTCAGCGGATAACTCTTTACTCAATCCATCATATGGATAAACTCAACATTATTCCTCTGATATCTTAATTGTCAAGGTTTCCTAGCTAGTTTAACCCAAAGAAAATGTCAATAATAAGCTAACAGAGGACAATCAAGGGATACTCATGCTAAGCTCAACCTATACAAAAAGATAATCCAAAGTTACTTATAGCTTGCTTTCCTTACAGGAGATAATCCAGAAGTACTTGTGATGAGCTTGACAATACCTGATTGAATGGTCAAGGTCTTGACAAGTGCTTCTTTGGAAAGAATCTCGCACTTAGTATTTAAAGGGGGTTCATTTTAAGGTCTCACTCATTTAATGTACATCATATGCACATTAAATTCATAACTATTGCATCTTATGTAATCATTATCTTCTCATGTTTTATTCTCTTGTGTGTATGCATTCTTCTAACGATTTAGTTTTGGAATCCATATTTCAACCACCAAATTAATGTGTTCAATTCAGACCATATTAATAAAAAAAATTGGGTACAACCGCGAAAGCAGCACACGACGCAAAGAAGAAAATTACATTTAAATTGCAAGTCTGGGGACTTGACCCCGCAACCTGCCCCTCACCCCCCCAAACCCTTACTACCCCACCAAAGTTTGTGTTACTCACCCAAAAACAGAATCCAAGTATATTTATAAACATCAAAATACATCATATGCATAAGGTTACATATGCATAAGGTTACATGAACTTTTTGTGTAAATGCATACAGTTATATGAGATTGACAATCTCTACATGATTAAGTCTAAATCGGCAGATAGTCAACCTCATTCGCCTTTCAAGACAAGGCACAAGCGTCCAGGTCGGTCGATGGTACGACCCCAAGTCTCTCTTTCCAGGGAGAGTTTACTCAAGAAAGAATTCAATTCATGATAATTCTAACACATGATATGCACCGACTATATTTAACAATTATTCTCAAACTCATAACTCCAATTACAAAATGAGGTCAAGGTATATGAAAACTAAATTTTATGGAGTTGTGCTTAGCATGTAAAGCAAGACACTATCTTCTAGAAACATTTTAACAGTTAAACTAAAGCATACACATTCATAATATAAACAATTTATGAATATGAATAAAGTAGGGAATAAACTTTAAATAAATGAACAATTCAAATATTTAACCATGAGATAATCATTTATGAACTATTCATAAATAAAGGTAACTGTAAACCCTTTGATAAATTAGCTAACATTATAGACATTCCATAATTTTGAATATAAACTCTTTTATACTCAATCCAATATACATGTTTCATACAAATTCATTTAATTAATTATACACTTTATAATTAATAAATATCCTATTTTTATAAAACCTCACACTGATCATTTATAAACATTTTATAAACTATAAGCAAAATTTTTAAAAAAAATAAATTTTTAAGGTTTTTCAATTTTACCCTTACATAAAGGAGTATGTCTGCATAAGGTAAAGCCAAGTACCCTTACACAGGTCACCTCACGTAAGGGTAATACCATTTGGCAGGATCCATCGCGTAAATGTAAAACTTAGATTACCATTACGCAGCTCATTTGTGTAAAGGTAACTTAGAAAATAGTGGCTTTCTCCTTACTATGGTACTCTTTCGTTTTGAAATTCATGGTACGTACCTTGAAGGTGAACCACACCGATCACCATGGGAATGTTGTGGTGCATGGAAAGCTTCCAGTAAAGAACCACCACACCTTTCACTACAGAGTGGTGACAGTGATCTAAGCGTTTTAAAATCACTACAGCTACAATATGGGGACTAGCATGCCGTGGTGGCATTGATGTTCTTCAAAAACCAGAGAATTCACACATTGAATCATTGAAGAAGCTTACATTGATACCACTTATGGGTTTCGTTTGATCATCGTATGATCATTAACAGTCAAAGCAAAATCAAACACAAAAGGATTTATCTCCAAAGAATCAAACATGCAAATATATTTGAAAAACATAGCATAAAACGACATACCTTAAATGTTTGAATATCAGCAGCCACAATATTCTTCTTCGATGGAGTACGCTTGATAATGATCACGAGGAGCAGCAGACATATGCCTCCTGCCTCCGAGGGGGGAACACATGTCAATGGATCAACAAATGTTTCGTGAGGACTCTCAAACATCAAAGGGGTGTTAGCACCTTCATTGTATGACAAACGGTGTTTCGAGAAGAGAATATCGATTATGGCCCAACTGTATCTCACTCACAGAACAGGAGAAGATCACAACTTCATATATAGCCATCCTCGACAATCTTCATTTGATAAAGAGTGTTGACCACATCGTAACGAGTGTCATCTCATGGAACCCGAACGTTGGTATGTTGTTCATTCAATGAACACTTCAATGAATGAGATGCGCCAAACAAAAATGATCCATCTCATGGATTATAACCAAAGTGAAACCTAGCAGGAAGGAACGTGGAAACCACATGCATCATATGCATGCAAACAATTATGTCGGTTGTGGACCACGACAACATATGCAAACAGTTATGTCGGTAGTGGTGCCTATTTTAGTGCACATTCAACACTCAAAGCATAACAATTGGGAATGATTTCACCCTCAAAAACCAAGTAATCATACAACGGTTTCCACTCGAAAATTTGACATGACTCGCCAAGATATCAGATGTCCACGCCATCAGTAAACAAAGATCAATGATCCGAGCAAAAACGCAACAATAACAGTAAAGCAACCAAATAGAGTACGTAACATAAATTAATAAATTATACACTAAACAAAAGGAAGCAACATCACATAAATAAACTGAAAGAAATTTGGGTCGTCAAGGCTGATATAAAGGCGTCCAAAAATAAAGGCAATACCAAACTAGACCGGCCATCTTCATGCAACCCATCAGCCACTCTCCGCATCTCAAGCTAGATAAAAAACTCAAACAGTTGACATGGGGAAAGACCAAAAACTCAAACAGTTGACATGGGGAAAGACCAAGGCCAAGGAACCTGAAAAGAAAACCACAAGAGCTTTATAAACTGATTGGCATATACAGGGTGTGAGCAAAACCATGCCTAGTGGGATCTCACAAAGGAGTTTGTGTTATTCCTTTCAAATGACATTTCATCCGTGCTAGTTTGAAATACAATTAGAAAATAGGTTTTCCATACATGAAAACATAAAAGCAAATATCACTGCCATAATTGTTTTATAAAATTCCCTTTTTATTTCCTCTATATGAAAGCAATCGCTTTGAAAACATTTGCTCGGTCAAAGCTTCTTATTAAAACACCTCGTTCAAATTCATTTTATCAATACATCTTCTCAGAACTCTTTAGAAACACTTTCATAAAACAAGTTAAAGGCAAGAATAATGAAACAAAACACTAAGGCACTACACCACTAATGAAATAAAGTGGGCAAGTAGCAAGCACAGTGTCAAAGATGCCAATCAAGCAAGGGAACACAAAGGACAGGCGTTCTCTCTAATACCATGGGAAACACACTAGGTATTTTAGACCTTACCAATACACAAGACCAACTGTTGGCATATGTTGCGTCCAAAATACACAAGTAACCCAACTAGCATGCACCTAGAATCTTTGGTGGCACTCCCCACTAGCCCTGGCCTAGCGCAAAACTAGGACACAAGTAACGTATGACTATCTAGTGAAGCATAAATCTAAACCCCTCATGCTGTGCCTAGAGAACTCATGAAAGCAGCAACAGGATGTGAGCAATAAATAAGTGATACGATTAAACAATAGTAAGACATAAGTCTTACCTCACCTCAAACGCCCTAGCAAGAAACATCTCCATTGATGACATCCATTACAATGTTAAGCAATATCCTCCTCAAGGGTCATAATTAATTGTCAAACAAGGGGTTCAAGAGTCTCAATGCACACACCAAAACGCTTAAATAAACATTAAAAGTGTCAAATGGGTCTTCTTGAAAACAGACTCGGAATACAAGTCCTTGGCATTATTCGAAAACACTTGGCACATGAACACCTCTTTAGAAAACAAAACCTCTTTGAAATAACCTTTATGCCAAGTGAGGAATCACTCCAAAACATTTATAAATCCTCTTTCGCTGTCATATATAGGCATAATTGAACAAATAAAACATTTAGAAATGTTAAGCACCGAATATTATGCCAAATAAACAAAATGCACAAAAACACCTATCTTGATTCAACAACAATCAAGCCGGAAGTCATCGCATTTGATGATGAACGCTCAAACAAGCAAAGCAACGTCCGTCCAAGCCCTAACAACCAAAACCCATAAAATTAATCCACCCCAAAACCCAAATCCAACCATAGCAGCCCCTAGGGTTCGCTGGAGAGAAGGAAACCGAGAGGAAGAGGGGGAAGGAATAAGAAAGGGAGTTTTCCCTCTCTCTCCTATTTGGATTTACTGAGTCTAGGAGCATGAAGAGGGAGGTCTCCCTCCTTCCTCCAATTTTTAGCTCCCGCCATCTTTTCTAAAATTTTGAAGGGGCAAAATGGAAAATCCAAAAATTTAAAAATCAGGGCAGATTGCCCCCACAGCGTAGCCCTTCCGGCTACAGTGTGGTGGCCCTCCCAAACACCCATTGTGGCGTAGCCGCTGGGGCTACGGCGTGGAGGTGCCCCAATGGGCAAGGTCGGGCTTTGAGCCCCCCGGCCGCCACAACCTCCATGCTACGGCGTGGAGTCTTCCGCCAGACTCTCCACAGCGTAGCCTCCAGCATCTCAGGCATATGATGAAAGTGCTTGGAAATCATAAAGGGCGGCCTGTTTGCAACCCCTACAGGATCGCATACCTTCACAGGAAATCCAACGATAGCATATCTGAAAATGACACAGACCTGAACCGTGGGTCGAGGGGCAGCCCGGCAGCTGCAGATCTAGAATGTAGCGGGGGAGTGATTCATATCAGCAGGGGGGTGTCGGCAAGGGTGGATCCAGGACCCCGTAAGGGATAACAGCGGAGTGATTCATGGCGGCAGAGTTTCGGCGGCGAGGGATGACAGGGAACAATGTTGTTGAAGACGGAGGGTGGGTCCATCCTCAAATGACTGGGATGGGCTGACAAGGGGATGATTTGCTTGAAAATTAGAATGCCCTTGAAGGACATTTTTGTCCAAAATTTCAGATATCATTTTCATCCACCCTTTTCCACCCGTTTTGGGATGTAAACTGAATCAGCTTTTACATTCTGGTGTATCAAACACACATTTTGCAAGTTCACGTTTCTATTTCCCTTCCCCGTCCGTCATTTCCTGTGTACCACCAAACGGGGCCTTCCTGTTTGATATGCTGGAAAGGGATGCAGGGAAATGGAAATGGAATCCGACCCGCTAGATTTGGGTGTTTGGTGGGGGGGAAGTGATTCAGAAGGAAATTTCAGTTCCTTTATTTGATGGAATCCAGATTACATCCAAAAACCATGGGAAACAACTTTTCCGACGAGAATAGATTTTCTTGGACAAAAATACCCACAACTGGGTTGTCGATACAAGGGGCTGTGACAAAGAAGGGTGGTGGCAACAATGGGCTGCAGCGGTGGGGCTGTGATATCCGAGGGCTACAGTGACAGGGGGCCTGAAGTGACAACGGCCCCATGGGGCTGTAGACATTCGCCAAATCTAGTTAACCCTCGTTCCCCCCTCACCCCTCAGGATTGCACTCTCGGGACCCAACATATTTTTCCCCTTTTTTTCTACCAAACACAAAAGACTGAAAACTAAAAGCCAATTAAGATACTTCAAAGGGATAATATGTTAGCCAATTATAAAACCACTTACTAGTCGAGGAACACCTCAA
The DNA here is from genome assembly GCA_963277665.1 of Viscum album. Taxonomy (NCBI): domain Eukaryota; kingdom Viridiplantae; phylum Streptophyta; class Magnoliopsida; order Santalales; family Viscaceae; genus Viscum; species Viscum album. Next base: position 1,805,553,302 of record OY728148.1, on the reverse strand, counting down.
CTAACCCTAGGAAAACACCAATTTCAGGATTAACATAAGACCAATTTTAATTGTCATTTCTCCAATCAAATCCAAGCCATTGCTACAGAGGGACAAACCATGAAAAGTACAATAAAAGGTTTCCAAGCCATTTGAGACAACCTCATCACTGGAGCAGGCAGCCAAGCCAGTTCAGAATTCAACTGGGGGTTTCAGTCTTACCAGTCTCTTGATCCTGTCCTTGTCAGTGTTCTCCAGCATCCCCTTCAAAATGGGAAACTCAAAATCACTGTAACTATAAACAAACATGGCATTAAGGGACCTGTGATACATGAAAAAAAAATCTATTTTCTTTTTTTAAAATCTATTTAAAATATATTGAATTGTTTAAATGAAAACACTGATTTTGAAAAAACAAAAACAATGGATTTTTCAAAAAAAAAAACATACCTTGCAAATAATTTCATCAAGGCATAAGCATATCCTTCCATACTTATCCAGAAAAATGCGCTCCGTGGGAGGTTTTCCACACACATCCTTCACCGCAGTTGTTATGACAAAGATCACTTCTGCCACTACGTATGGAACCCAAAATATTATATCAAAACAACAAACAATACAGCATTTTATCAGAACAGGAAGAACGCTATAAAGGGAAATCTAGAAGAACATTCAACTTCTGGCAATAACAGATGGTCTGGAGAAAACCGTAAGAGCGACACTGAGAACACATACTTACAAGCTAGTTCGTCGTAGCCATCCTTGCCCACTACATAAATGCTGACATCACCAAGCACCGTGTAAACTATATAAACTGATCTGATAAACCAAAAACGGGATTATTGAAATAAATATGTTGTCACCAAAAATACACTAATTAATATTTCATCTCATAAAAACCAGACAACTTACAAAGCAAAGATACAAGGCAAAAACAGAGGGAAACAGAAGAGCAGAAAATTTAGGACGAACAGCTTGAGCTTATTTTTGCTTGGCTTGGGTTTTCAGGGCAGCCTGCTCCAGTCCAAGCCATATAAAACTATATATATATAATAATAATTTTAAAATAAAATTATCGTAAAAACGCAAATAAAAAAAATACTTCATGGTTCAGATTAAGTTGAATTTGAGTCAGGTCACTCGGATCACTCAACCCCATATCTCGGGTCTCTGATCCCAAAAATATCAGTCCAGCCCATCTAGCAAAAACTTAAGCCAGCAAGTAATTCTTTCACTAATATTCATGTCCCCATATCCAAGGCACCCACTCGCCATTAGATTAAATATAAAAAAATGAATAATTAAAAAAAATGAAATAAAATAATTATTATCTTCTAATAAAATGGCAATGAATTTCAAAAAAAAACATTATATATATATATATATATATATTTGTAGAAATAATATTTTTTTTATTTTTTTCAAAAGCGTCTTTTAAAACAAAAATTATCAAATGAGTTTCGTGTTTTCTGAATTTTAAAACAGTTTTAAGGTCAACGAAACAATTCTTCAGAACAAAAAACCAAAACAAGGAACAGATTAGTATTCCTACAGCAAAGAAATTCATCATCTAATGCAGCCAAATCTACATGAAAGTGAAAAAATAAACGGTTGTGGATGACCAATTAAATGAGATGCATGAATACTGAAGCAATAACGGTCACATTGTGATTGGTGGAAAAGAATTATAATGAGTCCCTTTAAGTTAAAATTTGACTAGATGCCACTGGGCTGAAGATTAGAAAGTACAATCTCGGCGCATGAATGTAAAATATAGACATTTCCAAATAGAACATCCAAAAGCTATCCCGACTTCACTAATATATGTGAAAAAGGTTTGCTAATGCCAATCACATTGATATCAAATAGTTCAGACTAAGCAAATTTGAAAGCAGCCCAGGTAAATGACTACATAATGGTTCTAGGGGAGAAGTGAAAAGACTAGAACTTGATGTAAAATTGCAAAACATTTTAGATGCAGGCAAGCCATGCAAAATAATGCAATCCCAAGATGAAAATTACATGGTATGGAGCTGAGAATCAAGTCCAATTAAGTTCCAAACAACTAAAATTTAAGGATCCCAAAATTTATTTACTAAAAATTCAATGTGATCCCAGTGATATGATGTTGTGGTTGCATACTTGATATGCATTTGATCAATGAATGAGCAAACAAACAATTAAAATCATGTAACTAGAAGAAAAAAAATCATCTTCAAATGCTAGTATAGATGATGCGATCAACTCAAAAATGCAGCATCCATTGGACCTCAACCTTAGGAACTATCCTTGGCTTGGATATCACTTATTGGATCGGGGTGCGAAAGTCGAGAAATGAATAAATGGAATTGCAAGATTGTTAGATACTTGGTCAAAGGGAGATATTAATATTGCGGCATGCATTAATGGAGGACATTTATTTTTGTAGAAATTAAGTGAGGCCAATCACTTCATTTATAGAAAAACAAATACAAGAGATGGGAGGTAAATACAAAATTCAAAATTCAAAATGATCGGGAATAGGATAAAGCCTATTTTAACAAAATTATCTCCAACACTCCCCCTTAAGCTGGAACATATATATTTATCATGCCCAGCTTGGTATGTAAAAAATAAACACGTTCTCTAGGAATCCCCTTTATAAAGATGTTTGCAGGTTGATTTGCAGTGTGGACATGACCAAGGGTGATTATTTTTTTCTAATAATTCTCCTGAACGAAATCACAGTCAACTTCAATGTGTTTAATTCACTCATGAAAGATTGAATTGGTAGCAATTTTGACTGCAACTTGATTGTCACATCGAATGTGTGCATACTTCCTCACAAGATAGTCAATCTCTTGTAATATATGATGTGCCCAAATAATTTCTACAGTCACATGAGCCAATAGTATGATACTCTTAACTCTATACTGGATCAAGAGATAATTGTATGCCATTTTGCCTTGCCACGAGACCAAATTACCTCTGATAAAAACAACAAATCCAGATGTGGATCTTCTAGATGAGAGACATCTTGTATAATCTACATCACAAAAGCTTCAATACCCATGCGCCCATGATCAGAATATAGTAAGCCAAGTCCAAGTTCCTTCTTCACATATCTGACAATGCGAAGGACAGCCCCCCACTGCAACTTTGTCGAGGATTCCATGAACCAACTCACCATGCTCACTGCACATGTAATGTTACAGCAAGTCGTCGTCAAATAATTCTGAAAAGGCACCCAAAGATCAGTGGAAATCACTGAGGGGTGAATCAGTGATTAATTATTTTTTAAAAATTTCCTTCTTGAAACTGTTGGGTGCAAACCCAAGTTCCACATCGGATTCCGCAAGGGATGGTGGCTAACATATAAGTTTTGATGGGCAATTCCTCCTATCGCACATGAGTTTTAGGATGAAACCTTAGAAGGGCTTATGTGTTGGGCCTGAAAGACCTAGGGTGGGAGGAAATCAATCCTAACAAGTGATATCAAAGCCATGGTGCAGCCCAGGTGTGATGTAGGGTGGAGTATTCCCCAAACCAGTTTGACAACGATAACGGTGACTCATTTGAAGCATGTGAATTCATGGTGCCTTGTGTCAAAAATCTTCTTAATAGCAGTGGTCAGGCGGCGAGTCCTGGTGATGAGAAAACGGCGAAAGCCTTTCTGATACCAGTTGATGACAAAACAACAGTGCAAGATGGTTGGATCTAGTGAATTATCATTGAAGGGGAGGCTCAGTTGTGTGGTCTTTAATCTGAGGGGAGGATTGTTGGGTGCAAACTCAATCCCACATCAGTTTCCGTAAGAAGTGGTGGCTCACATACAAGCTTGGATGGGCAATGTCTCCTATCACCTATGGGTTTTAAGATGGGACCAACAAAAGGGCTTATGTGTTGTGCCAGAAAGACCTAGGGACTTCGATCCTGATAGAAACAACCCTTGTCACACATTAAAGTGAAATAGGATCGTTGTCAAACTCACACAGATGGACGCACCAAATTTCTAATGCTTGCCTTTCAAAAAGAAAAGCTAATCATTGGCATGATTTGGATTTCACCGAGACCATACGACCCACTAGTATCAACATGTAGGTACAAACAGGCAGGGAATAACCTTATACTCGTGATACACGTCTCCCGACTGTGTTTGAGTGCTTCCCGCACTGATACAATAATAAATGATTTGGTTTTTCAACAAGAAAGTCTCGAATTGAACTGAACTTCCATTCAAGTTGTTACAGTGCTGCTTCTTCCTCGGTTTCAGGCCACTGCAGCATCACGGCCCTGGGTGCAGCATGATCACATAATTACAGAAGTAATTGCTTCTTCGTCCTCTGCATCAACTCTTTCTTCATAGAGCGAACCTCTTTCTTCCTTTGCATGAATCACAAATATCATTTTGTGATGTTTAAACCTTGATCAGAACATCTATAGCATCATCCCAATGAATAATTTCTTCTGAATAAATAATCTGGAAATTCTTATTTTCATTTTGCAGGAATCTAAAAAATCTTCTTGAACCTTATGAGGTATCTGAACCTTATGAAGGACTAGCACTAACCTTACGTTGACAGTGCCTAAACCATATGATGACATATCTGAACATTATGAAGACATGTCTCCACCTTACGACTTGGTTGTCCCAACCTCACACGGTGCTTGTCCGAACCTTACAGCAAACTATTCCAGACTGTCCCAACCTTAAGAACTTGTCTGAACCTTACAGCAGACTGTTCCAACCTCACATCAAACAGTCTCAGCCTTACGAGGTTTCTTTCTTATGGCCATCTGTCCCAAACTTATGAAGCCTTCACATGAACCATACAAACTCTAGTTGTCCCAACCTTACAAGGTGTTTGTCTGAACCTTATGGCCGATTACGAAGATTAAAGGACTTGGCCATTTTTCATATAGCAACTCCAAATTCCAGATCTGCATCCAATGAACTCAGAACCTCTTTCAACACTTTCACTAAGTCTTCACCTCACATATTATACATTAAATTATGTGAGTTTGAACATGATTTATGAGTTGACAACAAAAGACAACACAACCATAATATCCACTTCAAACTTCTCCAAAACTTCTTTAGATAATTTTCATATTATAGAGGGAACTTCTTGTCTCAACAATCTCCCTAAGTACTCAACTTCTAAACAACTCCTAGGTTCAACAATCACCCCTTCGGATTTTGTTCGCAACCAGGAAACACAAATCACTTTCAAACTTAAACCTCTTAGCAATGAATCATCATTCAATAATTTTAAGCTTACTTGAGTGAACTTACTGTAGGAAACAAGAACATGGAATAAAAATGTCATGTTGTCCATAAAACAGTGATTTACATTCATAACCCTTCAAACATGAACCTCTTAATTCAACTTGATGAAGTGATGTCACTTGAAAATTGACCTGAGAATGGAGCACTTCTTCAATCAATACTTCATCATCACATCAAATCAATCCTCAACTAATCTGAGAATGGATCACTTCATCAATCAATACTTCATCATCACATCAAATCAGCTCTCAAGTTGACAAATTTGTTCATGGAATCTGTAACATACAAATTCATGCATGCACTTCAATAAACCGTTGGAACAGTTCACACATGCACATGTACATTCACATGTTGTCCCTCACAACTTTCCCCTTTTAATAACTCTATAAATACATGTTCCCCCTAAATAGGAGATCTCTCCCCCGTTCGGAAAACACATATCAAAGGATTCATTTATAAAAAGTTCACTCCACATTTGTAAATACAATTTGTAAATACATGAAGGAATAAACAGATTTATGTTGACTTTTCTTTTCTTTTTTCTTTTTTTTTCTCCCCCTTTGACAATAAGAATCCAAAGAACAAGATGAGTGGGGGTTGAACACCATGCCTTTGCCTTGAGAGGAATAAGGTTGAACTCCCATCATCAACCTCAAACTATGAAAAGCATCCATCGGGAATGGTTTAGTGAAAATATGAGCCACTTGTTCCTTTGTAGGAACAAATTCCAACTTTAGCATATTCTTTTCCATAAGCTCTTTGATGAATTGATATTTAATATCAATATGTTTTGATCTTAAATGTTGAACGGGATTTTTGAAAGATTGATAAGACTTTGATCATCACAACCAACAAGCAGTGACAACTTCACTTCTACCATGAGATCTTCCAACTTAGTTCATCCACATCAAATGAGTTGTGACTTGAGTGGTAGTCACATACTCTTCTGCTTCAGCAGTGCTCAAGGTCACAAAATTCTGCTTCTTTGTGTGCCAGACACCTTTCCCCAAGGAAAAAACTCCACCGGATGTAGACCTCCTATCATCAATACAACCTGCCCAATTTGCATCTGTGTAACCAAACAGATGAAGTTTCCCTTTGCTGTCATATTTCAAACCAAAACCTGCTGTACCTTTTGATGTGCCTAAGAATCATTTTTCCAACACAAAAATGGAACTCTTTTGGTGCACTTTGATACCTGGCACAAAGTGTAACAGCATAAACTATATCCGGTATTGAAGCAGTCAAGTACAAAAAAACTTCCAATCAGTTTCTGGAATTCTCTTGGATCTACTTCCTTTCCATGCCCATCTTTAGACAGCTTGGTTCCTACTGAAATTGGGGTGGAAACCAGCTTTGAATCCTTCATGTTAAACTTCTTTAAAAGTTCCCTAGCATACTTCTCTTGAGAAATTTGTAACCCAAGAAAGTACCACATCTCACCAAGCAGGGACATTTCAAATAGCATCACCATATCCTTTGCAAAACCTTCACAAACTTCATCATTTCCACTAAAAATGATGTCACCAGCATAAGACAATAACAATGAGAGATACCTCTTATCTTTAATGTAGAGGTTGTTGTCCACTCTTCCTTTTCAACTTCTTCAAATAGGTGTCCAACTTAGAATACCAAACTCTAAGGGCTTGTTTCAGCCCATATAAAATCTTCTTTAACCAGCAAACATAATTCACATCTTCTCCAAGCAAGAATCCACAAGATTGCTCAATGTATACCTCCTCTTCCAATTCACCATTAAGGAAGGCGAACTTGACATCTGCTAGAGGTTAAGTTGAGTCAAATCCCACATCGGACTTGAAGTATTATGTGATCTTATTATTGATTGTAAATAAACTCCAAGGCCTCTCTTAAGAGTCATCTTGGATATTGGGTTAATTGCTCCTTCATTCTAACATGGTATCAGACCAGCTTTCCCAACCCTAGCCCTCCTCCCCTCTCTCATCTCTCTTGCATAAACCCTAAGAGCTTTTCCGATTTGGGGGGGGGGGGCTCCCAGCAAATGGGCTCATTTTAATCGGTCGTCCCCCCTCCGTCGTTGGCTCTCCCTCAGTCTCCCACCAATCGCAGCAGCCCCGCCCTACAGCGTCAGCCCCCTGCGTGACCCCTCCTTCGTTACACCCCCTCCCAGCCCTGCGCGTCGACACATCCCCCGATGGCCCGCCTTCTTCCCCTTGCGACGGCCACCTACACAGCCGCACCTCCCCTTTCCTAACGGCCCCAATGCGCCAGTGATGGGGCCCCATAAAGTTTTGGAAATGGTGGACGCGAACACCATCTGCGTCGCCGCCATCCTGGGATCAACCCTCAACGGCGAGTTCAAAGACGTCAAGCTCGTCAACGGTCTCTTGGTCGAGAAGAACAGAGAGACTAGATGGGAGACTCCGATTCACAGGGACGCTGCGAGCGGGAGGGGGGGTTCATCGCGTCGTTTCTGTACCCGGAGATGGAGTGGGATTTCCAGCTGTCGCAGGTTAAGAGCATCAACGTCGGCATCCACAAATGCGGGCTCGTCTACACCGACATCAGGTGGATCGTCTGGCGGAGCACAAAGTAACTGCCCGTGAGCCTCTGCGCAGCAGCCGACAGCCCCCCCCCCCCTTCGCCCAGAGCTCCTGTGCAACAACCCCTTCCGCCTCCCGCGCGACATCACCTATGCAACAACCCCTTGCCCGGTGCGACAAACCAAGACTTCCCCTTCCCCGACTGCCCCATGCGGGTCCACACCTCCTGTGTGAGGCCCCCTTCCTGATCCAGGTGTGCACGACCCAAGCATCACCCCCTTCTCGATTGGCTTCTACAAATCTGATCCTTGCTCGCATACATCCTGCTGCAAAATGAATTCTTAGCCTCTATCAGGTTCTCCGTTGTTCCCTGTTTTTCCTCAGACCTTTGTTGTCTACCATTTTAGGGTCCGCAAAAGTAAGACGTCGTTTCACCTCAGCATTTGGAATATCTTGTATTGTCTTTCGGCTACACTAGTAAGAAATATCCTTATGGTTTCTAGTCTTGTCACCGGTGCAAAGCTCTCATCAAAATCAATTCCTTGCACTTGAGAATACCCTTTACACACAAGTCTTGTTTTGTTTCTTACAACATCACCTTTTTCATTCAACTTGTTTCATAGCATCAACCCACTCTTAATGCTCCAAAGCTTCTTCAACATCTTTTGGTTCAACATGTGAAAACAGTAAGGTATGTGATGTTGTCATCAAAGTTCTTGTTTAAGTCTGTTGCCCCAATTCTCCTATGATATTCTGTACCTAAACTTGCTTTCTCGGCCTTTGGATGAATGAGTTTGTTCTCCATCACTAGAAACAATTGAATTATCTTCCTCACCTTGAATTTCATCAAAACTTTCACAATTTTCAGAAACATCACCCTGTTGTTTAACAAAAACAAATTCATCTTCATCACTTTTGGAACTTTCTGTTTCACATGTGTTTTTTATCTTTGTGTGTTCCAGCACCTTCACATCAACAGAATCAACAATCCTCTCTGTCTCTTTGTTGTAACAGCAGTATGCTGTTCAATTTGGAGGATAACCTAGGAAGATGTCATCATCACCTCTTTGTTCAAACTTGCAAGAATTTTCACCTTTAACTTTGATAATGCAAGGGCTGCCAAAAACTTTAAGGTGTATAAGGTGCACTTAACTCATGGTGAATACCATGTTTCTCAAGATAAGCATCAAATCTTCCACTTGTATACTCAACACCATTACCTATCAGGATCTTCTTTAAGGAGAAAGCACCACTTCTGAAACTCTTGAACATTCTTAGAACTTCTGATTTATGTTTCGTAAACATAATACAAGTAATCCGAGTAAAATCATCAATAAAAGAAATAAAATACTTATCTACATTTGTTGATTGCTCCCTCATCGGCCCACAGATGTCTAAATGGATAAACTCTAATGGATGAGTTGATTGAATCTCTATCTTGTGTGGAGAACTAACAATCTTTCCCTTTTGGCATGTTGAGCACATCCAATTCCATTCACTTTTCAGCATAGGCACATCACGAACATTGTCTCTCTGAGGGAGTTTACTCATGTTCTTTTTGGCTAAGATAACCAAGTCTCCGATGTCATGGTTGATTTTCTTCTTTCATGCTTGAGTAAAATAAATTTTCAGCATCACCCACTTGAAACAAATGTCCCCCTTGTCAGCTGACCTCTTGTCAAAGTGCACCCATCTTCCAAGCTCTTCACCACAAATCCATCCTTTTGAAAGAGCACTTCATTTCATTCATCACATAACAGAGAGACACAAAGCGGATTGTGTTTCAGTCCTTCAACAAATAAAGTGTTCTTGGATTCCAGTTGATCTTTCTCGCTCACAGCTGATTCAACACCTTTGATTTTGAGTAACCCATCATTTCCAAAGGTCAATGAGCCTTCTTTGCACTTTTTAACATCTTTTAGAAGCTTCAAATCTCCTAGCATATGAGAGAAACATTCACTATCCAGGATGCATGGATTATCTTCTTTTGATGCTTTAAGTGCCACTTCAACAACCAAAGCTTCCTACTTACCTTTACTCTTTATCTTATGAGGCTTTTGAGTACTGTCGCTCATATTTTTCTGGGCTGGTAGAGGGATGAGACATTCATTTGCATAGTGACCGGGCTGGTCACATCTTCCATAGACTTCTTCAAGTACTTCAAACCTGCTTTGTGATTTCTATCCAGAATTTGCAATTTGTTTATGAACTTCCATACGTTGAGAGTTGACTCCACCTCAAATAATGCCTCCCAAATCTCCTAGGCATACTATGATATTGGTAATTAAACCAACACATTTGTTCATATTCCCAAAGCCTCCACAGTACCAACAATATCAATAGAAAGCATACTTACCTTTGTAAACAACATGATGTCCAGAATTTGATACTTGTCTTCCTACTTAGTCACCAATCTTGGCTTCTTTTCGCAAACCAAAATTATTGTGAACCCCTGACATCTTCTTTATATTAAATTTTTTCTTAGCCTCTCCAGAGTCAGCAGTTGTAGCAGTTTTTTGAGTTCAAGTTGGTGTTCCCAAAATTTCCAGATTTTCGAGGGTCGATGGATTTTTCTATAAACTTGGTCTTCTTCACCTGTTTCTTCTTCTCATACTTTTCACCAACATTTTCAGGATTTTTTTCACCCTTAGAAAGTGATGTTTGTGGGTTTTCCTAAGCCTCGTACTTTTTTGAACATTCTCAAACCTCTGAGATAGAATTCTGAAAGCAGAATTTAAAATTGTTCAGTTATTCTGCCTTAACCAATTTATGTTGTATGTTCAAGCTCTTTCTCTTTCTCCTTTACCTTTTCTTCAATCTTGATGTTTAGAGTTTTCTCATCATCAAGCAACTTCTTCATATCATCCATTTATTTCAACAGTTGTGACTTTTCTTCTGCACGGACAGATTCATAACTACTAGAAGATTGACGTCTTCTGAATCCTGATCTCGTTCTCTAACTTCGAAATCTTTGACAGACATTCCTTCAATTCTCTCTTCAACATAAACTCCATCTGAGTTTCTTCTTCTTCACTCCTAGAATTGCTACTTTCATTACTAGTGAATTCTTCTTCATTCACCTAAGCAATTAGAAGTTTTTCATCAACATCACTGGAAGTATCAACTTCCTCCTTCAACAATGCTTTCACTATCATCACACTAGGATAAAAAGTTTCACTTTTTGTATTTAGAGAAAATTTTTCCTTGACTTGTCAGTCTTTTCTGTTTTCTTCTAGAAAGTTCTATTTGGTCTTTCGTCTTGATCTCCACTGGTTTCATCTTCTTTTAACTTTGGACAGTTTGCAGCAAAATGTTTGATTACTTCACACTTAATACATTTGAGTGGAAGTTTTCCCTTGAACTTTCCATTGTCTCGTCTCACATTTCTAGAAATAAGAGACATCATTTTATCAAATTTCATATCCACATCTAAATCTGAATCTGAACAACCAACTTCAATTTTATCAACCTTCTTATACTTCTCTTGCTCCGAGGCTTTAAAAGAGATTTCCTTTTCAGCCTTAACCTTTTGTTGACAATCTATTCTCATCTCATAGGCAATTAGAATGTTGTGCAAGTCGTCAATATGAAGTGTGTCTGAATCTTTCTCTTCCAAAGCCGAGACTTTTGCATCGAACTTATCAGGTAGGACGTGCAAGATCTTTTCTACCACTGTAGAGTCCTCTAACTTCTCACCAAAGCCTCTGATCGTGCTCACAATCTCATTTACCCTTGTGAAGAAGCCATCAACAGTTTCATCATCATACATCTTGAGGTCTTCATACTTCAACCTCCAAATCTGTAGCTTTGTCTACTTCACTTTGGTATTGTCTTTATAGATGTTCTCAAGTTTGTCTCATATGCTTTTGTCGTTTGTTCTTTTGACATTCAAAAATTCACTCTGAAGACAATATACCATCCCGAGGGCGTCCATCATTTTCAAAATTCTTCTTATCTTATGTTATTATAGCAGCATTCTCAACACGGGGAGGGAACCCGTCAATCGTGGCTTCCAACACATCGTAACTGATAGATAATAGGAAAAGCAACATCTTGTCCTTCCATATACAATAACTTTTCTCATCAAATGTGAGAACCTCCTTGTTGGTCACCGAATTATGGTTGTCCATTGTTCGCAGCGTTTCTTGTTTGCTTTGTATTGTCGTTGCTTTTGTCTCTTTTCTTTATGTGTCCAAGCTAGGTACACCTAGCTTGAGGAGGAGTGTTGGAGTCTGCATCTCACATCGGACTTGTGATCCAGTGTGATCTTTAGTATTCATTATAAAAGAACCTCAAGGCCTCCTTTATAGAGTACCTTGAAGGTTCGGATCTACCTCATTTTATCATTCAATATGGTATCAAAGGGAACCTAATCCCGAGCCCTCCCTCCCATTTTTATTTTTCTCCGTCTAGGATTTCTCATTATTTCTCCCCGTGGGGGGCGCCCCCCCCATGTAAGGCTGGGTTTATTTTATGCCGTCGCCCCTCCGGGCTCGTTTCCCAAGCGGCCTCCCAGTGCTTTCCCAGCAGATCCCTCCCTGCTTCGGCCTCCCTCTCGACGGATCACCCCCCTATCGGCATCTCCCTCCGCATCGCCTGTGGCGATCCTCAATCCCGCCTAGGCGGCTCCTCTCTCGGCGGCTCCATCCCAACGGTTCCATCCCGACAGCTCCAACGCGGTTCCTCCATCCCGACAGCGGCTCTCAACGAACTCCCGGCCCCGCCTCCTACTGCAGCATCCCAACGTTGCCTCCCTCCCGCGGTCGGAGGTCCACCCGCATCGGCGCCGCCGCCCTCCAGCGATTAACGGGCCTCTATCCCGCCCGAGCGAAACCCTCCCGCCAGTCCCGCCTCTACTCACCTCGCCATCCCGTCGCCCTCCTATGCGATGCCTCCCCTGCTCGTCAGCCCTCACCCTGGCAGCCTCCTTTGCGCGCGACGGACCAGGCGGCTTCCCCTCTCCCAAATCTGACAAGATCTGGCTGGATCCCATCTCCCAACGCCGGCTCCCTCCCTGCACAGAACTACTCCAGACGACCAACCCCATCCAGACGCCTCCTCTCCAGGCGGACTTGGCCTCTTTCGTGCCGGCATCTCCGCTGCTCCCTCCCGTGAGAGCTCCCTCAATGCGTGCGACGACCCCCTCCTCATGCGCTGCTCTCCCGGCAGCCGCCTCCTTTTCCCGGCAGAACCATTTTTGCGCGCTCCTTCCAAATCTGGAGCGCCGCCTCCCCTGTCCATCGGCACGCCCTCGCGCTTCCTCCACCGTGGCGCAGCACCCCAACCGCCTTGGATCTGGGCCCTTTGGCGATGCCAGATCCCGCAACGACTCTGCTGAATCACCACCTCCTGTCGCCAGTCCCGCAAGTGTGGCTTTCCCGGTGCTAGTGCGGCATTCCCGGCGTATCATCGACAAGCCCCGCTAGTGCGGCATTCCTGGCGCTCCGTCAGCCGGCTCGGTTTGTGTGGTTCTTCTGTTGCGCCTGCGACATCTTCTTTCATCCATCATCCCGAGGGGGAGCTGCGATCTTGAGGGGGAGCTACGATCGTCGCTTGTTTCTTTTTATTTCGTCTTGTTTTGTAATCAAGCTGGGTATGTCCAGCTTGAGGGGGAGTGTTTGCAGCGTTTCTTATTTGCTTTGTATTATCGTTGCTTTTATCTCTTTTCTTTATGTGTCCAAGCTAGGTACACCTAGCTTGAGGGGGGGTGTTGGAGTCTGCATCCCACATCGGACTTGTGGTTCGGTGTGATCTTTAGTATTCATTATAAAAGAACCTCAAGGCCTCCTTTATAGAGTACCTTGGGGGTTCGGATCTCCCTCATTTTATCATTCAATATCCATTATATATAATAGAAATCCAGTGACAATATCTCCAACCACAGAGAAACTTGAATCCAACAAATTTCAAACACACATCAGTGGAAATCAGTGAGAGGAGGTAAATCAGTGATTTAAATTCTTTTTATGTTTCCTTATTGAAACAACTCTCACCACCTGTTAATGTGAAATAAGATCACTGCCAAACTCACACACACGAAGGGTGCAACAGATGTACAAGGTTCACCTTTCAAAACAGAAGGCTAATCCTTGGCATGATCTGGATTTCACAAAGGCCGTATGATAGAGACCTTCGCACAAGGGAGTTAAGAGAAATAAGAAGGCATACTTTAAGAAGGGACATAAGAGTCATATCAAGGGGTGCAAGTACAGTTGGACACAGCTGTACATACTAGAAGAATATCCTGTTAAAAGAGGTGGTTATAAAAAGAGGGGAGGGGTTAGAGAGAAGAGAGGCAATGGGAGGAATTATGTTAGTTCGGCCAGAGGGCTTGGGCGAGTGGACCTGGAGTCCCTCGATTGTTCTTCTTCTTCCTTCTCCACTCCTATTCTTTCTTGTTTCATCCATCTGCAATTTTTGTTTGTAATTTTGTTTGTTAATCCAAAGAAGTAGTTCGGAGAGTTGTTGCATCTTATCATTTGGTCTGGCCTGCCTCCTGCTTCCTTAACGGAGGCGCGCTACAATTTCTTCCCTTCCAACATCAATGCACAGCCGCAGCACACGACGCACCGCCGTTCTTCATCCTCTCCCTCGGGCGCTTGAGCTGCTGCTCCCAGTCACAGTCGGAGGAAGGCAGCACACTGCTGCTGAATTCCTTTTCTGCCACTATGGACGCGCACACTTGTTACTCGCACGAGAGGAGTCGCGCACAACCAGTTGGTGACCAAGGGAGTCGCGCACAACCAGTTGGTGACCAAGGAAGTCGGCTCACAAGTGCTGCTGGACGCCCGACCTACTGTACTTTTGTCGTAGGAGCGCCTTACCGAAACTCCCGCAGAGGTGTCGCACGTTGCTGACCACCGCTCCCAACCAGGGGATACGTAGCATTGTTCGTCTCTTACTTCCTAAGAGTCGTTCGCTGGCCGCCGAAGCACGGCGCGCATTCTAGTTGTTCGGCGGAGGAGCAATCAGACGGATCGTAATCCGCATCCGTCTAAACCAAAAGGAGTAAGCAAGGAGCCCCACATTTCTATTGTGCGGAGGAAAACCAAAAAAAAAAGGCAAATGAAGGCAACCTGTTTCCCCTGTTTTGGAACGGGCTGCACCACTGGACGCGACCACACCTGAGGTTGCCAGTGTCTGTCAACCATCCGTGCACACTGCTCGATTGATTTCACTGGGAACACCTCACGGAGAAATGACGAACATGAGCGTTGGCGCTCATCTTGGTGATGTGGAACAGCGCCTAGACCGCTTCGACATGGTGGCAGAAATAAAAGCTTCTATAGATATGATGGCCTTGACGATGGCAGCCCACGTGCAGGAGCAGAAGGAATTTTGTCAATTCTTCGCTCGAGCTATATTTCCTCCTGAAACGCAGTCGTACTCGATCGATGATCATTCCTCTTTGCTCATGGGGGAATTTGAGGTGGACTCCGCTGCTTCTGCAGTTGGCAACATTGAGGCTGAAACAAGTTCGTCAGGTCGTGCTGCCACTATCCCATTTAACCCAATACCAGGACGACATGTGGATTTGTTGGCACAACATAACATTGGTGATACACATGGGGACGCTGACGATGACATGAGGCCGCACATGGAGTACCCATCTACTACTGACTACACTGTTGCCTTCCTGGGAGGAAATTTGTCAGAATTATGTAGAGGCAAGGGCACCACAATCATGCCATTATTACAGACAGTGACTCTTTATGATGAGGTGGCCCTGCCGAGAAAGCATCAGCACACTTCAGCACATTCTGAGGTGGATAGGGAATTCATGCCTCTGCATGTGCTCCCAGAGGCGCTAGCGGATACTGATATTGTGCAGGGCCAGCAGTTATCTCGCTTTGAAAAAAAGGTCGCAGGATGGTTTTTGCAGGAGTCTGCATAGAGGTTTGTGGTGAGGGTTATGGGGGAAGCCCAACCAACTATTTTGGACGGGATGCGGGCACTCAGAGACGGACTTCGCCGCATGGTGGGAACCAACGCACACGATCGGTTCACCGCCCGAGACGGATCATTTGGGAGATTGCCTGGAGAGTTGGTGACGCCATGGTGCATCGACAACAGGGGTTGCAGACCCATAGAGCTGGAAGGATCATTTGGCTTATTGCTTGGAAACTACATGCTACAGCAGATGCCTCGCAATCAGTTTCTTTTCCTCAGTCTTGAGGACAAGACTGATTTTCAAGTCGATGGGAGTGATAGAGACCTTCGCACAAGGGAGTTAAGAGAAATAAGAAAGCATACTTTAAGAAGTGGCATAAGAGTCATATCAAGGGGTGCAAGTACAGCTGGACACAGCTGTACATTCTAGAAGAATATTCTGTTAAAGGAGGTGGTTATAAAAAGAGGGGAGGGGTTTGAGAGAAGAGAGGCAATGGAAGGAATTATGTTAGTTCAGTCAGAGGGCTTGGGCGAGTGGACCTGGAGTCCCTCGATTGTTCTTCTTATTCCTTCTCCACTCTTATTCTTCCTTGTTTCATCCATCTGCAATTTCTGTTTGTAATTCTGTTTGTTAATCCAAAGAAGTAGTTCGAAGAGTTGTTGTATCTTATCACCATACTACCCACTAGTATCAACATGTAGGAATATCCTCGTACTTGTGATACACTTCTTCCGACTTTGTTTGAGTGCTTCATGCACTGATAACAATGATAAATGATTTGGTTTTTCTGTCGCACATCACTCCTTCAGCATGCATGCACGACAAAGCATATATTGCACACTGGCAGCAGCAAATCTTATTTAAACATGAATTTTAAATTCCAATTCAAATAAAACAACTTCAAATATTTTCAACTTCTTTCTCTTTCTTCCCACTTCTTCATCTTTTCAAACTCGGTTCCAGGTCACTGCAGCATCGCAGCCCTGGGTGCAGTGTGACCAAACAGTTACATTCTTCCTTCACAGCAACTCTTTCTTCATAAAGCGAACCTTTTTCTTCCTTTGCTTGAATCACAAAGACCGTTTTATAAAGTTTGATCGAACAGCTTTGGCATCGTCCCAATGTTTATTTTTTCGGAATAAATAATATGAAAATTCTGATTTTCATTCTGCAGAAATCTTGAAAATCTGCAGCGTTGAACCTTACAAGGTATCTGAACCTTACAAGGTATCTGAACCTTACGAAGGACTAGAACCAACCTTATGGTGACAGTGTCGACTTTATGATGACATGTTTGAACCATCAAGGACATCTCTCAACTTTACCATTTGGTTGTCCCCACCTTATGAGGTGCCTGTCTGAAACTTATGGCAGACTACTCCAGAATGTCCCAACCTTACGGGAGCTTGTCTGAACCTTACGGCAAACTGTTCCAACCTTACGCCAAACAGTCCCAACCTTATGAGGAGTCTGTCTGAACCTTAGGGCCGACAGTCCCAACCTTACGAAGATTAAAAAACATAGCAATTTTTCAGATAGCACCTCCAAATTCCAGATTTGATTCCAATGAACTCAGAACCTCTTTCAACACTTCCACTAAGTCCCCACCTCGCATATTATACTTTAAATTATGTGATTTTGAACATAATTTATGTGTTGACAACAAAAGACAACAAAACCGTCATATTCACTTCAAACTTCTTCAGAACTTTCTCTCTAGATAATTTCCATGTTCTAGAGGGAACTTCTTGTCTCAACAATTTCCCCAAGTATTCAACAACTTCCAAAGAGCTCTTGGGCTCAACAAGTTCAGCTTGCCAACTAGCAGTCAATACCTGTCTGGTGGGGAGAAAGTCTCAATGTCAGTGTGGAGAGACTTTTCTCAAACCTCAAGTGGTGAGTCCACAGACTCTACTCGTGTCATGCCAATTTTCTATAGTAGATCAATGACATATTTTCTCTGAGAAAGAAATATAGCCCGAGCACATATAGAAACCTCAATCCCTAAGAAATACAACAGTGGACCCAAATCCATAGTTTGAAAATTCAGTTGATACCTCCTCATCAAGAAAGTCATGTAGAAAGGCATGCTTGACATTCAACTAATGGAGAGGTCAGAGGTGAGTGGCAGCAAGGGCAATAAAAAGGCGTATCGATGTCATCTTGGCCACAAACAAGGCGAGCCTTTAGACGATTCAAAGTGCCGTCAGCATTGATACGCACGGTATAGATCCATTTGCATCCAACAAGCTGCTTATCAGTGAGAAGACAAGATCCAATGTATGATTAGCCTCTAAAGCAAGCAATCCATCATGCATAGCCTGTAACCACTCTGGATGAGATTTAGCCTCGGCAAGGGATGGAAACCTCGATAAGGGTGCCAATAAACAAAAGAGGTAGTCGTCGGGGTAAGAAGTAGAATAAACTAGGCAGTCCTGACAAGAGCGTATAACTTTGCGAAGTGCAATAGGCAAATCAGTCAGTTGAGGGTCGAGAATTGGCAAGTCACCAAGTGTCAAAGGAGCATGGGACTCGGACGGAATATGCATGCTTGGACGTCTAGTGTAAATGCTGCCAAGTAGAAACGCACTCCCTATTGGAGGAGTGAGGGTGGTGGAGGTGTGAGAGAATATGGAAGGGATACCTCGAGATCGGGAAGAGAGACAGGCGGTAAGGTTATTTCCATGAGCCACAACTACACTGGTGGATGTCGAGGTGCGCTGAGATGAAGGAGTCGATACTCATCAGAAATATCAATTGTATGTCGAATCTCAGGTTGTGCTGTGGAGTCTGGAAGAGCTGCCTGACTAGAACGAGAGCAACCAGGGACCAGAGAGCCATTAGGGCGGCCATGGAGCAACCAACAGGCATCAATGGTATGGTAATCCTTACCACAATGAATACAATTGTTGGGTGGGGGCCGACCACGTCTGCCAGAACGTCCACCACCACGAGTAGTGCCATAGGAAACCATTGCAGCACGATCAAAAGGATCAGTAGTGACAAGTGGTGAAGAGCAACTGGCACGAATGAGCCGGTTATAAATGAGCGAGGGATATAAAGTAGTGGGGTGTGCTCGCATCTTCGTGACAGTCATCGAGAACTCCTGATTGAGACCATGGAGTTATGAGAATAAAAATAAATGGTCGCATTGTGTCCTAACCTCCTCAAGATTTTGCGGAATCAGCCATTCCACTCGTTATAATATGGTGGAATTAAATGAGAAGCCAGTTGGAGCGCGAAGACCTGCTGAAACAAATCAGAGATACGTGAAAGATTGTTAGTTTTAGAAAACATCAATAATAAGGAATACCACAATTCCTTGCATTCTTGATCAAACGATCCATCAAATCAAGCAACAAGGAAAAAATCATCTTGTTTGTTGTTCCCATTGATTGAAAGTGGCATCTTTAGGATCTCGAGGAGAGGCAACAAGATGATTGTAAAGACCCATCCCTTTGAGCGCGATACTGACCATCCTCTTCCACATAATGAAGTTGGTGGAGTCAAGACGCTCATCCACCAGACGGGTCGAAGCGATTATAGTGTCCGAAAGGGAGGGCGATGAAGCGGTGTTGCAGAGTAGAAACCCTTAGTAGTAGTAAGAGCGTCGGATCATAAAGAAATGGGTTAAAAGCAAGACAACCCCAGTGGAAGAAACATGGTGTTGTGCAGCGCGGATCTGGAGAAAAAAATAGATCTTAGCAGGTGAGCAAGGCTGGATGGCGCAAGAGCAGTGCAAATCTGGAAGAGAACAACAGACATGGAGGGTGTGCAGGGTTGGGCGGTGAAGGGACGTGCAATGGGGTGCTACAGCAGTAGAGACGCTGGACTCGCAATGAGAGGAGTGCGCGGTGGCCCGAGCGCAAGGCGCGCAGTTCGTGTGGGAGGGGGGGGAGTGATGGTGCAGTTCACGCAAAGGGTGTGCAACAGAGCAAGGCAACGACTCATGCAAATCAAACCCTAGGAGTTGGCAGGAAATTTATGAAAAATGGGACCCACCTTTGATACAGTATAGAAATTAAGTATCGGAATGCGTCTCTTAAGTGAGGCCAATCACTTTATTATAGCAGAACAAATAAAAAAGACGAGCGGTAAATACAAAATTCAAAATGACTGGAAATAAGATAAGCATATTCAAACATAAATATCTCCAATAATTTCAAACAATAAATGTCTCATTATTGGATTTGTCTACATTTATTATGCCTCGTGCAATAATTAACATGGTTTAATTGTCTTGAAATAGACTAGAAATACATTGCTTTGACCGATGCTCTATTTACACCCAAGATGAAGGTGTATATAGAGGTAGTGCCGAGGGCATGCCAAAAAGGTGCATCAAGGGTGAGTCTCGAACCTCAAATTTCTTATCGTAAGAGATTGTCTATCATATCCAACCTGAGTGCTGAATCTCCTATACGAGTGTTTGTGAGGTGTTCTCTCCTATTATTCAATAGATATATTTGCAAGATATTGTCTTTGGTTTTCTTCATTTAATATTGAGAGAGATATTTGTGAGATTTTGTACGGTGTTCTTTTATATTATTCAAAAAATATATTTGTGAGATTTTGTCTTTGGTTTTCTCCATGTAATATTTAATATTGAGAGAGATATTTGTGAGATTTTGTACGGTGTTTTTTATTATTCAAAAAATATATTTGTGAGATTTTGTCTTTGGTTTTCTCCATGTAATATCGAGAGAGATGATGTAGTGTAGCCCACAAACTTTTAATGAATTTATTTTTTCCTTACCCATGGTCTTTACCACATATTTTGGGGACTTTCTACGTCAAATATTTATGTCTTCAATTTTCATATTATCTTATGACGTGCAAAATTATTTTCCAACAATCCCATCCTAATGGAGGAATTAGAACCATCACGGTGGTAGTTGATGTCCTAGCATTTAGATCCCTTAGATGCGACACACCACACACACAAACACACACGTGGAAAAATGACATTTTCTATCAATAGCATAAAACAACATGTATCAACCATGCTCTTCTAATGTCGCAGAAGTGACGTACTTATGGCAAGCAACAAGAAGCTCTTCATTTTTTACACCCTTGAGGTTGTCAGCTCCTAGTTTGACTAAAAATGATCGCCAATGTAGTCGTTCCTCCCCTGGAACGCCATTATAACTGCAATTCAAGGTAAACTTTTCATGAGTGTCAATGAACTAGTAAAAATAAGCCAGAAAAGTTTTTGTCAAGCAGCAAGCTTGATTGTAATAGGAAAAAGGAGATTTGTCAAGGCTGTACACTCAATCACATGTTTTGCCATAAATGAAAGCAAATGACACAAGTCAATATAAATTCATCATCAACATGCGATGGAAACCTCCTTAAAAGATGACATTTCAAGAAAACACCCGAAATAATAGATCCTGCACTGGCAATCAACATATTCCCTGATACAAGTGACAATTTTTTTTTTAATGGCTACATTCACAACTGAGAATAAGAAAGGCTAATATAAATTATCCACACAAATCAAGACCAGTTCACTTTAATTGCAGTCATATGCATCCTTAGAATAAAGAAGGGAAAAAAATAAAATCTTTATTAACTTAAAACTGGCAGAACAGATAACTAGATAAGACCACGTTATGGTTCAACAATGCAAAAGGGGACATTCTCTATTACCAAAAGCTGAGAAAAAAACAAGTTAAGAATTGGTGAAGAAATTAAAGCATGGGGTTGCTAAATCCAAACCTTAATGAAAACATGATGAGCTAAAGTTTTAAAAAGAAGTCAACAAAAACCGACTGAAAAAAATCCATGCAAAGTATCATATAGATTCACTTCAAGAAACCTTTGTATGATAAATATCCTTAGCCAAGATGGAGTATCCCAAATTAAAGGGAATTATCTAGTGGAAATCAATCAAACATCCTGGCAGCATGAAGCCATTGATGGCCACCAAGTCAAATTGCATAATGAACAAGCATCTGAGATCAGTTGAGTCACGTGAAATTCTACATATCCCATGCACTAGAATTCATTAATTAACTCCATAACAACATTTTTGCTTCACCATGACTAGACTGCCAAGTTTTACAACTTAATGGCAATATATCATGCAGTCAGGGAGAAGGGTATACAACTTTTACCTATATCATCCATGGCTGCCATCTTGGCCAAGACCAATCAAACAGATAAAACTTTGTAAACAGATCAGTGAGCATAGTGTCTAAAAACAACCTAGGATGTATCTGCAGCAAGGCAATAAACAATTGAATGCGGGCAACTGTTTCCAATTGAGCCATCTCTGCTTCCAGCATCTCAAATAACATTTTTTTCATTTTTTGAGCGCAGAAAGCTCTTGATTGGGAATTGATACTTTCTTCAAACACTATAGTCCATAAAATTGTGGTTTGTACTGATTTTGGGGTGAAATATACAAGTTACAAACTCTATTAATATGATACCACCAGCAACTGAATGGTAATACGAAATAATTACTGCTTGCCAGATAGGTGAACAACAGTTGTATGTTTCTTTGATGCCTGATAGAGTTCCACCAATTTATTATGTTCCTTTGTTTTTTACCATTTCAGGATGTTCTATCAAGAGATAAATAATGCAGTCAGCAAAACAATATAACACCTTGTTACAATGCCACCACAAACAAAACTAGGCAGTTTGAAGAAGCCCAATGCTCAAATCAAAACAGCAAGAACCAAATTACCCTTAGAACGGCTTTCAGCATCATCCTGTCGTAAATAAAGGGGCGTCTTGGAGTAAAAAAAATAAAAAATAGAAATTAAGAGCAAAATCAAATGAGAAAAAAGTGAATAGCAGGGCAGTTCGAGAAAAGATACGGTATGCATGTATCAAGAAGGAACCAAGTGGCGGGAATAAATCGAAAGTACGGTGAGGGGGCGACAATAGGTACCGTTCAATCAATATATTGCCCTCCGAATTTGCAAAGAGGACTGCCAGCAGCATGATTCAAGAAAGATGGCTCTCGTTTCCGCCGAAAAGCTGCACGGTTCGATCGCGAATTCACAACAACAAATACATATTTCGCAGCCCTCGATAAGCATCAAGAAAATAATTTAAACGAAGTACCGACGCAGGACTTCGAAGCAAAACTGAGAAGAACCAAGCAATACAGAATTAACGAAAAGAAGTTACGGGTGGGGAGATCGGCGCTGGCTTGAAGAAAATAAGAAATTAAGAAATCCGACGAGCACCGACATGTAGTTTCGGTGAGAATCGCCATGTAAATGGTCTTGGCGGTCATATCAGGCGCGCCCGACCCCGCTCTAGAAGTTTTTTTTTTTTTAAATCACTAAAAAAAATATAATAAAAATAATCTTAAAATCTACTTCGGATTTTCCATATTACACTTGTTGCCTCCGGATCTCTTATTTTCCCTCCAAATCCAGCTCTCCCAATTTCACGTAGGGTTTCATCCTGCTCTCCATTATCACTGCCTCCCTTCTCATCTCCGCTCCGGCCTCCACCTCACCCTGGCCTCCGGCTCCTCAGCTACCCTCCTCCCCAACCTCCGCCCCCTCCATGGTTACTAACCCCTGTTTTATGTTATCCCTAAGTTTTCCGTAGCAATTCTTTGAAAAAAGTTGTATTTCTTAAACCATTGCATTACTTTCATCAATTTATTCAGGTTTAATTAAAATCGAATATATTCCCATAATTTCTTAAATATCAGAGAAGACCAGCATGAATTTATGCTCCATCCATCATTAGATGTACATATACTCTATATTTTTTGTATTTCATATGATATTTCACATCATTGTGTTGGTTATTATATGTCTCATATAGCATAAGAATCTCGAAAAATTATCGTTTCAGATTCGGTTGTGAACTGACCCTCAGGTTGGCGGTTGGATGTCTGACACGTGTCTATAAATTTTTTTGGCCCTTCGATTGGAAATGAGTTTTGAAAACCGCGAGGGGCATTCGGTTGAGATTTGAAAAAGCTCGTGGATTGGAGTTTTGTGCGAACCTAGACGTCAAAACCCTCGGCGAACTTCTCAGTCGCATCCGAGACGAACTTGTCGGTGCGAGTCGAAGGAAATCCTCAGGCGTCGATCGGTGGAAAACTTCGGCGAACGCATTGGAAAATCCATCGCCAATGAAACCCTCGGCGAAACCCTGAGCGCATCCCTCGTCTAATCTGAGGTCAGTCGCATCTCTCAGTGAAGGTCTCAACGAACCTGTCGGCGAAACTCGAAGGGAATCCTCAGCGAGGTCATTGGTGGAAACTTTAGGGCGAACGCATTGGCAGATCAATCGCCGACGAAACCCTCGGCGAAGCCCTTTGAGCATCCCTCGTCTATTCTGAGGCAAATTTTTTGGTGAATTCGTCAACGAATATCTCAGCCAACTTTAGTTTTCTATCGCCAACGACGGAAGATGGCGAGTGGTTTATGCGATTTTTTGTTGACTGTTTTTTTATTACAATGTCTGGGATATAGTGGTATTTCTTTATTTGTAAATCTTATGCAGATGGGGAGATAGATAGATTACTAGTCTCGGTTCGTTTTTTTTGTTTAAGTTATTAGAATAGTCTAAATGTGAATGTTTTGGTTTCTTTATTATGTGATTTTGAAGTTCCAATATTTAAGTTGAAGTTAAGTTTGTTTGTCAATAATTGCTAGAATGGAAGATTTGAGTGGAATTTCTAATTGATTTGTCTCAGTTCATCTTTTGTAATGTGATTTCTTACTGGCTAATCCCATTTTCAGTTGTAATTGTTGATTAGTATTTACGATTTAATTTTATCGCATTGATTTTAAGAACTAGCAGTTTGGATTTTGATTTGCGAATTGGTTTTGGTAATTCGCAGTGGAAATCAATTATAATTTTGCCACTTGTAATATTAGAGATATATTGTTGGTGATTTGATCTTGAATTCCCAGTTGAATTTCCCAGTGGAAATTCTAACTGGAAATTCGCAATGGCATTTCACACTGTCAATTCTCACTGTCAATTCACATTATCAATTCCCACTGTCAATTCTCACTGGCACTTCCCACTGGCAATTCCCCCTAGCAATTCTCACTTGGAATTCTCACTGGGAATTTGGATTGCTATGCAAATATAATTTGGAACTACATAACAATTTATAGAATGTGTTGAAATTGTACAGCTAGAATTCTGACTTGTGTGTTGGAAATTCCCACTAGATATTTCAATTGGGAATTCACACTGAGAATCTACACTTGAAATTCTCACTGGGAATTCCCAGTTGCAACTTCCAGTGGGAATTCCCACCTGGCACCGACAATTCCCACTGGCATTTCCCACTGCCAATTCCCACTTGAATTTCGCACTAGAATTTCCCTGTGGAAAATTAGATTGCTATACAATTGTAATTTGGAACTACATAACACTTTCTAGAATGTATTGAAATTGTAGAGCTAGAATTCTGACTTCTGCCTTGGGAATTCCCACAGGATATTCCAACTCGGAATTCGCACCGGGAATTTACACTTAAAATCCCCACTAAGAATTCTCAGTGGAAATTCTCACTGGTAATTCCCACTGGCAATTCCCACTGGAATTTGTCACTGGAAATTCAGATTCCTATAGAATTATAATTTAGAACTACATAAAAATTTTAGAATGTGTTGAAACTGTACAACTAGAATTCTGACTTGTGCCTCAGATTACCACTAGATATTCGAACTTAGAATTCACAGTGGGAATTCACACTTGAAATTCCCACTGGGAATTCGCACTTGCAACTTCCATTGGGAATTCCCACTGACAATTCTCACTGGCAATTCCCACTGGAAATTCGGGTTGTTGTGCAATTATAATTTGGAACTACATATCAATTTATATAATGTGTTGAAATTGTACAATTAGAATTCTAACTTGTGCGTTGGAAATTCTCACTGGATATTCCAACTGGGAATTAACACTATGTATCTACACTAGAAATTCTCACTGGGAATTCCCAGTTGCAACTTCCACTGGAATTTCGGATTGCTATGCAATTATAATTTGGAAGTACATAACAATTTCTAGAATGTGTTGAAATTGTACAATTAGATTTCTAACTTCTGCCTTGGAAATTCCCACTAGATATTCCAACTGGGAATTTGTACTAGAAAATTACAATTGAAATTGGTATTGGGAATTCTTAGTTGCAACTTCCAGTGGCAATTTCCACTGGCAATTCCCACCTGGACTTCCCACTAACAATTCTTACTTGCAATTCCCAGTGGAAATTTGCAGCGAAAATTATTTAAATTTAATAAGTACTGAAAATTTTACAATTGAATTAGTTGTAATTTTCTAACGGGTTCAATTTTGGTGTTGAATTCACAGTTGACCTTACCACTGGAAATTCTCAGTGGAAATTTCCATCGAAAATTCCCACTGAAAATCCCCACCGGAAATCTCCAGTGGAAATTCTCACTGGAAATCCCCTGGAAATTTCCAATTGAAATTCCCAGTGTAACTTTTCACTGAAAAGTTCAAATATGAGTGTAAATTCCATCTTTTATTCAATTATAATTTGAACTACGATTTGTAGTAGGATTTCCAGTGTTAGTTTGCACTGACAATTTCTTGTGCGATTGTCATAGTAAATTTTGATTGGTCCACCAATTTGAACATACTGATTCAAAGTCATGTTGCATTTATGTACTTGTAATTTTTAGTTTTATGTTTTCACTCTTATGCCTTATATTAACATTCAAAATTTCTTAATGCTAATTTTTAGGGATATTGTTTTTTTTATGGAAGAAGAAGTGTCTACATCCGCTAGCAACCACTACAGGTCTTCGATGACTGGGTTGTTGAAATTTTTTAATGACATTAGGCCTGAGATTAATGACAATCACATTAAATATTTTCAAAGGATGTCGTTTTGGCAGTTGTTTAAAGTGTTTATTGATAACCTACTGTCATTCGATGATTGTAAGAAAATCGATCGTTTCGTGTTATTTTTACTATAGAGGTTCAATGTTAATTTAAGAATGTTTGATATAGCTGGTAGGACGATGGATTTAAGAGTTGTTGACATTTCACATATATTCGGCATTGAGGATGGCGACTTACCTGTGTCTGTTGCCTATACATTACGTCCAACTAGTTCAACATTATTGATGAGGAGGTTTGCCAATGCTAGACGACTATTGTCCTAGGGTGTGTTATGAAGAGCGATTCTTGAGGCTGTTGAAGCTACTGAGGAGCAAGACTTCTCTGATGTGGCTTGTTTGCTTTCTCTTTTTGCGTGTGCAATGTTATTTTTTCCTACTTCTGGTTCTTATGTTGGTTGGAATTTTGTTACATATTTTGAAGATGTAGCAAAAGTTAAGAGTTATGCTTAGGCTACTGCTATTCATGAGCAACTTCTTACATCAGTGAACAAATTTACAGATCTCTCTTAAAAGTTGTTGGTTGTGTTGTCTATTTATTGGTAAGGTCTTTAACTGTATTTAACTGATTAGTTTTTTCAAGTTGGTTGACCATTTCCTAATAATGTTAAATGTTACGGTATTGGTTTGCTGAGAAGTTTAAGAATGTTGTTTCCAAAAGAGAGGGTGCACCGTTATTTGTATGGTGGAGTTTGCAAGACGTTGTTACTGTTGTATAGGAAAGTACCAAGGTATTGTTACTATTTTACATTTTCGAGAAGTTCTTTATTTTCATATTAATTTATGAAATCTGCATTTTTGTTTTCACTATCCATTGTAGACTCAAATGACCCCGAGAAAGAGTTGCAGGTTGCAGTCAAACCCTTGTGAGGCTAAAGAACCTGTTCAGCATATTGTTAAAGAAAAAAAACTTCATTTAAGTATGAAAGCAGAAGTGCCAAATGTTTCAAATGAGGAGACTCTCAGATTGTATATGGATAATGTGAAGTTTAACAAGAAGGTTAAAAAACTTGAGGCACAATTAAATGAAGAATAAGCAGATTGTTGTTTTGAGATAAAGGCTAAAGATGAATGAAAAGGAGGAGATGAAATTAGTTATTGGTGGGGGGGGGGCTGTTTTAGAGAATGTTCAGATTAAAGAGGTTTAACTTGAGAAGAACATGACTTCAGTTGTTGGTATTGAGGGAAACATAGAGAAAATTGTTGTAGATGAGATGAAGGAAGCGGGTAATGTAGATGTCAGTGATGAGGAGGAGGATGTGAATGAAGAAATGTGTATGGATGAAGGAAAATGTGTTGCGCAGTCCACTGCAACATTTTTTGCCTCTAAGATACAAACCTCATTAGTTAGAGGTGTGAAGAGTAGAGCAAGGAAACCGAAGTGTCAATCTCCCTATATATATCTGCAACTGATTGCCAAGAAGAGGCCGCTAATGACCCCCAAACTATCTCAGGTATTTCCTCGGTGGGTGAAGCAACATAATATAGTGGCAGTTCATGATAGAAGTCTCATTTGCATGCTTCTTGATGCTAATGGGGAGAGGTATTGTTATTTATTTACTGTATTTAGAATATATTGTATTATATTTGAGTACTTACTGAAAATAGAAATGAATTTTCATTAAAACAATGGTGTTGTCTGGGAATCTGCTAAAAAATCACATCAGATCAATATTAAAAATATTATTGATTTGTTAAATAAGAGGTGCACTTCCAGTATGGTATGTCGTATATCACTTTTTTTAGTCATCTTTGTTGTTTTATTTTTTATTGAGTTCTTTTTTTTGGAAATAGGTAATTGATGCATATACTGTGATTATTCAAGAAAAATGTTGGCTTCATAGTATGATTGGCATTACAGAATTGATAAGTTGTTCCTTCATGCTGAGCACCTTCACTGTAAGATTTTTTTTTGTTTTTTGACAAACTATTGCTTATAATTTTCCAATTTTTCATTTTTTGTATTCCATGTTTGAAGTAAACCATGAGTACATTATTATATTCTCTTTTGTTATTGGTATGCAGTGAGTTCTTTATGCATCAAATGATAACTTAAAAGAGACCTTTTTAAAGCGGTCAACAACTGTGAATATGAAGAACTCCAATTTTTTATTTTATCTAGTAAACTCAGATAACATTCATTGGACTTTGTTAGCGATGGATTTGAAAAATCGGGTGTTTAGATATTACAAATCCATGAAACCTCTTAGAGAAACCAGAGCAAGTGATCCATTTATAAAAGACGTCGTTAGTGTGGCAAGGTCTTATATAATGTGCATGAAAATTTGGTATACATTGAAAGATGGTCTTCTAATTGATGTTTTTTTGTAGAAATCATATTTGGAAGACATGTTCTGAGGAGTTCATGCTGAAAAATTGAAGCACGTGAAATAGGAAATGACAGCTGAGAAGACCCCACAACAAGGAGACTCTAGTTTGGACTGTGGTGTCATTATTTGTTATGTCATGGAGTGTTTAGCTACAGGAGTTGTAGTGGTGGAGAGTTTGACATAAAAGGAAGTTGTTGAGCGACATTTATTTATAGATCATTATTTCTTAAATGATCCTGGAAGGAGTATGTCAGAGGGACATGCAGAGAGTAAGACGTATTTGGTTGCTTCTAGAGACATTTGAAGCGAGTTAAATGAGTTTTTCAGTGAAAAAAATATTTCGGTCATTGTATTACAAACATAACTACTATCAGTTATTATGACAGTTTGGGTGGGTGCGGGATTTAGGTGGGCATGGGATTTGGGGCTCAGTTTTTCGCAAATATTTGGTTGTTGTTCATTGAAACAGATATTTGGTTGAAACACATATTTTTCTGTTGTTTTACAAACTTAACTACTGTGCTTTTATGTAGCTGTTACAATGTACTTTTTATTTGTAGTCCACATTGTATTTTCTTTCGATCATTTGGAAACTTGGTGTGCTTATAAATTCTAATTGGGAATTCCCTTTGGAAATTTACACTAGAAATCCCTACTTTAAACTCACAGTAGAAATTTTCTGTTTGCTTTTCCTGAATTCAATGGGTCGTGCATAGTGGGTGGAAATATTTGTTTGTCTATATAGATATATATTTTTTAAAAATGATATTGTTATATTTTGACATATTATGATAGGCGTTACACTGTAATTTATCTTGGTACTCTTTATTGTCACTTGTTTGAATGGAAACCTGCTTTGTGTATAAATTCCAACTTTGAATACCCATTGAAAATTTTCAGTGGAAACCCACACGGTAAACTCAGTGGAAATATCCACTTTGGTTTACATTAATTGGATGGTTGGTGTATAGTGGGTGGAAATGATTATTTTTCAATGTGGAAGAACATTTTTATAAAGATGATATTCATTTAATATGTGATAAATGATAACTGTAACACTGTAATTTTTATTTATAGTATCTGGTATCAGTTCATTGGATGGTCACTTGCTATGCATAGAAATTGCAACTGGGAATTCAAATTGGAAATTTCCACTAGACATTTCCACTATAAATTGGGAGGGGACATTTTTACTTTAATTATGTACAAGATGCTAATTGTAATTCCCCTATCTTCAACCATAACTTTAATTATAAAAACTGATTTTCAAAAGCAGTTGCATATTGTGATGACATCTACAGTTGAAGTTCTGTATCAACTGAATTCTGAAATTCTTCCAATGAGTTTTCGATCTTCATATTTATGTTGTCATTCCCATTTACAGTGGTTGCTGAATCTTGCAACATCAATGGAGGAAAATTCATCCTTGGTGGATCCTAATTACATCAAGAATCATATATTAATAACTACAAAGATAAATAACAGAATTCTTTCATAAGATCTCAAATAGGAAAATATATCAACTGCTATAAATTGTGTTTAAATTTGTAGGTTTTGAACATAAGGTACAATATGTACATACATTGAGATATATGATAGGATCCGCATTGTACCCAACATTCAACAGTTCTGTTGCATTTCCCTACAACAATATTATAACATTATATATGCATAATAGCATTGAATTCATTAGTTCAAAAAACATAAGAAATTAAAAACAAAATTGTTGTATAAGGTTTTAAATATCACATTATATGAAGTGCTATGAAGTGGGTTTCAATATCAATGTTTTTAACCTACTGTACAATATTTACATACATTGACATATGTGATAGGATGTCTATTGCAACCACTATTTGATGGTTTTGTAGTTGTTCCATACAATAACATCAAAACATTATTTATTCATGATAACAAAAAATGTATTAGTTCAATAACATAAGCAAGTAATAAAAATGTAGTACAAGTTTTGCGGTCTCTTGATTTTTGATCTTGCGCCTATTTTTGATGCATTTTGTTGCCTGCTCTAGACAACTTTTCATCTTGTCACCACCTTTCCTTTTATCTTTTTTCTTAAATGATGTTTTAGACTATTTTTTTCCTTTCCAGTTAGATTCTTGTTGACTACATTTTGAGGATACATTATTTTTAGATTCCTGTAATTCCCTAACATAATTATTTAGATTTTATATTCCAATTCTATATCCTTGTTCAAACTCATAGGATTCTGTTACAAGCTTTATTGCCATTCATGCCAACTATTGGTAACATTTAGCTTTTCTTGCTACCAAATCCTCTCTGACATGATTAATTGTGAGGTCTTACAAGTGGACGTCACAAGCATGTCTTGTCCATCTCTTATGAATATACAACTCCTTAAAGGAATGCACATCCAACCTTTCCAATATTTTTAGTGCATGATAACACAAATAGCCATAACTCTCAAATTTCAAACAAGTACAACCAATCCTAATAGGTGAATGTCGGTACACTTCTGTTGTAAACCCATTTGAAGAACCTTTTATTACCACAACATACCTTTTTGGGGAAAAATTTCATTACAAGACTTAAGGAAACAAGTATCACATAGTTGGTGTTCATGCTGAAAAAGGTCAAATATTTTTTGAATGTACAACTGAATTGCTTGAACCATGATCAGATGATATGGAAAATGATTGCGTGAGATATTTTACCTTCCATCAAATTCAGCATTCATTTCTTGATACTAATTCTTCTCCAACACATGATCAAATTTTTGGAAGAATTCCAAGACACTAAGTTTACGATTCAAGTAATCTTTTAATACACCATTGAAACTCTCACTTAACCGTGTGTTTCAAATTCCTAATGTAAATGTAGTTTTCATAAAACAATTAGCCAATTTTTCTTTAAATTTGTACATCTATTCTATCCATGTTTAATTTTTATAACTATAATCTAGTCGGATTTGTTGCCATATTGTTTCAAATTGTGAAATCTCTGCAATTCCATGCATGCATTTTTTGAATTTTTCTAACATTGTCGAGTCATCTTTCATTACATGACCCAAGTGTTTCATGCCATTTTGCATTAGGTTCTAAGTTCATAGGATGTGTCTTGTTTTAGGTAGTGTCAAACCAATGGTTTTACACATAGCTGCATCTTGATCTATGAAAATTGTCTCCAGATCCCCCCCCATGGAAATCAACAAATCTACTAAATAACCAACTAAATTAGTCTGAAGTCACATCATATAATAATGCTTCACAAAAAATTGCAACCTCCTTTTGGTGATTTATACCTAAAAACACTCCCAAATTCCTAGACTCCTTGTTTGTGTTTAAGGTAGTGTCAAACACGACAACATCTCCAAAATGCTCATAATTGACCTTCATTTTCGGATCAACCCAAAAAAATGTTGCTAATTTGACCGCACATGTCAAGTTACACTAAGTATAAGAATGATGTGTTATCCCTTGATTGCTTCTCTAGGTATTGTAACATACCATCAACATCACACAGATTCAAGTTCCTTTGTGTTTTAGAGTATAGATAATTCAGTTGGTCCACTTGTGTATATCCAAGACTCGTAGGGCCACCTGAAATAACTGTTACAAGTGAAAATGAATCACCGGGTTCAGACCATCTTTGTCATTAACATCAAACTTGGCACCTTGTGCATCACTAATGTGTCTTTGTGACCTCATGAAATGCATGGTGTCAGGAGAATGTAAATAATGGCTATTCTCTTTAACAAATTTTGTACACTCATACTGTTTATTGGACATATAGACAACTCTCATTCGTGCTAGACAATTAGTCCTTATTTCTGCATGTGTCTTTTTTACATTGATATCACATTTTTTTGCTCTTTGAAATCCTCTTTGATACATGTATACAATGTTGATGTTACTAAGATTTTGTCCTTTTTATGTTTGTTGACATACTGTTTCCATACACTGAAACCACCAATGCCTCCGTAAGCAACATAAAATGAATAAGCTTCAGAATTTGATTTAAAAACCATCCTAATACTTGGTATTCATGTATTTATTTGTTTATAAATGTTTTCACATGGGGTGTTTTTTTCTGAATTTGGGACTTCATCTCTATTGATGATAATTTCTATACTTCTCTTTGAGTTTGTAATGTCCTCACTGTTATGCTCCCCCATGTAAAGTTAGACAAAATTTGGAAAATATCTAAATCAAATGAATGTATGGCCTCTGCATCATGAAGTGCATTTAGATTCAGGTCACTTGCTGTCATTCTGATCTGTATAATTTTTCTGCACAAAGTATCAGATCATAGTTGTTTGTAATTTTTTTAATGGCATTATTTTCTTTGGATCCACTAGAAATTCCCATTGGAACTTGCAATTAGAAATCTATACTAGAAATTCCCATCGGAAATTCACACTGGAAATTCTCACTGGAAATTCTCACTGAAATTCTCACTGGAAAATTCCCATTGGAAATTTCCATTAGACTTTCCCATTAGAAATTCTCATTGGAAATTCCCATCTAAAATTTCACCTGATTTGTTGGAATGAAAATTCCAATTGGAAAGTTCTACTTACTATCAATATTATTTTTTGTCAGTAAAAAACAAAATTATATTTACAGTTTGAATCAATTAAAAACCCCAATTCTCTTCTTCTGGATCTTTTAAAAATTGGAACTTGGAATTTCAATCGTCAATTCATAGTCACATTTTGCTGTAGATATGTCATCATATATTTAATTAGAGAAAGTTACAATGGACTTTGCAGTTCCAATTAGCAGTGAAATTTTATATAGGTTGTTCTTAAAATAAATTCGATATGTCCACTGGAATCAAAATCTCATTTGGAATTGACATTTAGAACTTGCATAATAAATTCCCAATGGAAATTCCAACTGTAAAATTTTATTTTATTTCTATTTTATATTTTCATAGACATATAGCATAATATATTTCACTTTAAATCATTATCATGTTTTAAACCACTTATTTTGAAACAATTAAAAATTTTAACACATAATTTGAACTATGATTTCATGATGTTCTTTCTAACATAATAATAGACCACCAGAATTCTAAACCTTGATAGGAAAGCCTACTGCAAATGGTTATTCTCTAGGGAAGGGTTCCTAAAAATGCATCCTATAAACGCTCCCTCAAAACGCCCCCTGTGAATGCACCTTCAGAAAGCCCCAAGCAGACGCCTCCTACAAACTCACACTACAAACGATGCCTACAAACACGGATTTTTGGTATACGTCCCCTACAATCGTGAAGGTCACTGCACGAGTATAGTTTCCCCCGATAGAGAATCTCGAAGTTAGCCTCTCTCGTGTAGCCGTAGCAGGAGAAAGATTTTTGTCACCCTTATTTAGGTGGGAAGTAAATTAGCTTGTACTTTTTTGTTTTACTTTCCATTAGGATATTTATTTATTTATTCTAGTATTTTAACCATTCAGAATGATTTACATGACATGATAGTCATCTAGCGGCCAACCTGACCCTCAGGTTTAGGTGTTGAACCTAAGACGATGCAAATCCAAGAATCCCTACATCTATCTTTGATACAAAGTGGGGAAGGTATTTCATATCTTGCACATAATTTATCTTAGAACAATTTCAATAAATTAAATAATCTTAGAAACCTAACCCAACAAAGGTGGAGCAAGTAAAATGTTTTTTTAATTTTTAGGTTATATGAATATATATGTGGAATTGTTTTACTCTACCTTATATTGTTTATTTTACTGAAATGCATTATACAAGTTAGTGTTATATATGTCATTAATAACTTTCAAATATCCTTTATAATTGTTTAAACTATTTTATATAATTTGTTTTGGATAGAGTTACCAGGATTTAATATGCTTTTTTTATGTTTATACCATTCAAAACACAAATGGTGCACCGACTAATATGCCAACCTATTTACCTCATTGATTTTGTAGCTGGAAAGGGTTTTCATGGGAGAAGGAGGATATTATTTTTTGTACGGTTTATAATTAAACATGACATGGTTTTATGATATATCATGACTGTTATGTTAATATATTTACCTCATTCAAAAGGTTCTTTCAATATATATTTTTTTACTTTCAAATCACATCTTCATGACATTCATATACTTAATTTTATTTCATTTTATCGTTAAATTGTTTTTTAATTATTTGAGATAGTAACTAATTAATAGTTCTTTTTATTTTTTATATTCTTTGTTACTTTAATCAAATTCAAAGTTTTAATTTGAATTCATTTTTGCAGAGCTAAAAAATAAATATGTGTTCCTTATTACATCATTATAATATTTTTTTTCAAAACCATTGTGTTTTTGAGTTATGCAATTTCATTATTCAGTAACGAATTATCTTTATTTATTATTGATCATGTGTTCTATTTTTGTGATAATGGGCATCATTAATTATTCATTCTATGAATTAAATTTGATACATGTAACTTTATTATATATTTCTTTGTGATCTTTAATGTTTTTTTGGATTTTGATAATGGATTATAGGTGTTTATTTTCTAATTCATGCATGGGCTTGAAAAAACTAAATTCTTTTCATATTAGTTTAAATAAATCTAAGTTGTAAGATAAGTTTATCATATTAGTTTAATCTGGATTCTTTTCATACAAGTTTAATCCTTTATTAATTATTTTGGTAACATTGGATTTTGTAATATATTAGTTTAAACTAATATATGTTGTATGAAAAGTTTACCACATTCAAACTGTGCTAAAAATAACACCACTTATATTTTATTCAAACAACATAAACATCAACTCATGCAAGAAAAAACAATAGTTCTATAATTTTAGATCTTCATGTTTAATTTTATATCATTT
The DNA here is from genome assembly GCA_963277665.1 of Viscum album. Lineage (NCBI taxonomy): Eukaryota > Viridiplantae > Streptophyta > Magnoliopsida > Santalales > Viscaceae > Viscum > Viscum album. Next base: position 1,805,517,611 of record OY728148.1, on the reverse strand, counting down.
GTTTACTATTTATAGAAGCTTGTCTATGATGCAACATCAATGTAAAATATTCAGACAACTAACTCGAGCTATACATCTTCAATTGGAATACCAACAGTATATACCAACACTCTACACTTTCACTTCTATTGAATGAATTCCTATATAATAAGTTTTATTGTCTTATTGTTTATTTGTTCATTACATGTTGATTTATTTAGATCCTTTTAAATTTATAAAATAACGATCCTTTAAAAACTGGATTTAAAACATTTATGAATATTGTTTTATAAAATCATCAAAACTATTTTATGAATATGTGTTTACATTGCATTTTTTTATTTTCTAAACTATATTATTTCTAATTGCATGGGTATGAACCTATTTCCGCAAGCACTTATTTATGTATACATTCCCATGAAAGGCATACAACAATGCATATAGATTATAAGTTCATTTATGTACGTACTAATTTTTGTATGAACTTATATGTTTATACATATTTGATATGCATAGAGGAAAATGTTTGTACAACTTGTGAACCAGAAGCATTGATCCTTTCATAAAATAGTAAAACTGTCACAAATTTTTGTTTGAACATTAACTATACCCAGTGTTGTGTATAATATTTTATTTTCTATTTTTCATTGTCATTTCATTTTCGGATGTGTGGTTTTTAAGATCAATCCTCGAGTTACTTATTAGTTCCTTCCTGACCTAGAGGGCCAAAATCAAGTTCATTTTTCACCCTATCCAACACTATTTATTCACTTTTTAGATTTGATGTAACTCATAACCCATCCTCATACTTTCATTGATATTCTTTTCCATCGACTTCTCAAGTTTTTCTCCCTAATTTTTCTTTTAGGTACATAGTTATTGGATAAGTTCTAGTCCTATATGATGGAAATGAGATGAATATAAACAATTCGTAGCAGGGGATTCCATTAATGAGTTAGTCATTAAATCAACAACCAAACAAGCCCTCTAACTCCCTATGTGTGAGGTATGTTACTCCTCCATGGATTGATATTTCTTTAACATATTTATATTTTTTTTATTTCAATCCATGCTTCATTTTATTACATTTCATCCTATTGTATTTACATTTTATTTCGACCGATGGTGACACCATCAAAGAGAAGTTGATATCTCAGACTCTTTTATCATTCATAGATGTATCTTATCTCACCCGACATAGACATATTTGTCTTCTGAGTTACATATTAGTAAACATATATCATGTTAATAAAATCTAGGTAAACTATAATGTTAGTAGTATCTAAACTATTCTAACTTGATTCATTATCACTATTTTTTACGTTTTAATATCCATTATAGAATTTAATTCCCAATATATATTGCATCTTATTATATTTTTTATAAATAAAAGTTATTTTTTATTTATTTCTCAAATTATTGTGTACCATGCAAATGCACAGGGGGAATACTATTGGGTTTTCTTGTTTTTTTAACTACAAATCTTTTTCATTAATTGTTACTAAGTCATGTTCACTATCAGTATATTGTATTCACTATATGTATTTGAAATTACTATTATTATACCATAAAAATGCCAATTATTATGAGCATGTAGACATATATATATGAATATAACATTTTATTTGTGGACTTCCTTCTACTGACACCGTAACAACTTGGACTTGGGTGGCTATGAGACTGTAGTAGTGTGGACTTTCTGTGCAATTGGTGGCACAACTCCATCATATTCCTTTATGAGCTCATTTGAGCTAGGGTTTTTGTGTGATTAAAACTCTATTTTCACCCAATAATTTTGCTCCTTAAATTAGTGAATTTCTTTCCTCTCAATTGACATAGGGATCATTTCTTGAACCACATGAATCACTGTGTCTGTGTCCATCTTATTCTTCTTATTCTTCTTCTTCTTATGTTCTATCTTTTCTTCATCTTCAAACCTTTTCTATCATTGTGACTGTCATCATTTTCACTACAACTGATACCAGAGGTTGAGTTCAGAAGATCAAGTTCAATTTTCTTGAATTGAATATTGGCTATGGAAGAAGGCAAGGTGAAGATCAATCACTTTGATGAAATTGATTTCAGTTAATGGAGGATGGAGATCGAGGATTATATTTATCATAAAAAGATGCACTTGCCGCTTTTGGGTGTAAAACCAATAGATATAGAGTAGAAAAAGTGGGAGCTACTAGATCAATAGGTTCTGGATGTTTTGTGCCTTACATTTGAAAAAAATGTGACATTCAACATCAAAGAGGAGAATATGATGGCTAAGATGATGAAAACTCTCAAAAATATACACGAGAAGCCTTCTACATCGAACAAGATATACCAAATTTGATGATTGTTCAATCTAAAAATGATTTAAGGGAATATTTTTGCAGACCATTCCAATGAATTCAATATGATCACAAGTTAATTGACATTGGTGCAAATGACACTTGACGACGAGGTATGTGCATTGGTTTTACTATCTTCATTACTTGATAATTGGTAAGTGACTGTAACAGTCATGAGTAGTTTTTTGGGGAATAAAAAACTGGTTCTAAAGGATGTGTGGGACCTGATCCTTAGTGAGTTCAACACCCTGAGATTTCATAAAATATTTTTTTTTAATAAATTTAAATTCGCAACACCGAGTTTTAACAAAACATGTCACACTACTAAAATATTATTATTTAATATGATAGTTATCATCTAGTTGTTGGAATGATGAGTATGAATAAGATTAACTAAATTATGAAAATATATGGTTTACACATGTATATACAATTAATTCTCCGGAAACCAATTATTTATAAATGGAAATTAAAAACCATTTGAAAATAAAGAAAATCTTTTTTTGAAAAACAATTTTTATTCACACAAACATATTTATCTCAATAAATTAAATAAATTACTTTTAATGAGTGATTTTAATGAAATGTGTATATTATATATTCAATAATTTTTTTAGCATTCATCTTATGTGTAATCTATGCATGAGATAATAATAAATCCAATTTTACCCTTAAAAATTGTATTTTTTCTAAAATGTAGTTTTGTCGCATTTTACGCACTTATTTTAAATTTTTTTTTCCACTTTTAGATTTTTTTTTGAAAAAATGAACTTTATTTTTGAAATTAACATATAAAAATTATCTTGGAGTTAATTTTTGAGAATTTTCTAAAAAGATAAATTTTTTAGTGAATAGTGAAAAAAACTAGTTTTTATTAAAAACTTGTCTTTTCATTCAAATAATTTACAAGCTAAATTTTGTTTTAATATGGTTTTTATATCAAACCTTCTCTTTATTACACATTAATACATGTTTTATTACACTTAATAAAACCTAAAATATTGAGAGGTCTAGTATATTTGGGAAATTAGGTACATTACATAACGACTTAAAACATGAAAAACAATATCTTTATTGAAAACTTTTTTGACATAACCAAAATGTTACTTCATACTTAACATTACATGAGATAATCTGAGTACATACATAAAAAAGGGGTGAGTTATAAATCCCAGTAAGATAATAAACAAGGCATAACATGAGGAAGACAATACATCTTAGACAATAGGCGTATCAATGGAGAATAAATGGAACATGAATAATAAGACATGATATAATATGATAATCATAACATGGAAAATATGGAAACAACTTAAAATACTACATCATAAACATAGGTCAAGGCTAAACCCACCAAGACACAATGGTGGACAAAGTTCCATAAAGGAATCAGGTAAACCTCCTGTCCCAACGTGACATATCATGATACTAACCATTACCCAATGTATTGGAGTGCTATCAGGGCGCACCCTTCATAATCATTTCATTCTCATGCTTAAGTGTGCCACATAGATCATAAAACATGGATTCATTAATCATCATAATTTATTCCATGATAAAGGAGTGTGGAATACATACATGTAAGTCCCCAATCAAAAGTTATATGTGCATAAAAGTGAACACCCTTGATAGGAAATGAGTGCGATATTCACTACACAATTGGTTTGACATGGAAAATCACGGTGAAAATTCGGTAGCATAACAATGTCACTTAAAAATTAATAAAATGGATTGATGAAAGAGAAATGGGTCTCTCATAATTTGGACATTAAGTGGACCAGAATAGAGAAATGGAAGGACATGTACACACATATAGAATTAGAAAAATAAGACATACAATAATAAATAAGCTTGAATAAAAAGAGAAAGGAAAAGATGTTTACAAAATTTCGGCATGGTAATGACCGTACATGGGGGGCTTAATGGGAGAGAAAAGGCCTCTCATAATTTATAAATAATAAGGGCAGTATGTGGGTAGTGATAAAACATACCCCATAATTATTAATTGAAAATAAAATAGCATAACAAGATAAAGAATTTTGGATAAGGATGAGAAAGGAAAGAACCCTTACAAAATTTCGGCATGATAGCGGTTGTACATAAAGGTTCATAGGAGGGATAAATTAGAGTAATAGGGGATCTCACCATTTTATAAATAAAATGGACAATAATGGGGATATGTAATAACATATTTCAACATAATAAAAGGTAAATTAAAATTCATAACATTAAAAGGAGTGCTTGATAAAAGAGGAGAGTGGATGATGAGGTTCCCTTACGGAATTTCGGCATAGTAACGACTTAGGTAAGGGTCCAAATGAGGGAAGATAAATGATTACTCATTAAAATATAAATTTTACAGTAAGATAATGATTATAAACAAATTACAATATAAACAATTGAAATTAAAAAAACAATTTCAATGAAGTTGTTTGAATTTGAAAGGAGGAGAGGAAGGCGAGGATCCCTTACTTGAGTGTGTGACTCCAAAGGCTTGGGAGGGGCTTCTTGAAAGCTTGGGGGTGCCTTTGTAGGACTCTATGGAGTATAGGGAAGAGTGTGATCATGATATAAGGATTTTGAGTGAATATAAATGAGTTATTGGGTGAGTTTATATATGAAAGGAGAGAGATTTCTTTATTATTTAGGTTTTGGACTATATATAATAAAATATCCAAAACCACAAACCATACCATGGTTTTTTTCCATGGTTTCTACCAAAGGAGATTGGTTTACATTATTTTATATTTACAAGGTCCGAACATATTGAAATATTACCATTGGTGATGTGGATGTGAGTCACACTCTCAAAGAAATGATTTTAAAATCTTAAAATATATTATAAGACTTGGAGGATTCATTAAGGCTTTATAAAATAAATAAAATAAACACAGAATTACATTATTATAAAATTAAAACATATATTTTCTCAAGGAAACCTTTTATAGTATTTATTAAATCACTATTGGGTCATTATGATGTCATAAAATACACAATATATTTATACGGTATTTAATTTTTACCCAAAAAATTAGTTGTCTTAGAAAATTATGAAAAATTAACCATTAGATAAATTTGATGTCCTAATTCCAAAAATAATATTCATTTTATGTAAATAATTTTCTAAATATATGAAATTTCACTTTTAAAATAAAAACTGACATTTATCGAAAATGGTGGGTTTTTGATAATAACATTTTTTTGAACCCTTATAAAAATTACATTTGAATTCATAAAAATTATATGATCATTTATATTCAATAAAATTTATTTAATGATAAAATTTTATTAAAATTTTATTTATTTCAAAAATACATTAATTAATTAATTAAATTTTAATATTAACCAAAAATACAATTTGTGCTTTATTGAATGAAAAATAAAAATCATTTATAAAGTAATAATAATTGGATGAAAATATATTCATTATTCTATAAAAAATAATGTACATATTCCTATTGTCAGGGTATTGATACATATCCCTTTAATACACTACTATACGCCCTAAGAGTAAGGTGTGCGATGGTGGGACTTTCATGGGGTTGTTCGGTGAACATGGTTTGGGTTGTGATCTCGATGAGCTTGAACTTTCCTCATAAACGGTTTTGTTCATGCTTAAGTTATTGGATCTAAACTTGGTCTTGGTATAGGGAAAAGACCATAAATTCTATCTCCCTCAGGAGCTTCGATAAATGGGATTCATAGGGTATGATCCTACTGGTTGAAGTCATCACTTCCTTTGTTTGTGCCAAAAGGATTTGTTAAAATCCTATATTTATTATACTAGTCATGTGTTCAAAGACTATATTATCAATGGTAAAGATACTTAATGGTCATTTAAACCCAATTGGATATAATAAAACAAAACAAGTGCATGTGTTTTCTATAACCATAAGACATTTAATTAAATCAAAAAGGGAATTTTATTCATAATAGTTTGGGTCGTTACAATCTTCCCCCATTTAGAAAATTTTCCCTATAAATTTTCTTTTCCCACATAAAATAGATGAGGGTAACTCTAACTCATCACCTCCTCTAGTTCCCATATTTCTTCTTCAAACTTGTGGTTTCACCACACCATTTTTACGAGGGGTATTGTCTTATTTCATTGAACCTATTCTCTACAATATAAGATATTCACCGGATGCTCCTCATAGGAAAGGTCATTCTCCAATGGTACTGCCTCTGGATTTAGTAAATGTGAGAGTTCTTATCACGAACCAACCCGGGTCGACCCTGAACCGGTCACCCGATCCGGTCCGCGACATGGCCCGAAGGGCGTTCCCAATCCCCACAGGCTGTAAACTAGTGCGAGACATCAAAATTTAATCGTTGGGAACGATTTGGCCCGTGAACAATAGACAAACAGATAAATAAAAACAAATGATAAAAAAAATAAAACTAGTGGCGAAACAAAAGTAAAACCAAACATACCTCCACATGACCTTCCATGTCACCACCCAACGAAAGGCCGATCTTGCTCTAATAATGAGCAATCTAGCCAAGAGAACATGAGCAGAGGTAACCTGTAACTGAAAAGATAGAATAGGCGTGAGTATAAAGATGCTCAGTAGGGATGACAAAATAAACCACAAAATCCAACGTCTCCTTTACCAAAACAATCCATTAACACAAGTTTGAAACAAAATTATAAAAGTAGGGTTTTCAAATTTTAAAATAAGCAACATGATTTTTCCCGTTCAGAAATCTAGCAGACACTACATGCAATTTACATAAAACTTTCTTTTCATTTAATAAACCAAACCCGAAACAGAAGATACCAAAACTAGGCTAAAATAATACAAGTAAATAAGGCAGACTGTAAACAAACTAGTACGACAGAAAGTAAACAAGCAATATAAGTAAAAGAGTAACCATGGGTGATCTTAAACATCCCTAGAATACCCTTGGACATACTCGATTTTGGAACCACCTGCCGGTGTATGGTGAAGCTCCTAAGTCTATAACCAATTGGCCACCCTAACTGACCAATCCAGTGGCAAAGCCCGCCTGGCCTAACAACAAATACAGTGGGTACCAACCCGTCTAATCAGGGTTGATCAACAACCGTCACTTGATCCCTAAAAGATGCCTAGAAACCCATGGTGGTTATAATAACCTTGTATAAGTAGGAGGCCCTCGCACACATGACTCATCTCACCGTACTTGCCTACCCCAAACACGGACACTCTATATGATAAACCATAAGGGATATCCCCCCTATAGAGGTGCTCCAAATATATGTATACATATATCATATCATATCATCAAAGGTTCCAACTGGGCCGTCGTTCCATGAAATGATTAAAACCATTTGATATTTTTTTTTCAAAATACTAAAGTTGTTAAATGGGCATATAGTAAATCTAAAAATTTCCATTTCAAAGAACAAAAACAAACACTACACTAAAGTTGAAAGTTCCAAACGAGCTGTCATGTCACATCATGTCGAAACCATTTTTTTTCTAAAAACATTTTTAAAGCTCCGACCAAACACATACAACTTTACAAGCCACATCCCTTAATAAGATCTTAGTCAACAATCACCCTTTTTAAGTTCAAAGCACCAAATGGGCCCTTATCCTTTCCAGACACACACTAAAGCATTTTCCAAGGCCCGATGGGCCAAATCCTTAAAAAAAATATTTACAGTCATTTAAGGGAAACACACCAAGGAGTAAACCTCATTTAGGAATACAAGAATTATTTGGAAAACCAAGGATTTAAAGAAACATCATTTCAAAGGCGCCATTATCATTTGTGAGCACATCCATGTGTGCACCTCATGCACCCATGGATGTGCCAACATCCAATGGCACAATAAAATCCAAAGAGAACATTTGAAAACCAAACCCAAATGCACATTGAAACACCTTAAACCCATGATTCGTATTTAAAACATCATTCACTAAATCATTTACTAATTTAATAAAACCCTTTTCTAAAGAACACAACGAAGTCTTACATCATTATTCTATCAAATTCACACACAAATTCTATTTATACATCCGATGCATTTCCAAAAATTTCAAAAACTCCTTTCACACCTTTCAAAACATGAATCTTACCACTTCCACAACCAAAAGAACTACTTGAACACTTTATAAAAACTAACACATAGCTCAAAATAGGTTTTCGTTCAAACACACTTCATGCCATACAAACATACTATCAAAAATAAAATGAACACAAGTTTTATCTTCTTAAAAAATAAGTTTTCACCAACCAATTTAATAAAAAAGAAACTTTCTAAGTTAATTAGACATGAAAAATAATCTATCAAGTCATGATTTTCACAAAACTACTCAAAACGAATCAGATAATTTATCTAGAAACTATTTTCAGCAATTTTAACTAACCCAAAAATATTTTAATAAATTAAGTATAATATCAATGATGGTGCGAACAACATATAAATATTAATTCAAACTATGCAAGTGCTTATGGGTTATGCGAGAAAGGAAATAGTCAGAAATGCCTACCTGAAACCAAGCGCAAAATCGAAGAAACTCTAATAAAAGGTATAACAATCCCTCGTGGAGTAACCGCGCACACTGAACAATGATAAAAACACACTACACACAACCCGCAACAGTATTAGGATTTATCCAAATTAAATAAAAACACCAAAGATGAAATAAAGGTAGGATAAACAAACAAACAAATAAATGATTAAAATAATAAATAAATAAATAAATAAAATAATAAATAAAATAATAAATAAATAAATTATTAAAATAATAAATAAACAAAAGAATAAATAAATAAATGAATAAAATAATAAATAAATAAATAAATAAATGATTAAAAGAATAAATAAATAAAAGAGTAAATAAATAAAAGAGTAAATAAATAAAAGAATAAATAAATAAATAAATGAATAAAAGAATAAATAAATAAATAAATAAATAAATAAACAAATAAATAACAGAATATACCGGAGGAGCCCGCTGCTGGTTGGAGCAGGAGAGGAAGTGCAAAGGAGGCGCGACGAGGCTGGCGGGGTCCAAAGCAAGGAGGGAAGCAGGGTTTTCCAGGCTGTTGGAGAAGGGAAACAACGAGTGGGTCGGAGCACGACCTAGTCAGAGGTGCGGTAGGGTGAGGCGGTTGGTCAGAGATGGCGAGCAGGGGGGTGGAAGGCCGGAACGGCGAGGCAGGGGGGAAGGTCGGAATGACAAGGCAGGGGCGTGGAAGGCTAGTTGTAGGTGGAGGGCTGGAGATATGGAGTGTGAGGGTGGTGAGGGGTGAGCGAACTTAGAGGGTGAGTAGGAGGTCGGGTGTCGGGTGCGAGCGGCGGGGTGAGGTGGCCGGCTGGAGGCGTGGCGTGGCCGAAGCAGGAGAGGGTCGGTGCGGGACCGAGGCTGGGTGCAGGTGGGAGGCCAGGTCGGCTGGGTGAGGGGAGAACCGGGGAGGGAAAACATAGGCTGGTCAGGTGCCGAGAGCAGGAGGGGCGAATGCGGAGGCTGGATCGAGTCGTGGGGCGAGGAGGAGGGGAAACTAGGAGACGACGCTGCGTGAAAAAAACTGGGGGAAGGGGGGGTGCGTCAGGTAGAATAGGGTTTCATAGATTTTTTTTCATTTTATAATAATAATAATAATAATAATAATAATAATAATAATAATAAAAACCAATAACAATAATAATAAAAATAATTATAACAATAATAATATAAATAACATAGACAATAATGAAATAATAATAATAATAATAATAATAATAATAACAGCAACACCTTAGTAATAATAATATTATTAATTAAATAAAAACATTATTCTTATTACAATTCAAACATTCAACCTTCCTTATTTATATAAAACATTATTTATTTTAATCGTTAAACATTTGCGTGGCACCCGAGCTAACGACGCGGCTACCGCCCCCCTGGGTAGTGACCGTGCACGGGTCCGAAACCACCAAAATTATTAAAAGTTGAAAAAAAATTAAACCGAGACCTAGCCCAGACATTGGAATGGGGACCCAGATCTAAGAAATAATAAAATAAAAGTTAGTTTAAAAAGGAAGGTGTGACAATTCTCCCCGCCACAAATACTTTCTGCCTCCATAAAGTCACGAAGCCGTACGTTGGTCAAGAAATGAGTCCATTCTCGAATATAACCAGAAGAACCGAAGAAAACTGAGAATCTCGAGATGACCTTACTCTACACAGGTCACACCTGACTTAATTCAAGAGAAAACTGAAGCCCGAGGTTGAGGGGAGAACACAAAGGGGTTCTCCCCACCACAAGAACTCAATTAGGGAAGAAATTTAACACCCAATCATATCACCCTAGTAGGGGGGGGAGATGCATGAACTCCCAATTGATCCAAACTAACTTTTATAGCATGAGTGAACAACACCTCCGCTGAATCCTGAAACTCTCAACCTGGACCAAAAACACCCAACACTAGAGAAAAACCCCTAAGCAGAACTTAACTCCAATAGTGAACCCAAGAATAACCAAAAACATCGGCTCTTCCATAGGCACTTATATCTCCAAACAAACATATCCAAACCAAGATTAACCCACACAAGGTCCAAACCCACTTTTAAGGAAAGTGCACGATTCAGAAAACCATGATAAGATAAATAAAACTGTTTGGATTAAAATAGAACATATCCGTCATAACACCATTATATAAAAATGAACTTAAGATGATTTCAAAACTTTAACCATATAAAAACAACAACGAAGAGACTTCAAACGTTCCACTTTCAACATGAAACACAAGATCCGGACCAAGGTTTCACACCCCTGGCCACTCCTGACTGCACGTGAGCTTTACCCTGAGGCTTGTGGCTGGGGCTCTGATGGTTGAAGCGTCTCCTGCCTCATAGTCAGGTAATGAAATTCCTCTGGTCACAATGTCTTCTTCAGGTGATGCTTCCTGCAGAACTTCTCTAGATAACCCAGACATCTGCAACGATGGCACGTCTTTGGAGGGATGTGACATGATGACTTCACATGCCCGAACCGACCACACTGGTGGCACACCAATGAATAGTCCGACGAACTATAATCCAAAACCACTAGAGGATTCTTTATAAAAAGGTCCCTCTAGCACACCCTACTCACCAGATGAGGAACCTTTACGAGCAACCGAATATGCTGTATTTCCGACCATCTGCACTCTGGAGACCAACTCAGCTAAGAATGATTTATCCACCAGCTTATCAAAATGATGGTCCCTAGAAGGGAGGACTTTCTCCTTGAGCTCTGGACAAAGACCCCTGATGAAGAGAGAAGTCTTCATCAAATCCTCTAATGCTACCTCCAGAGAAAAAGACACAAGCTCCTTGAAATGGTTAATATATGCCTTCACTATCCATTGGCCTTGTTGAATACGCATGAGTTCTTACCTTTTCTTCATCTTCACCTATTCAGGTATAAACCATCGGACAAAGACAGATTTAAAGACATCCCATGTCATCCCAACTTACATTTATGGCGGGGAAACCAACTCCCATTCATCCAGAGTTGGACCCTCAAACAGACCCAAAATAGCACGCACTCTGACAACTTCGGGAGTTCCCAAAACCCTAAAGACAAGCTTGACCCCTTCAAGCCATTCTGCTGCTTCTAATGGACCCCGATCACCGAAAAAGATAGGCAATGTCCGATAATGACCAAAAACTGAGCATGACTTATCAGAAACCTTGGGGACCTTTCTAGGCGGCATTGTTTGAACAACATATAAAACACAGAACCAAAACCAATATCAAGCCGAAGCAACATCATTGAAAGCACCATCATCCGAAAACAACCAGCTAAAAAAAGAACAAACAAATACAAACACAACCCAAAATTCTTTTTTTCAAAACCCCCTTTTTATTTTAGATTTCAAAACCGCCTTCTTTCAAGGCCATTTTTTTCGATGTACCAAACCCACTTTTCAAACAAATTTCAATTTCCAAAAACCATTTTCCCTTTTTAAAATCGCTTTAGAAAAACAAGGTCAAGCCTTTAATTACAAGTGAACACCTTAGTAATCCCATGAATTGTTGCACATGTCTTCATCTGCTTTCATCCATATGCACCAACATGCACTTCCCATGCATTCCCTCACATGTTCAAGGTTTATAAAGAGTACCCAAGGTTGCACCCAAACCATATCTCTACCAGTTCCAAGCAACCACAAGATTTTTAGACCAAGAGTTTTCAGTTTTAAAAATATATTTCACAAATTTAAAGCCATTTAAAAGAAATCATTCTCATTTCAAAAACCTTTTTTTATTTTCAAAAGTGTACTTACACCCACAAGAACCAAGACAACACACAACTTGCATCAAATTACTGAAGTGAGGGACTAGTAGTTACACTTAACCTGACAATATGGTAGTGGGTCATGTCCTAAGTAAGCGTTAACAACTTAGAGGAACTTAAACTGTGTACTCGGACTCCACATGGGTCACTACTCCATGTGAAATCACGATGTAACATCAGCTTGCCTCCATTGTCATCCATCAATACAAAAAAAATCAGAACGAGACAAGAACTCAATTCCCAGACTACCCCTGGTGACTCGAGGTTCAGAACGGGTGAGGGTTCATGATGTCCTTCCCATGCCTACCTCTTGAGTCCCAAAAATCCTAATCTCCATCTACAGGACACCCCAAATAACAAGGACCTCCTATGATACCATTTTGTCACGAACCAACCCGGGTCGACCCTGAACCGGTCACCTGAGCCGGTCCGCAACATGGCCTGAAGGGTGTTCCCAATCTCCACAGGCTGGCAAATAGTGTCGGGCATCAAAATTTAATCGTTGGGAATGATTTGGACCATGAACAATAGACATACAGATAAATGAAAACAGACGATAAAAAAAATAAAACTAACAGCGGAACGAAAGTAAAACTGAACATACCTGTACGTGAGCTTCTAGGTCACCACCTAACCAAAGGCTGATCTTGCTCTAATAATGAGTAATCCGGCCAAGAGAACATGAGTAGAGGGAACCTGCAACTGAAAAGATAGAATAAGCGTGAGCATAAAGATGCTCAGTAGGGATGCCAAAATAAACCACCGAATCCAACGTATCCTTTCCCGAAACAATCCATTAACACAAGTTTGAAATACAATTATAAAAGTAGGGTTTTCACATTTTAAACTAAGCAACATGATTTTTCCCGTTCATAAATCCAATAGACACTGAATGCAATTTTCATAAAACTTTCTTTTCATTTTATAAACCAAACCCTAAACAGAAGATACCAAAACTGGGCTAAAATAATACAGGTAAATAAGGCAGACTGGAAACAAACTAGTACAACAGAAAGTAAACAAGCAATATAAGTAAAAGAGTAATCATGGGTGATCCTAAATATCCCTAGAAGACCCCTGGACATACTCGGTTTCGGAACCACCTACCGATGTATGGTGAAGCTCCTAAGTCTATAACCAACTGGCCGCCCTAACTAACCAATCCAGTGGCAAAGCCCACATGGCTTAATAACAAATCCAGGGGGTACCAACCCGTCTAATCAGGGTTGATCAACAAACTTCACCTGATCTCTAAAAGACGCCCAGGAACCCATGGTGGTTATAATAACCTTATGTAAGTAGGAGGCTCTCGCACACGTGACTCATCTCACCGTACTTGCCTACCCCAAACACGGACACTCCATACGATAACCCATAAGGGATATCCCCCCTATAGAGGTGCCCCAATATATACATACATACATACATATATATATATATATATCATATCATCAAAGGTGACAACCAGGACGTTGTTCCATGAAATGATTAAAACCATTTGATATTTTTTTTTTGCAAAATACTAAAGTTGTTAAATGGGCATACAGTAAATCTAAACGTCATCATTTCAAAGAACCAACATAAACACTACACTAAAGCTGAAAGTGCCAAATGGGCTATCATGTCACATCATGTCAAAACCATTTTTTTTCTAAAAACATTTTTAAAGCTCCAACCAGACACATACAACTTTCCAAGCCACATCCCTTAATAAGATCTTAGTCAACAATAACCCTTTTAAGTTCAAAGCACCAAACAAGCCCTTATTCTTTCTAGACACATACTAAAGCATTTTCCAAGGCCCGATGGGCTAAATCCTTAAAAAAAATATTTACAGTCATTTAAGGGAAACACACCAAGGAGTAAACCTCATTTAGGAAGACAGTAATTATTTGGAAAACAAAGGATTTAAAGAAACATCATTTAAAAGGTGCCATTATCATTTGTGAGCACATACATGTGTGCACCTCATGCACCCATGGATGTGCCAACATCTAATGGCACAATAAAATACAAAGAGAACATTTGAAAACCAAACCCAAATTCACATTGAAACACCTTAAACCCATGATTCATATTTCAAACATCATTCACTAAATCATTTACTAATTTAAGAAAACCATTTTCAAAAGAACACAAAAAAGGCTTATATCAGGATTCTATCAACTTCACACAAAAATTCCATTTAAACATCCGATGCACTTCCAAACATTTCAAAAACTCCTTTCGCACCTTTCAAAACATGACTCTTACCACTTCCACAACCAAAAGAACTACTTGCACACTTTATAAAAACTAACACATAACTCAAAATAGGTTTTCTCCCAAACATACTTCATGCCATACAAACATAATATCAAAAATAAAACAAACACAAGTTTTATCTTCTTAAAAACTAAGTTTTCACCAACCAATTTAATAAAAAATAAACTTTCTAAGTTAATTAGACATGAGAAATAATCTACCAAGTCATGATTTTCACAAAACTACTAAAAAAGAATCAAATAATTTATCCAGAAACTATTTTCAAAAATTTTAACTAACCCATAAACACTTTAATAATAAATTAAGTATAATATCAATGATAGTGTGAACGACATATAAATATTAATTCAAACCATGCAAGTGCTTATGGGTTATACGAGAAAGGAAATAGTCAAAAATGATTACCTGAGACCAAGTGCAGATGTGATGAAACTCTGATGAAAGGTATAACAATCCCTCATGGACTAACTATACACGCTGAATTGTGGTAAAAACACACTACACACAAATCACGACAATATTAGGATTTATCTAAATTAAATAAAAACACCAAAGATGAAATGAAGGGAGAATAAACAAACAAACAAACAAACAAACAAACAAACAAATGATTAAAATAATAACTAACTAACTAAATAAATAAATAAAATAATAAATAAATAAATAAATGATTAAAAGAATAAATAAACAAAATAATAAATAAATAAATGAATAAAATAATAAATAAATAAATGATTAAAATAATTATAAATAAAAGAGTAAATAAATAAAAGAATAAATAAATAAATAAATAAATGAATAAAATAATAAATAAATAAATAAATAAAATGAATAAAAGAATATACCAGAGGAGCCCGCTGTTGGATGGAGCGACAGAGGAAGCGCGAAGGAGGCATGGTGAGGCTGGCGGGGTCCAAAGCAAGGAGGGAAGTGGGGTTTTCCGGGCTATTGGAGAAGGGAAACAATGAGCGGGTCAGAGCATGGTCTGGTCGGAGGTGCGGCGGGGCGAGGCGGTTGCTCAGAGATGGCGAGGGAGGGGGTGGAAGGTCAGAATGGTGAGGCAGGGGGGAAAAATGTCGAAATGGCGAGGCATGGGCGTGAAAGGCCGATTGTAGGTGGAGGGATGGAGCTAGAGAGTGTGAGGGCGGTGAGGGGTGAGCGAACTTGGAGGGTGAGCAGGAGGTCGGGTGCTGGGTGCAAGTGGTGGGGTGAGGCTGCCGGAGCAGGAGAGGGCTGACACGAGACCGAGGCTGGGTGCAGGTGGGAGGCTAGGTCGACTGGGCGAGGGGATAACCAAGGAGGGAAAATACAGGCTAGTCGGGTGCCGAGAGCAGGAGGGGTGAATGCGGATGCTGGATCGAGCCGAGGGGCGAGGAGGAGGGGAAACCAGGAGGCGGCGCTGTGCGAAAAAAAAACTGGGGGAAGGGGGGGAACCGGGTAGAATAGGATTTCATAGATTTTTTTTCATTTAATAATAATAATAATGATAATACCTTAGTAATAATAATATTATTAATTAAATAAAAACATTATTCTTATTACAATTTAAACATTCAACCTACCTTATTTATACAAAACATTATTTATTTTAATCGTTAAACATTTGCATGACACCCGAGCTAACGACGCGGCTATCGCCCCCTGGGCAATGATCGCGCACGGGTCCGAAACCCACCAAAATTATTAAAAGTAAAAAAAATTAAACCGAGACCCAACCCAGACATTGGCACAGGGACCAAGATCCAAGAAATAATAAAATAAAAGTTATTTTAAAAAGGTGGGTGTGACAGTTCTGGTATGTACTTTCTAAAGAGGGATACATGGAACACATCATGTACTTGAGATAGGTTCGGTGGGAGTGCTAGTTGATAGACCACTAATCCATTGCGATCAAAGATCTCAAAAGGGTCGATGTACCTTGGACTAAGTTTTCTATTCTTCCTAAATCTCATAACTTTCTTCCATAGAGATATACATAGGAATACCATTTCTCTAACATAAAACTCTAGGTCTCTTCGATGATTGTCATCATTGTTAGAGTTGGTGTCCTGATAACCAACTATTCATACTTTGATTACATGAATGTACACTTATTATATATTGTTCATTGTTTTGCATGAATATAATATAATAATATCCTGGAATATTTGTTGCATTAATAAGGTCATGGTAGATCCCCGCTATGATGAAAACCTTGAAATGCTATAACAACATTCTTAAATAAAATTATACGGTTGGATGACATACTATGACAGGACACATAGTATACAGACCGTCATGTGCGAGTACTCGTAAGAATATGAGACTCTCTCTCATGAAGTTCACACTTGGTAATCTCTAAGATGGGAGATTATGAGAACAGACCCACCAGTAGTAATTCCATATGTCTTGGTGTCATCAGACATTACTATTTACAAGCATGTGTAATGGTCCTTAGACTGGAATATTATCATTAACTCATGTCATGACTTGTACACTTAGATTTGCTGACGAAAACTGTCACGAAGATAGTTGGCGGGAAGTAGGGTATGTTGGGTGCGTCACAAATGACATGTTGTTAATGGATAAGTCAAGGAAGTATTTGTCCCTTCCATATTTATGGAAGTAGATATCTTGGGCCCTTTGATTGAAATATAACTATCGCCCAAATTCCATGGCCATGGTATACCGACGAGTTTATTTCTGGAAGTCAAATAATGAAAAATCAAGAATATAGGTTTATGAAACTACCATGAAACCTTCTTGATGAGATGTTGAGACAAAGGGATTAAATTACACGGTAAGCGTTCGTATGAGGTGACACGTCAATGCAGCGTAAACTTATTTCTCTTGGGTGCCTTGACCCGTTGCTAGATAGTAATCTTGGACTTTAGGCAAGCCCACCTAATTCCAATGAGAAAGAGTCCTAGAGGGCCACACACTAAGTGTATTCAAGTATCTCAAGTAGAATAAAGATTATTTCCGTACACGGTTTAATAATTATTCAAGGAATAATAAACCGTTTTTAATGATGGAGGAAGAATAAAATGAAAAAAAAGATATACACGCTGTGTATTAATGATTACACACCATGTAGTTTTCATTTTGGAAAGGAAATGAAAAACAAGTACATGCCATGTATTAATGATTACACGCCGTGTAGTTTTTTATGAAAAACAAGTACACACCGTGTATTAATGATTACATGCTGTGTAGTTTTTCCAGTCGGGATTTTGAGGATATAATATTGTTTTATTAAATGATATTTATTATAATTAGTGTGGATGCATATCAATGAATTAATTATTTGACATGGGGTTTTCAATAAGATTTAATGAAATAAATAAAATGCGTAACGCGTTTATTTATTGTCATAACTCTATAACCTCAAACCCGATTATAAATATCCTCACAACCCCAACACTTTTCCACAATCATTGTGCACAATAATTCTGGAGAATTCTCTCAAGACCGAAAGAAATCCTTCCTTCAAGAATGCTCTCAAGACCGAGAGAGATCCTCCTCCATCGGATCTAGACGATCTAAGGCGGACAATGAAAGCAAAGGTTTCTCCACGCTAGCACCTGTAGAATCCTTTGGCAACGTCCAGATATACGTGGTGTACGTGTGGATCACATCTAGAGGAAGTCTATCCTTGGATTCTGCGACACAATGACGAATCACACCGGAATGTGATCAGAAATATCAACGAAGAAAGAACACAAAAAAGGTACTTCCTGTCAATTAATTAAATTAATTATAATTAACCTATGATGATCCTTGTTTGTGGTTTCAGAACCATCCTTCTTCTTTATCTATTTCTGTGATTTGATATGTGGAGACTGACGTTTATCGTCGTATTGATCCTAGATTGATCATTACTAATGAAAAAAAGCCAAGTGGGCACATCCACCCACACGCTTTTGCTGCACCCATAACCTTCAATCATAACTCTTTTGTTGACTCTGAGCAGCTTTGATGTGTTGTTGAATGGTATTAACCTTCTCCAGCATTTCTACGTCCATTTTAGGACCTAGAAGTTTTTGTTCCCCAACTTCATCCTAACATGATGGTGTTATGCACCTCTTCCCATAAAGGAATTCATAGGGAGCCATTTGGATTCTTGAGTAGAAACTATTGTTGTAAGAGAACTCAACTAGAGGGAGATATTGGTCCCATCCTCCTTTTAAGTCAATCGAGCATGTTCTCAACATGTCCTCAAGTGTTTGGATAGTCTGCTTAGATTGACCATCAGTTTGAGGGTGATAAGCCATACTAAAGTTCAGCTCAGTGTTTAGAGTATGCTGAAGACTTTTCCAAAACTTATAGGTGAATATTAGATATTGATCGGACATAATCAATAGTGGTACTCCATGCAACCTTGCCACTTCTTTGATGTATATCCATGTCAGTAGATCTAGTGAGAAATCCTATCGAAACGCAATGAAGTGTGCAATCTTTGTAAAATGATCCACAACAACCCAAATAGCCTTGTTTCCCTTGGATTTTTTGGAAGTCTGGTGACAAAGTCTATGGTGATGTTTTATCATTTCTATGTTGGTATGGGTAATGGTTGAATCATATACTTAGACTTATACCTTTTAGCCTTAATTTTCTAACATACCAGACACTTTGACGTATAATCAACAATCTCATTCTTCATGTTATCCCACCAATAATGCTCTTGGAGATCTCAATACATCTTTTTGTTTCCTCGGTGAATGGAGAAAGTCGAACTATGTGAATCATCCAATAGTTCCCTATTTAACTCAGGATTTGATGGAACACATAGTCTTGAACCAAATCTAATATTTCCTTCTTCATTAACATTGAACTTTGAGGATTTCCCTTTTCTTATAGCTTTTACTTTCTTCTGAATTCCCACATCATCTTTTTGGGAATCCTTTAACCTTTCAAGAAGATATGGTTGAGAAATCATTTGAAAAAGGATTTATGAAGTTCATTCCTTTATGATTCCCATGTCTATCATCTTCAAATCTAAGAAGATAAGATCCTTCTCAATTATCATTGATGATATAATTACTAGACCCTTTCTACTTAGTGAATCTGCCACTTTGTTCACTTTCTCAGGATGATAGTGGATTGAACAGTTGAAATCCTTGATGAGATCTAAAAATCTCTATTAGCACATATTAATCTCTTTCTGTGTGAATATATATTTAAGACTTTTGTGATCCTTATATATTTCACACTTCTCCCCAAAGAGATAATGTTTCTAAATTTTCAAAGAGAAGATCACCACTTCCAACTCTAGGTCATGTTTGGTATAATTTTTCTCATTAATTTTCAATATCCTTGAATCACAGGCTATTAATTTGTTATTTTTCATCAACACACAACCCAATACCTTCAAAGCATTGCTAAAAATCTTGAAAAGTTCCCCATTTGTGGGTAGTGTGATCACACGAGCAGTGATAAGCCTCCTTTTCAAATCCATGGATCTTTCTTCATATTCATCATTCCAAGAAATTTTGACTCCCTTATGAGTTAGCTTGGTAATAGGGTTTGAAAATCGTGAGAAATTTCTCACAAATCAGCGATAATATCCAACTAACCCATGGAAACTACGAATATATGTCACAAATGTTGGACCCAAACATTCTTAAATTGTTTTTGTCTTTGAAGGATCCATGGATATCCCATTTCTTGTAATGATATGCCCCAAAAATGGGACTTACTTCAACCAGAACTCACACTTTCTATAATTTATATAGAGATTATCCTTTCTTAAGGTCTTTAGCACAGTGCTTAGATGCTTCTCATGATCCTCCTTGGTTTTGGAATATATTACAATATCATCTATAAAGAATACCATTTTTTTGAGATAATATCTAAAAACTCTATTCATTAAGTCCATGAATATTTCTATAGAATTAGTGAGTCTGAATGGAATCACTTTGAACTCATAGTGACCATACCTTGTACGAGAAGTATTCTTGGGGATATTCTCTTTCTTCACCCTAACTTGGTAATATCCCGACCGCAGATCCACCTTGGAGAAGTATTGTTCTCCACATAGCTGATTGAATATGTCATCAATCCATGACAAAAGATACTTGTTCTTTATCGTGATCTTGTTAAGTTCACGATAATCAATGAAAATGCGCATTGACCCGTCCTTCTTCTTGATAAAGAGGACTGGTGCACCCCATGGCGAAACACTTGGGCATATGAATCCTTTATTCAGATTCTCCTATAGTTTTTTCTTCATTTCCTCAAGTTCCACAACAACTATCCTATATGGAGTCTTGGATATTGGAAATTCCCCAGGTATAAGATCGATTGAAAATTCAACCTCTCAGCTAGGTGTAAGACCAGAAAATTCCTCGAGAAACACATCAGCATATTCCATCACAATAGAAATGTCTTCGAGGATGACCCTTTCCTTAAATTCAATTATTTGAGCTAGATTATCTTACTCATAGGGAAATAACATCCATACTTAATATGATAGTGCTAAATAAGACTCACCCCCTCCTTGCACTTGTATAGAATTGGGGTTCGATTTGCCATATGGAGAGTGATTTTCTTCTTGTAGTGATTTATGTTGGCTCTATATAGGGAAAGCCAACCCATACCTAGAACTGCATCAAATTCCACCAAAGGGAGTATGATAAGGTTTTTCAAGAAGTTCATCCCACAAACATTGATAGGGGGAATTATATACTTGGGATACACTAATTTCCCCATTTTTCATTTTCACCAACATCTCTACTTCCATGATTTGTGGTGGTGTTTGAATAGTTCTACTAAACTTTCATGATATGAAGGAATGCGTAGAACTATGGATGATAACCCCACATTTCACTTTTTGATTCTAGTTATACTTTATCCAATATAGACTTAAGTATGCGTATCTTAAACAATTAAACACATAAGGGGGGATCCAATGAAATTAAAGGTATATCTTATAAATTACATCTATCTCCTTGACTTATGAGTTTCTAGACTTCAATCTATGTTATCCATGATTTATTTCCTAACATATATTCTTATGGCATTTTTTTGTTCCCTTTTTATGTATCTTAATGAGACCAAATAATATCCCTCGAGACTGTCAAACTAAGTGCGTAGTAAGACTCGTTATCATGTATCAGATTATGCCGAGTTAGGCCCAAAACATCTTGTCAGAGTTGTTACTTCTAGGTATATCTATGCCAGAACCATGTCCACTTGTAGTATCTTGACAGATATTTATTTTCTTGATAAACCACTTACTCTATACTAACCAAAATTTAGGGATGATTTATTATACATAGTATTATCCCTAAGAAATTATCTAGAGTTATCTAATATTAAGGATTTCACTAGAGTTTTATAATCCTAATCCCAATGTGATGTATCATTATACTAACCATTACCCAATTCATTAGAGTGGTATCAGAGTGCACCCTTCATAATCATTTCATTCTCATGCTTAAGTGTGCCACATATATATCATAAAACATGAATCATTCATTATCATAATTTATTATGTGATTAAGGAGTGTGGAATACACACATTTAAGTATCCAATAAAAAGGTATATAAGCATCCAAGTGAACACCCTTTATAGGAAATGAGTATGGTATTCACTATACAATTGGTTTGTCATTGAAAATCACGGTGAAAATTCGACAGCATAACGACATCACTTAAAAATTCATAAAATGGGTTGATGAGAGAGAAATGATTATTTCATAATTTGAACATGAATTGTAAAATAATAGGGACATTTAAGGACATTTATACACATATATAATTAGAAAAATAAGACATATGGTAATAAATAAGCTTGAATAAAAAGAGAAAGGAAATGATGCTTATAAAATTTTAGCATGGTAACAGGTGTCCATGGGGGGGATTAATGAGAGAGAAAAGGGGTCTCTCATCATTTATAAATAATAAGGGAAGTATGGGGGAGGTGTGAAAACATAACCCATCATTAGTAATTGAAAATAAAAAGGCATAACAAGATAAATAAACTTGGATAAAAATGAGAAAGGAAAGAACCCTTACAAAATTTTGGCATGGTAACAGGTGTGCATAAAGGTTTGCAGGAGGGATAAATAAGAGTGAAAGAGGATATCATCATTTATAAATAAAATTTACAGTAAGTGGGGATTTGTAATAACATATACCGACATAAGAAAATGGAAATTAAAAGACATAACATTAAAATGAGTGCTTGATAAAAGAGGAGAGTGGAGGATGAGGTTCCCTTGCAAAATTTCAGCAGAGTAACAACTTAAGTAAGAGTACAAATGAGGGATGATTAATAATCCATCATTAAAATAAAATAAATTGGACAGTAATATAATGATTATAAATGAATTATAACATAACCAATTTAAATTAAAAAACTAATTTCAAAGAAGTTTCTTGAATTTGAAAAGAGGAGATGAAGGTGAGGATCCCTTACTTGAGTGTGTGACTCCAAAGGCTTGGGAGGGGATTATTGAAAGCTTGGGGGTGACTTGGGAGGACTATAGGGAGTATAATAAAGAGTTTCATTGTTATATAAGGATTTTTAGTGAAAATAAATGAGATTTTTGGTGTGTTTATATAGGAAAAGAGGGGAATTTCTTTATTATCTAGGTTTTTCATTCTACATAATAAAATATCCAAAACCACAAACCATCTCATGGTTTTTCCCATGGTTTCTGAAAAAGGGGAGTGGTTTAATTTTTTTTATATTTCAAAGGGTCTAACTTATTAAAATATTACCATTGGTGATGTGGAGGTGAATCACACTCTTAAAGAAATGTTTTTAAAATCTTAAAATCTATTATAAGTCTTGGAGGATTCATAAATTATTTATAAAATAAATAAAATAAACATAAAATTACATTATTTTAAAGGTAAAACATATATTTGTATTAGGATACCTTTTATAGAATTTATTAGATCACTATTGAGCCATTATGATGTCATAAAAACACATAGTATATTTATACAATATTTAATTTTTATCCAAAAATTCAACTGTCTCAAAAAATTATAAAAAATTTACCATTAGATAAATTCGACATCTTGATTCCAAAAATAATATTCATTTTATCTAAATAATTTTCTAAATACGTGAATTTTAACTTTTAAAATAAAAATCTATATTTATTGAAAATGACGGGTTTTTGACAATAACATTTTTGTACCCTTATAAAAATTACATTTGACTTCATAAAAATTATATGATCATTTATATTCAATAAAATTTAATTAATGATAATATTTTATTAAAATATTATTTATTTCAAAAATCCATTAATTAATTAATTGAATTTAAATATTAACCAAAAATACAATTTGTACTTTATTGAATCAAAAATAAAAATCATTTATAAAGTAATAATAATAAGATGGAAATATATTAATTATTCTATAAAAATTAATGTAAATATTTCTATTTTTAGGGTCTTGATACATATCCCTTTAATATACTAACATACACTCTAAGAGTCAAGTGCGTGATAGTGGGGCTTTCATGGGGTCATTCGGTGAACATGGTTTGGGCCGTGATCTTGATGAGTTTGAAATTATCCCATAAATGGTTTCAATCATGGTTAAGTTGTTGGATCTATTATTTGGATTGGTCTACGGCAAAACCTAGGAATTTTATCTCCCTTAGTAGTTCTGATAAATGGGATTAATAAGGTACGATCCCACCAATTGAGGTCATCGCTTCTTTTATCTATGCTAAAAGGATTTGTTTAAACCCTATATTTATATTATTCATGTGTTAAATGAATATATTATAAACATTGAAGATACTTAATGTTCATTTAAATCCAATTGGATATAATAAAACAAAAGAAGTGCATGTGTTTTCTATAACAATAATACATTTAATTAAATTAAAAAGGGGAATTTTATTCATAATAGTTCGGGTCGTTACAGTTTTAAAAGTAAAATTAGTTGGAATATATAACTATTAATCCAATTTAGTCTATTAGATTCAATTTAATATTGAATTTTTATATAATTTTTTTTAAAATTTTGAATATTTTCTTATTAAAAAAGTGCTTTCTCGTCGCGTCTACGGGTATAATTTTAAATTAAATTTTGCCACTTTTTTTGAATGAAATTTGGAAAAATAGATTCCATATTTAGAATCAATTTAATTTATATAACATAACATGGTAAAATTATTATTTTTTCAAAATGAATAGTAAAAATAGTAAAAATTAATTACCATAGTTAAGGTTAAAACGCATTTACTGTGGGATTAAACTAAAAATATAAAGGGTAAAATAAAATAGAAACTTATACAACACCCATTTTCTTCCCATATATCACCTATAAGGTTAAATAATGGATCATTTTGGTGCTTTTTGGCTTGTAAAAAATGTGGGTACACTTTTTTCTTTTTAAAAATTCAATGTGTGTCATCTCCCCAACTTATAAAATCTCACCCCTATCATATCCTATTCATACATCCAAAACAATTTAGTTATTCCAATCCATACCCAATTAATCTCCTTAATTCCCCCATCTCATCTGAGAGGTCTTATTTTTATTATGAAACCATTTTAAGAAGGCTTTAGGTGTAAACCTAAAGACGCTCTCTGAAGAAGAGGTAAAATTCTTAAACTTATGTTTTTGTTTTATTTCTTCTTCCACCTCATTCAAATATAATTAAACCATGATAATATAATAACATAAGTATCTTACATATACTGATATGTTATTATGTTAATTACATGACCTAAATCTTTCTCATATTCCCTCAAATGGGAAATGAAACTATTGATCATGTGTATGACATACTACCTTCTCACGAACTGATGTTATTCATTTTCCATCATCACCTATCACAGATAGATATAACGATGAGTTTTTTATTTATATATGATATTTATGATATTATTATGCTTATGGAATCATGATATCACATATGTCTTTTTTTACTTTCCATTCTGTGGGGACAAGATAACGTCGCTTGTGTGTACGACGAACTACCACCTCACGAAGTGATGTGATTCGTTTTTCACTATCACTTTACATGCAAGGTAATAAGGGTAAATTTAATGATTATATGTGATATATATGAAATCATAATGACTCTATAAAGGTGATATATTATTGACCTTCCATTATTTTAATCCATCGAGAAAATGGAAACAACATTCATATGTACGTACGACTTATCATCTCCATGAATGGTGTAACTCATTTTTTACATCTAACGTTAATGGATTACTCTAAATACATATATAATGAATATATATGATATTTATATAATGATTAAAATTATGGATATTACGGAACCATGATAAAATTAAAAGGATCGAAAATACCAAACCAAAATATACATGAAAAGCAAAGTAGTTATTGCTCGAAACGTGATTTTAACATGGAATTATTAATAAATGGGTCATAAAATGACACAAGTAAATCATATATGGAATTATATATATAATTATGGTTCTATAATATATTTATAATAATCTTATATTTATTATATAAGAGGTTTTAATATTTACAAATGAAGTCAAGACTTATGGTAAAAGATTTTTATCTCAATTTGTCTTCTTTGGGACATATGTTATGTTATGCACCTATATTATTTTATGAGGTGTATATATAACTACTTTGACATGAAATATCATGAATTTATTTATTCTCATGATGTTTTAAGTTTCATTTAATGTCATTACTTCTTGGGACTTACGATTCAAATTTAACAAAGTGGTAAGAGTTTTATGATACAATCACATTATTTATTAGGATTATTTATGTTTATGCTTTCAATGATTAAATATTATGATATATCTCTAAATAAACTCATGAATTTTTTTATCCTATGATTATTTATTGAGAATATATTTTCCCCTTCATTTTCATCTCTTTATGTACCCATGATTCCAAAAGAATGTTTTAAAGAAAACTGAATTTATTTCTCTCTTCGATCGAAAACCCTTTTTTCTTCCATATCCATGTTTTCTATTTTTTTTTCAAAAAATGTTTTAATGTTTATATGAGATTTTTTAAATTAATTTTTAACCTTTTTTACTTTTTACAATTTTTTTTAAAATGAATCTTCATGTCATTTTTAATACAAGGTTTGTTTGGATTTTACTAAAAATATGAAAGAAATATTTGTTTTAACATGTAAAAAATTTCCCTCCATAATGACCACTCAATGTTTTAAATATTACTTTATAAGTTTCAAAGTTTATTTTCAAATAAAAGGATTTTGAAAATGTTTTTTATTTAAAAAGTGTTTTTCAAAGTGGAAAGGATATTTTCCTCAAGAAATGTTTTAAATGATTTTTGATGATTCCTTTTATATGTTTCCAATTTCATTTTCAAAGAAAAGGATTTTGAATTTTTTTTATGTTTTAAAAAGTGTTTTTTAAAGTTTAAAGACTATTTTCCTCAAAAAATGTTCCAAGTGATCTTTCAAAATCAATTTTCATATAAGATGACACCCTTTGATGTTACTTATGGTTTACTGGGGATATGATCCAGGGATACCGTTCTTATTATTTCTATGAATGGTATATATTAATGATGAAAATATATTTATGAAACCCATTTCTCTTCCATGGGTTATTCCATGATAAAATGCTTATGGAACCCGCTTCTTTTTCCATAGGTTATGCTACGATAAAATGATTATGAAACCTGTTTCTTTTCCACATGTTATGATATGATGAAATTTTTATGAAACCCAATTCTTTTCATAGGTTATAATATGATTAATGTTTTATGATCTTATAGAACACGTATTTATGATTTTCATTATGTGACGAGTGGGCCTATATCACCCTCCAATTCATTGGGTAAAGATTGATATCTCATGAGATAAACAAGACTGTAATAGGGATTGAACCTAGTTTAGTAAGGGATTTTATCCACTATGATAGTCTTGGGAGTGAACCCTGAATACTATGATGGTTTGGGGATTGAACTCATTACACTATAATAAACCTGGCAATGAGCCTTTACTACTTTAGAAATTATTTTCTATGCTTATGTGTATACCACAATTCTGTGTCGTATGTCAATGTTATGATCTCATGACTCATATTATTTGATTTCCTTATGATTAATGTCTTATGAACTGTAAATATTTATGTCATAACTCAAGATTTTTATCTTTGATATGCAGGGTATGTTTTTCATATGTTATTCTCATGTTCTCATACCCTTATTCTCATGTTATGTTTTCATATTTCCTTTTTTTACACTTACTGAGCATTTAATCTCACCTATTCTTATGTTTATTTTCCCCAGGTTATGATGATAGGTATTACATGTGATATGTATAAGAATTCTTCTAGTTATGAGGAACTATTTGGGAGACTATGCAGTTCACTTATGAACCAATTTTTTATGTTTCCAATGGTATTATACCTTTTACGATCCTCTGACGTGTGTTTGTGTAATTTAATGAATGTTTATAAAAAACATGTAATATCTATGTATGAAAATTCAATATTAATATAGTTTTTATTAGAGGATATATTTAGCTAACCTTTTGAAACTAGGATGAAAAAACCTTAGTAAGATCCCTAGGGATATGTGTAAGGATAAGTCTAAGGATAATTATATGTATACGAAATATCCTATAACACTTGTGAAGGATATAGAGAGTGGTTTCCTAGAAGTATATACCTATTTGGATACTACAAGTGGATGTGGTTATAACACAAATGTACCTAGGGGTAATAACTCTGAAAAATGCGTGTTAGTTTTGACTCGAGCGTTACCTAGTACATGACAATGGGACTTACTGCACACCTGATTTGACACTCCCAAGGGATATGTTTTAAAAATTAAAAAACTATTTACGAACCATCATAAAGGATTTACATAGTGACTAGGAGTGACCTAGGTTAAACCTATGGTTTCATAGATTAAAAAGAAGGTGTCATGATTTAGACATCCTATAAGTGATTTTTCACTAGTGGAAATAGGGGCTAACCCCATAGATTTATACCTACACTTTTATAAACTATGGGTATAGATTGATTAAAGTTTTTCTATACCCATGGTTTATTAAAAATCATTGGTATAGAGGGGTGACTAATTTCGCCCCACCCTTGCTCATCCCCCTCTGTTATCGGGCCACAATCCCCCATCGCAACTCCCTTTTCCTCCCCCCGTGTTTCCCTCACCCAACACCACTTCTCCTACTTTGATCAATAGACATACTCACTTCTCCTCCTCTGGTCTATGTGAATCCCCCCTCATCTAGTTAAGCATCCCCCCTAGGTCGTTCATCCCCCCTAGGTCGATCTTTCCCTCACCCGACATGAATACCCCCTAGGTTGAGCATCCCTTTCTGCATTTTTCTAATTTGGATATTCCTTGAAAGTGAGTTGCTAATATTCTTATGGAATGGTTAATTGATTCATTATTTAGTTTTAGTTTTTTTGATTTTTTTTTATGATTTATCTATTCTTTGATAGTGAGTCCCTAATATTCTTTTGACATGGTTAATTGATTAATTATTTAGTTTGAGTTTTGTTGGTTTTTTTTTCTGATTCAGCTATTCTTTGACAGCTAGTCCCTAATATTATTCTACCATGGTTAATTTAATGGGTTATTGATCATATCAATATTTCATTGACAAAAATTTCTCCAATATTGATAAGAAATCCTCCTTGATTCATGCTAGTTTCTTGTTAATTACATGTTATACAAGGAAGAGCAGGCTTTGAACCCATACTATTCAAAGAAACAACAATAGCCACTCAACATGAGTCTTCTACCTTTTATGCATTTTATCCAGACACTTGTTGTTGATTTACATCTTTAAACTGAGGATTATTTTGAATAAGGGAATTGATTTTATTGACATATTTATTTCTCTATTTGATAATAGATGGGATCTAATTTTTTTCTCTTATTCCAATTTTTTTAGGTTTATGTTTTTCACCTACACTATTGAAAATAATAGTTTTACTTTGAGATAGGTTAGTTTCATATCTAACTTGCTCGTTTAAATCCTTCATTATAATGAAATTTTATGATTCACCTTTAAATATATTTGTCCTAGTGAAATATTATTGAACTCTATTATCATAAGCTTTCCCCCTATATTGAAGCCTTATAATATTTTATTTAATTTTATTATTATGAAAAAAATTTAATTCCATATGCTCAAACTTCTAGAAACAAAATTAATATCCTATTAATATCCTTATCTTATTTCCAAGTGTAGTCTATATAAATTTCATATATTGTGAAACTTTTTTATTTTTAAGTGGAGAACCCACCCTTTTGAAAAATTCTTAGGGGAAAAAACTTTATACATTTTTTTTCTCATTCACCATTGACATGGTGGGATATTGAGTATTTTTCAACATCCATACTTTCCAAGAGTTTGATTTAAAACATGTACTAGCAACTGAAATAACATTATTATGTAATATATTTTCTCAGTTATGTGATACAATATTATTGGAAGTCATTTCCCTTCATTTGAATGATAATATCATGCTCTTCTTGGTGTTATAACCCTCAATGAAAAATTGTGCTGGAGTATCTCTTTTTCTATAAATTTGGGAAGTTCCAGCATTTCATGATTCATGATTCTTTAATCTAACATCTTTTTCTAAACACTTCACATTGAGTAATTTATTCTTAGTATCAACAAATAAAGTCTTGTCTTCATAGTCCTACTTTAGGGTTTTCATTTATTATTTAGACATTTTTCATGATTCTTATAATATTTTTCATGCTACATCACCTTTTTTCCATTAAAATTTTGTTGAAAAACATTGACATCGATATAAATATTGAGTAATTATTCAAGATCATGGAAGGATTATCTAAACATAATCTCAAGGATATATTTCTCAAAAACATTACTTTTTAATTCTTCCGTAACTTTAGAATATATTTCATTACAAATATAAATTCTTTCATCCATTTCATTCAAATTTTTTTTGATAGTGTTGGATATTACAACCCTTTTAACTAATCCCACTTATATAGAATTAGCCTCTTCTTATAGATGTAGTTTTTCATACTAAAGACCCTTGATACCTCCAAAAATAATATTTGTAGTTAAATTGGTAACTTTCCTTATATTCTATTAAAATTCAAAATTAAGATCACTAAGAAATACATTATTATCACAATCTGGGTAGGATTTGTTATAATAATCATAATAAAGATAATTATTACAACATATACCACATCAGCCAACTTTATTCAGTGGTGTAACTTCCTATACTCTGGGATTCTACTTCATCTTAATTCTCTTATTTTATCATTTATTTATATATGGTATTAAAAGGTTTGGTATAAAGACCACATTCTTTCTATGTTGGTTAGACCCCCTAGAATGGATTCCCCATATTAATATTATTATAAATTATAGTGGTATAGGTAGCAACTAGATATACACCCCTATAATATATCATCTATTTTATCCTAGTTATACCCCTTGAAATACAACTCTTCTACCTCTATTGTTTATAACCCCAACTGTCTTCTAAAGCTTCAAATTCCTACAATTTTGACACTAGAATGTTTTTACTTTATTTCTTATTGTACCATATTCCTAGACTAGCCTACTAATTTTTCCATGATTATTAACCATATTGGTTACTTTCGTATATGATGTAATGTATGGGTGTGTTGAGAATGAATAATAATTTAAGAATATTATCACTTTATTATTCCAGTCATGTTATATATTTATTATAATGATCATGTTGGTTGATATAGTTCATAAAACCACTTTAATAATTTATATTGCATCTTATATAGAATGTATATAAGGCCTAGTTATGGTATATTATTTGATATTAGCTTGTATAGGTACCCTCTTTATGGAATAAAAGTTACACACTTATGATGGGTGATAGGACCTAACTACTTATATGGATTGTTAGCATGGGATGGGATTTTAACACCCATACATGTTATACTCATTCCCCCACTCTCTAGGATGGTATGTAATATTTCTAACTAGCTTGGTCTATTTCCTTCTAGGATGGGTAGTCTAGACCATAACTTCTTTATACACATATACTCATATGTGTGGTCACATATGTGTAAATGTGTGAGTTATTTACAAGTACTCATATTGACTTCTATGGGGGATGGACCTAAACTATAGTTACATTTTCTAAGTTATGTCTCAAAGTATGTAGTATAGGTATAATACCTCTTGGTATAGGGAGTTATGATCTATATATAGTATTGATCTTTAAATCTACTTGTAGTTTACCTATAGGTATATCTTCTATATTAATCACAAATTGTTTTCTTATATATATATATTTAAATGTGTATACATGTTTAATCATATACTCTTTATATCAATATTATGTTGAGACATCATTGGTGGTTCCATGATGAGTATGGAATGCTCGCACATAGCATTCACACCTTGGTGGACATGTAACCTCTCTTTTACTTTTTTTTACTTAAAAGTACTATTAGTAGTTGTATCACCTTAGTGGAGATTTTTTTTTTGTTATAGAAGTGAGATGAATTTCCGATTTGGAGTTGAAGCTACTAGAGGTGGTTATAGTTATTTCTTACCTCTTCGCCTATTCCTCTTAACCTGACTTTGATCTTAAACCCTATTTTGATTGAATCATATATTGTATTGTCTTTATGTTGTAATTTTTATATTTTTTAGTTATGTATTCATTCATATAGAGAGATTTATGATCAGTTTCTATTATTTTCCATTCCTTCAATGGACTATTTGGTTTTCATTTTATTTCTAGGATGTTGGAATTACAGATGAGTCATTCTATATTTATAGTAGAGAATTGAATTTAATTATCTTTATAATAAAGTGGGTAAATCATTCCTCAAACTTTACATCGAGACCAATGGTGCTAATTACCATCTCTTGGAGATTTGAGAGCACTCTTAGGATAGTAGTGTACATGATTCGGGTGATAAAAAATAAGGCACTTGCAATAAAAATGTGAATTAGATTTAACTATTAAGTTTTTATATTCCAATAGTTTTATTTTTTATAGTACATATCATTTTTTTTTATTTTTTTATACTATGATATATTCTATTTGATTAGAAATTCTGTCCTATAATAAACTTTTATTATTTACCAAATCCATGATATTTTAATACTTTATTTTAAAAAATGACATTCTCGACATAATTTACAAGTATTGTAATGAATTTTTTAATTATGGTTTACATTATTTATTGGAAGATAATTTTTTCCTTATTATAGAATGGAGAGAAGTTTGATGCATCGTACCAATCAGATTTCAACCGAGTTTCAAAATAATTTGGAGAAATTTTTATATTTTCATTTAACAATGTTTTAGATGGAGGTTGTATATAGTTTCCATGATATAAATTTGTTAGATGACCATGGTTAAGATGAGAAGAATTTATCTACCATTTAACGAAATTTGGATTTCAAACAAACTATTATATTTGGTATCACCATGGAGAGACGAGTCAATGATCTAGTGTTCATGAATGAAATGGAAGAAGTGACATGGAGAATTTGATATTTGATCAGTTTCTATTTGTGCATCATCCTGAGAGAGATAGTATGTCAGTGAAAGTAGGTAATGATATAAGTACACATGAGAAAAATACTGAAGATGATGATGTTGAGAGAGCAAAAAATTTATTGGATGATGCCAGAACTCCAATATATCAGGAATGTACTAAAATGACCAAGTTGTAATTTTTAATTCAGTTATATCATGGGAAAACCATGTATGGAATTTCTAATACCTCCATTGATTATATTCTTACATTTTTGACGGACTTGATTCTTGATGATGTAGATATTACCTCAAATCATTACAAGGTATGGAAGTTAATTAAGCAGCTTGGATTTTATACTAATAAAGTCCATGCTTGTCCAAAAGATTTCAGTTTATTTTGGGAGGAAACAAATGATTGTAATGACTGTAGAGAATGCGGTATATCTCAATGGAAGACAAATGATGATGTAATACCATCTTGTGTTCCATATAAAGTCATGTGGAACTTTCCATTTATTTCTAGACTTCAAAATATATTCATGTATGCAGAAATATCATCCAATATGTGATAGTATAATGATGAGAGAATTAAATGTAATGATGAGTTGGGTTATCCTACAGATGGATTAGCATGGTAGACATTTGATTCACAACATCCTGATTTTGTAGCTGAGGTGTGTAATGTTAGGTTGGGTCTATCCTATGATGGTTTTAATCCGTTTGATCAGATGATTACTACTCACAACACATGGCTAGTTTTTATTCATGTTTATAATCTTCATCCATTGATGTGTATGAAAAAACCTTTCAATTTATTGAGTATACTGATATATATACCTTCGGATCCTAGTAATGATATAGATGTCTACTTACTGCCTTTAATAAGAGAGTTGAAACAATTTTGGGATTTGGGTGTGAGGACATTCGATGGTTCTTTAAAGAATACATTTTAGATGCGTGCTTCCCTTATATGGACTATAAATGATTCTCTACTTATGCAATGATATCTAGGTAGAGCACGAAGGGAAAACTATTATGTCCTTTTTGTATGAAGAATACACAATAGAGAAGGATTAAATATCATCATAGTTTCAGTTTCATGGGGCATTGATGATTCTTTCCAATGGATCATCAATAAAGGAAGAATCATCGGAGGTTTGATAATACTGTTGACACTAAACAACTACCTCAACATATGTCAGGAAGTGACATTCTTAATGAATTAAAAGATTTTAGTTTTTAATTAGGGAAAGGTTAGTTGAAATCTAAAAAGAGGAAGAATGTTGACACTAAAGACACTTACAATTGAAAAAAAGAGAAGTATTTTTTTGAGTTACCATATTGGTCTACCAATTGTTTACATCATTATTTAGACATAATTCATATTGAGAAAAATATTTGTGAAATATTGCTTTCAATTCTTCTAAATATCAAGGGGAAGACCAAATATGACTTCTAATCTCATCAGGACTTGTTGGATTGGGGTATTCGACTAGAACTGCATCTTGTGTGTATCAGTGAAAACAAATGGAAAGTTCCTTGTTCTTCTTATATAATGAAATCAGTAGAGAAAGATCAATTTTTAGAAGTATTGGAGAATATCAAGGTTCCTAATGTCTATTCTAGCAACATATCTAAATGAGTCAATAGAACACATTTGTAACTGAAATCACTAAAAACTCATGATTATCACATCCTTCTTCATGAATTGATTCCAATAACAATTTGACATTTTATATCTAATAATGTAAAGGTGATAGTGATTCAATTGTGCCATTTTTTTAGATACATTTGTGCTAAAAGTTTATCAGAGTTATTCTTGATAAAAATGCAACAAGAAGCACCGTTAATTATATGTGAGTTGGAATTTTTTTCCTTCATCCCTTTTCACCTGCATGCTGTATTTAACAATTAATATTCCAACTGAGACACTTCTTGGGGGACCGGTCACTTTTTGATGGATGCATCCCACTGAAAGAAATATGTGCGTAATGAAATCATATGTCTAAAACAAGAATTATCCAGAAGGTTCAATTATTAGGGGTTATCTAGCCCAAGAATGTATGGATTTTTGTTCAATGTATTTGTCTAATGTGACCACAATACATAATCGACAAATGAGAAATAAAGATGAGTAATATTAGGAAATTCATCCCTCGTTTCCATCTCTTTCCCAAATAAGAGAAATTTTTGGGTCATATACATTGGTTACATTGATCTTTGAAGAGTGGGACATCGAACATCACACGATCTTGTTTAATTGTGATTTGTTCAATGAGTATATCAAGTAATTAATTTGGATATCTATATGTTATCTCATACTATGTCATTTAACATATATCTTATACTTTTATTATCATTTTATGTAGGGAATATAAACAAATTATAAGTAGAGTTCATCGATCTTTGCCTTTGAGAAGGAGAGAGGCTTTTCATAGCCAAGAGTTTATAGATTAGTTGAAATAAAAGGTACGAACGATAATTTAAATGGATTAAAATATAGATATCCATTTAATTGTATTACTCATATCTATTTCAGGTATTGAGTTTACCTGTCGACTCTGTTTCTCAAAAATTAAGAGTGTTGGATTTTGGTCCCAATTCTTTGGTTCATGATTGAAAATATTTAATAATCAATGGATATAAATTTGTTAAAACTGATAGAGTGGTGAAAATTAGAACAAAACATGACTACATTATGTTAAATGCTATAATGAATTTTTATGCAAGTGTATCAAATAGTCAAACTCGATATGAATATGTGTATTATTATGGACTGGTTGATAAAATACTGATATTGGATTACTACTCTCAAGGTTGAGTCACTATGATGAAATTTAAATGGTTTGATTCAATGATGCGACATGGTACATTTATTGATGATTGTGGATTTATAGTTATTGACATGAGTTGATTCCTGCATACTGATGAACCATACATTTTAGCATCAATGAAAAAACAAGTGTTTTATGTGAAAGACATCTGAGGCCTGATTAAGTGTCATTAATGAAGTAATCCCAAGAAATATTTTTCATGATGCTGGGGATGAAATTGTCACCATTGACACCCCCATCGTTTTTGACCAAAATATTTCATTTGATGACACAAATTGTCCCATTGTGAGAGTTGCTGTTGAACCTGAGGTAGTGGAGGGTAATATATAGAAGCAACCATATATGTTTCGAGTTCATTTAGTTTACCTTGAAATGATTTTCTCGAGTTGGTATTAATGTAATTACTTTAATTTAGTTTTAGTTGTATGCACGATTTGTAAAAACTATTTCTAAAAAATGTACATTTCATTCTTATGAAGATTATGAAGAAAACTACAGAAGCTCACAAGAAGAGATTATTTGATGTTGATCCTGATAGACGCGAGTGTGGGTTTCCTTCAGTGAGTATAATAATTGTAATATTTATCTTCTTAATTACATATAATTTCATGTTCATATTCTTTATCAAATTTTAAGGATATGAAACTCCATAGCTTCCTCCTACCAGCATGGGTCCGAGTAGGGATCCTCCTAGACCTAAATAGAGCACCCATCTTACCACTACCCACACCGAACCATCAGTCTACATCCCATCTACCACACATGTCTGTCCTCCGCTTGAGACTCCTAGGATGTTCCCATCCATACCCCCATCATCATATCATTTATCCTCTTCTTCCCATTCCATGTCTATGCTGACTTGACCGATGTTCCCACCTTTAACATTTCTATATCCATACATGTATCCCCAGGCCTACTACCCATATACTAACATGTCTATGTCGCCTCCTTTTCCTACCATCCATCCTACATATATTGAGTCTATTTCTTCAGTTTCCACTCTAGTGCATGAAGATCATCCAGAGCATGCACTGGAATAGATACTTCCTTCAGAGGCTGCTGATCCAGCACAGTCCATGAATGCCTCACAGCCTATTAAAGAGCCTACATCAGGTTTTTTATTATTATTACTGTGTCAAATTATATCATTTCATTTTTGTCCTATTGTATTTTCAGTTAACTCTTCTTTTTACCCCTCCTATCTTATTCAATAGGATCTGCTAGTAGGCGACATGGGCACACTCGTATGCGGGAATCCTGGAATCGTGAAACTCATATTATGGTGGATTACAATTCTCAAAATCAAATGGTAGGTAAAAATTATAGACAGTGTAGAAGTTTCATGGACACTTTAGCCAAATACCATGATATCATTCCAGTGGAACCGGTCTCATGGAGACATATTAGTAATGACATCAAGGATAGGGCATGGTTGCAGATATGGGTAAGAAAATTTTATAAATTTATATCTATATTAGTAATGTATTTATATGAATTAACATGTTCCTTGCAGAGTAGGTTTAACTTTCCTAATGGTGAAGGTGCCAAAGCTGCTAGGTTGAGTGATCTTGGAGAGTTTTGGAAATCATACAAGCATGACTTACATATTGGTTGGAGGAGCAGAGTGGGTACTGATTTAGAGGGTGTACCCACATACCTTGAATATCCACAAAGTCAATATTAAAAAATGACCACACATTGGAAAACTGAATAGTTTAAGGTACTACCAATATTTAATGGTTTGTATGTAAAATTTAATTCTTATTACATGTATTGATTTTTTAGGAAGTGTTAGATCAAAACAAAAAGAACACAGATGGAATGACATATGTACACACATTAGGGCGCACTATAATGCCTGAACATGAGAAGCACCAGGTACTTTCATCTGAATTAAAATAATTTCCTCATTTATATTGTTACTTAGTTACCTTTGCATGGCCAATTGGAAAAAACCCAAAACCCAAAACCTCAGTACCCAGAAGAAACGAAATCAACAAAGAACCACCGCAAAATGTATTCATAAATGTTTGTTATTGGAACGATTGATGGATTTACGTTCACTAATTTATTTCATTGATAACATGTCCTAATAAATTCATCATGGCTTCCCCTTGGTTATTCCATGTTTCCTAGAAATGACATCTTATACCAGCAGGAGAGGGGATTTCTATTTTTCTACAAAAGTATCAAAATTCCCTGAAACCCACTTCAGAAAACTACCAATCATTTATGAGTGTCATTTACCTCAATGTTTGTAGGTCTATGATGCATCTTACTTTAATCTAAATTTCTGCATTTTTCATATATGTTTGTAATCCAAATTTATTCATTTATCATTTGTAGAAATATATATTGGGCATCAAAGGTCATGTACCTCATGCCAAATTATTTTTCACTAGTAGGGAAAAAAGGATGGAAGTGCAGTAAATGCACAAACACAAGAAACGATTGTAAGTGTTTTTATTTATATTTAAAATATTTCTATGAAATTCATAATTTAATATGTTGTTTATAATTTCAACAGTTTTCCTTAGAGGCCCTTTATGAGAAGGAAGTTGACAACTTAGGCCCACATGATAATTTGAGTCAAGTGTTAGGTGTTGAGTACCCAGGGAGAGTCTGATGTAGACTAGGAAAAAACATCATCGCCTCTAGGTATTGGTCTACATCAAGATCCTCTCAAGACTCTTAGACATATGAGTTGGAAAGTGCATGTGCAGAAGCAGCTGAGGTAAAGAAAATAGCTTTAAAGGAGCATGAAAGAAGTAAGCTGATGAGTGAACATTTCATAAAAGTTATGTCAATTTTGAGCTAGTCACTACCATCAGAGGCTGCTGCTAATTTTCATTCATGTATGGTGTCAATGTTCTCTTTATATGATGACTCAGGTGATTACCATGAGGGTCCTAGTAGTGATGATGGTGGTGGTGATAAATCTGTTGGTGGTGAAGATGTTGCTGATGCTACTATTGGTGATGAGACTGCTGTTAATGATGCTGATGGTGTGGTTGGTGATGGTGTTACTAATGATGTTGTTGTTGATTATTATGATGATGGGAATGGGGATGAGGATGATGGCAATGAGGGGGGGATATTAATCCCCTCAATTTTTGACTTTTCATAGAGACTTGTGCAAGTACTTTAAG
Source organism: Viscum album (assembly GCA_963277665.1). NCBI lineage: Eukaryota > Viridiplantae > Streptophyta > Magnoliopsida > Santalales > Viscaceae > Viscum > Viscum album. The sequence goes on along the minus strand of OY728148.1, from coordinate 1,805,478,357 downwards.
AACTTGAACTGACTGTTTGTATGAATTAAGATATAAATGTATATTTTATTTGATTTACAACTGTAGTGTGGTTTGTTTTGTATTGGATATATATTTTTTTGGATTGGTGTAATACCTGTATGATGTGAATTTCTTCATGAAATGAAATTCATTTTGGATTATGTTTTCATCAGGTGTGTTAAATGAGAATTCTTTAGGTATTTTTACATATTCATAAGTCAATGCATTCACCTTTCATAAGCACTTGACTTTGGTTTCATTGAAGAACTACTCCACAATCATTGCATTAAAAGGGATTCTATCAAGAATATGTCCAGCCATGTCTTCTAGAATAACAATAATACTTTCCTTAAGCTTATATATAAATTTCCTCCACATCGACCTACATCTTTCTTGTAGATTTGGTGGATATCACCAGCCAATAAAACAAGATCACCTCTTCTATGCCTCTCTCATGTGTTTCTTTGATCAGAAAAGTAAGACTTTATCAGGTAGAAATCTCTTCAAATTTTTCTCCCTTTATATTTGGATTGATACCATAAGGCTTTGGTTGATGTTTTCCCCAATCTTGAAGTGTTTTTATATAAGTTTTATATGTGAAGGTTTAATTTTTCTATCATGGTCATTTTACATTTTCCAAATTAGTCCTCACACACATGACTGGGGTGGGTGATTGTACCTTTCTCTAAAGTTTTATGATTATAGGGACTACTTGTGATTTTTTTGGATCATGGAATGTGTTTCCAGTGATTATATAATTTTTGGAAAAATGTTCATAAATGAGGAAAATGAATAAATTATTTTGATGCCTTAAATTGAAATTTTGTACATAGGGGAATTTTTAGTTTGAGGGGGGTTCATGTTGAGGATTAGTAAAATTATGGGAGTATAAATAATCTTTTAAAGCCTTTGGAAATAAGGAAACCTAACCAAAGCACTAATTTGTCCACATCATTAACATTAGGGATGTGTTTGAAATACCTATTGAAAAGTGGTTACAATACTTAGGCTTTGTTTGACACCAGTTATTGAAAACTGTTTATACTTTTCATCACTTGCTTTTTTATAAGGTTACATTCAAAACACCTTTTGAAAACTGATCATAGTGCTTATCACTTATACAAGTGTTATATAAGATTTTTGATAATTTTTTCCTGATTACTTATTGAAAATGTGCTTTTATGCCACTTATTTACATGGTTTACTTTTATTTTGTAGTGATAATTAAAGAAGTTATAATGTTGAAGAATACCAGATGTCATGGGATTCATCATGCATGGAACCAAACTGCTCTTTCTCGATAAAGGAATCTGTCGACATCTTATCTATACATTGGCGAAAGATTCCAAGCTTCATATTTAGTACCTGCATATTATATATCAGTTGCTTAAAATATATACCTTTCAACTATTATCCATATCATAAATCATACTCATATACTCAAATTATTTTAATTCTATTATATACTTATTAGGTTTTCCTTGTGAGCAATATATATTATGCATTCTATTTTTTTGTTATGAAATATGAACTTAATTTAGCCAATTTGGCCTCAACATTATTTAATATTCATTCTGTTTTTTCATTATGCATTATGAATCTATTCTGGCATTATGAGCGTTAAGAATTACACAATATACAACATGCATAATTAATCAATGTTTTGTATTATGAAATGTATGATGCCTATGCTAAAAAGATGTCTATAATGAATAATGCATAATTCTATTAATAACATAAATAGAACACACAATTTCTTGGTATTTAAAAAAATTATATTTTTTCACTCAATTTAGGTTTTAATCATGAATTACACCTTTTCTTGGTATTCATTTCAAGTTCTTCCAAATCAAGTGCTCTCAAAAACAGTTTAGGCATCATTGCGGCAACACCTGCCCTTCTAACACCAACCACAACAATTTATTACTAAAACATCATCTATCCTCTTCAAATTATGTTAGTTATTTGACATGCATCTATTTATATATTCAACTCACCATATAATCATTATCGATTAATTATTATAAAACAAAAACAGTTTTCTAAGGAACCTTTTATGCAAATTTTATTACATAAATTCAGCAGGTATGCCTTCATTTCATAATTTCAATGAAATTATAAAATTTCTAATAAGGTATGATAAAATATCTGAATAACATTACCTTTTTTTAATAAATCATTCAATGTGAAAAAACCATGATTTCATCACACATCAACTATATTAACCAGCATTACGATAAAAAAATGAAAATCGATTCTATTCAATTATATAATAAATATTAATTTAAAAAGGATATTATAACCTTTGTTTATTAACTCATATATTCTTCATTTCATATTTGTTTACACATTATTTAATTTTAAAACAATTACACTTATAACTAAATATAATGTCTCATTCAGATAGATCATCAACGCCTTCAGTTCTTTTTCACCGTCACATGTTTGTCTTTTAACCACACATATAACATCAAGAAAACATATAATATCAAATGGTCACATCCATGAGTTGTTGGATTATTAAGGTATCAATATACTTTATTTCATTATGATATAGTAAGTTCTATATTGATTTATTATATTAAGATCTGTTTTCTTCTATCAAAGTAGTGTCACATCATGTTTATATTCATCCCATTCATAATGTATTTTCTTTTGTAATTTTTTTTCATTTTATGGTTATGGAAATGAAGGTATTTAAATGATGGTCCTTGAAGATAAATATTGAAGTGGATTATTCACTAGGTCATGATTTTGAAAAAGGATTCTTTGGCTTGGAGCAACTTACAACTGTGATGTGCTGGTTTGGAAAGGTTATAGAGTCTATAGATTTATTTTAAAGGGTGAAATTGATGCTTTAATAAGTTTTTTGTTTTCATATTCTCCATGATTATTTTTTTTATTCGTTTTTCCTTCTTCATGTGAGCTGAGTTAAATTTTTAAATGCATTACAGGTTAGTAGGTTGTTAGATTTGATAGTTCATAGCCTATACAGCCACAAGGAGGTGTTTCCATGAGAGCCTGTATGGTGTGATTGTGTTACTAGCTATGCCTCAAATTTCACTTTATTCATGTTTTCTAGTTCGCAAATTAAAAAATATTTTGATTCATTTAGACTAAATTTTTGACCTTGCTCCATGCTTTTATTTTAGTAATGCAAGTGATGCTCTAGATAATTTAAGGTTCTTAATCATGACTGAACCTGTGCTTCTTGGAGATGCTGGTGAGCTGGAGATTTGCATTAAACCAGATCCATACAATGGAATTGTCACTGTAATGTATGTTAACATGTAATTTATTAAGTTGATTTTTTAAATGGGCAGTATGATAATGCTGACATTTTTCTCTTTTGATCACATAGATAGTGGTATTAGAATGACAAAGGAGGAGCTCATTGACTGTATTGGGACTATAGCCTAGAGTGTCACCTCAAAACTTTTAAAGGATCTTAAGGTACTATTTTTTTGAAAAATGTTATATTTACTCTTTCTCTATGGGACTCTCCTTTGATATCATGGTATCTTACTGCCTTAAGAATTTCAATTTCATCACTGATAAATTATTTATTTTAAACTCTTCTATTTTAATTGGTTGTTTTTTATTTATTGCGATATGATAAATAGGGTCTCATACCTCCCCTATAGAATCCCACTCTAACAAGGAGAAATTTTCCCTTCTTTCGAGGTGTCCAGCCCCATAACACTACCTACTAAAGATCTACCCTTAGTATACTAAGGGGAATTTATCAGTTCCTTGTTCTCTTTTGTCATCTGAAAAAATGAATAGTTTTGATCATTTAAATAGAGATATGATAATTAATGGAAATCATTTCAAAGGGTCTTCATCATATGATTTCAGAGTTAAGGGAATCATCCCACTCTTTATTGTTAGATTGGTTGATTACCCCTTTGATGTTCCCATTTTCCTTCATCTCACACACATGCCTAGTGGTTAGGATATTGTCATTGATAGTATAAACTCGCATCTCCAAATTAGTGATATATATTCTAATCTCTGATAAATTAATGTCAATAGTGATTATTGTGGGATATTTTACATTCCCTATCTATGTAATGCATACACCACCATGATGTGAAACCCATATATCATTTATTTTCTTGATTACTAGACAACTAATCCAAAGGTTAAATCCCTCAAGATATATATATCTTGGGGAGACATTAAACCATTCCATATTCATCTTATCTCCTAGCCAATATCCTTATGACTAGGAACTATCTTGTCACCTCCATCTTGATCACCTTGTTATTATATTATAATGTATCATCTCCTCAATAATGAGTTATTGGGGGGGGGGGGCAAGTGAATTGTCGACTCAGATAATTAGAGGCTTACACCTTGGACCACCCTTTTCATGTCTTCCTTATTTCACTCCTCCCTTATCAGTGACATATGATACATTGACCTTGGTTAAATTTTAGGACAACATGTTATGAAAACAATATTAAATCCATATTTTTGAATATCGAAACATCAAATACACACCAAAATTTGGGAATGTAAAATTTATCTTGATATTAGTGTCCTCCCAAATCATCATTAACTAGAGTTTCTTTTCCACCATAGGATGCCACTTAAGGCCATGATCGACCGCACCTGAGTTTGTGTGCGGGTGAGGGGGGAGAGGTAGAGTGGGAGGGGGAGAGGTTTAGGGCTGGCATTGATGGATAAAATGGAGATGGAGGCCATTGAGAAGAATGATTGGGGAAACCACAAGGCATATAATTCTCAACCCATTCTCAATCTCTTGTCCACATTTCCTGATAAATATATTAAACAACCCAATGACCTCGATCACCAAGCTCAAAAACTCAAAGATGGTTTTCACCCTCTCAAGCATAAGTTTGTCTTTTTGTACATTTGAATAACTCCAAGAGTTTGGACTCAGACATAATACGAGGAAAATATAAAGAAAATTTTGGAATTTATTATGGTTTAGAGTTTTTGGTTGTGCTATTTCCATTTGGATCGACCATCTTCTTTTCCAAACCCAACTGATTTTCACCTCTTCAAAGAGGGAATTCATCCTTTGTGGGAGGATGATGCTAATTTCAGTGGTAGTAAATGGATTATACAATTCAAAAAGGTTGTATATGGATATTTTTGGGAGGATATAGTTCTAGATTTGGTGGGTGACCATCTCAAGTATGGAGACAACATATGTGGTGATGTACTGAGCATTCTTTTCAACGAGGATATACTGAGCATGTGGAATCACAATGCTTCATATCATTAGGCAGTAATGGTGCTGAGGGATACAATTAAGTGAAAAATTAATCTTCCATAAGGGTATGCGATGAAATACAAGCTGCATGATATTTCCTTTCATGACAATTCATCCTACCGAAACACCTGGATCAGTGGTTAGGGTTCCTACGCCTCGTTTAAATATTAGAATAACTTCTTCTGTCTACACCAAAGTTTAATCACCCCTTTCTATTCTTATTTATCAATTACACTTTTTATGAAATGATTCTTATCAAACATTAATTCTAAAATATCATATTTTCCATAGGATGTCACTTCATCCTAGAATCCAAAAATGATGTTACAAACCATCAATACATGAACCCGAATAGATGAGAAAATTGGTAGGGTGAATATACAACACAACTGGTGTCCTAATTGATCTACATTAATGAGATATAGTCATGCATGAACATTATATATAATCCCAATTTATACCCCCTTAATGATAATCTATGACTATGCCTATTTAGACTTCACCGTATGTAAATAAATAGAACAATGATTATCTCCCAAGAGTTTTAATGATTATTAGCCTATCTATTAGTAGAACCTGAATTCTAGAGAGGGCCTGAATAGAGGGTATAAATATACACCTAAAAATATAAAGTGCATTATGAAATTTATACAACTTGAAGTGTGCTTTTGAAAAACTATACAACACCTAAAATGGTCTATAGGTATAAAATAAGGGCTTCCTCTGATAGATGTGCAATATACATCTATATATCTTTTCTAGTATTTGCACCGCCAAACTTATGGACCTTGGGTTCTTGTCTACCATCCTCACCACTATTATGGACGTGCTCGATCAAACTTATATACACACTACATTATGTTTTCAGGTGTTTCATAATATTTGAAATGTATAGATTATGGTTTTTAACTGATTTGTAACTGGTTTGTATTCTGGTTTGCATTGTTTTTATAGGTGAAGGATGGCAGGATCAAGGTGGGAAACTGCTGTGTTTATGGGGAAACTGTCTATAACCACAGTTCAATGAACCATGGGTATATGTGCTGCTGGGAAAACCATATATACCCACGGTTCAATGAACCGTGGTTATGTGCGTTATGAAGAAACCAATCTATACCCATATTTTACTGAACTGTGAGTATATATTTTGTGCTGTGAAAATGTATACCCACTATTTTGTAAACTGTAGGTATAGATATATACCCACGGTTTAACTGAACCATGGGTAATATGAAATTTCATTGGGATATACCCACAGTTTTGTAGAAACCATGGGTATAGGGCTATACCGATGCCTCAATAGCCCACGGTTCATGAAACCATGGGTATAGGCAATATTTCGAGTAGTGTTTATTATTATGTGGTTTCCCTATATGATTAGTGTTGCAAACACTATACATTTTGGTTTTAGTCAATTGCTAGATCACGAAGGAAGCGTGTTAATTCTGAATTCAATGGAAAATGTAATGATTTTCCTCTCGACCAACCAAATATTATGGGAGCTGGAATAAAAAATCTTATTTCTATGCTCACACAACTTTCTCAGGATATGAATCATGCTGATATTATGAATGAGAAAAGGAGAGAGAAATATTCTATTGAGTACTTCCTCTAGAAACATCCACCTTCTTTTAGTGGTTATGTTGATCCACTAGTTGCTGAGTAATGTATTTATACCATTGAAAAGATATTTTTCATTCTCTAGTGTTTGGAGCATGAAAAAATCATTTGACCATCTATAATTTGGAAGGTAAAGTGAATCAATGGTGGTTTCTTATCAAGATTACTAGACAACAAGATGAAATTGACTCAATGGAGTGAGATGAGTTTAAGAGATTATTTTTCAATAAGAAATTACCTTGTATTCTTCATACAAAAATGGAGAAGGAATTCCTTGAACTAAAACAGAAGAATGATGAATATGTTGGTACCTATGAGGTAAATTTTACAAGACTTGTGATATACTCTTCTAGTATTATCATCCAAATAGAAAGTAAAGTTGATTGATTCTTCAGTGTCTTTAAACCAAGTCTCTAAAGGGAGTTATCTATAAGGTACTTCATTAGCAATGAAGAAATCATTCATTGTTCTATTAATGTATAAATTGGGATTAGAGTGACCCATCAATCACATGGTTTTTATAAGAAAAGAAATATGAAATTCAAGGGAAACTATAAAAATTGTATTAATGGGACTAATAAATGTTTTAAGTGTGTAAAAGAAGGCCATTGATCGGTTGAATGATTAAGTTATGTGAAGAAGTTATCTAATGATACAAAAAAGAGATAAAGTTATATAGAATGCACCACACACACTCTAGTTCTTCAAGTGTAATGATTTTGAGCATTATACGAATAAATGCCACAATCCAAGGGCTATTGAGGATGATAAGACACAATAAAATATGAAGAAAAAAGACAAAATGAAAGCTTATGAAATCATAGTGGATGAAGTGAATCATGAAACTTAAGGCACACTTATCCTCCAATATTTAGTTGGGAATTTCATGTTTGATTTTTTTTTTCTGAAGGAGACTCATGCAAATCTTATTGTTTATACCTTAGTAGAACTTGACGTGATTATGAGCATTAATTATCTCCTTCTATATGAATTTTAGTATAATGAAATCACATTTGATATTTTATTAGTTTAAATATGAACTCATGCTCCCAATGTAAATGTTTTTGTCTAAGGTAATACCTTATTTAAAGGGTGGATTATATTTTGGAAGCATATATGCCTCCATGTAAGATTTACTTAAAAGTTATTCATATCATCATGGGTTTATGAGTTTAAGGTTGATTTTAAGTTCAAAGTCTTAGTCACCCCTTTTGAGATTTTATATGATGAAATATTTTCTAGATTAAGAATATTTTGGAAAAAATTTATGGCAATAAAACCCTTTGTCTATGTTTTAGTGAAAAGGTTATTTGAGGAGGAATGCCTTTAAATTTTATGGACATAAGTTTAAAATGTATTGGAAACCTTTAGGGTTTATTTCATCTTTAATGTTGAGGTAATTATGGGTTATTACAATTTGGGAATTTTATAGGAGTTATATTAATATAGTTTTGGAAAAAAGGAGATAATCCGCATGTCAGGTGACAACCCGTCACATTTGGTAAGTTAGCAGGGCTTGAACGCACAATCAAAGAGAGAAAAGGGTACAATGCCTACTATTGGACAACATGAAAGATATTTTTTGGTGGGACAAAATGAAGAAAAATATTGCTGAGTATGTATCTAAATGTTTGGTATGTCAGAAATTTAAGGTTGAGAGACAACTGTTTAAGGGGATACTTCAACCATTATCCATAATAGAATATAAATGGGAAAACATCACTATAGATTTTGTCATCAGATTCCCCAAAACATCTAAAGGGAATAATGCTGCATGGTTTATAGTCAATAGCCTTACAAATTTGACACACTTCATAACTATTAGAGAAGATTTATCTCTTGATCATCTTTCCATGATATACATTAAAGAGGTGGTAAGGTTGCATGAAGCACCACATTCAATTATATCTGATTAAGTTCCAAGATTTACCTCAAAGTTCTGGAGAAGTATTTTGCAAGATCTTAATACAGAGTTGAGTTTCAGTACTACGTATCATCCTTAAGCAGATGGTTAGTCTAAGAGACCAATTTAAACCCCCGAGGATATGCTAAGATTTTATTCTATAGATTTCAATGGTGGTTGGGGCCAACACCACACTCTAGTTGAGTTTTCTTATAACAATAGATTTCACTAAAACATTCATATGGATCCTTATGAAACCTTTTATAGAAAAAATGTGTATAAATCCAATGTATTGGGATAAAGTTAGAAAAAGAAATCTATTAGGACTAGAGTTGGATAAAGAAATGGAAGAGAATGTTAGATCCATTCAACAACACATATAGACAACACAAAGTCGGTAGAAAAGTTATACGAAAACTCACCGACGTAATTTGAAATTGGAAGTTAGTGAGAAGACATTTATAAAAATTTCTCTATGGAATAAAGAAAGAAAAACTAAGTCTTAGGTATATCAGTCCCTTTGAAATTATTTACTATACTAGGATGGTAAATTATCATTTGGAACTTCCATTGAACCTCTCCCAAGTCCATGATGTGTTATATGTATCTCTCCTGAAGAAGTACATACATGTTACATCACATGTACTGAAATCAGAGGTTATACCATTGGAACATGATCTTTATTATGAGGAATAACCGGTGGAGATTCTAGATTTTGCAGAGAAATTTCGATGAAACAAGACAGCCCACCTGGTCAAAGTTTTGGGGAAAAACCACCAGTTTAAGGAAGCTATATGGGAACCTAATAATATAATAAGGCAAAAGTATCCTCAGTTATTAGTACCAATGTGATAGAATTTCAAGGGTAAAATTCATTTTAAGGGGGGTATAATGTAACATCCCTATATTTTATGAAATATTTTTTTCAAATAAATTTAAATTCTTTGATAGCTTTCGTTACACGCAACACCGAGTCTTAACGAAACACGATGTACTACTAAAATATTATTATTTAATATGATATTTATCGTCTAGCCGTTGGAATTTTAGGTATGAATAGGATTAAATGGATTATGAAAATATATGGTTTACACATTTATATAAAATGAATTATTTATCGACCCATTATTTATAAATGTAAATTAAAAACCATTTGAAAATAAATGAAATCTTTTTCTGAAAAACTATTTTAATGTGTAAAATCGTGCTTTATCTCAATAAATTAAATAAATCACATTTTTTTAATTATTTTAATGAAATTTATATATTATATATCAATTCAAATGTTTATCATTTATCTTATATGTGTTCTATACATGATATAAGAATAAATTCAATTTTATGCTGAAACCCTATATTTTTCTAAAAAACAGTTTTATCGCGCTTTGGGAACTTATTTTAAATTTTTTTTTTCCAATTTTAGAAAATTTATTTGAAAAAATGAACTTTATTTTTGAAATCATAATGTATAAATTATCTTCTAGTGAGTTTTTGAGAATTTTCTAAAAAGACAGTTTTTAGTGAATAATGAAAAATATTGAGTTTTATTAAAAAACTATTTTTTCATTCAAAGAATTTACAAGTTACAATTTATTTTAATATTGGTTTAAAATTAAAATTAGTTAAATTAATTATCTATTAATTCAATTTAGGTCATTAGAATCAATTTTTTATTGAATTTTGATATAAAAACTTTTTAAACTTTTGAACATTTTCTATTTGGAAAACTGCTTTCTCGTTACGTTTGTGAGTTTAATTTGATATTAAAATTTTCCACTTATATGAATGGAATTTGAAAAAATTGATGGAATATTTATAATAATCATAATTTATATTAAATAATAAGTCCAACTTATTTTTTGTTAAAAATTAATAGTAAAAAAGTAAAAATCAATTACCCCGATTAAGGTTAAAACGAGTTTACCCGAGGGTTAAACTAAAAATATTAGGGATAAAATGACCAATAAACTTGTAAAAAACCCATTTTATATAAATATTGAGACCTTTTCAATTATAAGGTTCAATAATTTTCCATTTTATAGTTTTTTTCGATGTAAAAAATGTGTGTATAATTTTTTCTTTTAAAAAATTTCATCCATGTCTTCTCCCCCACTTATAAAAGGCCACCCCAATACTCTCATATTAACACTTCAAAAACCATTTTATTCATCAAATACATAACTAATTTAATTAATTAAATCCCTCCTATCATCCTATAGGTATTAGTTTGATTATAAAACCCTCCTAAGAAAGCTTTAGGGATAACCTAAAGAGGCTCTCTGAAGAAGAGGTAAAATTATTAACATTTGTTTTTGATTTATTTATTCCTAAACATAATTAAAATATTATTAAACCATGATAATATAATAAAATAATTGAATTCCATGTATTTATATGTTATTATTTTAATTTCATAACCAACATATTTCTCTTCCCACAAATGATAAACAAAACTGTCGATCATGTGTACGGCGGACTACCGCCTCGCAGACTGATGTTATTCGTTTTCCATCACCACCTCTAATGGCTAGATATAATGATGGATTTATTTTTTATATATGATATTTATGATATTTTTATTCTTATTTAATCATTATATCACATGTTCCTTTGTACTTTCCATTATGCGAGGATAAGATAACGTCGTTGTGTGTACGACAGATTACTGCCACACGAAGCAATGTGATTCGTTTTTCACTAATTATTTACATGGAAGGTAATAAGGATAAATTTAATGGATATATGTGATTATATATGAAATCATATCTATTTTTTTAAATGTGATATATTATTTATCTTCCTTTCTTTTGATCCATCAATAAAATGGAAACAACGTTCATGTGTACATTCAACACAATGTCACCATAAATGGTGTAACTCATTTTCTATATCTAACTTTAATGAATTAATCTATATATATATATATAATGAATATATATTATATTTATATCATAATTATCATTTAATAGATGAAGAAACCATGATGAAATTAATAGGATAAAAAATACCAAATCAAAACATGCACGAAAAACAAAACAGTTATTGACCGAAATGTGATTTTAACATGTAATTGTTAATAAATAGGTAATAAAAGGTAACAAGTAAATAATATAATATATGATATATATAATTATGGTTCTATAGTATATGTATAATAAACTTATATTTATTATATATAAGTTTTAAAAGTGTATGAAGGAAATCGAGACTTAAGGTAAGAGGTTTTTGTCTCAATTTGTCTTCTTTGGGACATACATTATGTTATGAACCTATCTTCTTTTATGAGGTGTATATACTACCCATTTGACATGTAATATCATGAATTTATTTATTCTCATGATATTTTAAATTTCATTTAAGGTTATTCCTTCATGAGACTTATGATTCAAAGTTACCAAAGTGGTAAGGGGTTTATGATACAATCTCATCATTTATCAGGATTATTTATGTTTATGATTCTGATAATGAAATATTATGATCTATCTCTCAAGATACTCATGATTTTTATTATCCTATAGATTTTCTTGAGAATATATGTTTTACCTTAATTTTACTCTCTTTATGTACTCATGATTCCAAAATAATGTTTTTAAATAAAATTGATTTTATTTCCCTCTTCAGTCAAAAACCCTTTTTTCTTCCATATCCTTATTTTCTTAAACTGTTTTTCAAAAATGTTTTAATGTTTCTCTAGGATTTTTTAAAGACATTTTTACCCTTTTTTAAATTTTTTAAAAAGAATCTTTATTTTATTTTCAAAACAATGCCCGTTTGTATTTTACAAAAAATATGAAAGGAATCTTTAATTTAATGTATATGAAATTTCCCACCATCATGAACACTAAATGTTTTAAATGTTACTTTATAGTTTTAAAAGTTTATTTTTAAATAAAAGTATTTTTAAAATGTTTTATATTTTAAAAGGTTCCTTTTAAAGTGTAAATAATATTTTCCTCATAAAATCTTTTAAATTATTTTTAAAGATTCTTTTATATGTTTCCAAGGTTATTTTCAAAGAAAGGGATTTTGAAAATGTTTTATGTTTTAAAAAGTGTTTTTCAAAGTTGAAAGACTATTTTTTCCAAGAAATGTTCCAAGTGATCTTTCAAAACCATTTTTCTTCTAAGATGACATCATTTGATGTTACTTATGCTTTACTGAGGATACAATCCAAATATATCATTCTTATTATTTCTTTAAATGGTTTATGTTTATGATGAGAAAATGTTTATAAAACTCATTTCTCTTCTCTGAGTTATACCATGATAAAATTCTTATGAAACCTATTTCTTTTCCACAGTTTATGTTATGATGGAATGTTTATGAAATCCATTTATTTTCATTAGTTATGATATTATGAGTGTTTTATGATCTTGGGGCACACGTTTGTTTGATTTTCATTATGTGATGGGTGAGACCTATATCTCCCTTCAAATACATTGGGTAAAGATTAATATCTCAAGAGATAAATATGACTGGAATGAGGATCGAACCCAACTCAGTAAGGTACTTTTTCTACTATGATAGTCTTGAGAGTGAACCTTCACTACTACGATGGTTTGGGGAGTGAACCCATTCCACTATTATAGAATTGGAAGTGAGCCTTGACTATTATGAAAATGATTTTCTATGCTTATGTTTATGCCACAATTCCATGTCTTATGTCAATGTTACGCTCTCATGGCTCATATTCTTTGATTTCTTTATGATTCATGTATTATGAGCTTCCAATATTTATGCTATTACTCAATATTTTGATGTTTTATATGTAGAGTATGGATTTCATATGTTATGTTCATGTTCTTAAACCCTTATACTCAAATTATGTGTATGTATTTCCCGTTTTTACCCTTATCGAGCATCTAATCTCACCCTTTCTTTTGTTTTTTTCCATAGGTTATGATGATATGTATTACATGTGATATGTCTAAGAAAGTTTCTAGTTATGAAGAGCTAAGTGGGAGATGATGTAGTTCACTTATGAACCAATTATTTATGTTTCTAAGTTTCCAAAGGCACTATACCTTTATGATCTTTAGGCACGTGTTTGTAATTTTGATAAATTATTAATTTTAATTAATTTTTTTTAACCAAAATAATTAATTTTGATAAATTATTAATTTGTGTAGTTTTAAAGTATATTTAGAATATATTTTTACCATTTAATACAATGTTTTTCATTGAACGTAATTTCACATTTAAACCGTACATAAACAATTATCAATCTTTTGATAGTTATTATTTCTTAAAAACACGCTTTTTGTTTTGACAGCGGGAATTAATTTTAAATTAAATTCTGCCACTTCTGTATTTTGAATTTGGAAAAATGGATTCCATATTTGGAATCAGGATGTCCAAATTGTGTAAATATGTAACTTTTATTTTTAGACATTTTGAATAATTATTTCGGTAAATATTTTATTTACCATGGTTAAAGGGTAAATCTGGTAAATAAGGGTAAAAAATAATATTATAATAATAATAAATTACCCTAAAACGTGTCCTAACCTTATTGGTGGATACATGTTCGACCATGGGCATATTTGGGTCGATTTTGGTACCCCATGGAGCCACTTGTAGGTGATAGGGACACTTTATATTAATTAAGTTAAAGTAAATACAAAAATGACATAAGCTTATATCTTTTAGAAATTTTTTTTATATAGGGTTATATATGTTATATTTTCGATTATAAATATTCATTAGAAATATAAAAATATTTCCTACATAATGGTATTTTATTTATAATTTTTAGACATTGAAAAATTAAAAATATATATGACACAATAATGATGCAGTATGTTCCTTATTAAAGAAAGAATCAAATAATTGGTATTATAAATGTTAAAATAAATATAATTTGAAATTTTTTATGACATACATGAATTTTATTGGTTAATATGACATTTTAGGATTGTATAAATGAATTTTTTTCGAATTAATAAAGTTTTTAAGACTTTAACAAAAATCAATTATTGAGTAGTGTCAAAATTGACATAAATGAGTTTTTAAAACAATTATTATATTATTAATTTATATTCTATTCCTAAAAATCTAAGATTCTGCCAAAGGACTTATATCATTATTAGTGTATCATTAATGTACCACTTTGGTGTCTCTTGGATGTATATAGTAAGTTTATTAGCTATATAATATAAAAATACAAAGTGACATGGTAAGTGTCAAACTAATTAACTAAGAGTTAAAACTAAAAGATAAGGTTAATATAATGACCTAAACCTGTCTAAAATCTATTGTTTGAAAGGATTTCGACACATCCCCACCTTAGACTTTTAATAATCCACTTTTTACCCATTATAAACCAAATATGATTTTATTATAAAATAATACTTTAAGTTTTTCCTAAAGAGACCCTCACCCCTCTTATAAAAGGGCACTCCCGCTTCTCATTAATTCACACATTTATAGCCATTTTTCTCGGACAAAATCTACCCAAATATCCTCCAAACTTACCTAACTTCATCCTATAGGCCTTAGTTTTATCAGAAATCCAACCTAAGGATCCCTTTTGATCAAATCAAAAGGAGGAACCCGAAGAAGAGGTAACGTCTTCACCACCCTCTTTAAAGTTCCTTTCTTCATCAACTTCTTCTTTCCTTGTTATTTACATTATAAAATAATAACTATAGTATCTTATATATACTGTGATGTTATTATAATTATTGAACAAACAAATTCATTATTCTATCTATCCCTTGAATGACATGTCGCCATACGTGCGTACGTACGACCTACCGTCTCCACGTTGTGGTGTAATTCTTATTCAATATATTATTATTTAGATATGTATAATAATGATTTATAATTCATGTAAATAATAAATATAACATGATAATGATTCTGTCTATATGATATACCATCCAATTATATATTATTTTAATATCAAAATAATGATATTTTCGCTCGTGTGTACGTACGGATTACCGTCTCCACGACGCGATGAAATTCATTTCCAATTTCACCATTCATAGATGATTATAAAAATATATTTATTACTAATGAGTATGTAATATATGAAATAATAATTCTATTGGAATATATATATTTATATATATAAGTATTTATGTAGTTACATATATCTTATTCACTTACTTACGTTCAATACTATATGAAAACAGAAACATCATTTATGCGTACGTACAGACTACCGTCTCCATAAATGGTGTTTTCCATTTCATATATGTGTCTATTATACATATTTATATTCTAAATATATATTATATATAAATCATGTTTTATATTTTGGAAGTATTTAAATCATGATCTATGTGATACAATCAAGAGTAACAAGTTAAAACACGCATGATAAAGAAAGCGATTATTACCCGAAATATTAATATACCATGGAAATCATTATTAATTGGGTAGTATAAAGTCATAAATTAATAATTTATGATATCATAAATATTAATATGGTTCTGGTATAATTTAATAACATACTATAGTATTCATACAGGAGGTTAAACGTAACCTCGACTAAAGGAAAGTGCAAGGTAAGGGGTTTTCATCTCACTCCTTATTCCCGTGAGATTCATGCCATATTGCCACTATTACCTTTTGTGTGGTGTATGTACTGCCCATAATTGTATTATTTGTTTAATACAATTTAATTTATGTGTATTTACATATTCATTGTATGATACCTCTTTCATGGGTTGTATATTTCGTAAGTTACCAAATTGGTAAGGGTTAATTCCTCAATCTCATTATTATCCAAGATTGTTTATGTGTAAGTATTTACTGGGACATTTTTTTTATCCATGTCCATTTTTCATAAAAATGATTTCAAAATGAAGATTTTAAGGATTTTGAAACGTACTCTTTATCAAGATCATAATTTCAAATGTTTTAAAGATTTATCTTTCTAAATATTTTTAATTAATGTCCATGTTTTCAAAATGATTTTAAGGATTTATTTATATGGACATGAATGTTTTGAAATGATAATTCTTTTCAAAAGTTTCAAAGTGGTATGGGACACTTTGATTCAAAAATATCTTTTAAATTACTTCCTTTATAAATGTGTGACTTTTAAATGATTTTACAAAAGGGATATTTCTCTCAAAAAGTTTTACTCATCATTTTCAACTATGTCAGCATCCTCTACTGGATATTATTTTGCATTGAGGTTGATTTATTATAATACAATATTCCTTACTGTATTGAATGAGTTGTGATATGTTTGACTATGGATGTGTTATTTTTATACCATTCATGGTTTATGGAGAAAGTATTGACATTTCATATTCTAGTTTTAATACGAATGTTTATGTTATGTTTAAACCTGTTCATATGAGGAATGCATTGGACTTAATAAGTGATGGGTGGAGCCCGCTATAGCTCCTAGATGCATCGGTAGGTCTCATGAGACAAACTAGTGTCTTGGCATGAGGCCTTGGCAAAAATTTTATTTGTAGTCTTGGAACGAGGCCTTGGCTACGTGGTTATGATAGTCTGGAATTATGCATTCCATCATTATGAAAGTGGTTGTTGATATTGCATGTGATTATTCAATTAGTGGAATATCCATGTGAATAAGTAAATGGAATTATTTAATTTCATTTTTTCCATATTATTCTAAAGTTCAAGTTTAAAAGTCTTTTGTTTTTGTTATACATTGCCTTAAATGTTTATGTTTATTTATGAAAGTTTCCGCTGTATTATTATCCTTACTGAGCATCTGAGCTCACCCCTTTCTATGTTTTATTTTCCCCAGGATTCCAAGAAGTGTATTGTGATTGATATGCAGGGTTAAGATAAGGGAATAATGGCATTCATAAAGGATTATTTATTTTGTTTTGTATGTTATGAAGTGTAATGTAACATTCATGTATGTAATATATTTTCCAAGACTGCTAAACTAATCGGTCCTTTGGGGCTTGATTCCTTGTAATCATGCCAATGTATTAAAATAATGCACTAACTATGGGTAACTGGGGTCGGGGAATTACAGTTGGTATCAGAGGTAGTTTAACAATAACCTTGGAAACTAGATTTAGATAAACTATGATTAGCACACATTACCCTAAGATATACTTTGAGGATTAGTATAGAAGAAATTTCTAAAATTTTGGTAATGTAGAGATTTTGTGAGTTTTCCAAGCAAATACATCCCTGTCTAGATACGAGCAGGTAGAGGTGGCTCTGGCATAGATGTACCTAGGGGTAAAACCTGAAAACACCGCTTTGAGCTAGACTCGAATGGGAACTTGTGCACGACAACGGGCCTTGCTGCACTCTTGGTTATGACACTCCCGGGGGATATGCTTAGGATAATTCTCATTTTCTTTACAAACCACTATAAAGGGTTTATGAGTATATATCTCCTCAAGAATTTTTTTTGTGATTATGGATTATATCCATAAATTGTTCAATTTACGTTAGGTATTTTACATGTTTGTAATTATGAATTTTGATTCATAAACTGACCTAGTGTATGCCATTGTATAGAAATGGCGCCCAGTAGAAGGAATGAGAACTCCAACAATACGCATGATCCAAAGAGTATGAAGGATCATATCTTTCATGGTCTTAAGCCAGAATTTAGAAGGGAAATAGTCTCCGACGTATTATCATCATATGGAGAAATAGTATCATGTGTGGATAATATAAGTAAAGAGTTCTTGGAGTCCTATGGATTCGAAGGGAAGCCAAAGAAGAAAAGGATGGTAGAGAGAAGGACAGATAAAGGGAAGAAGGGAAAGAAGGATTTTCCAATATGTGATAAATGTGGAATAAATCACCTTGGAAAATGCTTGAAGGGAATGGGAGTTTGTTATAAGTGTGGAGAAAAAGGACACCAAGTACGTGATTGCAAGGGTAAAAAAAGTTTTCAAATGTACAATGCTTCATATGCAAGGAGTTGGGACACTACGTAAACCAATGTCCAAATCATCAGAGTATGCACCAAATGATGCTATTGGATAATAATAAAGTTATGATACTACCACAGATGAAGAGCAATGACTAGTGTTCTTATGTTGTTATTATAGACTTATTTTATTTGAGTGTTGTATCAACAGTATACTGGTTACATGATTTATGGAGATAAATAAGGATTGTACTGCAGTACTATTTTACTGAGGATTTGAGATTATATGGTTCTATGAAAAGTGACTTAATATTAATCTACACTTTTTTGAAAATACATGGTTGAAGGAAAGGTAATCCTTAATATGGTCCCGATAATGAGGTAGTGATTTTGGAATAAGAGATGGTTGATTTGAATAAATTATATTGGATATTCTTGACTACCTTGAAACTGATTAATGATTTGTCATTGTTGGAGTTTACAAATTTTTTTGGATAGAAGGAGTATATCCAGTATTCTATAAAGAATAAGGGAGCATGAATGTAATCAATAAGGTTTTATGGTAATTCATAATGTTACCATGTTTCAAAATAATACGTGATGAAGGTATTCACATGTTATTACATGAAAAAAAGGATCTTCATTGTGTTTAACTTCCTTATAAATTTTGGACTATGAGTTTGGATAGTATTATTTTGGATAATTTTAAAGGTTGGAATTGATTAAGTTTGAAAGGTTATTTTTGTATTTTTTATAAAAGGACAACACACAGACCATGTGACAACCCGTCGTGTCGGACAAAGCAGCGGGAATCGAACCCATAACCATAGTGCGATTGAGATTTATCGCCTACCACTAGACTAAATGAAGTACCTGGATTGTATAATGTAGTTTCTTTTTTAAAGGGTCTGATATGTGAATTATAAATTCATTATATTTGGAACCCCATACGATTAGGATAAATAGAGTATTTTTGAGTTGTATTCTGTTTTGGAGTGAAAGATGAGTTTGTGGTAGAGATTTATTAATGGATAAAACTCTAATTATAAAGTAAGTATATCTCCTTATGATTTTATCCAATCTCATAAATAAATTTTTTAACATTAAGAAAAGGAACTTAGAACAAAAACATTGTCCTAGATAGTACCTTAGATCATCACAAATTTATGGCTTTGTGATTGTTGGCATTTTCATAGCCATGTCCTCTACCACTCTCCATCGGATATTGATGGTTAGATTTCTATTCCATATCCATGTTTTACTACATGGAACCCTAGTATGTGTTATTTTCAGTAACCTTCATACTTACCACTCTTTATTTTAAATAGAGGCCTCATTAATCCATTTTTCGATGTGGGATTTCAACTATGATATTTTGAAATGTCAACCCCAAGTTTCCAATACCGAGCATAAATTTCGAGGACGCAATTTATTGAAGGAGGGGAGAATGTAACACCCCAATCTTCCACGATATGATTCTCTTTGAATAATACAGTAGCGTGTGTGGTACGTAACTTCAAGATTCTAACACACCGCGACCAATCAAAGTAACCGTTATGAATAGTAATACATACTTTTTGAAATTTTATAAATTTTATCTTCCAAAATGGACTTCATTTTTGGATTCTGAATATCGAAATTATCTTAGGGTGAAATTTTGGTACTTTTCGGATAACTTTAATATTTTGATGAACAGTGAAAATTACTAAATTTTAATTAAAAATAGCCTTTTTAATCAAAATAATTAATAGGGATAAATCTTGAATTTGAGTGGTTTTAAAGTATATTTAGAATATATTTTTACCATTTAATACAATTTTGGTAATTGGACATAATTTCACATTTAAACCAGATATAAACAATTATCAATCTTTTGATAGTTATTATTTTTTAAAAACATGCTTTTTGTTTTGACAACGGGAATTAATTTTAAATTAAATTCTGCCACTTCTATGTTTTGAATTTGGAAAAATGGATTCCATATTTGGAATCAGGATTTCCAAATTGTGTAAATAGGTAACTTTTATTTTTAGACATTTTGAATAATTACTTCGGTAAATATTTTATTTACCATGGTTAAAGGGTAAATCTGGTAAATAAAGGTAAAAAATAATATTATAATAATAATAAATTACCCTAAAACATGTCCTAACCTTATTGGTGGATACATGTCCGACCATGGGTATCTTTTGGTCGATTTTGGGACCCCATGGAGCCACTTGTAGGTGATAGGGACACTTTATATTAATTAAGTTAAAGTAAATACAAAAATGACATAAGCTTATATCTTTTAGAAAAAAAATTTTTATATAGGGTTATATATGTTATATTTTCGATTATAAATATTAATTATAAAGATAAAAATATTTCCTACATAATGGTATTTTATTTATAATTTTTAGACATTTAAAAATTAAAAATATATATGACACAATAATGATGCAGTATGTTCCTTATTAAAGAAAGAATCAAATAATTGTTATTATAAATGTTAAAATAAATATAATTTGAAAGTTTTGATGACATAAATAAATTTTATTGGTTAATATGACATGTTAGGATTGCATAAATGATTTTTTTTTGAATTAATAAAGTTTTTAATACTTTAACAAAAATCAATTATTGAGTAGTGTCAAAATTGACATAAATGAGTTTTTAAAACAATTATTATATTATTAATTTATATTCTATTCCTAAAAATCTAAGGTTCTGAAAAAGGACTTATATCATTATTGGTGTATCATTAAAGGAAAACTTTGGAGTCTCTTGGATGTATATAGTAATTTTATTAACTATATAATATAAAAATACAAAGTGACATGGTAAGTGTCAAACTAATTAACTAAGAGTTAAAACTAAACGATAAGGTTAATATAATTACCCAAACCTGTCTAAAATCTATTGGTTGAAAGGATTTCGACCCATAACCACCTTAGACTTTTAATAATCCACTTTGGATCCATTATAAACTGAATATGATTTTATTATAAAATAATACTTTAAGTTTTTTATAAAGAGTCCCTCACCCCTCTTATAAAAGGGAACTCCCCCTTATCATTAATTCACACATTCATAGCCATTTGGATCAGCCAAACTCTGCCCAAATATCCTCCCAACTTCCCTAATTTCATCCTAGAGGCCTTATTTTGATCATAAATCCAATCTAAGGATCCCTTTTGATCAAATCAAAAGGAAGAACCCGAAGAAGAGGTAACGTCTTCACCACCCTCTTTAAAGTTCCTTTCTTCATCAACTTATTCTTTCCTTGTTATTTCCATTATAAAATAATAACTACAGTATATTCTATATACTGTTATGTTATTATAATTATGGAACAAACAAATTCATTATTCTATCTATCCCTTGAATGACATGTCACCATACGTGCGTACATACAGCCTACCGTCTCCACGTTGTGATGTAATTGTTATTCAATATATTATTATTTAGATGGGTATAATAATGATTTATAATTCATGTAAATAATAAATATAACATGATAATTATTCTTTCTATATGATATACCATCCAATTATATATTATTTTAATATCAAAATAATGATATTTTTGCTCATGTCTACGTATGGATTACCGTCTCCACGACGCGATGAGAGTCATTTCCAAGTTCACCATTCATCGAAGATTATAAATATATATATATTACTAATGAGTATGTAATATATGAAATAATAATTCTACTGGAGATATATATATTTATATATATAATTATTTATTTACTTACATATATCTTATTCACTTACTTCCGTTCAATACTATATGAAAACGGAAACAGCGTTTATGCGTACGTACGGACTACCGTCTCCATAAATGGTGCTTTCCATTTCATATATGTGTCTATTATACATATTTATATTCTAAATATATATGATATATAAATCATGTTTTATATTCTGGAAGTATTTAAATCATGATCTATGTGATACAATCAGGAGTAACAAGTTAAAACACGCATGATAAAGAAAGCGATTATTACCCGAAATATTAATATACCATGGAAATTATTATTAATTGGGTAGTATAAAGTCATAACTGAATAATGTATGATATCATAAATATTAATATAGTTATGGTATAATTTAATAACATACTATAGTCTTCATATAAGAGGTTAAACGTACCCTCGACTAAAGGAAAGTGCAAGGTAAGGGGTTTTCATCTCACTCCTTATTCCCGTGAGATTCATGCCATATTGCCACTATTACCTTTTGTGTGGTGTATGTACTGCCTATAATTTTATTCTTTGTGTAATAAACTTTAATTTATGTGTATTTACATATTCATTGTATGATAACTCTTTCATGGGTTGTATGTTTCGTAAGTTACCAAATTGGTAAGGGTTAATTCCTCAATCTCATTATTATCCAAGATTGTTTATGTGTAAGTATTTACTGGGAAATTTTTATCATCCATGTCCATTTTTCATAAAAATGATTTCAAAATGAAGATTTTAAGGATTTTGAAATGTACTCTTTATCAAGATCATAATTTCAAATGTTTTAAATATTTGTCTTTCTAAATCTTTTTAATTAATGTCCATGTTTTCAAAATGATTTTAAGGATTTATTAATATGGATATGAATGTTTTGAAATGATAATTCTTTTCAAAAGTTTCAAAGTGGTATGGAACACTTTGATTCAAAAATATCTTTTAAATTACTTCCTTTATAAATGTGTAACTTTTAAATGATTTTACAAAAAAGGATATTTCTCTCAAAAAGTTTCACTCATCATTTCCAACTATGTCAGCATCCTCTACTGGATATTATTTTGGATTGAGGTTGATTTATTATAATACAATATTAATTACTGTATTGAATGAGTTATGATATGTTTGACTGTGGATGTGTTATTTTTATACCATTCATGGTTTATGGAGAAAGTATTGACATTTCGTATTTTAGTTTTAATACGAATGTTTATGTTATGTTTAAACCTGTTCATATGAGGAATGCATTGGACTTAATAAGTGATGGGTGGAGCTCACTATATCTCCTCGATGCATGGGTAGGTCTCATGAGACAAACTAGTGTCTTGGCACAAGGCCTTGATAGAAATTTTATTTGTAGTCTTGGCACGAGGCCTTGGCTACGTGGTTATGATAGTCCGACATTATGCATTCCATCATTTTGAAAGTGGTTATTAATATTGCATGTGATTATTCAATTAGTGTAATATCCATGTGAATAAGTAAATGACATTATTTCATTTCATTTTTTCCATATTATTTTGAAGTTCAAGTTTAAAAGGCTTTTGTTTTAGTTATACATTTCCTTAAATGTTTATGTTTATTTATGAATGTTTCTGCTGTATTATTATCCTTACTGAGCATCTGAGCTCACCCCTTTTTATGTTTTATTTTTCCCGGGATTCCAAGAAGTGTATTGTGATTGATATGCAGGGTTAATACAAGGGAATAATGGCGTTCATAAAGGATTATTTATGTTGTTTTATATGTTATGAAGTGTAATGTAACATTCATGTATGTAATATATTTTCCAAGACTGCTAAACTGATCGGTCCTTCGGGACATTATTCCTTGTAGTCATGACAATGTATTAAAATAATGCACCGAATCTGGGTAACTGGGGTCGGGGCATTATGTCTGTGCAATTTCTGAGCTACTGCCCATAAAAACCCATAATACACGGCGTGTACTTTTGACTACATGCCATGTAGTTTTCAGGCCGTGTCACTGACCGTGTGAGCAGAAACATGGTGTCGTGAGAATAACTTCAGGAACCCACCGTGTACGGTAGGTACACTCCGTGTAGTTCGGAGCCGTGTACCCGACCGTGTCACTAATTACACAGGTTAGGGAAGCTCGAGTAGAACACGCCGTGTTATAAAGGAACATGCCGTGTAGTCCCGTCCAGGTACCCCGCCGTGTCACGAACAACACGGGTTGGCGTCACCTTCTCTTAGACACACCATGTTGTTTTTGGAACATGATGTGTAGTCTTGATCAGGTACCCAACCGTGTCACGAACAACACGGGACGGTGTCACCTTCACCTATACTCGCCGTGTTTGTTCGGAACATGCCGTGTAAGGTCCAGCATTGTAGACGGCCGTGTATTTAATAACACGGGCTGCCGAAGCCTTGTCTAGTACACGCCGTGTTTGTTCAGAACATGCCGTGTAGTCTCGGGATAAGTTGGACCATGTGGGTTAGCCGTGTAAGGATACTCGGGCAGGGGAATAGTTTTCAAGTACATGCCTTATGTTGGGTCAACACGCCGTGTAGTTTGAGGTGTTACACGACCTATAGGGCAGGGGTACACGCCCATGTCAGTGGCTTAAGAAGACACGCCGTGTAGTTTTATACACGCCGTGTAGTCATGTTTTGTAAACTTGTGTGTTTTCTTTCCCTTGTTCCCGTTTTGTACTCTTGTGTTTCCTGTCCTTGTTTTCTAATCTAAGGTGTGATTTTGATCTTTCAGAGATATGCCTCTGAGACGCCCTCCGGTTGTACGTCTGTCATCAGGCAGTGATCAGACGCCAAATATGGCTGATCAAAGACTTCCTACCGACCCTCCAGTTGAGCCAGCCTTGGCACCGGCTGTCATACCAGTTGCGGGTGCTGATGCACAGTTCAGGGAAGGTTTTCTGAGGATGATGCAGACCTTTCAGGGAGAACCACCTCCTTCCATGACTATGGAAGACTTGACGCGGGTTTTCTAGCAGCAGCATCCTCCTACGTTCTCGGGGGAAGGAGGACCTCAGGCTGTAGAGTCATGGCTAGAATCCATGGTGACTATCTTTGAGAATCTGGAGACGCCTCCAGAGAAACTTATTCTACAATAATTATATCACAATACTAATTATAAAAGGTTTAGTGTCTTTGAGGACTATCTATATAAGAAACTTATTCTCAAATACTTATGAACATTCTTCCATAATTGAGCTACACTAGACTACCTTATAGACTTCTCATAAGTTATAATCATCTTCATAACCAAGGGAATGAAAATATAAGAAAGGGATGAGCTCAAATGCCCAGTAAGGGAAAAAATTATCAACATTTCATCAAAGAGTTAGATCATAAGCATATGATAAAACATGATCATGGATAAATATCTTAAAGAACATGGAATTATAGTATTTTCCCATGAGTCATGATAAAAGGACATGTAAGAACAAACATATACCATAGAAAATGAGTGAAAAATCATGAGATAATAAACATGACCCATGAATCATAATCATAGGCATATGGAATGGAAAAGTAATATCCCTTGATACATATAATAAAAAAGAACTTTGGAATAAACATAAGAACATGGTATCATCATATTTTGAGCATATCCAAGAAGGGCCACACTTTATGTTGTGAGCGTAATCTAAGAAGCCACAACCTTAAATTTGTGAGAATATCCAATAAGGTTATGTTGCATTATCTCATGCGATATAAAAAATCAACCAATGCATTGTATGGTGATATAAGACCCCACCCATCATCATCCATACACATGTGTGGTATAAGATATCAATTATTCAACATATCATGAAAACCCATGGGAAGAAAATGGATTTCATATCATTTCTAAATGGTTTCCCATAACATGATATAAAAAATAAACTGATTGATACCAAAATTTCAATCACACAAAATGTGTATTTCATCAAATCATTTAGAAGGTGATTTATAAAACTTAACTCTATAAGAGTTATATGGAAGAAAAACCACGAAATGGATCTTTTAGAAACCATTTCTTAACATTTTCATATAGAGATAAAATTATGAATCATTTTTAAAAATCACTTTCAAGTGGTAACATGAAAACCTTTAAAAAAAAGTTTAAAATAAATCCAAATAAATGAGTCTTGAAAAAGATATAAATATTTTACATAGGAAATATGGAGCAAAAGATAAAAATATGAACTTGAAAGGGAAATTGTTTTTAATATTTTAAAAATACTTTTATTGAAACCCACATCATAAAGATAGTGAAAAATCATTCATTTGAAAAGCGATAAAGATAAATTTTAATATTAACATAAATAAATCATATTTTTATTTCAAAAAAATATTTGGATAACATTAACAAGGAGAGTAAATATGGATATTGAAGAAAAATAAACCATTTAGAAAAAATGTGAACTATTCTTAACATCATCATCTTTTATAAATAAAGAAGTTAATAAATAAAATTACCCATAAAATGAGTAAAGGAATTATAATATCATCATAGATTATAAGAAAACCATTTTTAATAACCATAATCAAGAAGGAATCATTATGACTCAATAAATGAAGCTGATTCAAGAAAACCCATTACCTTAATTCCTGACTTCCACTAAAGTGACCCTTAAATATGAAATCAGTGATGAGCATGTTTCAGTGATTTTTAATGAATAGACATTGGTATCTTAGTTAATGAGTTTAATACTAATGTTACCATTCCAAAATAAAAAAAATCATTATTTACTTATTTATATCATATATGATTAGTAATTAAGTTTGAATAATGATACATGATATTATTTTATTGCATTGTTCAAGTAGGTGGTCAAACCAATCCAAACATAAACATACCATAATTAATGAATGAGTATGGTTATGAAAGTGGTTTCTTTTAAAATAACATAATTATTATAAATTAATAATGATATTATTTAGACATTTTAAGATGGTGAATTATATTTTAATATATTTTAATAATAATATATAAACTAGATGAAAAATGTGATACGTTATTTCTTGGAGGCGGTAGTCCGCACAAACGCACAAATGACTTTTTCGTTTTTCTTAATGGAAAAGGGGAAAGGTGGTTAATGGTTATTACCACAATATAAAAAAATTCATTATATTATAAATACTGAAATAATCATATAATATTATGGAAATTAGATTTGAAATGGAAATATATAAAAAAACAATGTTAGATAAAAGTTAGTACTTACATTGAAAAATTCAAGTATTTCCTTGGTGGAATCCTTATAAAAGGAGAGATTAAGATAAATTCTTAAGAGAAAAATATAAAGGAAGTGGAAAAGGGTTATAGGGGAAAGAAAAAGGGTTGAGTTTCAAGAGGAAAATGAAATTTAGAGTGGTATTGAAGGGGTAGTGGGAGGCCACATTTATAAGTGGTGAGAACAAACATTTTTTTAAATATTTCATCTTAATATAAAGATAGAACATGTTTCACATGTTAAGAACACTAAAAATTGGAAAATAATTGAGTGGAGATAAGGTTTTGTCAGGAAATACCTCAAAAAATCAATTATAAATATGTTTTTAACATGTTAGGCCTTTTACCCATTTGGTAAACCCTTTTTACCCTTTTGGATTTTACCGCAGTAACTTGTTTTACCTAAGTAATTCATTTTTATGCCAAAAAATAAAATGGTACTTATTATATAATATGGACCACCTAATTCCAAATTTAAAACCCTTTTTATTAGATTCACTTTCTAAAAGTGATAACAATTAATTTTTAAAATAATAAATGTATAATGTATTAAAACGATTTTAAGTTAAAATATCAAACATAGTTTCGTAACCCTAAGTCAATATTTTTAAATTTAAAATGTATCTTATAAAATAAATATTTTGCATGGAAATGGTTTCATAAATATCCAATTCATACTTATTTAATAATAATCTCATAAAATTCATAGTATTTATGAAAACAAATTTTTTATCTATAAACCTAAAAATCAATATTTTTAGAAAAAATCCCCAATTTTTTCATAAGATAATATTATCAAGATGAATCTTGAAATGATGTACATTTTATTAAATTCATGTTCTGAAATTTAGGTATTTAACTTGTAAATAAAATCATAAAATATAACAAAAAACTGTTTTTATAGGAAAATAACTTTTTAAAATACTAGTTATTCTTATTCTTAATTTCTATAAAACAATAATAAAACTAGCATTAACCAATCGATATTATATTTTATTAACACAATCATTTAAAAAGATTGTACTTAATTTTCTTTAATAAAAAGTACAACACATAAAAAAGATAACTTTTAGTAAAATAGAATTTTAAGCACAAAATGAGCCAAGTATTTTAAAAAAAAATGACCTTTATATATATATATATATGTATATTTCATAATTTGATCACTCTTATTTATATGTAATAATTCGATGGCTAGGTTTTAATAATCATATTTTATTTTAACATATCAAGGTTTTTTTTAGTTTAGTGTTGCATATAGAACAATCTATTAACATAATATTTATTTAAGGAAAATGCATAGTGAAATTTTGGGTCGTTGCATTCTCCCCTTCAAATAAATTATATCTTTACAATTTTAATTATTCTTAACTAATTAAATAGTTAAGGGTTTCTATAAGATAAACATGACTTTGCATTTAATTCCTAACGAGGTTTCATCCTCACAATCCTTGGTATGACTCGTAAACTCATCTTTTCCCACATAATAAGAAAGATACTGTTTTAAGGTATTTATATATTGCTTTTATTTTTTAGTTAATTCTTTTTATTTTACATTATTTATAATTATTGTTAATTAGCGACAATAAAATTAAATTAGAATTAGATAGTTTTATTTTGCATTATTTATTTTTACAAATATGTTATTTCATCAAGATTTATTTTTTTATTTAAAAGTAAGTAGTACTAATTTGTAATAATCTGGTTCAACTATCATTAGTTAACAATAATTACGTGTAATTAGTATTAATTATTATTAATTAGTAAAAATTAGTATTAATTATTATTAATTAGTAGTAATTAGTGTTAATTAGAAATAACTAGTAGTAAATAGTACTAAATTGTAATAATTAGCACTAATTAGTAATAATTAGCGGTAATTAGGAATAATTAGTGCTAATTAGTAGTAATTAGCTATAATTAGTAGTAATTAGCAGTAATTAGTAGTAATTAGTAATAATTAGTGGTATTTAGTAAAAATTAGTGGTAATTAGTAATAAATAGTAATAATGAGTAATAAATATTAGTAATTAGTAATAATTAGTAATAATTAGCAATAACTAGTAATAATTAGTAATAATTAGCGTTAATTAGTATTAATTAGCAGTAATTAGTAATAATTAGCCATAATTTGTAATAATTAGTGGTAATTTGTAATAATTAGTGGTAATTAGTAATAATTAGAGGTAATTAGCAATAATTATCCATAATTAGTAATAAATAGCAGTAATTAGTAAAAAATAGGAATAAATAATAATAAATAGCAATAATTAGTAATAAATTGTAATAAATAGTACTAATTATTAATAAATAGTAATAATTAGTAATAAATAATAATAATTAGCGATAAATAGTAATAATTAATAATAATTATTAATAAATAGTAATAAATAGTAATAATTAGCGGCAATTAGTAGTAATTAGTAATAATTAGTAATAATTAGTGGTAACTAGTAATAATTAGCTGTAATTAGTAACGATTAGCGGTAATTAGTAATAATTAGCGGTAATTTGCAATAAATAGTTATAATAGTAATAATTAGCAATGAATATTGATAAATAGTAATAAATATTAACAATTAGTAATAAGTAGCTGTAATTAGTAATAATTAACGTTAATTAGTAATAATTAGTGGTAATTAGTAATAATTTGCAGTAATTAGTAATAAATAGTAGTAATTAGAAATAAATAGGAATAAATAGTAATAAATAGTAATAAATAGTAATAAATAGTAATAAATAGTAATAAATAAGAATAAATAAGAATAAATAATAATAATTATTAATAAATTGCAATAAATAGTAATAACTAGTAATAATTAGCGGTAAATTGTAATAATTATTAATAAATAGTAATAAATAGTAATAAATAGTAATAATTTGTGGTAATTAGTAATAATTAGTAACGATTAGTAATAATTTTTAATAATTTTTAATAATTATTAATAATTAGTAGTAATTAGTAATAATTAGCGGCAATAATAAATAGTAATAAATAGTAATAAATAATAATAATTAGTAACAAATATTAATAAACAGTAATAAATATTAATAAATATTAATAAATATTAATAAATATTAATAAATATTAATAAATAGTAATAATTAGCGATAATTAGTAATAATTAGTAGTAATTAGTAATAATTAATGGTAATTAGTTATAATTAGCAGTAATTAGTAAAAATTTGTAATAAATAGTAATAAATTGTAATTAATAGTAATAAATAGTAATAATTAGTAATAAATATTAATAAATAGTAATAAATATTAATAAATAGTAATAAATATAACAATTAGTAATAATTAGTAATAATTAGTGGTAATTAGTAATAATTAGCGGTAATTAGCAATAATTAGTGGTAATTAGTAATAAATAGTAATAAATAGCAACAAATAGTAATAAATAGTAATAAATAGTAATAAATAGTAATAATAAGTAATAATTAGTAATAAATATTACTAAATAATAATAAATATTAATAAATAGTAATAATTAGTAATAATTAGCGGTAATTAGTAATAATTAGGGGTAATTAGTAATAATTAGCGATAATTAGTAATAAATAGTAATAAATAGTTATAAATAGTAATAAATAATTGTAATTAGTAATACATAGTAATAATTAGCGCTAAATAGTAATAGTTAGCGGTAAATAGTAATAATTGGTGGTAAATAGTAATAATTAGCAATAAATGGTAATAATTAGTAAAAAATAGTAAAAAATAGTAATAATTAGTGATAATTAGTAATATTTAGTAATATTTAGTAATAAATAGTAATAAATAGTAATAATTAGTAATAATTAGTACTAATTAGTAATAAATAGTGATAATTAGTAATAAATAACGGTAATTAGTTATAAATAGTGGTAATTAGTAATAATTTGGAATAAATAGCGGTAATTAGTAATAATTAGTTATAAATTGTAATAATTAGTAATAAATTGTAATTATTAGTAATAAATTATAATAATTAATAATAAATTGTAATAATTAGTAATAAATTTTAATAATTAGTAATAAATCATAATAAATTGTAATAAATTGGAATAAATTATAATAATTATTAATAATTAGTAATAATTAGTAATAATTAGTAATAATTATAAATACTTGGGAATAATTTAATTTTTTTTTCTTTTTTTAGTTCGTGTTTTTCTTATATTAAATTAATCATAAAAAACTAATTATTTTATACTTTTTAGAGAAATATAGAATAAGAAAGTCAGAAATAATCATTATTAGATGATCTCACTTAGAAAAATAAACACAAGAATCCAAATGGTTCTGATATAGTTCATGTATATATTGAGGGTGTTGAAACTTTATTATCATTTGCATAATCAAAACCAAAATTTGTTTCAGAAGGGATAATTAAGCGTCCATGTAAAAAATGTGGTCTGAGAACGTTTGACACATTTGAAAACATTAGGGGTTATCTATTGCATTTTGGTTTTTAAGCAGATTAGGTTTTTTAATATCAACATGGTGAACACAATTCTAGAAAAGATACTAATAATTTGGTTCCATATCCATCATGGTTTCAAAATTTAGTATATGATGTGGTAGGTCCGTCTTTTCAAAAAACTAAAACTCAAGATGATATTGATTTAACTTTTGAGTTGGAACCATCTTGATTTTATGATTTGTTGAGGTCTGCGGAGGGGGCCTTATATCCTGGTTGCAAGATAAGAAAATTTGAAGCGGTTGTAAAATTTATAGCTATTAAATCAGATAATGGAATGTCAAATAGTTATTTTGATCAGATATTCTCTTTGGTTAAAACACTATTGCCTAAAAGAAATGTGTTGCCTATAAATTTTATAAGATAAAGAGGCTGGTTCATAATCTAGATCTTGGTTATCAAAAGATTCATGCATGTTCAAATGATTGCATCTTATATTATGATGAAAAAGAGTCATTGGATATTTGTCCTACATGTGGAAAATTGAGGTATAAAGAGGCTCAACTAGGGAAGTATGGATTAATTCCTATAAAATAGTTGAGGTATTTCCTACTTACACCTATATTGGAACATTTATTTATATCTTAAAACACAACTTCATTGATTTCATGGCACAAAACCAATATTTCAACCGGTAAAATCTCAAATCATTCCTCTGATGATGATTCATGGAGTCATTTTGACCAATAACATCCATATTTTTCTTCAAAAGCCTGAAATGTGTGATTGAGTCTTTCTATGGATGGTTTTTGTCTATTTGGTTCTTACAGAGGTTAATATTCTTATTAGCCTGTCTTATAACTTCGTACAATTTACTTCCTTGGATATTGATGAATGAGACATATATATTTTTGACCTTATTAATTCCAGGACATCCAAAAAACAATATTGATGTTTATTTGAAGCCATTGATTGAGGAGTTAAATTTATTGTGGAGTAATGGTGTCAGTACATATGATGTTGCTGTGAAAAAAAAAAATTCATACTGAAATCTACATTGATGTGGACAATTAGTGACTTCCCAGCATATGACATGTTATCTGGCTGGAGTACACATGTTCCAAAATCATATCCATACTATATGATAGACAAAAAAGTATTTATGCTCATCAATAGAAGATAACCTTGTTTTTTTAACTGTCATTGCATATTCCTTCCAACCGGTCATCCTTTTCGAAGGAACATATATCATTTTAGAAAATGAAAAATTAAAAGAGATGGACCTATAAAAATGATATTAGGTATGGAGTTAAAATAATTTATCTCTTCATTAACTTCCATTACTTTTGGACCAATCATAAACTAATAGAAAATTGATGGCTTTGGGAAATAATATAATTGTATAAAACAGAGTTTTTTTTGGGTATGCCATATTGGTCTGATTTTTTGATCAGTCACATGTTGGATGTCATGCATATTGATAAGAACTATTTTGATAATATATTTTATACAGTTTTGGGTACACCAAGTAAGATCAAAGATAACTTAAAGACATGATTAGATCTTTCCCAAATTTGTAGGCAACCAAAACTTGAATTGTTTGAAAATGTTAGATCATAGAAGTTAATGAATCCAAAAGTAGCTTATACAATTTCCAAAGAAAATCGATTATTATTTTTTTTAGTGTATTTTAGATTTGAGACTTCCAAATGGTTATGTTTCCAATTTGGGAAGATGTGTCAGAAATGGTCATATTATAGGATTAAAAAGTCATGATTGTTATGTTATAATGGAAATAATTATATCGATTGGATTAAGAGTTTTGATGAATTTTATGATTTGGGATGTACTAACAAACATATCATATTTTTATGAGATATTTGTTCGCCGACAACAGATTACGATTCACTAAGTAGACTGAAATAAAATGTTGTTTTAATTTTTTGTAAACTGGAAAAAATATTCCCACCAGCTATCTTTGTCTCAATGAATTATTTGATATTACATTTTCTACATAAAGAAAAATGTGGAGGACCAGAACAATTCTGATGGATGTACCCATTCAAGAGATGCATGTAGAAATTGAAGAAAAAAGTACGTAACAAAGCATCGATTGAAGGATCAAATGAAGAAACTTATTTTTAAGAATAAATTTGTTTTTTCTACTCTCATTACTTTCTATCTAAATATCCATCAAAAAACAAATGCATGGGATATAATAAGGGAAATGTTTATGATGAAATAAAAAAATCAATTATCAGTTTTTAATTAGTCTGAACTTGGCTTTTGTGGAGTTCATGAGCGATGTATTTATGATGATGAACATCACAGAGCTCATACATATGTTTTGTTGAATTGTGAAAAAATGACAGTATTTGTACTATGAGTGCTACTATCACTTATTCTATAATATTTTTTATAATAAATTAATATTATTTTATTTTTAGGTTATATGATAATCATATCAAGAAATAGTTTCCACAAATTACAGCAGCTCCTCTTAAAGAATGTTGACAGAATTATTTTTCCTACCAGTTTAAAAAACTAGTAAAATTAATTATTTATAGTTTAACATATAAAATCAATTTATTACTTGTTATATTTATATTTTTTTAAAAAAATTCAGGTATCTCAACATGCTGATAAAATTGATAATCGATTATGTGTATTGAGTAACCCACCATCCAAAATGGTTAAATCCTTTAATTTATATGTGATGAATATTTTTTGATTTCATACATATGTATATGAGGAATAAAAAAACAATTAATAGTGGTGTTTTCTTGAGAGGATCTCATCATAGAGAAGTTGAAGTTGACTTTTATGGTATGATGGAAGAAATAATTGAACTATGTTATCTAGGATTGAATTACATAACAATGTTTAAATGTTAGTGGTTGGATACTAAGACAGACTTGTGTGTTCATTTGAGCTATGGAATTATTGATATTAAATATAAAAGACTTATTATAGTAAATGATCCATTTTTATTAGCTCATCAGGCACATCAAATTTATTATGAAAATTATTGTGCTACTTAAAGAGAGTTAGGTGATTGGTGGAGCATAATAAAAATGAAATCTCAGTAAAATTAGTTTATTTAAAGAGAATGTGGTTCTCCTGAAGTGCAAGGAATTGAAAATTTTCAATAGAATTCTCCAAATCCATATTTTCCATAAAGAAACACAAATATCAATGATGCTACCCCATAGTTAAGGTTCGATGGTGATGATGATGTTATTGGTGTAAAAAATGAATTTAAAATAACACGAGATGATGAAACTAAAACTTATATAAAAATTGATGATACTGAGGAGGAATATGAAGATATTGACACCATCGTATATGAAGATGAGGATGGAGATGCAGAATGAAATGGTTAAATTCTGATTATAACCATATATAATATATATATATATATATATATATATATAATAGTTGTTTCAACTATTTGCTAACAACAATAATTTTTTGTTTTAGATGGACCCGAATTTATTTCGCGAGTTAAAGGGGGATGATCTACCCAACGATAAGCATGTTTTTGGATCATCTGAACCTTATTCAACTAGAAATTCAATGACGACTCAGAGGGGTCGTGGTCTTGTGAGATTGATTATTATTGACCCTATCCCCGAGTGACGTCCACATCTTGGGTTCGATCCATGCATGTAGTGATGTGTTTACTTGTGTATTTTAGTTAATTTTTATTAATTATCATTAATTTATGTATATACTAATTGTTTGGTTATTTTTTCTTTATTTTCATAGATTTTTTCATATAGATATTGAATAGGGGAGTTCTATATTGTGAAATTATTTTTCTGAAGCATGAGTTAGATGGGATCAGATACCCATTGATGTTCAACACCACACGTTCGATCATTGGATGGTACGTAAATAAATAATATGTATTTTGAAATTTATTTAATTAATAACTTGATATTATTAATTTTTTGTATGGTTTATGGTATCCCATCAATGAGAGAATGCACGACTCTATCTGGAAGGCATGGGAGGGCTGTATGCGTGATCGTTGTCATCCGTTTTTATACAATTTGAGGAGGAAAACAATGAGGAAAGCAGGAGTCATAGAGTTTGATCAGTCTTGCTGTGCCCACCGACTTGATTACATTTTATCTCAAGTTTGGGATGAATTATTTTCACATTGGATGAGTGGTTATTTTCACAGGAGATCAACAGTAGGTCAACATAATAGGGGGGACAAGAGGTGACACATCAAGATGATAGTCATACATTCAGTACACATAGAGAACATATGGTAAATACCTTTTTTTAATTAATTTATATAACTTTAAATATAAAATGTTTATTTTATATTCATATAGGCAGTCAAATAGCCCGATATTATGGATTTTGATATTTATAGGAGGATGTACAACAATCTTATCACTGGAGAGATTAGAGGTGATCACCAACATTAGATTATGGTCAGTATAATTTCTTTTTGAGTTTTAAATTTAACTTCAAATAATATTTTAATTAATTTATTTTTAAATTGTAATTGAAGGAGTCATATGAGACCACGGCGTCTCAGACACATAATGAGAGTCCGGACGAGACCGATGATCAGATCAGTGCAACAAGATTTGATGAGGCAACATGGATGCATGTGACCCAGTATGCCTTCAAGAAAGGCTGAGATGTTGGTATCGACTCTCGACTGATGCATGAGAGTTATTATGGTATCACTGCGATGTCAGTATGCAACTCGAAAGGAGCTCGTGGATAGTTATTATCATTTTCTGCACAATATCAGGAGCAGCTGCGAGCTCAGGGTGAACTTATAGAGAGTATGCATAGGGAGCAGGAAGAACTCCATTGATAGCAACAACAATAGTTGGAGGAGATGCATTAATGGCAGCAGCAACAACACGAGCAGATGATGGATTACACACGACATATGACTCATGGGATAGGGATGGAGTTCCCTCCATCATCTCCTACAACTCCTCTAGCTCCTCCAGAAGACCCTCCCCCTCAGTGATGTATTTACTTTTTATGATAAAACATTTGAATGTAATTTTTTTGTAATATTATACATTTACATTTTTATATAGTGTGTTTTTTATATTGTTGAGAATAATGTGTTTTTAATTATTTCATTATTTATTTAATTTTTTAATATTTTATTACTTTAATATTTATTTAATTTATTATTTTATTAAAATTATTATTTTTTATTATTTTTATTATTATTATTTTGTTATTTTTATTTTTATTTTTTATGAATATTGAGATTTTTATTATTTTAATATTATCATTATTAATTTTATTAATATTATTTTTTAATAATAATAATAATATTATTTATTATTATATTATTAATATTATTTATATTAATATTATTATTTTTATTATTTTATTACTATTATTTTGTTGTCATTATTATTATTATTATTTTATTAATATTATTTTTTTATTATTATTAACATTATTTCATTAAATTGTAATTTTTTAAAGTTTTTTATGACGGGTAGGTTTTCTCGTTGCAATGTGTTTTCTTAAAAACTCGGAGAAATAATTTTCAACACCATTTTCTATAACGAGACATTTACGATAGGACCCCATCGTAAATAACTCAATTTCTATTAGCGATCCTTGTATTAATAGGTGGTCATGGGTTGATTTTTAGATCCAATTTTTATATCTTGGCAATTATCATGGCCTCTATGTCAAGAGAGACAATCGATGCCTAATATCACAGGAAATTTGACTAAATGAATGAGAATATGATTTTATAGGAAGCATATTCCTTTAAACATCTATTATAGAGGTGTTGTATACTTGGGATACAATAATCACACCACTAGAAGTTTTTGTAAATAACTCAACATCTAGTCATAAGGGTGGGGATTTTAGGTTTTTAGTAACCATTCTAGGTACAAAAGAGTAGGTTTAACAAGATATGAATACTACACTCACAATTACTGATTAGGTGATCAATTTTCCTCATTCCATATCATTTTTGGAACTCACTTAAGTAGTTGTGATAAGATTTCCCTTGTTTTCTTAACCTTACAAGTTGATGATACATATCATCCTTGTCGGCCCTTAGATTAAGTCATTAACTTAGATAATGTCCCAGTTCCCCATATTTAAAAAATTTAACTATTAGTGTAATCTCTAAAAAAACTCTATTTCCTTTCACCATATCCACTGAGCTTTGTACTTTTCCTCAATAACCAGTTTCTCTATTCCCTCCTTTTCCACAGATAAAACACCTCCAAATTCCTTTAAGACATTCCCCTTGGTGATTATTACCGAATTTTTTATATGAAGGAAATGAATCTTCTTTATTTCATCATCTTCATCACCTTAAATTTTATGAGACCTCATCCATCAATTTTTGGTGCGTTTCAAAAATCAAGCAAGTTTACATTATTAATCATAACTCATGATAGCTGATTTGGAATAATCATAATATTTATTACTCCAGCTCTTATCTTGATAGGTTTATCATTAATAAAATCTCCACATTTACCCTAACATCAATTTTTAACTTAATCCATTCAATATTTTTCCATTACTAAAACCAAAATAAATTAATCATGAGTTATAAACAATTAATATCATAAGAGAATTATTGTAAGATAATTTCATTACAAATTCAACCTTAAAATATCTTACTCTTCAAAATTATTACATTGTTTTTAAATTCAACATAAATCACTCTTGTTTCATTATAGGTTTCTTTTGGTTGGGTTCTCTTATGTTACTTTACATAATTCCTTAACATAACAAATCCATCATAACGGATTATAAAAAGAAATTGATTAACCAAAGAATATACCACAAAAGTTTCTTTCTAGGTGTTTCGTATTAGGCCCACTCATCATGAACCAAATCAAAGACTGAGTTGATACTAAACTAGCATTTTTCTGGATGATTACCCCTAGGTGAATCTGTGCCACAACCACATACAC
The DNA here is from genome assembly GCA_963277665.1 of Viscum album. NCBI lineage: Eukaryota > Viridiplantae > Streptophyta > Magnoliopsida > Santalales > Viscaceae > Viscum > Viscum album. The sequence continues at coordinate 1,805,439,475 of OY728148.1, read as the reverse complement.
TTGATAGTATCTGGATAGGGATAAAATTTCTAGGAGAACCACAAAATCTCTACTTTACCAAAATGTTGAGATGTTATCATATACTTAGACTTATCCCTAGAGTTTTTATTTAAGTTATCTCATCCTAGTCCCTAAATATTACTATAATAATCCTTAAAAATAAATAAAATAATCTTAAAAAACTAAACCCTAATCTGATACCAACTAAAATAACATAAGAAAAACATATAATTATTTTTCATTATTTCCATAAGATAAAAATTACAACTCATAAATCATCTCAAAATCCCAATAATGAAAGGTTTAGTTTCTTTGATCACTTGAAACATAAGTAAATTATTCTACAATACTTGTGAAGATTACTCTATAATTTAACCACGCTAGACACCCTTTGTAACACCCCAAGATTTCATAGTATGTTATTTCTTCAAAATAATTCAATAACTTGCACTACACGCAACACCGAGTTCAATCGCACCATGACTTACCAAACAAGCCGTTCAAAAGAGGTTATGAATAGTATTAAATAAATTTTAAACTTTATATAATCCTTATAATTTTAGAATCCATATTATGAGTTTCTTAGACATAATGTAAAAACAAATTCATTTTCAGTATTGCACTTTTATCAACTTTTAATAGTGAACCCTTTTTAAATACAATATTTTAAACTTTTTGACTAAATGGGGACGTCAAAAATTTAAAATGAAACATCCCAAGCTTCTACGGTACGCTTCTCTTTGAATAATGCGATAGCGTGTGTTGTACGCAACATCGAGTTCTAACACACCACAACCAATCAAACTAGCCGTTATGAATAGTAATACCTACTTTTTGAAATTATATATATTTTATATTTTAAAATGGACTTCATTTTTGGATTCGGAATATCTAAATTATCCTAAGTTGAATTTTTGGTATTTTTCTGAGAACTTCCAATTTTTATGAATAGTGAAAAATACTTAAAAACAACTTTTTTAATCAAAATAATTTATAGTGATAAATTATATTATTGAGTGGTTTTAAATCATAATTAAAATATATTTTTACCATTTTATCCAATGATGGTCATTAGAATTAATTTCACTTTGAAATTGGACATAAACAATTATCAATCTTTTGATATATATTGTTTCTTAAAAACACGCTATTTGTTGTGACAGCGGGAATTAATTATAAAATTAATCAATGAAACTTATATGTTTGGAATTTTTTAAAATAGACATCATTTTTGAATTCAGAATATCAATTATAGCTTAGGGTGAAATTTTGGCATTGTTCTGAAAAACTTCAATTTTTGATGAATAGTGAAACTACTAAGTGGTAGTTAAAAAACTGAATTTTTCATAAAACTTAATTTTACCGCTTCTGTGAATAGAATTTCGAAAATCCGAGAGACACGGTTAATATAAAGAAGTAAAATGTGGTTCAATGAGATGAAAATAATTTTTGGTGAATAGTAACTTTTTACTTTTATTTACCACGGTTAAAAGTAAAATAGGGTAATTAAGGGTAAAAATGATATTAATATTACCCTAACACATGTCATAATTCTATTGGACAAGTGTATCTCGACCAAAAACAACCTTAGGAATAAAATATTATCATTTAGGCCCACTTGGATTAGATTAGGACACTTATTATTATTTAATTCAAAGAAGAGTTAAAAGAGTTAAAATCAAAGTTTATTTACTAAAACATTTTTAATATAGGGTTATACATAAGATAAATTCGATTTTAAATATTCATTAGAAAGATAATAAGATTTCATACATAATTATATTTTATTTATAATTTTTAGACTTTAAATAAATTAATTTATTTATGACACAATGATGATGCAGTAATTACCATAATTGTGAAAAATTAAAATAATTGATATTATAAATTCCCAAATAAATATAATTTGAGACTTTTAATGAATTAAAATAATTTTATAGGATAATATGACATGTTAGTATTGATGTAATTAACTTTGGTCGAAGTAATAATTTTGTTATGAGTTTTACAAAAATCAATTATTGAATAGTTTCAAAATTGACATAAAAGAGTTTTTAAAACAAATATTATATTATTAATTGATATTAAATTCCTAAAAATCTAAGGTTCGGCCAAGATACTTATATCATGATAGGATAATCATTAATGGACCACTTGAGGGTCTCTTGGATGTATATAGTAAGTTTATTAACTATATATTATAAAAATACAAAGTGACATGGTAAATGTCAAACTAATTAACTAAGAGTTAAAACTAAAAGATAAGGTTAATATAGTAACAAAAACCTGTCTAAATTCTATTTGATGAATGGTTTTCAACCTATACCCACCTTAACCTTTTAATAATAAACTTTTGAGCCATTAGAAACCGAATATGAATTTATTATAAATTAATATTTCTAGCTTTTCCAAAGGTGCCCCTCACCCCTCTTATAAAAGGGCACTCGTCCTTCTCATTTCTTCACACCTTCAAAGCCTTTTGGTTTGGCCAAACTCTACCCACATACTCTCCCAAGTTCCCTCAATCAAACCTAGAGGCCTTAGTTTGATCAGAAAGCCAACCTAAGGAGCCCTTTTGATCAAATCAAAAGGAAGAACCCGAAGAAGAGGTAATGATTTCACCACCCTTTTCCAAGTTCCTTTCTTCTTCCACTTCTTCTTCCTTTTTTATTACCATTATAAAATAATAAATCCAGTATCATATATATACTGTGATGTTATTATAAATATGGTACAACCATATTCAGTATTCTATCCACCCTTTTAATAACATGTCACCATACGTGCGTATGTACGGATTACCGTCTCCACGTCGTGGTGTAATTGTTATTCAATATATTATTATTTGGATGGATATAATAATGATGTGTAACTCATGTAAATAATAAATATAACATGTTAATTATTCTGTATATATGATATAACATCCATTTATATATTATTTTAATATCAAAATACTGATATTGTCGCTCGTGCGTACGTACGGACTACCGTCTCCACGAACACGATGAGATTCATTCTCCATCGTATCCATTCAAGTATAATTATCATTTGATGATTAAAAAATAATGTTTAAGGACTTGATATCATTCTTCATATGAATAAGATACAACCTATCTATAACAAACACAGCTTATATAACAAAACATATAAAATAAAATGAGTAAGTTAACACCCGAAACGAAGATAATTCTAAGATATTATTAATAAATCAATGTTAAAAGATCATATATGATATCATATTAATATATATGATTCTTGTATAATTTAATAACAATTATTTCACCATTATACAGGAGGTTAACCTACCCTCAACCAAGGAAAAGTTCAAGGTAAGAGTTTATTTCACAATCTCTTCATTATCCGAGGTTGTTTATACGTAATTATCTACTGGGATCTATTTATCATCCACATCCACGTTTCTTAAAAATGAATTTCAAAACATTTTTACTATTCACTAGAATATGGGTAAAAGTCATTTATACCCTTTTTTGAATTTTTATAAGAGGTTTATAAAGGAATCTTTCCGTCGTTTTCCAAACAAGGTGCTTTTTAACCTTTTCGAGAAAATTAAGGTAAGAATGTTTTTTTAACTTATACGGCGGGTGCGGCTATTTACCGCCGTTATAAAATTTTCAAAGCTTCCCTTACAATATTACAAGGATATTTTCAATGTAAATGTTTTATTTTATAATTCTGTGACTTTTAAATGATTTCAAAATGAATATTTTAAGAATTTCGGAAAGGTACTCTTTATCAAAATCAGAATTTTAAATGTTTTAAAGATTTATCTTTCTAAATATTTTTAATTAATGTCCATGTATTCAAAATGGTTTTTAAGGATTTATTTATATGGACTTTAATGTTTTTAAAATGTTAATTTCTTTCAAAAGTTTCAAAGTGGTATGGGACACTTTGATTCAAAAATCTCTTTTTAATCACTTCCTTTATAAATGTGTGACTTTTAAATGATTTCAAAAAAAGGAGATATTTCTCTCAAATAGTTTTGATTTTATCTATGTCAAAATCCTTTGATGGATTTTATGATTATATGAAGTTGATTTATTATGATACAAAATGTTCATAATGTATTTAAGGTTTTGTGATATGTTTGACTGTGGATGTGTTATTTTTATACCATTCATGGTTTATAGAGGAAGTATTGACATTTCGTATGCTAGTTTTAATACGAATGTTTATGTTATGTTTAAACCTTTTCATATGGGAATGAATTTGACTTAGTAAGTGATGGGTGGAGCTCGCTATATCTCCTCGATGCATCGGTAGGTCTCATGAGACAAACTAGTGTCTTGGCACAAGGCCTTGGAAAAATCTTATTTGTAGTCTTGGCACGAGGCCTTGGCTATGTGGTTATGATAGTCTGGCATTATGCATTCCATCATTTTGAAAGTGGTTATTGATATTGCATGTGATTATTTGATTAGTATAATATCCAAGTGAATAAGTAAATGACATTATTTCATTTTATTTTTGCCCTATTATGTTTAAGTTCAAGTTTAAAAGGCTTTTGTTTTAGTTATACATTGCATTAAATGTTTATTCTTATTTATGAAAGTTTCCACTATATTGTTATCCTTACTGGGCATTTGAGCTCACCCCTTTTCTATGTTTTATTTTTCCCAGGAAGTGAAGAAGTAAATTATGAATGACCTGTAGGGATATTATGAGGGGATAATAGTGTGGATTATGGAGACAATATGTTGTTGTAGTTTTTCACATCATGATGTAATGTAAAACTTTATGAATGTATCTAGTGTTTCCAAGGCTACTAAACCAATCGGTCTTTCGAGATTTGATCTTTCTTGTGATCATGCCAATGTTATGTAATAATGCACCGACTCTGGGTAACTAGGGTCGGGGCATTACAGTTGGTATCAGAGGAAGTTTAGTACAAACCTTGGAATCTAGATTTAGATAAACTCTGATTAAAGCAAGTAGACCTAAGATGAACTTTGAGGATTAGTATTGAAGAACTTCCTAGAATTTTGGTATTGTAGAGATTTTGTGAGTTTTCCGAGCAATACATCCCTGTCTGGATACGAGCAGGTAGAGGCGGCTCTGGAACAGATGTACCTAGGGGTAAAACCCGAAAACACCGCTTTGAGATAGACTCGAACGGGAACTGGTGCACGACAACGGGCCTTGCTGCACTCTTGGTTACGACACTCCCGGGGGATATGCTTAGGATAATTCTCATTTTCTTTACAAACCATTATTAAGGGTTTATGAGTATATACTTCCTCAAAGGAGACATTTTTATGATTATGGATTATATCCATAAACTATTTAATTTATGTTATGTGTTTTATAAGTTTGGGATTAGGTATTTTTATTCATAAACTAATCTAGTGTATGCCATTTTTTAGAAATGGCACCCAGTAGAAGGAATGATAACTCCAGAAATGCACATGATCCAAAGAGAAAGAAGGATCATATCTTTCATGGTCTTAAGCCGGAATTTATAATAGAAATAGTCTCCTATATATTATCATCATATGAAGAAATAATATCATGTGTTGATAATATAAGTAAAGAGTTTACTGGGTCCTATGGATTTGAAGGGAAGTAAGAGAAGAAAAGGATGGAAGAGAGAAAGATGGATAAAGGGAAGAGGGAAAAGAAGAGTTTTCCTATATGTGATAACTGTGGGAAGAAACACCCTGGAACTTACCTGAAAGGAATGAGAGTTTGTTATAAGTGTGGAGGAAAAGGGAACAAAGTACGTTACTGCAAGGGTAAGAAAATGGTTTCAAATGTACAATGCTTCGTTTGCAAGGAGTTTGGACACTACACGAACCTATGTCCTAGTCATCAGACTATGCCGCAAATGATGATATTGGATAATAATCAAGTTATGATACTACCACAGATGAAGAGGAATGATTAGAGTTTTTATGTTTATTATGTCAATTGAGTGTTGTATCAACAATGTACTTGTTATAATAATTATGGAGTATATAAGTATTGTACTGCAGTACTATTTCATTAAGGACTTGAGATTGTGTGGAACAAAGAAAAGTGACTCAATAGCAGGTTAAATTTTTGGAAAATATATGGTTGAGAGAAAGATAAACCATTATATGGTTCTGATAACGAGGTAGTGATTTTAGAATAATATATGATTGATTTGGATAAATTATATTGGATATTCTTGACTACCTTGAAGCTGATTAATGATTTGTATATTCCATCATTGTTGGGGTTTAAAACATTTTTCGATTGATGAAGTATATCCAGCATTCTATATGGAATAAGGGATCATGAATGTAATCAATAAGGTTTTATGGTAATTCAGGATGTTGCAGTGTTTTAAAAGAATACATGATGAAGGTGTTCACATGTTATTACGCGGAAAAAAGGATCTTTATTGTGTTTACCTTCCTTATAAATTTTGGACTGAAGTATTTTGGATAGTTCTAGTTTGGATTATTTTGGATTTCCATAAAAGGATAACCAGGAGGTCAGACAGCAACCCGTCGCGTCCGGCAAGGCCGCGAGACTTGAACCCACAACCGAAGGGCGACAAGGGTGTATCACCTACCACTGAACCACGTGATATCCGAGATTAAATAATTTAGTTTTTTTAAAAGATCTGGTAGATGAATTATAAATTAGTTTTTTTGGAACCCTATATGAATAGGATAAATAGAATATATTTTTCGAGTGAAAGATGTGTTTGTGGTAGAAATTATTTAAAGGATGAAACTCTACTTGTCAAGAATACATTTTTCTTCTTCTCTTATCCAATGAAGAAATTAATTCTTATACTTTATTTAAGGAATCCTAAAACCAAAAATATGTTATCCTAATACCCTATGTTTTGTTGAACCGATGGTATTTCAAATCATCATAGATTGATGAATTTAAGGACCTCAATTTTACACTTGTTTTTGATTGATGACCTCAATCACTACCTATAAATATTTACGTTTTTCCTCCAATTATATGTCTCTAATTGCCACAAATGTTCTCCTAATAGAGATAATAATTTGGTGGTGACCCTTTCATTTATCTATTCCTCATATTAAGACTAAATTTTAGTAACCTAATTTCCGATGTGGGTTTTCCCACAAAGATATTTTCTATTTTCAACCTTTTATTTTCGAAGAACAATTTCAAATTACGAGGACACAATTTATTGAAGGAGGGGAGAATGTAACACCCCAAGATTTCATAGTGTGTTATTTATTCAAAATAATTCAATAACTTGCACTACACGCAACACCGAGTTCAATCACACCATGACTTACCAAACAAGCCGTTCAAAAGAGGTTATGAATAATATTAACTAAATTTTAAACTTTATATAATCCTTATAATTTTAGAATCCATATTATGAGTTTCTTAGACATAATGTAAGAACAAATTCATTTTCAGTATTGCACTTTTATCAACTTTTAATAGTGAACCCTTTTTAAATACAATATTTTAAACTTTTTGACTAAATGGGGACGTCAAAAATTTAAAATGAAACATCCCAAGCTTCTACGGTACGCTTCTCTTTGAATAATGTGATAGCGTGTGTTGTACACAACATCGAGTTCTAACACACCACAACCAATCAAACTAGCCGTTATGAATAGTAATACCTACTTTTTGAAATTATATATATTTTATATTTCAAAATGGACTTCATTTTTGGATTCAGAATATCTAAATTATCCTAAGTTGAATTTTTGGTATTTTTCTGAGAACTTCCAATTTTTATGAATAGTGAAAAATACATAAAAAAACTTTTTTAATCAAAATAATTTATAGTGATAAATTATATTATTGAGTGGTTTTAAAGCATAATTAAAATATATTTTTACCATTTTATCCAATTATGTTCATTAGAATTAATTTCACTTTGAAATTGGACATAAACAATTATCAATCTTTTGATATATATTGTTTCTTAAAAACACGCTATTTGTTGTGACAACGGGAATTAATTATAAAATTAATTAATGAAACTTATATGTTTGGAATTTTGTAAAATAGACATCATTTTTGAATTCAGAATATCAATTATAGAATAGGGTGAAATTTTGGCATTGTTCTGAAAAACTTCAATTTTTGATGAATAGTGAAACTACTAAGTGGTAGTTAAAAAACTAAATTTTTCATAAAACTTAATTTTACCGCTTCTGTGAATGGAATTTCGAAAATACGAGAGACACGGTTAATATCAAGAAGTAAAATGTGGTTCAATGAGATGAAAATAATTTTTGGTGAATAGTAACTTTTTACTTTTATTTACCACGGTTAAAAGTAAAATAGGGTAATTAAGGGTAAAAATGATATTAATATTACCCTAACACATGTCCTAATTCTATTGGAAAAGTGTATCTCTACCAAAAACATCCTTAGGAATAAAATTTTATCATTTAGGTCCAATTGGATTAGATTAGGACACTTATTATTATTTAATTCAAAGAAGAGTTAAAAGAGTTAAAATCAAAGTTTATTTACTAAAAAATTTTTAATATAGGGTTATACATAAGATAAATTTGATTGTAAATATTAATTAGAAATATAATAAGATTTCATACATAATGATATTTTATTTATAATTTTTAGAATTTAAATAATTTAATTTATTTATGACACAATGATGATGCAGTAATTACCATAATTGTGAAAAATTAAAATAATTGATATTATAAATTCCCAAATAAATATAATTTGAGACTTTTAATGAATTACAATAATTTTATAGGCTAATATGACATGTTAGGATTGATGTAATTAACTTTTGTTGAAGTAATCATTCTGTTATGAGTTTCACAAAAATCAATTATTGAATAGTGTCAAAATCGACATAAAAGAGTTTTTAAAACAAATATTATATTATTAATTGATATTAAATTCCTAAATATCTAAGGTTCGACCAAGAGACTTATATCATGATATTATCATCATTAATGGACCACTTGGGGGTCTCTTGGATGTATATAGTAAGTTTATTAACTATATATTATAAAAATACAAAGTAACATGGTAAATGTCAAACTAATTAACTAAGAGTTAAAACTAAAAGATAAGGTTAATATAGTAACCCAAACCTATATAAATTCTATTGGTTGAATGGTTTTCAACCTATCCCCACCTTAACCTTTGATTAATAAACTTTGGAGCCATTAGAAACCAAATATGAATTTATTATAAATTAATATTTCTAGCTTTTCCAAAGGTGCCCCTCACCCCTCTTATAAAAGGGCACTCCTCCTCATTTCTTCACACCTTCAAAGCCATTTGGTTCGGCCAAAATCTGCCCACATAATCTCAAAACTTCCCTCACTCTAACCTAGAGGCCTTAGTTTGATCAGAAAGCCAACCTAAGGATCCCTTTTGATCAAATCAAAAGGAAGAACCCAAAGAAGAGGTAATGATTTCACCACCCTTTTCCAAGTTCCTTTCTTCTTCCACTTCTTCTTCCTTTGTTATTACCATTCTAAAATAATAACTCCAGTATCATATATATAATGTGATGTTATTATAAATATGGTACAACTATATTCAGTATTCTATCCACCCTTTTAATAACATGTCACCATACGTGCGTACGTACGGCTTACCGTCTCCACGTCGTGGTGTAATTGTTATTCAATATATTATTATTTGGATGGATATAATAATGATGTGTAACTCATGTAAATAATAAATATAACATGTTAATGATTCTGTATATATGATATAACATCCATTTATATATTATTTTAATATCAAAAGAATGATATTGTCGCTCGTGCGTACGTACGGACTACCGTCTCCACGAACGCGATGAGATTCATTCTCCATCGTATCCATTCAAGTATAATTATCATTTGATGATTAAAAAATAACATTTAAGGACTTGATATCATTCTACATATGAATAAGATACAACCTATCCATAACAAACACGGCTTATGTAACAAAACATATAAAATAAAACGAGTAAGTTAACACCCGAAACAACGATAATTCTAAGATATTATTAATAAATCAATGTTAAAAGATCATATATGATATAATATTAATATATATGGTTCTTGTATAATTTAATAACAATTATTTCACCATTATACAGGAGGTTAGCCTACCCTCAAACAAGGAAAAGTTCAAGGTAAGGGTTTATTTCACAATCTCTTCATTATCCGAGGTTGTTTATATGTAATTATCTACTGGGATCTATTTATCATCCACATCCACGTTTCTTAAAAATGAATTTCAAAACATTTTTACTATTTACTAGAATATGGGTTAAAGTCATTTATACCCTTGTTTGAATTTTTATAAGAGTTTTATAAAGGAATCTTTCCGTCGTTTTCCAAACAAGGTGCTTTTTAACCTTTTCGACAAAATTAAGGTAAGAATGTTTTTTTAACTTATACGGCGGGTGTGGCTATTTACCGCCGTTATAAAATTGTCAAAGCTTCCCTTACAAGATTAAAAGGATATTTTCAAATTAAATGTTTTATTTTATAATTCTGTGACTTTTAAATGATTTCAAAATGAATATTTTAAGAATTTCGGAAAGGTACTCTTTATCAAAATCAGAATTTTAAATGTTTTAAAGATTTATCTTTCTAAATATTTTTAATTAATGTCCATGTATTCAAAATGGTTTTTAAGGATTTATTTATATGGAATTTAATGTTATTAAAATGTTAATTTCTTTCAAAAGTTTCAAAGTGGTATGGGACACTTTGATTCAAAAATATCTTTTTAATTACTTCCTTTATAAATGTGTGACTTTTAAATGATTTCAAAAAAAGGAGATATTTCTCTCAAATAGTTTTGATTTTATCTATGTCAACATCCTTTGATGGATTTTATGATTATATGAAGTTGATTTATTATGATACAAAATGTCCATAATGTATTGAAGGTTTTGTGATATGTTTGACTGTGGATGTGTTATTTTTATACCATTCATGGTTTATGGAGGAAGTATTGACATTTCGTATGCTAGTTTTAATACAAATGTTTATGTTATGTTTAAAACTTTTCATATGGGAATGAATTGGACTTAGTAAGTGACGGGTGGAGCCCGCTATAGCTCCTCGATGCATCGATAGGTCTCATGAGACAAACTAGTGTCTTGGCACAAGGCCTTGGAAAAATCTTATTTGTAGTCTTGGCACGAGGCCTTGGCTATGTGGTTATGATAGTCTGGCATTATGCATTCCATCATTATGAAAGTGGTTATTGATATTGCATGTGATTATTCGATTAGTAGAATATCCATGTGAATAAGTAAATGGCATTATTTCATTTTATTTTTTCCATATTATGTTTAAGTTCAAGTTTAAAAGGCTTTTGTTTTAGTTATACATTGCCTTAAATGTTTGTTCTTATTTATGAAAGTTTCCTCTATATTGTTATCCTTACTGGGAATTTGAGCTCACCCCTTTTCTATGTTTTATTTTTCCCAGGAAGTGAAGAAGTAAATTATGAATGACCTGCAGGGATATTATGAGGGGATAATAGTGTGGATTATGGAGATAATATGTTGTTGTTGTAGTTTTTCACATCATGATGTAATGTAAAACTTTATGAATGTATCTAGTGTTTCCAAGGCTACTAAACCAATCAGTATTTTGAGATTTAATCTTTCTTGTGATCATGCCAATGTTATTTAATAATGCACCGACTCTGGGTAACTAGGGTCGGGGCGTTACACCCTTATAGACTTCTTATAAGTTGTAATTAGCTTCATAACCTGGGAAATAGAAAGATAAGAAAGGGGTGAGCACAAGCACTCAATAAGGTAAAAACTTATCAATATGTCATCAAAGGGTTAGATCATACGTATATGATAAAACATGACCAGGGATAAATATCTTATTAAAATAACATGGAACCATATGATTTGTCCATGATATGTGATATAAGGGCATGTAACAACTAACATGTACCATGGAAAAATAGATCATAATCATTAGATAATAAACATGATCTATAGAGCATAATCATATGCCTATGACATGGAAATTTAATATTCCCTTAATATATTGAATAAAAAGGAACTTTGGTGCAAACATAAGTACAAGGTTTCATCATATTGTGAGAATATCCAATAATTCCCACCCTTTATGTTATGTGCATAATCTAAGAAGTCTCACCCTTTAAATTTTTATCATATCCAAGAAGGCCCACATTGCATTATCTCGTGAGATATAAAACATTAACCAATTTATTGGAGGGATACAAGACCCCTATCATCATCCATACTAATATGTTTCATAATATATCAATCGTTCAATATAATATGAAAACCCATGGGAATAAAATGGGTTTCATATCATTTCTAAATGGTATTTCATAACAAGATATCAAAATTAAATCAGTTGATACCAAAATATCAATCAACCAAAAATATTATTTCATCAAATAATTTATAAGGAGATTCATAAAACATAACTCCATAGGAGTTAAATGTAAGATAAGCTGTGAAAATGATATTTTAGAAACCATTTCATAATATTTTCATATAGAAAAAAAACTATAAATCAATTTCAAAAATCATTTTTCATAAAGTAATGTGAATTTTTTTTAAAATAAATCCAAATAATAGAATCCTTAAAAGGAAGTATAATATAAAAATAATAACTTAAAAGGGATATCCTTTTTAATATTTTAGAGAAAATTTTATTGAAACACACATCATAAAGATAATGATAAATAATTAATTTGAAAAAGTTAAATAGAAAATTGAAGATCACCAAAAATAAATTATATTTTTATTTAAAAAAAGGATAACATTAGTGAGAAAATTAATTATGTATATGGAAGAAAAGGATCTAATTTATAAAAATGAGAATTATTCTTAACAATATCAAATTTTATGAAGAAATATTTAATAAAGGTAATTATCTAAAAAATTAGGAGTAAATTAATTATAATATTATCTTATATCATAATAAAACTATATTTTAATAACAATATTCAGTAAGGAATCATTATGACTCAAGAAAATAAATTGAGTCAATAAAACCACTTACCTTAATTCCCGACTTCCTCTAAAATGATTGAATATCATGTATAACAAAATAACTATCTTAATAAACCATTTAAGAATAATATTCATATCTATAAAATTTTATAAAATTCATTTATAATTATTCCATACATGTATATTGGTTAGTTATTATCTATTTTCAATACCAGGTGTGAGTAATCTTGATCATTTTGCACTAGTTTTATAATAACAATGTTATTATTCATTATTCTCCCAAAGTTCATCATTTTTAGATCATTAAATGTAATGTAATTTATGATTTATAATTATTTATAATGTTATAATTTCATTTTATATATTTTTTTGGTTATGATATTTAAAGATGAAATTGACGATGAGCATGCTTCAATTATTTTTAAAGAACATGCGTTTGTATCTTAATTAGTGAGTTAAATATTAATTCCACCATTCCAGAAAAAAAATTATTTACTTATTTATATCATATATTATTATTAATTAAGTTCTCATATTCATCCATGATATTATTTTATATCATTTTTTAAGTAGGTGGTTAGACCAATCTAAACATGAACATACCATAAATAATGGACGAGTATGGTTTTAAAATTAGTTCTTTTGGAATAATATCATTATTAAATAAGTAAATTGATATTATTAAGATATTTCAGGTATTTAATTATATTTTAATATATTTTAATAAATAATAAATAAATTAGATGAAAAATGAGATATGTTACTTCATGGGGACGGTAGTCCGCACAAACACACAAATGAAAATCTCATTTTTCTTAATGGAAATGGGGAAACGTGGTTAATGGTTATTACCACACTATAAAAAATTCAATATACTATAAATAATAAATTAATCATATAATATTTGGGAAAATATATTTAAAAGGTAAATATATAAAAGAAATACCGTTATAGAAAAGTTAGTACTTATGTTGATAACTTTTAGTTTTCCATTAAAGGAATCCTTAGAAAAAGTGGGATTAGGCTAAATTATTATGACCTGAAGTTAAAAGAAGTAGAAAAATGTTATAGGGGTATAAAAAAGGGCATAGTTTCAAGAGGAAACTGAAATTTATAGTGGTCTTGAAATGGTGGTGAGATGCCTCTTTAATAAGTGATGAGAATGAAATTTTTGTAAATATTTCATTTTAATATAAAATAGAACATGTTTTTTATGTCAATAAGACTAAAAAAATGGAAATTAATGAAGTGTAGATAATGTTTTTTAGATATAAACCTCAAACACTCAATTAGAATCATGTTTTTAACATGTTAGTCTATTTAACCCTTTGGTTAACCCTTTTTACCCTTTTGGATTTTCCCACAGTAACTGGTTTTTACCTAAGTAATTCATTTTTATGTATAAAAATACAATGGACCTTATTATATAATACATAAATTATTAGATTCATTTTATTATATCCATTTTCTAAAAGAGATAAAAAATTAATTTTAAAATAATAAATGTATAATATATTAAAATAGTTTTAAGCTAAAATATCAAACACGAGTTTTCAAATTAAAGTCAATATTTTTAAATTTAAAATGTATCTTATAAAATAAATATTTTGTATGTAAAATGGTTTCACAAATTTCCAAGTCATACTTATATACTAACACTGTTATAAAAGTCACATTATTTGTAAAAACAATATTTTTCACTATTCACCTAAAAATTAATCTCTTTAGAAAAAATCACAAAAAATTTATCCTAAACTAATATTTTCATGATAAATATAAAAATGACATCAATTTTTTTTAAATTCATGTTATAAAATTTATGAATTTAACCTTAAAATATAATCATAAAATATAATGAAAAACCTAAAATAACTTTTAAAATACCAAATGTTCTTATTCTCAATTTTTATAAAACACTAATAAAAATATCATTAATAAATCAATATTATATTTTATTGACTTCATAATTTAACAATAATATTATTATTTTTCTTTAAGAAAACATATAAAACATAAAATGACAACTTTTAATGAAATATATTTTTAAGAACAAAATAAACCAAGTAAATTTATATAAAATGAAATTATATTTATTTATATATATATATTTAATAATTTTGTCACTCTTATTCAAACCAGCTAATTTGATGGTTACATTTTAATGATAATATTTTATTTTAAAGTATCATAATTTCATTTTTTTTCAGTGTTGCATATAAAAAATTAAATCAACATAATATTTTTTATGAAAAATATATAGTGAAATTTTAGGTCATTACAAAAATAGAATCAAGTATATTATCTATAAAAAATTCAAAAAAGTAAATGGAAAGTTCAAGGGTAAATTTCCTTTAAAAATCTTCAACTATGGTGTAATTGGACATTTTACTATGAATTTACTAAAGAAAAATAATCTTGAACATACAGTTTGTTGAAATGATTAAAACCCTAATAAGAATAATTGGTGGAAGAACAATAATAATGAAAATAAATTTAGTCAGTTCAAGAAGAAACTTTCGAGAAGAAAAAGAAAAATATTAATAAACAAAGAAGAAGATGAAGACAATTCATCCTACATTAAGTTTGAGGATGAAGGACATGGAATGCTCAAAAACTTTATGGAACATGTGGAGAAGGAATAAGACTCCTTAAGTAGTGAATAAGAAGGTGGTGGATAAATAAATATGGAGCATATGATCAAATCAATATTGGAATATTTTCTTAAGTAAAACGAAAAGATCAACAGGGAAGTTAAAATTTAGATTAAGTAAATGGGAATAATTTTTAATAAACTAAAGAGTTTATAAAAAAATAAACTGAACTCATTGAGGAACTCAATAAATAGGAGTTAAAGGTGGATGTGAATGAAAAGTTATTGAGTTATATTTAAGAAAAACTAGTCACTAGGGGAGGGGAACTGAGAATGTTGGAATCAAAATATCTTGAAATTGAAATGAATTTTAAAAGAGTCCAAGAAGACTTCAAGAAATACATTGAAGTTAGGGATGATATTCTCTAAATATTTATGAATTCTAGTATATAATTTTAGGTTAAACTAGTACCTGAAACTTATTTGAAGGTTCATTCTATTTTAATTAATAGTGTGAGTTTGAATTCAAAATCAGGATGATATTAGGCTAGAAAAGATGATTATAACTCCTTTTATACACCTATGTAATAAATTATGATTCCAATTAAATCAAAAACCTTAAAGAGAAATCAAGTTTAGAGGACATCTAGGTAGAAAAAACATAATTCTAGATTGTATTTTTTCAGATCATGCCTATAATTATAACAAAAGATTCAGATTAAACAATTACTATTGGTGATATGGAATTTATGATCACAAGGGCTACACATGTTTTCATAAAATGTCTCTACTTGGAAGGATTCATGAATCAAGGTGGATAAATTCTAAGATGAAAAGAAGTGAGTCACCCAAGAAGAAATCAATAAACGAATTTACTTCAAAACAATTTACTTAGAACTGGTTTAAATTTTTAAAATAAATGTGTGGTAGATATGAGAAGACATGAAATTATAATAAAAAATTAATTAAAAATATTCCTTAATATATCATTTACCAAGAAAATTTCAAAGGATTTCATTAAAAAATCAAGATGTGAAGTCATTATTTATAGAGGTGGTCTTGAAGACAAGAATGAAAGGAAGACCTTGTATAATTGTTAGTGGGTTATCTTCACATAATTTTGGAGACACTAAAGTCATGAAAGGAATTTAGAAACATAAATAAGTATTAGTTACATTTGGAAATGATTTATCACTGAAGATCAAATGTATTTAAACTGACAATATTGAGTCTAAAGGACTCAAGTTCAAAGATGTATTTTTTGTGGAAGAGATGAAACATAATTTTCTAAGTGTTAGATAACTATGGGAAGAGGTAAATGTATTTTTTCTTCAAAATAATGCATGTTTAGTCAGAAATTACAAGGATGAAATAATAATTACAAGAGGTGAATGAACAAGTGGAAACTTGTTTCAAATTGGTGACCAATCTAACTCTTTCGACATGAGTGCCAAAGATGAAAATTACCTACGGAATAGGAGACTTAGTCACCTTGGACAAATAAATATAAGTAAGATATACATTAATGAAGTAGTGAGAGACCTTCCCAAGATCAATATAGAAAGAGAAGTTACTTGTGAGACATTCTAGAAGGTAAAGATTACTCAAAAGTCACGAAGGAATGGGGACATACAACCCACAAATCCATTAAAACTAATACATTCAGATTTATGTGGTCCCATGAGAAACAATTCAACTAAGGGTGATATTTATTTCATTACATTCATACATTATTTCACCCAGATGTGCAATGTTTTATTCATGAGACACAAGTTTTAATCACTCTAAATATTCAAAATCTCTAGGAGATAGGTTGATAAAGATCTTGGTGTTTACATAAAAAGGATAAGGTAAGATAATGGAAAAGAATACAAAATAAATGATTTTGATAACTACTAAGAAATGAATGGGATAAAACATAAATACACCACACCACACACTCCTCAACATATTGGTGTGGCTAAAAGAAAAAACAAAATTAGTTTAGAAATGGGAAAAACCATGTGATCCAAGTACATGCTTCTAATGTTCTTTTGGGGAGAAGCTATATGTACCATTGTGAATATATAAAACAAGTTATTGTTAGGAATTTAATCTCATAATAATACATATGATATGTTTCATAACAAAAAAAAAACAACTATAAAATACTTAAAAGACTTTGGAATCCCCAGTTACATGAAGTTCAATAACAAAAATCTAGATAAATTTGAAGAAAATGCTAAATAAGGCACCTTTTTGGGTATCTTCCAAATGAATGTAGTTAAAAATATTAGATAAAGAGCCAAAATAAGTTGTTTGATTGCTTAGATGTTAAAATAATTTAAAATCAACACAATATAGATATTATTATTGATCTTGATAATGAATCCATTGGTGCTGAAAACTTATAGAATTCTAAAAAACATTTTGTAAAGAAAGTTATGGCTGAATAGGTTGGGATTTATATATATTAAAATGTTACTAGTGAATAAATTAGATCCAAGAACCATGAGGATAGTAATCCTATGGTGAGTAAACATTTTAAATTTGAGAATATTATTTTCTAGTTGGATGCACCTATTCAGCCCTGAAGAAGGCTGCGGTTAGAGAACCAAAATACAATTATTTCACATGTTGAGCCTCATATTGTTATTTAGGTATTTGATAATGATGAGTAGATTAATTTAATGAATCAATATCTTGATAAAATAAATAAAAACTACACAAGGGATCTGGTACCAAGACCCGATGATAAAAATGGAATTGACACCAAGTGGGTTCCTCATAAAAAGATAAATGAGAGAGAAATCATAAGAAATAAAGCACAAATAGTTTGTAATGGTTACTCTCAAATAAAATGAGTTGAATTTAGGGGAAATTTTTAACTTTTAGAAAGGATTTAAATGATTAGTGTGTTTTTGGTAGTGACAACACACAAAAGATGAAAGATCTATCAAATGAATGTGAAACCTTCCTTTATTAATAATGATTTGGAAGAATAGGTGTTCATTGAACAAACTAAAGGATTTTTCCTTGATAATTATGGGATAATAGTATAAAAGATCAAGAAGACTTTATATAGTCTGAAGTAGGACCCATGATCCTGGTATTTC
Source organism: Viscum album (assembly GCA_963277665.1). Lineage (NCBI taxonomy): Eukaryota > Viridiplantae > Streptophyta > Magnoliopsida > Santalales > Viscaceae > Viscum > Viscum album. The sequence goes on along the minus strand of OY728148.1, from coordinate 1,805,420,847 downwards.
AAGCTTTATTATTTCTTAATAAGCATGAATTTCTCAAAGGAAAAAACTGATAGTATTCTTTATCTGAAGAATTTATCTATAGAAACTATTATTATCATAATAAATGTCTATGAGATCATTTTTATAATAAAAAAAGAGTCTCACTATGAGGAATTTTCTAAGTATATGAAAATATGTTTTGAAATGTCTATATTGGGTGAGATGTATTGCTTTCTGGGTTTACAAGTCATACAAGGTGGTGAGCACATTTTTCTATCTTAAGAAAAGCACTATAGGGAATTATTGAAATGGTTTGGAATGAAGGAATTCAAAGGTATATCTAATCATATGGTTTTTGGAACTAAAATGGATAAGTATGATCCTATATTAAGTATAAATCAAAGAGAATATAAAAAATTGATTGGAATCCTTCTCTACTTTACAATGTCTAAACTTGACATCGTGTTCACTGTGAAATTGTCTGCCATATTTCGAAGTGATCTCAAGGACTACCATTTTATATTAGCCAAGAAAATCCTCAGATACATCCAAAATAAATTGAGATTCATCTTGTTTTACATATCTATTTCAGGCTTGGTGTTGGAAGTTTTCACTAATATTGATTGGGATGGAAATTGTATTGATAGGAAATCAACCTCAGGTGGAATATTCTTTCTTTATGAGAGTTGTGTGGAATGACACAACAAGAAGTAGAGTTTAGTGACATTAAGTATAATTTAATGTGATTACATTATAGTAATACAATCCTATACCAAGATTATTTGGATGTAGGTTCAGCTGAATGATTTGGGAGTTGAAGTTGACAGACCACAATACATTTCATGTGACAATAAAAGTTCTATAAATATTTCTATGAATTCGATTCAACACTTGATATCTAAACACATTTATCTCAGGTATAATTTAATCAAATAAAAGGTAATAAATGGTGATGTAATATTTAAGTTTATTGGAACCAAAAAACAACTTTTTTCCAAATCTTTACAAAAAGAGTGGTTATTTGAGTTATGGTTGAAACTTCATGTTCATACTTACCCTCTCACTTAAACATGTGTAAGGTATGTAACCCCCCATTGAAATTTGGATTATGTTTAAAAAAGGGGATTAATAATTCAATAACTCTTTAATGGATGGTGTTCACTACTTGGTCATATGAAGCTCTAGATATTGAAATATGAAGAAGATGTTTGGAAGTGAGAAATGGATGCATGAATTGATGGGGAGTTTATTTAAGTAACTTGGCCACACTTTCTTGTCACCGAGGGATGAAATTATATAAAAAAAACTATATTAGCTGGTAGTGTGGTGAGAAACACATCTCATTTAATAAAGTCAAGGATTTGATGATTCTCATGAGATTTGATGAGTTATAAAATAGATTTGAGTGTATTCAGAAGAGTTGAAAGGTTTATAATAAATCTAAAAAGGGTATATTGAAGTGGTATTTTATTTTTTATAAATTTTTTGAAGGTTTACATTTGTTTCCAACCAATTTTGAAAATTATTAGAGGTTATTAAGATTATGTTTAATTTGATTGGAATGTTAGGGTGATCTTGATGATGTTTGAAAAGTGTTTTCAAATGTTTTCAATTTGATATTTATAGTTTGGATATTTCTATGAAACTTTAAAAATGAAAAAGTGTAAGCCTTTTGAGCCCCAACATAAGTCTTTTATGCCTCTAGAATAATTATTTATTGCAAAAATATGACTTTGAGTTGAGGCACAAAAATGTAAAATGCATGGGGCATTAGTCTTCTTGAGTTGTGCGTAAGAATTTAATGCGGTGAATGTAATTATTTTTATCTATGTGTTGGAATCCTCATGTATTAATCATGTTTTAATGATCACAAATCTTATTCAACCTAGTTAAATTCAACCTAGTTAACTCCTGTAAATTATATCAAATCATGTGTATTAATGTTTAAAGTATTCTCATGCTTTAAGAAGAGCCATTCAAGATCTTAATTGCTCTATATTCAGTTTACTTACTATCTTTGATCTACTCTCATAATACCTTCTTTGACAAATGATTAAGTCTAATCCATTCTATTATCATCATTACTCAAGTCTGAACACAGTTAATTTGAAAATTCTCAGACACTGTGAGTCTACCACTGGCTATGTCTTTCTGGCACCGTGAAGCAAGACACCATGAAGCAGACACCGTGAACAAGACACCATGAAGCAAGACACCGTGAAGGAAGACACCGTGAAGCAAGACACCATGAAGCAAGATACCGTGAAGTAGACACCGTGAACAAGACATCATGAACAAGACACCGTGAACAAGACACCGTGACTGCGATACACCGTGACCATGAGACACCGTGACACTCAGACACCATGATCAATCTAGACATCGTGTGAAGGATACACCATTTCCATGACTTACTGTGACACTATTTCTTAAACTATTTTTTTGACTTTAAATTTAATTTCTAACGGTCATATTTGAATATTTTAATGCACTGACATAATTAATGTTTCTTTGTAGACATATCATCAGACAGTACGAGGTACGGGGTGCAGAATACATGCAACCTGTCGGCTCCAACACATGCATTCCAAGATAAAATCAAAGTGTGGAAAAAAATCAAAGAGAACGATAAAAAAAGCAAGGTCGTGAGCATGATAATGAAGAACGTACTTAGAGAAAATTTCAAAATAAAAAGGCCTACTTCATACAACTTGACACTGCTGAAGAACACACGAAGCATATTTTAAGCTTAAAGAACATCTTCTCTCTATTAAACCTCACAAAGAACACAAGATGAATCACGACACTCTGTTTTATAGAAGAGGACTTGAGATCTGCATCTGCTTCATCTCAAGAAGTCCAAAGATGTAAAGACTAACACTCAGAGTACTTCTAAAACCATCTCCATATTTCTGCTCTGTTGTGTATCTGTTTATTAACTTTCGAGTAGAGAGTGTACCTATAGAACAAAAAAATCTATCTCCTGAATTAAACTTAAGGATACAAGATATCCTTACTCAACCATTCTTTTACTCTTGTGTATACCCACTGATAAGTGTGGAAGAGGTCCCTATGTGGCCTGGTATTTTGTCCCCATGAAAACTGTGGAAGACGTCCCTGTGTGACCTAGACAGTCTGTGTACTGTTGTTAACCCCAATCCAGGTGTGGATCAAAGTTTATTTATATAAACTACTTGGTGAAAGCTGATCACCAAGTGGATTGTATTAGGTCTCAACTTGAGACTGAACCACTTGTTTCATATCCGTTGTGCTACTTAAATTAGTCTTCTCTATTTTATTGCTTTACTATATAATTCATAAATCTATAATTTCACTTTGATAGTTAGTCTTGGAAAGAAGTTATAACTATATTTTCTTAGTATAATAACTTCAAAAGTAATATTAATAATACAAATTAAGATTACTAAGAATTAATCAATCTTCTAAGAAGTTACTTAAACAGTCAAACTCTTATAACAATATAACCTTGGTTAACTGGGCTATATTTAATCTTTGGGGAAAACTTTTTAGAAATAATTTCTATAGAAAGTTTTATAGTTACTCAATTCACCCCTCCCCTCTTGAGTAATCTACTTCGACCAACATTTGGTATCAGAGGTTGTTTATTAGGACTCTGTGTAATCTTATTCAACTGTGATTGTAGTTGTACTTTAAAGATCTATAAATTTCTGTTAATTATAAATTTCTAGCTCTTCTAAAGTCATAATTTATTATGGATAATAGATTGGAAGGTTCTGCAACCAACATACCACTATTCTTTAATGGAACCAATTATGCTCAATGGAAAATTAAAATGAAAATGCATTTAGAGAGTATGAGTTTTGAAATTTGGTCATCCATTATAGATGAATACAAAATTCCTACTAATGATAGAATCACATGGGATGAACCTACCAAAACTGCCTACAATAACAAATACAAAGCTATGAATGCTTTATACTGCTCCTTAGGAGATGAAGAGTTTAATCGATTTTTTTCTTGTAAGACTGCCCATGAAATTTGGGATACCTTTTCTGTCTCACATGAAGGAACATCTAGTGTAAAAGAAATGAGACTTAATACTTATACCATCAAATATGATAATTTTAAAATGAAACCTGATGATCCTATTTCTGACATGTATCTTAGGTTCAAGGAGATCATCAACACAATGATTTCTCTTGGAAGAGAAGTCACTGCCAAGGAATAGATCATGAGAATCCTTAGATGTATATTTGACAGATGGATGAGAACCACTATCTCTATTAGAGAATCGTGCGATATCAGAAAACTACCTGTAAAAAAACTCATTGGGAAACTGATGATGTATGATGAAGATCTGAAAGTCAATAAAGAGGAGGATAAACCAAAGAGGAAATCTGTTGCATTCAAGACCACCACCTCTAAGCACAAAGACAAAGGGAAATTGGAAGCTTCTACAGAAAGCTCCACTAGTGAACAATCATCATCTGATAGTGATGAGGAGATGGCTCAACTAGCCAGAAGATTCAAACAATTCTACAAAAAGAAGAACTTTTTCAGAAAGCCTAACTTCAAGGGAAAATATGACTAAAAAGGAAACTGGAAGAAGGACTGGAAAAGAAGTGACAAAACTGATGAAATTTTCTTCTATGAATGTAAGCACAAAGGACATATAAAGGCTGACTATCCAAATATCAACTACAAAAAGAAATACGAGGACAAGGACAGGAGGTACAAAAATGAAATGAAAGAAACCTGAGGTGCTTATGAGGACAGTTCAAGCGACTCAGAGACATCACATGATGAACAAGCTAACAAAGACAATATACGTTTTATGACAAACACATATGAGGTAACACTGGACTCTTCTGTACATAACTCATATTATTCTGAAGATGAAAGTGACTCTGAAAATATGACTAATGAAGAAATGTTTGAATATTGTAACATTCTTGATGAAACATGCAATGAACTAAAAGAAAAATATGAATCATTGAAGAAATAACATGCTCTTACCGTAACTGTTAAATATGATCTCACAATTGAAAAGGAGAAAAATTCTCAACTACTCAAAGAAAACAATGAATTAAAAATGTCTAATGAGAAATTAAAGAGTGACCTAGAAAAGTTTACTAATGGAAAAGATACCCTTACCCAAATTCTAGGAAAACAAATTGCCCCTAAATTCAACACTATCATTGGTTTTCAATATGGTAAAAGAAATCTTAGTAGAACAAATTTTGTTTCAAAATCTAGGACATAAAATTTTACTCCCAGTTCTGGACTTAAATCAACTAATTCAATTCATGATACATATTCTACTGTTTCAAGTTTTTGTGGACCAAATACAGTTTATTTTTCAAATAGTTTACACAATGCTTATAGGAAACCTGTGAGGCAAATATGAGTTCCTAAAGCACTTATTACTAATATTACTGGAACCAAACAAGTATGGGTACCTAAATCTATTTTTTCTTAATCTTTTTGAAAGAAAGCTGCCTAAAGAGATCCTGAAAAAGTATATGATACTTGGATGGTGGATGTTCAAGGCACATGATAGGAGACTACTCATGCTTCAAGAACCTGATAAAAGTATATGGAGGACATGTCACATTTGCTGACAATGCCAAGGGAAAGATTATTGCCCTCGTCCAAATCGGTAACTCTAACTCAGTTTTAATTTCTAAAGTAATATTTCTTGATGGTTTAAAATATAATATTCTTAGTATCTCACAATTATGTGATGATGTATTTCATGTTAGATTTGAAAATGATGATTGTAATGTCTTTAATTCTAAAGATGAATTAATATTTTCTACATTAAAAAATGAAAATGTTTATTATGTTAATTTAGATTCTTTAGCTTGTCAAAATGCTTCATGATTAAGTGTATTTCATAAAGAATATTGGCTCTGGAATAAGAGACAAGGAAACTATAATGTTTACTCCCTTAGAAATATATCTAGAAAAATCCTAGTTAAAGACTTACCCAAACTTGAGTTTCCAAATGACAAAGTGTGTAATCCCTGTAAAAAGGGAAAACAACACAAAGTTTCTTTCAAACCAAATAAAGAAGTGTCAACTTCTCAACCTATCGAACTAGTTCACATGGATTTGTTTGGACCATCTAGAGTTTCTAGTTTAAATGGGAAGCACTATGTTTACGTTCTTGTAGATGATTTTTCTAGATATACTTGGACCTTCTTTATGGATCACAAAAGTGAAGCCTGCTCTTATTTTACTAAGTATTCCATGTCTGTATAAAATATTAGTGGACTTAGAATTAAATCCTTAAGAAGTGATCATGGCCGTGAATTTGAAAATCAAGAGTTTGAATCCTTTTTCTCAAAAAATGGTTATAGTCACAGTTTCTCTTCCCCTAGAACACCTCAACAGAATGGAGTTGTAGAGAGAATAAATAGAACCCTACAAGAGATTGCTAGAACAATGCTTAGTGAATATGACCTACCTATTTATTTTTTGGGCTGAAGCTGTCAATACAGCTTGCTACATAATCAATAGAGTGTTGATCAGACCTATTCTTACGAGGACTCCTTACGAATTATGGAACAATAGAAAACTCAAGGTTAGCTACTTCAAAGGTTTTGGTTGCAAAGTCTATATTCTTAATACCAAATAAAATATTGACAAATTTTCATCCAAAAGTGATGAAGGTATATTTTTAGAATATTCTATGTCTAGTAAATCTTATAGAGTGTTTAATAAAAGAACTAAATGTGTGGAAGAATCTGTTCATGTCAAATTTGATGAAACAAATCCACATGAGCCTAAAACCATCTTAGAGAATCTGGAGGATGATGTATCAAATCTAAACATCAATTAAAAACCCTAAAATTCTTATGCGAAAGAATCTGTGAAAACTTCCAACTCTGGAAATTCCTTAGAATCAAGTCACAATGAACCCGAATCTGTTGATGAACCTGAAATTACTAGTCCCTCTTTTTCTAGAACTGTTATAACCCTTAAGAAACACCCCTTAGATGTTGTTGTATGAGACTTAGACAAAGGAACTCAAACTAGAGCTTCTCTTAGAAATTAGGTTGAACATCAAGTATTCTTGTCACAACTGGAATCTAAAAACATTAATTATGTTGGGTCGGAACAAACGGGAATGATGGCAAGAGGGGGGGTGAATTGCCTTTTAAAAAAGATAAACAAATTAAAAATCAAAGTAAAGGTGCAGCGGAAATAAAGGAGGCAATCACACAAGAAATTGATAACGGAGTTCGGCCAAAAATCCGGCCTACGTCTCCGCTCCCAACTCAACCGTTGAGAGATTCCTACCGCTTGCTTTTTAATGGTTTTAGCAAGAAACCCACTAGGCTTTGAGGTAGCACTAGGACCTATTACAGCTTGCTTTTGGTGGTTAAGCAAGAACCCACTTGCTTTTAATGGTTTAGCAAGAACCCACTAGCCTTTTTAACGGGTGAAGGCTAGCTCACCGACAACTCAAGCCTTTTAAAAGGAAAGGCTTGAAGAAACCTCTTCACACCTTAATGGTGGCGTGAAACCCAAAAGAAAGGGGGATAAGAAAAGAGTTTGGGGTTTGTAGGCACAAACCCAATTTTAAGCTCAAAATAAAATAAACAATAAAAACCGTATAGGAGGAAGACTTGGGCGCCAATTGGATGATGGAGTTGATGTAGCGTGCTCTCCCAAGCTTCTTGAGGTGCTCCTTGGATTGGAAAATGGTTGGAGCACTTGTGGATCCTTGAAGGTGGAGCGCCGGAGGTTCGCCAAATGTGCAACAATATGTCCGGGCGCTTTGTATGTGATCCGATTGAGTTCCGGGGCTTCCTTGGCCTTTATTTATAGGCATGGAACCCATTGGGGGCCTTCAGAGCCGTTGGAGAAGTCCTCGGAGCCGTTGGAGGCCAAAAGATGGTTGACTGGTCAAACCCAACGGCTAGTTTGACTGGGCTACCGGCTGGCCGGTGCAGGGCCACCGGCTGGCCGGTGCCTTGGAAAAGGGAGACTTGTTCTGTCCAGGCTCCACCGGCTGGCCGGTGCTGAGGCCACCGGCTGGCCGGTGCTGAGGCCACCGGCTGGCCGGTGGGGAGACAGTAGCTGGCACTGTTGGGGCTGGATGCCACCGGCTGGCCGGTGCTGAGGCCACCGGTTGGTCGGTGCTGAAGCAGTGGGTGAGCTCTCGGTCTGGGCTCTACCGGCTGGCCGGTGCTGAGGCCACCGGTTGGCCGGTGTGGAGGCAGTGGCTCAGCATCCTTCCCAGGGTCCACCGGCCGGCCGGTGGTGAAGCCACCGGTTGGCCGGTGGACTGATTTTCAGTCCACTTCTGTTCCTTTGCCACTTTAGCTTGCTTGACCTAATTCCTTGGTAACCTGAAATGATTCCTATCCAAAAACACTTAAAGAAAGATTAGATAAACATGAAAGTGATTGTGATCATGAAAATTAAACCACGAGGGGATACGAGAGGTACAACAATCTCCCCCTATTTTGATGATCACAATCACCAAAACAATTAAAGTAAAAACATAAATTAAAGGCATGCTTTTAAAGAATAAATTGAAAATAAATGCTAAGCAAGATCAAAAAGGTTTCTCCCCTAATCAATCAAGAAATTTCTCCCCCTTTGTGATTATCAAAATAGAATGGGGCATAAAACTTGATTGAGGGATAACTTTGAAAAACAAAAAGAGATTTTAAATCAATTGAATTTTTTTGAAATGAAATGAGAATTTGAATAACAGTTTGAATTGAAAGTTTTGAATCAAAAATTGAATAACAGTTTGAATTGAAAGTTTTGAATCAAAAACCAATTGAATTTTGAAATTTGAAACCAAATGAAAATTTTTGAAATTGAGAGTTTTGAAACCAAGTGTTGAAATTGAAAGGAAAAATTTTGAATACACAAAAAATCTTAAAAGATCCTAACTCCCCCTAAATAAAAACAAAAAGTCACCGGGGAAAGGAAACTATTTTTGGCCCGGAGAGACTCGCAAGAAGGGATTTTTCAATCCAAACTTGTCTCATAGCGGGTCTTCTCCTATAAAATTCGTTCGAAAAGAAAAAAGATTTGGGTTGACCGTACCGGGCGTTTTTACAATTACATTCATAAATGAGGTGCCCGGGTTTTTTACAATAATTACAAAATTTATAACAAGAGCTCCCCCTTACAAAAACAGTGGGTGCATGGGAGGAGGAGGCTTGGTTGGTATAGCCAAGTCCATTGGTGGTTCTAGATATTCGTTGGGAACCTAGGAGATTGTTCAAATTTTGTTCACCTTGGGTGAACTTGGCTAGGGTCTCCCTTAGGTCTTTAATGGTTGATTCCATGGAATCAACATTTGGAAAATTTTGGATTTTAAGAGACATCTCCTCCTTCTCTTTGAGAAGTTGTTCTTTTTCGGAGGAGAGTTTTTTGAAAGACTTTTTCAAAGAAACAAATTTTGAAGAAAGCTCATGAAAACCATTTTCTAATTGATCTCTAGCATATTGGAGATCCTCATAAGAAAGATGATTTAAAGAATTTGAATTTGAAGAGCAAGAGGAGGAGGAGTCGGAAGATGTTACCTCATTACATGCCATTAGGCATTTTGTACCTTGGTCGCTCGAGGAGGAGGAGGAGGATGATGATGAGGTGTCACTCCATGTCGCCTTGAGGACCTTCTTCTTTCCTTTTTCCTTGGCCCGTTTCTTGTTGAGTGGGCAATCGGGCTTGTAATGGCCCTTTTCGCCGCACCCGTAGCATTTTACCTTGGGCTCGGATTTTTCGGTGGGTTCTTGCTTTCGGTGCTTGCGGGATTTCTTCTTCTTGTGCTTCTTCATAAACTTGTGCATTTGGCTGGCGAGATTCTTCATTTCCGAGTCGCCGCTTGAAGATGATGAAGATGAGGAAGATGAGGATGATGAGGAGGAGCTTACTTCCTTTTGTACCTTGAGGGCGATGTTCTTTGGTATCTTGATAGGGGTGCCCTCCTTTTGTGCTTGCCTCCTCATGGTGATCTCGTACGTCATTAGAGATCCAATGAGCTCCTCTACCGGCATATTTTTGATGTCCTTAGCTTCTTGGATCGCAGTCACCTTTGGTGCCCATGAGCTCGGAAGGACCCATAGGATCTTTTTAACCATCGTTTCTGCGGAAACATCATCACCAAGGGACTTTCTCCCATTGCACACGTCAGTAAATCTAGTAAACATTTCAGAAATAGATTCATTTGGATGCATAGAAAAAGACTCAAAATCCTGACGGTACATGTCCAATCGAGTATCCTTTACTTTGTTGGTCCCCTCATGGGTAACCTCCAAAAGTTTCCAGATTTCATGTGCGGAGGTGCATGTGGAAACTCGATTGAACTCGTTTCGGTCAAGGCCGCAATGAAGAGCATTCATGGCTTTGCCATCAAGCTCAAAATTTCTAATGTCGGCTTGGGTCCATTTGGATTCATCGGGAGAAGAAAGAGTGTAACCATGCATGACAATTTTATATATGGGATAACCTATGCTTCTAAGGAAAGTAGTCATGCGGGTTTTCCAATAATTATAGTCGGTCCCATCAAAAAATGGAGCCCGACCCAATGAGTAGCCCTCGGGGGCGAAAGAGGTAGATGCCATCACAATGGATCTTTGAATTTGAAACCTTTTAAGGTATTACTCAAATTACCCCTTTGATACCAATTGTTGGGTCGGAACAAACGGGAATGATGGCAAGAGGGGGGGTGAATTTCCTTTTAAAAAAGATAAACAAATTAAAAATCAAAGTAAAGGTGCAGCGGAAATAAAGGAGGCAATCACACAAGAAATTGATAACGGAGTTCGGCCAAAAATCCGGCCTACGTCTCCGCTCCCAACTCAACCGTTGAGAGATTCCTACCGCTTGCTTTTTAATGGTTTTAGCAAGAAACCCACTAGTCTTTGAGGTAGCACTAGGACCTATTACAGCTTGCTTTTGGTGGTTAAGCAAGAACCCACTTGCTTTTAATGGTTTAGCAAGAACCCACTAGCCTTTTTAACGGGTGAAGGCTAGCTCACCGACAACTCAAGCCTTTTAAAAGGAAAGGCTTGAAGAAACCTCTTCACACCTTAATGGTGGCGTGAAACCCAAAAGAAAGGGGGATAAGAAAAGAGTTTGGGGTTTGTAGGCACAAACCCAATTTTAAGCTCAAAATAAAATAAACAATAAAAACCGTATAGGAGGAAGACTTGGGCGCCAATTGGATGATGGAGTTGATGTAGCGTGCTCTCCCAAGCTTCTTGAGGTGCTCCTTGGATTGGAAAATGGTTGGAGCACTTGTGGATCCTTGAAGGTGGAGCGCCGGAGGTTCGCCAAATGTGCAACAATATGTCCGGGCGCTTTGTATGTGATCCGATTGAGTTCCGGGGCTTCCTTGGCCTTTATTTATAGGCATGGAACCCATTGGGGGCCTTCGGAGCCGTTGGAGAAGTCCTCGGAGCCGTTGGAGGCCAAAAGATGGTTGACTGGTCAAACCCAACGGCTAGTTTGACTGGGCTACCGGCTGGCCGGTGCAGGGCCACCGGCTGGCTGGTGCCTTGGAAAAGGGAGACTTGTTCTGTCCAGGCTCCACCGGCTGGCCGGTGCTGAGGCCACCGGCTGGCCGGTGGGGAGACAGTAGCTGGCACTGTTGGGGCTGGATGCCACCGGCTGGCCGGTGCTGAGGCCACCGGTTGGCCGGTGCTGAAGCAGTGGGTGAGCTCTCGGTCTGGGCTCTACCGGCTGGCCGGTGCTGAGGCCACCGGTTGGCCGGTGTGGAGGCAGTGGCTCAGCATCCTTCCCAGGGTCCACCGGCCGGCCGGTGGTGAAGCCACCGGTTGGCCGGTGGACTGATTTTCAGTCCACTTCTGTTCCTTTGCCACTTTAGCTTGCTTGGCCCAATTCCTTGGTAACCTGAAATGATTCCTATCCAAAAACACTTAGAGAAAGATTAGATAAACATGAAAGTGATTGTGATCATGAAAATTAAACCACGAGGGGATACGAGAGGTACAACAAATTATGCTATCAATGATGAATTTTGGGTGATGACTATGCAAGAAGAACTTAATCAGTTTGAAAGGAACAAAGTTTGGAAACTTGTTTAAAGACCCAAGGAAACATTCAAAATAGGCACTAAATGGGTGTTTAGAAATAAGGTAGATGAAGCTGGTAACATAGTTAGAAACAAGGATAGATTAGTTGCACAAGGCTATAGTCAAGAAGAAGGAATTGACTATGAGAAGACCTTTGCACCAGTAGCCAAACTTGAAGCCATCAGAATCCTTCTTTCCTATGATGCACATTTGAATTTAAAGCTATATCAAATGTATGTTAAGAGTGCATTCTTAAATGGGTATATAGATGAGGATGTTTTTGTTGAACAACCCCCTATATTTACAAACCCCAATTTTCCAAATCATATTTTTAAACTATAAAAAGATTTATATGGTTTAAATAAATCTCCAAGAGCTTGGTATGATAGATTGAGTAATTTTATTATTTCCAAAGGTCTTACAAAAGGAATAGTTGATTCTAACCTTTTTATAAAATGAATTTATAATGATTTTTTAGTTGTTCAAATCTATGTAGATGACATTATTTTTGGATCTTCGAAGAATTATTTATGTGTTGATTTTTCTAAAATGATGCAAAATGAATTTGAAATGAGTTTAATGGGTGAACTAAAAATCTTTCTTGGATTTAAAATCTTTCAAAATAATGATGGAATTGTTTTAACTCAAAGTAAATATACTAGAGATCTTCTAAAACATTTTGGATTGGATAGCACTAAAAGTAGTGACACTCCCATGAGTACCACTTGTAAGTTGGATCTTGATGAAGATGGAAAATCTGTTGATCAAGCCACTTATAGAGGAATGATTAGAAGTTTACTCTACTTAACTGCTAATCGTCCAGACATTATTTTTAGTGTGTGTATGTGTTCTCGTTTTCAATAAAATCCTAAGGAATCTCATTTAAATTCTATAAAGATAATTTTCAAATACCTCAAGCATACACCCAATCTAGGACTATTTTATCTTAAAAAATAATCATTTGAATTAGTTAGTTATTATGATTCTGACTTCAGTGGCTATAAGTTAGATAGAAAAAGCACCTCTGGAAGATGTCACCTTTTAGGAAAGTTACTAGTATCATGGTGTAGTAAGAAACAAAATTCTGTTGTATTATCTTTTATAGAAGCTGAATAGATAGCTGCTGGAAATTATTATGCACAAATTTTGTGGATGAAACACACATTACTAGATTATGGATATCAATTCAAACATGTACCTATAAATTGTGACAACACAAGTGCTATTAACATCTCAAAAAATCCTATTTCACATTCTAGGACAAATCACATTGATGTAAGACATCACTTTTTGAGAGATCATTATCAAAAAAGGTGATATCACTTTGGAATTCATTGGTACTGAATGTCAACTTGCTGATATATTCACCAAACCATTAAATTCTGAGAGAATAGACTACATCATACATGAACTGGGCATGATAAATCTCAAATAGATACCTTACTTGTTACTGTTTCAGGTCTTACTATTTGATATCTTACTGTTTTATACTTTACTATTTCATGATTACGGTTTCTCAGCTAGTGTTTCGTATTATTATCTCACCGTAATACTCAATTACTGTCTCTCATGTTTACTGTCTCACTGTAATACTCAGTTACCATCTCTCATGTTTACTGTATCACCGTAACGCACACTGAGAAGTTCATTCATTGTCTCACCGTAACATGCGTTTACTATCTCACCGTAATGACCAGAAATTGTCTCACTGTAAAAATTCTTTATAATTTTTTTTCCTGTAAAAACCCATATCACGGTAATTATTCTTTTCCCTTCCTTATTTTACCGCATTTTTATTTTTACGATGTTTGGTATTCCTAAATGATAAAATAAAGAAAGTATCACTCGATTCTTCACTCGGGGTTTTCTTCTACTTACTGATTTCGAACCCTTCTTCATCCCTACAACCCTTCTCTCGCTCGAACCTTCAATGAATGCCAAGAATGAAACATCCTTCATCTTCGACACCTAAGAAGCACAACTCTAAGAAGAAGAATATTGCACCTAAGCTGACACCCAAAGGACCTTTAAATCCGAATCTGGTAAACCGCTTTGTTGTACTTGAGAAAGAGATTTTCCTCAAATGGCTTCTGTTTAGTAAGTCTCTGGTATTGAAAATGTTAGAATAGAAAGGTTGGTTAGAGTGGTTCTCGAAGGAAGATAGACCCATCTACCCTGAGTTAGTGGATCAATTTTACCAGTACGTACAGTTCTCTTTTGATTCTGGTGATAACTATATTGTAAGAAGATGGGTCAATGGCCAGAGATGATCATTATCTTCGAGGTTGGGATGCATGCCTTAGGATACCTCATGAAGGCATTTGTGAGGATTATCAGAGAGGACCTCCACCTTCAACTGAATTCTTTGATTTAGAAGATGCCCTGAAAACATTAGCTGGAAATGGAACCCAGAGGAGAGCTATTTCTAATGAATTAGATGGAGAATAAAGGATTTTGTTCAAGTTTATACAGAATTTGGTTAGTCCTAGAAAAGGTGATTTTTCTGTTTTAAAATTTAAAGATATGTTTCTGATTCACCTTATGAAAAATGGGAATAAGATCAACCTGTTCAAGTATATCATACATCATATGTGTGAGCTGATAAAAGTCACATCTAAGTAAACCTCCCTGTTTTACTCTTGTCTAATCTTAGCCATGCTTCTTACCAAAGGTATGGTTTCACCAAATGATGAAGTGATTAAGGATTTTGAATTCTGTCTCTCAAAATCCACTATCAAGAGGATGAAGATAAACTAGAATCCTTGAAAAAAGGAATGGGTGGAAGACAATGATAAAATTTATGAGAAATTCAATTTGGTGGATTATCCCTCAAGACCAATAAATATTTCTGATCCTAGTTTGGAACCATATGAGATTTTTGAGTATACTGAAGAAGAGAAAGAAGAGGCTGTAGTGCCACCTAGGGAAGCTGTTGAGGAAGACAAGACTACTGTTCCTCCTGAAGTTCTTGAAGAAGAAGTTCATGCTCCTAAAGAAGCTTCTAATCTATAAACTCAACCTAAGGCTGAAATAGAATTAGTTTTAAAATAATTTGAAAAGCATGCCATGGAAGAGCCTATAGTGGAAGAGCCTATAGTTGAAGATCCACCTATTTTGCAAGAGGTCAATATTGAGGAACTCCCAGTGGAACAATCTATTCCTGAAATCATCCCTTCGGCTGAAGAACAGATGGATCTAGCTTTTCAACTGGCTAGACAAGAAATGAGTGAGGAACTTAGAGTTGATTCTGTGGAATTAGACCAAGATCCTAAGACTCTCAGTCCCAAGAAGGAGGCACCAGTTGAGGAGGAGAAAACCCCAAATCTCGAGTCTATTGAAGCTCCACATCTGACTGAGTCAAGTCCTGTAGCCACTCAATATAATTTTCTTAGTTTCTATGATGTGGATGACTCTTAGCAGGTTACAACAACATGACTTGATCTTTCCTCTATATTCCAGTTGAAATCAGTCTCCAATATCGCACTTGAGAAGGAACCTGAGCCTGTACCAGTTCCTACTCCTAAACCTTTATCTGAACAACCATCTTGTGTGAGTAAGGATGATCTGAAAGAATTTAGTGCTACCATCTTGACTGGAGTTGAGAAACTCATGAATACCCAACCTCTTCCTGTGACCAATTTAAGTGAGAGAGATGCCTCAATATTATTGGAGAAAATTATTTGGCAAATACAACCTAATATGCTTCATGAGATTCAGGAAGTAAGAGTTGAAAATAAGTTTCTCAATAATGAAGTAAAGACCCTAAGAAGCATGGTTGAAGTCATACAGAGAGAGCTGCATTTGAGATATGAGGTTTTTTCTCCTTCTGTAGAACCTGTTGCTCCTCAAATTCCATAGGTTTTTGTGTCTCAGATTCAACCTTATCTAGCTTCCTTAGATGAAAAGATCGCTGAAAGGAACAAACAAATTGTGAAGAAAATGAGAGAGCTTGTTGTCAATCTTAATAAACTCACTGATCAGTATACCGGGTGTCTTCAAAAGGTTCTAAATCAAATCAAATCTCTAACCACAACTGTCAATGCCTCTAAAGCATCTAGTCAATCCTCTAAACCCTCCTCAGATAGTGATCTGCTCAGAACTGTAGTCAAATAAGAG
Source organism: Viscum album (assembly GCA_963277665.1). NCBI lineage: Eukaryota > Viridiplantae > Streptophyta > Magnoliopsida > Santalales > Viscaceae > Viscum > Viscum album. The sequence goes on along the minus strand of OY728148.1, from coordinate 1,805,404,702 downwards.
CTTCAAAATGTACTCAGTGGTTTCAATATGATTAATCTATCTGAAGTTGTCAAGAGCATTGATAGAATTCTTGACCTTGTGAAAATACACTCCAAAATTGCTAATGATTCTCAGTAAGAGATTTCCAAGAAAGTGGATTTCTACTTCAACATAATCTTCTCCAAGACCGATATGACAAACCATTTCAAGTATCTTGTAGAAAATCTGCGAATTCCTCCTCTGACTCAAGCTTTCAAGACCTAAGTCTAGAAGCTCACAGAGTTTACTCGATTGTTGGACAAGTTTATGGAGAACAAGGATGATTTTGAGAAAGTCATGCAGTATGGTGGAGAGATCATTACAGATTTCATCAAACTCCTGAGGCCCTATCTTCATGTCCAGAGTACAGCCATTGTTACTCCAATGGCTTCACCTCTCAGACCTGGGCTGCCTACCTTTACCTCTGCCCTAGACTCAACCACTATTTCTTTCAGCCACTCACTAAGTCAGATCAGGTCTATGATTCTCGATCAACAACTTCCTAGATCTTCTACTGCTCCTACCTTGGCTCCCTTAGTCTTTTAAGGCCTTCCTTTACCCTCTTTATCAACCACCTCACTGCCTTCTTCTACCTCGACCACTGCCCCTATGGCTTTATCTTCTGCCACTACTGCTAAAGGAAAAGAGAATCCTAATCCCTGAAGAAGAACAATGATTAGTCTTTTTGATAGGGATGATTTTGCTTTTGTATTTCTCTTTTGTTTTGTACTGAACCTTGTTTTCTATTAATGGAATGTGAATTTTTGACTTATCTTATTCCATATTTTTGATAATCCCAAAAGGGGGAGAAATTTCTATATGTTAGCCATTTATCTCTATAGTTGAATCCAATATACACTTTAACTTTACATGATTTGTGATCATCAAAAAAGGGGGAGATTGTTGGAATCCTCATGTATTAATCATGTTTTAATGATCAAAAATCTTATTCATCCTAGTTAACTTCAACCTAGTTAACTTCCGTAAATTATAACAATTCATGTGTATTAATGTTTAAAGTATTCTCATGCTTTAATAAGAGCCATTCAAGATCTTAATTAATCTATATCCAGTTTACACACTATCTTTGATCTACTCTCATAATACCTTCTTTGACAAATGCTTAAGTCCAATCCATTCTATTATCATCATTACTTAAGTCTGAACATAGTTACTTTGAAAAGTCTGAGACACCGTGAGTCATCCACTGGCTATGTCTTTATGGCACCATGAAGCAAGACACCATGAAGCAGACACTGTGAACACGACACCATGAACAAGACACCGTGAAGTAAGACATTGTGAAGCAAGACACCGTGAAGCAAGACACCGTGAAGCAAGACACCGTGAAGCAAGACACTGTGAAGCAGACACCATGAACAAGACACTGTGAACAAGACACCATGAACAAGACACCGTGATCGCGAGACACCATGACCATGAGACATCGTGACACTCAAAAACCATGATCAATCTAGACACCGTGTGAAGGAGACATCATTTCCATGACTTACTGTGACACCATTTCTTAAACTATTTTTTCATCTTTCAATTTAATTTCTAACAGTCATATTTGAAGATTTTAATACACTGACATAATTAATGTTTCTTTATAGACATATCATCAGACAGTACGAGGTACGGGTTGCAGAAGACATGCAACCTGTCAGCTCCAACACATTCATTCCAAGATAAAAGTGAAGTGTGGCCAAGAATCAAAGAGCGCGATAAAAAAACAAAAAGCAAGGCCGTGAGCACGATAACGAAGAACACACTTAGAGAAAAGTTCAAAGGAAAAAGGCCTACTGCATACAACTCGACATTACTGAAGAACACATGAAGCATATTTGAAGCTTAAAGAACATCTTAGCTCTGTTGAACCTCACAAAAAACACAAGCTGAATCACAACACTCTATTTTACAGATGAGAACTCTAGATCTGCATCTGCTTCATCTCAAGAAGTCCAAAGCTGCAAAGACTAACACTCAGAGCACTTCTAAACTCATATCCATATTTCTTCTCTATTGTGTATCTTTTTATTAACTTTCGAGTATAGATTGTACCTGTAGAATAACACACTCTGTCTCCTGCATTAAACTGAAGGATACAAGATATCCTTACTCAACCATTCTTTTACTCTTGTTTATACCCACCGATAAGTGTGAAAGAGGTCCCTGTGTGGCCTGGTATTTTGTCCCCATGAAAACTATGGAAGAGGTCCCTGTGTGACCTGGACAGTCTGTGTACTGTTGTTAACCCCGATCCAGGGTGTAGATCAAAGTTTATTTATATAAATTTCTTGGTGGCAAGTGATCACCAAGTGGAGTGGATTAGGTCTCATCTTGATACTAAACCACTTGTTTCATATCCGCTGTGCTGCTTAAATTAGTCTTCTCTGTTTTATTGATTTACTATATAATTTAGAAATATCTAATTTCACTTTGATAGTTAGTCTTGGAAAGAAGTTATAACTATCTTATCTTAGTAGAATAACTTCAAAAGTAATATTAATAACACAAATTAAGATTACCGAATTATATAGTAAATCAATAAAACAGATTGAAGTGGTATTGTTTTTTTTATGACTTTTTTGAAGGTTTCCATTTGTTTACAACCATTTTTGAAAATTATTAGAGGTTATTAATATGATGTTTAATTTTATTGGAATGTTAGGGTGATCTTGATGATATTTGAAAAGTGTTTTCAAATGTTTTCAATTTGATCTTTATAGTTTGGATATTTCTATGAAACATGAAAAATGAAAAAGTGTAAGCCTTTTGAGCCCCAACATAAGTCTTTTATGCCTCTAGAATAATTATTTATTGCAAACATATGACTTTGAATTGAGGCAAAAAAATGTAAAATGCATGGGGTTTTAGTCTTCTTGATTTGTGTGTAAGGATTTAATGTGGTGAATGTAATTATTTTTATCTATGTATGCCTCTGTGCCCCATCATAATTCTTTGAGGTGTTATCTTAAAAATTATCCAAACATAAGAATTTTTATATTGAAAGAATTCACATATGAGTGTAATCCTTCGCTGATGAATGTTAGCCAATGAGCATAAGACTTAGAATCATCAAACATAAGTCTTTGATCTAATGAAATAACTTCTTCATAATTCCTTACTGCCATGAACCAACCTGGGTTGACCTAAACCGGTCACCCAAGCAGATCCGTGGCAAGGCCTGAGGGGCATTCTCGATCCTCCCAGGCTGACAACAAGCACCAAGGCACCAAAAGAGTACAAATGGGGATGATTTCACCTAATGAAAATAAACTAAGTAGCATAAACAAATAGAACAATGAAAAATAAATAAACAATAGGAGAGGAAAGAACGATCAACAACACGACTAACCTGTCCATGACTAAGACTCCGCATAACCCCATGGGTTACTCTCCAATACCAAATCCAAACATCACCCAAGGCAATCCGAACCTAGATGAAACCTTCACCAAGGCTAAAAACAAGAAACAAGATATAGGACTGAGTATTAAAACTTAGTAGGTAGGCCCAACTAAATCTATTCCCAGTTCAAATCCTTTAAATAAATAAAAAATTTATTTCAGGTTTGAAATAAAGTATAAAAATATAGGTTTTCTACACTTTTCATTTTAAATTATAAAAATCACGATCTAGTTCCCTCATGATTTAAAATTACATTCATAGGGGAGAAGGGGAGAATAGAGCCCAACAGGAAACTTTCACTTTTCATGGAAAGGGAAAAAAGGAAATCACTTGTTCTTTCAAAAAAAAGTTCTTGAAGCACCTTTAACAAAATCAAACATTCACCATTTAACCAGAAAATACCGAAATCAAGAATAAGGGCCACAATTCCACACAAGGAGGGCAATGGTAATAACGATGCTAGAGCCAGAGGAACATGGGAAAACCTAGGAACTCTGAGGAAGACCAGAACATACTATACATGTGACTCATCCTGAAGGCATACCCTACTCGATGAAATCATAACGCCCCAATGCCTGATTTTCTCCCTACCTAGCCTGACTGAGAGGCCCAATCCCATAACAATAATAACAAAATATCAAATTGCTACGGGTCACTAGCCAGTGTGTAATATAAACTAGTTCAATAATCGTTTTTAGTAAACCTATTTGTTATGTTAGTTTCCATGTATATTTCACAAGGGGGTGTTCCATACAATTCCAAAAACAAGTCACATACATGATATATATACATCAGCCAACTAGAACCATCCCAACCACCTCAAGGGTGGTCCGTTGCCATCAAAAATTCATTACACAAGGGATGTCCCATACCGAGGACCCTCCCATATCATGGATCAACATCTAGGTAAGGATCCCAACCCAAGAAGGGTTTTCCAAAAACCATTTCAAAATTACAAACATGACTTTAGCTTTAAAACATTCAACAATTTACCAAAAACACTTAGAAATAATTTCTCAAACAACACCAACATCAAATTTATACTAATGTGGCCAAATGTGCCTTTAGACCAAGAATTCACCAAAAAGTACCCAAGTGCATTTTAAAGACAAGTTAAACCACACAATGCATACGAAAGCACCAAACAGGATTTCAAACTACTTACAAACCAACCTTATTTTACAAACACCAAACATGCCATAACTTCTAACCACTCATCAAAACATGTTTCAAGATCAACCAGGACAAACCATAAGGAACACATTTGGAACCACTTTAAAATGAAAAACAAGGCCTTCCATTATTTTCACAAAAATAATTAATTTCATAGAATACCATACACCAACCACTTTAGAAACCCAAAAAACCTTTGGAAACCCATTTCAAAAACCTAACCCACCATTTCAAATCAAGAACACATTTACAAGGGCTAAAGGGGCATGCCAACAGGCACTTATTGTGTGAAAACCCATTTAAAAACTAAAATCACCACTTTAAACATCACAACTATGTTAATAAATTCCAAACCACACCATTATAAATCACTAGTCATTTATAAGATCCAATAGGGCCATTTCCAAAGCATAAGGTATGCTAAACCATTTTCAACCATATAACACCATCATAAAACCAAGGGTAAACTAAAAAATTCCACAAGATACAAATAATTCAACAACAATAAAAGCCTATTTAACAACTAAAGGAGGTGTGAATATCAAGAAATAAAAATAAACTTAATTTAAATGGAATATGAAATGGGGTACTACCTCAAATGATAACTAAGCTAAACATTCCACCTCTTGACACTTTCTAACTAGATACTGCTGCTACCCGCTTGCACACACATACTTTCACACACACACACACACAGAGAGAGATATATATCCTTACTCCAATGCATGTATTCCCCGTGCCATGAGGGAATACACACATGGAGGGAATATATATAATATATATATATATATACACACACATACATACATACCTAAGCATATGCACGTGTGCCCTAAAAGACATTCAAAACCCACTGCAATAAAAATCTGGGACTTTGAAACACCGCGACAAGGTTAACGTACTTAAAAGTAAAATACCAGGAACTCAAAATTAATTACCAGACTCAAAAATTATAAACCCCCAATTATAAAATGAGTAAAGATTAAAAATAAAGGAAAAACTACCCAAAGCAGCAAAATAAAGGTACATGACACTATAAATCAAAGACCAGGGCATTAAAACAAATAAAGACCCTAAATAAAGGGTGCGAAATAATTTAGCAATATAAAACATTATCTCAATTGATGATGGTGGACCAAAACTGATGAGAAATATCTAACGCACCTCAAATGCACCTAATAGAAGTCAAAACCAACCATAAACATCAAAATCAGACTCAAATTTTAGGAATTAACCCTAAAAACAAAAATCCGAGCATCAAGGGTTTGGGTAAAATAAAAACTCTACCAAATGAGGAAGGAATCCTCACCCGAGGGAGATAGTCAGCACCAAAGAATAGATATACTAGTGAGGTAGCATGATGGAGAGAGAAGCAGTGCCGACGGGTTGCATAGCCAGAGAAGAGGGAACCGACAGTGGGGTCAGCTAGAGGTTACAAGAGGGAGAGTGACGAGGGAGGTCGGATGGACGGAGGGAGTGGTTCACACCATGGGGGTAGTGCCGATCTACGAGGGAAAAGGGGGGAAGGTGTGCGACAGAAAAACAAGGGCCGACGAGGGGTGCGACCCTCTTGGGAGGGCACATCGTAGATAAGGGAGGCCGGCCAGAGGAGTTTTACCGAAGGGGGTGGTGCATGCCGGAGGTGGCCAAATGGGAATGGAGGTGTGCAGGAAGGGGTCGTGAAGAGGAGGAGGCTCCACCAAGGTGGGGGAATGGGGAGGATGCGAGTGAAGCTAATTAGGGGGAAAACCCTAATCTTAAAGGAAATAAAAATTAAGTTAAATTAAATTAAATTAAATTAAATTAATATAATAATAATAATAATAAAATTTATAGAAATAATTATAATAACAACATAACCATAATAATTATAGTAATAATAATAACATAATGCTAAAATTATTAATAACATCTATTTCTTCCTTAATAATAATATTAATAACACTTATTTAATAATTATTTTAATATTAACTGATCCTCTTAATAATAACAAAATTATCATTTCATTTTTCATAGTAATAATTTTTGTAACAATTTTAATAATAGTAATAATGATTAATAACAAAACAAATTTAATAATAATACTACTATTATACACAACAATAATAATTTTATTATTATACTTAAACCACTCAATTAATTTATTTTATTTTTAACACTCATTTTAACTTTGTTTTATTATAATTTTAAACTTGTAATTTATTTTGAAAACCGAGCAGGCTACACTGTCTCTGAACCGTGCCCCGCCCGTGAGCCCAGTGCCTCCAAACCCAAAACGTGTGTTTTTCTCAAAAAAACTCAAAAAAATTAAACATGGGATTACCTAAATCATGACCTGAGTTGGAACCAAAGGAAAATTGAAACTCGGGTGTGACAATTCTCCCCACAACAGTGCTTTCTGCCCCCAAAAATCCATAAAAATGTTGAAACCCCAAAATAGAAACCAATAATCCTTTAAAGTTCAAGGATATTCCCAAATAATGACAATGAATAGATCACAAAAACACCACCAACGAATGAAGGGATAACAAGAAGAACTCAGGTGACCGAGATGGACTCCCCACTAGGTGCTACCCATCCCTAAAAGCTTAAACACCTCTAATTGATTGATCCAAAAAGACAAAGAACTTCCACGATGATAAATCTAGCCTTAACATACACACACCTTAAACTCCAACAAACAAAACTCAACCATTACTTTGAGATGAAACTGTAATGACAACACGGGGAGGATCGAACATACTCCCCACCATAAGAAACAAGCCAACACAGAATTCAGCAAGACCCATGATGGGTCTCCCCACTATAAGAAATAACGAAGTTAAACAGACTCATAAATTTTTTTACATGGACCCAAAACCCCCACCCCTAAGGGGAGGGGAGGGAAGAGATCAAATCATGAGACATCAAAACCATAGAAGACATACACCAACCTGGTAACCACTGACAGACCAACTTAACTAGCACAAAATGGATGCATGGTCCATAAAAATGAGGCCCAAATTCTGTGGAACACAACCACTGAGATCTTAAGAAAATGAGATGACTAAGCCTCCCTATAAATAAGGAGAAATATTTCACACCGAGATGGTTCATAATGTGGAAACAAGGTTCCCATTCTACCTTTCACCAAGTAGAACAATTGAAAACAAGACAACTACACAGGAGGATTAAACTACCTCCAATTCCCATGTTGAGAACAAAACCTAGACCTAAGACCTTCCACACCATTAGAGTTCTACTAACTATGCATCAGCTTCACTCCAGGACTTATGGCTGGAGATTTGATGATTAAAGCATCTCCTGCCTTGTAGTTAGGCTTTAGAAATACCCAAATGAAACTTCTCCTTCTAGTACCACAATCAATAACACCACATTTCGAGTCAAAACAATAGACCCCAAAACAACCCAAGGATCACTTTTCCTCAACATGGAACTTTACCACAACAGGTACTTAAAAGATGAACATGCATCACCATTTTCACTTTGAACAGGGAGCATTTCCAGAAGGGATACAAGGGGAAACAATTTTATCTAGAACTGAGAAGCTAAGAACTCCCAATGGAAGGATACACTTATGTAAAAACAGAAATCCCAAAAAGGATTCACAACATCCACATTTTCATTTAAAAGAGAACTCAACACTTTTAGATTCCACCAAACATGACCTCTACAACTGAAGGAAACATTATAGGGAATGAGATCTTAACCTAGGTCCCAACTAGCACACGATTCTTGAAAATGACCATAACAACCTCTTATGACCAACTCACCCCCACACTTCCACTGTGAGAGGATCCGATCAGCCAAAAAAAGGAAATAGGTAGATTTGAGTTCCAAATTCCAAGACGAAACTCATTTCATTGATCAATTGGAGGCTTTACCACTGAAAAAGTCACCCATGACCACATTCTGAACATGCATTGATTCTTAATGAGGGAGAAATTTATCCAACAAGGAGAAACCAAGGACCCAACCGAATTGGTCCATTAGCCCAAACTGAGCTTTTCAAAACAACTTTTGGAATAATGGAAAATTCAAATGATCTACAAGGGGGGAAATAGTGTCAGTGGTTGAATCAGACACATAGTTGGTGGCCATATCTCAGTCACACCATCATCATAAAGAGAATTCTAGGGAAATGTCCCCAGATCCACATGGTTTTCCAGGCACTGAGATCTCACGGGAGTTACTTTTCCAACTTTATTTTCATTTAATAATATAAAACAATTCACAAGAATCAAATGACACCAGCAATCCTGGACATCCTATGGTAACCCAAGTTATGGAATGAGTAAGGTTTCATGATGTCCTTTCCATTCCTACAACTCAATACTGACAATCCTACTCCTTCTACCACAATAACACCAAATAACAACGAGCACTCTAATAAACAAGGTTAACTTAAGAGCCAACCTGCTATAATACTATTTTTTCATGAACCAACCTGGGTCAACCCTAAACCGGTCACCCGAGCCGATCCACAACAAGGATTGATAGGTGTTCCCGATCCTCCTAGGATGGTGACAAGTGCTAGGGAATCAACAGAGTACAAATGAGAATGATTTTTCCCAATGAAAATAAACTAATAAGCATAAATAAATAAATAAAATGAAAAATAAATAAATGATAGGAGAGAAAAGAATGATCAACAACACGATTAAACTGTCCACGACTAAGACTCCACGTAACACCGTGGTTTACTCTATGATACCGAAACCAAACATCACCCAAGGCAATCCGAACCAATTTGAAACCTGCACCAAGTCTAAAAACAAGAAACAAGATATAGGTGTGAGTATTAAAAATTAGTAGGTAGGACCGGAAAAATCTATTCCCAGCACACATCCTTTAAATAAATAAAACATTGATTTCAGGTTTGAAATATAGTATAAAAATATAGGTTTTCTACACTTTTCATTTTAAATTATAAAAATCACGATCCATGAACCTCATGATTTAAAAGTAGGTTCGCTGGGGAGAAGAGGAGAATAGATCCCAACATGAAACTTTCACTTTTCAGGGAAAGGGAAAAAAGATGAAATCACTTGTTCTTTCAAAACAACTTTCTTGAATTACCCTTAACAAAATCACACATTCACCATTTAACTAGAAAATACCAAAAGTAATAATAAGGGTCACGATTTCATACAAGGAGGGAAATGGTACTAACTATACTAGAGCCGGAGGAACATGGGAAAACCTAGGAACTTTGAGGAATACCAAAGCGTACTATACATGTGACTCATCTAAAAGGCATGCCCTACTCGATGGCATCATAACACCCCAACGCCTGATTTTCACCCTAACTAGCATGACTATGGGGCCCAATCCCATAGAAATAATAACAAAAATATCCCCCTAATATGGGCTACTAGCCAATGTATAATCTAAACTAGTGCAACAATCATTCTTAGTAAACCTATTTTTTATGATAGGTTCCCATGTATATTTCAAAAGGGGGTGTTCCATACAATTCAAACAACAAGTCACATACATGCTATATACACATTAATAAACCAGAACCACCCCAGTAACCTCAAGGGTGGTCCCTTACCATCAAACATTTTTTACACAAGATAGGTACCGTACTGAGGGCCCTCCCATCTCACAGATCAACATCTAGGCAAGGATCCCAAACCAAGAAGGGTTTTCCAAAAAACGTTTCAAAATTCCAAATGGGACTTTAGCTTCACAACATTCAACCATTTAACAAAAAAACTTAGAAACAATTTCCAAAACAACACCAACATCAACTTTATACTAACATGTCCAAACATGCCTTTAGACCAAGAATTCACCAAAAAGTGCCCAAGTGCATTTTAAAGCCAAGTTAAAACACACAATGTATATGAAAGTGCCAAATTAGATTTCAAACTACTTATAAAACAACCTTATTTTACAAATTCCAAATGGGATATAGCTTACAACCACTCATCTAAACATGTTTCAGGACTAACTAGGCCAAACCATAAGGAACACATTTAGAACTACTTTAAAATGCCAAATGGTCCTTCCATAATTTTCAAAAAAACAATTCAGTTTATAGAATACCACACACCAACAATTTTTGAAACCCAACAAACCTTTAGAAACCCATTTCAACAACCTAACCCACCATTTCAAATAAAGAACACATTTACAAGGGACAAAGGGGAACTCCAATAAGCACTTATTGTGTGAAAACCCATTTAAAAACTGAAATCACTATTTTGAACATCACAATCATGTTAATAAATTCCAAACCATACCATTATAAATCACTAGTCATTTATAAGAGTCAATCATTCCATTTTTAAATCACAAGGTATGCTAAACCATTTCCAACCATATAACACCATCACAAAACAAAGGGTAAACTAACTAATTCCTCAAGATACAAATAATTCAACAATAATAAAAGCCTATTTAGCAACTAAATGAGGTGAAAATATCAATAAATAAAAATAAACTTAATTTAAAGGGCATATGAAATGGGGTCCTACCTCAAAGGAGAACCAAGATGAAAATTTCACCTCTTGACGCTTTCTAACTAGAAGCTGCTACTACCCGCTTGCACGCACATAATTTCATATATATATATATATACATCCTCAATCCAATGCACATAATCCCAGTTCCATGAGGTAATACACACATGGAGGACACACACACACACACACACACACCTAATCATATGCACACACACCGTAAAACATGTTCAAACCCCACTGCAATAAAAATCAGGGACTCAGAAATATCGCGGTAAGGTTAACACACTTAAAGTAAAATACCAGGAACTCAAAATTAATTACCAAAGAATCACAAATTACAAACCCCCAATTATAAACTCATCAAAGATTAAAAATAAAGGAAAAAATACCTAAATCGACATAATAAAGGTCCAATGCACTATAAATCAAAGACTAGAGAATTAAAACAAATAAAGACCCTAAATAAAGGGTGTGAAACAATTTAGCGATATAAAAACTTACCTCAAATCTACGATGGCAGACCAAAACTGGCATAAAATCTCTAACACACCTCAACCTCACATAATAAGAGTCAAAACTAACCCTAAGCATCAAAATCAGACTCAAAGTTTAGGAATTAACTCTAAAAACACAAACCCAAACATCAAGGGTTTGGATAAAATAAAAACTCTACCAAAGGAGGAAGGAATCCTCACCCAAGGGATATAGTTAGTAACAGAGGAGAGCTATACCAGCAAGGTAGCATGATGGAGAGGGAAGTGGTGCTGATGAGTTGCGTAATCGAATAAGAGGGAACCAACTGGGTGGGGTTGGCTAGAGGTCGCAAGAGGGAGAGAGACGAGGGAGGTTGGCTGGACGGAGGGAGTGGTGTGAACCATGGGGGTAGTGCCGATCTGCTAGGGAAAAGGAAGGAAGACACGCGGTGGCCAGACAAGGGATGGCGATGGGTGAGGCCCAGTTTGGAGGGTGCGTCGTGGAAAAGGGAGGTCGACCGGAGGAGTTTTGGCGGAGGGGGTGGTGCATGCTAGAGGTGTTTGTCCAGGAATTGAGGTGTGCATAAGGGGGTCGCAAAGAGGAGAGGGGATACGCCAAGGTGGGGGAAGGGGGAGGATGCAGGTGACCAATTAGGGAAAAAACCCTAATCTCAAAGGAAATAAAAATTAAATTAAATTAAATTAAATTAAATTAAATTAAATTAATAACATAATAATAATAATAAAAGTTATAGAAATAATTATAATAACAATATTACCATAATAATTATAGTAATAATAATAACATAATGCTAAAATTATTAATAACAATTGTTTTGTCCTTAATTATAATATTAATAACACTTCTCTAATAATTATTTTAATATTAACCGACCCTTTTAATAATAAAAAAATTATCAATTTATTTTTAATAGTAATAATTTTAATTTTTTTTTAATAATAGTAATAAATATTTATAACAAAACAAATTTAATAATAATCCTACTATTATCCACAACAATAATAATTTTTTTATTATGCTTAAAACACTTGATTTATTTATTTTATTTTTAACACTCATTTTAATTTTGTTTCATTATTATTTTAATCTTTTAATTTATTTTTAAAACCAAGAAGGCTTCACGGTCTCCAAACTGTGTCCCGCCCATGCACATGGTGCCACTAAACCCAAAACATGCGTTTTTCTCAACAAAACTCAAAAAATTTAAACATGGGCTCACCCACATCCCGAACCGAGATGAAACCAAATAAAAATTGAAACCTGAGTGTGACATTTAATAAGAATAAGCATTTTTGTTCCTAGCGTATGACTTCAACATTTTTCAAAATTTTAAGTTTCTTCTAGGTGAAAAATATAGTTTATAGAAATTGAATATCTGGAAGAAAATAAGCCAAAAAATTACAAAGGTGTTCCCTAGTGTTTTAAACATCAAAAGTAGATTGTGATTCAATAAAAATAAATAATCCATGCTACCGACTTGATGAAGAACATGATATATGATGATACCGACTAAAAGAAGATGTACCAAGTTGAATGTGAGTGTGTTAGTAAAGAAGCTCCAGATATTAATTATAGAATGTTATTGGGACAATGTTTTTTTATTTTATTTATTAAAATCACTTAAAAGTAGTGCAGTGATTCATGATGAGTGTTTTTAATTCCATAGATATGTTCTATGAATGGTTGTGACAAAACTATCTACTTCATTTTGTATAAGGATGAAGATATTTTTAAATAATTTCAAGCCAACTATCTAAATTTTTAACAACTTCTGGTTATTTTTGATTCACATAGATACTTTTAGTAGAGGTTTTATGGATATTGATGCTACCGTGAGCCTGAGTAAAAATATGAGGGTAATTTTGGTATTTTTACAAGAATATAGGGAAGTAGACCCACATGGCTGTATTTAATGTGCCTTTAAAAGGCAAATCAAGGAATATTTTAATTGTCAAATATTCATGGAAATTTATTTTGGTAGGCTCAAGACACCTTATCCTATACCATTTTGTGTATATAAAAAGGATATATGAACTTAATACACCATTTGACCAAAAAAGTGATTTCTCAAAGAAATAGAAGTTTTAGTTGAGAAGTAAAAAAAATAGAAGTCCCTGAGAAAAAGAAGTAGAATGGATATGAGTAAGAAAATTATGGAGAAAAAGAAGAGAGTTTGGTGCACAAAGTTCAGTTCTTATCATCTACATAAATTTAAGCTTGATAATCCAATCAACGATATTTAAGGTTGAGAATAGAGAAGATAATGTAATAAGTGTGCATGCTATCTTGAATATTCTAGAGGCTTATGGAGAAGATATTTATCAGTTTTCAATGAAACCCAAATCTTCAAGTGATATTTCTCATTTGTTACAACTCATAATAACCAATTGGATATTGAGTATGACCAACAAGATACTATGTAATGGTAATAGTGGGATGATGTGAAACTATAGGTTAAGGGTGATTCCTTACTTCCAATTATAAGTTGGTTATTGACTTATAGTGGAGAATATATAGATAAGGTGATTACTGGATGTAATAAGAAGTGGGCTTACACACTATGACCGAACCTTGTAAAAATTGTTGTGTCCTTTGTTCTATTTATTTTTTTCATTATAGTTCATGGTTGTGGACATAATATTTATATGATAGAGTGATTATCTAACCATCTAAAGAGGTTTATTTCAATAACAATAAGAAATAGTAAAAAGAAAAGACTACACTAATTCACCCCCTTTCAGTGCAGTCATATAATCTAGTGACTCTAACATATAACATAACTCCTCATCATTCCAACCATACTAGGTTTCTATTAAAACATAAAAGAGCATATATATATATATTTAAATTATATAAAGTATAACTAAGTGATAATAATTATTAGAGAGAAATTAAAATTCTTAAAATAATGCATGAAAACTAATAACAAACAAGGTCTGGATATATTTGGTCATAAAAATAAATTATTGTAATATCATATTATTTTATCTTCTTGATAAATATATAATTTATAAGAAGACTGAACATCATAAAAAACAACCTAAACAATGCTTTACAATAGTAATTGACCTAATTATATATGAAAAACACCGCTTAACATCATAAGAAATTGATGGAAGAAAAATGGATTCAATTCATTTATAATCTTCCTTATTTAACCAAATTTAAGTTACTTAATTAATTTTAAACACATTAGGCGTATGTGGAAGCATAAAAAAATAATGTAATAATAAAATACACTATCTAAAAAATAGTATGAAGAAATATCATGAGAGATATATTCACATACAACCACTCCGCTATCTCTTTAAAAAATTTCCAGAGTATTTTCTTCTTAGGTTGGTCACTGCCATTTACCCAGTGAAAACTTAATCATGATAAATTCAAATTTACATATAAAAATAAAGGAGAAGTTTTCAGATCCTCTACCTCAATGAAAAGTCTCAATAACTCATTGTACATGAGTAACAAGGAAAGAAAAAGGTTTACATGACCAAAAAATAATGGGGGAACTCCTTCTTAAATCATAATAGATGATCTATTGAAGCTAAGGACTAATATTGGCCAAATAGAAATCACTGGACTTGAAGAATGACTATCTATTAATCCAAAATCTATTAGGAACATGAAATATTTAATATAGGAGAGGCACCCCACCTATTAAAATACATACATGTGAAAGTCATGTCTCTTGGGAATTCCCCTCTTTAAATCTTATACAATGCCCACACAAATTTGATATAAATAAGGGAAGGAATGGAGTATTCTAAATTTAAATTTTTATATGCCTGAATCGTGTTGCGGTTCTCCCTATACACATTTCCCTTTTAATAAAAATAGATTCAACTATTTAAATTAAATTTAAATTATGCATGTTAATTATCATCACATTATAGCATTAAAGTTACTTTTATATAAGGAGGACACTATACAGGGGAGAGGGAATCATTTTACATTAAAAAATAATCAATTTTAAGTCTTCTATGATTTATAATGGAATTATAAATTATAAATTATAATTAATGATTAACCAGTAAAATATGGGGCTTTTAAAAAGCTAATTAATTTTAAATAGAGGAAAAGTTACTTTTACATTTAGAAAAATATCACTCTAAAGTTTTAAAACTTTATCAAATAATGAATCTTATATAAGGAAGAATTTACTTTTATGTTTAGAAAAATATTACTCTTATATTTTCCAACTTTACTAAATAGTGACTCTTATGCACAGAAGAATTTACTTTTACATTTTCCAACTCTACCAAATAATGAATCTTATGAAATTTTGATAACTCTTACACTAAGGGGAATGACTCATACATTTTTAAAATTTATCCTTATGAACATTCAAATGACTCTTATTATATATAGGGAAAAATATTAAGTTTATAAATTTGACTAAAACTTGAATACATAAGGTTAATTTACAAAGGGAAAACCTAAGTGTCTTTCCGTGACTAAGGAAAAAATGTAAGGGTCATTGCACAACTAAGGGGAAAACATAAGGGCTATCTCTAGGGAAAATGAAATTCATAAGGGTTAATTATTGGATTTTCCAAGATTTAAATTTAAATCTTAGAAATTATTTAATTATTTAAAATTAAATTAAAATCAACACATACCCTCTAAAACCCCCAAAATACTAAAAAACAACCTCAAATCCCCTAAACACCTAATAAATGACAAAGGAAGGGTTTCAAAAAAAAATCTAGGCCCTTACCTTTGACATCTATTAAATGAATCTCATCATCAAGAAATAAAACCAAACCCAAAAAGATAAAATAGGAAAGGGATAATAAGAAACCCCATGTGATACCTCTCAAAAATAGATCTCACTTTAATAAAATTACAAACGACTCATCATATGGAAGGCACAAAAGCACAAAACATCACCAATCATCACACCAATCAAGCTAAGTTCATACATATCATAAAATAATCAACCATAAGACAAATAAATATTTTTAGAATGAATTTTTGACTCATATTCCCAAGTACACTATTCTAAACCACCATGTCACCATAGGACACAAACTAAGGGAATGACATGTATGCACAACACCTTCTCCTAATGGTCCTAAATCTCAATAGGAAATTACTCAAATGTTTCATAAACATAAAAATAAAACTTTACCAATCTATTGACATAAAAATAATCTTGAATATATTTATAAAGACACTAAACAAGGAAAATTTAATAGATCCAGTTCATCTATGGGGGTAGTTCTAGCCAATATAAAAATATACCAATACACTCCAACACCTTGAAAGACCAAACAAATTAGAGAGAAATATTACTCCCATGACTACAACTTAATTTCCCATAGTGAGAAGATAACTTCAATAATACATGACATCTAACATCAAACTCCAAAGATATACTCTTATGATCAACATATGACTTCTGAAAATCTCGATATACATTCATATTCTTGAAAATCACCTACAACTTCTCTATCATGTTCTTCAAGAATTTCAATCCATGATTGATAACTCTCCAACCTCAGTCTAAAAAAAAAATATCTATATGTTTGGAAATAAAATTATTCAAATATGGTTATACTAATGGTGCAATGATATCTATTATTACAATCAAACTCAACTAAGGATAGGTTCTTCACCCATGAGCCTATAAAATCTAGAATTCATGCATGAAACTTGTATTACAAATTTTGGATATTCTAATATATCTAACCATATATCTATAGATGAAAATTAGTATTGAGGCATATACAAGATCCAAAACCTCACTGGAGACCTCTCCACACTCATGAGGTAAAACATGGATCACAATCAGATATGATCATCCTCAAAATCCCATGAAGCCTCACAATGTCTTCCAAATACTATCTCACTTAGATATCCACTAATCTTGACTCCTTAATTATTATTAAGTAAGATTAATTCATAAAGTGATCTATAATATCCAAATAGAATCATATATACCCTTATATCAAGGTAAACCAAGGATTAAATCCATTAAAATGTCCTCCCATTTCTATTGGGGAACATCCAAAAGTTGGAGAAAACTATAGAAAACACGATGCTCAAACTTTACCTTCTTCCAAATGAGAAACTGAGATAAAAAATCCACAAAATACCTATTCATCTCAGACCACAAAAATTGAATCTTCAAGGAATTTACATCCTAAAAACACTAGGATATACTTCCATGGGTGAACTATGGAACTTAAGAAGAACCATCTCACACATTTCCAAAGGAACAAAGAGACATCCCTAGAACAACACCTGATATTATTTATCCTCAGACCATCCCTTAGGGAATTACCAAAAATAATTAGATCCTACCAAAACCCTACCTAAAAATACCCCAATTGAGATTATTTCATTTGCTACACTAAGGAAAACTAAACAATCCTCTAGCAGAGACACCCTCTACCATCAAGTTCCTCTATATCAAGGTGTAATTCTATAAGCTCCTCCATCACTCTCTAAGAATATCCATGCTAGGAATATTAGGGGATGTTTAAAACTTATACATAACCATATAAGTGATTATAAACCTATTCCAAGATCACCATGAAAATATAATTGAAATACATGGAAACTAGAAATAGAGAACTTCAGTAAATAATGTATACCTTACACCGATAACATGGTTCACTACTAAATCTAAAAAAACACATTTAAATAGGCTTGATGTAGACCACCAATGTGGAAACCAAAATTATTCCACCTCCAGAGGTATCCACTGATTTAACCTATATC
Source organism: Viscum album (assembly GCA_963277665.1). Taxonomy (NCBI): domain Eukaryota; kingdom Viridiplantae; phylum Streptophyta; class Magnoliopsida; order Santalales; family Viscaceae; genus Viscum; species Viscum album. The sequence goes on along the minus strand of OY728148.1, from coordinate 1,805,386,402 downwards.
ATTCATTATAAAACAAATATCCACCAACCTCCATGACATACTAGAATGTCATAAGGCTAAGGAGGAATATAAAGATGGATATGGGTTTTAGAGAGTTTTGAATAAGAAATAGAAATTATACACATTTATATCACATGGAATAAAATTTTTATAGGGCCCTCAAGGACGTTCCTCAAGAATTTTCATATTAACTAAGGTGTTATAATGAATTAGTGAATATCATTATCAATAAATGAATCATATTCATTAATCAACCACAATGTTACATTTTATTTAACATTCCTTGGATGATAACTTTAACATAGAGGAAAATTATCACAAACAATCATTATCAGTTGTAGATTACACATACCATATGACTATCATACATCAGTGCCAACATAATATTAATCATTTTCTTAAGAATATATTGGTAGCAATATATTTTCAATATAAACTTAATATTACATTAATGGAAAAGTATTATCAAGTCCACAACTTACAAAATTTATCACATGAAATATTGGTATTAAGGAATGTTCCTTTCAATCTCTCACATTCACTAAATCCTAAAAAACTTTGTGTCATTTCACCTTATATTGTATCATATATAATAACTTCTGAAATCATATATAAAACTTCTTTTGAATATCTTCTAAAACACTTTTATAAATACACCACTAACTTCACCTTATATAACATCGAATCAAATAACTTGTGAATACTCATAAAAAACTCTTATAGAATAACTCTAAAACTATTTTAGATAAACTCTCTAAGTCAAAATCAACCCCCATAAAGTTATACACAAAGTGTGACCCCGTTGGAATTTACATTTTTAACAAAAAAAATTTAAACTCCATATACATAAATGTGAGCAATGAGAAACCTTTATAAAAGTATTAATGACGCTCAAGTTATAATGGGATATGGCACGATCAACATCAAACACATGTATATTTATAACTATTTCCACCTGTCATATCACATGTTAGCATGCATTATCATGAATTCCATTTGTTTATGATATCAAGGGACCATGAGGTACAAAAATATGTCAATATCATATAGTCAACTCATATGTTCTTGATTCTCTAAGTATATATTGACCTAGTCAATGAATAAATCACATGTTATTCACCTTTATGATTGATCACATCACATATATCTCATAAAAATAGATAATCACATGGTATTTAATATTGATGTGTGGCCACACACTCCCTATTTTATCGTAATTGAGGACCTAGATGCCTTACTCTTCATACAAGAGGAAAAACATCACATTGGTTATGTTCTAACAAACGAAATGATCAACAGCACACCCAACCACCCCCTAATTAGCTAAGATGAAATGAGTTGTGTAATAAAGGTATCAAAGTATGAGGGTTCTCATTCTTGGAATATCACCAACATCAAGTAATAAGGACCAAATATGATCCATGAACCCCTAGTATATTAGAGACATAATGTATGACACTCTATGTGGTATACTTAGTGGTTTATCTAGCACACACAAATAAACTTTGTTTTTTTATTTTTACGCCACATGATTATATTTCATATCTCTATATGATAATCCCACTCATGTTAATTTTGAAATTTCATTATAACCTATAATACTCCATGATGAACATCAGTTAGGGAATACTAAAAGTCACAATTTTAGAGGTCAATCATCATTGTATTTCATGAAATGTATATTTTTATATACATTTATACAACCAACATGAAAGTATGATAAAATATAGATTTCATTTTATATGATATATTTTATATTCTTAAAAACTCCTTTTAAGAATACTTAAGAAAACCCAAAACAAGAACCTTTCTACCATATCATATATGAAATACTACCAGACTAGTCATATGTTAGCTGCACTTTCTAGGGAAATGTTAACTTATTACATCTATATATAATTATTTCCACATATATATGTGACCATATAATAAAACCCTCCCACTAAATCATTAGTGAGTAACATCCATAGGAAAAAAAGTTTTAATAATAGTGATATTTAAGAATCATATTCCTAATTTTTAACTCCTCAAACACATTTACACTCCTTAACTTCACAACATCAAATGTTACGATATAAACTTTATTTATCCACTTAGAACTATTTATAAGTTTGACATAATCTTCCTTGGAACCCAATTCCATCAAATGTCTCCTTGAAATAATATTACTATTTTATATTATTGTTTACCACCACCTAAAGTCCTTTAGGATAATGTAATATTTACATTGTTTGTAGTAACTGAATATAACTCCATAAACATATATTTATCACCATAACCTATTTTTTTTTATTATATGAAGTGAAATTCAATTTGTATTTTGATTGGTATAATCCTTTAAGAAATAGTGATATTTAATTTCTCACAATAACTAAATGCGACTCTTTACATTTCTATTTATCACCACTTATCCTAAAATCTTTAGGATATTAAGTAAAAAATCACTTACTTTAAATTGGTAAAATATTTTAATTATTAATTTTGAATTGTTATAAGTTTGAACATACTACCACCATCCGGTGAGACACTATATTCTTTTTCTAAATATCATTCTAAGATACACAAACATGCTTGTGTTTTGGAAACAAAAATTATTTCCTTTTAGTAGAAATATTTAAAAGACAAACTATATGATACTATATGTGTTTGAAATATCATTTTATCCTCATATATTTTAAAACATGTTTTAAAATTTAACAAATCATAAACTATGAATATTAAAGAAATTTATCTCATTTAATTAAATAATAATTATTTACAAGCTCTATCAAGAGAAAAAATGAGATAAATAGTACAAATATTTTTTAAAAACATCCAATATTGAAGAATAAAATTAATTTAACGCAGAATATCCTTTACTCCATTACTTGAAAACAATATTTAAGATTCAACACTAAATTATTTAATTTATTTTTTCATCCTATATATTTATAACTTTTGAAAAATATACAGTTCATATTATATACATTTAAATATATAAGATTTTAATTCTTTAAAATTTATACCCGAAGTGGTCACTCCACATGGATTCTTACAAACCTTCAGGTATTCTAGACAACTCCTTTTCCAATAACCAATCATGGAATAATGAAATCATTGTCCTTTCTTCTCCTTATTTAGATTAGTTGGTGGTGTTGACTCTCTCTGAATTATTTTCTTTTATTTATTTACAAAACATTTAACCTTATCTTTTTATACCATCATCATGGAACTTGAGCATGGATCACCATGTCCTTCTTAGTCATCCTCAATATATTGTGGAGATAGGGTAATGGTTTATAGAATTAATTCATGTTATAATTAACAAAAAACCATCAGAACCTTTCTGACTGAGACCAGAGAAGGAGATAAGTGGCTAGTTCAAGTTTAATATGTGAACCAAGCCTGTCCAAATCATTGATGTACCTAATAATATTGAAAACATTAGTTGAGACTGAATTTTATTCCACCATTTTATACAGAAAAAGATCATTTGATGCCTTATACCTATTTTTTGGTCAGAGTAGAACACTCAATAAGGGGTTAATTGAGTTCCATTCAAAATTTCTGTTAAAAATTTATTTAAAAAATTCCCCCAATTTAAAGTATAAATGGCCTAGTTAACTGAAGTAGTAGAAGAGTTTTGAATGTTCAATTAATTTCTCAAATGATTGATTAATTCTAAGTTACAATAATTTAAAATATTTATATAACTTTTGAAAGTAATTTACTAAATCAAAAATAGTTATAAATAGTAACTAATATTAACTATCAAAGTAATATTTAGTTTTTTGAAATATATATGAAAATAGAGAAAACTAAATTTGAAAGACACAATAGATAAAAATAAGAGGTTTAGTATCAAGTAGAGACCTAATAATCTCCACTTGGTGATCACCTACCACCAAGAAATTTATATTAATAAACTTGATCCACACCCTGGATTGGGGTTCAAAACAGCACACAAGGCTTTCCAAGTCAAATAGACCTCTACCATAGTTATTCATGGGAAAAAAAAATACAATCAGGTCACATAGGGACCTCTTCCACAATTATACATGGGTGAAAAATGGTATAGAAAGATGAGAGAGTGAGGATATCTTGTATCCTCCATCTTAGCTCTGGAGAAAATGTGTGTTTATGATATAAACACACATACTACTCAAAAAGTAATAAGAATGTGCACAAAAGAGATGAAATAATGAGAAAGGGTTTAGAATGATATATGTGATGATATTGAATCTTCTGGACTTCTTAGGTGTAGTAGATGTGAATCTCAAGTCCATTTTGGGAAACATACACCAAAATAGAGTGTCGTGGAAGCTATGTGTTCTGGTTTCTAGTGAAGTGAGATGTTCTTCAAGGGTTCTCTTCACTAGGGTTTATTGCTGAAAGAATTTTGAGACTTTGGTTCTTAGTAAATCCTTCTTATTTTTAGTTATAAATAATGAGTGTTCTTTATGTACGTCTCTTTATTTACTTCATAGGTTATATCTATATCACACGCTTCTTCTTTTTGCTCAGGTAATTTCTTTTTATACTGTAGAGGTCGAAAAAAGGCATGTTTAGGACATGTGATGTACATCATACCTTTGAAATCCAAGTTAATGATGTCTGCAAAAAGTCATATAAGTAAATTATTAGCATTAAATATCCCAATATGACCATTAGGTAAAAGTTCGAATTTTGATAGTAAAGGAATTTTCTAAGTATTGAACGGTAGGTCATTCTATCGGTAAGTCCTTTTGTTAGTAGGTCAGTGCATCTGTGTCTCATTCTATCGATGACTCCTATCAGCGAATCAATGCATTGGTATGTTAGTGAATCAGTGTTACATACTATCAGTGACTTTTTCTATCAGTGACTCAGACTATCGGTGAATCGGTCTTGTATCTATTGGTGAGTCATTCATTCTATCAGTGACTCATTTTTTCTATCAGTGAGTCATTCTGTCAGTGAGTCGTTCTATCGATGACTCATTTGTTCTATTGGTGAGTCATTCTATTGGTGACTCATTTGTTTTGTCGGTGAGTCATTTGTTCTATTAGTGAATCATTCCGTTGATGAGCCATTTGTTCTGTCAGTGAGTCATTTTGTCGGTGAGTCATGACTATCGGTGACTCAAAGTCTATGAATTAAACTATCAGTTACTTATACTTGTCCATGTATGTCTAATTTTCTTATAGTATAAACATCAAAAGAATGTGTTAAACTTAGGATTGAATATAAAGAATCATAATTAAACATATTTTACTTTAATAATTAAGACACGACTAAACATGGTTTGATATGATTTTAGATCATTAAAAATTGAGGGGCCCAACAATCTCCCCCCTTTTGATGATCAAAAATCATGGAATTATAAAGTACAATCAGTTGATTTAGAATGATCAAAGTATTTATTATACTTAATATCTTTGAGAACCAATTAGTGCATAATTAATCAGAGTGAAAATTCACAGTGAAAATAATGCAATAATGTCTCCATAGTTAAACTAATTCATAATGCATATTCTTTTTCCCCCCTTTTGGGATTATCAAAAAGAGTAAATTCATTAAATAATAAATATCAAGGAATAAAAAAAATAATTAGAGCATGAAAAGATCCTAGATTTCATTTGTAATGAAAATTACATTGGATATTAAAGATCAAAAGGAAAACAAAGAATCCCTATCAAACAAATGATCCAAACTACTTCTTATTCTTCAAAGAGGAATCCAGTGTAAAATTTCCCTTATCAGAAGTAGAAATGGTAGGAGTAGATGTAGAAGTAGTGGTTGGATATTTTGAATGAATCCTAGGAAAGGGAAAATGAACTCTAGTAATGACTAAAGGGTCCAAGCTTGGACTAGTAGAGGAAGTAGGGCCAGAAAGTTCCCTAAAAATGACAGGATGAATCTATCTAAAATCTTTTGCATGAGAGAGTGTTAAAGAAGTCATGCTGGTAGAAGTAGAGCTAAAAGGTTCCATAGGTGGTCTGATAGGAGTGGAACGAGGGGCAACAATCATAGTACTCTGGACATGTAGATAAGGATTAAGAAGGTTGATGAAATCCATGATTATCTCCCCACCATACTGCATAGATTTTGTGAAATATTCCTTATTTTCAATGAACTTTACAATTGTAAGAGTAAACTACTTAAGCATATTTACATAATCTCAGAAGGCTTGGGTCACTGGAGGAATTCTCAGATTCTCAAGTAAAATCTTGAAGTGGCTGTCTAGATGATGCTTTTTGTATATCCTATTGAAATAAAAATCCACTTTCTTGGTGATTTCTTCTTGAGAAGTTGTAGCCTTGTTGGAATAAAATCTGACCATATCATAGATATGATCACTGTTCTGCCTGATCTTTGATATATTATACTAATCAGTTCTACCCATCATGGTTCAATGCTCTTCTCTAATGACAGTCCCGACCATCTCTATGTTTGGTGGGTGAGATACATGATCTTTTGAGCTATATGACCCTTGAAAAATGTCTCTCACATATTACCTTATATGGTTCAGGATTTCACTATCTGAATGTCCTATTACTAATTAAAGTTCTTACCTTACCACTGTTCAAACCACCTCAATATCTGAAGACTTAATAGGAGAAACATAGTGAGGTGGATCCATAGATGTTGATGTACTATTCACTGCATCCTTGACTACCGACTTTAGAAGGGCCAAATCAAGAGTTGGAGTAGCATACTCAATAGGGGATTCAAGAGAGTTTTCATGACTTTGCAGAGCATAGTCTAAAATTGATTTTTATTAACTGAGAAATTGGTTAACAAAAACTACAAGATTATCCATTTCATGAGATACATTCTAACTAGCTATCTTAACAGCTTCCAAAACTGATACCAACTGAGGTTAAAGCTTGGAAAAAACTCTTTCTACAATCAACTCTGCATCATTCTCACTGAGTAGTCCTACAGTTACAGGTTGATCTTGAGTGACTGATCTTATAGAAGCTAACATTTTTTACTTAAAACTTTCAAAAGATGATTTGGTGGCATAGTCACATGGAACTGAAATCACTAAGGGTGTAGAATTAGAATAAGATGAAACCATTGGAGGCTCCTTAGCTACTGATCCTTTTTAAAATAGATATCCTCTCCTCATTATCTGAATCTAGATAATCCATACCAAGAGAAATATAACTTGGGAATTTTTCCCACTCAGACAACACAGAAGAATTTAGAGGAGTGAGTGTATCAACTATCACTTTCCTAGCTTGAGGATCTCCCTCAATTTTATCTATACTCACCTATTTATCCCCCTAAACAAGAGGTCTCCTTCTAATATACACCAACTAAGGTACCAGGCCTACTTGTGCTCTGTCTGCATTATCAACCTCAACTACTTATTCTACCTCAGCACCAGCTTCTACAAGACCAAGAGGTTTAACAAACTGTTCCTGATTCTTAGGACCATCCAGTTCTAAATTGTCACCTTGATCATCACCAAGATGATAAGAATCACTATCACTTTTACCACTTTCATCACTTTCATGATCAGTTTCATATCCTTTAGTTACACTATCACCTTATCTAATTTTATCACCAGATTTTTCATTCCCTTATTCCTCATTATTAGAGCCACTACCACTACCACTTTCTTCTTCTTCTCTGTCTGCTTCTTCATCTTCTCCAGATTCATTTTCTAAATCGTTTTATCTATTTTCATAGTCCACACTAGCCAACTCATCAGTCTCATCATCATCATCATCAACCAAAATAGGTTCCTTGGATGGTAGAGCTAAAGGTGGACTAAGAGGTATAAAACACATTCCCTTAGGACTTTCACAAATATAAAGGTCACTCCCATAATCTATAGGAGACTTAGATTCTCTAGTAGATTCATCTTCCTCTTCCTCAGAATAAACAACCTCATCATCTAGTCCTAGACTAGGATCAGTCACATCTGTTAACCTAGTAGGATTCCCAACAGGATTGAAATTTTCATACAGCTTCTCATTATCTTTAACCCACTCTATCTTCCAGGGATTCCAATTTATCTCCATTATCTTTAAAATTTCCTTATTTAAGTAAATTCCACTACAAAAAGAAATTATTTCTTAATTCTCACATACAAATCCTATTTTCTTTAGAATAATAGATATCATTCTTAGATAGAACAAAGAATTAGTTTTATAATATGGCTTTATCATCTCACTGATATGAAATATCAAATACCTACATAGGTTTACCTCATGTCCTTTCTTCAACAAATACATGAGATATACGTCTTGATATTTCAGTGAGGCAAAGTCCCCTTTCTTGGGACATAACTGGTGTTGGATAAACTTAAATAAAAGTTTAATTTCTCCATCAAACTCTGAAGCTATAGGCCTCCTATGATCCTCATTACTAGTAATCTCCCTCAAACCTATCTCATAGTAAAACAACTCACTAGTGGGTGGAATACTTCCCTAGTAGTCATTAAAGACTCATTCATATGGTACATTGAGGCATTCATCCCAATGACTTGAAGAAAAAGATAATATCCTTCCATTCACTACTGATTTGATCCAATAAACCTCACTACCTTCTAGGATAAACTCAGCGTGAAGATAAAACTCATGAAAAATCTTAGGGTAATATGGTATTTTATTATTTGAAAACCAATCTAGTCACCCTTTAGTTTAAAACACTCTTAATAGAAAAAACTTACTAAATAATATCCATTTCCTGAAAACTTCCTTCTCAAGCATTACCACATGGTTCATAAGAACTAAATTAACATGCTTAGATCTCCTTGATTCTACTTTCTACCTATTAGCGGTTTGCAATTCATCTTTAGATCCTTCGAAGATGAACTTTACTCTAACCATTCTGAAGGTTCAGTTGAAGGTAGGAAAGTTAAAGGTTCGAGGGTAAAGAGAGAAAAAGTATGAGTGTAAGAGTGGAGGTCCGAGAGTAAGAAATAAGATGGATCAACTCAATTTTATCATTTAGGGATTTATAAGTTGTAAATTGAGTAAAATTGGTTAAAATAAAATAAAATAAACAAAAACATGTCATTTTGGTAAAATAAAATAGATTCAGACAGTGGGTTCCATCATTGAGTGTCCAATGAAGAGACATTAGTGTTGATGTCAACAAGACACTGTCAGTGTCAGTGAGACAATGATGTCAGTGATACATTAGTTTTAGTGTTGGTGAGACATCAGTTTTGGTGTCGGTGAGACATCACCAGTTGGTTCTATCAGCATGACATACATACTTAGTTTTATCACAAAGTTATTGATAGTAGGTCCTTAAAAATTAATCAACCCTAATTCATTTATGATGTAACTCATCCTCTCAATGTTCAATGGGTTAGTGAATATATCAGCAAGTTGATGTTCTGTTCCAATAAATTCTAGAGTTATATCACATTTTTGATAATGATCTATCAAAAAGTGATGTCTTACATCAATAGGTTTTGTTCTAGAATGAGAAACAAGATTCTTCGATATGTTAATAACACTTGTATTATCACAATTTATAGATATATGTCTAAATTGGTATCAATAATCTAGTAAAGTGTATTTCATCCACAAAATATGAGCACAATAGCTACCAGAAGCTATGTATTCATCCTCAATAATAGATAATGTAATAGAATTCTGCTTTTTACTACACCATGATACTAGAGACTTGCCTAAAAAGTGGAATGTTCTAGAGGTTCTCTTTCTATCTAACTTACAACCACCAAAATCAGCATATGAATAACCAACTAAATAAAATTCTTGTCCTCTAGGGTAGAATAATCCTTAGTTGGGAGTATAATTGAGGTATTTGAAAATTATTTTAACAACATTTAAATGAGATTATTTAGGATTATATTGAAAACATGCACACATACACACACTGAACATGTTTCTGTCCTACTAGCAGTCAAGTAGAGTAGACTTCCAATCATTCCTCTGTAAGTGGTTTGATCAAAAAATTTACAATTTTCATCAATATCTAACTTATAGGTGGTACTTGTTGGAGTATCACTAATTTTTGTACCATCAAAGCCAAACCTTTTTAAAATATCTTCAGTATATTTACTTTGATTTAAAATAATATCTTCTTTATTTTGAAAGATTTGAAATCCAAGAAAGAATTTGAGTTCTCCCATTAAACTCATTTAAAATTCACTTTGCATCATTTTTGAAAAATAAATACATAAATAATTCTTTTAAGATCTGAAAATAATATCATCAACATAGATTTTAACTACTAAAACATATTTAGAAAATATTTTTATAAAGAGAGTAGGATTAGCTATACCTTTTGTAAAACCTTTAGAAATAATAAAAGTAATTAGCCTATCATACCAAGATCTTGGATCCTATTTTAAACCATATAAATCCTTTGTTAAATTAAAAACATGATTTGGAAAATTAGGGTTTGTAAAACTAGGGGGTTGTTTAACAAAAACATACTCAACTATATACCCATTTAATAATTAACTTTTGACATCCATTTAATATAGTTTGAAATTTAGATGAGCTTCATATATTAGCAGGATTATAATGGATTTAAGTCTAGAAATTTTTGTAAAGGTTTCTTCATAGTCAATACCTTTTTCTTGACTATATCCTCATGAAACCAATTTAGCCTTATTTATCACAATGGTTCCTACTTATTCTACTTTGTTTTTAAAGATCCATTTAGTGCCTATGGTCAACATGTCTTTAGGTCTATCCACTAGTTTCCAAACTTTATTTATTTTAAACTAATTCAACTCCTATTGTATATCCATTACCAAAAATTCATCATTGATTGCATCATTAATGTTTTTAGGTTCAAGTTGTGACAAGAAGGCTTGATGTTCAACCTGGTTCCTAAGAGAATATCTAGTCTATATTACTTTATCTAAGTCTCCAACCAAAAAATTTAAAGGATGATTCTTAAGGGTTCTAATAGATCTAGAAAAGTAAGAACTAATTATTTTTGGTTTATTTTTAGGTATAGGTTCACTATGGTCAGAGTCTGGAGATTTTCCAGAACTGAAGGATTTAACAGATTACTTAATAGTAGAATCAGGGGGTCTAGAATTTATGTCTAGATTAGACAGATCATCCTTAATATTTTCAAGAGGGGTTTTAGGTTCATGTAGATCTGTTTCATCAAATTTAACATTGAAACTATCATCACATAACTAATAGATACTGAACATATTTTACTTTAATCCATCAACAAAAAAGTAATTTGGAAATTAAAATTGAATTAGTGTTACCTATTTGGCCAAGGCCAATTATTCTTCATTTATCATTGTCACCAAAAGTAACATGACCAGCATCAATATTTATAAAATTCTTGAAGCTCGAGTAGTACCCTATCACGTGTCTTAAACATCCAATGTCCAATTATAACAAGCTTTTACAAGAGCTCTTTAAGCATACTTCCTATGAAGACAATTCAAATAAGAAAATATTTTGGTACCCAGGCTTTATTGGGTCCAATAATATTAATAATTAATGCTTTGGGAACCCATAATTTCTTCATGGGTTTCCTATAAACAATTTTTAGAGTATTGAAAAAATAAACATTATTTGGTCTGAAAAAACTAGAAGCAATAAAAGATTTTCCACTACAGGAACTTGCAGCAAATTTTTAAAATCTAGGTACAAAGCTTAATTTTATATATTTTGATACAAAATTATTTTAAACAAATTTTCATTGTCCTAGTTGATAACCTATACTAGTAGAATATTTTGGTGAAACCATTTTACCAAGAATTTAGATGAGAGTGTTATTTCCATTGGTAAACTTTTATAAGTCCTTTTCCAATTGATCATTTGATAATTTAAGCTCATTATTTTGTTTAAGAAATTGAGAATTTTTCTCTTTCTCCATATTAATCTCAAATTTAATAGTAGAAGTGAGAGCATGTTATTTCTTTAAAAATTTATATTTATCTTTTAATTCATTGCATGTGTGTTCAATAATTTTGCAGTACTTTAACATTTCCTCATTGGTCATGTTTTCAGAATTAGATTCTTCTTCAAAATAATATAAATTTAATATAGGAGATTCAATTATTACCTCAGAAGTGTTTTTCATGAAGCACATGTTATCTGTGTCACCTTTCTCATCATGTGAAGATTCTGACTCACTGGAGATGTCCTTAGAAGCACTCTAGGTAGAATTAATTGAATTCTTATACCTTTTATCCTTATCCAAATATTTCTTCATATACATTAACTTAGGACAGTTAGCCTTTACATTTCCTCTTCTCTTACATTCATAACAGACTATCCCATTTGAGTTATCACCTCTCTTCCAGTCCCTTTTCAAGTTTCCCTTGTAGCCATACTTTCCTTTGTAGTTGAGCTTCCTAAAGAACTTATTATTTATATATTTTTTTAAACCTTCTAGATAATTGATCCACTTACTTATCACTATTAGATGATGATTCTTCATTGATTGAACTATCAAAATGATTTTGTTCCTTCTCCTTTTCTTTGTGTTTAGAAGTAGTGGTCTTAAAATCCACTGATTTTCTCTTTGGTTCATCATCCTATTCTTTATTGACTTTAATTATTCCTCATACATCATTAGCTTACCTATCATCTCCTTTACTGGAAAATTACTGATATTATAGAATTCTATAATTTATACTAAGGTTCCCCTCCATATGTCTGGTAGACATCTAATAATTCGCATGATTTATTCTTTGGTTGTAACCTCCTTTACCAGAGAGATCATAGTGTTTAGAATCTCATTAAACATGAGATACATGTCAAATATAGGTTCATCAGGCTTCATTATGAAGTTATCATATTTAATAGTTTATGCGTTAAGTCTCATTTCCTTAATATTAGTGGTTTCTTCATGTGAAACAACTAGATGATCCCAAATTTCTTGGGATGTTTTACATGTAGAAATCCTATTGAATTATTCATCTCCTAAATAACAATTTAAGGCATTCATAGCTTTGTATTTATTATTATAAGTAGTCTTAGTTGGGTCATACCAAGTATTCTGGGTAGTAGCAGGTATCTTATATTCATATAAAATGGAAGACCAGATCTCAAAACCCATACTTTCTAAATGCATTCTCATCTTAATTTTCCACAGAGCATAATTAGTTCCATTAAAAAATGTAGGTATGTTGGTAGAAACACCTTCCAATATATTATCTATAATAAATAATAGAGAATGGGTTTTTAAAGAGATAAAAATTTAGAACTAATAGAAATTTAGAGATCTTTAAAACACAACTAAAATCACAGTTGAAAACATTTGAAAAAGATTTGAAAACTTTGAAAATAGAAGATTAAAATAATTCTATGATACAAAATGTTGGTCAGAGTAGGACACTCAATAGGGGGGGGGTGAATTTATTTTCTATAAAAATTTATATTAAAAACCTTATTTAAAAAATTCCCCCAATTTAAAGTATAAATAGACTGGTTAATTGAAGTAGTAGATTTATAAGAGTTTTTAATGTTCAATTAATTTCTCAAAATATATATTAATTCCTAATTATAAAAATTTGAAAGATTGATATAACTTTTGAAAGTAATTTACTAAATCAAAAATAGTTATAAACAGTAACTAAGATTAACTATCAAAGTAATATTTAGTTTTTTGAAATATGTGTGAAAATTGAGAAAACAAAATTTTAAAGACACCGTAGATAAAACAAGATTTTCATTCTCAAATAGAGACCTAATACTCTCCAATTGATGATCACCTACCACCAATAAGTTTATATTAATAAACTTTATCCACACCCTGGATCAGGGTTCACAATAGCACATAAGGCTGTCTTGGTCAACTGGACCTCTACCACAATTATTTGTGGGAAAAAATACAATCAGGTCACACTGGTACCTTTTACATAGTTATACATGGGTGAAAATAGTATATAAAGATGAGTGAGTGAGGACATCTTGTATTATCTAGCTTAGCTCAGGAGATAATGTGTGTTTGTGATACAAACACACACACTACTCAAAAAGTAATAAGAATGTGAAAAAAGTAGAAATAATGATAAAAAGTTTAGAATGATTTTTGTTATGTGATTAAAGATTTTTAACTTCTTAGGTGTATCACATGTGAATCTCAAGTCCACTTCTTGAAATAGACACTGAAACAGAGTGTCGTGGAAGCTCTGTGTTCTGGTTTCTAGTGAGGTGAGATGTTATTCAAGGGTTCTCTTCACTAGGGTTTGTTGCTGCAAGAATGTTGAGACTTTGGTTATCAAAAAATCCTTCTTGTTCATAGTTAGAAAGAATGAGTGTTCTTCATGTATGTCTCTTGATTTACTTCACAGGTTATCTCTATATCACTTGATTCTTCTTTTTGCTCAGCTGATTTCCTTTTATACTGCATAGGCTGACAAAAGGCATGTTTGGGACATGTTTTGTACCTCGTACCTCTGATATCCAAGTTAATGATGTTTGAAAAAATTCATACAAGTAAATTAGTAGCATTAAATAACCCAATATAACCATTAGTTAAAAGTTTGAATTTTCAGAGTAAAGAAATTTTCTAAGTATTTAATAGTAGGTCATTCTATCAGTAAGTCCTTCTGTCAGCAGGTTAGTGCATCAGTGACTCCTTCTAGCGATGAATCCTTTTATTGGTGACTCAATGAGTTAGTATGTCAGTGCATCAGTGTCACATACTATCAGTGACTTGTTCTGTCAATGACTCATACTATCTGTGAATCAGTCTTGTATCTTTCGGTTAGTCATTCATTCTGTTAGTGAGTTGTTCTTTTAGTGACTCATTTGTTATATCAGTGAGTCATTTTTTTGGTGAGTCATTCTATCGGTGACTCATTTTTTATATCAGTGAGTCATTCTGTCATTGAATCATTTTTTCTGTCAGTGAGTCTTTCTGTTGGTGATTTGTTTGTTCTATCGGTGAGTTGTTCTATCGGTGAGTTGTTTGTTTTGTTAGTGAGTCATTCTATCAGTGAGTCATGACTCTCAGTGACTTAGAGTCTGTGACTTAAACTATCAGTGACTCATACTTGGCCATGTCTGTCTGCTATTATATTATAAACATCAAAATAATGTGTTAAACTTAGGATTGAACATAAATAATCATAATTAAATATATTTGAATTTAACAATTAATACATGACTAAACAAGATTTGACATGATTTGAGATCATTAAAATTGGAGAGGGCCAACACTATTATTCCAAGAATGCCCCCGATAGATCCTTTTTAGATTTTATATCTTATTAAGGGCATATGTAGTCCCAAGTTTCACTTTCAACACAAACTCCATGGATATAAGATTGAGTCTGGATACCTCTATTTAATACTTTAGATGCATATTATAGGTATATAACTCTATATATAGAATGAATTCATTAGTTTATTATTTTAGAAGTGGTTATTACAACTGATAAAACTATCCTTATTGCTTTATAACTATTCTCAATGTAATATCATGGTCAAAGTTACACTCTATTTTAATGTTTAAGGGTATGTATTTTGGGTTCATAGGGCATCCTAGGAGTTATGGGTGTTTTTATACAGGACCTGTGCTGGGTGCTGGCTGCAGAACCATTCCATGCCATGAACTGGGTTCAAAATGTGAGTTTGGTTCTTATTAGATTCCACAGATCAAGTTCAAAGTGTGAAAATGGTATAAGGAATTGATTCCATTCATGTTTTTAATTCTTTACTAGTGATTATTTTTTAACCTAAGGTGATTCCTTTTTTGGTGTACATGCAACTCATGGGATTCATGCTGTGAATATGGGATTCACAACATGAATAATTCCTATCCTAATTTTTTTTATGAATTTCAAGATTGGAACCTATTTCATTCATTGTGTAGGCTCCCCCCTCAAACCCTAGGCATCTCCTAGGTGTTTTTGGTTGATTCTATCCCTCCATAATTAATTTATTTGGCGCCTTAATCTATAGTGTGGTATATTTATTTTCCTTTGGTATACATTCCATTATCTCTCTTCTTCTTGTTCGTTTCTCTTGGGGTTTGGTAGTGATGTTGGGATGTGTTATTAGGATTAGTGATCATGTGATGATTCTTGTTTGATCCCTTCTAGATCCATTGTGTGATCATCTTCTGGTGTGTGGATCTCATTATGGTTGGTGTGTGACATGAGTTTGAGGTAGGTGGTTCCATTTCTAACCTATATTAGATGAATTATAATTGTTATTAGTTTATAAATTATTTTATAAATAAATTTTCATGAGTGATTTATTTGATTTTTTAATTGTTTTTTAGAAAATATGGATTTTCCCATCATTTTGGTAAGAGAAACGTGTTTTTCAATGCATCATGAAATGGATTGGGAAAAGTGGGTTTTAAGGAATGCTTTTTTTGTAAATGGTTGTTTGGAATTTTATTGTGAAATATGATAATCAATTTAAAATGATTTGATAAATTTAGAACATGAGAAGCCTTGGGTACTTAGGTGGAAGGTGTAGTATTGTTCCTCATCTGTTGTTATTTTCGAGGGGTTCACTATAAAGATTTACTTTATTCTATAGGATAGGTTTCATAGGGAATTGTTCTTAAAATTATTGGGGGGGGGTTACTCATGGGGTGATCCTAGGTTTCTTAGTTATAGTGTCCTAGGGACTTGAGTACGCACTAGTCTTGTTGATGGTATGAGTAGTCTAGGTAGCCTGACCTTCTGTGATCCTAAGAATTCTTACCATAGTGATTTGTCTTGTACTATTTTGGATTTGATAAACATTCTTTGATAAATTTAATCAGTTATTTGAAATATTCTTTGAAATTATTTTACATGTATTTTTTTTAGAATTATGGAAAAAGGGGAATTTTTTACCATGCATTTGATATAAAACTATTTTACTACTTGTCATGCCTTTTTTTGATTAAATTGAGAATATTTAGATTATTGTATAGATAATTGATATGGAGCACCTGGGTGGGATCTTACTAAGTCTATTTATATCACACCTTACACACCCCTTTGATGGTGTACATACCTTGTATTATCTTTTAATGCAAGAAAAGAAAAGACACTGTAATGAGGCAATGATGTTTATGTCATATGGGTATGGGTAGATATTATTAAGATGGTGATACATTTACCACTTATCACATAGAGTATTGGTTTCTTTTTTTTGTTCTCCTTTTCGATCATTGGAAATGTACCTTAAAGTTTTTTTTTCTGATTTCAAATTGTATCACTACCATTGCTTCCTTCTATTTATGGCATATATCTTTATGGTATTCTATCCACCATCCCATCCTTCTATGTTTATATTCTATGTATCTTATTTCAAGTTGGTATAAATCATTCCCTCTACTTTTTTTTGATTCCCAAGTGTTAGTATCTAGCCTATGGGGACCAGGAATTCCCTTCAGGTATGTAGAGGATCGGGTTGGGTGCTAGTTTCAAAGGGTACCCCAGGCTGATTCATCAAAAATTGGTATCAGAGGTCGGTTTTCCCTCAAGAGTCCTTGTTTTGGGACGTTTGGTAGAGAGGATATAGGATTTTCAGGACTTGAGAGATATGTTATGATGAGTTCCTGACTATCTCTTTCCATGAAAATTCTAAAGTTACCATGAGATGTTTGGATGTGTGTCACATGTGTTGGGGTTTTGGATCTTGTTCTCAATTTTTAATTTTTTATCTAGTTTAAACTTATATTATTCCACTGTATGATCATTTATTCTATTTCTAGTGTGTAGAAACAAGCCTATGAAATGTCTTCATCAGGTTCCATGGGATGGTTCAGTGAGAGATTCTCCTTAAGGGAATCCTCCTCTTGATCGTAATTTAATAGAGGCAATTGTTCAAGAAGTTCATTCAATGGAACAAAGTGTACCATGAGTTCAGAACCCAATTGTTGAGGTGAAACTATGAGCTAGAGAAGGTAAGGATCGATCTCTAGAGTTTCAATGTGAGAAACCCCCATATTTTAAAGGTGAAAACTAACCTCAAGATGTAGGATAGTGGATGGAAAAGATTGATTATATATTTGAATTCCTAGAGACACTTGAGGTTATCAAGGTCAAGTGCATAACATTAAAACTCGAGGGTCCCAACAAGCGATGGTGGGATTCCATGGTACATAAAGATCAACATGTGGACTTATATTGGAAGGGTTTTAAGACCCTATTCTTTTATAATTTCTTCCTAGAGTCACTAATGACAGTGAATTACCTAAAGTTCCTCTCCATTTATCATAGAGAGCATTATGTGTCATAGTACACTAACCATTTGTGGATCTAGTTTGTTTTTCTCTATAGGTGGCAATGAATGATTAACTAAAAGATCAAAAATACCTTTAGGGTTTGTGACTAGGTATCCGATCATAGGTGTACAGACTGAATCTTTCCACCTATGTTGACACAATATATAAGGCTATGATAGTAGAGATGGACATGGAAGGAAATGTTGAATTTTATAGATCTTCTCTTCCATACAGTATCAAATTTAGTGGCACACATGGTAAAAAGAGAAATTGACATGATAATCACAAGTGGTGGAGGTGATTCCCAATAGTGTTATTTTTCAGCACCATTTGCGATAGCTAATAGGTTACACCTTAATTTTTATAAGTGTGGCTAGAAAGGGAACAAATAACATTATTTTCCCACAATTGAAAAGATTTTCAATGCTTATGTCCATCGATGTCATCTACAAAGGTTCTTACATTATGGTGAGGGATCTTTAAATCCAAAGGTCACTATGGTCAATCATAATATTTAAAGTCCACAGGGCTCCAACTACTACCCTCTAGTGTGAATCACATTCACATAGTAGATGAGTTTCCGATAGAGGTTGGTGCAGGACTAGAGATAATGAGAGATAATTTTTTTTGATGAATCTTCTATATAAACTCTTATATTTGATACAAGTTCCTCCCAATCATTTATATCTACCTATTTTTTTGATGTTCTAATGTCACGACCCGTCCTCGGGGCCCGTGCCGTGACTACCCCAAGCCCGCCTTCCATAGGCCAGGGGCTGGCGACTAGCACCAAAGGCGTAAAATCCCGATAACTGGGAAGGCATTGCCTTTATAAAGAAAACAAGCACCACAGAGTACAAGCGGAAGTAAAACACTAAGTACAAAAAGAAGAACTGAAAAGTAAAAAGGGGCCGGAAATACAAGCCCAACTGTAAAGTACAACTCGAAAGGGAAAACAGCGACTGAAAAGTAAAGATGCTACGCTGAGATGTCCACTGGAAATCCCACCTGAAGGGTGGGTGCAGATAGCTCCTCTGCTCCTCGGGTCCCGCCATCCGCTCCAAGTATGTCCCGCCCAGTGGTCCACCTCCGGGTACCGCCTCGTCGTATAGTCCACCTCCAGGTACCGTCCAGTCCTCGAACCTTCGGCTTCTGTCAGCACTGTCCGTCGTCTGCAACCAACACAACGAGGTGCGGGCATAGACCGTGCAGGGGTGAGTATAACGATACTCAGTAGGGACCCCGAGACCCTCAAGGTCTCACTAAAACCAACAAGGATAAACACAAGAAGATCTCAACAGATAAACCCTACTTAGGTATATGCCCATACATATACCTAAGTTATCAAGTAACCCATCTCAATCATGAGGAAACACAAGGATTGTGAAAACAACGGATAACCACTACCCGGGTATATGCCCATACATATACCAAAGTTAGCAAGTGACCCATCTCAATCATGAAGTAAACACAAGGTCAAAAGTCTCAGCTCAAACCAGGATTTTCATTATCGAAACCGTAACTGCTGAAGAGCTCCGTCTCTAGAGTGTACAGTGGTCCTGTCACGTCTCCGAGGTACTGCTCACTAACCTAAGACTGCTGAGGTACTCCTCCTGTCGAGTACTGCGGGTTTGCGGCCAACTACCTGGCGCTCCGTCCGCTGAGGGTCTGTCGCCAAATACCGGGCGCTACCCAGATAGCCTACTGAGGTACTCCTCCTGTCGAGTACCGCGGGTTTGCGGCCAACTACCTGGCGCTCCGTCCGCCGTGGGTCTGCTACCAACTACTGGGCGCTCCGTCCACTGGGCTAGTCGACTCACTCCAAGTCGAGTCGGTCAAGCAGTCGTCAGGTCTCAGCCGGCTACACGGTCTCCGTACTCTGCACGCTCGTCTCCGGGAGGATCCGCTCCACGAGCTACTGGTCGATACTCTAAGTATCTCAAAGTCCCACGAAGAAGTATCTCGAAAGTCCGTCTCGTCACAGGGGTCTCAACGCAACAGACGGCGCGTCGATCGGACGCCCGGTCTGTGAGTTATTAGCCTTTTCGTCCCAGGGGCCCGGTTGGTTTCGTGAGCGAACCAAACCCGGCCGTATCTCAACTGTACCCCGAACTCTCATAGGGTATACTCATAGGGACCGTTTCTCATCGTGATCATCAACGCCGCTGACGGTTCGTCAGACGAACGTCCTGTCTGAAAGATAACAGCTTTTCCCGTTCCAGGGGCCCGGTTGGATTTCGGTGCGATCCAACCCGGCCACTATCCAACTGCATCCAAAACTCGGGCGGAGGGTGCCAAAAGTTTCGTATCGTCAAGAGGAAGTCAACGAAACAGACGGCGCGTCAATCGGACGCCCGGTCTGTGAGTTATTGGCATTTTCGTCTCCGGGGCCCGGTTGGTTTTTAAGGAAAAACCAACCCGACCGTACTCCACCTGCGTCCGAACCTCGGGCGGAGTATGCCAAAAGATCCGATTCACTAAGAGGAACACAACGCGACTGACGGCGCGTCAATCGGACGTTCGTGGCTCAAGATATGAGCGTTTCCGCTCCGAAGGCCCGGTTGGTTTCGTGAACGAACCAACCCGGCCGAACTCAAAGTAACCCGAAACCTTGACTGCGATATATCGAAACGACCGTCTCGATCCAAGGATCGCGTTGCCGCAGACGGTCCGTCATTCGGAGGTCCGAGGCTCAAGTTATGAGCCAAAAACCAAATCAGGTTCGAAACGGGGGGGTCCGGGTCCGGGCCGACCCGGCCCGACCCCCCCCCCCTGGGCGGCGCGGCGGCCGGCGGCGGCGGACGGCGGCGGCGCGGTGGCCGGCGGCGGCGCGCGGCGGCGGCGGGCCGCGCTGGCGGCGGCAGCGGGCCGCGCTGGCGGCGGGGTGTGCCGCACGGGCTGCGCACGCGGGGCTATGCCCCGCGGTTCCTTCAAGGTGGCGCGGCACAAGGCCGCGCCGGTTTCTTCAAACCGCCCCCCCCTCACGTGGGGGGGGCCTGCTGGCGGCTGGACCAAAGGGGGCGCTGCCCCCTTTCCTCAAGAACCGCCCCCCTCATTAAGAGGGGGGTTTTAATGGACCGGCCGGGGAATTTAATTCCCCGGTTTTGTGACATCCGGCCGGCCAGCTGGCCGGCCGGTTTTTACCTACGGGACCGGAAATTCCGGTCCCGCCCTCGACTTCCGACGCCGGCGGCCCGGCCGCCGGTCTTTCCTTCCGCCGCGGCCCGGAACCGGCCGCGGTCTTCTCGTCCCGCCGCGGCCCGGAACCGGCCGCGGTCTTCGTCATCCGGCGCGGAGCGTCGGCACCGCGCCCCTTCGCCGTGCTTCGATTCTTTTCAACGCGGCGCGACGACGTCGCGTTCTTGAAGATTCTCCTCGGCGTAGCGCGACGGCGTTGCGTAAAATTAAACGCACAATCATCCGCGTGGTGCGACGGCACCACGCCACTTGCTTCCACCCGCAAGAACAACAAGAACGTTGGAGGGGGGGTTCGGCCGTGTTCGTGCGGTCCGGCCCCCCCTCGCGTTAATAATAATAACGCAACTAAAGAAAAATCACGTCACACGTTAATCTTGCTAAAAGCACGATCAAGAATGAAATGAGGAATCCAAAAGAAAATCGACAACCCCTACCTCGGTTTTAAGATTCGAAGAATCGTCTACGATCCGCGGAAGACGGCGTCGCGGAAGTCGGGCGTCGCGGTCGTCGTTCGTCAAATCCGTTGACGAAGAGACGCGTCCGAAGAGGCACGTCGTTGGCGAATCCTTGTACGCCGACGAAGGTTGTCCGAGGAAGGTGCGGTGTTCTCTCTCGTTGACACCGAAGACGAAGACGAGCGGAGCGGCGTTCTTCGTCGGAAAAAGAGCGTTCCTCGTCAAGTCTTGAGGAAAGTCAAAATATAAAGAAAGCAACGAACTCAAGAACCCTTACCTCGATAGTCGCACGTTGACGGAGTCGTGGAAAATTGGTGTCGATTCCTTTGACGTCGGAGGAAGAGTCGTTGTCGAAGGCGTTCGTCGCGGAAAACCGTCGCGGAAGGGATCGTGTTCTTCGGCGGAGAAGTTCTTCGTTGAAGAACGTCGTTCTTCGCGTTCTTCGTTGAGGTTGAAGAAGAAGAAGAGGAGCTCTCCACCTCTCAAGAAGACAAACGATCAACCCAAAATAAAATAAGATAACATCTTATTTTATTATTACAAAACATAATAGAATTTCAAAAGTTTGAAATTCAAAATGGCTAACCCCAAAATTAACTCACTTATTTAATATACAAGAGTTGTATAATTAAAAAGAAGTTAAGTTATCAAGCCATTAAGAGGGAGAGTGGGGAGTTGAAAAGGTGGGGGTTCGTGTGGGCCCCACCACACTTAATCCTCCCAAGGGAGGTTAAGTGGGTGTGGGTCCCACTCCCAACCACCTTAGATAGGTTTTAACAAGTTAAAAATAAAATTGTTCTACACAATTTTATTTAACTCAAACTAAAAACCCCAAAACGAAACTCTCAACCCGCAACAAACGCAACTCCCGAAAAGGACTCTTTAAGCAAATATCGGCGCTGCGAGTTCATCGGTGCCCTCGGATTTCAATTCCGAGCACCGGATCAAAAGTTAGGAATTCCCGCTCGTTCGTTCACTGAACGTACCCGAGCCAAACTTCGGAAACTAATTCCGGGCACTTCGGGCCTCGGAATCAGGTGCCGTCTGAAACCGCGCTCTTGTAAAATTCTAAAGAAAATTAAGAAAAAATTTCCCTTGAATTTTACGGGTCTTTACATCTAAAACTTCCAATGAAGCTCATGTACTTTATTATGGAGTTGGTGACACCTATTGGAAAAAGGAAGGAGCAGGGTTTTTGTTTTTTGGCTTGTTCTCTATCAACAAATGATGTGAATTTGGTTCTAGATATCCTTTTACTCAATCTAGATCTATTTAATTCCATCACTAGGATAGTTTGGATAACTTCTCACTATGATGATATTGACTCTTATCAGTGGTATGTTTTGTTATTCTCTACCGATGGGAGATATTGAGTGCTTTAGGGTGAGTGGGATATGAGGTATAATCATGTATGAGCTTCCTACCTAGATCTTAGGATTTTTTTATCTGCAGTTTCAATTGGGACTGATGATTTTTCCCTCTTGTTGATCTTCCCACAATTTTTTGGAATTTCCCCAATGTCTTCCTAGATGAATTCTCTAGTCTTCCTTTAGAGAGGGAGGTAGAGTTTATGATTGATCTAGTGATGGGTACATTGTTTATTTCTATACAATCTAATCACATGAAGCCTGTTTATTTGAAGGATATCAAGATCTAGTTGCATGATTTGGTGGAGAATGGTTTTGTTCTCCCTAGTTTTTTTCTATGGGAAAACCTTGTGCACTTTTCTAAGAAGGATTATGGTTAACTTTGGTTTTTTATAGACTATAGAAAGTTAAACTGAGCGATTGATAAGAATAAGTACCTTTTTCCTCATGTGGATTACTTGTTTGATCAATTAAAGTTGGGGAAGTGGATTTTGAAAACTGACATTCGGTTGGGTTATCATCAGCTCAGGGTTTGAGATTCTGATATTCTGAAGACCACTTTTGGGAGTAGGAATAACCATTAAAAATATATTTTAATGCCTTTTGGTCTGACTAATGATCCTACAGTTTTTATATCTTTGATGAGCCATATATTCCATCAGTATCTCAACGCCTCTTTCATAGTGTTTGAAGACAATATCCTAGTTTATTCGAGATATGAGTATGAACGTGAGGACCATTCAAACCTTGTTTTAGAAATCCTGATAAACTGCTGAATTTATAGTAATCTATTGAAATAAAATTTATGGATCCAAGAATAAAGGGGAATGTGATTTCTGAACATGGAATTTCAGTCGATCATGAGAAGGTAAAGGTCATCTTGTCATGGGAAGAACTACAAAACATTTAAAGATACATAAATTCATTAGTTTGGTTGGATATTATCACCGGTTTATCAATAATTTCTCAAATTTGGAATCACCTTTGAATGTTCTTACCAAGAAAGGGGTGAAGTTTACATTGGATATAAAATTTCATACTTATTTTGAGTAATTAAAACAACTTTTGACATCAGCTTCTATTATGATCTTACAAGATCCTGATTAGGGGTATGTTTTATATTGTTATTATTTTGGTTCTAGTCTATGTTGCATTCTTTTTTAGGATGATCATGTTATGGACTATGGTTCTCAAAATATTCATCCACATGAAAATAATTACCCCACTCATGATATATAGTTCACCACAGTCACAATTTCACTTAAATATTGGCAGCGCTATCATTTGAGTGAGAGGTTCATGGTATTTTCTAACCATAAGAGTTTGATATATATATTCTCTCAAAAGTACCTAAATCTCAGGCAGTGATTATGGTTATAATATCTCTAAATGTTAAAATTCAATATTAACTACATCCTAGGGAATGGGAATGTCGTCACTGATTCTCTTAGTTGAAAAGTTCTACCATGGGTTATTTTGGTATTGAAAGGGGAGTGGAACCCGATGGGGATTCCTAATTAGTTACATCTAGATGCACATGAGGATGATTCAGCTATGTTTTTGACTAGTGTTCAGTTATCATCATCTCTTCTTGATTATATTTTACAAGATTGGTAGTAGGATGATGAGTTCAAAGTAATTAAGGAAGCCTTTTATGGTGTGGATACCATTTATGGTTGGTCTCTCCCTTATGATGGTATTCTCCTCTCTATGAACCATTTTTTCATCCCATTATCCATGAGTAATTTAGTCTTTCATTATTTCCATATTTATTCATGGGTCATTCACCCTGGTGCTATGAAGATGTATTATGACATGAGACAACATTTATGGTGGCCGAATATGAAGTTTGACATTTCTAATTACATTTTTCATTGTTATTCCTACCAATAGATGAAGGTAGAGAACTTGAGGCTTTCTGGTCTTCTCTAACCTCTTCTAGTGTCAGTATGGAAATGGGATGAGGTATCCATGAGCTTCATTGATGGATTACCACCGAATCCCTAAGGGAAAATGCTATCTAGGTGGTGATTAAATAGTTGGAGAAAACCAACCATTTTATTATGACCAGGCACAACACTAAATTTAAAGATATGGATAATCTATATGTGTAGGATATCATGAGGTTACATAGGTTTAGTTCTACCATTATTTTGGATAGTAATCCTAGGTTTAATTCTTGATTCTAGAAGAATATCTAGGAGGTGATGGGGACATTGGTCAGGTTGAGTACATCATGTCATCCACAGGAATATGGTCATATAAAGAATGTTATTCATATCCTAGAGGATATTCTATGCACATATGTCTTGTATTTTTTCATATCAAGGGATATTCATCTAGGACTAGTTGATTTTGTGTATAATAACAGTTACTTTTGGTCAATTAGAATGACAACCTTTGAGGATTTATATGGCTCCCCATATAGGTCAACTATTTGTTAGGAAGAGGTGAGTGGGGCCTCTCTTATGGTACCGAGTCTCATTTAGGATACATTATAAAGTATTCAAGATATAGTTTGATTCTTGGTTACAACTTAGAGTCAGTAGAAATTTTATGAAGATCGTTGATGTTTTCCATTGGAGTTTTTCATTTGTGATCGGGTTTTCTTGAAAATTTATCCTCAATTAGGTCATCGTCAAATTGGAAAATAGGGGAAGCAACCTTTGAGATATGTTGGACCATTTAAGGTCACTGAGTGTCTTAGTCAGTGTTCTTATCAGTTAGCATTATCAGCTTAGTTGATATGTATCCATGATGTTTTCCACAAATCTCATCTCAAGAAGTACCATTCTGACCCTTCCCATGTTTTGAGTTGGAAAGCGATTTATTTGGAGATAGATATTTATATTGTGGAGAAACTGGTGGATATTTTTTATTCTTATATGAAAGTCTTATGTGGTAATTCTATTCCATTGGTCAAAGTTTCATGGCATCATAGAATATATTCTCATGAGACTTGGGCATGAAAATCTTCTGTGAGTGAGAAATGACCTCACCTATCTCTGGATAATTCTTCTTCCATGTGAATTTCCAGGTATATAAAGTCTTATTGTGGGGATATTTTAACATACTGGTCAAATTTACACTCTATTTTAATGTATATGAGTTTGATTTTTTTGGTTCAGAGGAAATTCAATGAGTTTTGGGAGTTTTTCTACAAGACCCATGTCGTGTGCTAGCTATAGAAGCATTTCACGCTGTGAACTAGATTTATGATGTGACTTTAGTTCTTAGAAGATGTTTTGAATGAGGTATATAGATTGAAAATAGTAAAATGCTTCAATTCTATTCATTTCATGAATTCATCAGTTGTTATCATTTTTCTAACTTGAGGAAACACCTTTTCAGTATACATGCAACACATGTGATTGGGACTAACGACATGAACTATTCCTGAATTGAAATTTTTTATGTGATGAAATATCAAATCCCAATTCATTCATTATATAGGATCCTCTCTCAAACCTTATGATTATACCAATAATTTTGGGTGATTCTATCCCTTTTGGATCACATCATTTAGAGCCTTGATCTCCTATGTGGGAAATTTATTTTACTTGGGTAATAATTCCATTCTATATATTCTACTTCATCATTAATCTTGGTTTTTGGTAGTGAAGTTGTGATGAATTTATGGGATTAGTTATCATGTTATGATTCTTTTTTGATACCTTCTATATCTATTGTGTGATTATATTCTGATGTGTGTATCCTACCATAATTGGCGTGCAACTCGATTTTGAGGTAGGTGGTTCTGTCTCTAGCCTATGTTGTATGAATCACAATTTCTCTTACTTTATAAATTATTTTATAAATAAATTGGAATGAGTGATTTATTTGTGTATCTAAATGGTATTTTATTAAAGTATGGTTTCCCTCCTCATTTTGGTAAAATAAAGGTGTTTTACAAAGCATTGTGAAATGTATTGTGAAAAGTGGTTTTCAAAGCATGTTTTTAAGAAAAAGGGTTATTTAGAACTATATTATGAAATTATATAATCCCTTTGAAATGATTTGATAAATGTAGCACATGGGAAGCCTTGGGAACTAAGGTGAAAGGTTTAGTATTGGGCCTCATCCATTGGTATTATTAGGGGGTTCACTCATGGGGCGTTCCTTTGTTCCCTAGGCCTAGTGTCCTAGGGACTTGATCTTGAAATTTTTGAAATTTCACTCATGGGGTGTTCTTCTATTTCCTAGGATCAATGTCCTAGTTAATTGAATGAGAACTAGTATTATTGATGGTAGAAGTAGTATAGCTATCCTGACCTATTGTGATCCTAGGCATGTTTATCATTGCGCTTTGGCTTGTATTATTTTAGATTAGATATACCTGCTTTGATAAATGTGAATATTTACTAGAAATATTATTTGAAATTGTTTTACCTATATTTTTTAAGAACTGTGGAAAAAGGGGAATTTTTTACCATGATTTTGATATAAAACTATTTAACTACTTATTATGTAATGACCCTAACTGTTATAAATAAAATTCCCATTATGATTTAATTAAATGTATTATTATGTTATATGGTTATAAAAAACACACAAACTTATTTGGTTTATTATATATTATCACATTTAAATGACCGTTAAGAATTATTACCACTGTTAATATAGCCATTTAATAGTGATCACATGATTAGTAAAAATATAGGGTTTTGACAAATAAAATTGACAAAGACAAAGGGAGTGATGACCTCAACTAGTAGGATCGTACCACATGAACCCCATTTATTAGAGATTAAAAGGGAGATAACATCTCTGGGATTTTTCCTTAACCAATCCCAAGATGAGATCCAATAACTTAAGCATGAGTGAAACCATTTATGAGAGAAGTTTGAGCTCATCGAGATCACGACCCAAACCATGTACACCGAACCACCCCACGAAAGCCTCACCGTCGCACACCTTACTCTTAGGGAGTTTGTGGGTGTATTAAAGGGATATGTATCAAGACCCTATAAATATGAGTATGTACATTATTTTGTAGATAATAATGAATATATATTCATTATATTATTGTTACTTTATAAATTATTATTTTCATATAATAAAACACATATAGTATTTTTGGGTAATATTCAAATTCAATTAAGGAATTGATTTTGATGAATTAATTTATTTTTAAAATAAATAATATTTTTAAAAAATATTATTATTAAATAATTTTTATCAAATTTAAATGATCATAAAATTTTTATGAAGTCACATGTAATTTTTATAAGTGTTAGAAAACTGTTATTATCAAAAAACCTATTATTTCTCAATAAATGTTGATTCTTATTTTAAAAGTGAAAATAAAAATATTTAGAAAAATATTTAGATAAAATTAGTATTATTTTTTAATTAGAGTATCAAAATTATCCAATGGTGAATTTTTCATAATTTTCTGAAATAATCAAATTTTCGAGTAAAAATTAAATACCGTAAAAATATACTTTATATATTATGAAATAACAATGAACCAAAAGTGATGAAATAAATACTATAAATGGAATACAAGACCAAAACTATGTTTTAAATTTTAAATAATGCGATTTTATGTTTATTTGATCAATTTTATAAATCCATTATGAATCCTCCAAAACCATCAATATATTTTTATTTTTTAAAATTATTTATTTAATAGTATGAATCACCTCCACATAAGAAAGGGAAATATTCTACTAATTTAGGAACTTATCCTTATAAAATAATGAGCAAAACTCCCATTTTTTAGTAACCATTGGCAAAGACAATGTGATGGTTTGTGGTTTTGGTTATTTTATTATGTAGAGTCCAAAACCTAAATAATAAAGAAATCCACCTCATTTCCTATATAAACCATCCCAAACCCCCATTTATCTTCACTTAAAATCCTTTTATAACTTATTTACTCTTCCATACTCTCTCTGGAGTCCTCCCAAGTTTCCCCCATGTTCTTAAGAAGCTCCTCCCAATCATTTGGAGTCACACACTCAAGTAAGGGAACCTCACATCATCTTCTTTATTCAAGTTTTATTATTATCTTATGATTTATATTTACAATTACTTATGTTAGGATATGTATTTACATGTCACTATTACTTACCATTTTATATAAAAATGTTTAGATACCACTTTTTCCCTCATCAACCCATTTTATGAATTATTAAGTGACGCTGTTATGCTGCCAAAATTTCACTATGATTTTCCATTCCAAAACAATTATTTAGTGAATATTGAAATGACCCAATAATTCTCATTGGATTGAGAGTAAAATGAGTCATTAATTGGACTTAAGTGACAAACCCTAGACACCAAAGGATGAAAATAAATGAAGGGTTTCAAATCAAGCGGGGGACGATTTACCCTTTAATGCCTAAAAGAAAAAAGTCGACAAACAATCCACAAACAGCTCACTATATGATGCATGAAATAAACTAATACATTTCAAATCATTATCTTTATAACAACCAACCAAAGTATGCTACAAAATAATTCAACCCAATATCAAAGTAAACAGTGGAAATATGAAAAAAAAC
The DNA here is from genome assembly GCA_963277665.1 of Viscum album. Classification (NCBI taxonomy): domain Eukaryota; kingdom Viridiplantae; phylum Streptophyta; class Magnoliopsida; order Santalales; family Viscaceae; genus Viscum; species Viscum album. The sequence goes on along the minus strand of OY728148.1, from coordinate 1,805,356,759 downwards.
TCCAAGACAAAAACAAGACTCCATGATCCACAAGCTCCATGCTCCAACATCACCAAGTAGCCAAAGTATCATGACATGGTGCTAAAGAAGTGTGATACTTTACCTTTTTCCAAGTCCTAGAAGGTAGAATCTGCAAAAGCACCAAAGTTCCAAAGCAAGGGTGAGTATATAACTCAATAGGTTTTCCCCAATGACTTCCCTACTCATGTCACTAGGATAGAACGATTAGCACATTATATGAAATAGTTTATATAAAACAATTTTCCAAAATAGTTTAAACAAGTTTGAAAACCAATTATAACCAAGTGAAAAAAGTAAATGAAACTAATTTTCATCAAGTTATTTCCTAGAAAATAAATAATCAAATCTTATAACAAATTCTGATTATTATTTTAGCATACCCATTCCATAGTTCACAACACACCCACACATGCATGCTTCGTTTGACAGTTCCGTACTCATGAGAGGTCTCTTACCAAATCACTTTGTGTCCCACTGACACCCACCCCCAATCCAAGGTTACGTACCTTGTAACCCAATGGTACTCGTCCCTTATTCAGGTCCGATTAAGAATGAACTCACACCAACACCATGTATGCCAAATATTTCCATTACCAAAATAAACCACTTCAATAAAACTGAACTTTTATTGAAAACCAAAGAAAAACCAATTTCAAAGAAACATTTCATTTAAATTTTTTTCCCTTTTTATTGAAAAAATATAATCCAATTCACGTGACAACAATCTAGAAAAATCCAAATTTTAAAATCCAAATTTTAAAACCAAGAACCAAAGAGCTCATTCAAAATACCCAAATTTTCTAGATTTCACAAATCGTCCCTCAAGAAGGTTTCCAAAAAGTGTTCAAAAATTGAGTCACAATAAATTCAGAATAATACATTCAATTTGAAAGCATTATAATTATTTATAATAAGAGGATTTGAGATTGAATCCACCCACCTTAAAGGTTTTGATGAAACCCAATAAAGGATGAAGAACACCCACAAAATCTGGGTTGATTCTTTAAAGAAACGGCCTTAGATCCCTTATCTTATCAACAAAAAATCCAAATATCAAATTATTTGGAAAAAATAAACCTAGATATACCCATAACAGGAATAGATATTAGAACCAACAGGAGAGGAGAGGTAAATATAATAGAACACTTACTCAGAGAGATGTACTGCAGACGCAATGAAGATCCAAAGACGATCAGATCGATCTAGAAGAAGGAGTGCATTATAAAAATCTCCTAGGGAGAGACTAGGGTCGAGAGCAAGAAGTTTTGGAATGAATAGACCAATCATAACTACCAAACATGTGACTTTAAGCTAGGAACAGTATGGCACATGATGTGTACCCCCTAGTCATGATGTGAAGGCCAAGCTGGATAAGCACATCGAAAAACCCATCGCCATGGGTTAAAAAAAAATTTAAACACTACATGACGTGTACCTTAGGTAAAAAATGTGTACCAGCTCACAACATGACCCCCGGATTCACAATTTGAATCCGTCCCCAGGTACATGGCATTTACTTTAGGTACATGGTGTGTATGTCAGGTACATAATGTGTACTTCAGGTACATGACCTGTACCTATCCTGAAACCTGTAGTAAACCTCAAAAAACTATTTTTAAGTATTTTTAACTGAAATGAAACTTAGAAAAGGTGGAAAACATACTTGATCAAGGTAACATGATGTCACAACTTAGAAATGGGGGGGGGGTACTACATTCTCCCCACCGTTGGTCTTTCCATCCTCAGAAAGTAGAAAACCCTCGCTGCCCAGAAAGAGTTATGGCCATTGCTATTTTATTTCCTTCTCGCATTCCCAAGTTTATTCCTAAATCTGACCATGCTACCATAAAACCTGCACCAAACCGATTCTTTTTCTATTCAAGACTTTCTCTTTCCTATCCACAATCCACACTAGGATATGTATCAATGAATAATCCGACTCTAGGTCGATGTAATCCCATCTAATTACATGGTCAGGATAAGGCTGATACTTTTTCAACTGGGATACATGGAACACATTATGCACTAAACTAAACTATGGTGGTAATTACAGGCGATATGACACCTCTCCTAACCATTACAATATCTAAAAATGGCATATGTACCTAGGATATAACTTACCCTGCTTCCCAAAATGACGGTGTACAAGCCTTGGAGATATCATCAAGAAGACATGATCACCCACAACGAATGACAACGGTCTTTGACTGTGACCTACATATGATTTCTGACATCTTTGAGCCGTCTCCATCCTCTTTCTAATCAAATAGATCTTCTACATTGTTTCTTGAACAAGGCGCAAACCAAATAGTGAAGTCTCACTCATTTCCACCCAACACAGTGGAGAATGACAAGGACACCCATATCGTGCTTCAAAAGGAGTCATATGTATCAAGGCCTAATAGCTGTTATTGTATGAGAACTCCACCAAGGGTATATGCTCTTCCCATGAGCCACCAAAATCTATTACACAAGCCTACAACATGTCTTCCAACATCTATATCATCCTCTCAGACTGTTCATCTGTATAAGGATGATACACCATGCCCACAGTCAACTGAGTCCCAAGGTATTCCTATACGGATTTCCAGAAATGAGACATGAATCTTGGATCTTTGTCTGAGACAATTGACACTAGTATGTCATGCCTTTTTACCACTTCTTGGATATATATTTTATAAAGATATTCCACCATACGAGTTTCATGAATTGGAATGAAATGGGATGACTTGGTAATACAATCCACTATCACCCATATGGAATCATGTTTACAGACCGTTCATGGATGACTTGTAACAAAATCCATTGATATCTGCTCCCATTTCTACATTAGGATAGGTAAAGACAACAACATACCTGCTGGTCTCTGATGCTCAGCTTTAACCTACTGACAAGTTAAGCATCGCAAGACGAACTCAACCACTTTCCTTTTCACGCTGCTCCACCAAAAATTCACCTTCAATGGATTATAAATATTCTATGTTCTTGGATGTACAACCCATCTCCAATAGTGGTAAGCATGAAAGAGTTGTTCCTGACAAGCCATAGGTACAACCATATGATATCTGAAACACAAAACTAAACTTCCATAAAGTTTCTATCCCTCAATGGTCTCCCCACCATGAAGTTTTGAACTCATAATTAGGTGTTTTGCATCATATTTTTGTGCCTCTTTGACCATATTTACCAAATCAGTAACAATCATAGATGAAAAGAAAACTGCAACATCACCTTGGTCTTCACATTACACATGCATGTCGGCTAGGACCGACATCAACAACCATTCATCTGAAGCTTCTTTTTCCAACTGAGCACATGACTTTCTACTCAATGAATCCACCTCTAAATTCCCTTTTCCTGGTGTATACATCAAGTCAAATTCAAACATCTAGAGATACTCTATCCATCTACTTTTCCACATGTTTAAATCTCACTGTGGGAAAATATGTTTCAAGCTTTTATGATCTATAAAAAACAATGAATTTATCACCAAAGAGATAATCTCTCTATGTTTTCAAAGCATGGATGACTACAACTAACTCCAAATCATGTGTCGGGTAATTCTTCTCATGTACCCTCAACTGTCTTGAACCATAAACAACCACATGGTCTCCTTACATGAGAACACATCCCAACACTGATTCCAAAGCATCACATTACACCACATACCCATATCCTGATTCTAGAAAAATCAAGATTGGTGCCAATGTAAGACGAACTTTCAGTTCCTGGAAATACTTATAGCATTCCTCTATCCATTGGAATAGAGAGTTCTTATTTGTTAGAGCTGTCATTGGCGAAGCTAGTTGTGAGAAATCATGCACAAAGCGTTGGTAGTAGCCATCTAGACCAAGAAAACTTTGTATCTCAAATAATTTCTTCAATGGATTCTATGAGATAATAGTTTTTATCTTTTTAGGATCAACATAAATTCCTTTCTTAGAAATTAAATGGCCAATAAAATGTACTTCCTGTATCCAAAAATTACACTCTGATAATTTGGCATACAAACGGTGATCTTACAGAATTTGTAACACTATTTCTAGGTGTTTCTCATGGAAAGACCTTGTCTTTGAATACACAAAGATTTTTTCCACAAACACCACAACAAAAGAATCCATATATCACTGAAATATACGATTCATCAAATCCATAAATATTATTGGTGCATTCGTTAGAGCGAAAGTCATGACTACATATTCATAGTGGCAATATCAGCTTCTGAAATCTGTCTTTAGAATATATTCCTTCCGAACTCACAATTGGTGATATTCTGATCTCAATTCAATCTTGGAGAACCACTGAGATCCCCTCAATTGATCAAATAGGTCATCAATGCGTGGAAGTGGGTACCTATTCTTTATCGTAACTTGGTTAAGATTATGATAATCAACACACATCCAAAGAGTTACATATGTTTTCTTTGCAAAAAAGACTGGTGATGCCCACAGAGACATACTTGGCCAAATGAAACCCTTGCTTTACAACTCCTCCAACCGCACTTTCAATTCCCTTAACTCTGTTGGTTCCATCCTATAATATTAAAGGGAAATAGGATAGGTCCCTGGAAGGAGATCAATCGTAAAATCTACTTCCCTTAGTGGTGGTAAACCTAAGAATTTATTGGGAAATACATATAGAAATTGATCCAAAACTACTAGAAAACTATTTTTATTGATCTCTTCCACTGATTCCAAAGTCAATGCTTCCAACTAATAAGAGATCATTCCAACTATTGGCGCTAACAAGCTCTTTTCACCTTTCTTTATCATCCTCTCTTCTTTGAAGTGATGCTCGATACCATCCTCAATCATGAAACCAACTATTCTCCGATAATAGTCAATGTGAGACTTGAATTTTTTCAACCAATCCAATCCCAGGATTACATCATAGACATACATGTCCAAATATGAGGAGCCCCATTTCAGCTCAGCTCCATCAATAATTATAGCACATTATCTACACACAAAGGCTTGACATTCTCTTTCCCCAAGAGGAGTTTGCAGTTTTAAAACATAAGGAATCATTTACAAACTTAAACATAGAAAATCAAAAACACGAGAAGCAATGAAAGAATATGATTCAATAGTATCGAAGATCACTTGCACAAGGGTAGAGTTCAAAAGAATCACACCTCTCACCGTAGATGGTCTAACCTGATCATCGACAATCATCATCTCAGATCCATACAATTGCTTCATCGCTGCACTATTCTCCTTATTTCCTTGATGAGATTTCCCTGGTTGAGGAGTCATGGTATTTCTAGAATCACCATGGCTATCTCTTCTCTACTGATGAGACTGATTCTTCTATCCTCATCCTATCAAAGCATATGATGCTTGTGACACATAAGAAGTGTCTCGATCACCTAACCTTGGAGCACTGTGACAATAACACTGAAGATTCCCCATCTACTTGTAGTTATGTCATTCTCTAGGTTGTGCTGTACACTCTCACTTTATGTGGACAACTGAACCACATTGAAAACAACCTACTTTTCTATTGGGATGTGGACACTACTGGAAAATGGGTCTATACCCACGGTTTTGTGTATAACCGTGGGTATAGGCCCCCCCTATACCCACGGTTTGGGAAACCGTGGGTATAGGTATAGTATCGAGACCTATACCCACGGTTTTGGAGAACCGTGGGTATAGGTCCCCTATACCCACGTTTCTTGGAAAAACCGTGGGTATAGGTTTTTTTTTGAAGACCTATACCCACGGTTTTGCCAAAACCGTGGGTATAGGTGTTGTTTGGCAGACCTATACCCACGGTTTTTGAAAACCGTGGGTATAGGTGGTATATTTTTCAAAGACCTATACCCACGGTTTTTCAAAACCGTGGGTATAGAGTTCCCATATTATAGCGGGAAACTAAACATAGGCGGGATACAGAAAATATTGCGGGTAGACATTTTTTCATATAATAAGATATATATTCAGATATATTAACATATAATAGAAAATAGCTGTAGGTTGGTTGGTCTGTGGGCGCGTGCTGGGCCGCGAGACTCTACTCAAGTCGCGGGATCGAAACATCGTTAGAGTTTTTTTTGAATTGAAATACACAATATTAATATATATAGGCAGATAGATGAACATACAAAAGAATTAAAATCCAGCTCGGTTGGTCCACTGCTGTGTGCGGCGCTGAGACCTTACGTGTGGCGCGGGTTCGAAACCCGCCGTTTACGGCTTTTTTTATATAACAGCATTGTTATTAATATATTATAATGAAATTATATTTACGTAAATGAAAGTAAGTTAGCTTGGTTGGTCTACCGAGCTGCATGGCGGGGCCTTCCTGCGGGAGGCGCAGGTTCGAAACCCGCTGTTTACGTTTTTTATATAACAGCTTTGTTATTAATATATTACAATGAAATTATACTTATGTAAATGAAAATAAGTTAGCTCGGTTGGTCTACCGAGTTGAATGGCGGAGCCTCCCTGCGGGAGGTGCAGGTTCGAAACCTGCTGCTCTAAATTTTGGAAAATTTTAAATTTCCCACGGTTTTCAAACCGTGGGGTATGATCCCTGCCACGCTGTACAGCAACAGGTTGCTGTGTGAAACACATATACCCACGGTTCTACAAAACCGTGGGTATAGGTCAAGACCTCTATCCCGACGCCGTTCCAGCCCACGGTTCCCAAAACCGTGGGTATAGCCTATACCCACGGTTTTGGGGGCTATACCCACGGTTTTGAACCGTGGGTATAGGTCGTTTTTCCAGTAGTGGGAGTAAGGTTCACTGATCCAGCCATCTGATTCTGATTTCTACTTCCACCTTGGAAATAGGTGTTCCTTTTCCTCTTACTCCCAGTATTTTAGTTCCCACCATTCCCTATAGGTATCATCATACCCCCTCCCATAGATCCCATGATATCACATTTATCCACAATCTCTCTATTCAGCATTTCTGTATAATCAATAATACAGAGTACTGCAACATTCGATCTAATATCCTGCCATAGTCCCGATTCAAAGATGCGTTCCTTTAAAGATGAACTTTCCATAACTTCTGGTAAAAAATGCACTAAATTCATGAATTTATATGCATATTCCAAGATAGAGAGATTATCCTACTTTAGGCTAAATAAGTCTATCATTTTCTGGATTTTGAATGTATGAGGATAGAATTGTTTATTAAACAATTCCTCAAAATCCTCCCAAGTAAGGCCTTCATCCAATTTAGCCTACACCACTAAATCTCACCACTGGAATGCAAGATCCTCGAGAATATATGTGGATATCTTGACTTTAATCTCTTATGGTGTGCCGATGAAATCAAAGGTATGATTCATCCTACTCAACAACACCTATGCTTTTTTGGGTTCAACATCACCCTAGAAGTTAGGTGGATTCTACTTCATGAACTGGATAGTATGATCCACATGCCTTGGATCATTCCTCCGGTTCCCAATATTCGCAGCTTGAAAATTATATAAAATACTCTAAACTAGCTCTTGGTTCACCCATGGTTCAGGTGCAACCACATTCTCCATAGCTTCTTCAGGTTGGTTTCGACAATTCCTACCAGGTGCCGTTTTCTAAACCAACAACAAACTCTATCAATCTTGCTCTCTAGAAACTAATGGCTTAGAATTTCAAATCCTATCACATAACTATCACAACATTGTTTTCCAAAAACAACTTTTTTCCATGTTCAACCATTTTTGAAAACTTTCAACTTGCTTTTTGAAAATTAACCATTTTTAAAATACCATAAGCATTTTCTTTTTCAAAATCTTTCATTTGATTTTTTTTCATACTTTTCCAAAAATCAACAATTTTTCACAACACGAATCATTACTTGAAATTATTTATACACTCCTAGTGGGAATTAATTCCTCTATAATGCATTTTATTCTTGTCTCATTAGCTAAACCCATGAAAATGAGATTTCCAACATTCTAGAAGTGTCTCCAAAACACTTATGTACCCAACACCTTGGTAACTTGAAGTTCAACATTAACAGTTTAGATACATCACTTTATGATATAAATTTCAAGTTCCAACAATGCTACTCCTTTATAATATTCCTACGCAAGGAATAGAAAATAAGGAATTTCAACTCCAAGACCAAGAACACTGATGACTACTTGTTAGGAAAGAACCGAACAAGATGATACCATTTGTAATGACCCACTAATTATCATTGGCTTGAGAGTACAATGAGTCATTACTTAGCCTTAATTGACATTTCCAAGATGAAAAAGGATGGAAATAAATGCCAAAGGGTTTCAAATAAAGTGGGGAAATATTTACCCTTTAACATCTGAAAGAAACAACTCAACAAACCCTCTAAAAATAGATCACTATATGATACATGAAATAAACTAAGACATTTCAAATCATTATCTTTATAAAAACCAACCAAAGTATGCTACAATGGAAGTAAAATAAAAGTAAACAATGGAAAGAAGACAAAAAAACTCCAATATGACAAAAAGACTCCATGCTCCACAAGCTCTATGCTCCAACATCACCAAGCATACAATGTGTCACAACATGGTGCTAAAAAAGTGTGATACTTTACCTTTTCCCAAGTCCTGAAAGGTAGCATCTTCAAAATAACCAAAGTTCCAAATAAGGGGTGAGTATATAACTCATTAGGCTTTCCACAATGAATTCCCTACTCAATTCACTAGGATAGAATGGTTAACACATTATATAAAATAGTTAATATAAAACAATTTACCAAAACAATTTATAACCAAATATAAACAAGTTCAAAATCCAATTATAAACAAGTGAAAACAAAAGTAAATGAAACTAATTTTCAGAAAGTTATTTCCCAAAAAATCACTAATCAAAACTTATAACAAATTATGATTATTATTTTGGCATAACCATTCCATAGTTCAAAACACACCCACGCATATATGCTCTATTTGATAGTTCCATACTCATGAGGGGTATCTTGTCCAATCACTTTGTGTCCCACTGACACCCGCCCCCAATCCAGGGTCACATAAATTGTATCCCAATGGTACTCATCCCTTATTCGGGGCCCATTAAGCATGAACTCACACCAACACCATGTATGCAAAATATTTCCATTACCAAAATAAACCACTTCAATAAAACTGAACTTTTATTAAAAACCAAAGCACGACCAATTTCAAAGAAACATTTCATTTTAATAAAACTTTCCCTTTTTATTGAAAACATATAATCTAACTCACATGCCAACAATCCAGAAAAATCCCCATTTTAAAATCCATATTTTAAAACCAAGAACCAAATAAATCATTCCAAATCCCCAAATTTTACAGATTTCACAAAACTTCCTTCAAGAAGGTTTCCAAAAAGTGTTCAAAAAATGATTCACGATCAATTCAGCACAATACATTAAATTTGAAAGCATGATAATTAGTTCTACTAAGAGGAGTCGAGAGTAAATCCACTTACCTTGAAGGTTTTGACAAAACCCAACAAAGGATGAAGAACACTCCCAAAAACTAGGTTGATTCTTCAAAGAAACGGCCTTAGATCCCTTATCATATCAACAATAAATCCAACTCTCAACTTATTTGAAACAAAAACCTATATCTGCCCATAATGGACATAGATTTTAGATCCAAGAAAAGAGGAGAAGTAGATCTAATAGAACACTTACTCAGAGAGACATATCACAGATGCAATGAAGATCCAAACCTAATCAAATCGATCTAAAAGAAGGAGTGCCTTCTATAAATCGCCTAGGGAGAGTCTAGGGTTGAGAGAAAGGAGGTCTAGAAAGAATAGACCAAGAGAAACTGCCAAACACATGACTTTAATCTGGGCACGAGCTGGCTCATGATGTGTAACCCCTGGTCAGGATGAGAAGACCACACTAGATAAGTATGCTGAAAAACCCATCGCCTCAGGTTAAAAAAAATTTAAACACTACACAACATGTAACTCAGGTGAATGACATGTACTAGCTCGCAGAGTGACCCCCCACTTCATGACTTGAATCCGTCCCCAGGTACACAGTGTGTACTTCAGGTACACAACCTGTACCTATCTTGAAACCTACATTAAACCCCAGAAAAATGTTTTTAAGGATTTTTAACTGTTAGTAGACTTAGAAAAGGTGGGAAACATACTTGAAATAGGTAATAGGATTTCAAAACCCAGAAACTGGGGGTACTAAAAATATCATACCCATTTCCTATAAATAGTGTTCACCTTTATACAAATATACCTCTTTGACTTGGGACTTACATGTATTTATTCCACACTCCATGTTTTTGGAATAAAATGTGTTGATAAATGATTCCATGTATTATGATCTATATGGCACACTAAATCATGAGAATAAAATGAATGAGATGGGTGATACTAGAATTATATAGTGCTTTAATGAAATGGTTATTATTTAGTATCATGAGACATTATGTTGGGATATGGAGTGAAATTGATTCCTTTATGGGACTTTTTACATAATGATGTCTTGGTATTTATCCTTAACCTATGTTTATGATGTATTGTTTTTAGTTGTTTCCACATTTCCCATGTTGCATTTACAATTATCATGATATATCATGGCTTATTTTTCATGTTTATGATTCCTACACATTTTATGAACCATTGATATACCTTGTATACCATGTATCATTCTCTTCATATTATTACATATTTATTCCCTTACTAGGATTTATATCTCACCCCTTTCTTATGAAGATCTCCAGGTTATCCCATGATGTTTTAATTGTGATAATGTTAAGGAATTTTTCAATAAAGATGTTGTTTTTCATGTTTTAAATTGTTATGTAATGTAATTAATTCCCAAAGACACTAGACTTCTCAGTCTTCTAGGTTTTATTAAGTGTAATATTATATAATAAATCATGAATTAATATGTAATAAAGAGTAGGGTTGTTATATTTGGTATCAAAGGAAAATTTTAGTTATTTTTGGGATTAGGATTAGAAAAATCTAGAGAAAGCCTTAGGGACTAGACTAAGTATAAGAAAACATCACTAAATTTTGGTAAGTATATAGTAATTGGTTTATAAAAAAAATACATCTATGTTTGGATATTATAAGTGGACATGGTTCTAGCATATATGTACCTAGGAGTAACAACCTCGACAAGGTGTGTCAGGCTTGACTTAGTGTAACCAGATACACGACAATAGGCCTTACTATACACCTAGTTTGACACTCCTGAGGGATATTCTTTTGTAAATTCATAAGCTCATTATGTACCATTATTAAGGGAGAAAAAAATACCCATAAGAATACATGTTTGGAAATAGATCATGGATAACAAAGATTGAAGCATAGAAATTCATAATTTAAGGATATAAATTTAATTTATAAGTTATCCCTTTAATGTCATTAGATTCCCCTTTATGTGTTTAATAGTTTAAAAATATTCATCCCTAATTTTCCCTTTTATTCTATAAAATGGCTAGAAATAGGATAAATTATTTAAACAATCAATGTGAAGGGAAATGTGATGATTTCTCCAACAAGATACCCAACTCGATGAGAACGAGAATAATGAAAATCATAAATATACTCCCTCAGATAAATTAGGTTCTAAATAGAAACATGGATAAAGAGGAGAATACAAACCCCCCATAAGAGAGGAAAATCTGCAATCAAGACCTTTATGTGACAAAGTCATCCAACATTTAGTGGATCATTTGATCCCTTAATCACAAAACAATGGATCAACTCTATTAAGTAGATATTCTCCATCCTTCAATGGTCCGAACAAGAGAAGGTTCTACTGGATGCTTATCATATGGAGGGGGAAGCTGACCAGTAGTGGTCATTGATCAATAATACGTATCTAGAGTAAGATATTAAAGTGATGGGGTGGAAGGAATTTTAGAAAATGTTTTTAGATAAATATTTTCCTCACACTCTCCATCTTAAAATGGAAAGGGATTTCCTTTCCCTCAAGAAAAAAGACAATGAATCTATCAGTGTGTATGAGGAAAACTTCACAAGACTTGCATGATACATCTCTGGATTTTTTGTTACCCTTGAATACAAGGTTGATTTCTTCTTTGGTGGGCTAAAACCTAGTCTACCAAAATACCTGGTGATCCATGACTTTGATAGTTATGTGGAAATTGTCCAATGTGCCATCAAAGTTGAAATGGAGATCGGATAATCTCAAGGGTTTCTTGGGGATAAGTAGCAGAAAGTGGAGTTTAATTATGGTGGTCCAATGGATAAATCTAAATGTGATAAGAAATTTCAACATCCTACTTGTCAAATGTGAGGAAATAAGCAGCCTAAAAATTGCCTATGGGGGATGATGAAATGATTTAGGTACGAGAAGGTAGGAAAACTAGCTAAAAATTTCTTACAGGAGAAACCCACTAATGTGATGGAGGAAAGGAATGCTTTAGTCAATCCTTAAAACATTGTTCATTACTTCATCTATAAGGAACCATGACACTTTTCAAACCAATTCCCTATGAAAAGGGTTTTTAGAGACAACCAAAAACCTCCAAGGTAGCAAGTGTGAGATTTTTCCATCACAAACACTAAGGTGAATACCTATAATGAAGTGGTGATAGGTACACTAGTTATTCATTCAAGAATAGTGAACATACTTTTTGATTATGGTTCTACACATTAATTACTATCATGAAAATTTAGTAGAACTATTCAAAAACCACCACAAATCATGAAATTAGAGTTGTCGGTGAAAATAAAAAATGGGGTAATTATTGTATCCCAAGTATATAAATCCACCCCTGTCACAATTTGTGGACTGAACTTCCCAAATAACATTTTCACACTACCTTTGGTGGAATTTGATGCAATTTTGGGTATGTATTGACTTTGCCTATATAGAGACAACATGAATTTCTATGAGAAGGAAATCAATCTCCATACTGTGAATCGACCTCGATTCTGTACAAGTGTAAGGAGGAGGATGAATCTTATTTAGAACCAATATCTTAAGCATAGATATTATTTCCCTATGTGAATGCATATCTAGCTCAAATGATTTATTCTAAGAAAGAAACCATCCTAGAAGACATGATTATCGTGTGGGAATACACTGATGTGTTTCTCAAGGAATTGCATGGTCTTCCTCCTAGTTGAGAGGTTGAATTTTCTATCGATATTATACCTGGGGAGTTTCCATTATCCAAGACTCCATATAGAATGGCTATTGTGGAACTTAAGGAGCTAAATAAATAAATATAGGAGCATCTAGATAAATGGTTCATATGCCCAAGTTCTTCACCATGGGGTCAACTAGTCCTCTTCATTAAGAAGATGGATGGGTCAATTTACCTTTTCATTGATTATCATTCACTAAACAAAGATCATGATAAAGAACAAGTATCCTATACCATAGATTGATGACTTGTTCGATCAGATACATGGAACACAATACTTATACAAGGTGTATCTATGGTCAGGATATTACCAATTTAGGGTGAAGAAGGAGGATATCCCCAAGACAGATTTTCATACAAGGTATGGTCACTATGAGTTCATAGTGATTCCATTTGGAATCACTAATGCTCCAAAAATATTCACGGACGTGATGAATAGAGTATCGATTACCTCGACAAATTTGTGATAGTATTTATAGATGATGTTACAATATAATAAAAAACCAAGGAGGAGAATGAAGATCATATAAGCACTATACTAAATACCCTGAGAAAGGAGATGATTTATGCAAAGTACAATAAATGTATGTTCTAGTTGAAGGAAGTATCTTTCTTGGGTAATATAATCACAAGAAATGAGATATATATGGATCCTTCAAAGACATAAGAAATTGAAGGATGGATTAGGACAATATATATGATATATAGCTATAGTTTCCTTGGGTTAGCTGGGTATTATCATTGATTTGTTAGAAATTTCTCACAATTTTCAAACCCTCTTACCAAGATAACTTAGAAGGTAGTCAAGTTTTCTTGGAATGATGAATGCGAAGAGAGATTTAAGAAGATGAAAAGGAGGCTTATCAATACACCTATGATCACACTACCCAAAAGTGGAGAAATTTTCATGGTGTTCAGTGATGATTTGAAGAAGGGAATGGGCTGTGTATTACTTTATAATGAAAAATTCAGTCTATTCTTCAAGGAAGTTGAAATTTTATGAACATAACTACCCAACACATGATCTAGAGTTAGTTTTAGCGATCATTGCATTGAAAATATGGAGGTGTTATCTCTTTGGGGAGAAGTGTGAAATATATATGGATCACAAAAGCCTCAAGTATATATTCACATAGAAAGACATGAATATGTGCCAGTGAATATTGTTAGAGATGATCAAGGAATATGAATGCTCAATACACTACCATCCTGGTAAAGTGAATAAAGTGGTAGATTCTCTAAGTAGAAAGGATCCAATAATTCTATCATTGATGATAATTGAGAGGGACCAGATATTATTAGATTTTAAAAGGATGGATTTTAGAATCATGAAGGAAGGAAAATCATAAATCTGTTCTCAAATGATTTCTCAACCATCCATTTTGGAGAGGTTAAAGGATCATCAAAGAGATGATGTGGGAATTAATATGAAAGTGGAAACTATAAGGAAGGGGAAATCCTTAGAGTTCAATGTTAATGATGAAGGAGTTGTGAGATTTGTGTCATGAATATGTATACCATCAAATCCTATGTTAAAGAAGGAACTATTGTATGATAAACAAAGTTCAACTTTCTCTATTCACCCAGGAAGCACAAAGATGTATCGATACCTTTGAGAACACTATTTTTGGGACAATACGAAGAAGTATATAATTGAATATACATCAAATTTACTGGTAAATCATAAATTAAAGGATGAAAGGAAGAATTTTAAGGGGACAATGCAACCATTACCCATACCAACATAGAAATGGGAAAACATCACCAAGAAATTTTTCACCGAACTTCCGAATACATCTAGGGGAAAAAATTTCTATATGGGTTATTATGGATCATATTACAAAGACATATAAATTTATCATAATTTTATAGGACTTATCACTAGAAAAACTTGCACATATATACATCGGAGAAGTCGAAAGTTTTCATGGTGTACCAATATCGATTA
The DNA here is from genome assembly GCA_963277665.1 of Viscum album. NCBI lineage: Eukaryota > Viridiplantae > Streptophyta > Magnoliopsida > Santalales > Viscaceae > Viscum > Viscum album. The sequence goes on along the minus strand of OY728148.1, from coordinate 1,805,341,704 downwards.
TATCTGACTGAGATCTGAGATTCACCTCTTTGTTCTGAAAAAAGTCTCTAACAATCTCTAAACACTAAGATAAACTTCAGTATGACCTATCATCCTCAAACTGATGTCTAATCTAAATGGATTATTTAGACATTGGAATAAATGTTTTGAGCATGTTCTATGAACTTTAATGGAGGATGGGACCAACATCTACATCTGTTCAAGTTATCTTACAAAAATAGTTTCCACTCAAGCATAAAAATAGATCCCTATGAATCCATTTATGGGAAGAAGTGTAGAAAAACTACATACTGAGAAAAAGTTAAAGAATGAAAATTTCTAAGTCCTGAAATGGTTGAGGAAATGGTGGAAAAAGTTAATACCATTCAGAAACAAATCAAGGATAATTAGAGTTGAAAGAATATCTATACTGAAAATCATCAATGAGACATAGAGTTTGATGTTGGAGACATGGTATTCCTTCACATATCGACATGGAATAAAGTGATGAGATTTGGGAAGAAGGGAAATATAACACCCCAAACATTTTATGATATGTTTCTCTTAAATACTTTCTATTCATTAGATAACCTATATTTCATGAGGCACTAAGTCTTTTGTGAAACAAAACATTATAGGAGAAAATTATATTCCATCCATTAAACATAAAATTTCCTCTTCTATGTTTTTAATTTCGAAAAACAGTCATCTAGAGTTATGACCAGTAAGTCATTTGGAGTCTGATAGAACCAACTTTATTTTTTGATGAATATTAACATACCCTTATGAATAGTAATATGAATAGTAATATGACCTTATGAATAGTAAATAATTATAATATTTTATTTTCTTAAAGAAATAAGATAATGAGATCTTAATTAATTTTCAAATATGATATAAAACTGATTATACCTTTAAAATTATTATTTTTAGAATTAATTATGATTTTATTTAAAAATTAAATTAAAAAAACATAAAAAATTATATTCTAAAAATGGAGTTCCGTTTTTAATTCTACACATTGAAAAATGGTTAGGGTGAATTTTTTGGATTTTTCTAAAATACTTGAATTTTTCATGAATAGTAAAAATACAGTTTTGAGTTTTCGGTAGTTTAATGACATCATAATAATGTAATAATTGAATATAAAAGTATGGTAGAATTTTTTACAGTAATTTATGAAATTAGGTGTCCCAAGTGGCTTAAACCATGAGAAAATACCATGGGCAAGACCATGGTTTGGAAAAAACCACTAATGAGTTGTCCCTTTGAAATTATTAAAAAACTACCTCTCTTTTTCTATAAATACCCACTCATCCATTAATTTTATTTCATTCAAAATCCCTAATTCTCTAATATATGGTGGTTTTACCTCACTAGTAGTCTTCTCAAGGTTTCCTTAATCCTCCAAAGTCCCATCCTTCAAGATCTAGGAGTTACTCTACAAGATAAGGGAATCCTTCATTCTCTTCTTTTAGTCGACACTCCTTTTATGTTATCTATTTTATTTTTCCATTATCATATCTTGGGGTTTGATTTTATGTGTTTTTATTACTGTCCTTTTAATTTCAATATGATGAGATACCCTTTTTCTCTCATAATTTTATTTTATGAAATTTTAAGCGACGCCGTTAGGCTGCCGAATTTTCTTAAGGGATCTCTCACCTTTTCTTTTATTTTCAAGTTCATCTATTTAATTTTTCTCTCCTCACATCCTCAATCAAAATGACCATGATAAGCTCAATTATCATCTATATACTGTAATTATATCATGATAATGGAATAACCATCATCAATATTCTTAATCCCTCCCTTTTATTTTTTTAAACGAAATCAACATCCATGGGGTTCCAATTTATAACCTTTGTGGACGACAGAGTTTCGTTCTTAACTTTATCCTTCATTACTGGTCATGAAACCATTTTAATGGTTTAAAAAGATAATAATATATTTATTTAATCTCATTAATGTTCTTTAATCATTATACACTCATAATATAAAATAATAATACAAAACAAATTCATTATGAACAAAATGGCCAGGTTAATCCGAATATTTGTAAAAAACATTTAACTAACAAATCATCATCATGGTATATAACCCAAAATCATTATAAGATCATTTATATCTCCTTAATTTCATTAATAATATATATTAAAAATTCTGTATGTTTAACCACATTTCAACCGAACTTCTATTCATGAAAGTAGGTAAATGAATCATGGAAACCAAGGAAGAAAATGCTTCCAAACCAATAAAATTGAACCTCTTAAACCCATTAAAAGGGCCATAAATGAACCTAATAAGGTTATAATAAATCAGTTACATTTATAGTAGGTTCTTTAATTATTAATTAATTAATCTAAATTTTATTATTCTGGTCATTAAAACAAACGAAGAACACACTCGAGCAAAAGGTAAGGGGTTTCTCATCTCACTTTCATTTCTGTGATATTTTTCATTATTCACAATTTATTTCTTGTATGTGGTATTTGTGTACTGACATTTGATATATAATAACATTATAATATTTATATTCATGTTATTTAATGATTCATTTTATGGTTACTATGTTCTGGTCATAAGATTCAACCGATTACATTGTGGTAAGAGACTTTGTCTCAACTACTATTTTGGTGTGACTAACTTTGTGTGGCACACCTAATAATACTTATGTGGTGTACCTACTGACCATTTGATACCAATTTTCATTTGAAATTTTATTTATATTAAATATCCATAATATCTTATCATGGATATGTTTGTTGTTTAAACCGTATACCATTTTTCATACGGTGTTTATTTAGAATGTTATTTTAATTATGGAAATATTGATGAATCTGTATACTCTACTCTATATGGATATTGAAAATGAATATTTCTCTTGTATTGAATCAATTTATAAAGAATTATTTGGACATGAAGTGGCAGGTGGGATCCTCTATGGCCCCTCAATGCATCGGTAGGTCTCATCAGACAAATCAGTTGGCGACAAACCCTTCGAGTTTGTTTCCAAAAATCAGACGGGTTTCTACCCAAAGAACTAAAATGTTTTTATAGTATTATGGTATCATATTCTAGATACATGAAGTCCAATTAATAAGCATTCTATTTATTCAGTATCAGTTTTTACTATCCATGAGGTTTTCACTATGAAAAAATCTATGGATGCATGCCCTTTCTCAGTTTATTAATGGCGTGTGTTTTTCATTTATTCACCATGCCATATTTGTTTATGATTCAATTATTATTTATTTATGATTCTGATATTTGTAACCCTTACTGAGTGTTTGAGCTCACCCCTTTCATTGTCTACCTTCAACAGGTGATGAAGAGGAGATCATTTATTGAGTTCCTATGGACGCAGTTTTTAGTTTTTGTTATGTATTGTATTTTGTAACCTTCTCCAATGTAATTTGAGTTACGTTTATGTATCTAGTTTCATCAAGACTACTAAACTGATCATTCCTTCGGGATTTTTATTCCTTCTAACCATGCCAATATAAAAATTAATGCACTGGCTCCGGTCTAGAGGGGTTGGGGTGTTACAGTTGGTATCAGAGAAAGTTTAGTAGAAAACATGGAAACTAGAGTAGGAAATGTATAGTAGGGAACAAAGACCTAAGGTAATATTTGGGGATAAATGTACAAGAACGTCCTATTATTTTGGTAAGTAATATATTATGTGGATCTTTCAAAAAATACATCCTTGTCTGGATACGAGCAGGTAGAGGCGGCTCTGGTACCGATGTTTCTAGGGGTAAAACCCGAAAAACCCGCTTTGAGCTAGAATCGAACAGGAGCTGGTGGATGACAACAGACTTTGCTGCAATCTTGGTTACAAAACTCTCATGGGATATGCTTAGGACAATTCACATTTTCTTTAAAATCCATTATGAAGGAGTTTAATGTAATTTTTTTTCATAGAAACCATGTTTATAAGATTAGCTATGAATAGAATTTCAATCTATGTTGAGTGATTTTCTATTTGAGATTCATAAACTAATCTAGTGTATCCCATTATTTAGAAATGGCATCTAATGGAATAAGGGGAATCAATACTTGTGGGTAAGGTAGGGATCTCCCTATTGAGAAAGTCAATACAATCAACGTTGGAGCAGATCTGATCATGACCATATTGGGACAACTTACTCAGTTTGTAACGAATAACCATTCCACACATATGTTGGATCATTTCATGTAGTAAAAGCCCCCATCTTTAAGTGGGACTACTAACCCAGTGGTTTCTGAGCAATGGATCAATTCCATTGAAATGATATACATGGCATTAAGATGCAATGAAAATGAAAAGGTAGTACTGGCAGTATATTGTCTCAAGGGCGACATTGATCAATGGTTGTTTTTGATTAAGAATACCATGGAGGAAGAAGAAATAGAAGATATGGAATAAAGGAATTTTAAGGAAATATTCTTTGAAAAATATTTCCCTCATGAGCAACGAACCGAAATGAAGAGGAAATTCCTTGGCTTAAAACAAAGGGAAGAATGCAGTGTTGTAGAGTATGAGGTTACATTCACAAGTCTAGCCAAGTATTCTATAGATTAAGTATGTGAATCGACATACAAGGTTGATCATTTCTTTGAAGGTCTTAAACCAAGTCTTCGAAGGGCACTGGTTTCTCAAACATTTTCATCATATGATGAAATTGTATCAAGTTCCATCAAAATAGAGAAGGAATTTGCAAGATCAAATTTGTTCAAGGGGAACCAAGATAAGAAGAGGTACTCTGATAACCAAGGGAAAGATGAAGTGCTAAAGAAGAACAAGGGAACAAAGAAATTCTCATTATGTGAAAAATGTGGAAAGAATCATCTCAGGAAATTCTTAAAAGGCATGGGAGTTTGCTATAAGTGTGGAGAAAAGGGTCATCTATATCATGAATGCAAGGGGAAGAAATAATTTGATGATGTTCAATGCTATAATTATAGATATATGGGACACTATGAAATTGAGTTTCCTAAGCACCAAGGAAACATGCCTCAAAAAAATCCATGAGAACAAGGGAGAGCTTATGCGATTACAACTGCAGAATTTGAAGTTCCTAATGGTGTGGTGGCAGGTACTTTTTTCCTCAAAATTATCCAACACTTTATTTGATTCTGGATCATCGCATTCATTTATATATTCCTAGTTTTCCAAGAAAATTAGACATGTCCAATTTGATTTAATAAAGGATTTTTCAGTCAAAACTCCTAGGGGATGCATCATTGCAACAAAGTCATATCGACTAGTCCCCCTTGTGACACATAAAAATGCTTTAGTTGCTAACGTTATCATCATACCGATGAATGAATTTGATATAATTCTCGGTATGGATTGGATATAAAATTATGATGCAAAGATTTATTACAAGAAAAAGTAAGTTGCATTTTTTGAAAATGGTGTGGAATCTCTTATCTTTAGAGTAGAGACCTCGCCATCTGATTCTTATCTAGACCCACCCATAATAGCTTTATTTAATGAAATACTTATAGAGGAAGAGAACCCAATATCTATGGGTGAGGAAAGAAATCTTTAAATTGAAGATGTGCATATAGTGCAAGAATACATTGATGTGTTTCTAGAGGATTTACCTGAACATCCTCTAGAGTGTGAAATTGAGTTTTCCATTGACTCAATTCCTATTGAAAGACCTATATCAAAGACCCCCTATAGAATGGCCACTGTGGATTTAGTGGAGATAAAGAAACAACTAGAGGAGTTGAATGAAAAAGGATTTATTTGGCCTAGTGTTTCTCTATGGGGAGCCTCTTTCTTGTTTGTCAAAAAAAAAGATGGATCCATGAGGCTATGCATTGATTATAGGGAAATCAATGCTATTAAAATAAAGAATAAGTATCCTCTTCCCCGGATTGATGATTTATTTGATCAACTTCATGGATCTCAATAATTTTCAAAGATTGACCTTAGATCCGGATATCATCAACTGCATGTGAGGAAGGAAGATATTCCGAAGATAGCATTTCGAACCAGGTATGATAATTACGAGTTTACAATGATGCCTTTTGGACTAACAAATGCACCATATGTTTTCATGGATTTAATGAATAGAGTTTTCAAGGAATATCTTGATAACTTTGTTGCGGTATTCATCGATGATATCCTGGTATACTAAAAAAGATATGAAGACCATGAGGATCACTTGAAGATTATTATAAAAACTCTTAGAAGAAATAAATTATATGGAAAGTTTAGCAAGTGCGAATTCTGGCTTCAATCGGTTTCTTTTCTAGGCCATATTGTCTCTAAGGATGGAATCCTAGTTGATCCTGCAAAGGAAAAGGCAATCCAAGATTGGCCAATACCAACAAGCATAACCGATGTACGTAGTTTTATTGGATTAACAGGTTACTATCGGTGTTTCGTTCAGAATTTCACCCAACTGGCTAACTAGCTAACCAAGCTCACACGTAAAGGAGTTAAGTTTGTGTGGACAAAAGAATATACAGAATGCTTTGAAGAATTGAAAAGAATATTGGTCAATGATCCAATTTTGACTCTTCCATCTAGAAGTGATGGATTTGTAATATATAGTGATGCATCAAAGAATGGTCTGGGTTGCGTCCTTATGCAAAATGATAAATTTATTACTTATGAATCAAGATAGTTGAATACTCTTGAGAAAAATTATCCAACTCATGATCTTTAGTTAGAAGCTATAATTTTTTCTCTGAAGATATGGGGACATTATCTTTATGGTGAAAAATGTGAGATATACACAGATCACAAGAGTTTGAAATACATTTTCCCACAAAAAGAACTCAACATGAGGCAAAGAAGATGGCTTGAGTTACTCAAAGTTTACGATTTTTCAATAAACTACCTCCCAGGAAAGGTGAATAAGGTGGAAGATACATTAAGTAGGAAGGATCATAGATTTATGACTCAAATGAGTATTGAGAGAGATCCTATATTTTTGGATCTACTAAATATGGATATGGGAATTGTTAAGGAAAGGTAAGAATCTTTTCTCTCTCAAATGATTACTAAACCATCTTCATTAGAGAAGATAAAAATATCTCAATCTGATGATGACAATCTGCACAAGAAAATTAATGCTGTAAAGGATGGGATACTGGATGACTTTGTGTATGAAGAAGGAGTTCTGAAATTTGGGAAGAGGTTATGTGTTCCATCAGTACCTGAGCTAAAAAGGGAACTATTAGATGACTCCCATAGCTCAAATTTCTCTATATATCTAGGTAGCACTAAGATGTACAAAGATCTGAAGGAATATTTTTGGTGGGATAATATGAAGTGGGAAATTGCTGACTATGTGTCAAGGTGTCTAGTTTGTCAACAAGTGAAGGCAAAGAGGCAAAATCCTAGAGGAGTGATGCAACCTCTACCTATTACTATGTGGAAGTGGGATAACATTACGATGGATTTTGTCACCGGACTACTAAGGACATCTAGAAGGAACGATGTAATATGGGTAATTGTTGATCGTCTCACAAAATCATCATATTTCCTTCCTATAAGAGAGTATTTACCACTTGAGCACCTGGAAAGACTTTATATTAATGAAGTTGTAAGACTTCATCGTGTACCTCTATCGATTGTGTCTGATTGAGATCCCCAGTTTACATCAAAATTATGGAAAAGTCTCCAGAAGTCTTTGAATATTGAGCTCCGTATGAGTACTGCTTATCACCCCCAAACTGACGGACAGTCTGAAAGGACTATTCTAACTCTAGAAGATATGCTGAGGTCATTTTCTCTTGACTTCTAAGGTATGTGGGATAAATACTTGCCTTTGGTGGAATTTTCATACAACAATAGTTTCCATTCTAGTATTCAAATGGCTCCATATGAAGCATTATATGGAAAGAGATGTCAAACTCCAACTTGTTGGGATGAAGTTGGTGAGAGGAAAATTATAGGCCTAGAACTTATTGAAGAGACCATGACAAAGGTGAAGACAATCCAAGCCCATATTAAAATATCCCAAAGTAGGCAGAAGAGTTATACTGACAATCGAAGAAAGGATTTGGAATTCAAGGTGGGAGATCCTGTCTTTCTAAAAGTATCTCCATGGAAGGGTGTCTTAAGGTTCGGTAAGAAAGGGAAACTGAGCCCTAGGTACATCGGACCATTTGAAATTCTGGAAAGAATCGGAGCTATAGCTTACCATTTAGCAATGCCGCCAAGTCTCTCCAAAGTCCATGATGTATTCCATGTCATTGTTGAAGAAATACATGCCAGACCCAATGCATGTACTCACATATGAAAAAATAGAATTGGAACCTGATTTATCATACTGTGAAGAGACTATTGGGATTCTTGACACAAGGGAGAAGGTATTGAAAAATCGAACAACTCATCTAATAAAGGTTATCTGAAAAAACTATAATATGGAGGAAGCAACATGGGAACCAGAGGATTTTATGAAGAAGAACCACCCACATCTTTTTGGTGGGATTTATACATAAAATTTCTAGGACAAAATTTTTGAAGGAGGGAATATTATTACACCTGAAAAATTTTATGGAATGTTTCTCTTAAATACATTATATTCATTAGATAACCTATATTTCATGAGGCACTAAGTATTTTCTAAAACAAAACATTATAGGAGAAAGTTATATGCTATCCATTAAACAAAAATTTTCCACTTCTATGTTTTGAATTTCTAAAAATAGTCATCTAGAGTTGTGACCAGTAAGTCATTTGGAGTCTGATAGAACCAACTTGATTTTTTGATGAATAGTAACATACCCTTATGAATAGTAATATGAACCTTATGAATAGTGAATAATGATAATATTTTATTTTCTTAAGGTAATAAGATAATGAGATCATAATTAATTTTCCAATATGATATAAAACTAATTATACCTTTAAAATTGTTATTTTTTGAATCAATTATGATTTTATTTAAAAATTAAATTAAAAATAATTAATAAATTATTTTCTAAAAATGGAGTTCATTTTTGAATTCTACACTTCGAAAAATGGTTAGGGTGAATTTTTGGGGGTTTTCTAAAATACTTGAATTTTTCATGAATAGTAAAAATACAGTTTTGAGTTTTCGGTAGTTTAATGACATCGTAATGATGTAATAATTGAATATAAAAGTATGGTCGACTTGTGTACAGTAACTTATGACATTAGGTGTTCCATGTGGCTTAAACCATGTGTAAATACCATGGGCAAGCCCATGGTTTGGCAAAAACCACTAATGAGGTGTCCCTTTGAAATTATCAAAAAGCTACCTCTCTTTTTCTATAAATACCCACTCATCCATTCGTTTTATTTCATTAAAAAAACCTAATACTAGAAGATATGATGGTTTTACCTCTCTAGGAGTCCTCCAAAGGTGTCCTTAAGCCCCCAAGATCCCATCCTTCAAAATCTAGGAGTTACTCTACAAGGTAAGGGAATCCTTCATTCTCTTCTTTTAGTCAACACTCCTTTTATGTTATCTATTTTATTTTTCCATTATCATATGTTGGGTTTTGATTTTATGTGTTCTTATTACTGTAATTTTGATTTCAATATAATGATATACATTCTTTCTCTCATCATTTTATTTTATGAAATTTTAAGCGACGCTGTTAGGCTGCTGAATTTTCAAAAGGGATCTCTCACATTTTCTTTTATTTTCAAGTTCATATATTTTATTTTTCTCTCCTCACCTCCTATGTCCAAATGAACATGATAAACTTTAGTATCATATATATAATATAATTATATCATGTGAATGGAAGAACCATCATCAATATTCTTACTCCCTCCCTTTTATTTTTATAAACGAAATCAACATCCATGGGGTTCCAATTTATAACCTTTGTGGACGACGAAGTTTCGTTCTTCACTTTATCCTTCATTAATGTACATGAAACCATTTCAATGGTTGAAACAGATAATAATATATTTATTTCATCTCATTAATGTTCTGGAATCCTTAGACACTCATAATATAAAGTAATAATATAAAACAAGTTCATTATGAACAAAACGACCAAGTTAATCCGAATATTTGTAATAAAATTTTAACTAATGAATCATCATCATGGTATATAACCCAAAATCATTATAAGATAATTTATATCTCCTTAATGTAATTAATAATATATATTAAAAATTCTGTATATTTAACCACATTTCAAACAAACTTCTATTCATGAAATCAAGTAAACGAATCATGGAAACCAAGGAAGAAAATGCTTCCAAACCAATAAAATTGAACCTCTTAAACCCATTAAAAGGGCCATTAATGAACCTAATAAGGTAATAATAAATAAATTACATGTATATGAGGTTATTTAAATATTAATTAATGAATCTAAATTTTATTATTCAGGTCATTAAAACAAATTAATAACACACTCGAGCAAAATGTAAGGGGTTTCTCATCTCACGTTCATTTTTGTGATATTTTTCATTATTCACCACTTATTTATTTTATGTGGTATATGTGTACTGAAATTTGATATATAATAACACGATCCTCTTTATATTCATGTTATTCATTGATTCATTTTAGGTTTATTAATTTCTGGCCATATGATTCGACCGATTACATTGTGGTAAGAGACTTTGTCTCAACTACTATTTTGTTGTGACTAACTTTGTGTGGTGCACCTAATAATCCTTATGTGGTGTACCTACTTCCCATTTGTGATCAATTTTCATTTAAAATTTTATTTATATTAAATATCCATAATCACATATCATGGATATGTTTGTTGTCTAAACTGTATACCATTTTACATACGGTGTTTATTTGGAAAGTTATTTTAATTATGGAAATATTGATGAATCCGTATACTCTACTCTATACAGATATTAAAAAGAAATATTTATCTTGTATTCAATAAATTTATAAATAATTATTTGGACATGAAGTGGTGTGTGGGGCCCTCTATAGCCCCTAGATTCATCAGTAGGTCTCATGAGACAAATCAGTTGGCGACAAACCCTTCGAGTTTGTTTCCAAAAATCAGACGGGTTTCTACCCAAAGAAATGAACCGTTTTTACGGTATTATGGTATCATGTTCTAGATACATGACGTCAAATTAATAATAATTCTATTTATTCATTATCAGTTTTTATTCTTCATGAGGTTTTCACTATGAAAAAATCTATGGATGCATGCCCTTTCTCAGTTTATTAATGGCGTGTGTTTTTCATTTATTCACCATGCCATATTTGTTTATGATTAAGTTATTATTGATTTATTATTATGCTATTTGTAACCCTTACGGAGTGTTTGAGCTCACCCCTTTCATTGTATACCTTCAACAGGTGATGAAGAGGAGATCATTTATTGAGTTCATGTGGATGCAGTTTTTAGTTTTTGTTATGTATTCTATTTTGTAACCTTCTCCAATGTAATTTGAGTTACGTTTATGTATCTAGTTTCTTCAAGACTACTAAACTGATCATTCCTTTAGGATTTTCATTCCTTATAACCATGCCAATATAATAAGTAATGTACCAGCTCCGGTCTAGAGGGGTCGGGGTGTTACAGGAAAGCTTAGTCCAAGATACATTGGTTCCTTTGGTATCCTTGATCACATCAGGGCCGTGGCCTACAAAATTGAATTACCACCTAACCTATATCAAGTAAATGATGTATTCCATATATCCATATTGGGAAAGTACATACCATAACCCTCACATGTACTCAATCCAAAGGTGGTACCATTGGAGAATTAAATTTCCTATGAGGAGAAGCCAGTGAAGATCTTAGATCATAGAGACAAAGTTCTATGGAACAAGACAACAGACATGGTAAAATTATTGTGGAGAACCCCCAAATTTGAAGAAGAAAATTGGGAACCATAGGAAGTGATAAAAACAGTTACTCTCATCTATTTTAGTGTGGGAAATGAAAATTTCTATGACAAAAATTCTTAAGTGGGGAAGATTGTAAAGACCCAAATTATTATAAATAAAATTCTACTTGTGATTTAATTAAAAGTATTATTATTTAATATAGTTATAGAAAAAACCTGAACATATTTAGTTAATTATATCCTATAATATTTAAATGACTATTAATCATCATTACTATTGGTAATATAACTATTGAAACGTGATCACATGACTAGTATAAATATTAGGTTTTGAAAAATCTAATTGACACAGACAAAGGAAGTGATGGCCTCTACCAGTAGAATCATACCCTATGAAGCCCATTTATCAAAGCCTCTGAGGGAGATAAAATCTTTAGGATTTTCCCCTGACTAAGACCAATATGAGATTAGAAAACTTAAGCATGAGAAAAACCATTTATGGGAGAAGTTCAAGCTCATCGAGATCACGACCCAAACCATATACTCCAAACCACCCCATGAAAGCCTCCTCATTTCAAACCTTACTCCTAGGGAATTTTCAAGTATATTAAATGGATATGTATCAAGACACAAGAAATATGAGTATTTACATTATTTTTTATACAATAATGAATATATTTTCATCCTATTATTTTTTACTTTATAAATTATTTTTTTTTTGATATAAAAAAATACAAATAGTATTTTTGGTAATATTTAAATTCAATCAAGTAATTTATTTTGATGAATTAATTTATTTTTTAAATAAATATTAGTTTAATAAAATATTATTATTAAATAATTTTTATCAAATATAAATGATCATATACTTTTTATGAATACAAATGTAATTTTTATAAGGGTTGGAAAACTGTTATTGTAAAAAAACCCAGTATTTATCAATAAATGGAAATTCTTATTTTAAAAGTGAAAATAAACATGTATAGAAAATTATTTAGATAAAATAAATAGTATTTTTGGAATCATATCATCAAATTATCCAATAGTTAATTTTTCATAATTTTACGAGATAGATGAATTCTTAGGTAAAAACTAAACACTGTATAAATGTACTTTGTGTATTATGACATAATAATGACCCAAAAGTAGAATAATAAATACTATAATGGGTATAAAAAACCAAATAAATGTTTTACATTTAAAATAATGTGATTTTATGTTCATTTGATTAATTTTAAAAATCCATTATGAATCCTCCAAAACCATTAATATATTTTAAGGTTTTAAAATCATTTATTTAAGAGTATGACTCACCTCCACATAATAAAGGTAATTATTTTATTAATTAAAGCCCTCAGACTTATAAAATAATGAGGAAAACTCCCATTTGGTACAAAACTTGGGAAAAAAATCATGGGATAGTTTGTGGTTTTGGTTATTTTATTTTATTGAGTCCAAAAACTAAATAATAAAGAAATCCCCATCATTTGCTATATAAACCCACCCAATATACCATTTCTCTTCACTAAAACTTCTTATAGCACGTCCTTACTCTTCCATACCCTCTCTAGTGTCCTCTAAAGGCGCCTCCAAGCTCTTAATAAGGTCCTCCCAAGCATTTGGAGTCACACACTCAAGTAAGGGATCCTCACATTCTCTTCTTTATCCAGGTTTCACTATTATCTTATGCTTTCTTTTTACAATTAATTAGGTTTGGATATGTATTTACATGTCACTATTATTTCACATTTTATGTAAAAATTATTAGAGACCCCTTTCTCTCTCTCATAAACCCATTTTATGAATTTTTAAGTGATGTCGTTGTACTGTCGAAATTTCAACATGATATTTCCATGCCAAAATAATTATGTAGTGAATACCATACCCATTTACAATCAATGGTGTTAACCTTTATACACATATACCTCCTTTATTTTAGACTTACATGTATGTATTCCACACTCCATTTTCTTGTAATAAAATGTGATGAAAAATTATTCCATGTATTATGATCTATGTGAAACACTTAAGTATAAGAATGAAATGATTGAAATGGGTGAGACCATAATTATATAGCACTCCAATGCATTGGGTAATGTTTAGTCTCATGAGATATAATTTTGAGACAAGGAGTGAAACTTATTCATTTATTGGACTTTTTCCATCATGATGTCTTGAAAGTTATCCTTGGCCTATGTTTATGATGAAATATTTTAGGCTATTGCCACATTTACCATGTCACATTTATGATTATCATGATATATCATGTCTAATTGTTCATGTATATGATTCATAATACTTTTATGAACCATTTATATGACTTGTATAAAATGTATCATTCTATTCATGTTATTCCATGTTTATTACCTTAGTGGGCTTCATAGATCACCCCTTTCTTATGAATGTCCTCAGGTTATCCCATGCAGTTTTAAGTGAGAGCATGTTAATGATGTTTTTAATAAAGATGTTATTTTTCATGTTTTAAATTATTATGTAATGTAACTAATTCCAAAATACACTATACTTATCGATATTATAGGTTGTATTATGTGTAATATTATATACTAAATCATAAATTAATGTGTAATAAAGAGAAGGGTTGTTATATATTATTCCTTATTTTCTTTAAATTGAGCATATTAGGATTATTGTATAGAGGTTTGATATGAAACACTTGAGTGAGATCCTACTGAGTCTATTTAGCTCAAACCTTTCATATACCTTCAACGGTGTATAGAACTTGTATTGTATTTTGATTTAGGACAAGGAAAGGTACCAGAATGAGGTGATAAGGTTTATGTCATCCAGGTATGGGTAGATAGTGGCGAGATGGTGGTATATTTCCCACTTATCACATAGAGTTGTGGTTTCCTATTTTGGTTGTCCTTTTTGATCATTGTAAATTTACCTGGAGTTTTATTCTATTATTTTTATACTATTGAGTTATATCACTATTTATATTTTCTTTTATTTATATCATATAAATATCTTGTCATTCTTTCACTATCTCTTTTTTCCCTGTATATATTCCATGTATCTTATTTCAAGCTGGGTGAAATCATTCCTACTGCTTGTTTTTGATTCCTGGGTGCTAGTCACCAACCCGTGGCGACCGGGAACGCCCTTCAGGTATGTAGCATATCGGTCCTAGTGCCAGTTTTAGAGGTTATCCCGAGTCAAATCATCACACTCATGTTCTTTTATTAGTCGAGAAAGTTACCTCCATTTATTTTTTATTTTTTGAAAATTTATCTCAAGGTCAAGTTAAAAGATGATGATTTCATTTATCTATAACATAACATTTTATCATATGAGTATTATATTTTTTATCATTTAATAGGAACATTCATTAAATGGTCTTACACTAAAATTATGACCCCCTTTTAAATTCATAATACCCATTAGTGGGCCAATATATATAATTCACTAAAAAAAGATTCAACTTTGGAATTTTTCTCACCACTTATCTATTTAGGTAAAGAAATATTCCAGTCATATCATATATGATTTATTGATAGTAAAATCTTTATTAAATCCATTATGTGGATAAATAAAAATATATTCATCTAGTATCCAAACTCTTAGGGTTTCTCAGCTATGTGTAACCCAATGAAAATTTCTTGAATAGGGTAATAAAAAATAATCTAGGGGAACACTTCTTTGAAAGAACCTACCTAAGAATGATCCCATGTCACCCATTACATTATTTAATTACAATGGATAATATAGATGTACCTTTCTTCAATAGAACCTACCTGTTTGGATAATCAAGATCTTGACAAGTTCCACTTTTAAAGGAATCCAAAACTTAGTTTTTCTGAAGGAGATTTAATCTCACTATCTTATCTCATATTATTCCCTTTATGTATGCATAATTCTAATGATTTATTTTTATAATCCTATTACATCCACCAAATTAATACGATCAAGACATATTAATGTGTAACACTTCACACAACTCACAACTTATTTTACTCACCCAAAAATAGAATCCAATAATATTTACATGTATTCAAATGCATCTTATGAATATGGTACATGAACTCTTCATGTAATGGTTTAGAATTATATGAGATTAAGTACTTTCACATGATTAATTCTACAATGATGGATAACTAAACAACACATTCCTAGAGCAAGGAATCACCTCTAGGCTACTGGGGAATCTAACCCTAAGTCCCTCTTCCCAAGAAGACTTTACTCAAGAGATAATTTAATTCCTGATAACTCTAAAACATAATATATACAAACTACATTCAACAACAAATTTTCAATATAATAACTATAATCACAATCTAAGGTCAAGGCAGATGAAAACTAAATCTTATATAATTATTCCTAGCTTGTAATGTATAACTTTATAATTTTATAAGAATCATTTTATCACATAAACTAAAGAATAAATATATTCATAATATAACCAATTTATAACAATTAATAATGGAGGGAATAACCTTTAAATAAATAAAAATTTGAAAAATTTGAACATGAGATAATCATTTATGAACAATTCTAAAAACAAATCCTAATCATAAACATTTTATAAATTTATCCATCTATTATAGACATTCCATAATTCTTGTATATAAATAGTTTTACATTAATTTCACAATATGAATTTTTAATATTGTTAATCACATGGAATTTTACTTTAAATATATGATATTTCATGAATTATTTACATTTTATAATTCAATTTATATTATGTAAAATTTTTACATAATCTAAATATCACATACTTAGACATTATTTAAAACTTGGTCATTTCATTCATAAAAATTCATTTTAACGAGGTTTAATTAATATTTCAAATAAGGGTTTTTAATTTGAACACTTCAAATTAAGTATTATGAGAAATTTCATAATATTAAAATATAAAAAATTTATGTTTAGGACTTATTTTTGTAATTTATAAACCCTTTCTAAATTTCAATTATAATTTCTATATAAAAAATTTCTAATAAAATTATAAGTATGTCATATAATATCGAAAAATATATTTACCATTAACTATTAATATTAAGGAATGATATAAAGCATTTAATTAATTAATTATAAACAATTAAAAATTAATTAACTTATAAACATTTTAGAATTAATAAATTTAAAAAATACCATTTAATTATAAATTATAAATAATCACTCATCATTTATAAACTATTGATAAAATATAAGAAAAATCAACTAAATATAAAAATTAGTTTTTTGAAACTGTCACTTAACATTATGTTGTGCCCAAAATTTAGCGTGGTAATGTAAAGGGATAGTGTGGGTCATCAGAGTGAGGAAAAGTGCTATGCAGATAGATCATAGGGTGACACAAGGATATAGTTCCACCATGTAGGGAAACATGATAATTGTGGCAATGCAGTGGGGTGATTGCACATAATTTCAATGACTATTCTTAACACATAAAGAATGATAAACTAGCAACCCATCCATAATGAAGTTAGGTGTGGAACTCAAATATAGATGTCACTATTAATCATTAATCATTCACATATCATGTTAATCTTGACATTACATTATATCATAAAATAATGTCAATCCAAAACCAGTATTTCATTGATACTCAATGAAACATCAAGTTACTAAAAAATGGTGCTCTATTTTTCCTCAACAAGAGCACAAGCTACATTATCCATATAAGGTGCGTTTCAGTTTACTATCCACATTACATTAATAATATAACATAATATTAAGTTCCCAATACAATATATGCTATAATATAATTGTATCTCTAGGTTACTCTTGAGATTAAGTTAACACATAACATATTCCGACTATTCTTCATTTCAAAACATGATTTAAAAAATTAAAAGGCATGGACCTGGCACTAATACCACTACTAAGAATCTTCAGGGGATGTTTAAAACTTAAATATAACTGAAAAAGTGATTATAAAACTATCCCAAGGTCACTATGAAAAGATAATTCAAATACATAGAAAATAAAAAAGAAGAACTGTAGTAAATTATGCATACCTTACATAGATGATGTGGCTCAATACTATCTCCAAATGACCACCTTCAAATAGGCTTGATGTAGATCACTAAAGTGGAAACAAAAAGGTGTCCCACCTTTACAGGTATCCATGGGTTATACCTATATCCTTTTTCTATACGATCAGGATCCACCAACCTCGATGACATGCCAACACCTCACAATGTTAAGGTGTAATACAGAGGGAGATATGAGTTTTAGGGAATTCAAATCAAGCAATATAATTCATGCATAAAACCATCACACATCAATATGATTTTTGTAGGGCCTTTAAGGATTTTTCTCAAGCATTTTTTTATTAAGTAATGTGTTATAATTCTTGATTTGATACCTTAGTCAATACTTTCATTATATGCATTAATATCCCATTGAGTTACACTTTATGTAACTCTCCTTAGATGAAAACATTAACATAGAAGAAATGATCATTTTAAGTTTCAAATTTTATATACCATATGCCCATCATACAATGGTGGAAATATAATCTTAATACATTACTTAAGAATACATTAGTATAAATGTATTTTCAAGATACACGTAAGATCATGTTAATGTAAATATAATCTCAAGGCCACAACTTTAAAAATCCATCACAACTAATATTGGATTTAGGGTATATTCCTTTTACTCTAAACTCTTGAACAACATATTCATGTGACTTCCTACTCAGAACATTAATAAGAGAATTTAATTTCCCCAATGTATATGAAATATTAAATTCATAATCCTATAAGAATTCCATAAACAATCAACGTCATAATTTCAAATCACACTAAGATAAGATATATCTTCATCTCTTATGATCCGTGAAAACCACAAAGTGATTACCAATAAGATAACATTATTGCAACTTCAAAGTAAACATGAATATGAAAAGATAAATATCCTTAGTAGCATAGTTATTCTCTTGGGGTCATAAATGTTGAGACCCATAGAGGATGAATGATCTATAATATATCAGAACACCACCTAATTCAAGGTATAGATAAACAAAATAAACCTAAAACAAACACCTTCCTTAGGAAAATGAAGAACATGAGAACTAAACATCTTCTCATTTAAATACTTAAAAATAAATTGGAAATGGTCAATCAATAAAAAATCATGATCCTTTTAGGTTAAGGATATTAAATGAGACTTGATCCAAGGGAATTTGGGTAAGAACCTCCTTTAATAGTATGAAAGACCAAAAAAATACAAAAGTCAAAAACATTCTTAGGGGATAACCAATAAAAAATTACCTCAATCTTCTATGAACTCATAAATACTCCTTTCCAAGATATGACATGTTTCAAGAAATAAACCTAATGGGAACATAACTTACAATTATATAGATTAAATAAACAATAGTTGATGTTGAAGAACCTTCAGAATGAATATGAAATTATCTATACAATATTCCTTATACTTAGAATACATAAGTATATCATCAATAAATACCAATAAAATCAAGTTAATGAAGTCATTAAATATAAAGTTCCTAATCACGTTGAACACCACCAATGCATTCATGATGCTAGAGGGCATTACTGTGAACTCATAGTGTCTATAATGACATCTAAATTCAGTCTTTGAAATACCTTCATCCTTTACCTGCATCATATGATATGTTTACCACAAATAAGTCTCCGTGAACTAGCTATCACCCTTTAGTTGATTAAATTGGTCATCAATCTATGGAAGGGGTAATGATTCTTTATTTTTACCTAGTTCAAGAGATGATGATCAGTACAAAGTCACAAAATCTTGTTCACCTTATTCACAAATAAGACTAGATCACACCAAGGTGACAGACTAGGCCAAATAAAATCTCTCTCTAGAAGATAGTCAATATGTATTCGTAGCTCCCACAACTTGAAAGGTGTTATCCCATATAGGGACATTAAAATTTGAGAGTAAAAATTATTTAGCTATATCCCAAACTCAATATATTATCAAGGGGTAGTGTCACAACCTATTCTAATAGGATATCAGGGTACTCTTACACAACCAAAGAAATGATACCGATTGTACTTATATTGAAATTAGAATAAACACATCCATAATGGAAGAAAAGGACTCGAAACACCTCAAATACATCCAATGATCTCACTCACTGATGAACATGACATGATAACCACCAACATCATAGAATATAACTCACCTCTAAAAGAAATTAATACTCACTCATATCGAATACAACTAACACATTCTGAAAATGATGTAATATGGTTGTATCCATAAACATAGAAAATATCCTAGAGAGTAATGCTACCATATCATTATTTTAAAATATCTACATACATCTAATAATCTTTCTCAAATTATAACTAGAATAATCAACACCAAGGGAACTAGAAGCCTGTAAAACTCAATTAAAACTGATTAGAATATGATGGTTACAATGAAGGAGTGAATAATCATGAATGAAACAATGCATATACCCAAGAATAATAAAGGAAAATGGTACCTTACATGACATCCAACTCGCCTAGTGTTAGCAAATCTAAAATATACATCTGATCAAGTCCTATTCCATGAACTATATAAACTTATTGGATACCACATCCATGGTTTAAATATACTATTTGGGGATGCAAGGAATTATGTTGTTGTCCTCTACCCACTCTATCTCCTTAATGTTGATTGATACCTTGATCAACCTACTACTACTGTTTCATGGGAGGATACTATTACAATGACTGTACCTGAAGTGGGTTTCTAGATTTATAATTACTATTAAGGAAGCTCAAACACTTTATCTTATGATGTCCATGAAATCCATAAAAAAGAAAACCATGTCCAATCTTCCTATAGGGGTACAAGAATTGTTGTATTCAAAAAATAATATGAATAAGGATGGAATCAACTCCCTGATGTCTACATCTTTTACTAACTAGGAAACTAAGAGCCTTTGGCTATAAATATACTTTGAAAAGAGTAATAATTACTCCCATTCCATGAAATTTTAGTTCGATATAAAATTCTCTTGATAACCTCTTCCTTTGACAACATCTCAAGAAACATTGAGAAAGTGAATGGGGTGACCTTAAACTAGATCTTAAGATGCAAAGCCTTTTAGAAATGCCTTTCTCTAGCCTCTAAATTGATAAGAGTATTTGGATCATAACGTAAAAGGTTCTTGAAGTTAATGTCGAACTATCACATGATTGAAATACCCTAAAAAAGGAAAAGGCTCTCTTGTCAGTGTTCCACCTTCATGGATAAAGAGAGAAACTCATCATGGAACTAATTGAAAAACTTCTCCCATGACACTTATGGCTCCTAGAGACCAATAAAATATAAAATCCACCACTAAAAAAAATTATTTTACACATATTAATAGTTAATAGGATCCATTTATCATTTATAGACCAGATCAAACTGAATGTAGTCTTTACCTTCTCTGACTAATCCTTGGTATTTGTAAAAAAAATATATCCCTCATACTTCTATATTCCCCATTTCTAAAACTTATGAAACATATTCCTTTGAGTATTTATTTCATAAAATTTAACCATGTGATGATCTACCAGTGCATCATGTTGTACATCATTAGCACATACCTGATGATGATGAATAATTAGAGCCATACCTATAAAATAAAAAGCACAAAAGACTTCCTAAATCAGGAATATGGAATAATTAATATTAATTAATTAGAATTTATCCTAATACCCATTATCTACTAAATTCAAACACAAGAAAACACAATCATGATGCATGACCCTTTCTTAGATCTCTGCCTCGCAAGTAGCACCACTTCACTTAGTATGTCTAGTAAAATTAAGGTCATTATGTCAAAACATGGGGGACTATAAAATACTATTTCCTACTTAATCTCATTTGATTACATTACATAATAAGTATAAATGATACAATTTCCACACTAACCCATGAAATCCTTACCAGTGCCTATCTCAAAGATCCATTCTATCTCTAAAAAAAGATCTTATACCACTTTATCATGACCTACCCACATTGGTACCCCTATAGGACATTAGTGAGGATCAATGTGACCATTTAAATCCACCTCTAATAGGACATGAGTTGATGAATGTAACTGAGGGTATAAAACATAAACATATGAGGTAATTACCCTCAAATTACTAGAAAATGATAAAAAACAACCAATCAACTCCATAAATATAAAAACCAATACCAATACATGATATGTCATATGATGAAACCTAAAACTGAAAATAAACCATGATCCACTCCTATGTCTATGAATATTAACACCCATTACTCACAAAAATCATCCATGAGCTAGAAATACCCAGATTGATCACTAACTCCCTCCAATGGTCCTGAATATATATTTAGGGGAGATCATATAGGTATTCTCAATAGGATCATCCTAGAAACCTCTCATGAAAAAGTGTAAGAATTATACTAAAACCCCAGTGAATAAATAGAGTAAAAAACTCCATTAACTAAATCAGGTAAACTATATTTCTATCCTCACCAAATCTCTCTCACAAAGTGACACATATAAGAAGGTATCTGAACTACCAAGGGATATATATATATATATATATAAAAGAAAATTAAGGGATCAGATCTTGAAATACCTTCCATTTTTTAGTTTTGGGTGTTGGAGGAACTTAGAGGAAGTTCTAAGTTGTTTAGAGGACATTTGGATGAAAATGAGAGCACCACTTCAAAAAATGTAGTGGCTAAAATATGGAGAGATAAGATTCACCGTAGTGATAATGGATATGGTGTAGTGGATCCATATTGAAGTGTATGGGAGCTTGGGTGGAGAAATAGGGATACTACATTTTCATGCATAACTATAGCGTGGAAGGCCATGCTACGACATAGGTGATCTTGGGGTGGTTTTTAAGGATACTTCCTTATGAGGGGTAGTTTCACCATGGGCAGTAGGCTGTGGCACGATCCCTTTCTTGGAAGGAGGGGATATGAGCTCTGGGGAATATAGATGCAATATAACCCCAAAATCAACTTTAAAAGGATTTATTTAGGGATATTTTAGGGTATTTTATAGAGGGGGTCTGAGTCATGGTCTAGGGTGATTATGCTATAGAATTACTATTTTTCTATAAGCTGTGGTGAGGTCCAAGGGGATATGCCATGGTATTTATTTTTTCAGTGGGTCTATAAATACACCAAGACCTCCGAACCTAGATTCTCTCTCCTTCTTTCTATTTAAACCCAGGTGATCTAGGGTGCATTTTGAGGTTCTTCTAAGAACCATTAAATAGGTTTTGATCGTAGATTCCCATGTTCGATATGTGGTGATCCAAGGTACATTCTATCTATTTTTTCTAGAAGTTTCTCACTATTCGATCTTATTTCCTCCCATTTATTATTTCCATGTTATGTTTTTTGATCTCCACTATTATAATGAGTTTTTTTTCATTTACTGGTGTGTTTGAGGAATGAAATTTTTTAGAGACCATAGATTACTCGTGGGATAGGTGATCATAAATCTGTGACATTGATCTGTTCTCATGCGAAGAAAGTTAATGACTTTAAGGTGGGGGATTAATTGATATTGCTTTATATTATATGAAATCATAAATTTATCATGTTTTATCCCTTTTGATATAAATATAATTAACCTAATAAATATTAAACTGGATTAATAAATAAATCAGATAGTGATTGCATGTCGATGCTTTATACTGTGATAACGGTTTACCTCTTGTTTTTAAAGATAATATGATATCTATACTATGAATTGTTTAACATATTTTTATGATTTATTTAGAATGAATAAATTAATGGAAAATGGTAAATAAAATAAATCCAAAATTAATTTATTGATTAGATTATGAATTTAAAGAAGAGTCATGTTTGTAATCCTGTGTTTCTTTTAATTTGATATCAATCAAATTTATGTGACTATGATTGTTTAATTGAAGTTGATATTTCATGTGTTAATGGTATTTGATAAATAATGCGAATAATAATAATTCTTGTTGAAAATTATCATAAAAAATCATGTTAAATAATATTTTTTCTTCATTAAGTTTGTTAAAATTAGAAGATTATACTAGAGAGAATGTTTAATAGTTTTATAGCTTGTTATAACTGATGCCTTAGGTTTCCTATATTGAAAACATATAAATAATGAATTAGTTAATTAAATATGGATTAAAACAGGTTTCTTGATAAATATAATTCTTAGGGATGAGAGTGTCTGTTATATATAAAAGATAGATTCCATTTGTTGGGGGCTGTGAGAGTCTATTAGTATGTTAAGGTTGAATACCTTGTTTTTAGGGCCAAGATTTTCCTATGGACTATGTTTTTTATTATTTCCTTATAATGTGGTCTATATTTGATCTTATCCTTGTGATTTTTTATGAACCTAGGATGTTTGAGCCTGGTATGGTTGATGTGATATGGGGAGGCGAGGCCTGAATGATGTGGGAAAAGTTAACACCTGTCATGGAAAGATGCATCGAGACATGAATGTGGGCATCAGGTATGACACCAGATATGATAGATTGTATTGAATTTTAGCTTACCCATTGATTTTAAAAAATCTAGATTCTTACTTGATATTAATCTATTTTATGACCGATGAATGGGTTTCTTGCCTATCAATATTTTGTTCCCCACTACTTGAGGCAGCTGGATATGCTTGGTTGCATGTTTTCTATTTTTGGTAGCTTAGGATGGTTTTACTAGAGTTCTAGGATTATAGAACAATGTTAATAATGTTTAATAAATTACTTAACCCTTGGAATTGGTGTTACTAGAATTAAAATGACATGTTACTCTTGAGAAACCATCGACTTGTTTTGGATTATGCTTGGAGGGAATGGACTTGGCTTGATAGTTAATGGAATATGTAATGTGGAATAATGTTAATGGTTAATTAATGGATAATGAATTAATTAATAAAAGGAAATGATAAAAGTAAATAAGGAATTAATGTATATCTTTAAATATTTGTGTGCTTATAGGATATCTAGTCTATAACAATGGTGGAAAAGTGTATGAGTGATGATAACTGCAATTGAAATTAGGACTAGGTTATACCCATAGTGTGATTTTTAACTATATTATTCCATATATAGTTTGTGATTTAACACACTACCCCACCAATTTCTTTTAAGGTGTCTGGCACCTAGTGAACTCTAGGAGGGTGTTTTCCCCAACATCTTGGTGGGAGGATGGATGACCGACTACCCCCTCTTGTTTGACTCTCTTGGTAGTTTCATTTTATGGAATGTATGGAAATTAGTTTCAATATATATATGTGTTCATAAGGGTGTGATGGCTTGTGGTCATTTTACAAACATGTATATCTGGATATAGTATCCAAAGCGTTATTATAAGTATGGTGTGTATGGGTTTTGATGGATTGATTTACTTACTCATTGTATAGGATATGATGGCTTGAGGTATAATACTCAATGCATGATACAAGACATATAGTCTATGGTGGATCCTGGAAACTACTTAGTTACTAAATGGAGATTTGATATGAGATGATGTGATGATGTGAGGCATGAGGTTCATGTTGTGATACTTAGCCTAGGTGTCTGCAGGCTAGATTACCTTTAGAGAGAGATGGATTAGGATATGTGACATTGGGGAAGAGCTATAAACCAATGGGGAATCAATAGTAGGTTACCCTTTATGTTTCATTACCATTATACATGATCCCTTATATATGATACTTGGTGAGAGATATCCATAATGAGGTTGGGAACTTAGTATACTTGTTTAGGTGATGATTTTGTTTCATGTTTTGTTCACTGTGCTTTAATACGATTTCTTTATATTTTTCATGTGAGGATCTGGGGAGGATCCTATTGAGTATACTATTATTCTCACCCCACATTTATATAAACTATTTTCAGGTTAGTAGGAATATGTTGTAGATCAAGATGGATATTATTATCTCATGGTTTTTCCGGACCTATTTGGGATTTGTGGTCACTATCGAGTTTACCTTTTTGGTACTTTCAATTTCTATTCAATTTGTTTTAGTCTGTATGATATTTCATGTATGTACTTGAGATCTATTTTATATATCTAATCATGCGTTGATTGGTGTATCTATCTTATATCTCTCTTCTGTATATTCTATTAGTGTATAATTCCTACCATTTTTATATTTATTATACCCTTTGTGCTAGTCACCAACTAGGGTCCTACTGGTGGTGGGACTTGAGCAGTCAATATCTCTCTTCTCTTATTGACTGCCTAGGATGGGTACTCTTTGGGGGGAGTGGGTCATGACTGATTGGTATCAAAGGTTTAGTTTGAGGGATATGATGAAGTTTGGTGTTAGGAATCGGTGATTCTTCATGGGAAGCTAGAGAAATAGTGTTAGCTAAGTTTAGTAAGTGAAGTAAATAAGGGATATCGAACAAGACACAAATATTTAGGCCCCCTATGATATGATACATGGGCCTTTATGTATAAAAATCCTACTAAATTAAGTGATGCTAGTTGCAGGGTACATACCTAGGAAAGGATCATGCATCATTCTTCTTTGCACCTATGTTTGAAATGGTCAGACCTGAGGATAGTCCAAAAAATAAAATAATAAATATTAAATAATTAAATAATTAATGTTAAATATTCCATATTCTAGGTTCAGGATCTCTAAACATTTCTTCTTCTTGCATGCATGGATCTGGGTCAACATCCTCATCAGGTTTTCACTAAATATGATTATTATTATGTTCCATAAGATCTCTACAGAGTAGAGGTCAATGATGATAACACTTATAGGAGGAAAATTAAAGAGTTTCAAAACTGAAGCCTTCAAAAGTATGAGGGATCCATTTTAGATTTAGTCACATAAGACTGGTTGGAGAAGGTTGAGATATCCTTCATTGAGATCTATGCTCATAAGGAGCGCTGGGTTTCGTTGGCTATGATGATATTGTGTAAATCAGCAAGGCAATGAAAAATCTTATTCCTTAGGGATTACAAGGATTCGATGGTATCATGGGAGACGTTCAGGGACTAGTTTCAAGCAATTTTTTTTCAACCACAAAGGTAATTAGTCTCCAGGATCTTCTTACCCTTCGACAAGGGATTTTCAATGTGTAGGAGTTTGAGATCTATTTTAGGAACTTTATGTGATATGATTTAGATTTTTTGTTAGATTAGGAGGCTAGGGTGAGGAATTTCAAGGAGGCATTGCATATAGGGATCAAGGTCTAGGTCAACCCATTCATGTTGTTGAAATATATTGAGGTTATTTAAGGAGTATAGTTTATTAATAGGAAGTTGGATATAATCATATCTACATAATATGGGAATCATTAAGATCCTTCATGAAGTAGATTTGTGGTTTAGGGTTCCCAATTTCCTAGATAGAATAGATTTTGGTCAGTCGGGGGTAGGTCCTAACCCTCATCATCTCATTTCTATAGGGGCGTTGGAACTTATAACTATTACAAGGGATCATATGTATATTTTTCTTGTAGAGTATGAGGTCATCAGTGGAAAGAGTTACCAAAATTTCTAAGAAGTCATCATGATCCATATGTTCTAATTTAGGTTCCTCTATTGAGGTAGTTTCAACTAAGGCAATAACAGTAGGGTGTTTCAATTTGGTATTAGTATATAGAAGACGAGAAAAGAATAAGATAGCCCCAATATTCTCATTATCCTTAGAGAGTAGAGCATGTTCATAGAGGTGTTCATTAGTAGGGTCAATGAGGTTGCAGAGTTTCCTATGGCCAGCTTCATGCTTTAGCACTGCCAACACCAGGCGATCTAGATATCATAGGAGCCCCCCTTTGATTTTTTCCTACATGGGTTCATGTTTTGTTTGATTCATGAGCCACTAAATACTTTATACCATTTACCCTAGTCTATTCCATGGGACTTGAGTTGGAGAGGCTTCCAGTGCCTCTGGCGTTTATTATTCTAGTTAGAGGCTGAGCTAACTTGTATGAAGTATGTAGAGATTGTGAGCTAGTTCTAGTGAAAAAATATTCATTGGGATACTTCTAATGTTTATTGATACATACATATGACATCATCCTCAACATGGATTGGTTGTATTCAGTGAAAGATATAATGGATTTATCTAGGAGTTAGGTTTAGTTCTATGATACCAATGGAGGGATAGAAATATTAATTGGTGAGTGAGACCCTTGTATGAGTCAAAGGCATGTTTCCTCTTGTTATTCCTTAATGGATGAGATGATGTTGAGTTCATTAGAGGTTCAGATGTTGGTGTTTCCTAGGGCTATGAAAGAGTACATTGATGTCTTTCTAGAAGAGATTATAATGTTACCCCCTTGATAAGAGATCTATTTTTGGATTTAACTAAAAACAAGAATGTATCCTATATAAATGTATCCATATAGGATGACACCTTATGAGTTATGAGAGCTTCAAGTAAATCTCAATGATTTATTGTAGTAAGGTTTTGTTTGTACGAGTGTATCAACTTGGGGTGAACTAGTTTTGTTCTTGAAAGAGGCTAATAAAAGTTTTCATCTTTGTATTGATTATCATATCTTGAATGGAGTGACTATAAAGAACCACTATCCTCTTACATGGATTGATGATTTATTTGGCTAGTTTAAGTGATAAAGTTTGTTTTCAAAGATTTATTTCTGGATGAGATATCATTAGATGTGGGTAAAGGATGAGGATATTCGAAAAACCACTTTTTTTTTGTTATCATGGGCATTATGAGTTTACTACAATTCCATTCGGTGTGAATAATATGTTCATGGGTTTATTGAATGCAG
Source organism: Viscum album (assembly GCA_963277665.1). Classification (NCBI taxonomy): domain Eukaryota; kingdom Viridiplantae; phylum Streptophyta; class Magnoliopsida; order Santalales; family Viscaceae; genus Viscum; species Viscum album. Next base: position 1,805,313,267 of record OY728148.1, on the reverse strand, counting down.
TGTTCATAGAGTTCCTAGTTAAGTTCATAGTGGTTTTCAATGATGACATACTTGTGTAATTTGCATCTAAGGATCATGTAGATTATTTTCATTTCATTTTGAGAGTTCTTCATCATCAGCATCTATTCAAGAAGTTTTTGAAGTGTGAGTTAAGGGATCATGAAGTCCTTTTCTTGGGGAAGTTGTGTCCCAACAAGGAGTAGCCGTGGACCCTTTGAAGATAGAGTCATTTGATTCTTAAGAATATCCTAAGATAGTGGTTGTGGTGTAGAGTTTCCTTGGTCTTACAAGCTATTATAGAAGGTTCATAACAAATTTATCTTATGTTTAAACTCCTCTAACAACCTTGAATAGAAAGGATCATGAATTCTTGTAGACTGTATAGTGTCAGGTATCTTGTGAGTACTTGAAGGAGTTGTTGTTCAGTACTCCAGTCCAATGTTTTCCAATAAAATGAGTTTAGTTTATGGTTTTATATGACACATCATGTCATAGTTTTGAATGTGTTATGATGAAGTAGAGATTAATTTTTTCTTATGGGTCTTTTTAGTTACATATCCATGAGTGTAACCATTCCACCCATGATCTTGAGTTGGTGGTAGTTATCTTTTCCTTGAAGATGTGGTGACATTACCAAATTGGTGATCATTTTTTTGTTTTTAACAATCATAAGAGATAAAGGTATGTATTCTCTTAGTGTGAATTGAACTTGTGATAACATTGGTATATGGAATTATTATAGGAATACAAATTCATGATTTTTTATACACCATGATAGAGAAATTTTATAGTTGATATATTGAGAAAGAAGTCACATAGTGATCCCATTCATGAATCTGGGGATTCCTGATGAGTGATGGAATAACTCTCAACAATTCAACTTGATATGGGATTGGTTGGAGTAAGAGGTTGTCTTTTATAGATGACAGTGTAATAATATTTGGTGTATCAGGTGGAGGAGTACCAGTTGGGGGATTCTAAGGTGGAGGTTTAGATATATTGAGTTCTCTTTAGGGATTCTCCCAACAGATGGTCTAAGGATGAACAAAACCAGGTGTTGTCTTAAGTAATTATTTTCATCCCTTTAGCGATGCATGAGGTAGTTATCTAAGAGTTAGATGGATCACCCTTGGTGGTACATCTGGGTCTAAAAAAGATATTCCAAGATTTGTGAGGTTATTTTTGGTGGCCTAGGTTGAAGCATGAAATTTCTAAGTTTGTGTCTCAATGTTTGTTCTGTCAGAAGGTAAAGTCCAAGAACAGTGTTAATGGTGGTTTTCTCCACCCTTTAGATGTTCCCTAGTGGAAGTGGGATGACATATTGATGGATTTTTTACCATTTTACCTTGATATTAGGATGGTTACGATGATATATGGGTGATTATGGATTGTTTGGTGAAATCAACCCACTTTATTTCAATCAGGGAGTTGATCTCAATGGAGGTTTTATCAAGGTAATATCTATAGTATGTAGCGTGACTCCATATATTTTTTAGGGTGATTATCTTTGATCGAGATACTCATTTTACCTCTAGGGCATGGAGAGGTGTCCATCCTAAGTTTGGATCTTAGTTATGACTTATCACTACTTTTCATCTGCATACAGATGGTTAGATAGAGTGGAAAATTAAGACTATTGATGAAATGTTTCATTCTTATGTCCTAGATTTTGAAGGTTAGTGAATGAGGCACCTTCCATTGCTCATGGTTTCTTAAAAAAATATATTTCACACCACCATTGGTATAGAACTATCTAAATATTTTTACACCCACCCTTTCCATTCTTTATTGTGTTGGAATGGGGTCAGAGAGTTAATAATTCTTAGGCTGGAGCTAGTGCAGAACATAATATAGATGGATCATGTGATACATGGGAGGGTCAAAGAAACACCGGATCATCTAAAATTCTATGTTTATCATAGTAGGAGACCCTTTGAGTCATACTTTATAGATCATGTGTTCCTGAAGGTGAATCCTCATCATTGGTAGTGAAGGTTTGGAAATGGGAGTAAGATTTCTTCCCAGTTTTTTGGGCCTTTGGAGGTGTTGGATCATATTAAATCCATAACATATCAGATAGAAATTCCCCTATAGATGATCCAGATACATGATGTTTTTCATGTGTCATAGATTATTTGTTATATTTATGATGACTCTCATGTCATTGATTGTGGATAAATCGATGTTGAAAATGATGCGACCTTCGAGGAGTGGGCTTTGAAGATTCATGACTACTGGGAGAAGGTGTTGCACATACATGTTATTACCTTGGTTCATGTCCTTTAGAAACACAATGTCCTAAAGGAGATTACATAGGAACATGAATCATAGATACATTCTCAGTACACTGATTTATTTTATGTTTAGATATCCTCTTATAATATTGTTCATTTTGTGTGGTTGTTGAACCTTTTACTGGTTTATGAGATGGTTTCCTCTTATTGATTATTATGGATTTATTTTCATTTGATATTTATCTTCCTCAGGAAAGTGTTTATGAGATGGTTGTTTCTATTATGTGGTTTTTTCCTATGATGTGGTGGAAAATCTTCTGTGATGTAAATATCATTGTGAGGTATCTCATAGGGTGGATATTTGGAAAACCACTTTTTCCATATTTTCTTTTCTAGTTTGATTTGAATTATAGAGGATGATAATGTTTTGAGAGGTAGTTGATGTAATTTCCTGGATCCCAATAGCCCTTAACTTTGCAATTTTTGGGTGTTGGAGGCACCTGTAGGAAGTTCTAAGGTGTTTTGAGGATGGTTACAAGAAAATGGGAGTTCCCCCACCAAAAATGACATGGTTGCGGTGTGAAGGGATATCCCACGTCAAAGTGCTAATGGATATGGAAAAGTGGATCTTTAATACAACATAGGGGATTTTAGGATGATAAATGGAGATATTTCCTTTTTTAGTCATTTTTATGGTGTGGAAGGCCATGATTTAGCGTAAAAGAGCTTGGGGTGGTTTACAAGGCTACTTTTTTATAAGGGGTAGCTGTACCATGGTCTGTAGACTGTGGTATAGACCCTTTCTTAGAAGGAGGGGCTCTAAAGTGTGGTGATTATGGATGCTTTGTAACCCTCATATCCACTTTAATATGATATCACTAGGGATCTTGAAGGTGATTTGACCAAGTGGGGCTATGGCATGGTCCATGGAGATTACTCTTTATAATTTTTTTTCAATAGGTTGTGGAATGGTCCAAGGGGAAGAGTCATGGTCTTATATTTTTTAGTGGGTCTATAAATACCCAAATAACCCAAAAATTTTATCCTCTCCATATTATTTCTCTCAAAACCTAGGATAACAAGGGTACATTTTTAGTTTCTTTGAAAACCCTTTCATTAGGGTTTGATTCTGGATTCCTGTGTTCAATCCACGGTGATCTGAGGTAAATTATATCTTTGTTTTCTAGTAGTTTTTATCCGATCAATCTTGTTTCCTACCATTTAATATTTCTATTCAATGTTTTTTTATCTCTACTGTTCTAATGAGGGTTTTTGTCATTTTCTAGTGTTTTTGTGGAATTTTGTTCTTTGTAGATCATAGTTTTCTCATGGGAGAGGTGATTAGAAATACACAATGTTGGTTCATTCTTATTCAAATAAAATTGAATCCTTTTAGGTATGTAATTCATTGCATCACCTTTATCTTATGTGAAATGTAAAGTTAGCTTGTTTTAGCACTTTGTATGGAAATGGAATTAACCTAATAAATATTGAATCAAATTAATAAATAATTTGGATAGTGATCACATGTCGATTCTTTATACTGTGATAACAGTTTGCCTCTTGTTTTTATAGATAGTGTTCTATATATAATATGATTTGTTTAAAATGTTGTCATGACTGGTTTGGAATTTTGAAATTGATGAAAAATGATAAATAATGTAAATTTATAATTAATTGATTAATTGGACTATGAATTTAAATAATAGTCATGTTTGTAATATGAGGTTTCTTATAATATTATGTTAGTAAAATTGATGCAAGTATTCACATTTAATTAAAATTGATCTTCCATGTGTTAATGGGATTAAATAAAGAATGTAAATCTTGATAATTATTTTTGAGAATGATGATAAAAAGGCATGTTAAATAAGATTTTTTTCTTATGTTTTTTTAAACTAGAATCTTATGCTATATAGAATTTTAATAGTTTTATAACTTATTATAGATGATGCTTTAGGTTTTCCATAGTTGTAACCTGTGAATAATGAATCAGTTAATTCAAGGTGGAATAAAACTATATGTTTGATAAATATAATTCTTGGGTATGAGAGTGGACATTGTTTATAAAGGTTGGATACTTTTTTTGGGGGATACGGGAGCCTGTTTGTATGTGAAGGCTAAATGCCTTGTTTTTAGGGTCTATATTTCCTTGTCGAATATGATTGTTCTTACTGCCTTGTGATGTGATCTAGATATAATATTATCATTTTGATATGTTATGAGCCAATGATGGTTGATCCTATTATGGATGATGTAATATGGGGTGGGGAGGCCTGGATGATGTGACAACAGTTGACTATTGTGATGGTAATATGCATTGGGATAGGCATGTGAGTATCAAGGATGGAATAGAAGATGGTGGGATGGTTAGAAGCTGGGAATACTCATTGATGCAATAAATATGGATGTTTTCTTTAAATAAATATGTTTGATGGTCTATGGCTAGGATTCTTGTTTATTTGTATTCCATTCCCCACTACTTGAGGCAGTTGGATGTGCTTGGTTGCATGTTTTATCTTTATAGTATCTTAGGATGGTTTTCCTAGAGTACATGGATTATGGAATGATGTTAATAATTTTTAATAAATGACTTAACCCACGAGGTTTATGTTTCCTAAATGAAAATGAGATGTTACTCTTATAAAACCATAGATTCAGTTTGGATTACGCACTAAAGGCATGTGCTTGGATTTATGGTTAGGGAAATGTGTAATGTTGTATAATGTTAATGGTAAATTAATGTATAATGAATTAATTAATAAAACGAAATGATAAAATTAAATAATTAATTAATGTATCTATTTAAATGTTTGTGTGCTTATATGATACATAATCCATAGAAACGGTGGTTGGGTGTCCGAGCGACAATAGTTGTAGTTGAGATTAGGATGAGGCTATTCCTGTAGTGTGGTTATGATCTATATTATAAATTTTACATTCTATGATTTTATATAGTACCTCACCCATATTGGTTAGGGTAAATGACACCCAGTGGACTATGAGATGGTGTTTTCCCCAATATCCCGATGGGAGGATGGATGATTGAATACCCCCTATAGACCTACTCTCTTCTCTTGGTAGTTTCATGTACTAGTATGCACAATGGTTAGTTTCCCTATATATATGTGTATGGAGGGTTATGATGGATTGTGGTTATTTTACACACATTTATCTATATATATAGTATCCAAAGTATTATTATAGGTATGATGTGTATGGGATGTGATGGTCTGAGGTACTTACTTGGTGTACGGGAAATGATGGATTGAGGTATAATACCTAATGTATGATACATGACATACGAGTTGCAGTGGATCTCAAAAAATACTTAGTTACTATATAGAGATGTGATATGAGATGATGTGATGCATGAGATATAAATTGTGACACTTAGACTAGGTGTCTACGGGCTAGCTTACTTTTAGAGAGAGATGGATTAGGACATGTGATATTGGGGAAAAGAGGTAAACTAGCGGGGAAGTAGTAGTGTGGTACCCTTGATGTTTCATTGTTATGAAAAATGATCCCTTGTATGTGATACTTTTTGAGATATAACCATGGTGAGGTTGGGAACTTAGTATACCTATTTAGGTGATGAGTTAGTTTCTCTTGTTTTTCACTATGCTTTACTATGCTTTATTTATCTTTTTCACAAGAGGATTAGAGGAGGATCCTACTATGTATACTGTTATTCTCAACCCAAATTTATATAAATGCTTTTAGGTTAGAAAGAGAAAGCTAGAGATCATGTTGGATATTAATAACTCATGGTTTTTCAGGAGCAGTTTGGTATTTGTGGTCACTTCCAGGTTTACCTTTTTGGTATTTTTAGTTTTCTTTCTAGTTGTTTTAGTCTATATGAAATTTGATGTATGTAGTTGGGATATATTTTATATATCTTAGTAGTTATTTATTGGAGTATATGTATTTTATCCCTCTTTATTATGTTCTATTAGAGGGTACTACATCCCATTTTATGTTTATTATACCCTTGGTGCTAGTCGCCATCCTCGGTCCTACTGGAGGTGGGGCTCGAGTTGTCACCATCTCCCTTCTCTCATTTCCGACCTATGAGGGGTACTCTTTGGGGGGAGGGGGTCATAAAAAGAAAGGTACCCCAGTATAACTTTCTCATATAACCAATCACCCAAACCCCAATGAATTACACTATGGTTCTCTCATCCACCCCACAATCCATTTTTTACATCTGTGAAAATATATCACAACCATGCCCACATAAACACAACCACATCCTCCCACATTACATAGTAAGATTGAGATCCATCATAGGCCAATGTAAATATACACTATACATTATTACATTATATACCATGCATAATTACACTTATAATTAAATTATACGCTATAACCTTAAGCCACTATAACCGATATATAAATATATGCAATAACTGAGATCCATTAAATCCCATAAGGATATAAATCTAATAACCACAAGCCACCATAACCTGAATATGTCCACATGTTAATCCCATGTCTAGAAGAGTGAGTAGGCTTGGGGGATTAGTTAGCTATTTTCATCCTCAACAACCTAGAAATTGGGAAAACCCCTGGCACCTAAGGATAATATGGGAATCAACCTCCCTACTGATTCAAGTGGTAGTGTGTAAGAAATAATAGAACATAATGATATATAGATTTTAATCATTCTAGGAGAAACTACCTAACCCTAGACTCATCTATAGTTATCATCTCACATTATTACTCACTCTCCATCACTAAAGACTCGAAATAAAATAAGTATATAAGCAACATGATTTGTTTATTCATAAAAATTTAATAAATTAATAATAATTTAGTAATATTCCATCATCATCCTAGATTAATATTTTTATTAATCAATCAAGAATATTTATAATAAATATTGAATTCACATCCCTACTACTTTAAAAGTTTACTCAATTCATATTTAATAATATAAAGTCATCATCATTTAATAATTTCAACCACCCATTCAACTAATTCATCATTAAATTATCATTACACAATTATAAGAACAAAGAAAAATTCATATTTCTAGGAATATATTTCCAAATGTGAATGAATAATATTCAATAAGAATAAGGTATAAAAATTAAATAATAATATTAAAGTAATTAAATAAGGATCTCAACCTAATCCAACCATCTCATATCAATTCCAACCCTTTCCTGTGTCAAATTTACCATTACATCACCAACGACATCAATAAATCAACATAAAATATTATAATATAAATCATAACACTTTCAACCATACTAGGATTTTATTAAAACACAACAAGAGTAATATATATATTTGAATATAAATAAGTAAAACTCAATAAAAAATACTAGAGTTCAATTAAGATTCTTTAAATAATGCATGGAAACTAATAACGAACAAGGTATGAATAAATTCAACCATTTATATTAATTCAAGTAATATTATATCACTTTCACAACTTGATAAACATATAATTTTAGACCATATTGAACATCATAAAATAAAACTTAAGAAGTGCTGTGTAATGATAATTAACTTAATAATATGTGAAAAATAACTTGTAACATCATAAGAAATTTATGTAAGGAAAATTGATTAAATTAATTTATAATATTCCTTATTTAACCAAATTTAAATTTATTACTTAGTTTTAGACACATTAGGCATGCATGGAATTATAGATAAATAATGACATAATAAATCACATAATAGAATCTTAAAGCTTCATGTTGGATCTGTTGACAATATTTTTTTAGATAATACATGGTATATTTTAAGGAGTTAAAATTGGATGTCATGATTCATAAGGTAGATATTAATGAATGTGGTGATGCTTAGAGGATTATTATGAATTCAACCTTATAGGAATCACAAGGGTGAGTTGGAATTTGATGTCATGATTGATAAGGATACCATTGAAAAAAGTATTATGGGTGATTTATATTGAAATAGGTGGCCTGGTTTGTGGAATAAATAAAAATATATATAAGTATGTGAAAGATTCTGAATTTTTGGGAAAGTCTGTACTACATATGAGTCATTATGATACTCAATATCATCTATGTATGATTTCTTTGAAGTAAATTGAAGTATACATATTTGGAAAAGTCCCACCTATATATGGTTAATTTGTGACCTCTGTATAGTGAGGATTTGACAATGGAATTAAAAAAATGGGTCCAGTCCTTGAGCCAACATTGGCCAAGTAGATAGACTATCAGAGATAGATCACCATTATGAAAGACAATATAATGATGATGGATTATTGAAATCTATCATGGTATTAAATCGATCTAAGAATAGAACACCTAGTACAGGTTGATGTTGAGTGAAGAAAGTCAGTACAATTATGCGAGGTGACATGATGGACCCCCCAAGTGGTGCAGATCTAAGGGATTCATTTATGGGTTTTATATGATGTAAAGGATAATAAAATAAGCTACAGTACTAAGTACATTACAACTTTATATAATGGAAACACCATTATTGTTCATCATTAAAAATGAAAAATTATGATATGACACATTCCTCTTATATTGAACCCCTATCCTCATGTTTTATACATGAATATCGAGACACCATTGAATTCATTCAATCTGTAAAATCCCATAGAAATATCTCTACACTAAAAGGAAAACATAGTATAATTCTTAATTATTAAGATAGATTCATAGGGTTCATCATAAGGATGGAATATATAGTAATGTAAGACTCCATATGAGTTAGTTGAGTTTGTGTAAAAGTAATTTGAGGAAAATAACTAAGTACAATATGTGTATGGGTCATTCCATAAGTGTGTATGAGACATCTGGTCTATATATGAGTCATTCCAAAAATGTGTACAAGTCATTACATATGATTCATCTATGTTTGATTATTTTTCATGTGAGTGAATATGTAAAAGTAATCACATAAGAATCATTTTCATGTGAGTGGAAATATACAGGTCATCCAATATTATTCATTTGAATATGAGTCATATGTGGGATTATAGGATTCATTACTTTGTGGTTTTTCTAGATATGGTTGACTAGTAACAGTAACAACTGTTATGATATATTTTATTAATCATAAAATATGATTAATATTACAACCAACTTTGAGTGGAGGAAATCAACTGATGATTCAAGGGAGTTTCAAGCCATAATGTTTTGATTATTTTAAGATAAATTTAGGATAATTATGAGGGTTAATATTATTCCATGAACACCATATTGAAGAAAACTATGGTTGCAATATGGAGGGAGAAATAATAATGATATGGGTTAATTTTTATATACATGGTTTGGAAAAGGTTTGTGGATTCTATTTTGGTTTAAGGTCATGTTATGAAGGGGTTATTTTACAAATCCAAGAAAAAGGAAATGAAACATGAGGAATGGGGAGTTGACTCAAATCTAAATAGGAGATAATGGTAGATACAATGGAAATATAATATTTCTATATCTTTTATATTTTAAAGAGTTGATTCGACCTAATGATTTGAGAGATAAAAAGAGGATATATCTTTCTCTTTAAACATACAAGATACATCTTTTAAAAATAATATATAATGTTGAACAGAATATAAATATCTAATTCAAAAAATAAAGTGGATATTTTTGTTGTGAAACAAAATAGTAAGACATTCTACTTGCAATAATGGAATGGTGTGGTGTTCTAAACTCATGTTATAAGAAATAGAGATCGAAATTTTCACCAAAGAAGAAGGTAATTCCATGAAATATCATGGAATGATAGTGATAAAATTAGACGAGTTTAGGGTTTGTATGTAAATAAGTATCCTAGAGATCAAAGTACACTTACACATACTCTATATAATTATAAATTTCTAGTAATATTTAGTTTAGTATCGGTTCTAGTTAGTTTTAACTTTGATTCAATACCCAAATGTTTTTATGAAATATTTTATTTAAATAATTTTAATTCTTTAATAGTGTAAGAACCTTGGTTTTTTGAATGGGTCAAAATCCCGAACCTATTTGAATTTTTGACTTGTTTATGAGAAAATTGGGAAAATCTAGGAAGTTCTGGAAATTTCTAGATTACACGCCGTGTACTCAAAATTACATGTTTTGTATGGGTTATCCATGTACCGGCTATGTGATCACAGAGTACATTCCGTGTGATGACTGTGTAAGAATTTACTACTACATGATGTGTAGTGTTGCTTGACACATCGTGTATTTTCCTTCCACGTACCGGCTGAGTCCTATCCGTGTGTTAACCCATGTGGCACGTCCAATCCATATGGATACCTCCTCTTAAGTTGGAGTACAAATAGGGATTCTACATGGCGTGTAGTCATTTATACACGTTGTGTATTTTTATTTTTATTCTCTTAAACGAAAGAGAATCGGGTCTTATTTCGGAAAACACCTTCTTCTTCCCCAACTTCGGAACAAGTCTGTTCTGAAATTCCAAAGAAAGTTTCCTACTCTAGAATCATCATATGATGTTATTTCTTAAATCTTTCTGTGGTTTTAGGATTTAATATAGAAGGCTAAACCTGCACACCCTTTTTCGTTCCAGTTTATTTGCCTTACACACTGTAAATTACATCCGAGCAGAGTTTTTGAGATTTGACAGAAACATATATCTACGAATACAGGCTTCAAATTAGAGCTTGATATCGGACGTGCCTACGTATATGAGTCTCATTTAGGTGGTTCATACCTTATTTCATGTTTTCATAGACCTTTGGGTGGTGCGGATTAAGGTGAATATTTATGTATTTTGAGCGAGACCCTATTTTATCTGCTATTGCATATTAAATTGTTTGTTAGACCTGTGGGATGCCTTTGGGTATGCCATTTTACCTGTTTTTCTTGAGTGGGGCTGGGCGAGGGGCCATTTCTCATTTGGGTCATTTTGGATGGGGTTTCCAAAATGGTATAAGTTTATTTTTTTGATTAAATTATAGAGTTTAATTCGTTATGTTATGATATGAATTGTTAGAGGCTTCCAAGACCTTGATGTTGGTATGGGACAACACATAACTAGTGAAATTAAAATGTTTAGTTTGTTTTTCATGTCTAAATTATTTCTTTTGATTATATATATATGTGTGTGATTTTTTATATTTCATATGTTGGAACCTTCGGGTTGTGTTGGGCATAACCTGGGTATTGTTTAGTGATGCTGATAACATGTTGGGCTTGGTTTGAGTTACATTGGGTGGTTCTAACCACATGATTGGGTGTCATGGATGTCGTCTTGAGGTAGTGTGAATTTCAGGTTGGGAATGGCCCGAGTTACTTGGATGGAGAGGCCATCAGACTAGAGTGACATGGTCGTAGGGACATGAGGTGTCAGAGATGTTGTGGCATGGGAACTTATTTTGGTGATTACTACTCACCTGGAACTTTGGGAAGTGTGCACATAGAGAGACTCCTTAATGAGGTGGTTTTGACCACTCGTGTGTGTAGAGGCCCCCATTAGTTGTGGTTTAGGTATTATTGGTTTGAGGGTTCTTGCCATAGGAAGCCACATGGAAGGTGAGAAGCCTTCATGGGATTGTGTTGATGCTATCAGGTTGGGGGTAGAGGCTTGCCACAATTTGAGGGCAGACATCACTATCCCTCCAGTTACTGATTTGAGGGTAGACATCGTTGTCCCTATGATTACTTTATTGAGGATAGAAATCATTGTCCCTCTGGTTACTTATTTGAGGACATACATCTCTGTTCCTCCAAGTTACTACTTCTTGGGCGTGCCTTCGGGACGTCAGTACTTGAGACACACGATGTTAGGGGGAACATGGTACCGGGTTACATGACAAAGATTCTAGAGTTGGACGAAGCAGGCGACCCTCTATAGTGGTTTCTGAGCACCAGTGGATTTTGTGTTTTTTTGTGCATCGTACTGATTACTGTTTTACTTATAAATTCATACCTGCTTAAACACTTATATTAGGTATGCACCATTGGGTGGCATCCTACTGAGATTTGTCTCACACCCTAAATGGGACCTTCAGGACATGTGTAGACTTTATGGATTTACGTGAAGGAAAGAGACTATATTCAAGATCTGTAATGTTTTAGCTGCTGCATGGAGATGGTAGGGACCTTGAGGTATTTCCTAGATGGAGTTTACTTTGTTTTTATTTCTTTCCTATATTGGCATGCTTACCTGGTTTCCTGTAGCTACTATTGGTTATAAATTAGCACCCTTTTATATATTGGATTACTATGGATGCATGAATTTTTTATTCTAGTAGTTGTTATAAGTGGTCATTATGCTGTTGTGTTTACTTTCCGCTATACTTGCTTATGTATTGCTTCTACTATTGATTGTGCTTCCACTATGTGGGTCTGGTTCGAGTCTACTTAGTCATTTATTTCCACTGAAAGTTATATGTTATTACTTAGAACATTACCATTATTATCCTCTGAGAGGGTATAACCTCCCCACTATACCTATCAGACCCTCACTGCTAGTCGGTAGCCTTTGGTGTTCGGGGAGGTGTGCCTAAGGTAGTAACACCCGACCCGTTTATCACTATTCGGGTGGTTATTCTAGTTTAGGTCATTACAAAGTGGTATTAGAAGAGTTATTGACAAGGATTTAGTAGCATCGTTTTTCTGGATACTAATGATATTGAGACTTCTCTTTTTTTTATTCTGCTGGTTTTACTATTTGGGATAGGTTATACTAGAGATAGGTTGTTACTGGAATTGGGTGTCTAGCTTGTGCTTGGGTTCCTGTAGCCCTAGGTACGAGGGATGGAACACGTTTCCCTGGGTGGGAATTGCTATTTGTTTTTTTCTTAGATTATAGTTTATATGATTTCTACCTCAGTGGCTCAATTGGTGTGTGATGTTATTGATTGTGATATGTAACCCTTGAACCAATGCAGTAAGGGAGAATTGGACCTTGGACTAGTATACAAAGGCATTATTGTTTGGATTTTGATCAGAATATTTTTAGATTATTTCAATTTCATAATTGCATGCATGCTTTGTGGAGTGATAATACCATGTGAATAATATCAATTTCCATTCTATAGATGCTTTTGAAATGTGAAGGGTGAAAATACTGATAGAATTTATTGTTGATTACAATGTAATATTCCATGATTTATATATATTGTAGAATTTCATGTGGCAGGGTATTTGAGTCTCTCTCTTGTATGAGCAAACATGTACTAGGGTTGAGGTGATTTTGATCATCAAGATTGGAAAACTCGACTATCGATATGAGGCAACATTGGTTGTCAGGACGGGAATGGACCAAGGTACTTTTGATACTTAGCTCTGTTGAGGGAAGGTCCATGAGGCCGGGATGCCGTGGGCATGCGTTGTGATAAAGGGAGAGTAAGGTTAGTTATTATATGATGCCTCTTTAATAATTTCCTTATCTGTATTGAATATTATATATATATATATATATGGGATGTATTACCATTTATAGTATTTATCAGGTTCCTCGTAGATGGCTTGATGGAACGTCAGGCGGTTGATGGGATAGTGCCGCAGGAGCAGGATCAAGTTCAAATATTTGAGGGACAGGTAGAGCATGAGCTGCAGGTACGTGCTCAGGGAAAGGATCAGGTTCAAGATCCAGTGTAGGTAGGACAACAACCAGGTTTGGAAGTGTTCAGACTGTGGCTCAACGAGCAACTCTAAACTAGCCTGGTACGTGTTTTGTAGAGGATCGACAGAGGCATGCAAGGTATAGAGCCCTCTATGGTGTATCTAACATAGGAGTTCCAGTCAAAGTTTCTGCCACCTTTTTAGGGTGAGGGTGGTCCATAGGTAGCTGAGAACTGGATAAAGAACATACAGATGACCTTTGAGCAGCTCGAGACGCCTCCAGGATGGAGAGTCAAACTGGCGACGTACATACTGAGAGTACGGACGAAGCGTTGGTGGGATGTGTAGGTTTAGGTTTGCAGACATGAAGGACTGACATGGAAGGAATTCAAGGATAGGTTCTTCAAGCACTTTTACCCAATGACGCTGAGGGAAAAGAGAGCTTGGGAGTTTTGAGCCTTTAGTAGGGAGACATGTCTGTCATGGACTGTGAAACTACTTTCACTAATAAATCTCATTTTACACTTAGTATGGTAAGCGATGACTCAACAAGGGTGAGGCGCTTCGAGGATGGCTTGAGAGACGCCATTTAGATCTAGGTAAATATCTTCAGGCTGGGTTCTTTCTTAGAGGCGGTGAATCAGACACACATAGAAGAGGGAAACCAGAGGGATATGCCCTAGGTTGTCCAGAAGACAACTTTAGGTGATGGTCCAGATAGTATAAAGTGAACACGAGATGAGTTCCAGTAGGGCAGTCAGGCCAAGGACATAGCTAGACCACATCATAGCAGTTCTTCAGTGGTTTGATTTTAGTGTGAACAACTAGGGCATGTTCAGAATCAGTGTGATAGGCCTCTAAAGGAGTTCCAGGTATGTGGAAAGGTCAGGCATCTAGAGAGGTTCTGCAGGAAGCCTTCTTAGACAGCCAACAGGTAGGGACCAAGATAGACGGTGGAATCTAGAGTTGGTTTAGGTTTGGTACCAAGTGACGATAACTGAGGTTCAGTTACATGCAAAGGACATAAAAGAGACAGCGAGACCCATCTGAGGGGTCAGTGGCCGGTGACTGGAGCAGCACTATAGGGAGGTCAGGCATCAGGAAATCGTAATTCAGGTCAGATGTAAATTGTGGAGCTTCCATGTACTGATTAGGCTGGTGATCCAACAATAGTTATAGGTACACCGAGGGTGTGGATGTGATCTTTTTTGTTTTTACTTGTTTTGGCATGGCTGTTGGGGCATGTCTTCTTTGAGTGCACAAGGTGAACAGGATTTATGTGGACTGACTAGATGCTAGCCAGTGGGATTTCTGCCATATTTTGTGCGTGATATATTTATATATATGTATGATATTCATAACATCAAGGGTATCAAGGATACATGTTTCTTGATGTGCCATGGGCATCGGGGCCTCGAGGAAGTGGGTTAATTGAGGTGCCATGGGAATCGGGGCATCGAGGATGCAGGTTACTTGATTTTCTAGGCACCAAATTCGTTTTGAGCATCCATGGGATGCAAGATCTCATGGGGGTGTGCACCGATGCGGTGCAATATATGCTTTGGGTGTCAGAAATGAAACGAGAGCACCAATTAGGAACATGGATGATGATGCGCCACGAGAGGACCATGAGTCCAGAAACAGGCCAGTGAACCTTTTCATTGTTTAGTTTTGTAGGGTTGAGACTAAATTAGGAAATTCCTAAGGTGTGGAGCCCTTGAAGAATTTAGCCAGAACCTTTAAGACCAGGGTAGTCCAAGTTACTTTGATCTAGGTGGTATGTTTGGTGCTATCTATGAGTTTCATTTGATAGCTTAGGGATGAGATATGTTAAAAAGGGGAGATTGTAAGAACCCAGGTTTTTGGAACGGGTCAAAATCCTGACCCTGTTTGAATTTTTGACTTGTTTTTGAGAAAACTGGGAAAATCTAGGAAGTTCTGGAAATTTACAGATTACACGCCATGTACTCCATAGTACATGTCGTGTATAGGTTAGGCATATACCAGCCATGTGATCACCGAGTACATTCCATTTGATGACCATGTAATAATTTCCTATTACACGACATGTAGTGTTTCTTGATATGCCATGTATTTTTCCTTTCGCATACTGACTGAGTCCTAGCTGTGTGTTGTCCCATGTGGCACGTCCAAGCCATGTGGATACCTCCGCTTAAGTCGGAGTACAGAAAAGGATACTACATGGTGTGTAGTACTTTATACAGGGCATGCATTTTTATTTTTATTCGCTTAAATGAAAGAGCGTCTTGTCTTGTTTTGGAAAACACCTTCTTCTTCCCCAACTTCAAAATAGGTCTGTTCCGAAATTATGAAGAACTTTTCCTACCGTAGAATCATCATTCGATGTCCGTTATTAAATCTGTCAGTGGATGTGGGGTTTCATAAGGAAGGCTAAACCTGCACACCCTTTTTCGTTCCAGTTTCTTTGCCTCACACATCGCAAATTCCATCAGAGTAGAGTTGCCAAGATTTTACAGAAACGTAGATCTAGGAAGATCAACTTCGAATTAGAGCTCGATATCGGATGTGTCTACGTCTAGGAGTCTTAGGTAGGTGGTGCCTACCTTTTTTCATCCTTTCATAGACCTTTAGTTGGCGTGACATAAAGCGCGTATTTGGGTATTTTGAGTGAGATCCTGTTTTATCGACTATTGCATATTAAATTGTTTGTTAGACCTATGGGATGCCATTGACTATGAGCTTTTACCTATTTTTCTTGAGAATGGCTGGGTGAGGGGCTGTTTCTCATTTGGGACATTTTGGATGGGGTTTCCAAAATGGTATAATTTGATTTTTGTTATTAAACTGCTATGTTTAATTCGTTAAGTTATGATATGAATTGTTAGAGGCTTCCGAGACCTTTGTGTTGGTATGAGACAACACATAACAAGTGAAACTCAACTGTTTAGTTTTTTTTCTATTTAAAGTATTTATTTTGATTATATATATATATATATATATTTTATTTGTGATATTTCATATATTGGAACCTTCAGGTTGTGATGGGCATGGATTGGGTATTGTTTAGTGATGCTGATCACAGGTTGGGCTGACCCAGGTTACATTGGGTGGTTCTGACCACAGGATTAGGTGTCATGGATGTCAGATTGAGGTAGTGTGACTGTCAGGTTGGGAATGGCTCAAGTTACTTGGATGGAGAGGCCGTTGAACTAGAGCGACATGGTCGTAGAGGAACGAGGTGTCAGATATTTTGTTTCTTGGGAACTTATTTTGTTGACTACCGCTCACCTAGAACTTTGAGTAGTGTGCACATAGAGAGACTCTATGATGTGGTGGTTTTGAAAACTCATGTGGGTAGAGGCCCCCATTAGTAGAGGGTTAGGTACTATTGGTTTTGGGGTGCTTACCATGGGAATCCATGTGGAAGGTGAGGAGCCTTGAGGGGATAGCGCTGATGCTATCGGGTTGGGGGAAGAGGCTCACTGTGGTTTGAGGGCAAACATCGCTGTCCCTCTGGTTACTAATTTTAGGGAATTCATCACTTTCCCTCTGGTTACTTTATTGAGGGAAGACATCATTGTCCCACCGGTTACTTATTTGAGGACATGCATCACTGTTCCTCTGAGTTACTACTTCTTGGGCGTGCCTTCAGGAAGTCGGTACTTGAGACACGTGGTGTCAGGGGGAACATGGTGTCGGGTTACATGACAGAGATTCCAGCATTGGCTAAAGCAGGTGACCCTCCATTATGGTTGCAAAGCACCAGTGGAGTTTGTGTTTATTTGTGCATCGTACTGATTACTGTTTTCCTTATAAATGCATGCCTTCTTAAATACTTATATTAGGTACGCACCATTGGGTGGAATCCTACTGAGATTTGTCTCACACCCTACACGGTCTATTTAGGAAATGTGTATACTTTATGGATTTATGTGCAAGAAAGATACCACCTTTAGGAGCTAGACTGTTTTAACTGTCGCATGGTGATGGTAGGGACCTTGAGTTCTTGATTAAATGGAGTTTAATTTTTTTTCTTTCTTTCTTTTATTGGCATGCTTACTTGGTTTTGTGTAGCTACTTTTGGTTAGCTATTGACACCCTTTTATATATTGACTTGCTATGGATGCATGACTTGTTTGTTCTAGTAGTTGTTATAAGTGGTCATCATGCTGTTGTGTTTACTTTCCACTACACTTGCTTATGTATTGCTTCTACTGTTTATTGCTATTGATTTTGTTTCCGTTATGCGGGTTTGGTTCAAGTTTCCGAGTCATTTATTTCTGCTGCATGTTATATGTTATTACTTGAACCAGTACCATTATTATCCTCTAAGATGGTATAGCCTCCCCACTATACCTATCAAACCCTCACTGCTAGCTGGCAGCCTTTGGCGTTCGGGGAGGTGCAACTAAGGTAGTAACACCCAACCTGTTTAGCACTGTTGGGGTGGCTGTTCGAGTTCAGGTCGTTACAAAGTGGTATCAGAGGAGTTCTTGACATGGATTTAGTTATTGTGTTTTTCCGTATATCGATGAGATTTAGACTTCTATTTTTTTTATTCTATTGGTTTTAATATTTGGGATATGGTATACTAGAGATAGGTTGTTACTGGAACTTGGCTTCTAGCTTGTTCTTGGGTGCCTACATCACCATGTATGAGGGATGGACCAAGTTTCCATGGGTGGGAATTGTTATTTTCTTTTTTTTAGATTAAAATTTATATGATTTCTACCTTGGTGGATCGTTTGGTGTGTGATGTTATTGATTTTGATATGTAACCCTTGACCCGGTGCAGTAAGGGAGAATTGGACCTTGGCTTAGTATGGAAAGGCATGATTGATTGGATTTTAATAGGCACATTTTTAGGGTGTTTCAATTTCATAACTACACACATGCTTTGTGGAGTGATAATACCATGTGAATAATATCAATTCCCATGTTATATATACTTTTTAAATGTGAAGGGTAAAAATACTGATAGAATTACTTGTTGATTGTAATGTAATATTCCATGATTTATATATATTGTAGAATTACATGTGGCAGGGTATTTGGGTCTGACTGTTGTATGAGCAGACATGTACTAGGGTTGAGGTGATTTTGATCATCAGGATTGGGTGACTCGGTCATCGGTTTGAGGAAACGTTGCTTGTCAGGACAGGCATGACCTGAGGTTCTTTGGATACTTGGCTCTGTTGAGGGCAGTAAGGAGGCCATTAGGCTGGGATGTTGTGGGCATGTGTTGCGATAAGGGAGAGTAAGGGTAGTTTTCATATGCTACCTCTTTACTTATTTCCTGATCTGCATTGAATATATATTATATATATATATATGGGTTGTTTGACCATTTATAGTATTCAGCAGGTTCCTCCTAGACGGCTCGATGGAACATCAGGCGGGTGATTGGATAGTGCCACAGGATCACAATCAGGTTCAAATACTTGAGGGACATTAAGATAATGACCCGTAGGTATAGGCTCAGGTATAAGATCAAGTATAGGATTTAGTGTAAGCAGGACAATAGTTGGGTTTGGCAGCATTCGGGCCGTGGCTCGACGAGCAGATCTGAACTAGCCTGGTACGTGTTTTGCAGAGGATTGATAGAGGTGTGTAGGGTATATATCCCTCTATGGAATATCTGATGTGGGAGTTCCAGTCGCAGCACCCGCCTCTTTTTTAGGGTGAGTGTGGTCCACAGGCAGATGATAACTAGTTAGAGAGCATGCATATGATCTTTGAGAAGCTCGAGACACCTCCATGGGGGAGGGTCAAGCTGGCGACGTACATGATGAGAGGACTAGTGAAGCGTTGGTGGGATGTGCAGGTTCAGGATCACAGACATAAAGGACTGGCATGGAATGACTTTGAGGATAGGTTCTTCGAGCACTTTTATCCAGAGACACTGAGGGTAGAGAGAGATCAGGAGTTCTTGATCCTTTATTAGGGAGACATGTCCGTTGTGGACTATACAACTATTTTCACTCAACTATCTGATTTTTCACCTGGTATGGTAAGCAATGACTCGGTAAGGGTGTGGTTCTTTGAGGATGGCTTGTGAAACGCCATTCGGATCCAGGTAAATATCTTTTGGCTGGTTTATTTCTCAAAGGTGGTGAATCAGACACTCATAGTAGAAGGTAATTGGAGGGATAATCCCCATGTTGTTTAGGAGATAGATTTAGGTAATGGTTTGGATAACAAGAAGCAAGGACATGATGAGTTTCAGCAAAGAAGTTAGGCCAAAGACTCAGCTAGACCACCTCGTAGTAGTTCTTTAGTGGTTTTATTTCATTGTGGACAACCAAGGCATATTCAGAATCAGTGCAATAGGCCTCCAAAGGAGTGATAAGCATGTGGACATGTTGGGCATCTAGATAGGTTCTATAGGTATCCTTCTCAGATAGCTTGCAGGCAGGGACCAGGACAAATGATGACATCTAGAGTTGGTTCAGGTTCAGTACCAGGTGACGGTAACCGAGGTTTATCTACACACGGAGGATGTGACAGAGACATCGAGACCCAACTGAGGGGTCAATGGATGGTGACTAGAGCAGCATCATAGGGAGGTCAAGCATTAGGAAGTCATACTTCAGGTCAGGTGCATGTCGTGGAGATGCCAGGGGATGAGCAGGCTGGTGAGCCAATGACAGTTAGAGGTACACCAAGGGTGTGGCTTTGATTTGTTTTGTTTTTACTTGTATTGGCACGGCCTGTTGGGGCATGTCCGCTTTGAGTACACGAGGTGCACAGGATTTATGTGGACTGGCTAGATGCTGGCCAGTGGGATTGGTTCCATATTGGGTGTGTGATATATTTATATATATATATGAGATGTGTAGCATGAGGTGCATCAGGGATGCAAGTTACTTGAGGTTCTATGAGCATTGGGGCATTGAGGATGTAGGTTACTTGAGGTTCTGTGGGCATCGGGGCATCGAGGATGCGGGTTACTTGAGGTGATTGGCACTAGGTTTGTTTTGAGAATCCATGGGATGTAGGACTTCGTGGAGGCATGCACCGATGAAGTTTAGGATATGTTTTGGGTGTCAAAAATGACATGGGAGAACCAATTAGGCGTAGGGGTGACGATGCGTCGCGAGAGGACCATGAGTCCAGAAATAGTTTAGTGAAACTTTGTTTTGTTGAGTTTTGTAGGGTTGAGACCGAGTTAGGCAATTCTTAAGGTGGGGAGCCCTTGAAGAATTTAGCTATAACCTTTGAGAACAGGGTAGTCCGGGTTACTTTGATCTGGGTGGTATATTTGTTGCCATCTCTGGGTTTCGTTTGATAGCTCGGGGACAAGCTATGTTAAGGTGGGGATATTGTAAGAACCTGAGTTTTTGGAACGAGTCAAAATCCCAACCCTGCTTGAATTTTTGACTTGTTTCTGAGAAAATTGAGAAAATCTGGGAAGTTCTGGAAATTTCCCGATTACACGCCCTGTACCCCAAAGTACATGTTGTGTATGGGTTAGGCATGTACCATCCATGTGATCGCTGAGTATATACCATTTTATGACCATGTAATAATTTCCTACTACATAGAGTGTAGTGTTGCTTGACAGGACATGTATTTTTCCTTCCACATACCAACTGAGTCCTAGCCATGTGTTGACCCGTGTTGTGCATCCAAGCCATGTGGCTACCTCCGCTTAAGTTGGACTATAGACAAGGATACTACACATTATTTATTCCTTTATACATTCTGTGTATTTTTATTTTTATTCGCTTAAATGAAAGAGCATCACGTCTTATTTCAGAAAACACCTTCTTCTTACCCAACTTCGGAACATGTCTATTCTGAAATTCCGAAGAACATTTCTTACCATAGAATCATCATCTGATGTCCATTCTTCAATATGTTGGTGGATGCGGGATCACATCAAGAAATATAAACCCACACACCCTTTTTCATTCTAGTTTTATTTCCTCACACACTACAACTTCCATCCTAGTAGAGTTGCTGGGATTTGATAGAAATGTATATCTATGAAGATCAACTTAAAATTGGAGCTTGATATCGGATGTGACTACGTCTACGAGTCACAGGTAGGTGGGGCATACCTTCTTTCATGTTTTAACAGACCTTTGGGTGGTGCGGCTTAAAGTGTGTATTTGGGTATTTTGAGTGAGACCCTATTTTATCTGCTATTTCATATTAAATTGTTTGTTAGACCTATGGGATGCCTTTGGGTATTCCCTTTTACCTTCTTTGTTTGAGTGGGGCCAGACAATGGGTCGTTGCTCATTTAGGGAATTTTGGCCGAGGTTGCAAAAATGGTATAAGTTGTTTTTTTTTGATTAAACTACTAAGTTTAATTCGTTAAGTTATGATATGAATTTTTAGAGGCTTCCATGACCTTGGTGCTGGTATGAGACAACACATAGCTAGGGAAATTCAACTGTCTAGTTTTTCTTCCCTACTTAAAGTATTTATTTTGATTACTTATATATATATATATGATTTGTGAGATTGCATATGATGGAACCTTTAGGTTGTGTTGGGAATGGACTTGGTATTGTTTAGTGATGATGATCACATGTTGGGCTTGGCCCAAGTTATATTGGGTGGTTTTGACCATGGGATTGGGCGTCATGGACGTCGGCTTGAGGCAGTGTGACTGTTAGGTTGGGCATGGCCTGGGTTACTTAGATGGAAAGGCCATCAGACTAGAGTGACATGGTTGCAGGGGAATGAGGTGTCAGAGATGTTGTGTCTTGGGAACTTATTTCGGTGATTACTGCTCACCCGGAACTTTGAGTAGTGTGCACATAGAGAGACTCTGTGATGAGGTGGTTTTGACCACTCGTATGGGTAGAGTCCCCCGTTAGTTGTGGTTTAGGTACTATTGGTTTGGGGGTACTTGTTGTAGGAAGCCACGTGGAAGGTGATGAGCATTCAGGGGATAGAGTTGATGCTATCGGGTTGGGGGCAGCGGCTCACCGCGGTTTGAGGGAATACATCATTTTCCTTCCAGTTATTAATTTGAGGGAATACATTGTTGTCCCTTTAGTTACTTTATTGAGGGAAGACATTGTTGTCCCTCTAGTTACTTATTTGAGGACAAGAATCATTGTTCCTTTGAGTTACTGCTTCTTGGGAATTCCTTCGGGATGTCGGTACTTGAGACACATGGTGTGAGGGGGAACATGCTGCTGGGTTACATGGAATAGATTTCAGCGTTGGCCGAATCAGGTAACCCTCTATAGTGGCTGCTGGGCACTAGTGGAGTTTTCATTTATTTTTGCATTGTACTGATTACTGTTTTCCTTATAAATTCATGCCTGCTTAAACAATTATATTAGGTACGCACCATTGGGTGGTATCCTACTAAGATTTGTCTCACACCCTGAATGGGCCCTTTGGTACATGTGTATACTTTATGGATTTACGTGTAGAAAAGAGACCAGCTTTAGGATTTGGACTGTTTTAGATGTCACGTGGAGATGGTAGGGACCTTGAGGTCTTTCCTAGATGGAGTTTACTTTGTTTTGCTTTCTTTCCTATATTGGCATGATTTCCTGGTTTCTTGTAGCTACTGTTGGTTATCCATTGGAACCTTTTTATATAATGACTTTCTAGGGATGCATGACTTGTTTGTTCTAGTAGTTGTTACAAGTGGTCAGTATGCTGTTGTGTTTACTTTCCACTGCACTTGCTTATGTATTGCTTCTACTATTTATTGTTATTGATTGTGCTTCTGCTATGCAGGTCTGGTTCGAGTCTGCCGAGTCATTTATTTCTACTGCATGTTATATGTTATTTCTTATAATAGTACCATTATTATCCTCCGAGAGGGTATAGCATCCCCACTATACTTATCAAACCCTCACTGCTAGCCGGTAGCCTTTGGCGTTCAGGGAGGTGCGTCTAAGGTAGTAACACCCGACCTGTTTAGCACTATTCGGGTAGATTTTCGAGTTAGGGTTGTTACAAATAGCGTGTATTTCATGAAATCGTGAGTTTAAACAAACTGTGAAATGACTTTAGTATAAAATGACCATTTTAACCTTTCTGTTAGGTTAGCGATAATAAATACAACAAACATATGAAAATTTATTATGAATGAAAAATATATATCAATTATATATTTGTATTAATTAAATATATTTTTTATATATTTAATAAAATATTTTTGATATTCATCCAATATATATTTTTTATCATAGGGTATAAATAAACCCTATTTGATGTATAAAAACCTATATTTTTCAAAAGGGTAATTTTCTGACTTTTAATGGAAAAAACCTTTTAAATTCATATTTTAACACATTAATAAATTTTATATAAAAAAATAACCATTTTATTTTTAATAGGGATATAAAAATTTACTTTGGACGAATTTTTGATATTTTTATGATAACTTTCAAGTTTTTTTGAATAGTAAAATTAAACTAAATTTTAATTATAAACAACTTTTTTCATAAAAATAATTTATATGGTTAAATTATAATATTTAAAGTTTTTTAAATATAAATATAATATATTTTTATCATTCACTATAATGTATGTCATTAGCATTAATTTTACATTGAAAACATTTTAATCTTTTGCAATGTTTTAACTTTTAAAACCCGTTCTCTCTTTTCAAAAATAAGATTAATTTTAAATTATTTATTGAAATTTTTAGTATTTTAATTTTGAAAAAATATATTCCATATTTGGAAACATTAGTTCCAAAATATATAAATAACTGACTTTTATTTTTGGACATTAGGAATAGTAACTTCAGTGATTTTTATTAATACAGTAAAATAGTAAATCAGGTAATTAGATAATTTACAACTAATTTTCCCATTTAACACAAATAGGAACAATTTCCTAAAATCTCATAGAGTCATCCTATCATATAAAAAACTTAACCAACCACTCATGGAAGGTCCATTGTACATCCCTGAAACCATCCCAAGAAAAATACCTAACACATGAAGCCTTATCAATAAAAAATTTATTTTAATTAAATAAAGACTATAAATAAATTCATTGGGTGATATAACTTCAATGAAAAAGTGTGATATGGTGTGTGATCATCCTCTCAAGAAATCCTTTAGCTAAGATGAAAAAAATCCCCTGGATATCTGGATGATTCTACTATGATTTGGTAGAATCATCACCAAAACACTCTCCCAATAACAATAAATCATTGGTGAGGAAAATGGGTTAAAATCATGGAAGAATAAATACAAAGTGTTATACATACCATATGATCTCCTCCAGATTAGATAAAACTCTATTTTTGAAATAATCTAAGTATATACTCCCCTTTATTCTAAATTAGGATTGAGATCACATCCTTAGTCATGTATCCCCTTTTCATAGGCTATAAAACAACCCAAAATCCATTAAATTTTTTTTAAAACCTTTTTAATTTATTATTTTAAAACTATAATAACATTATTCACCCACATCCACGTAAGGGCCCATATAAGGGTCTAAGTAAGTGGATTATCATGGGGGGTAAACCCAAGAATATGGATTCTTACAGAAGGGGATTTCCATACAGGGTCATCCATATAAGGTAATTCCATACATATGGGGATTTACCATACACGATCACCCTAAATAATGGGTTTTTACCATCAATGGGTTACCCTATATAAGTGGATTTACCTTAAATAGGGGGATTTTCTATACACAGTCACCCTAAATAATGGGTTTTTACCATTAATGGGTTACTGCATATAAGTGGATTTACCTTAAATAGGGGGATTTACCCCAATTAAGGGTTGACCATGTAAGGGTACCTCATGTGGGTGTCACCACATAGGGGTCTTCTAGACCCCCTTCTCCAACTTTAAAAATTTCCAATTTTTGGAAAAATCCCAGCCATGTAAGGGTCCTAGACCCATTTAAGGGTTATCTAAGGATGGAATTTTCCAAAATTTTGGCAAAGTCCCAAACACCTAAAGGGATGTTCACTATGGGTCAGCCACACATAGGTGACCACATATGGGTCTTAAAAATCTCTTGTAGGTTTTTTCAGTTTACATAAGTCTAGTCCATTGATCGACCTAAAATATTGCTCTCAAACACCCAAGTCATCACCTGAACCTTACAACATATCTATAAATATTTTTAAGATCTATCCAAACTCTCAGATTCTCAATCCAAATCTTAGTTCACAAAATAAATTGACTAATCACGAACAAAAATTAATATTACCCTTGAAATTTATAACCTATAAGGGCATGAGGCATTACATAATTGAACCCCAAGTCTGTTTTCTAAGAGGGGGAATGTTCATCATTCTAGGTTCAGACCCCCTTTATTCTAACAAAGTTCAACTTGGGATAAGGTATTTTGGAATCCCTCTCACTCTTTATTTCTCCCCCAGGGAATACCCTTGAACCCCCTTGGTTTGTGATTGACTAGGGCTTGTTGTTTAATGACAGATCTAGATAAAATACCCCTATCTTCGTTTTATTCTTCATATTGGTCTTTTATTTTACTTTGGGTGTTTTTTCTAGGGGTTTGATAATTTTCCACTAGAGGATGGTGGGATTATCCCAATATGACGGGTCTTTGATGTGGAAAGGCTTGAAGGATTTTAAAGAGGTAAGATTCTTCCAATTTCTCACTATTTTTGCAACAGTAGGTTGCATGATGAATGTTATAGGGATTTTAGTTAATTATTTTGTAATTAATAATTGATTAGGTGTCAAATAATGGGAATTTTATTCATAAGTATGTTAGGAGTATTATAAGAGATATTATTATGTTGTTTTTAAAGGTTCTTAACATGACATTTCACTTAGTTTTTTATGATTATTCATTATTGGTTTAAATTAAAAAATTAATTATAAATGTTTATAAGTAAAATTTAAGGCCTTATAACTTGATATAGGGTCTTGAAATCATGGTGGAGATTGGTAAAAGATTTTAATCCAATAGAAAACATATCTTGAGGATGGTAAATCCATTTTGGAGGTAGGTGTTCCATTTAATTTTGAAGTCTATGCATGTCTACATGTTCAATGCATGTGTTTGACTCAAGTTAGATTCACATAATTTTTGAAGGTTCCTGGTGCGATTGGGATGATGATATAAGCTTAGGTTCAACCTTTGAATAGTGACTCAAGTGTTCTATGTGTGATGTGGGAATTTAGAGATTCTAGATCGCTATATCATGAAGGGGTGAAATGTCTATTTTTTTAAAGGTTTATATAATGGTCCTATATTGTGAAATAAATCAAAATAGATATAGTGTGAGACATAGTGAGTGGGTTAAGTGATTAAAATTATTTACCTCTAAATAATAAACCTGTAAGTGTAAGGTCTTGGTAATTTTATGGAAAAGGCTATGTGGATAGCCTTGGAACCTTATAACTCCTTAATCAGTAGGAGTGGGATATAAAAAATGGGTCTTGTATCCCATCATAATATGTTGGGATTAGGGTATTCATGTTGGTGGATCATAGAAGTGGATCATTAATCACTTTTTGTGTTCATAATGAAACTTATAGATTTTAATTGGGGGGAATGAGATCTCTTGAGTGTGATTCTACAATGATAGAAAAGAGAAATAGTAGGATGATCATAGATACCTAGAAGATGTTCTTATGAGGCTTGGATAGTGTTGAAAGGGGTATACCTTAAAGGAACTGGATATGTATTAGTAAGTTCACATGTGTACTTAGCATATAGAAATTCATGGGAAGATGACTGAGAATCTAGTGTGATTAGTATAGTGAATGGATTAGGAGGGAAATACTAATTGGTGTGACCTTAGGGTTAAGTTTTGATGATATTATGGTTTAAGGGTTTGGGATTATTATGGATAAAATGTAGCTAAGATTATGTTTGATATTATTGCGGGTGGTGAGGCTAGTTAGGATATATGATTTTGATGTGTAATTTCTACCCACTAGAATATCCCTAGGTGTGGGTTGGTGACTTAGTAAGTTCTTGGGTAGTGATTATTTTCTAGGATTGTTTTGTTATCCTGATTGTGTGGTGCTGCTGTTGAAGAAAAGGTTGAGGCTTAGAGGCCCAAGGATTAAGGTGTATAGTTATACCACCAATGTACTCCTATATTATATAGTTCAAGATATGTCTTTATCTACGGGACCTAACTCATTTTGGTATGATTCATCTCATGTGGGAGGTTAGCTATTGAGATACCCTGCTCAGATTGTTTTTGATAATTCTTGATATGTATGTGACTAGACACAATACCTAAATTATATTGGTGTGGTTTGGATTATAAAAGATGTTGGCTATGAAGATTCCCTCCATAGAATACTTATGATATTAACTAGTGGATATGATACATATATATGGTACCTTACATAGAGGGGTTGGTTCTTCCAATGCAGTAGGTTGGAAATTGAGATTCCCTCTTTAGATTGATTGTTAGACATGATGGTTAGTCTATATGATTGGGTCTACTTATTATGATTAAATTCCTTGATGGGTCTTCTATATGATTAAGAATATACATTGGGATGGATTTCCTAGATGGGATTCCAATTATATATAGATATGATGAATATATCACCTACATTGGTTGAAGTAGGCACAATTAGGTTTCTGGGTAACCTGGTCAACACTTGATGAATATACACATATTTTTTCATGATTTATTTTTATCCCCATTTTATTTTACCATACATGATTAAACTATATATGATGGCATATGTAAGGGTAAAATGGAGACACCCTACTGATTTTTATGCTCACACCCTTCATGGGAACCCTAATGCATGTGACGAATTTATGATTCACCTTTTAGGTGAAAAGCAGTATAGGGGATCTAACTAGGGTAATTGGATTTTTATTAGTTTTATAGGATCATTACATGATAAATATAGTGTGAGAAACCCATAATAATACCTGATCTATAATCAAAAAATTTAAATGCAATGAATAACACAATAATATAAACAAGAATACCTGAGTTGTATTGGAATCCATATTATTCTCTTTGATGGAGTATTGTTGATTTATATATCTTATAAATATCCAATGAACTCTCTCCTACACCTATAGTACACTGAGAAATAGAATCCTCATTCATAATGAGTGGACCCATGAACTCCAAATTTATGCTAGCATATTTACCATAATGATAAATAGATATCTAGGATAAAGATGGCTTCAACTATGGATTATCAGGGTTGAAATTTTACACACACCCACCAACATGATGATTATATAGTTTATGTAGGTGACTTCATCAAATGAAGAAGGTTTAGGGTTAGTGGTCATCACATGTAAACCAACATATGTTACGATAACATTTGTCTATTTATTTTTAATAATAATTGAATGTTTAAATGATTATAAAATATATGTATAACCATAAATGAATCAATATATTCACTCATAATAAAAGGTAAACCATGTGTAAGTTGTGGCAGTGTTCATGTACACATATCCCATATCATAATCCCATCTTACATTATAATAGAGGCTTAGAGTATAATCCCCATGCTTCTTATGATATAGAAATACTATATTCTATGATATGCATCACATTGATATCACAAGTTAGGACATATGGGATATCATAAAATAAGATATCCCTATTTTATTTTATTTAAAAAAACCTCCCAATTTCACTAAAATCCCATAAATACTTTATTAAAAACATCACAACTCTTTGTGAATCCATTATAACTCCTTTTGAAACAGTTTATAAAACTCTATTCACTTTGGAATAAAAACTTTATACAAAATTTAATCCTTTTTCCAAGGACTAACCATGTTAACCTATAGTCCATTGTATCATTGAAAACAAATATAAAATTTTAATTTCATAGATGTAAGTAAAGAGTGGCCTATAGAAAAACATAAGTTCTACTCAATCTACAAATGGGTTTGGTGTGATCTTGATCAAACATACTCATATGTGCATATGAACATGTCCACAAAATTGTGTATCATATAAATCATATTTATACCTATATAATCCATTTTTCCATGATATCGAGTGACCATAAGAAATAAAACACATGAATCAAGTATTTTATATATTATATATTCATGCTTCTTCAAAATATACTAACAAAGTCAATGAATACATCACATGTCATTCATCTAGAAGATGAGAACATCACATGAACCCAATCTAACAAGATGAGAACATAAAATTTCACTTAACTAAGCTTAGCCATGAATTTCAACAGTATAATTCAATTAAGGACCAATATTTATTTTATTATCATACATGTGGACAAATCCCATATTGGTTGATCTACCACCATTGACATGATCAACAATATACCCAATCAACCATAATTTTCTAAGCTTCAAAGCATGTTTTAGAAATATATCAACCTATGAAGGTTATCATGCTAGGTATATTACTAACCTTAGGTAAAAGGGATTCATAAAAATCAAAAACCACTAAATATATGAATGAATATAGGACTTTCTATGTGATATGGTTTCTAGGTTAGTCTTGATAATAAGTATTGACTTATTATCTCATAAGTCTATTATTTATATAATGTATATAACTATTTTTATCAAGTACATGATTCTACCCTTAATAATATTAACATAACATCACAACCTATAATAGTCCATGATGTCCATAAATTAAGGACAATGCAATGTTATACTTTTAGGGGACAACTATCATTCCACTTCATGAAAAATATGCATCCGATGTTAAATAATGATAAAGTAAATATTTAATTTTGTAAAATATGACACATTTTATATTCTTAAATAAATTTAGTAATACCAAAAAAAAAAAAATACATAAGCACCCATTTAAAATATCATATATGACTGACTGCCAAATTATCTTTACATTTGATAGACTTTTAGGGGTTTTTTCAAACCCATTGCATATCTATGTAATTCTTACCACATATCCGTGTTACCACTTGATAAAAACTTCCTACAAAAAGATTTAGTGATAAAAATCTATTAAATAATATATTTTTAATAATAGTGAGATTTAGGAATCATATTATTATTATTAAACTCCTTGAACATATTAAAATTCCTTAACTCCCTAACATTAAATATTAGGATATTAATTACTACTGTTGTATGCTTAAAAATCTTTCTAAGTTCATCATAATCATTCTTGAAACCCTTTCCATCAAAATTTTCCTTGATTACTTTTGGAAAATAATTTAACTATTTACATTAATCTTGTACCAATATACTATAAAACCTTTAGGATATAAAGTGATGATAAAATTTTATAGTAATTTAATACAACTATTTACATTTATCATTATCACCACAATCTAATTTTTTTAGGATATTTAGTGAAATTAACTTTGAATTTGGATTGAAATAATATAATTTTTCAATAATATTGAAATATAATTAGTCTAAACACACTCCCACTATCATTTTAGACATTATATTATTTTCATAATATCATGCTAAGATACACAAAATCCTTTGTGTTTATGAAATAATGATTACTT
Source organism: Viscum album (assembly GCA_963277665.1). Taxonomy (NCBI): domain Eukaryota; kingdom Viridiplantae; phylum Streptophyta; class Magnoliopsida; order Santalales; family Viscaceae; genus Viscum; species Viscum album. The sequence goes on along the minus strand of OY728148.1, from coordinate 1,805,282,139 downwards.
CCTCTTAGTATGTGTATTTAACAAATAAAATATATCTTATATGGACTTATATATGTTTGGATCACTTTCGGAAAATAAGAAACTATTCTTTAAAATATTCCATTGATGGGTGGTGAGAACACCTTCTCTCATATTTTAACAAGCATCTGGATAAACAGTTTTATCCTGGATAAAACATTTTTATCTTTAACTCATTTTCAAACATGTTATACAAATTGAGGAATCATAAACCATTTATGTAATTTAATATTGTGTATATCAAATATTTTTTTTAAAAACCATCTTATCTTATATGACAAATGTGATGAATATACACATATTTTATTTTGATCCATCTAAGATTGATATACTACTTTGTATTAAAAAAATTTATGTAGTAATGATTTTATTTATCACCTTAATGTAAACTAAAATATTTATAAACCTTTTCCCTTATTTTAAACCCCTATTAATCATAAAATTTCTATTATATATATTTTCTATCACATACCCTTCAAAACCAAAAAATTAATTTCTATAACACTGACACATGACATGGAAATTCAATGGATTTTCTTAAAATACTCTAGATATTATGACAATTTTATCCTATGAAATAATTAATTATATTACCTGATAACTCCATTAGGTTTCACTGAACATTACTATCTAATGGAAGAATCATTTTTTTACTTTCTAAATAACCATTTTTTCTTCTAGTTTGAAATTTTATCCAGTTATTAGGTTAATATAACACCATAAAATAGACATCACATGCCTAATACTACTATTATTAACACTTTGATAATATTAGGTAAACTTTTCTTAAAATCATTCACAATGTTGGAATATTTCCAAATGAATGAATTCCATAATCATAACAAGACTTATATGATATCATTAGTTTAACCTAGTCATTATCATACCCAATCATATTGAGTGTTTGGGTGGAGACTAAAATTCCTTAGGTTATTTTTCATCTAATGACTTTGAAACCATAGGTGGATAATTCCATGCTTTATATAAATATTTAGATTCACCTATTGAATAAATTAAATAGTTATTTTGTTAAGGAATGTATCTCTCTATAACATGTAATTTCTTTTTCTTAAGAAGTGTTTTTTAAGTTACCAGCCCTAAGAGTTTCTTACAATAAGATTAACCTTTTATAGGATTAATCACAAATTTATTTTTGATAATTCTAATGAAATTATCAAAAAAATAAGATCATACTAGATGAGTATCATGTTTTATATTGATGTAATAAGTACTTTTATTAAATTTTCTCCCACTAAAATGATGGCCCCTATTTAAATTTTCCTCGCGACCATTAGTGGGACAAGATCCTTATTTAACTAAGTAATGAATCTTCAATAGAATTTTTTTAATCACTTAGTTATCTAGGTAGGGAATCATTCCAATCATGTCATATATGATTCTTGGATATTTGAGTAGAAAAAACCTTTCCAAATCTTTCATACAGATATATACCCATCTCTATTCCTCTAGTATCATAATTCTTATAGGGTTTCTCAAAAAAGTGTAACCTAATGAAAACACCAAGAATGGGAACCTAATCCTATTATGGTCACCCATTACCTGATTTTCTCACACAAGATAAGTTAGGGTCACTCAAATATTTCATGAACCTACTGAGTTAGATAATTGAGGTATTCACAAGTGCTGCTTTAGAAGGAATATAACACTTAGTATTTTAAGGGGATTTAATTCTCACTATTTTATCCCAAGTTATTCCCTTTACATGTATGAATGATTATAGTGATTTAGTTTGGAACTATATTCCATCCACTAAATTAATATGTTCAAAACATATTAATGTGTAACAATTTACACAACCCATAGTTTGTGTTACTCAACCAAAAATAGAAGATAAATACCTTTACACATATCGAAATGAATCCAATTATTATGGTATATAAAATATTTATATAAATGTTTAAGATTATATGAAATTATATATCGTTATATGAGTATTTCTAGATACATATATAACCAACCACTATCTTTTTAGTGTAAGTCATAACCCTTTAGGCCAGTAGGAAGCTCGACCCAAAGTTCCTCTACCTAGGGATACTTTACTCAAGAGAGATTCTAATTTATCACAAATCTAATACCTAATATGTATAAACTATTTTTTATAAATAAATTTATGTTAATAACTTTAATTAAAAATTGGGGTCAAGGTAGAGGAAAACATCCATTATCACACCTATAATACAACTCCTTGGATGTATATATGATAACTTAGAAGTAGTTTAATAACTTTAAATTAGACTGCACATATAAAAACTCATAATATAACAATTATATATATGAATAATGTGTGAAATAATTTTTTAAATAAGTTAATAATTTACAAATTTAATCATGAGATAAAAATTTATTAAAATTTCACAAATAAATATAAAAATAAACACTTTATAATTTAGTTGTTCTTATAGACATTTTATAATATTGAATATAAACACTTTATATTAATTTCCTAATTTTTCTTTTTAATATTATTTATTATATGGAATTCAATTTAAATATATGATATTACATGAAATATAAACATTTTATATTGAAATTTCTATTACGAAATTTTTTTACTTAATCCAAATTTTATATATTAATAATTATTTAAACCTTGATAAAATGAATAATCAAAACTAATTTTGATATGAGTTGGACAATTTCCTTAAATAAGACCTATAATTTGAACAATTAAAATTAATAATTATGAAAAATTAATAATCATAAATGTAAAATCTTTTATACACTTTCCTTATTTTTTATTTTATAAACACTATATAATTCCCACTTATATTTCAATATAATAAATTTATATCTAAATATTAATTCATGACATATAAGCTTTACTAATTTAATATACATGATCAATACACAAAATTTCAAATTTTGTTTTTGAAATTTTATATGATTTCCACTTTATTTCCACTTAATTTAGGATAAATAGATGAAATCTTGAATGATATTGAATATGAAATTACACTGAAAACAATATTATAATCATGTTGTTATATATATTAAGTCATTTTTTAAATTTTTGGTAAGAAAATTACATTGTTTTTTAGTTTCCCACATTTTTTAAATGAATAATGGAAGATTATTAGATGAAATGATAAAATTTTAGAAGTTAAAATTGTTGGTTTTTAGAGAAAGGGTTTATACATAACATATTCTAAGGCAGGGAAGTGATTTTTAACATTTTAGAGTGGGGAAGTTTGAGAAATTTTTAATGTAAGATCATACATATTAAATTTCTCAGGTGCAGTGAACTTGTGTTTGATATTTTCTGATTCTAAGGAATATATAGAATTTTTTAGGATTAGTGAGAAAGTATAACACCCTATAGATTTTAAAATTTGATGATAAAGATCACGTGTTACCCATTTCACCATTATGAGGCTGATATGTATGATATTTTTTGGGATAAGTGCATGAGTAACATATTTTTGTTTTCTGAAGAAGGATCAAACATAACAAAATTTTACCACAAGAGTTGATTGGTAAAAAATTTACCTTACTGGAACATGATATGAATCCTATTTCTTGGTATTAGGGAGATTCATAAAATTCCATAGTTTTACAAATTTTTAAGTTTTCTTGTTACATAATAAAATTTTAAAATAGGAAATAATTACACATAAGATGTTATTTTCCATTGAAGCTGATACATAAAAAAAATATTTTACAGGGAGAATGGATATTTAAGAAGTTAGAGTTAGTGAAATTTGGAGAATTGATATGTAACATGTTTTCCCCAAAATATTTGTTAGTTAAGTAGTTTTACCCATTAAATATCATAGATAAGTTAATATTTTAGAAATAAATTAGGATACGTTAGATGTTTTTAGAGTAACCAAGATGACACATAAAAAAACCACACTTTTCTAAATTCTAAGAGATGATACATAAGACATTCCCTACTAGCATAGATATGTGTAAGATTTTGTACCATTAAAAAATAAATATAAGGTAATTAAAATCCTAATTTCATAAAATATATAGGGCATGACTTAAAATAAATTCTCATTCATTTGGTCTTCCCAAATCGGGTAAGAAAATCCTCAATCTTCCATGTGGGAATCATCTAAAAAACTAAAGAAGAATATGAATAAAGTGGGTAACTATTAAAAATATGGGAAATTCAAGATCATCCTAGATGGATAATCTCAAAATTTTTCCATAACATGTGGAATTCATTAGTGAATATGGGAGATCAACACTAAAACATAGGAGGATACCAAAGGCATCAAGGGAACACTACAATTGATCAAAGAAAAGGAGCAGGCTCATCCCACCCACATGAGAGAGGAATATTACTGAAGACTGATAGGATCATTTACATTAGGGGGAAGATATTATTGAATTTTCATCCTCCCTTATAAAATAATTGGAGTTTCAATCTGAAAGGGGCATGTTTTTGATCAATGGAGAGATTCTACTGCTAGTGATAGTTTTATTTTTCTTTTAATTTATATGATCCTTCTCCAATGATGGTACACTCAAACTATAATAGTAAATCCAAGGATATTTACCCCAAGCATGTTAATTAATTCAATAATTAATTTTTAATTCTCATTTTCTTGAGTTCTATAGAAGTGTTTTATTTCTTATAAAAAAGAGTTTTCCATTTCTTCTTTCATTTGAATTATTCATCTCTTATACTTAGTTTTCATTCATTGGACACTTGAACCTTCTTCATCTCCCATGGTATGGATACTATTAGGAATTAATTCAAGAGTGATTAAATAAATTTTATCACTAGGATAGTAAAGAATGGTAAATATAATGATTATTTCATTTATCTGTTTAAACAAAAATTACAAGTTAGGGGTGATTAGTTGAGATATAAACTAATTAGAGAATTAGAGTAGGAGGGTTCATTTAAACTGAATAATAATTTAATAAGAATGTGAGGGAATATATGAGGTTAGAAAACTAATTTTAAAAAATTATTTCAAAAAATATTTTACTTAGATCAAATCAATAAAAAAATATAGTTCTAAGGTTTTAAACACACATTGATCCCCAGAATACAAAATAAAACACAAAACTCCCTTTTATCTAGAGAAAACCCAGGTCCCACTATTCAATACATTTACTTGGGTTCAAATTTTATTTTCTAGGAGGCCTGCGATGACCACCATATCATACATTAAATATATATTAAATCCATAACTATTACTTCCCATGAAATGTTTATTTTTCATGTTTTATTCCTCTATGCATGCTTAATAATATATAATTTTTAACCTATACTTTAAATTAATACATTCATTATATTAATATTATATAAAAATATACATATTTGAATATTTAAGTGGAATAATAACATAAATAAACATTTTAATTATTTTCTAAACATGAGATATTAATATGAACATTTAATATTTTATTTAGGCACAAAAATATAATATTATTAACTCCTAAAACTTATCTTCTATAAAACATTTATGAAAAATAATCAAATAATAAAAAATATTAAATTTTAACAATTTATGCTTATAGTGTATTTTATGATTGATATGGGTACTATCAATCATAACCCATGATTGGATTTGTTGAAAACCATTACATTTTATTTACACAACAAAGGAGAAAACATTATGCATGCAGTAACCCATATATAAGAGAGTCATATAAATCCTTACACATCAAATAACCCATATATAAGAAAATTTCTTACCTAAAGGAAAAAACATTATTCATGTGAAATTTATTACTTATGGGACTACCATAATTAAAGATATACTCTATATCTACATTTAATATTGGATACTCAATTTTCATGCAAAGGAAAAAACCATATTTATATATTAACCCATATGTAAGAGTAACTATTGTGAAAAGGTAATGACCTTACATATAGGGTAACCCATATATAAGATTTTTTTAAACATTTAGTAAATGGAAATTAATTATGCATGGGGATTGTAAATTCTTAAATATTAATTAATAATAAATGGTGATATCACCGATATGAAAATTATGATTTGATGAACTTTTTTACACAACATGGGGTTTTACCATAGATTATAATATCACTTATATCATAGATTATGACATAGATAAAAAACATGAATTCTCCCTACATCATACATTATGATAAAAACCATTCTTAGAACATGAATAAGTAAAAAAATCTTTCTTTATGATATATAATATCCTAAATCTAGAAAGAGAAACAAAAAAATATCATTTAGTGATTCCATATCACATTCTATGATATAGACTCCAGTAGATCAAGATCCATTTGTTCTTTATAAAATCACAAAATGAACATCTTAATTAATTGACGAATATAAATTTGATAACACTGATGGTTTTTTAGGGATAATCATATGATCAATATAGTATAAGAAACCTAAAATAATGTATAAAATATCATCAATAAAGAAACATACAATAAGGAACACAAAAATATAAACCTATATACCTGAATCATATTGGAATCCATATTCTGTTCTTTTATAGAGTACACTTGATTGAGATATCCTAGTGATAACCAAAAGAATCTCAAATCATTAAGTATTATAATTAAAAGTAGAATCATTATTCTTAATGATATGACCCTCTAACTCCAAAGGTGTGATACATTAGTAAAGGAAAGGGTATTTCTTGTCATATTTTGGGGTTTTAACATCGATTACCTCACAAAATTCTTGTAGATGATGTTTCAAATAATTTTTTCATGTTCGTTTCAAAAAAATGATGTTATAAAGTGACATATTTTAATGTGGTTTTACACATCAGTTATAAGAAAACATATGCGGAAAAACGTTTATCACGTTGGTTTTTAGAAAAAAACGATGCGAGAAATGCATTATCACATCGATTTTAAAATATCCAGTGTGATAAATTGTCAAAAAAATATCCTATAAACCTTAAAAAATTTCTATTTTGATGTGTTTTTTTCACATCGGTTATATAAAAAATGATGAGGAAAAACATTTATCATGTCAGTTATTAAAAAATAAATGTGATATTCAATTTTCACATTAGTTAAAAAATAATAAATTAGAAAAATGAATATTATTTTATATATTACAATAGAATGACTATACAAATAGTATATAAGTAGACTAGAAATAAATAAAGAATAAAAAAATTCCTGAAAAGAACAACACAATATCCATGCATTATAACTTTAAAATTTGAAATTTCATATTTATAATGTATATTACAAATAAACTAAAACCGAATCATACCTATGAAATAATATTCCTAATATATTTTTAAGTGTCGTATCTCTTCTCTAGTATAAGTTTGAGAATCATTAAAAAGCTAAAAATTAAAAATAATTCTTTGAAAATCTATTCTGAATATAAAAAATGAAAAATTAAAGGAATAGTTTATAATAAAATCCAACCTTATGGAATTTTGTAACTATATCAATTTTTATTATTTCAAGCATAAATATTATATATAGTATCCATATTCTTTCAACCCTTATTTAAGATTAATCTTTTGTTTGAAAATATTTTTAAATTCAAAATTAAATTTCAAGTAGTTACAACAAAAATTTAGTAATTATAAACGAGGATTCACCTTTTCTTTTACATATCTAATATTTTCTCTTTGCTTTCTTATTATCTATATAAAATAATTATATACCCTGATTGAAAATAATATGTATGAAATAAATTTAAATTTTATTATAATTTATAAAATTATTCAAATATTTAAATTTACGTGTTCAATAAATCCTTAAAATTATATCGCATGTCACTATGGATAGAGAATTTCTAGTAATGTGTCTTTTCCATTGGAAAAAAAACACCTAACATAAAATAAACACTAATATAAAAACATATAATTTTTGTGGTTATTCAGTTAAGAGATATAACAATTTATGAAATATATGTTCCATACCTTTGAAGGTAAGGAAATATCCAACCTTGAATTACATTATTTTGAAATATTTTTCAATATAAACAATTCTTTCATTATCACCCATTATACTCACTATAGGTGAAATAAATTGTGGGTATATATATTTATATACTCATGTCGTATCACATAATAGAAAAATTATATAACAATACCTATTAAAAAATATAAGTACTAAGTTTCAATAAATTAAAATAACTGAAATATATATGATAATAGACTTAAATGGAAAATACTTGCATCATGTTTATGCCCAAATCATCTCTAATTACAAGATCCATGATATATCTATTTGAAAGAATCATAGTCATTACACAACCAATTTTTTTGGGATATACTAGAATGACATAAACCTCCAATAACAAATTTGAATATGTTAGCAATCTACGAATTCCAAAATAAGTTGTGTCTTAAGTGATAACAAACTATAATTGTTTTTGTGTATAAAATATGTATTTATCTTTAAATTATTCTTTAAGAAATAGATAAATATATAAATTCATAAATTATAATTTTTTTAAAAAAAATTAACACCAATATGAAATAAAGGATATAATCAACACACACCTTAATGGTAATTTTTTGAACAAGTATAGATAGAAAAAATAAAAAATGGTTGATACTTTTCCAAAATATAGTGAAATAATCTATAGGAAATGGTATTATTTCATATTTATCTATAATATCATGTATAGTGTGCCTAAGATTATCTATCTCTATTATTTTATGATGTACAATTTCCCCAATAAAATACATATTCCCATATGAAACAATATGATGTTAGGGATACTCAATATATAAATCAAAATAAATTGAGAAACATTAGAGGAGGAGGTGTAGGAGTTAGATAAGTAGGAGTATGTGGAGTTGTGGGATCTACAGGTGGAGGTGAAGGAGTGGTATAAAAATCCTGAAACTACAATTTCATGTCTTCAAACATAAAATATACCAAAACTTAGATCATTTACTCCATTATCTCACCCAATTATGGAAATTTATATTCTAAAGTTTCTATTTTTCTTTCATAAAAATCCTCTATTGAAGAAGCTTTAGAATGGAAAATCAATTTTTTTACTGATACACCTACTAGGTATCCTCATAAATGCCTCAGGTGTTCACTATTTCCCAAAAAATATCTAAAATATGCTTCCTACCTCATCTACAAATGTTCTCTATGTTCTATTCTCCTCAAGGTAATACTATATAGAATATTTGAAAAAATTAGCAGTGAATCACAATATATAAATAATTGATTTAACTTAAATAACATAAATAAATAAAATTACCTAGTACAATCCTCTCTATTAAAACCCTAAAATCTTTTATAAGATATTGTTCCATTTTTCTTATCTGATCCCTCCTCAATTTTTCATGTTTAGGTAGGGGGAAGGCGGGACAACCTCTTTTGATCCTGAAGACTTAGCTCTCTATTTTTGATATTTTTCATCTATAATTTTTTATTCCATAAATGTATATCTTCCATGAGATAATGTATAAGGGTATAAATTTTTTATTGGACCTCTAGTTTGTATATCATTTTTTCTATATATTAATAATAAATAGATTGTCAATATGATTATTAAAATAAAAAAACTTCAAAAATATAACATTTCACTAACCAAAAATGATAATCATCATTTACTTTCAACATAATTCTTCTGTGTATCTTAATATAAAAATGGATATATATCACATGGACTTTGATACTGTCTATCACCAAAAACAAAATCTAATGTGAGGGTTGACTTAAAATCCCTCCATATCCTAGCATCCAATCATAAAAATTTCCTTATGACTCCTCCAATAATAGGTATATCATATATCATTTTATAAGTATGGGAAAAACTTATAATAGTAAAAAAATTCATGATATGTAAACTAATAACAAATGATCTTACTAAAATCACCTCCCATAATTGAGATAATGTCACTTTTTCAGCACTTCTCTAACTAGAAATCAAAAAACTAACTTTTTCTTTTAGCCTGAACATAAATAAAATTATTAAATATTTTTGAATTTATACCACTAGGATATCATCATAATAAACAAGTACATTTTGATCCCATCTATAGGAAATGGATAATTTTGTAAAACGTGTGTTTCCATGTTTACCAACCCTCAATATCTTCTCTTCCCCAATGGAAGTAGATGGCTCCCATGCAGAAGGATCAGGAGGGCCCTCAATAGGGGTATATGCATGGTCCATCCTATATGTATGTGTATGATCCTCCCCAGAATCTTTTGGTGAATTATATATTTCATCTTCCATTAACATACAAATCACAATAATATAAAATTAATATAAAAATATAAAAATCCAACTATTAAATATAAAATTAAATTAAAAATGAAAAATGATCCAACAAAAGGAAATTTAACTAATTTTTTTATTCATACTTGTTAATGTATTTAACCAAAATGATAAATACAATAATGAGATATTAAATGAAATAAATTAATGCAAAAAAATCCAAATTTTATATAAAAATTTGAATACAAATCTTAAAATGATACAAACAAGACAAAACGATACTAAAAAACCACACTTTATCATATTTGTTAGAGAATCTCTAATGTAATACACCATTATGGAGTTGAGTTACTCTAAAAATATAATGTGAATAGTATAAATACTTCAAAGTATTAGATTTTTTTTTACAAAAAAAATATTATTTGAATATACTCTTATATATATATATATATTTGATCATATTAAATTTAAGAAATTGTTTTTTCATAAAATCAACAAATTAAAAATTTATTTAAGTGTAAACATAAGATAAGTAAAGGTAAACTAAAAAACTAAACTAATTTAAATAAAAAATTTAACTTATTATTTATAATGTGTGTTTTAATAAAAAATTAAAACTAGCATATCAAACATTTTATGAAATCTTAAAGAGTAAATAAGAAATAAATTTGCGTTACTTGTAATATTAGAAAATTACTAAATGATGTTTCTCAAAAATAACTTCCTTATAATTGTTATATATGTAAATAACATGTCTACAACATGGTAATCAATATTCAATGTTAATATTTCCATGGAAGTAGGATCTCACAAAAATCAGTATATTCATCAAGTTTTTCATCACCAAGATACTATTTTTTTCCTGTAAAATGATAGACCAATTCATATCATACGGATTAATAACATAGAAAATTAATTTTTCATGTGTTGTAATGATGAAAGGATCTATCATGTATTACAATCAATTTATATTAAATTGTGTTATAACGAATTCCTCATGTCTGTTATTGTTGGTACTGATGACCCATTTTCAATTAAACACATGTTAACACTCTATTTTTTCAAATAAGATAAATATATAATGAAGATATCCTTAAACATGTTAAATAAGTGAATATACCAATTAAAAATAAAAGGTACTTACCCAAGATGAACTCCGTGCACCCCTGTGCATAGAAGGATCATGCAACCCCCCTGCGTGATACTAAAAGGCTGTCCACCCATGCATGGGATACCTGTGCGAGGAGCCTACTCTGTGAACCTGCACGAGGTACCTACGTCCACCAGGGTCCTCTATTTTCTTATAAATTGGACCCTATGGATCTTTATTATGACAAATGGAAAATAAGAAGAAGCCTTAAAGCTCTATTCACACAACCCCTTCACCAGGTCCTCCAAAATCTCTCAGGTAGCTCTCTAAATCCCAAGACAAGAGAGAATAAAGTGGAATATGTGATATCAAATCGCCTTCTGGTTATGAAATGTAGGAAACCCGAATGAGTACCCCTACTCCCCTAGTGGACCAAAACCTACACGAAGCCCCTTATCTATCTAAGGACCTACATGAGACCCATATAGGGACACCTTAGGAGACCCATGGTTCCTAGTACAAAGCCCCTCCCAATAATTGCTTCCCATGTGGTAAATTTCCCAAGGAAAATTCAGCTTGTGTAGGCCTATACCACCCCTTCTCAAATAAACTCTAGTTACTTCTAGGACCTGCATGACACACCCTTTCTCTCTAACTTGGGACCTACACGAGCCCACCTTTGAGTCCTCTTCCAAGAAACTAAAGACAGAACTCCTCTTCCTTTGGATCCATCATTAGATTGGGACCAAATTGAAACCTCTATATAATTACCCGAACTTGAAAAACCATGGAATGAGGCACAGTAGCATGTCTCCCTTTTTGGTATACTTTCCTATGGTCAAAGGTTCCTCATATTTATTCTACTTGATGGTTAGGGTCCTCAGTGTGCATGTGAGTATGCATTACCATGGTCATAAGGACCCTGACCCTTGGGGAAATGTCGGGAAGTTCCTAGTCTTGGGTACTAGGTTTAAGAACATATACTTTCCAAGTTTCATCTAAGACCTAGATCCTTAAGTTCTAGGTTAGGTGGGTGAGGATAAAGCTTTCATTTTCATTTGATAGGGAATGAGATCCTTCTATCCTATAGTAGAAACAATTTTGGGCATCCCCCCTGAAGTAATCCCCTAGAATTTCTTGTGGGAGGTTTCACTCTTGCACCAATTATCCACCTAGCTTGTTTAAAAATGGGTAGTTTAATGTGAATATCTGGGATACAATACAAGAGAGGTAATGGGTGCATCCAAGCCCCTTATTCTTCTCCCGTACCTTCGAACTCTTCCAAAAGTGGAAGAGGGATCTTGTGGTTATCTGGATTTTATGCTTACTCTTTTTTCTCACATTCAATAATGACTCATCAGGAATCATGTGGGCTTGGATGATAGCTACGATCACAACATCCACAAGATTAGTTTAATGTTTTGGAATAGGATCTTCATTTGAATCTTACTCTTTCCATATTTTAGAGTGCCTCCATAGGCATGGGTCTTCAAGTCCATGTATCCAACCTCATGGGAAAGTGGATTGTTTGATTCCCCAAATCTACTGATTCCTCATATTTCTCACACCAATCATGAATCGTGTGGGCTTAGAGGGTGGATGTGATCATAGAATCTATACAATCCCCAAACTTAAGGAAACCTTATTCTGTAAGCCCAGACTGATTAAACTACAATAACTCTGATTCATGCTACAATTAGGATACATAGGACACCCACCTAAGGCACGATTTCATTAGGACTCCTACTTGGTATAAGCCCCAACATATCACTAGGTAATCCTCCCCTGGTGCAATCCTCAACTCAATCATCTCAAAGAGATATACTCCCATGCGTGACACTGATGTTGTTAAAATTTTCATGTCTTATTATATACTCCCTTTACTGATTTTATATGAAATGTGCATAATTTGTGTGAAATATTAATGTTTTAATACTAAGTCTAATTTTTGAGCATTTTTAGAAGTAGTCCAATTGAGTCAGTTTACTAGTTTATTTATAAATCTCACCCTACTGATCTAAATTGTGTGGTTCTTATTTTTTAGGATTCCTAATTCAATATACAACATTTCATTAGAAGGGATGACGATCTAAATCTTTCATTTTAAGTCCCATATGGACCACACAAGGAGGCCTACAAAATCTGTGATGAAATTGGACCATCCTTGAAGATTTAATTTATGGGCTCAATCAGGAAGTCCAAATTATTTTCTTCTCCTCAAAATTTTGGGGTATATTTAAAGAAGTATTGGATTAAAATTTCAAGGCACAAATCTAAGAACAAGGGGCCCAAATGAATATTTTAAGTCCAGCCCACCATTCTGGCCAAGAAATAAAATCAGTATAGTATTCATGACATATCTCATGATGTAAGAATCAAATAGATCTGATATTTTTCAGTGCGAAATATGATATATAGGCGGACAAATTTTTTTAAAGAAATAATTCGGCTTTGAAGGCATATTTCTATTCAAAAACCCTTTCACATTTTTGACTTCAAAAAGACTGGATTGAAATTGATAGATTAAAATTGTTTAATCAGACGACCATAACTTTGGCTAAATAGGTCCAAATTCCTCCAAATTTTGAGAGTAGTCATCCAACTTTATTATATAAAACTTTGGAGAAGGATATATCTCTAGATTCGGCTTTCGGAATAGCCAAATTGGTAATGCAAGTGGAGGGACAGATTGGGAATGCAAAGAGTCCACTCCTTGGGCTATAAATACTCTCCCCTTCTCTCTTTGAGAGGGGTTGGCATTTCAGAAGAGAGGAGATCATATTGGCATGACCAAAGACTTTCCAAAGGCTTGGTATGACCTACCATACTAAAGTTTTCACTTGAGAGACCTTTCCTCTCTTCTTTGTTTCCGTTGACTTTCGTGTTCTTTGTTTTTGTATTCTTGTAAGTCTCTTTGTTTGTAATTCGGTTTTAATGAAAGTTTCTTCTTTAATTTCTATTATTATCATCCAACTTCTGTAGATTAATATTAATGTTCTCAAAATAGTTTAAATACAATTGAATCTCCTTCCCTTATTTTGCTTCCTCATTCAATCGAAAGTCATTTTTTAACTCTCTTCAACGATCGTGTGTGTTCGACACACTACTCTTTTCTTATCCCGTTATTTTTGTTTTATTTATAATTTATCATCATAATAATTTTAACCAGATTATTAATAATTTCAATGGATGAGTAAATCTATTATTGGGGTGAGTCAAAATTTAGGGATGTTAAGTGATTGAGAGTATTTGCTCGATGAATATTCTTTAATTTAACATTGTGTATGTTGGACTTAACATGTCATGAATTAATGACTTGTTTTGTTTAACGTGTGGTTTCCATGGATTATTGGAACTATAAATACACTACCATAAACAAGCTATGATTGAGATTACAACACTAAGTTAAGTTAAGGCTTGGATTAAATCCTCAACACTTAGTAATTACAATCAATATTATCTTGCGAAGTGGGTGTTAAATTAAATGCAATATAAAACAAAGCTCAATGATATCACAAGATTAACTCCTTAAAAAATAAACTCACCCAATATTCATCATTTTATTAAATCAAACATCATCCATAAATTAATTCATAAGATCTGCAAACAAACCCCCCAATCAGAATACAATCAACTAAAAACAAACAACTATTACAAAGTATCATCGCCGAGGATTCGACCCAAGTGCTGCTATACACATTAGCAGAGCACCGGAACCTTGACTGGTCGATAGATGACAATCGACCATGCCTTTAAAATAGCACCGTTTCCTGGGATGGTGCTTTAATTAGTCATTAGTTTCTGGTTATTGTAATAAAAAACCCAAAAAAAAACAAAATTTAAAAAAAAAATTGAAAAACAAAAACACAAAGAAAAACCCATCTTCTCAAAAAAATCATAAACTAAAAAAATAAAAAGAAAAACCCATATTCCTCTTTCTTCCAAAATCTCTCTAAATGCCCCATAGCCTTCCAAACAATCCCTCGGATTTGTTTGACCATGAAATTGAGCGAACACTTTTCCAACTTAGGTGGAACATAAGAGATAATCAAATAATTCAAGAACCAGTCCTTGTCCAACCAATTGAATTAGATATGGCCAATCCAAGGGAACAAACCCTAAAAGAACTTGATGCCCATGATATGAATTACCAACCTATTGGTATTCAATATCCAAACATAGAAGCTGACTTCGAACTCAAATCAGGTTTGATTCATCTTCTTCCTCATTTCCACGGGCTAGCCGTTGAGGATCCACATCTACACCTTAAAGAGTTCCAAGTAGTGTGATCTACCATGAAGCCTCAAGGGGTTTCTGAGGAACAAATAAAACTCTGAGCATTACCTTTATCCCTAGCTGACACTGTCAAGTCATGGATTTACTACCTCCCTCTTGGTTCCCTAACCACATGGAATGACATGAAGCGGATCTTCTTAGAGAAATTCTTTCCTGCTTCTCGTACTGCTTCTATCTGAATGGAAATAAGTGGTATCCATCAGTTCCCAAGTGAATCACTCCATGAGTACTGGGAGAGATTCAAAAATCTTCTTTCAACCTTCCCACACCATCAAATTCCTGACCAACTCTTGATCCAATACTTCTATGAGGGGTTATTGGCTATGGATAGAACTATCATTGATGCTGCAAGTGGTGGTTCTCTTGTTGATAAAACTCCCACAGCTGCAAGAGATCTCATAAGTAACATGGCTGCAAACAAACAACAATTATATACTCGAGAACATGCTCAAGTCAAACAAACCCAAGATAATCAATCAATTGAGCCGAACAAGATGACCGAGTGGATGAGTGAACTTACAGGTATTGTGCGACAACTAGCTGTGGCATCCAAATCCCCAACCTCATCTTCCCCACAATCAATGTTTTCTGGACCTGTCAAAAACTATGGAATCTACAACTCTCCATATCATCCTACTGACACATGTCCATAACTTTAAGAGGATCAATCTGATTCATCTATACCAATGGAGCTCAATGCAGCATATGCTCAGCAGAACCCCAATCCTCAACTATCAGGTCAGTTTGTTAGAAACTTCAACCAACCTCACTCTGAGCCCTTCTCTTCTTCCTATAACCAAGGCCTTAGGTATGGTAATCCCATATCTCATCCCCCTCAATTCCCTCCTCAAAAACCAAACCAATTCCAATATGGTCAAGGTGTTGGTAACTTCCAACAACCTTATCATTTTCTTCCTCAACCTCAAAGGAACAATCCTCCTCCTGGATTCCATTATCCTAGTGAGCCTTCCCAATTCCAAAACCAATAAAATCGCTTTCAAAAGAACCATAATCAAAGTAATCCCAATTCTGGATAAGCCTCTTCTTCTAAGCAGCCATGGGAAAGTGCAATGGAAGATCTTGCCTCTTTCACCCATTCTAGCCTCAAGAACATTGAAACCCAAATTGGTCAACTTGCATCCCACCTTAGTTACCAGAAACCTTCCAATTCTTCCCAACTCCCAGCTCAACCATTACCCAACCCTAAGGGTAATTTAAGTGCAATTGAACTTAGATCAGGAAAGAAAATTTCTATGTCTCAAGATAAGTCCTCCAACCTTCCTTTGAATGTTGACCTAGAAAATGAAAAGAAAAAGAAACTTGAAAAGGAACCTGAATCCATTCCCTCACCTCCTTCCATTCCACTTAGGAACCCAATTCCTTTTCCTCAAGCTGTTTCTAAGACAAATAAGTCCTTCGAACCTAATCCTGAAATGTGTGACATGTTTAGACGTGTTGAAGTCAACATTCCCCTCTTAGATGCCATAAAACAAATTCCCAAGTTTTCCAAGTTTCTCAAGGAGTTGTGTACCCACAAGAGGCAACTTAGGACCTTCAAAAATGTTGCAACCCATGATTCTATACCCATTAAGTGCAAATATCCAGGGACCTTTATAGTTCCATGACAAATTAGAAGTTCCAAATTTGATGATGCACTCATAGACCTAGGAGCCTCAATTAATGTCATGCCCAAATCCATATTATACAACCTTGGTTTAGGTCCTTTACATCCAACAGGTGTTTTCATTCAGTTATTCAATTGAAGCACGACCAGTCCTGAGGGAATAATTGAGGATGTCCTTGTCCGAGTCAATGATCTTATCTTCCCTGTTGATTTCTATGTCCTTGACATGGAAGTTGAGACAAACTATTCTCGATCTCCCCTAATTATAGGAATAACATTCCTCATGACTGCGAGAACCAAGATTGATGTCCATTCAGGCATCTTATACATGGAATTCGGTGACCAACTGTTCAAGTTCAACATTTTCCAAGACATGCGATACCCATCTGAGGATCACTCTGCATTCTCAATCCATGCTCCTGAGGACACTTTTAAGAGTCAATCAAACCCCAATCCACCATGTTCTTCATGTTATAATGACAAAGGATCATGTCAAATTTTCACCATGATTAACCAAGTCATAAATGGTAAAGTTGATGTGGACCTCTCATTCATAGACTCCATCAATATAGAGGAACTTAAAAATTCTCTTGAATCCCACATCAAATCTGATCTCTACTGCTCCACCTTGGACAATATTAAGGAAAATGAATCTGAAGCAACTAAAGTCCCTTCATCCATTCCTAAGATGTCTAACCCACAAATGAGAGATGAGACTCATCTGAAACCTCTTCCTAAACACCTAAAATATGAATTCCTTTTCCATGATCAATCTTATCCTGTCATTATATCTTCTTTACTAACCGAAAATGAGGAGTCCAAAATTGTTCAAGTGTTAGAGGAAAACAAAAAGGCCTTAGGGTGGACCTTAGATGACATACTAGGAATCAACCCTGCCCTTTGCATGCATCACATCCATATCGAGGAGTCATCCAAACCAATTATACAACCAAAAAGAAGACTTAATCCACTCATACTTGAGGTAGTTAGGGAAGAGATCACCAAGATTCTTCAAGCTGGTATTATCTACCCAATTTCTGATAGTTAATGAGTTATTACAATTCAAGTTGTACCTAAGAAGGGTTGGATAACTATTGTCACAAATAAACATGGTGAGGTAGTCACAACCCGAGTGAAGAACAAATGGAGTGTGTTCATCGACTATAGGAAATTGAATGTTGAAACAAGAAAAGATCACTACCCTATTCCATTCCTTGATCAAATACTTGAACGATTAGCCGGAAAGTCACACTGTTGCTTTCTTGATGGATACACCAGATACTTCCAAATCCCAATCGCACCTCAGGACCAAGAAAAGACTACTTTCACATGCCCTTTTGGAACATATGCATATAGAATAATGCCTTTTGGACTTTGCAATGCTCCTGCAACATTCCAGATATGTATTATGAGTATCTTTTCTAAATTCATTGAACACTGCATGGAAGACTTCATGGATGACTTCACTATTTTTGGTGAGTCATTTTAATCTTGTTTGAATTCACTCTCTCTAGTCCTCTAAAAGTGTGTCAAGTGTAACCTTGTGTTAAATTTTTAAAAATGTCACTTCATGGTTGCAAATGGGATTGTTCTAGGGCACATAGTTTCAAAAGATGGTATTGAAGTAGATCCTGCCAAAATTGAAGTGATCCAATCACTTCCTCAACCCAAATCTATTCGATAAATCCGTTCATTTCTTGGTCATGCTGGTTTCTATCAGAGATTAATCTATAACTTTTGTAGGATTTCCCTCCCACTCACTCAGTTTCTCCAAAATTATGTCCCTTTCCATTTCAATGAGGTTTTCAAGAGAGCCTTTGTTGAACTCAAAACTCCTCTAACATCTACCCCAATAATCCAACCCCCAGATTGGTCCTTACCCTTTGAATTGATGTGTGATGATTTTGATAGAGCTGTTGGGTCTTTTCTTGGTCAAAGAAGAGAAATAATTCCTCATGTCATATATTATGTCTCAAAAACATTAGATGAAACTCAATCTCACTACACTATCACTGAAAAAGAACTTTTAGCAGTTGTTTTTGCCTTAGATAAATTCGAGCCCTATCTCTTAGGTGCCAGAATCATAATCTTCCCAGATCATTCTGCTATAAAGTTCTTACTCAAGAAAAGTGATTCCAAACCGAGGATAATAAGATGGATCCTAATGCTCCAAGAGTTTGATCTTAAGATAAAAGATAGAACAGGAAAGGAAAACCCTGTGGATGATCACTTGAGTAGAATTTCTAATTCTTCTCATTATGAAATCATCGATTCTGAATTCCCCACTAAGCACCTTTCATCTCTCACTCCAAAAATACCATGGTATTCCCCAATTGTAAATTACTTGGTTTCTGATGTTTTTCCTGAAATTTTTTCAAAAGAACAGAAAATGAAGTTGAAAAGTGACTCAAAACACTATTTTTGGGAAGAAAATAAACTTTGTAAAACTGGGGTAGACATGGTAATTATGAGATGTGTTGATGAAGATGAACATTACTCTATCTTATAATTCTGTCACTCAATTCCTGGTGGTGGCCACTTTGGACCACAAAGGACCTCCCGAAAGGTCCTAGACTCTGGATTCTTCTGGACTTCACTCTTCAAGGACTCACATGACTTCTTTCAATCATGCCCCACTTTCCAAAAGTTTGGCACAATTTCCAATAGAAATGAAATGCCCCAAAAACCTTTAATTTTCTGTGAGATCTTTGATGTTTGGGGAATCAATTTCATTGTACCATTTCCCCCATCTAATGGATTCTCATACATCCTTCTTGTATTTGATTATATTTCTAGGTGGGTCGAGGCCAAACCCATTAGAAAGGATGATTCACATACTGTTAGCGAGTTCCTAAAGACACACATCTTCCATAGATTTGGCACGCCTCGTGCCTTGATCAGTGACTTAGGAACCCATTTCTGTAATAGAACCATGGAATCTATTTTGAAAAATAATGGGGTTGTACATAAAACTTCAACTGCATATCACCTCCAAACAAATGGAATGGTTGAACATTCTAACAGATAAGTGAAAAGAGTTCTTGAGAGAATTGTAAAATCCACCAGAAAAAACTGGCCTGAAAGACTTGGTGAAGCACTTTGGGATTATCAAATAGCCTATAAAACACCCATTGGGATGCCTCCTTTTAGGCTAGTTTTTGGTAAATCATGTCATTTTCCAGTTGAAATCCAACATAAGTCATTTTGGGCAGTGAAAAATTGTAATTTTGATCTTGAAAAATCCGTTGAAGAAAGATTGTTTCAATTAACTAAACTAGAGGAGCTTCGACTTGATTCTTATGAGAATTCAAATATCTAAAAAGAAAAATCTAAGGAATTCCATGATAAACACATCCTGATAAAGGTATTTCATGAAGGTGAAAAGGTAATTATCTTCACTTATAGATTTCGGCTTCATCCAAGTAAGCTTAATTCTCATTGGGAAGGTCCTTTTGTTATTACTAATGTTTACCCATTTGGTGCAGTGCAAGTCCAAGACCCCTCTTCCAAAAGGACATTCACGGTTAATGTACATCAGTTAAAGAATCACCATGAGAGGATGCACAATCTTGGATGAACATAAACTTCTACTGGATCCCCAACTTCTCCAGTTGACCTACCACTAGATGGAAATGGCGACCTTCTAAATCTAAACCAGGGGGCACCTCTTTCCCTTTAAGTCTCTCTCTATCTATATTCCTCCCTCTACCTCTTTATTCTTCCTCCTATGTCTTTCATTTTTTTACCACTTTATTTTTCAAAACCTTTATTTTTCTCTTTCTCTTTTGTGTGAGTGTTTCTTTATTAAAAAACAAAAAAAACAAAAAAGAATCATAAAAAAAATATAACAATAAAAAAAAAACAAGAGTCATGCTTACTCACCATTGAGTTTTGAAATTTTTTCCAACCTTTTTGGGGAGTCAATAGGCATGTTTTCATCTAAAAAATTTTGTATTTTCATCATGACTTTGGATAAAGAATAGTGTGTCAAAACCAACAAATTTTGAATGCTCAATTTTTGATTTGGAAAATGATTTTCCCCAACTGTGAGAACCAACATTAGTTTTCATGCCAAGGCCACCTATGGACATCTTTTCAAAATGTGTTTATTCAACTCTATTTGTGAATCTTGAGTTTTTGGACCTTCGAGTTGAATTTCCTACTTTAGTGTGCATTAATATGATAGAGGCATTTTTCTGAACCACATGAGAATTATAATAGCCAAATAGCCTCCCATTAACCATAAATTACTCCTCATTTTGAAATCCCCTTCGAGCCTATGAAAACTTTTTCCTTGATAGCCACATTACATGCCCAATACCTTTTCCCACACAATATCAACATGTATTTTCATTGCATATTTTTTTTGAAATTTAAGTGTGGGGGGAATGGATTTCATTGTTTGGGTACCCTATTATTGATTTTCAATGAGTTATCATCTGCTTGAGGGAAAGCATCCATTTTAGTGTGGGGGAGAGGTTTTCATTCAGTGTGTTTTTGGGAATGTAATGTACTTCCATTTATGTAATTTTGTAAATGTTATTGACAAGTGTTCAAAAAAAAATGTTGAAAAAAACAAAAAAAAAAAAAAATGAAAAAATGGGTTGTGTCTTGGGTAGGTCAAAAATCACTCTTCCTCAACCTTTTATCTTATTATAACTACTACAATTAGTGTTGTGAGGAGATCAAACATGGGTTGGGATATGAGTGTGAGATCTATTTTAAGGTCAAATTTTGAAAAAACAAAGAAAAAAAGGAAAAGAAAAAAAAAGAACACTTGCATTATATTCTTATTGGGAGAAGTTTTGGGTTTTGTAAATATTCCATCTTCTCATTACCTTTATATTTTCTTCCTCTATTATGTCTTTATTCACACAATCATTCCCCTGTAAATATGTGTTTTCATTTCCTTCCATGTTTTATTTCAAAAAAAATGTGCATTGCTTTTTCTATGTTGATGTTTTAATCCTCTTCTTCTCTCTCTTGGACATTATATTCCTACCTTACCATAGCCACAGAAAAACCACTTAAAAATACCAATTGATTATTTTTTACTTTGGATAGGTATTGGTATCTAAGATCTCTTTCAAACTCTATAATTTTCACTTTTGGTTGGTGAAAGAGTGAACCTCCACAAATGAATTTTATCATCTTGAGAGGTGTGAGTTTTGAGTGTCCACATTTTCCATTTCTAAATTTGAGCATGAAAAAATTAATTAGTTTTGGAACATTTTTTCTGTAACAACTTGTGGTGGAATTTAAAATGGATGAGTTAAATAGTCCAAACCTCCCCTGATTGGAGAAAACAAAATTTTAATATTTTTTGGTGAGTAAAAATGATTTTGTCATGTTTTTATATTTGTTGCACATGAGGAAATACACAAAACTAAGTGTGGGGGATTTTATGTTTTTAATATTTTCATGTCTTATTATATACTCCCTTTACTGATTTTATATGAAATGTGCATAATTTTTGTGAAATATTGATGTTTTAAATCTAAGTCTAATTTTTGAGCATTTTTAGAAGTAGTCCAATTGAGTCAGTTTACTATATTATTTATAACTCTCACCCTACTAATCCAATATGTGTGTTTATTGTTTTTTTGGATTCCTAATTCAATATAAAACATTTCATTAAAAGGGATGATGAGCTAATTCTTCCATTTTAAGTCCCATATGAACCACACAAGGAGGCCTACAGAATCTGTGATGAAACTGGACCAACCATGAAGATTTAATTTCTGGACTCATTAAGGAAGTCAAAATTCTTTTATTCTCCTCGAACGTTTGGGGGATAATTAAATTAGTATTGGATAAAAATTTCAAGGCCCAAATATAAGAACAAGGGGCCCAAATAAAGATTTGAAGTCCAGCCCACCATTCTGGCAGATAAATAAAATCAGTATAGTATTCATGACATATCTCATGATGTAAGCATAAAATAGATCTGATAGTTTTCAGTGTGAAATAGAAGATATAGGTGGCCGACTTTGTTGAAGAAATAATTCATCTTTGTAGGAATATTACTATTCAAAAAGCCTTTCACATTTTGGACTTCAAAAAGACTGTATTGAAATGGACAGATTAAAATTGTTTAATCAGATAGCCATAACTTTGGATAAATAGGTCAAAACTCCTCCAAATGTTGAGAGTAGTCGGAAAACAGGATTATATACATCTTTGAAGAAGGATATATCTCGAGATTAGGCTGTATGAATAGCCAAATTGGCGACGCAAGTGGAGGGACAGATTGAGAATGCAAACAGTCCACTCGTTGGGCTATAAATACTCCCCCTTCTCTCCTTGAGAGGGGATGGCATTTAAGAATAGAGGAGATCATATTGTCATGACCAAATCCTTTAAAAAGACTTGGGAGGATTTTTCATACTCACATTTTTACTTGAGAGACCTTTCATTCTCTCTTTGTTTTCACTTACTTTCGTGTTCTTCGTTTTTTTAATCTTGTAAGTCTCTTTGTTTGTAATTCAGTTTTAATGAAAGTTTCTTCTTTAATTTCTCTTATTCTCATCAAACTTATGTATGTTAATATTAATGTTCTTAAAATAGTTTAAATATAGTTGAATCTCCTTCCCTTCTTTTGCTTCCTCATTCAATCAAAAGTCGTTTTTAACTCTCTTCAACGATCATGTGTATTCGACACACTACTCTTTTCTTATCCCGTTCTTTTTGTTTTATTTATAATTTATCATCATAATAATTTTAACCGGATTATTAATCATTTCAATGTATGAGTAAATCTATTATTGGGTTAAGTCAAAATTTAGGGATGTTAAGTGATTGAGAGTATTTGCTCGGTGAATATTCTTTAATATAACATTGTGTATGTTGGACTTAACATGCCATGGATTAATGACTTGTTTTGTTTAATGTGTGGTTTACATGGATTATTGGAACCATAAATACACTACTAAAAACAAGCTCTGATTGATATTAGAACACTAAGTTAAGTTAAGTATTGGATTAAAGCCTTAACACTTAGTAATCCCAATCAATATTATCTTGCGAAGTGTGTGTTAAATTAAACGCAATATAAAACAAAGCTCAATGATATCACAAGCTTAACTCCTTAAAAAATGAACTCACCCCAATCTTTATCAATTTATTAAATCAAACATCATCCATAAATTACTTCATAATCTCTGCAAACAAACCCCCTAATCAGAATACAATCAACTAAAAACAAATGACTATTACAAAGTATCATCACCGAGGATTCGACCCGAGTGCTGCTATACATATTAGCAGAGCACTGGAACCTTGACTAGTCGATAGGAAACAATAGGCCATGCATTTCAGACACACATTTAGAGGTCCTCTATTGGCATGGGTGATCACAATAAAACTACATAGGCTATGATTCGTGTCCTAATAGGATATGTAGGAAGCCTCCTTTAGGTCCACACAAAACCCCCCAAAATCAAATATATTCTCTCTGGGCTACATTGTTTCTAGAGTCTTATTCATCCCGGGAATCCATATCCTTTCTAGGTTCCCTGGGAATATTTGGGATAAATTGCACAGCAAACATTACTAGGAGCCTTCATCCAAGATTTCCTTGTAACATGGAATTAAATTTCATAGTTTGGTCCCCATCAAATGACCTTAAAAGGTATGAAATTCCCCATTAAGTGGCACTGAACTACATGAGTTCTGATTTATTTCAAAATGGTATGGAGGAATTCCATTCATGGATCAAATCCTAACATAAAAAAAAACTCATGTTTCCCTTGATGATGATACACTCTAGAGCACCCCACTATGTGGATGGAAACTAGAATAATCATAATAATGACAAAATAATCTCTAATCACTAAATAAGAGGATAACATTAATATATCCATTTATAAAGAACCTCATTTATATATCAAATATTTCTATGTTCCATACATGCTAATAATTTATTGTTAATTCAAGGGTGACCCATCATACTATGGAATTTATGAAGGATTCATGAACATTTATTAAATATATAATAGATTCCTAGAGTAGGAAAAAATTCCCCCCCAAAAGGGAGTGATGAGCCTGATCTCCCATCCTCTTGACCAAAGTGACTTATTAGCTA
The DNA here is from genome assembly GCA_963277665.1 of Viscum album. Taxonomy (NCBI): domain Eukaryota; kingdom Viridiplantae; phylum Streptophyta; class Magnoliopsida; order Santalales; family Viscaceae; genus Viscum; species Viscum album. The sequence goes on along the minus strand of OY728148.1, from coordinate 1,805,256,895 downwards.
CATTTTCCAAACCTCCCAACGATCTTCTTCCTTTGGAAAGTTGGTCCTTGATTCATCACGGATATAAATCTATTGGGTGTTTCCTATTCCAAGAACAAATCATATTGGAAATTATTCAGAAATAGATATCCCGAAGTGAATGATTGAACAAAACTAAATCCTCTGTAATCAATAATTGGGGGAAGTTATTTCTATTGGAAACAAACAATAGGAACATGATGTGAATCATTAACCAAGATGATGGTGTCACCTAGCTATCAGATCACTTTTACTCTCAAAATGATAGAGGGAAAAGGAATACAATAAACCATGCATGTGTTTGTTTATATGAGATGATTATTTGATGATATTTTCTTTTTTATGTTTTCTTAATCTAGCAATTTCTCTCAGAACTGACTTCAATCCAATGATATCTTTCCAGCTCAAACATGTGCCCTGAAGACTGCCAATTTCAGGTCTTCATCCAAGACGATGACACCGTCACGAACCAAACATCTTCAACACTGGGTATTGAATGAACATGTTTGGGAGTACCGTCAACATTGTATTATCCCGAACCAAACATCTTCAACACTGGGTATTGAATGAACATGTTTGGGAGTACCGTCAACATTGTATTATCCCGAACCTAGAGGCCACCAAAAGAAACTATAGCTTTCAAAACCCCATTGATCACCCAACCAATAGCATTTCAGTTGTCTACAAGCAAACAACACCAACCTCCATCTTCAACTATTTCAGGTTTTTATTTTTATAATGCAACAATAAATCCCTCCCTTATCTTAGAAATTTGGATCAAGAGGCCACAAAAGACCTCTTCCAGAAGTCTTAGGGGTCCTTCTAAAGGGATCCTACCAAAAATTTCCACCACCCACACTGTGTAGTAGTGAACCCTCAATATGATGAGGGTGCCGTCCTAAGTAGTTCGGACCAGGTCATCCAGACCTGAGTCCGCAAGATGTCCCACTGGGTGTAGAAACCGACAAACATGGAGTAGGGAAACACCTATGTTACCTCCATAGAATCCCACAAATAAAATTTGGTGACAAACTACAAGTGATAACATAAATATTCCCGCCCTAATTCATATTTCCCATAGACTCGTCTGTTCACACCCAAAAAAACCCCCCATTAAAATTTAGTGGACCAGGGTGACCAGGAACACAAACCTTCCCATACTAATAAAAACTTCCAAAAAACTTGTTTGGAAGCACCAAGAGAATCCCTCCAACTAAATATAGTGGCACACAATGAATATGAAAAAATATCTACCCGCACCTAGAAAGTCTACGAGTTGAATTTATTAACAATAAGTGGGAAGATGAAAATACCTACCCAAATCCTAAAAATATTCCAATATCCAATCCTGGAAGTGTTCAAAAAATCCCATCAATCAAGTTTTCTGGAAAATCACAATAAGGTGCAAACACTTTCCTGCATTCATCATGCCTTCCAACAGTTTTGTTTGGCAGCACCTGGAGAAGTTAGTCAGAAAATCCCGATGAAGAATATGGGGAGGAATCAACTAAATTCCCCCATCCATGAATACTGTCTACTTATAATAGAAGGAAAGTTAGGATAGGATCATGCACATACCCTCACTCTAAATGAGAAATGGGGATATGTCCCTATTATAGTCACTGTAGTCACCAATAATATCCTGAAAATAGTGAAAGGGTAGACCCAAATTCAATACCACATCCTACAGACCTTTCAAAACATCATAATAGTGTAAAAATTATTACTAGAGGTATAGATAGATAGTTCCATCCCCACAAATGTGGTGGTTCAGCAGCATGAAACTCCGAAGTAGACACACACTTCTTCTCCCATCCAGGAGGGTCATAGGGTAAACTCCCACATGATATACATACAAATATGCCAGGAACACACACTCATTATAATAAAAGATAATTAGTCTATCCCAATGGACACTCTAAGGTAGGATAAAATCCCTACCTTTGAAGACCTTTCCCCCAAAAGTGTCCCTACTCAGTCTAAAAAGGGATTCAAAAAAGAATCATCACCAAAGATGATTAGAAAATGAAAAGGCCAATCTACGATCCCATTGTACTTAATGATGGAGTTCTTGAAGTTCTTAGGTGATTATATATGGTATCTAAAGATCATAATCCCCCATTAACAATTGATGGGTGTAGTAGAAGTAATTTCAAATGTCCTCCTCAGGAACTACATCATTAAGGTTTTCTTCATGACTATAATCAAATCACTATCAATATCCCATCTTTTGATGAGAGTCATAATATTTCTTTATGTGTATAGAAGATCAAGGAGGGAGAGGGTCTTCCCCTTACCAAAATCCACCATGGTAGTCCTACTCATGATGGAAATCACTATTAAATCTCCCTCTGAAGTAGTATTTCACATCATTAAGAGGGTACTAACCTTAGAGATATAGTAATTAAAAACTCCTCCTACCATGAGGAAATCGGGAAAGAAAGCCCAATCATGTTTGATGTCTTGTCACTGATAAGTGAAATTATATCTCAATTAGAAGATAGGTTATTACGATGGTCATTATCCAAACAACCCTTGGTCTACATATCTTTCAACATAATAGAGGAAGTCCCTACCCATATCGTTGATTATTATAAATTGATAGAAAATAATCCACTCTAGTCGGATCAAGTAGAGGAGTATTTATAAAAATTTGAAGATAACATGCTAAACATGAGAAAAAAACTATATAAAGATGACATACCAGTCATGTTTCGGCCTTTAGCCACACCTCAATACAATATTCCATAGACACTTTCGGATGATCATGCATAGGAAATCTTCCATAACATAGGGAAAAATCTTTGTAACTTGAAAGAAAAATTATTACCTTATGATGATTATTGAAGCCTTGTCAAGTTAATAAAATTGATACAATGCCAAATTGACCTGGCAGATCTCCTGTCTATATGACATTCACCACTCGAGAAACTGTAATGATACCTTCAACATGCATGCCTTAGTTTGTTAGAAAGATTGAGATGGTAAATTGCAGATAACTCATCTAGTGTTCATATCAAAGGATGGTGTGAACATGAAGAATTAAATTTCACCATGCTCCTTGGAAAGAGAATCCCACTGAATGTAGTATCATGAAATGTCATATATTCAGGAAAAATTCAAAAAACGGGTCATGTTCACAATAGAAGACATGATCACTAAAAATAGGCCCAAGCTAACTCTTATTGAAATTAGTCTAAAAGACAAAAGGCTATTGAGATAACTTTTCATCAAGAATCTGAAAATATCAAGCAAGCCTCCCATTTTTGAGAATCCAACCATTAGATAGTGAAAACGTTGAAATTAACGCAATGATCTTCAGAAGTGAGTGATTCAGGTGCATAATAAATGATTCACCTAGACCAAGTTCCTGCAATATTACATAAAATTAGAAGGTATGTAATGTCCATAGAAACCATGATTTTTTAGGAGAAACCCAAGCCCGTCGGGTGGTGTATTTTTCAACACAACTTTAGAGGTTGGAAAAAAGACCTAAAAAGTTGTGAAAGTGGAATGAGAACAACCACAACCCTTAGGTTTGGGAACTTTTCCACACCAGCAATACTATCCTCAGAATGTATCAGTATTCTCTTAATTAATGGAAATTCAACAGAGTGGATCCTCAAGTTTGTTCCATTCTTTGACCTGATATACTCCTTAGTAATGTGCACGACTGAAATTTCTAGATATTCCCTTTGGAGTACCATCCGCTGAACAAATCCTAGAGAATCAAGGGGGGACTCGTAGAGAGCATAGAAAAAGGTATTCTCACAAATAAATTGATAAAATGCCTAAAATTAATTACACATAAGTGAATCTCATCAATATTGCAGCCCTTGTAGATTCTAAAAAACACTATTCATTGAAGGAAGAGTAGGAGGAAGTTTTGATTCAAAATATAGTACACACTGAAATGATTGAAGGAGGTGTGCATACCCAAAACCATATGATTTCCCTAAATTTTGGAATTTCCACCAATAATCCATCATTACCCCCTAAAAATTCATTTAATAAGGAAAAGGGTAAGGGTTATATTGCACCTCACCTACCTTCTAGGGAGGTTAAACCACATTCACTTGAGGAAAAAGTTTCTTAGAATGAGGTAGAGATGAAAGAATTTAGGACACTCCATACAAAACTACTCTGAGGCAGACTACATGTTGGATATATTTCACAATAAGATCCTCAAATCACACTCCAAACCAATGTACCTCAATAAAGAGGGTTCACCGTAGTAATTGAAGTGGATCTAGAACATCTTCTCAACATAGGATACCAAAAACCAATATAACTAGATCCCATAGTAGGAGATTAATAATTACATCCATTGGGGTAACAAAAATAATAGGTTCAAGTCCATACTTTTAGGAAATTTCCTATGGGCTACCCACAGTAAATACTAGTAGCGCCACCACATATAGCCCTATCAGCCACTTCACATGTTCAAGATCTGGTTCAGCCAAAAATTTCCCGAGGTCTCATGAATCCCGTTGAGTCACTCATAGGTTTATTGGAAGCTATGGAAGAATAAATAACACTATTAAAACTGGAAAAGAATCATTACCATGAATGGGTTGATCCAACTAATCCCCCCAAACTTTAGGAGCCCTAAATTTACAATTTTTAATGTCTTGAAAGACCCAAAGTAGCATCTGATGCATTTTATATCTCATTGTGATCCCATGATGGGGAATCTTGAATAATAGGAGGTAGTGAAACTCAATTTCTTCATAAAATCACTAAAGGTTCCATCATTTGTATCATACATTAGCTTACCATCTTGGTAAATTATTAGGTGGGAGGACCTCCATCAGAATTTTATCTTCCACTTCAACTCGTATTTGTAGAATAAAATAGTCCCCAATCTCTCAAATTTATAACAATGGTAGAATGAAAGTGTTTTGAAGTTTATTGTTTGGTGGAAGATATTAACATACTTATTAAACCTACCACTTTGTCAAGAAGTCTTGTTTCCCATCTGTATAGAGAATCTTCATGATGAGTTTCACATTCCACTTATCCCCATGAAATATACCAAAGGGTTTTGGGACCTATTTATGATCGATCAAATAGTGTAATAATCCATCCTAGAGACCAAAGAAAAGTCTTGAGTAATTGCATCATCTTAAATAAGGATAATAAGAAAATCATAGGCCACCACTATTACAGTTTATTAGGCCCCTATACCTGCTGCTGCTCCAAATTATGAACCATATCATAGGGTTCTGCAACTTGAGAATCAATATTAGCACCCACCTAGTCAGGATGATCAAAGATATAAAAGGTGAAAACAAATTGAGGAGATGAAAGACAAGGTGCATGCCTTTATAAATGACCAAGTCATTGGATACTTCTTCTTGGAATTAGAGAAAAGCATGATCAAGTTTCCAAATCCCAGGAGGCACAGAAAATATGGAGATAAGGATATCCCAAAATATTGTACCTTCCATAAAGTATTGGGGAATAAATTTCAAGAGTGTTTTGTTTTCAAAGACCACCTACAAATGATGGTGGACTCCGGTCATGTGAAACTGGGCATGCCACCTGCTCAAGTAGAGTCTGTCTCTTTCACCAATCCAAAGGAAGACAATGAATGACATAAATTTAATGGCAAGAGTATGTATAAGTTCATAATTTGTATGGTAGTAAATATGATCAACTTGAATAATTATATTACCTGAACATAGTTGAAATAACCAATCATGCCTTCAACCATATCCTCTATAATACATCTAACTTCACCAAAAGATCAATCCTCTAAAATACAAACTTCAAAAAACTGACATTGAAAAAATATTAATTAGAAAAAAATAGGAATATGAGCCTGTGAAAAAGAGGAAGTTGTCTTTGAATTTAGCAGACTTCATGCCTATAGTCCCAGAAGCATATTCATCGCCCCGCCAAATGGTACAATGAGAGTTAGCCCGCTAGACGGAATCACCATCAGATGTGGATTTGATCTTCATTTCCATTAGTGTTACTATTTTAATGGATCCATTTTCAGATGAAGATTGTGATTATAAACCCTAATTACCTACACTTTATTGGAGAACTAGGATAAGTTTCCATTAGAGTTGATGATATAGGGGAAGATGCGGTCGTTCCAGGTGTCACTACTCTAATCACATTCCTTCTCAAACTTCCTATGCGGCCAAAACTCCTTGGAGGGATATTTGGAGAGATCAATAAGAGAAAAAAAGTTCAACCAAACATGAAAAGGTCTTCCCTAACATGATCATCCTGGAATATTGGATAGAAGATATATCATCACCTAATCAACAATTAAATGAAGGAAGACCAAGTCAGCCTAATCCAATGAGAGAAGAAGCACCTTTATCTTATGTTACAAGGGATGACCAATCCAAATGAAGTACTTAAGTTCATAAAGAAACTACAAAAGAGAATCCAAATACTAGGAATAATAGACCTTTGGTCCAAAATTACGATGTTTTTAAAAAATTGGCCCTAGTGTTGAAAAAGTTATTAATCCTGGATACTCTAAGCATATCAAAATACCTCTGGGAATCACTCATAGATTTTTTTCAAGACCTCAATAATTTGAAGTTAAAGTTTCTTCTGCTGATGTGTTTTGTATAGATAATGATCCCACCAAATTCCACATGGTCATATATTTAATAGACCGGGATGAGGAATCTATTATATAGGGACACATCATACCCATGTATATATCTGGAAGGATAAAGAAAATTGATATCTAATGAGATTTTATTGAAAATAGCTCATCAGTCAACCTCGTTCCAATATGAACACTTCAAAAAGTAGGTTTGAAAAAATATCACTTTCCCCCCTCCACTTTAAAGTTATAAGGATATGAAAAGAATGGGAAAAATCCTATTGGAAAATAAAACTCATGACTTAGTTCGGGGATCTCATTTCTCACTCATAATTCATGGTTGTTAGGAAAGATATGACCTTTAACGTCTTACTGGGAAGACATTTACTACATCAACATGTGGTTATCCCTTCGCCATACCACCAATATATCAAATAATGCATAAATGTAAAAATTGATACATTTCATGGTGAAAAACCAACATTCAAATCCTATAAATCATAGTACATTGAAACATGATTCTACCAGAGGGAGGCGAAATGGTCAGTGACTAATAATTTCACTCGAATCAATGCCCCAAATTTTCTCGAGACGATTCCGGATAACCATTTAAAATAAATCATTACAGAGTCCATGATTCCCATTAACCAAATTTAAAATGTGGGTCTGAATTCATGTACACATTCAACAACATCTATAATTTCAATCATGACATTTGAACCTGAAGTACTAGAGAAGGTTCCAAATCTCTGAGTAGTTTAAATGCCTAGATAAAAATTTATTCATTCCATCCCCTGATCTTCAACACATCCCTATTCCATTAGATATACTAGAATAAGTCTTCATGTTAATGTTTTAGAATAAATATTCTCATTCTCAGTTCCTTGTCTTCCCTTAATAGCTCCAAAAGGCCTCACCCCATTAATTGATCCAGAAATGATTTCTTCATCTTTTGGATGTCTAGATGTCAACTCCTCCCTTAAATTTGAGAAAATTTATTCATCACCTACTTCCTAGATAGAAGAAGAAGATGTAAACCATGTGGAAGAGAAAGAAAAGTAAGACCTCAGGGATTCCCCTCCTACATCTATCTAAGGTGTCTCTACCATAATTGACAAACTTAGAGAAATAAATCTAGGTATGGATGATGATAAATGACCCACATTAATTAGTGTGGCCATGACCTATGAAGAACATGAGGTGTAAACTTATTTCCTAAAGAAAAACCAGGACCTGTTTGACTAGAATTATACAAATAATTTCTAGATCCTAAGGTGTTCGTCCATAAATTGGGTTTACTAGAAGACCATCAAGGATATAGATAGGAAACCATATGGACACATGAAACCCATGCCTCTAAAATTGAGGCCAAAGAGGATAAAATAATAAAGGAATACTTTATCCAATAGGTAAAGTATTAGAAGTGGTTAGAAAACATTGAATTTATTTGAAGCGGTTATCCAACATTGTTTCTATGAGTAATAATAATGGGAAAATCAGAGTTTTCATCAGCTTATGAGATCTCAAATAGAACTGTCTAAAATTTGACAACCCGATTCTAGTTACAGAACTCCTGATTGATATGATGGATAGTTATCAAGCCCTCTCCTTTAAGGATAGTTATTCCAGTTAAAAAATTTTAGATACCACTAGAATATGAAGAATACAATACCTTCAAGCCTTTATAGGGAGTATTATTATATCGGGTTATGTACTTTTTATTGAAGAACACTCGTGCCACATACCAATGTTCCATGCATCACATCTTCAAACCCATCACGAGGAAGTTCATAGAATGCTATATTTATGATCTATTGGTAATGTCTTGATAACTTTATAACCACCTAACTAACCTAGAAACCATTTTCAATATGATACCACAATATATTCTGAAGATTAACCCCTTACAATACGATTTTAGGGTAACCTTGGGAATGTTACTTGGCTTAATAGTACTCCATCACAATATAAATTTTGACCCCGAGGAAAAAATCTATACTTATAATGTAACATCCTTGAAACATTAAATAGTTTAGAGGACATGAAGGATGCTTACACTATATCTGTAACTTCCTAGGAAACCTTGTAGAAAAGTGTTTTACCTTCACCAAAATAATGAAGAATGGAGACACATATCAGTGGAACGATGACTATATGATAGTAATTGATATCCTCAAGAAATATCTCTTGATTCCACCAGTATTAATGCCATATATTATGGGAAATGCACTAATTCTATAAGTGATAGATTTGGAGCAATCAATGGGCACCATCCTCACACAAAAGAACAATGCTGGAAATGAGAACAACCCCCATTATCTCAGTCAAACTTTTCTTGACATTGAGAATCATTATTTAAGTATCAAGAATAGCTACTTGGAATTGATATTCATGGTTCTGAAATAGAGGAACTACCTATAGAACCACGAGGTCCATTTGGTCTCTCACAATAACCCACAAAAATACATCCTTAATTGTCTTATGTTGATTAGATGAATAGCATAATGGATGGTTATTCTGTAGTAGTTTGATAAAAAAATCTTTCCTTAGAAATTAGTGAAAGGTCAGGCCACGACATATTTCCTTACATAACACCCATCTAAAGAAAAAATGTCATTAAATAATGAATTTTTAGATGAAGATATATTTTCTACTCATGAAGTCCCCAAAACGCGGGGAATATTTTTTGATAATGGGGAGGAGAATAGATGGGCCTAAACTCAACAAAGTTGGGTTAGGGATCATTCCCATTCCCCAAAATAAGGTAGTTTTACCCTACTCATTCATGTTATCAGAAGGATTTACTAACAATGATGTGAAATATCAAACCCTCATTGCAGGTCTAGAATTGGAACTCCAAATACCAGTGGACCAGTTGGAGGTGAATGGTGACTCAGAGTTTGTAATAAATCATATCAAAGAGGATTGTGCTATCAAAAAAGAGTAGCTAATTCCCCTAATTTATTATACATGGGGGTTGATGTAAGAGTTCCCATCAAATCCAACATTGACTCATATTCCATGATCACATAATTCTCTAGAATATGCATTGGAAAATGTAGATATAGATATGGAGGATCCAAACTGGGATGAAACATTCATCAGTATTTTACATCACCGAATAGTCTCACCTCTAGATAAGGTAAAAAAAAGAGATTAATGAATTAAATCCAATCCATGAGCCATATATTCCTACAACTAGGTGGATGATTCCAATCATTTACTACCTTCATAATGATGTAGTCCTACTGAATATATCTAGGAAAGATAAAATATGATGGCGAGTAGCAAACTTCATTCATTATAATGGAAAAATCACTAGAAGGTCCTCTATAAATAAGGATTTGATGGATTCATTATCAGATGTATTGATGAAGGAGAGACTGCTTTTGTAAAAAAATAAATAGTGCATGCTAGAGGCTGTGACACCCACTAGTCAGGATATAATATTTCCAACCAAATCTGAAGGCTTGGATACTTACAGATTTCAATGATGCAGTATTTTATAGAATTCACCAATAAGTTTCATTCTTTCCAAGTGAATGAAAAATTCATCCATCAATCCCCAAAGCTTCTAGATATATCCAAAAACTCCTGTACATTTTTCATATAGGTAATTGATATTGTGGGACCATATCCTCTAGAAATATCTAAGTATTTCAAATATATCTTAACTACTACGAATTTATTCTCCAAATGGAATGAGTTAATAAACCTAAAATAATTTAGGTCTAAAATCATTACCAGCTTCATGAAATCCAACATCATTACCAAATTTGGTGTCCCCCATTAAATAATGATGGAAAATGGCACCGATTTATTTTCTGTTGAGGTAGAGAAGCTATATCAAGAGTACAATATCAAATCCAACCATTCATCCCGCTATCATTCAGAGGCTAATGGATAGATAGAGGCCTTAAACAAGACCCTATGAAATAGACTACATAATAATGTGGATAAAGATAAAATGTATTGGACTAACATGATTTTTCATGCCTTATGGTATTACCAAACTACAACCTATACTACCACACAGGTGACCCTGTACTCACTGGTATACTGAACATAAGCAGTCCTTCCCATTGATGTTCAATTTCCATTGCTCTGTGTTTCCATATGTTACTATTTATACACATATGAAAAATAATATGAATCACTATATGAATTAGAGTGACTATATGGAAAAATATTACATGCCTTGAATCACTTAGAGGTATATCAAAATCAGATAGCACGATCATTTAAAAATAAGGTTCACCTTTGTTTGTTCCTTTATAGAGAATTGGTATTGGTCCTAAGTAAATCAATGATACTAGGAAATAATCCTCCAAATCATGAGCCAAAGCGGGAGGTACCTTAATCCACACACAAGTTCTACTTTAACAGATCCTATTCCTTGATCTCAATGGATAGAGAGCTCATTGAATCCCCAACCAACGCAAGGTTCCTAAAGAAATATTTTGTGTAATCACACAACAAACATCTCAGCCACAAGATGTTAAAATGTATAGTTTTTCTTAGTCACATGACCTTAAAAGTCATGATATAACGTATATTACACGTGTCATTATATTTCATGGAATCATCATTCTTATTGCATTATAATAAACCACATGGAATATGGTCCTAGTCGTATGACATGAAACTTCAAGACACTATTCGTCCTCACCACATGAAATTAAACATCAATGTTAATGTCTCTCTCATTAAACATTAGGAAACACCCAAAATACCATGATATGATATAATCCTCATGTTCCCTTAAATATGGACCACCATCTTTGGTGTAAGTCCTAATCACATCCCTTTAACCCCTCAACGGGTCAAGATTCCCTCTTGTCTAGACATGAGAAATAGATGATGGGAAACTCCCACGTATAATCCCCAATCACATCATTTTAACCCCGTAGTGGAAGATGGGCCCCATTTATAGGTATAATCCCCAAAATCATCACATCCTCAGTGTATGACATAAAACTATATGGTTTACGTCATTGTTGCATGATGATAAACCACACGATCTTTTCAAGAACTACATGTGGCTTGATTCTCATTACAATGAGATATGTAGTGATGACTAGACCTCATGTATTAGGCCCAACCATACTTATGGAAAATATCAAAGCCCCCTTTTACCCACATAAAAACCTGATTGATGTGGGGAACTATTACCAAGAACTATGTGTGGCTTGATTCTTGCTCCAACATGATATATAGTGACTCATGAGTCCTATCAACTGGTCAAACCATAATACCCATGTTTCACATTGGTTTATATTCGTCCTCACCGCATGAATTTATACAACACGAGACTTCAAGAACTACACATTTCTTGATTCTCATCCTTATGAGATATGTAGAAATTCCTAGATCAAACCTCCTGTCCTAGCCACTATAGAATCTAAATTCCCCTATCCTTCTATTGTGTTTTCTTTGTGATTTGGAAGAATCTTTTACCATTCCATGTTTCTCCCATCAAGCATAGATAATGTGTGATTATGAGCTTTCGTAAGGAAGTTACATACATGAGTAAGTTATATTAATTTTCATCTGGGTAATCATGGTCCTAGATGCAAGACCTTAAAAGGCATGTCAGATTTCCCTATCACATGATAATAAACTACAAGATTTACTTAATAACTATGTGTGTTTTGATTCTCATTCCAATGAGATAAGTAATGATGTCTGGATCTTCAATCATAGAACCATACACAACATAATATAATAAATTACCCCACTCTAATATGTACAAGTTAGATATTCAAAACAGGGTTTAATATGGTGTCTCACCCCATGTGTGAGACCATATGCAACCCCATTTCTTCATACATGAATTCAATCGGTATGGGGAATACTTCTAGAACTACATATGAATTTATTCTTTCTCTAGAAAAACACATAGTGATACCTAGGTTCTATACCTTGGTCTATCCACAATCACATAAAGTCACCTTTATACTTACTATATGATGTTATTCTACATAACTTAAGTCCTTACCGCATGAATTTAAACTACATGGATAATGTCCTAACCACATGACTTTAAACTACATGGTACTATAAGAACTACATGTGCCTTAATTCTCATTACAGTGAGATACATCGTAACACCATGTCCAAGTACCGACCAAGGGTCAAGTAAAAAATAACCCCTCTCTGGTTTAAAAACAATGATCTACATAGGATCTCTTAATTCAGGTTCCCTCATTAGGGTGTCCACCAAGGGAATAGAGAAGTCCCCCTTCTACATATGACCCAGACTTATAAAAGGTACTCTATAATCTATGTCCAATATCAGTCCAAACACTTCCCTTATACTCATACATATCCCTTCCATATGTTATACTCATAATTATGGAAACTTTCATATCCTCATAATCTTTCTCCAGCTTTTAGTGATATAATGTCTAATACCTAAGGACTCATTTTCCTATCTATGCTATAAAATTCCCCAATTTGATTTGACTAAATTATCCCTCAAAAAAGGCTTTTAATCTAAATGATACCTGATGTTATTAATATTTTCATGACTTATTATATTCCCCCTTTACTGATTTTATATGAAATGTGCATAATTTGTGTGAAATATTAATGTTTTAATATTAAGTATAATTTTTGAGCATTTTTAGAAGTAGTCCAATTGAGTCAGTTTAATGTTTTAATAATAACTATCTCTATACTGATCCAAATTGTGTGGTTATTATTTTTTAGGATTCTCCATTCAATATAAAACATTTCATTAGAAGGTACCATGAGCCAATTCTTCCATTTGAAGGGTCATATGGTCCTCACAAACAAGACCAAAGAATCTGTGAAGAAACTGGACTATTCATAAAGATTGATTTACTGGGATCAATACAGAAGTCCAAAAACTCTAAATATCCACTATAATTCTGGGGACACTACATTTCATCCTTCATAAAAATTTCAAGGCCCAAATCCAAGTACAAGGTGCCCAAATAAAGCTTTGAAGCCCAACCCACCATTCTGGCCGAGAATTAAAATCAGTATAGTATGGATGGCATATCTCATGATGTAAGCATCAAATAGAGCTGAGATTTTGCAGTGTGAAATAAGAGAGATCGGTGGCTAACTTTGTTGAAGAAAACATTCGGATTTGAAGGCATCTTCATATTCAAAAACCCTTTCACATTATGGACTTCAAAAAGACTGGATTGAAATGGACAGTTTAACTTTGTTTAATAAACCGGCCATAACTTTTGATCCTTAAGTCCAAATGACTCAAAATTTTGAGAGTAGTCGGCCAACATTATTGTATACAACTTTGAATAAGGAGATATTTGAATATTTGGCTGTATTAATAGGAAAATTGGCGATGAAAGTGGAGGGACAGATTGGGAATAAAAACAGTCCACTCCTTGGGCTATAAATACTCCCCCCTTCTCTCCTTGAGAGGGGTTGGAATTTCAGAAGAGGGTATATCATATTGGCACGAACAAAGCCTTGAAAAAGGATTGAGATGACCTACCATACTCAAGTTTTCACTTGAGAGACCTTTCATCCTCTCTTTGTTTTCACTTAATTTCGTGTTCTTCATTTTTGTAATCTTGTAATTCTCTTTCTTTGTAATTCTGTTTTAATGCAAGTTACTTCTTCAATATCTCTTATTCTCATCCACATTCTGTAGTTTAATATTTATGTTCTTAAAATAGTTTAAATTCAGTTGAATCCCCTTCCCTTCTTTTACTTCCTCATTCAATCGAAAATCCATTTTTAATTATCATCATCGTTCGTGTGTGTGTGTCGACGTACCACTCTTTTCTAATCCCTTTAGTTTTCTTCTATTCTTAATTTATCATCATAATTATTATAAACAAAATATTAAACACCCAAATGGATGAGTAAATATCTCATTAGGGTGAGTTATAATTTAGGTATGTTAAGTGATTGAGAGTATTTGCTCGATGAGTATTCGTTAATTTAACATTGTGTATGTTGGACTTAATTTGTCATAGATTAATGACATATTTTGTTTAGCATGTGGTTTCCATGGATTATTGGAACTAAAAATACACTACCATAAGAATGTACTGATTGAGATTAAAATCCTAATTAAGTTAAGGCTTGGATTAAAGCTTTAACACTTAGGAATTCTAATCGATGTCAACTTGTGAAGTGAGTGTTAATTTAAATGCAATATAAAGCAAAGCTCAAGGATATCACAAGCTTAACTCCCTAATGATGAAATCACCCAAATCTTTATCAATTTGTTGAATCAAACATCATTCATAAATTATTTCATAAGATCTACAAACAAACCCCCCAATCAGAATACAATTAACTAAAAACAAACGACTATTTCAAAGTATCATCGCCGATGATTCGACCCGAGTGCTGCTATACACATTAGCAGAGCACCAGAATTTTGACCGGTCGATAGGAGACAATTGGCTGTGCATTTAAAATGGCGCCATTTCTGGGGATGGTGATTTAAGTAGTCATTAGTTTCTGGTTATTGTCAAGAAAACACAAAAAAAAACAAATTTTTAAAAAAAAATTGAAAAAAAACACAAAGAAAAACCCGTCTTCCTCTTAAAAATCATAAACTGAAAAAAAAACACAAAGGAAAACCCATCTTCCTATTTCTTACAAAATCTATCTGAATGCCCCATATTCTCCCAAACAATCCCTCAGATTTGTTTGACCCTGAAATTGAGAGAACACTTCGCCAACTTAGGAGGAACATAAGAGATAATCAAATAATTCAAGAACCAGTCATTGCCCTACCAATTGAATTCGATATGGCCAATCCTAGGGAACAAACATTGAAAGAACTTGCTGTATCTGATATGAATTAACAACCCCTTGGTATTCAATATCCAAACATAGAGGCTGACTTCGAACTCAAATCGGGTTTGATTCATCTTCTTCCTCATTTCCACGGGCTACCCGGTGAGGATCCACATCTCCACCTTAAAGAGTTCCAAGTAGTGTGCTCTACCATGAAGCCTCAAGGGGTTTCTGAAGAACAAATCAAACTTCGAGCCTTCCCTTTCTCCCTAGATGACTCTGCCAAGTCATGGCTCTACTACCTCCCTCCTGGTTCCATAACTATATGGAATGACATGAAGCGTCTCTTTCTAGAAAAATTCTTTCCTGCTTCTCGTACCGCTTCCATCCGAAAGGAAATAAGTGGTATCCATCAATTCCCAAATTAATCACTCCATGAGTATTGGGAGAGGTTCAAAAAGCTTGTGGAAACCTTCCCACACCATCAAATCCCTGACCAAATCTTGATCCAATACTTCTATGAGGAGTTATTGGCTATGGAGAGAACCCTCATTGATGCCGCAAGTGGCGGTGCTCTTGTTGATAAAACTCCTGCAGTAGCAAGAGATCTCATAAGTAACATGGATGGAAACACACAACAATTCCATACTCAAGCACATGCTCAAGTAAAAAAAGCCCAAGATAATCAATCAATTGAGCCAAACAAAATGACTGAGTGGATGAGTGAACTTACAGGTCTTGTGTGACAACTAGCTATGGCTACCAAATCCCCAAACTCGTCTTCTCCGCAATCAATGTTTCCTGGACCAATAAAAAACTGTGGAATCTGCAACTCTCCATCTCATACAACTGACACTTGTCCACAACTTCAAGAGGATCAATCCGATTCATCTGGACCAATGGAGCTCAATGTGGCATATGCTCAGTGGAACCCCAACCCTCAACAATCAGGTCAGTTTGTTAGAAACTTCAACCAACCTCACTCTAAGCCTTTCTCTTCTACCTTTAACCCAGGCTTGAGGTATGGTAATACCATCTCTCATCCCCCTCAATTTCCTCCTCAAAATCCAAACCAATTTCAATATAGTCAAGGTGGTGGTAACTTCTATCAACCTTATCCTTTTGTTCCTCAACCTCAAAGGAACAATCCTCCTCCTGGATTCCATTATCCTAGTGAGCCTTCCCAATTCCAAAACCAATACAATCGCTTTCCCAAGAACCAAAATCAAGGTAATCCCAATCTGGGACAAGCCTCTTCTTCCAAGAAACCATGGGAAAGTGCAGTGGAAGATCTTGCCTCCTTAAACCGTTCTAGCCTTAAAAACATTGAAACTCAAATAGGTCAACTTGCATCCCACCTGAGCCAGCAACAACAATCAAATTCTTCCCAAATCCCAGCTCAACCATTACCCAACCCCAAGGGTAATGTAAGTGCAATTTCACTTAGATCGGGAAATCAAATTGCTATGCCTCAAGATAAGTCCTCTAGCCCTCCTTTGAATGTTGACCTAGAAAATGAAAAGAAAAAGAAAATTGAAAAGGAATCTAAATCCATTCCTTCACCTCCTTCCATTCCACTTAGGAATCCAATTCCTTTTCCTCAAGCCGTTTCTAAACCAAGTAATTCCTTTGAATCTGATCCTGAAATGCTCGACATGTTTAGACGTGTTGAAGTCAACATTCCCCTCTTAGATTCCATAAAAAAATTCCTAAGTATGCCAATTTTCTTAAGGAATTGTGCACCCACAAGAGGAAACTTAGGACCTTTGAAAATGTTTCCACCCAGCATTCCATACCCATTAAGTGCAAAGATCCAGGGACCTTTACAGTCCCATGCCAAATTGGAAGTTCCAACTTTGATGATGCACTCATAGACCTAGGAGCCTCAATTAATGTCATGACCAAATCCATCTTCTCTAACCTTGGTCTAGGTCCCTTGCACCCAACGAGTGTTGTCATTCAGTTAGCCAATCGAAGCACATCTAGTCCTGAGGGAATAATTGATGATGTTCTTGTCCGAGTCAATGATCTTATCTTCCCTGCTGATTTCTATGTCCTTGACATGGAAGGTGAGACGAACTCTTCTCGATCTCCCCTAATTCTAGGAAGACCATTCCTCATGACTGCGAGATCCAAGATTGATGTCCATTCAGGCATCCTATCCATGGAATTCGGTGACCAATTGGTCAAGTTCAACATTTTCCAAGCCATGCGATACCCATCTGAGGATCACTCTTCATTCTCAATCAATGCTTCTGAGGACACTTCTAAGAGTCAATTGAACCCCATTCCATCATGTTCATCATGTTATGAAGAGATAGGATCTTGTGAAATCTGCACTAGGATTAACCAAGTCAGAAATGGTGAAGTTGATGTGGACCTTTCATTCATAGACTCCATCAATTTAGAGGATCTTGAAAACTCTCTTGAATCCCATCTCAACTCTGATCAAAACTGCTCCACCATGGACTGTATTGAGAAAAATGAATCTGAAACAACTGAAGTCCCATCCTCCATTTCTGAGTTTCCTAACCCAAAAATTAATGATGAGACTGATCTGAAACCTCTTCCTACACACCTGAAATATGCATTCCTCTTCCATGATCACTCATATCCTGTCATTATCTCTGCCACACTTACTGAAACAGAGGAGTCCAAACTTGTTCAGGTGTTAGAGGAAAACAAAAAGGCCTTAGGGTGGACCCTATATGACATACCAGGAATCAACCCTGCCCTTTGCATGCATCACATCCATCTTGAGGAATCATCCAAAACAATTAGACAACCACAAAGAAGACTCAATCCTCTCATCCTTGAGGTAGTTAGGGAAGAGATCACCAAGCTTCTTCAAGCTGGTATTATCTACCCAATTTCTGATAGTGAATGGGTTAGTCCAATTCAAGTTGTACCTAAGAAGGGTGGGATAACTGTTGTCACAAATGAACATGGGGAGGTAGTCACAACTCGAGTGAAGAACAAATGGCGTGTATTCATCGATTATCGAAAATTGAATGCTGAAACACGAATAGATCACTACCCTCTTCCATTCCTTGATCAAATGCTAGAAATATTAGTCGGAAAGTCACACTATTGCTTCCTTGATGGATACACCGGCTACTTCCAAATCCCAATCGCACCTCAGGACCAAGAAAAGACTACTTTCACATGCCCCTTTGGAACATATGCATATAGAAGAATGCCTTTTGGCCTTTGTAATGCTCCTGCAACATTACAGAGGTGTATGATGAGTATCTTTTCAGAATTCATTGAACACTGCATGGAAGTCTTCATGGATGACTTCACCATTTATGGTGAGTCATTTGAATCTTGTTTGAATTCACTCTCTCTTGTCCTCCAAAAGTGTGTCAAGTGAAACCTTGTGTTAAATTTTGAAAAATGTCACTTCATGGTTTCAAATGGGATTGTTCTAGGGCATATAGTTTCAAAAGATGGTATTGAAGTCGATCCTGCCAAAATTAAAGTGATCCAATCACTTCCTCCACCCACTTCTATTCGAGACATCCGTTCATTCCTCGGTCATGCCGGTTTCTATCGGAGATTCATCCATAACTTTAGTAGGATTTCCCTCACACTCACTCGGTTGCTCCAAAATGATGTCACCTTTCATTTTTATGAGGTTTGCAAGAGAGCCTTCATTGAACTCAAAACTGATCTTACATCTGCCCCGATAATCCAACCCCCAGATTGGTCCTTACCCTTTGAATTGATGTGTGATGCTTCTGATAGAGCTGTTGGGGCTGTTCTTGGTCAAAGAAGAGAAAAAATTCCTCATGTCATCTATTATGCCTCAAAAACATTGGATGAAACTCAATCTCACTACACTGTGACTGAAAAGGAACTTTTAGCTGTGGTTTATGCCTTAGATAAATTTCGGCCCTATCTCTTAGGTGCCAAAATCATCATCTTCACAGACCATTCTGCTATTAAGTTCTTACTCAAGAAAAGTGATTCCAAACCAAGGCTAATAAGATGGATTCTAATGCTCCAAGAGTTTGACCTTGAAATCAAAGATAGACCTGGAAAAGAAAACCTTGTGGCTGATCACTTGAGTAGAATTCCTAATTCTCCTCATTCTAAAATCATTGATCCTGAATTTCCAATTGAGCACCTTTCATCTCTCACTCCAAAACTACCATGGTATTCCCCAATTGTAAATTACTTGGTTTCTGGTGTTTTTCCTGAAATTTTTTCAAAAGAACAAAAAATGAAGTTGAAAAGTGATTCAAAATACTATTTTTGGGAAGAAAATAAACTTTGGAAAACTGGGGAAGACATGGTAATTAGGAGATGTGTTGATGAAGATGAATATTCTTCCATCTTAGAATTCTGTCACTCACTTCCTGGAGGTGGCCACTTTGGACCACAAAGGACCTCCCGAAAGGTCCTAGACTCTGGATTCTTCTAGCCTTCACTCTTCAAGGACTCACATGAGTTTTGTCAATCATGTCCCACTTGCCAAAAGTTTGGCACAATTTCAAAGAGAAATGAAATGCCCTAAAAGCCTTTAATTTTTTGTGAAATCTTCTATGTTTGGGGCATCGATTTCATGGGACCATTTCCCCCTTCTAATGGATTATCATACATTCTTCTTACGATCGATTATGTTTCAAGGTGGGTTGAGACCAAACCCACTAGGAAGGATGATTCTCATACTGTTAGTGAGTTCCGAAAGACCCACATCTTCCAACGATTTGGCACACCACATTCCTTGATCAGTGACTTAGGAACCCATTTTTGTAATAGAACCATGGAAGCTCTTCTGAAAAAGAATGGGGTTGTTCATAAAACTTCAACTGCATATCACCCCCAAACAAATGGTATGGCTGAACTCTCTAATAGAGAAGTGAAAAGGGTACTTGAGAGAATTGTTAAGCCCACCAGAAAAGACTGGTCTGAGAGACTTGGTGAAGCCCTTTGGGCTTATCAAACTACCTATAAAACACCCCTTGGGATGTCTCCTTTTCGGCTTGTTTTTGGTAAATCATGTCACTTACCAGTTGACATACAACATAAGTCATTTTGGGTAGTGAAAACATGTAATTTTGATCTTGAAAAATCTAGTGAAGAAAGATTGTTGCAATTGGATGAACTGGAGGAGCTTCTACTTGAATCCTATGAGAATTCCAATATGTACAAAGAGAAGGCTAAGGTACTCCCTGACAAACACATCCTGAGAAAGGTATTTCATGAAGGTGAAAAGGTAATTCTCTTCAATTCTAGATTCCGACTTCACCCAGGTAAGCTTAATTCTCATTGGGGAGGTCCTTTTGTTATTACTAACGTTTACCCATTTGGTGCAGTGAAAGTCCAAGACCCTTCTTCCAAAAGGACATTCACGGTTAATGGACATCGGTTAAAGCATCATCATGAGAGGATGCACAATCCTAGATCAACATCGACTTCCACTGGCTCCCCAACCACTCTAGCCGACCTACCACTAGATGGAGAAGGCAACCCGCCAAATCCAAACCAGGGGGCACCTCTTTCCCTTTAACTCTCTCTATCTCTTCCTCTCTCTACCTCTTTCTTCTTCTTACTCTCTCTTTCATTTTTTACCACTTTCTTTATCAAACCCTTTTTTTCTTTATTTTGTGGGTGTGTATTTTAAAAAAAACCTTAAAAACAAAAAAAAAACCAAAAAACACAATCACTTAAAAAAATACAAAAAAAAGAGAGTCATTCTTACTCACCATTGAGTTTTGAAATTTTGTCCAACCATTTTGGGGATTTAATAGAAATGTTTTCATCTCAAAAATTTAGTATTTTCATTATGACTTTGGATAAAGAATTTTGTGTCAAAACCAACACATTTTGAATGCTCAATTTTTGATTTGGAAAATGATTTTCCCCAACCGTGAGAACAAACATTTTCTTTCATGCCAAGGCCACCTATGGCCATCTTTTCAAAATGTGTGTTTTCACCCCCATTTGTGAGTCTTGAGTTTGTGGACCTTCGAGCTGAATTTCCTAACTTAGTGTGCATTAATATGATCGAGGCATTTTCTGAACCACATGAGAATCACAATAGCCAAATAGCCTCCCATTTACCTTACATTAATACTCCTTTTGAAACCCCTTCAAGCCTATGAAAACCTTTTCTTTGATAGCCACATTACAAGCCCGATACCTTATCCCACCCAATATCTACATGGATTTTCATTGCATATGTTTTTGAAATTTAAGTGTGGGGGGGATGGATTTCATTTTTGGGTATCATTTCCTTACTTTCTGGTGTGTTATCATATGCTTGAGGGCAAGCATCCATTTTTGTGTTGGGGGGAGGTTTTCATTCAGTGGGATTTGGGAATGTATTGTACAAATGATATTGAAAAGTGTTCAAAAAAAATTCAAAAAAAATTCAAGAAAAAAAATTCAAAAAAAAAAATGAATATAAGAATGGGTTGTGTCTTGGATGGGTCAAAAATCGCTCTTTCTCAACCTTTGATCTTGTTATAACTGTTACAATTAGTGTCGTTAGGTGATCAAACATGGGTTGGGATATGAGTGTGAGATCTTTTTTAAGGTCAACTTTCGAAAAAACAAAGAAAAAAAAGAAAAAAAAAGAACACTTGCATTATATTATTATATCATTGGGAGAAGTTTTGTGTCTTGTAAATATTCCATCATCTCATTACCTTCATATTTTCTTCCTCTATTGTGTCTTTCTTCACACAATCATTCCCTTGTAAATATGTGTTTTCATTTCCTTCCATGTTTTATTTCAAAAAAAAATGTGCATTGCTTTTTCTATGTTGGTATTTAAACCCCCTTATTCTCTCTCTTGGACATTATATTCCTACCGTCCCATAGCCACAGAAAAACCCCTTAAAAAGACCTCTTGATTTTTGTGCACTTTGGATAGGGATTGTAAGCTGAGAGCTCTTTTCAAACTCTAAGATTTTCACTTTTGGTTGGTGAAAGAGTGAACCTCCACAAATGAATTTTATCATCTTGAGAGGTGTGAGTTTTGAGTTTCCAAATTTTCCATTTCTAAATTTGAGCATGAAAAAAAATGAGTTAGTTTTTTAACATTGTTTCTGTAACAACTTGTGGTGTATTTCAAAATGGATGAGTAAAATAGTCTAAACCTTCCCTGATTGGAGAAAACAAAATTTTAATATCTGTTGGTGAGTAAAAATGATTTTGTCATGTTTTTATATTTGTTTCACATGAGGACATGCACAAAACTAAGTGTGGGGTAGTTGATGTTATTAATATTTTCATGACTTATTATATTCCCCCTTTACTGATTTTATATTAAATGTGCATAATTTGTGTGAAATATTAATGTTTTAATATTAAGTATAATTTTTGAGCATTTTTAGAAGTATTCCAATTGAGTCAGTTTAATGTTTTAATAATAACTATCACTATAATGATCCAAATTGTGTGGTTATTGTTTTTTATGATTCTAAATTCAATATACAGCATTTCCTTAGAAGGTACCATGAGCCAATTCTACCATTTGAAGGGTCATATGGTCCTCACAAACAAGACCAAAGAATCTGTGAAGAAACAGGACTATTCATGAAGATTGATTTACTGGGCTCAATCCAAAAATCCAAAAACCTTAACTCTCCACCATAATTCGGGGGACAATACATGTCATCTTGTATAAAACTTTCAAGGCCCAAATCTAAGTACAAGGGGCCCAAATAAAGCTTTGAATCCCAGCCCACCATTCTGGAAGAGAATTAAAATCAGTATAGTATGCATGACATATCTCATGATGTAAGAATCAAATAGAGCTGAGATTTTGCAGTGTGAAATATGAGATATAGACGGTTGACTTTGTTGAAGAAACCATTCGGATGTGAAGGCATCTTCATATTCAAAAACCCTTTCACATTATGGACTTCAAAAAGATTGGATTGAAATGGACAGTTTAACTTTGTTTAGTAAAACGACCATAACGTTTGATCCTTACATCCAAATGACTCCAAATTTTGAGAGTAGTCGGAAAAAATTATTTTATACAACTTTTAGTAAGGATATATTTGAAGATTCTACTGTCTGAATAGGAAAATTGGCGATGCAAGTGGAGGGACAGATTGGGAATGCAAACAGTCCACTTCTTGGGCTATAAATACTCTCCCCTTCTCTCCTCGAGAGGGGTTGGCATTTCAGAAGAGGGGATATCATATTGGCACGACCAAAGCCTTGCCAAAGGATTGGGAGGACCTTCCATACTCACTTTTTCACTTGAGAGACCTTTCATCCTCTCTTTGTTTTCACTTAATTTCGTGTTCTTCATTTTGGTAATCTTGTAATTCTCTTTCTTTGTAATTCTGTTTTAATGCAAGTTATTTCTTCAATATCTCTTATTCTCATCCACCTTCTGTAGTTTAATATTTATGTTCTTAAAATAGTTTAAATTCAGTTGAGTCCCCTTCCCTTCTTTTACTTCCTCATTCAATCGAAAATCCGTTTTTAATTATCATCATCGTTCGTGTGTGTGTGTCGACGTACCACTCTTTTATAATCCCTTTCGTTTTCTTCTATTCTTAATTTATCATCATAATTATTATAACCAGAATATTAAACACCCAAATGGCTGAGTAAATATCTCATTGGGGTGAGTTATAATTTAGGGATGTTAAGTGATTGAGAGTATTTGCTCGATGAGTATTCGTTAATTTTACATTGTGTATGTTGGACTTAATTTGTCATGGATTAATGACATATTTTGTTTAGAATGTGGTTTCCATGGATTATTGGAACTACAAATACACTACCATAAATATGTACTGATTGAGATTAAAATCCTAATTAAGTTAAGGCTTGGATTAAAGCTTTAACACTTAGGAATTCTAATCGATGTCAACTTGTGAAGTGGGTGTTAATTTAAATGCAATATAAAGAAAAGATAAAGGATATCACAAGCTTAACTTCCTAATGATGAAATCACCCCAATCTTTATCAATTTGTTGAATCAAACATCATCCATAAATTATTTCATAAGCTCTGCAAACAAACCCCCCAATCAGAATACTATTAACTAAAAACAAACGACTATTTCAAAGTATCATCACCGAGGATTCGACCCGAGTGCTGCTATACACATTAGCAGAGCACCGGAACTTTGACCGGTCGATAGGCGACAATTGGCCGTGCATTTAAATACCACTACTTGATTATGTTGTAACACGCCCAATTGTATTTTCATAATGTATCCCATAAAATGAGGTTTTAAACCAGTGTTAACTTCACCCTCAAGATAATCCTCTTTTGTCGTTGTAAGATTTGACGACATTATATTAAATCCTGTAATCCAAATTCATTATATGGAAATCCCTAACCTATTTTTTAGATATCCTTTATCTCGATCTAATAACCCCCAAGACCATGGTTTAAAATTTCCTCACTCATGTCCAAAGTATGTTGGAATGACCTTGGTCCAATAGGCCACCTATCACCTATCATTTCCATAATTCTATGGTCATAGTCATATGACCCAAAACTACAAGAACCATGTTTCCATCATTTGGGTTATACCTCCATAGGAAACCTTTTCCCCCAATTCTCGAGAAATTTTAACCTGAAATAATCTTCCCATACTCAGGTATATTACTTACACAAAACCATACTCTATTTTTTGGGAAATACAAATCTCTATGAGCTTCCTTCATCCATAAATAATAGAATGTAGAAATTATTGAGAAATCCTTTCCCTAACTATGTTTTCATACACACCAGTTGTCTTTTTATAAGTCACCCACAAAAATGTTAGGTCTTTTCGTTCAAATGATTCCACTATTGGACTATATTGTAACACGTTCCAATTATATTTTTATAAAAATTCGAAAAATCAGGGTTTTCAACCAGTGGTAACTTCATCATAAAGAGAGAACTCTTCTATTGACTTAAGACCTTTCCCCATACAACTCTTTATATCTAGAGATCCCATGTATTATAGCTTATAACATTCAACCACTCATACCTGAATGTGATGGCACATTCTCAGAAAAATTACCAAGAAAGGGTAAAACCATTAAACTTTTGGTTAATTCTAAAGAACTTAAATTATATCCCCATAATGTCATTTCTCTATAACTTTAAACTGAATAGAATAGTGTTCTTGTAGTAAAAATTTAAACTACGTAGCATAATGTTCTATTCACAAGAAATTAAACCATATAACAACATACTTACAGTAAGATGTTAAACTAAATGGGAAATGTCTTGGTTTCATGACATTAAATAACATGATGTTTCAATCTTTGTTATGAATGGGGCTTCCCCTCCCTATCATCGATCATTTAAAAAAATAAACCCTCATTCATTAAAGAAAAATTCATGTAGGAGAACTTATCCATTCAAGGCCAATGCTAATACAAATACTCTCTTCATTCTCAAATATCTTCCCTTGAAGAAACCACCCATTATGGGCTTGAGAAATCTAAATCTCCATAAAATAATTTTGGCCATGAACAATAGAATATCAAAATTATTGAGAACTCCCTATCCTAAATAATATGTAACATTCCCTAGTTGGATTTCCATAAAGTATCCCACAAAATAGTTTTTTTAAACAGTGGTAACTTTATCCATAGGAGAGACCTCCTCTATTTCTGAATGTCTTGTTTTTGATTTCAGAACCACAAAATAATGGGTCAAAATTCCCTATCGGGTATCTGAACATTTTTATAACATTCTTGGAAAACAATTCTTGTTTGGATCATCATTTAAAAACTTACATTCAAATATCTTTGACCTAAAAAAAATAACCTTTCTAGTCTAGTTTACACAAATTTAAACTATAAAAAAACACATATTACTCACCATACTGAAAACCCACAATGGAAACTCTAGATAAAAGTCGATAATCATTTCTATATATTTGTATTCTCAAGTAGGTAAAAACAATTCACAAAACTTGTTAGGATGAAAACACATGAAGGGAGGCCTAAGAAAAATACAAGTCTCACCCACTAAATCATCTTCATATTGTACTTAGGAAAAAATTAGGGTGATGAAATAAAAAGACACAAAGTTTTTAAGGTTGTTAATATAACATTTATAATAGTAAAACTATTCTCTTTAGGCCCTATGGCTTAGAAAAAAATGAGAGTACTCTCAAATCCTTGTTATTTTAATTATCAATCAATGAAATTCAATCAAATGAGACATTTTTAAGTGTTGTATTACAATTATAGTATGGATCAAAATTAAAGAACAAGTGATTGGGAAAAAAATATTTTCCATTTATGTTTTAAAGTGTTGGGGAACTTCCACATGCTGAAGCATATCTACCAAAATTTATAGTTTTTCCTCAATATAGTATTTGAGAAGTTGAACTATACCTCAATCAGTTTCTACAGCAAGCTGAAACTTAGCTGATTGTGTATCAAAAGCATCCTCATATTTATGGAGTTTCTCCTACTCTACACTAATGAAGTCTCTTATTTATTCCAAAGACTGAAAATGATTGGTAGAGTTGGAATACCTATTAATTTACTAACTTATTCAAGGCGCATCATTTGGAAATATTTCTCATCGAGATAGTATTAATACGGATCCACTTTCTTGGAGTGGCTAGCCTCAGCTTGTATTATGATGGATTTGAGTTCCTTAAACTGACCCATGATTTGTTCCTTGTTTTTCTATGATATTCACTCCAATTAACTTTTCTAGATGAGTGAATTCACCATATCATGGATATCATGGTAATTAAATCCTCCATATCCCATCATGGAAAGCTTGAATAGAAGTTTGCAAAGTCATTATGGAATGACTTTTAGAGGAATCCGCCCGATTATATTCTAGATATCTAGCCATACCAAAAGGCGTGTTGTTCTAAGAGCCCCCTGTATCTCTTGATTAGACTCAAAGCCACTCTCACAGGGAGAGATATAGTATAATATTAATGCACTCAATGAACCACCATGTTTTTATCCCTTCCAAAGTATCTTTAGTATCACCTACTGATGTTGGTGGAACTGGAATGAAATCCTCCAGCTCAAGCCCAATAACCAAAGATGATGAAACTGAATAGTAGGTGACACTTCTCATCCGCATCAAGATTTCAAAAAATAGAGAGTGTAATGATGTGAAAGAAATAGTTTATAACAAACACCAATTTTTTTCTCGGCTATTAAAATCGATGTTTTTATAGTTCCCCCATCCTCAACTCTTAGAGAAAGAATCCCCCAATGAGGAAAATCCTCCTGAGTTTGCTCAACAACTAGGATCAAAGGATCTTGAGAATATCCCACATTGGGACTCTCTTACATCACTACTTTAGTAACAGATTTAGTGTGAACTTAGATTCCTTTTTTGTTATGTGCTTTGAAAATTTCTCTATAGAAAAAGCTACACAATTTGATCTTTTATGTAAAGAATCAGGTTAATGATTATCAACTGTTCATTGAAAATTAAATAATGAAAAAACTCACATCCATCCAATTCTCTACGAAAATCCTCTATCTCCTTGAAATAACCTAAGATATAAATGTTTGGAATAATTAGATCTATAATTTAATGATACATGGTGACAAATCTCATAGTATCCTTACTAGTAGGGGGTATCTAAGATGCATTACTCATGACATGAATTAGCTCCTCTAGCGATCCCCTTTGTTGTCTTCTCAGCTGGAATGACATCGTCAATCCCTATGGAGTTAGGTTTAACATCAATACCTTTATCAGACAATCCAATATCCTTTTCATCCTCTTACAAAGTGAAAATGAGACCAATTTTGACTTCTTCAAGGTCCTTTGGTGTAGGAAGAAAATACGAAATATCATGAAGATATGAATAATAGAAAAAGAAAATGACACATTAGAGAGTACATCTGACATTACCATGGACCTCTACCCTCTCTACATAAATTGGGGAATACTTGGCTGCATCTATTGATGCTTCATCCATCAAAATTATGGATTCATCATCATAGGTTTCTATCTCCTCTAGGATGTCTTGGATTCTTAAAGGGTCAGTGCCAGACCCATTGAGGGAGGAAAATGATGCAGATTCTGAAAAAGACAAGTATAATTAGAAATAGTATTTCAAACAAGTCCTAATATCAAATGACACCATAAAGGCTTACTATAGTGCATACACTATGGAAACTTCATCGTCCTCTTTTTCTTTCTATCTCAAGGTGGAGAAGGGTCCATATAAGTCCATTTGGAAATAATCACGTTAAGTGACAATTTAGTAATTCATGCCACCATATCCCCTATCATGGTACTTTGACCTAGGGATAGTTCCAAGGATTCAAGGGCCTCATATTATTCCTAGATGGGGTTCCCTTATACCCATACATTGGAGACCCAAGAACCTATGTTTCTACTCTTTCTTTTCATCCTTCTTTATCTTCACATAGGAGTTTCCAAGTAAATCCTCTATAGATTAATAACCGCAGATGAAAGATCAGAAAAGAAAAGGGATAAAAGAGAAGTACATTAGCAAGGTCAAGGTAGTCATCCCATTCCTCCTCAATATGACTGGTTACACCTCAATATATCCTCAGTCCATCATGTTAGAAACTCGCTTCGTGATCGGGATATGATCATTTGTTGCATATATCGAAGACTCCATATTTTTAATTTCCCTCCCCACCTTGGAAAAATAAATGTCGAGGTGGAGATCAGAAGGTAATATGATATCTCCCATCTCTAGAATGCACATTTTGTCCTGTAGAAACATTGATACATACCTGATATCATGAGTTATTCCCTTCCAAGCTGGGATTTCTAATGGTCACAGACAATTTGGCTCTAATGTGGCTGGATTAAAGGAAGATCCAACACCTTTAAACTTGGAATCCTCCTTAGGCCTTTTTTCTATCACAAAATAATGGGTGGGATAAACACGAGTCTCCTCTCTACAGTGATGACTTGACCACCTTTTTTCATGAGGTGTGGTTTTCTCAACTCTAGCCTACTTAGTTTCCATTTCCCAAGATCACCTCAAACGCTCTAAAGCTTCAACATCATCACCATTAGTTAGAGCCTCTATAACATTAATTAAATGACTAGAAGCTGTCATTTACATTTCTTAGTAGACAAATTTAATCAATATCCCTTGAGGGAAGGAAGAGATCTACGTTTTGGCATACTCGGTCTCTACGCTTATTGATGCATCTGACAGAGGCAGTGTAATAGGAATATTTCACTCCTCCATGGACATCATGTTCCAAAACTGTCAAGATACCATCATATGTTTCTTAATCCTAACATTTATAGGAGGAAA
The DNA here is from genome assembly GCA_963277665.1 of Viscum album. Classification (NCBI taxonomy): domain Eukaryota; kingdom Viridiplantae; phylum Streptophyta; class Magnoliopsida; order Santalales; family Viscaceae; genus Viscum; species Viscum album. Next base: position 1,805,227,334 of record OY728148.1, on the reverse strand, counting down.
TAAACTTGAATTTTTCGGAACTTTAATAGGTGATTAAATTGATATATAGAATAGGCCTCGTAGATGACCTCACTTTCAATATGATCTTATAGTATTCTATCTCTAAATGCTATCATGTATGATATAAATTCGTAATTCTTTGACTTTTCTTCATCAATAAATGTCTCTATTTTTTGATTTACAAAAGGTTATAAGTTTAATTCTCTAAACATGTTCAGTATCCTCATCACATCATCGTACATCAGGATCAGAGGTTGGATTCTATAAACAGCCAAAACATGTGGGAAAAATCAGCAGTCATGGACTTTAACTAGGCTCAACACCTTATATGAACTCAAATGTACTTCTATACACCCCCAAGAAACTTGAAATGACTCTGAAATTCTAAATATATCCTTCCAATTGTACATATACAACAAGAACCAATAGATTCACTCCAAGATAGGGGAAACCAACCTCATGTACCTCCCCTATACTAGTTTGGTCGTGACAGAAAAAATCCTTGACCTCACACCTCCATTGGATTCACAGTCTGAAAGAAAATAAATGATTAGACACATTGTGAGGAAGAAATCCATGCGAGTCTTTATAATAACTTCATGATTATCCTTATAACCCCAATGGTTGTACTAAACCTTATCTAGTGTAGGGAATAATGTGCCCAGAGAACCTCGATTCTCTATGTTATGTCATTCAGTAGGGTTCATATAAGTTGGACCCTCTCCTAATGTTTCTAGAAATTCCTTTATCCACATTCCATGATGGATTTTACCCTTTGTTAGAGGATATTTGTTCTAGAATTTCTTCACCACATTAAAAAGATCAGGGGCCATGGGAAATGTTATTTTAGTATCATCCCATGTTGTATTTAGTGAGACGAACTCTTCATAATTACCCTTAATAATGGCAGCTCTTGAAATTTTATAGATATCCCATAGGATAATATCAACCTTTCTATGAATCATATGGAAAGTATTTTTCTACAGACTCCATCATCTCAACAACTTGGGAATGATCTCTAATTTCTTGTAAACATGTGTTTTCCCTACACAAACAACCCCATAGATATGGATATCTTGTAACTCCTTTTTGATTTTTTCAAAAGTTTGATGCACCTAGTATTACCATATCCAGTCAATCCTAAATCCCCCTCTATAATGGAAATCCCAGTCCTCCTCCCAACCTTGCGTCTAATACATTCAATAATCACAAAAAGTTGAGTCATAACAATTAGGTTTCTATTCCAAGATAAGTGGATTCATATCTATATTTTAGCTATTGTGATGCATGAAATATCCAATGGGAACCATTCCTTACTTAATGAAAACACCCATGGAGGAAATATTTGTGGAAGGACAGTTGGTGTGCTTCACAAACCATAACTTCAGAAATTAATTTCGAACCCCAGTGATAAAGGTGTCCCACAAAAGTCTATTATAATACAAGGGAAACTAATCTCATCATTGGTACTGATGTTGATATGGTTCCAAATACTTCACTAGATCTGGAAAAATAGGCTTGACCATGTCATAGTATTCTGGACCAATAACTTTGCTCATATTAGAAGAACATTCACCGGCTTATTCGGTATAATTCATATGGGAAACCATTGAGAACCTATAAGAAGAAGAAAAGTTCTCCAAATAAGTTAAAATATAAACTTATAAAAGTTATTTTTTTTTATTAGAAGAATTCAAAATTTTGAAAATGGAAAGGAGTTGCGCCGGAACTTTGACCATGTGTTATGCGAAGGCCCACCAATTAGGTTATTTGAAAAGGCTCATTGACAAGGTTTTACCAAAAAAACACATTTTCTCAAGTGGTTATACCATATCAAATTGTTCATGATACCTTCAAAAAAAGATAAGTGAAACAATCTTGGGCGGATAACCTGTGCGATGTGAGTAAAAACCACCAACACCAAATGTGTGAAATCATAAAAGGGGCCATCAATATTTATAGACACTACTGGAATGTGCACCAGATCTACACCATGAGAATTCACCATAAACCTATGCACCTGACCCGTACTACCAACATACATGGGTACACTACATGACATTCATGTTCCAAATTCATAATCTTTTCCCCATTTTACCTCAGGACTAGACCCCCTTCTTTCAATTAGATCCAATCCCAAGGATGGGATTTTATTGAAATTAATTTTTCCAAAGAGTATTAAAAGATTATGAAAATCCACTTAAACATGGTAAAGAAGTGAAGAGCTCCAAGAAAAATAAAAGGCACTTACCCAAGATAATCTACATGAACCCCTATGCATAGAAGTACCATGCATCCCTGATTGCACGACTTTTAAAGGATGAACACCCCTATGCAAGTGACATGTTCTAGGAACTTACGTCATGGTCCTACATGAGGTACCTTATTCAACTAGGGTCCCTTAATTTCATATAAATAGGACCTCATGGACCTTTATTATGAAAACTAGAAAATTGGAGGAATCACTAAAGCTCTGTTCATGCGTCCCCTTCACCCAGGTCCTCTAAAACCTCTCAGATAGCTCTCTAAAGCCTAAGATAAGAGATACTAAAGTTGGGTAAGTGAGATAAAAGTCCATTCAAGGTCTAAAATAGAATGAACAAACATAATTAACCTTCCTCACCAATTGGAAAACTAGATATGAGATGCCCCTTCCCTAACCAAGGACCTATAATAGACTCATCCAAGGACACCTAAGGAGACCCATGATTCCTATTATAAATCCTCACCCAAGCATTGTTACCGAGGTGTTCCATTTACCAAGTCATATCCATATATCATAGGCCAATACCCACCACACGATGAACCTCCAGTTCCTCCCAGGCCTTACAAGAGACACCATTTCTCTCTAATCTAGGACCTTTGTGAGCCCCCTTTTATTCCTCTTTGAATCCACCAATATAAGGAATCCTCTTCCTTTGTATCCATCATCCAATATGGACCAAATTGAAACCTACACCTAAGTTGCAGGATTTTAAAAACCATTTAAAGAGGCACACTAGTGTGTATCCCATTTAAATATTCAGTCCTATAGTCAAAGGTTTCTCACACTTCTCCTACATAATGGTTAGGGTCCTTGGGGTGCATGTGAGTATGAATTCCCATGGCCACGAGGACCCCAAACATGGGGATGCTATTATGGATTTCCTAATCTTGGGTACTAGGGTTAGGACCATGTCCTTACCAAGTTTTCTTGAAGACCCATAACCTTATGATATAGGTGAGTATATTGAATATTATTATTTCCTTTCCCTTTGATAGGGAATTAGATCCTTTTATCCTACTTTGAAACCAATTTTTGGGCATCCCTTGTGGATTAATCCCCCATGATTTTTTGTTGTATGTTTCAATATTGCTTCTATTTTCCACATGGGTTGTGTCTAGATTGCTAGTCCTACGTGACTATCTAGTACATGAAATGTGAGATGGAATAGGTGAATCCAATCCCCTTATTCTTCTCATTTACCCTCATCCTCTTCCACCTGTAAAAGAGGGATCATGTGGTTTTCCAAATATTACTCTTCCTCTTGTTTCTAACATTCAAGTATGACTGATCATGACTCATGGGGGATTAAAAGATAGCCATGATCGCAACATCCACATGATTAGATGCATGTTTTAGTAGAGGATATTCCTCATGATATCTCACCTTCCTTCAAAGTGCCTCCATAGGCACAAGTCCTCAAGGCCATGCATCCAACCTTAGGGAAAAGAGAATTGATTGATTCCACAGATAAATCACTTCATCTTGTTTCTCACACTGAGTATGAATCACATGGTCTTATAGGTTGGTAGTGATTATAGAATCCATAAAATTTCTAATCTTAATAAAAACTTAGTGTGTAATACCTAAATGATTGAACTATGAGAATGTAGATTCCTGCTACAATTTGGATTCGTTGGATTCCCACCAAATACCTAAGCTCATTAGAACACCTACATTTTATAAGCCCCAACATATCACCAGGGAATAATCCTTAGGTGTAAGACCCAAATAAATCCTCTCAAAGGGATATACTTCCATATGAGAAAAACCTTTAGAGTTCCACCATAGGTGTGGGTCCTCACAATTGAACTACGTGGGAATTCATTCCCATCGAAATGGGTTATGTAGGAATCCTCCCTGTGGACCAAACCCAACACCACCAAATCAACTATATTCTCTCTCGTCCACATTACTAGTAGAATATTATTCATCATGGGAATCCATATCCTTTCTAGTTTCCCTAGGTGGATTTGGAATAATTACCACACCAAAATTTTATTAGCTACCTTCCTCCTAGACATCCTTGCAATATGATTCCAAACTGTATAGCTTAGTACTCATCACATGACCTTAAAAGGTATGATGTTCCCCATTAAGTGGCACTGAAATATGTGGGTTCTTATTCCTTTCTCAAGGATATAAAATAATACCATTCATGGGTTCAATCCCAAAATAAAAAACTCCCATATACCTAGATGACGATACACTCCAAAGTGCTCCACTATGTCGCTAAAAAATAGCATCATCATAATATTGACCAAAGAATATCTTATCCACACATAAGAGGATACTATTGATATATACATTGATTAATAACCTTGGATACATACAGATTATTATAAGTTCCATAAATTCTAATAAATGATTTATAATTCAAGGATGATCCACATAATACTTGGGAATTAACAAAGGATTCAATAACATATCATAAATCTATAAGAGAGTTAAAGGGTTGGAAAAAATTCCCCCAAAAAGTATGTGATGAGCCTGACCACCCATCCTCTCAACCAATGTGAGTTATTAAGTATCATTTACTAAACCTCCCAATGAGTTATTGGAATTAAAAATAATTTAACTAAGTCAACACAAAAGTAAATCCTTTGGGTTTTTCCGTTTCCACCAACAAAACCCCTAGAAAACCATTCAAAAACAGTGAATCGTAAGTGAATGATTTTACAAAACTCAACCCCAGTAATCAACCACTGGGAGAAGATATTTACATAAAAAATAACACAAAAACTCAAAATTTAATGCAATCAACCTTATATATTTATTTAATGGATCCATAATATGATCTTGATGCAGATATTGAGTTTTTTGTCATTATAACTCAAAAGATGCATTTCTACTATAAAAATCAATACATGACTATTCTGAACCATGTATATGTTATCCTGATCTTTCATATAAATTGTATATCCATTAATTTAATACCCATAACATGTTACAAATTCATACTTAGACTTCCCGCTAACCATCTAAAGGTTTCTAATGCATCCGATCTACCATGCATGGTCTCTTTAAACCATGGAAAAAAAGTTTTATCATTCTCATTCAAAATCCACATATATTTCTTCATTACATAACATTGTTTTAACACATTAATATGAAATGTTATATATGTATGAGAATCATCAATGTTATTAAAGATTTATAAATGTATCAAATTTATCAATTCACTAGTCAATGAATTTATTTTAAATACAAAAATCCCCTTTCCCTCATAACTGATTTGTTTATGGTGATATGTAGGAAAACTGATGTGATTCATTGTGGATAATTAAATATTAAAAAATTATGTGAACTCTTTAGAAATATAATTCTTAGCAATGGAGGCTTGAGGTCCATATGAATTATTAAAATATCCTTTCAATATCTTTATATACGTTTCAAAAGGATACATCCAACGTAGATGGGAAATATTCTATGTAATGAAATAGGTAGTATTTATTGTATCATGACGTGATAATCATGAGATTTAATACCTATCAACTTCAAATATTTTAGTGACAAATTTTTTTACATTTTAAGAATAAATTGGGGAACTTTGATACCATGAAGAAAATAAGAAAAGTTAAATTTCTCCCTCTTGGATAATTTATGACAAGTCATAGGAAAGTATGTTCATCTTCGATTAAGAGTGGGGACTAACTCCAATCACATTCCCATTGAGATTAAGTCCAATCTTGAATTTAACCCATCTTTAGTATTTCTATTAATATATAATAATATTCCAAGAAATATATCATGGGTATTATTACCCACATGCATGAAATAAATGTTATATTTAACCACATAATATCTCATTTATAGAAGTTCATAAAATATTGATCATTTATTCCAAATACTTCCATAATTATCTGATTTTTTGCATATTTAAAAATGTAACATCAATATTTATCACCCTCTCAAAATACCAATCGGTGGGAAAAGGATTTGGAGAAATAATTTTTTTTGTAATCTATTGAATTGATTTTTTAATCTTTGATAAGAGTGATGCATAGACAAAAACCATTGATTACCCATGTATAAAATTTTTCTACCATATTGAATTTGGAAATATGAAGTGTATTTTCCACAAATTTCACATGGTTTATGTCCCGTAAAAATGCTATCCAATTTTTTTCCATATGTTAGGAATTAATTTATAATGAACATAATAATTTCATGAAGTTTAAAATGTTCCATTTTATAAGAATCACACAATTATAATACCTTACTCCCACAAATGTTTCAAATCATCAATTTCATTTCCAAGTTGTTTTGGTCAAGAAATCATTAAACTCAACATGACATATTTATGATTCATACAAAATTTGGGAGGTAAGTTTTATATTACCAAAAAATATTCCCACGGGAAATGTTTTATACTAAGGATTTGATATGGATTCATTCCATCTATTTACATTCCATGTCAGATATTTATAACTTCGTTTTTAAATATAGAAAACTATTGACCAAATTTATTCCACTATGGGAATGAAGATGGATGATGAAATTTTCCATTATATATCCACTCATCAACATTCAATCTTAACCTTTTTTCATTATTTTAATTTTTTGATAAACATTTGAAATGAGTAATTATAATAGGATACCAAATTTTACTAGTAATAGTATCTGTAACTACTAAATTAGACTATGTTTTTTATTTTTTACTTATACCCTGATGTCCCACATTTTGGACACTCAAAAAGATAATATTTTTCCTTCCTATATAAACATAGTCATTCAGGAAGGCGTTTATCTTCTTATACCCAAAACCCATTGGGTGTAATATTTTCTTTGAATTATAATTTGAATCTAAAAGATCATTGTCTTTAGTAAGCATGTATTTAAACAACTGTATAAATTATATAAACTCTTTCACTCCAACAAATTTTCACCTTCAAGTTAATCATTCTTAACACTATTGATAAATCATTAATTATGTAGAACATGGATACAATGGTATTTCAACATCACAATATAGACGATCAATTATCGATCCTTTCCCATTTTCTTATAATTAAAAATCATGAATCATTTCTTCAATATGATTAGAATTTTCATCTAGAAAATCATTATCATTAGTGGTTCTATAATTCTGCTCAGTTTCACCATAGAAAATCTAAGGGATGTGACACAGATTAAAACTATAAATAATTAAATGATGATTGATTTGTTTTTTTTTCAAATTCTTTATATTTAAACATTTCATGCATGGATAGAAAAATAAGTCATTTTATAGAATATTTAATTTAGAAAATTAAAAAAAGCATCACCATATTCCTCATATTCATCACTTTTAAAAATTCAATAAGACAAAATAAACTCATTATTACCTATAAAAAATATCATGATTTCAAAATAAGTTATTATATTTTGAAATTTAATTTAAATTTTTTTATAAATAAAAATATAAAAATATCCTAAAAATATTTTAAAATAAAATAAATTTAAAATATTTTAATAAAACATGTCACTTTAAACATATTTTCACATAATTCATTCATAAAAAATCAAAAAACTTAATAAAAAAATCATTCATCAATTAAAAAATTCCTAAGATGTGTGAATAATCATAACCACAAATAAAAATATCCTAGATAAAGTGACATCAATAAGAAATTGGAACCCTAAATACAAATGAAAATTCCCTGGATTCATGAAAAATTGAAACAAGAAATACAAACCATAAATTTATATCAAAATAATTACAACTAAGAAGGTGAAAATAATAGGAATAAGGTGAAAATGGCGGCCAACAATAGGTAATGGTGGACGATAGTGGTGGATGCCCAGTAAAATATATTTAAGGCCATCAAATAAAATAATGAATAGATTTTATACCACATATAAAATAATGAAGAGATTTGAGGCCACATATCGAAGATGGAAGGGTTAGGGTTTATTGTATAGATATAAAAACGAATCCATTCATAAGAAATAATGAAACCAAAATGAATGGACTCAATGTATTATTAAAATTATAAAGGATTTTCACACCAGTTATTTAATAACCGACATGAAAATTATGTATTGTTTATTTTCCATTTTGGTTATTTAATATCTGAGATGGAAAAACATTATTTTCAAGTCATTTATTAAATAAACAATGTGAAAAGTATACTATTTTTATTTAACACTAAAGTTATTAAATATATGATGTGGAAAATCATTTTTTCACGTCAGGTATAGAAAAAAAAATTGCAAAAAATGTGTTAGTATAAATGAATTTTCTACTAGAGCTAGCACCTTCACCATGATGATAAATAGAAAAATTAGTTGAATAATTATTTAAAAATGGTTTTGTAGTGTCACACTATTAAAAATACCTACAAATATAAGGATCTTATCCATTATATAGGACCATTCATCTAATAAAGGACTCTGAGGGTCAAATTTCATCACATGGAACATGAAATACATTACGATAATGTATGCCTATTGGGGTTTAATAATCATTGAATATTTCAATGATTATAACACACACACACATATAAATATATCCATAGATGAATAAATATATTGATTCAAAATTTAGGGTAAACTATGTTGAAGGCAAGTCAATGGTCATGCACTCACATCCCATATCATAATCACATAAAACACTATGATAGAGGCTGATAGTGGAACTCCCATTCTACTTATGATGCAGGTATATCATAATATATGATATGGGAATATCATAATATATGATATATATCACATTAATATCAGAGGTTATGAATCAAATTATATTATAAAATACGATATCCATGTTTTAGTTCTTTTTTAACAGATGAATTTTGGGATATTGGCTCAAGGAGGGACCTATGTTGTAGTTGATTATCCCCTATATTTTATTCTTGTTTATTTTATACTGATAAATTTGTGGGTAAACCTTTATATATGTATGTATACTGAGCACATGTATCAATTTTTTATAGCTTGTTGATGTTTACTTGTTATTTTTGGTTTTATTTTAGCTATAAGCCCTTACATTTACTCTGCTATTTATATGATATTATTGTTATTCACTTGTTATTAATGTGAAGAAACTAAAAAAATTGTCTCCCCAAATTTATTATAGAATCTTTCCACTGGTCAACAACCTCTAGCACATGGTGAGGTTCGCTTGAGGTACTTTGGCGCTTCGACTATGGTATTGTATGGGAAATTTCAGTCAAGGAATTAAAAAATGGTATCAATGTATTGTTTTTTGTTATCTTACTATATGAGGCTGGTAGTTAGAGGTAAGATGATTTTAGATATTTTAATAGACCTTATACTAGGATGTATCCAAACCCTATATAAGTAAATTCAATTTTTCTAGGGGAATAAGATTGTTTTTCATTTCTATTCACTGTAATGGTTAAGTTGTTGATTCAAGGATGATGTTTTGGGTGAGATTGTTTTTTATTGTTTTACTCTTGGATTAGGGTGGATAGAGAGAAAGAGTTCATGCATCATCTAAGTTATGTAGGCATATCTAAACATTATCATCACTACTTAATATTGTGAAATAGTTTTAATAAACTATTAAAAAGGAAAAAAGTTTCAAGAATTGGATTCAACAAGCCCCTATTAATTAAAGCATCAATAATAACTTAATCATTATTTTCCTAAAAAACTTATTAGTGGTGCCTTAATTAATTGAGATCACTGTAGTGATTTTTTTTATTAATTTAATGATCATCATGGTATAAGTTGGACCTATAGTGGGTAGGTCTGGGTAATATGTGTCGTGTAATGGGTTTTGGGTATGAGTTCCTAATGCTAGTATGAGAGGTTATGGATGATGGGAGACCCTTTATCGGGTCAAGGTAGATTTTTGGATTCTAGTGGGATGATGATGTAGATCTCTCTAGAGTGAGTAGACAGGGGCCTCATTGGTATAGTTTTAGTTATTTATGATGGGATAATGATTATAGTTAGATAGTTTTGGTTGGTTGGACCTCATTTTTCACAATGGTTAAATGAGTGAGTCTTTTTATTAATCTCGATGGATAAAAGTATGAAACATAATGTGATAGATGTATAGGTAGATGCTTTGGGTGTCATAGAAACACTTAATAGATGTGATATTGAGTGTTCAATTCTATATAAGAATTTACTAGGCCTTGTTTGGAATTAAGGTACCATGTGTGATTTATGGGGAGTAGGTTATCCTTGTAAGATTTGGTATATCATTGATAGATTATGGTTTTAGTTTGGAAACCAGAGTTGGGTTCATGGTTATAACTCAGGAATTCAAAAAACATGCAAGGAATTTTAGGTTGAATAGTTAGGAGGAATAACATTAACTGGGAAGCATGTTTAGGAGTTCCAAGGGGTTTTATAAATGGAGGTTTGAGGAACCTTGGTATTTGTGATGGTTTATGGTCTGATAAGGATGAATGGGTCATTAAAGTGACCATCAGGTGGGTGTCTTGGAATCAATGAGTAATTTTTAGTAGTCATTTTTTATAAGATTTCATGTGTGGTTAGGGAATTTCTCTAAGGGGTAGTTCTTGATAAAAGTACAATGGTAGTAGGCACATTGGGAATCATCAAAACACTTGGCAGTGAGTTCAAAAAGAGATAGATGATGGTGTATCGTTCGAGTTCCATGAAAATCTTTTTAGGTTCTTGGAGGATTGTGGGATGTTCATTATGCTCATTAATAAATATATGGTGGGATATATTGATTCAGTAGTGAGGTAGTGACTATAAAAATATATCATAAATTGTAAATGAGGCTTCCATGTGTGGTGTGCTATTGGTTTAAAAGGGGTATATGAGAAGTATCAACTAGGTTTATATGGGATATTGGATGAGCATGTTGGGACCTCTGTGGAAAGAATTTGGTATTACACCAGGTGTTCTTCAGAAATATACCATATAGGGTGGAATTCACAATGATTAATTTTAAATAGAATTATAATTTAATGGAATATTCCTTAAAGGACTGAATCATGTCATTGATCCATGGTGATGATCAACTGTTGAATGGAATAATAAAGGGATGTTTGATCTGTTTGACGATATGATACATGAGACTAGAGCTTGTAGGTCAATGTTGAATAGTTTTAATGGGAAAGTATCATGGTAGGGAAATATAAATAGCATGATGGTGTTTTGGTATGGTTGTATTAATGGGATAATGGTATGGACAATTATACTATTGGGAACATCACATTATTATTTATAATGTGACCTACATGTCAGGCGGGTAGTGTTCAATGTCAGGATCATGGAATGCCCTCTTCAACTAGTGGGCTAATGAAATTCAATGATTATTGGGAAATAAGAATTATAAGACTTATATGGTTATGAGAATAGGAATGTTTTAGTGGTTCATTTAGGGTGGTGGTTACTATTATCACATCTAGTGATTGGAGAAGGATGTGGTTTATTGAATGAGATGGGTGAAACTCATGTGGTTCCACATAATTATCAAGGTGGAGGCATCAGGTTGAGGATCCACTATTAGAACCAAAACAAGATGGTGTCAGTTTTACAAAAACTGGGGCATAGAAGATCCAACAGATACTACTATATGTTCTTGAGTTTAGAGAATCAATTTTTCCATATGATATGTTTTTTGGACAATGAATAATATAGGAACAATTTTGTTTTGTGTGATTTGGAGAAATAATATAGGGATAGACTAGGTGTTTGTGAAGATAGGTTGTAACTAGTATAAATTGAGAATGACTGGTGCAATTAGGTTTTAATGATCAGATTCGGTATCAAGGGGTCATCTTGAATTCTTATCAGGGATGAAATGCCTTATGGTGGGGAGTTTATAATGATATGCATCATTATAGGTTGTGAAATTCAGTTTTTTTAAAAAATATATTCTTCAAAGAAGTGGAGTTATGAGAATTTGGATTCTTATTGAAAATATAATGGTTCAAACATCTCCAAAAGATGTTTTTATGTGTTTTTATTGCGTATTTTGTGGTTTTTAGAGGAATCAGATAGAAGTTGGATTATTTATTCTTGATGGAGGAATATATATATATTTTTCTAGTCAATCATCATTCCACAACTAGTGGGAGGTTATTGCATGATGGTTTTTTTAAAAAAGATTTATTTTTCCACAAATCCCCTAACCACACTTAGAACTATAAATAAGAGTTCCAAGGTATATAATGGAGGAGTGCATTATAGGGTGAACCTTTGTTTATGTTATAATGAGTCCCATGAAAGGGATGACTGTATCACAAGGCACTAGTTCATTCCACTAGGGGTGACTGTGAGATTTTAGTGTATATATGGGGGGTGGATTTCACCATGAACCTATTGTAAACACCATAGTTGAACCCTGAAGGAGAAGTATTGCATCGTTACCCAATGGGCCATGCTACAATTCACCCTATTGTTTGTTTTTAGGAGGGTTAGAACCATTATTTTAGGGTAAATCCCCCATTATTATACTTGAGTTATATTCAGGAGAGGGAATTTTAGTATCCCTCTCCCTATTTCTTTCTCCCTTTTTAAATTACCTTGAATCCCCATTTCTTAATGGTTGATCATATCTTGTTTTGGAATGTCAGAGCTAGGTAAACTCCACCCTATATTCCTTTTATTATTTCTCTTGGTATCCTTTATAACTCCGGGGTTTGATCTTGTGTTTTAATGATGATTACACCAGATCATGGTAGAATCATTACAATATGATGGGTATTTGGTGTGTAGAGGCATGAAGATGTCTAAAGTGGGGAGATATTTCCTATTTATTTCTGTTTCATTAGAGGTACATAACCTGATGAATTTTCTAGGGATTTTACTAAATATTCATGGAGTTATAAATAGACAAGGTGTAAAATGTTTGGGATTTTGTTTTTAGGTGAGAAAAGTGTATTCCATAAGAAGTTTTCATGTTGTTGCTCAAGGTTCTATCCATGAGAGGCTTCTAGGTGAGTTTTAAGTGATTATGCTACATTCGTTTAAAGTAAATAATTAATTATAAATGTTAATGATTATTTATAAATATTAATAATGAATTATTGAGGCCTTATAGATTTATAAAGGGTCTTATAAGTATGGTTAAACATAATATAATCTTGAATGGTGATGAAGAGTGTATCTTGAGGATATTAACTCCATTATAGAGGTAGATGGACCCATTAATACTAGACTATATGCATGTTTTCATGTGAATTTGATGTGTGTGTCTTGGGTTGGGTTCATATAATATGAGAAGGGGATGAGTGATTTCAAGATGATGGGATAGGATTATGTAAGACATTTAATAGCGACTTGAGTGTGATTCACATTAGAGAATTGAGAGAGTCCTGATGGCTATGAATCCAAGGGTAATGATGTCTAGAATTTATTAAAATATCCTCAAATGGATTCCCATATCTATAAATGGTGTAAAGGATGAGAACATATAAATGTATCATGATTACCTATGACCCCATTTTAGAAAATCATCCATGGGTGATGACCCTATTAAGGGTCCTAAAAAGTTCACTCTTTAATTATGTGATTTTAGTAATTGTGGGGTCATTCTTACTCAATGGATTAGAAACTATGTCCATCTAGTGATGATGGGAAATATGTAAATTATGATTTAATAGGATCCTAAGATACTCTTGGGTTTCTACGAACTCCAAACAATAAATTCCTAAACCGACTCCGAATTAGTCTAAGGTAAGGCTCTAAAATTTATGTCCTAGCCAAAAAAATAAATGATACAGAGTCAGCTATTTTTTACACATGAATTCTAATATCAACTCTTTTTAAGACACCTCCCTAACATGAAGGATGTGATCCAAATTCATGAATTTTAAGGTATCTAAAATGGTATTAATCACATAAATTTGGTCCATGATTCACATGTCCGATGTCCTATATTCATGTATGACCCTTATTTATTACAATCCCAACATCACCTAATGATTCATATTAATAAGATAAAAGAAGTGGTGAAGTTGATTTTGGGTGAAATCAATCCTTAAAGATGGTTGATGGGTTGGTACATTCGATTTTATCGAGTTTGTGTCATGTGATGACAAATAATACGGGGATATGTGAGGGGATTGGGAAAGGTATGGGTGGTGGTATAGGGACCTTGGTTTTATATTTCTTAGTTGATTTAACTAGGATCTTCTCTAGTCTTTAGTATAGTGGGATTTTGGCCTTATATTTATTGTTGATGTATTTTGTTTGATCCATGGTTGAATTGATGGTTGGTAATGAAAGGTAAAGAAAGGGTTTTAAGGGATAGTTTGGAATTGGTATATTATTTTGAACAGGGAAGAGGCTAGTTAGAAAAATGGATAATAATGGTTTGGAATAAGAAGGTAATTTAGGGAAGTTTGAGTTTCATAAATCACATAGAACATGATCATGATATGTTACTATTTACTTAAATGATTATTGGAATCAAACTTGGTCACTTGAATCAATATATAAGAGACCTATGAAAGAGGGGATTTCAAATGGTCATGGTGAAGTTAGGGTTTAACATAAAAAATATTTATATGACTCACATGTATCATTTTGTGGTCCTCTACATCATGATATGATCAATTAAGTTCAAATTCATTGAGATCATGTAATTTTTCAACATGAAGTTACTGCACCATAAATGATCCATTGTATCATAGCCATTTGGGCTCTTTCATGGGTAATTCATTAGGTAATAATACCTACCCCATAAAACAAAATATTTTCATTATTCTACACTCTTGAAGAATTATTATAGGACAAACTATTTTCATGGCATGACTAAATTTTTCCATTCCTAAATAAAATCTCACAGGGTTGATTGTGACATAGTTCCCGCCCCAATAAAGTAAGAGTTTTCACTATTTTTGGTCTATTCTGTTTAGTGTGGTGAGGTATGTACCACTATTCCATAAACCATGTTGGTTAGTTATTTCTCATTATGGATAGCCCATGATCTATCTCCTTTGATCCAAAATTCTCTCTTCCCAATGTCATGTCATCAGAGCTCCAATAAGGGATTAAGGCAGAGTACTTTAGAGTTTCATATCTTTTGAAATTACTAACCTAAACAAAATAGAATAAAAAATAAAAATAAAATATTCTTGGGTTGCCTCCTATCCAAATAATTTTTTAAATTCAAGAGATAAATATAAATTTTCATCCTTAGTAAAATATAAGAGAGAGAATGAATACCTCTTAAATTTTTCAATGTATATCTTCATCCATTCCCCATTTACCTTGAATTATGGTTCATTACCTATTTGAATGTAAATTTATCTATTTGGAATTTTTTTGTGTACCATTAAGGGTCTTGACCAATGAAACTATAATTTTTCTGAAGGCAATTGCAATATTGAGTTAAATAGAAATACCTTATCTTTAGATGTGACTATTATTTAGTTGATGCTTTAGTCATTTCACTTATTTCCCTTTCCCTTATATATCTTGGTATTCTTTTAAAAATCTCCCCATATCTCTTCTAAATCATCTAGATTCAGTAACCACTTTTCCCATCTTTTTGTAAATCCATGTTGAACTTTTATGAATCCCAATAAGATGAAGCTCAATCTTCACCGATAAATGTCATGAATTTTCATAGATGATAATAAATTGATTCATACCAATTAGCATTTTAAAATCTATACTATATTCCCATAAATCACCATCTAACATTTTTTTTCAATCCCTCAATATTTTGGTCATTGTATTATCATGAATTTGTTTGATATATTGGTTATATAATTCCACTTTACCACTAGTTTTTAGGTGAAACAAGATGTTAGTGTAGTATAAAACTCTATAATTTTCAATAAGACCCCTTAAAAAGTGATTACTGAAGTGAATCCCTTGATCACTAATGAGAAATAGATGAATTAAAAACCAAGAAAATATATTTTTCCATGAAAAAATTAATAACCACATTTATTGTGTTTTTGGAAGTGGCCTGATCTTTTACACATTTTGAAAAAAATATGAAGACACTAGAATATATTTATTTTATAAAGATATTGAGAAGGGTTCCATTAAATTGATTACCCACTCATTAAACACTTTTAATTGAAGAATATAGTGTTGTGGAATCTCTTTATTCATTCAAAAATATCATGTTCTTTGGAATGGATTATAATTTCTTAAAAAAACCCCTTAAATATTTGTGGATATTAGTCCAAAATAATCCACTTTATAGGATCATGGTCATTATTTTATTGGGTCAACTATTTCCTCTTATAGGCGACAAATGAAAAAAATAGAATAATTTTCACCTCATATTTGGGTACACATTGATAAATTATTATTTCATATCATTTATTAAATAGTAAGGTTCATATCATAAATAATGTGTTTTATTATTTATTTTTTTCCCCTTTATAGAAAAGCTTATTATTTATGAATCCATAATCTATATCAATTTCTTATTATTCTTCCACATTATTGAATTGTAGCATTGAAAAGTGATCAACCACTATATTCTCAAAGAATGTTTTTCTTGGATAATTACTTCAAATTCTTGAAGTAGAGAGACCCATCCAATCATCCATGGATTCACATCCGTCTTATTCAATAAGTACCTCAAAGTGGAATGATCACTATATATAATTTTCATGGAGAGTTCCAAATATGGTCCGATATTATCAAAATTAAAGACCACTCCTATAATTTCCTTCTCTATTCCAATGAAATTGATTTAGGATTTGTTGAGAGTTTGAATTCCAAAATAAATAGGTTAAGAAATAAATATGATCCACTGTCCCTAAGAAACTCCTACAGTGAAATCAATTATATCACACATGAGTTTGAAAGTTTTCTCCCAGTTCCATGATATCATTATTGGTGTAGTCACTAAGTTTTTATTTATATTAAAAAATAATTCATTTCTTGATGTATCAAAGTTAAATGAAACTTACCTTGATAAAAGGTGGGTTACTGTCTTGGATATATTGTAAAATCCTTAAAATATCATTGATAAAATTCTACATTTCCATGAATGATTTGGATTTCCATCATTGTAGTGGTCATAGGTAACTCCTGTATAAATATAATCATTTATGGATCAAATACAATTCCCTATTTAAATATTATATATCTGAGAAAAATCCTTTCTTAAAACCTAAAATTGAACATTTTATAATTGATAAATAGAAAATATTTCACATCTATTGAGTTTTAAATCATGTTCATGGAATACTACATAAAAAACTAATCTATAAAAAAAATATTCCATTAAAATTTCAAGTAAATACTTTCCCATTTCCTCATTGATATCTTTTATACACCTTTAATAAGTCATTGATTCATTTCACAAGCAAATTGATATCCAATAATTGGAAGAGTTTCCATATGGATAAGTAAAAATTATCATTTTTTGTTAGCCAGATCCATCCGTATTTTATTGTAACTAGGATTTCCATCTTGAAAGTAATAAAACTCATTAAAGTATAACCTTTTAATCATTTGATCCATAAATGGGAGTATATTTTTCCCCTTATCATGTTTCTATGTTTAATTTCAAATAATTCACACATACACTATATCCTTTGGCTTTTCTTAGAGGGATGAGAACATTATCTTCATCCTTTATTATGATCATGCCTATATTATTTGGAAGTAATTTCAATAGATTGAACCATTCAATATCTATAATTGAAAATATAATCATTTCATAAATGAATTAAATAATATCATTATTGACCACCTCCTTCTTGGGTGGTGTAAGTATCATTTTTATTTGATGGATTCTCTTTCTTCCTTTCTTTAATAATACATTTTTGTGTTCATATAGTGGGGATATTTACTTTGATGTTGATAATTTTGCAAGTGATTTATTGACTTATGTTCTTCAACACTAGCAATAATTAATACTCTTTGTACTTTAGAATTTTTTCATTCATTATGACTAATAAGGTGAATTTTTATCCCAAGATTGAGTACTTTAGTGTACTATGTAGTGAATTTAGCTCGCTAGTTTGTGGATTGATAATTTAAGGGACCAATTATAGGTATAAATGACTTGATAAATCCACTTTCCATCGTATAACTTCAACCTCTTTTTTATCTTCAAAATTAATTTCCTTCTTCTTTTTGGATATCATGTCCTCAATGATATACACCATGTTCTACAATTCCTCCTACTATAAACTCATAATGGAATGGTATTATTCAATATAGGAGATAACATGTTATTCATCAAATTTTGTTTCATGATTCACAACTTTAATGATATTGAAGGTGAATTGTTCATCACAAACTCAAGAATTATTCCTAACTTGATTGATTTTTATTAATTATTTTGTAGTTTCTAGTATGTTTCTCCCATAGATAATGGAAATTTCCCCTTCTTATATCTCAAGGTTTAAGAATTCATTGGGTAATATGAATTTTTACACCTTGGAATGAACATATTATAGAATTATTTATTGACATTTCACTGAATGATCAGTATGTTAGAGCACCAGTAACACCCCAACCCTAGTTTCCTAGAGCCATTTCATTATTTTAATACATTTTAATGATTACAAGGAATCAAATCCCAAAGGACCAATAAGTTTAGTAGTATTGTAAAATAGATTACATACATTAAACTTAGAGTACAATTCAAAACATAAAATACAACATGGAAAATCCTTTGAGAACTCCATTATTCTCCTAGGTTAACCCTGCATATAAAGAATAATAAAAATCTGCACATCCTAGGAAAATAAAACATAAGAAAGAGGTGAGATCACATGCTTGGTAAGGGTAAACAATATAACAGAAGCTATCATAAATAAGCATAAAAGTTTAAGGCAAGGTATAAAACTTAAAAAAACGAATTTTAAACCTAATATTCAGAATAATATAGAGAGAATAAATCAAATAATTCCATTTAAACATTCACATGGATATTCTACCAGTCAAATAATCACATGTAATTTCAAAAACTAATCTTATAATGGTGGAATGTATACTGATGAACATCAAAACCATACTGTCAAGGCCTCGTGCCCAGACCTTAAATAACCATACCATCAAGGCCTTGTGCAAAGACAATAGTTTGTCTAATGATACCTACCGATGCATCGAGGGGATATATGTAACACCCAAATATTTCATATTATGTTATTTCTTCAATGTAATTCATTAACTCGCACTACATGCAACACCGAGTTCAAGCGCACTGCGACTAAACAAACTAGCCGTTCAAAAGAAGTTATGAATAGTATTAACTGAATTTTGAACTTTATATAATCCTTATAATTTTATAATCCATATTATGAGTTTCTTAGAAATGATGTAAGAACTAATTAATTTTTTTTTCCAGATAAAATTAGTATTTTTCAAAAAATGCACTTTTACCACATTTTAATGGCAAACCCTTTTTAAATCCAATATTTGAATATTTTATATATTCAATTTGAAAAAATAAAATTCTTCTTTAGAATCGGGACATAATAATTTATTTTCAATTTTTTTGGTGTTTTTCTAATAACTTTCATATTTGGGTGAATAATGAAAAATACTATATTTTAACTGAAAACAACTTTTTTAATCAAAATAATTTATAGTGTTAATTATACATTTTAATGGTTTTTAAGTACAAATAGATTATATTTTTAACATTTAATCCAATGCTGGTCATTTTAAGTAATTTCACTTTGAGATTGGACATAAATAAGTGTCAATCTTTTGATAGTTATTGTTTCTTAAAATACACCTTTTGGTTTGGACAACAAGAATTAATTTTAAATTAATAAATGAAAATTATATGTTTTGAATTTACTAAAATAGACTTCATTTTTGAATTCAGAATATCAAAATTAGCTTAGGGTAAATTTTTTATATTTTTCTAAAAAATTTCAATTTTTGATGAATAGTGAAAAATACTTAGTTCTTGTTTAAAACCGAATTTTTATTTAAATATTATTTATTTTATTTAAATTTATTTTAGGTCAAAATAGATACATAATACCTATATAAGTTCAATTTAATTCATTTGAGTCATTTTATAATAATTATATATATATGAAAATTTTATTGAACTTTTCACCGTCTTTTACCCATCTCATAGGAGAATTTGAAAATTAACATAAAACTTAATTTTACCGCTTCTGTGAGTGGAATTTCTAAAATCTGAGAGAAATGGTTAATATCAAGGAGTAAAATGTGGTTCAATAATATAAAAATAATTTTTGGTGAATATTAACTTTTTACTTTTATTTACCACGGTTAAAAGTAAATAGGGTAATTAAGGGTAAAAATGATATTATTATTATCCTAACACATGTCCTAATTCTATTGTCTAAGTATAATTCGACCGAAAACAAACTTATTAATAAAATATGAACCTCTTTGGTCCACTTGGATTAGATTAGGACATTTATTATTATTCAATTCATAGAAGAGTTAAAAGAGTTAAAATCAAAGTTTAATAACTAAAACATTTTTAATATAAGGTTATACATAAAATAAATTCTATTATAAATATTAATTAGAAAGAAAAAACTATTTCCTACATAATGGTATTTTATTTGTAATTTTCAGACATTAAATAATTTATCTTATTGATGACACAATAGTGATGCAGTAATTACCTAATTAATGAAATATTAAAATAATTGATATTATAAATATCCAAATAAATTTAATTTGAGACTTTTTATGAATTAAACTAATTTTATATGTTAATATGACATATTAGGGTTGGTTATATGAATTATTTTCGAAGTAATAATGCTGTTATGAATTTAGAGAAAACAATATACCAAATAGTGTGAAAATTGACATAGAAGAGTTTTAAAAAAAATATTATATTATTAATTGATATTCTATTCCTAAAAAATATATGGTTCGACCAAAAGACTTATATAATGATAGGTGTATCATTAACGAACCACTTGGGGTTCTCTTGGAAGTATATAGTATGTTTATTAACCATATAATATAAAAATACAAAGATACATGGTAAATGTCAAACTATTTAACTAAGAGTTAAATCTAAAAGTTAAGGTTAATATATTGACCCAAACGTGTCCAAAACCTATTGGTTGGGTGGTTTTCGACCCATACCCACCTTAGCCGTTAAATAATCCATTTTGGAGCCATTATAAACCGAAAAGAATTTTATTATAAAATAATATTTCTAGCTTTTCCTAAGGTGCCCCTCACCCGTCTTATAAAAGGGCACCCCCCATTCTCTCTAATTCAAACCTTAAAAGCCATTTTGATTGGAAAACCTCTGCCCAAATACCATCTCAACTATCTTAAATTCATCTTAGAGGCCTTAATTTAGTTATAAATCCAACTTACAGATCCCTTTTGATCAAATCAAAAGGAAGAACCCGAAGAAGAGGTAATAATTTCACCACCCTCTTTCAAGTTCTTTTCTTCTTCCACTTCTTATTTCTTTGTTATTTCCATTATAAAATAATAACTCCACTATCTTCTATATACTGTGATGTTATTATAAATATTTTAAATCCATATGCATTATTCTATCCATCCTTTGAATGACATATCACCATACACGTGTACGTATGGATTACCGTCTCCACGTCTTGGTGTAATTGTTGTTCAATACATTATTACTTGGATGGGTATAATAATGATGAGTAATTCATGTAAATAATAAATATAACATGATAATGATTATGTATATATGATATACCATCCAATTATATATTATTTTAATATCAAAAGAATGATATTGTCGCTCGTGCGTACGAACAGATTACCGTCTCCACACACGCGATGAGATTCATTCCCCATCATATCCATTCAAGAATAATTTTCATTAGATTATTAAAAATAATGTTTAAAGACTTGATATAATTCTGGATATGAATAATATACATTCCACCCATAACAAATATGACTCACATAACAAAGAATATAAAGGAAAATGAATCCGTTAACACCCAAAATGACGATAATACTAAGATATTATTAACAAAACAATGTTAAAAGATAATATATGATATCATATTAATGTATATGATTCTTGTATAATTTAATAACAATTATTTCACCACTATACAGGAGTTTAACCTACCCTCGACCATGGAAAAGTACAAGGTAAGGGTTTATTTCACAATCTCTTCATTATCTGAGGTTGTTTATACATAATTATCCACTGGGACCTCTTTATCATCCACATCCATGTTTCTTAAATATGTATTTCAAAACATTCTTACTATTTTATAGACCATGGGTTAAAGTAATTTATACCCCTGTTTTAATTTTTATAATATTTTTATAAAGGAATCTTTCTGTCATTTTCCAAACAAGGACCTTTTTACAATTTTCGACAAATTTAAGGTACGAATGTCTTTTTTAACTTAAATGGCGGGTGCGACTATTTTCCACCATTATAAAATCGTTGAATCTTCCCTTACAAGATTATAATAATATTTTGAAAGTAAATGTTTTATTTTATAATTATGTGACTTTTAAATGATTTCAAAAAAAGAGATATTTCTCTCAAATAGTTTTGATTTCTTCTATGTCAACATCCTTTGATGGATTTTAAGCTTATTTGAAGTTAATTTATTATGATACAAAACTTTCATATTGTATTGAAGGTTTTGTGGTATTTTTTACTGTGGATGTGTTATTTTTATACCATTCATGGTTTATGGAGAAAGTATTGACATTTCGTATGCTAGTTTTAATATGAATGTTTACGTTATGTTTAAACCTGTTCATATGAGGAATACATTGGACTTAGTAATTGATAGGTGGAGCCCACTATAGCTCCACGATGCATCGTTATGTCTAATGAGACAAAATAGTGTCTTGGCACAAGGCCTTGACAAAATCTTATTTGTAGTCTTGGCACAAGGCCTTGACTATGTGGTTGTGATAGTCTGGCATTATGCATTCCATCATTATGAAAGTGGTTATTGATATTGCATGTGATTATTCGACTAGTAGAATATCCATGTGAATAAGTAAATGGAATTTTTTTATTTTATTTTTTCCATATTATGTTGAAGTTCAAGTTTAAAAGGATTTTGTTTTAGTTATACATTGCCTTAAATGTTTATGCTTATTTATGAAAGTTTCCGCTATATTGTTATCCTTACTGAGAATCTGAGCTCACCCCTTTCTATGTTTTACTTTTCCCTGGATGTGAAGAAGTATTTTATGAATGACCTATAGGGATAGTCTGAGGGGATATGAGTGTGGACTATTAAGACTATTTTGTTTTAGTTTTCACTTTATGATGTAATGTAAGACTTGTGAATGTATCTAGTGTTTCCATGGCTACTAAACTAATCGGTCTTTCGAGAGTTGATATTTTGTGATCATTGGAATGTTATGTAATAATGCACCGACTCTGGGTAACTGGGGTCGGAGCATTATAGTTGGTATCAGAGGAATTTTAGTACAAAACATGGAAGCTAGATTTAGATAAACTCTGATTAGAGCACATAGAACTAAGATAGACTTTGAGGATTAGTATAGAAGAAATTCCTAGAATATTGGTATTGTAAAGATTTTGTGAGGTTTCCAAGAAATACATCCCTATCTGGATACAAGCAGGTAGAGGTGGCTCTGGCACAGATGTACCTAGGGGTAAAACCCAAAAACACTGCTTTAATCTAGACTCGAATGGGAACTGGTGCACGATAACAGGCCTTGCTGCACTCTTGGTTACGACACTCCTAGGGGATATGCTTAGGATAATTCTCATTTTCTTTACAAACCATTATGAAGGGTTTATGAGTATATACTTCCTCAAAGAAAACATTTTTATGATTATGGATTATATCCATAAACTTTTCAATTTACGATATGTATTTTTCAAGTTTGGAATTATTCATTGCAATTAATAAATTGACCCAGTGTATGCCATTATATTGAAATGGAATCGAGTAGATGGAATGTGAACTCCATCAATACTTATGATCCAAAGAGTAAGAAAGATCATATCTTCCATGGTATTTATCCAACATTTATAAGGGAAATAGTCTCTCATGTTTTGTCAACATATGAAGAAATAGTATCATGTGTTAATAAGTTAAGTAAATAATTATATGAGTCCTATGGATTTGAAGGGAAATAAGAGAAGAAAAGGATGGAAGAGAGAAAGATGGATAAAGGGAAGAGGGAAAAGAAGAATTTTCCCATATGTGATAACTGTGGGAAGAAACACCCTGGAACATGACTGAAGGGAATGAGAGTTTGTTATAAGTGTGGAGAAAAAGGACACCAAGCACGTGACTTTAAGGGTAAGAAAAAGGTTTCAAATGTACAATGATTCATCTGCAAGGAGTTGGGACACTATGAGAACTAATGTCCAAATCATCAGAGTATTCCCCAAATGATGCTATTGGATAATAATAAAGTTATGATACTAACACATATGAGGAGGAATGATTAGAGTTCTTATGTTGTTATTAAATGATTATGTCATTTGAGTGTTGTATCAACGATGTACTGGTTATAATAATTAAGAAGTATATAAGGATTGTATTGCAGTATTATTTCATTAGAGACTTGAGATTGTGTGGAACCAAGAATGGTGACTCAATAGCAGGTTATATTTTTGGAAAATATATGGTTGAGAGAAATATAAACCATAATATGGTTCTGATACTGAAGTAGTGATTTTGGAATAATACATGTTTTATTTGGATAAATTATATTGGATATTCTTGACTACCTTAAAACTGATTAATGATTTGTATATTCCATCATTGTTGGAATTTACAACATTTTTGGATAGAAGGAGTATATACAGTATTCTATAAAGCATAAGGGAGCATGAATGTAATCAATAAGGTTTTATGGTAATTTAGGATGTTGTAGTGTTTTAAAAAAATACACGATGAAGGTGTTCACATGTTATTACGTGGAAAAAGGATCTTTATTATGTTTACCTACCTTATAAATTTTGGACTGTGAGTTTGGACAGAATTATTTTGGATAAGTCTAGTTTGAGATTATTTTAGGATTTCCATAAAAAGGACAACCCGTAGGTCGGGTAGAAACCCGTCGCGTCCGAAAAGGCCGCGGGACTTGAACCCACAACCGAAGGGAGACGAGGGTGTATCACCTATCACTGACCCACATGATGTCCTGGATTGAATAATGTAGTTTTTTAAAGGGTCTGTTAGATGAATTATACATTCATTTTTTGTAACCCTAAACGAATAGGATAAATAGAATATTTTTTAAGTTCTATTATCTTTTAGAGTGAAAGATGAGTTTGTGGTAGAAATTAGTTAAAAGATGGAACTCTACTTGTCAAGTATATATTTTTTTCTTCTCTTATTCCATGAAGAAAAAAATTCTTAAACTTTAGGTAAGGCATCTTAAAACTAAAAATGTGTTATGATAATACCTTATGTTTTGTTGAATTGATGATATTTTAAATCATTATAGATTGATGGATTTGAGGCCCTCAATTCTACAATTGTTTGTGACTGATGACCTCAATCACTCCCTATAAATATTTACATTTTCCTCCAATTATGTGTCTCTAATTTCCACCAATGTTCTCCTAATTGAGATCATAATTTGGTAGTGAATTTTTCATTCCCCTTTTCCTATTATTAAGACTATTTTATTAACCCAATTTCTGATGTGGGTTTTCCAACAAAGTTATTTTCTATTTTCAACCTTTTAATAACAATTTCAAATTGTGAGGACGCAATTTATTGAATGAGGGAAGAATTTAACACCCCAATATTTCATATTATGTTACTTATTCAATGTAATTCAATAACTCACACTACACGCAACACTAAGTTCAAGCGCACCATGACTAAAAAAACTACCCGTTCAAAAGCAGTTATGAATAGTATCACTACTAAAAAAACGGGCAAGCAAAGCGCCACCTTTATCAGTGATAATCAAAAAGAGCTGATAACGGATAATCTTTATCAGCGCTATTTAAAAGTGCTGATAAAGTGCAGATTTATCAGCACTTTTCTAGCGCTGATAAAGGATAGTTTTTAACAACGCTAGAAAAGCATTGATAAAGCCACCCTTTATCAGTCCTAAAATTTTAGCACTAATAAAGGGTGGTTTTATCAGCGCTAAAATTTTAGCGCTGATAAAGGGTGGCTTTATCAGTGCTTTTCTAGCGCTGTTAAAACCTGTCTCCGATTTTATTAACAGGAGATAGACAGTCTCCTCTTTTTTATTGTGCCCTAAGCTCTCGCAGTACTGTACCATTGCGACTACTTCCCTCCCCCTGATCTTCCCTTTGCCGGAACTTCTCCATAATCTTTCTCTTTATCCTCGACCCTCTTCCGTGGATCTTCCTCCCTTCCGAACCCTACTCCTCCCGTGCACCCCCACTTCGGCGGTCGCGTCTTCCAGGCAGCGTATAAGGCTCCCTCACCTTGAGTTTTCCTTGGACTTTCGATTTCTTCACCCAAGGTCAGTGGATTCCCTAAATATTGTTTTTCAGTGTAGGTTGATCTTTAGTTTTTTCATGCGGTTGTCATTTATTGGCATTTCTTGTTCACAGTGAGTTGGAAAACCTTCTTTGAGGTTTGGAATTCCTTCATTTCTCACTTTTTTGTTTCATGCAGGAGGGGTTTACTCTTGTCTATCATTGGGGATGGTTTTCACTAGCCTAATTAAGATAAATTAATAAGTTAATTTAAATTCAAGGGGAAGGGTTAATGATTCTTGTACTTTTACAACTTTGATATAATTGTGATGTTGTGTTTGTACGGACTAAATACCCTGCTAAAAATCATGGATATTGGGCGCCCTTTCTTTCACTGTATTTTTTGTCATATGGAAGCCTTTTTTCATATTGTTGTGATATCACCCCAAAATGGATATTGGATAACCACTTATATTTGGATAATGAAATGCTTTCCCCTGGATTTATGGAATGTGTGATAACACTCTTAAAGTAAAGTGAAATGTTCTAAAAGTCCCTTTGTTAAATCTATAAAATGGTCTTTGATGTGTTGTGATGTGTGGTCATGCTAGTGGGGGTCACGATAATTGGTTTTGATGTGGTGTGGGATGATGTATGGTTTGTTTTTCCATGCTTTTGGTTTGGAGAGGTGATGGTTTGTTTTTCCATGCTTTTTGGGTAGTGAGGGGATGATTCATTTGGTTTTTCTTTTTGGGTGGAAAGGTGATGGATTGTTTGGCCATGCTTTTGGGGTGGTGAGGTAATGATTTGTTTGGTCATTCTTTTGGGGCGGTGAGGTGATGATTCGATGGGAATGATGAGCTACATTTTATGTATGGTTTATTTGTGCTAGAAGCCTAGGTAGTGAAGTAATAATTATAGAAATGGTTGGATTTTGGTTTGGATAATGGGATTGGTTGGAAATTATAAATGTGTCTTGTGGATTTAATCCTTTTCCAAGATCCACCAAGACACATCCATAAACAAGAATATGACTTTATATTATAGGGAACATATATCTTAAACATGGATTTAACCCCTTTCCAAGATCCACAAAGACTCATCCAAGATGTTTAATGTTTATTATGAATGAGGTGACTAGTAGGAGTGGTTAAAAGGATGTTTAATGTCTTGTTGCAGGGTGGTGGGTGCTAGAACTATTGGTAAGGGGGTTGGAAAGTGTGTTCATTCTGATGGGGGTTTATCCTGGTTCTGTTGATTTCCAAATCTTTATTGAAAATGGTTAGGCTATATTGGTATCTATTTTTATAAGGAAGTGGTTCTCTGCTACTTTGTATTTGGAAGTCTTGTTTTGTGTATTTGAATCATAAATAATAATATTTCAGATTCAAATAGGATGGAGATGAATAAATATTGGATGGATGCTAATCGTTTGACAATAGAGTATGAGAACGGAGTGAAGGAGTTCATCAAGTTTGCAAAGTATCATGAAAAGGATCCTTCTCAAATCCTTTGTCCATGTTTACGTTGTTGTTATTCTAGACTAATTACTCTAGAGGAGTTGGAAGAACATTTGATATGTCACGGAATAGATTGGAGTTATAAATGTTGGAATAAACACGGGGAAAAAGTGAATGTAGCTACTGGCTGGAATAAAACTGTATTTTATGGATCATCAGATATGATTACAAATATGGATAATGAAGAAGACCGTATAGAGGATGCGATTACAGATGTCAATGATGATGAAGATCGTATTGAGTAAATGACAAGGATAGTTAAACATGAACTCTGTGATTGCCCAAAATTGTTTGAGAAGTTAAAGAGTTGTGAAAAGACGCCATTGTATGCTGGTTGCACTAAATATACTACATTGTCAGCTGTACTGAAGTTGTATAAATTGAAAGCAGGCAACGGATAGAGTGATGTCAGTTTCACGGAACTACTTGCACTTTTGAATGACATGCTTCCAGAAGATAATGAGCTCCCAAGCCGGACATATGAAGCTAAACAAATGCTACGCTCGATGGGTATGATTTCTGAAAGAATACATGCCTGCCCAAAAGACTATATTTTGTTTCACAAGGAGAAAGAATCACTTACAGAATTCCCAAAGTGTGGTTCTTCTCGATACAAGAAAGATGAACGCATTCCCACGAAATTTGTATGGTACTTTCCAATCATTCCAAGGTTTAGGCGTCTATATGGAAGTGAAGAAACTACAAGACAATTGTCGTGGCATGCAGATAAAAGAAATAAAGATGGAAAATTATGTCACCCGACCGACTCTCCTCAATGGAAGAGAATTGATCATGAGTATCCTGAATTTGGAAATGAGCCGAGAAACCTGAATCTTGCGTTATCTACCGATGGAGTGAATCCTTTTGGTTTTCAAACCAGCACTCACAATACTTGGCCTGTTATGTTGGTAAATTATAACTTGCCACCCTGGTTATGCATGAAACGGAAATTCATTATGTTATCTTTGCTTATATCAGGACCAAAACAACCAGGTAACGATATTGATCTATATTTAGCTCCCTTGATCAAGTATTTGAAGTTACTGTGGGATTCAGGTGTTATGTTGTATGATGCTTATGAAAAGGAATACTTCACATTGAGAGCGATGTTCTATGGGACGTTAAATGATTTCCCTGCTTATGGAAATTTGTCAGGCTATAGCATTAAAGGAACTCAAGGGTGTCCTGTGTGCGAAGAAGATACAGAATCAATTAGGTTGAAACATTCATCGAAATCTGTGTTTCTAGTACATCATAGATTTCTACCCCATCGACATAAGTACCGATCTTAGACGACATCATTCAATGGAAGTTCAGAACAACGCAAAACACCATCTCCACTAACAGGTGATCAGTTGTTTGAGAAAGTAAAAGACGTGAACACTGTTTTTGGTAAACCATTTTCGAAAAACCTTACGAAAATCGGTTGAAAAAAGAGATCAATTTTTTTTCAATTACCATACTGGAAATGTCTGTACGTCAGACATTTTCTTGATGTGATGCATGTGGAAAAAAATGTATGTGACAGTGTTATCGGAATGTTGCTAAATGCACCTAGAAAAAAAAGGATGGAATTAAGGCAAGGTTGGAGATGGTTGACATGGGAATATGAGAAGAGTTGGCTCCCGTGAGGGGTGAAAATCAAACGTTTCTTCCTCCAGCTGCGTACACTCTTTCCAGGGATGAGAGATATCATTTTTTCAACTTCTTCAATGATGTAAAGGTTCCAGAGGGGTATTCATCAAATATCAAAAACATTATGTCAATGAATTATTTGAAGTTAAAAGGTTTGAAATCACATGACTGCCATGTTTTGATGTAAGATTTAATTCCTATAGCTTTACATTTCATTTTACCCAAGAATGTTCTTCATACGTTAACCAAACTTTGTTTCTTCTTCAAAGCTATATGCAACAAAGTTTTAGACCCGGCGAAATTGCCAGCTATGGAAAGAGAAATTGTCATCATATTATGTGAATTAGAAATGTTCTTCCCGCCAACATTCTTTGATATGATGGTTCATTTGATGGTTCATTTGGTGATAGAGGTTCGACTTTGTGGTCCTGTGCACTATAGATGGATGTACCTCGTTGAACGGTATATGAAGATTTTGAAAGGGTATGTCAAAAATCGAATTCAGCCAAAGGGTTGTATTGTGGAGCGATATATTGTTAAGGAAGCCATTGAATTCTATACCGAATACCTATCTGATGTGGAAAGCATTGGTCTGCAGAAATATCATCACACTAGACGCATTGAGGGTGAGGGAATTTCTGGAAGAGATGTTGTGACAATCAATATTACAGATCGGGAGCAGGCCCACATTTATGTTTTTCATAACAGTTGGGAGGTTTCTCCATATATTTAAACCCACAAAGAAATTTTGAGACAGTTGAATCCATCAAGGGCTGAAAATGGATATCAAATACACATAATCACCAGTTTATAGGATGGTTTCGAGACCATATTTTTAAGGAGTTAGATGAAAATCCGAATTCAATTTCAGAACGACTTCGATGGCTAGCTTCCAGACCAAGCGTGTATGTATTATCTTAAAATGGTTATGTAATTAATGGTTATAAATTATATATAGATAAACATGATGAAGATATTACCATGAAAAATAGTGGAATAACACTTGTGGCTGAAGCGATGCATGTTTCTGGTAGTAAGGATAGAAATCCAATTTATGCGAATATGTCATACTTTGGAATTATCAAAAGAATATGGGGGTTGGATTATACGACATTCCAATTGCCGATTTTTCAATGAAACTGGGTTGATAACAACAGTGGTATTAAAATAGATGAATTGGGATTTGTGAAAGTTGATTTCTGTAAAGAAGGGTACAAAGATGAAAAATTTATAATGGCCTCACAAGCGGTACAAGTATTTTATGTGCCAGACCCCGCAAACCGAAAGTGGTCGATTATTCTATTATCGTCCAAAACTACTAAAGGGTCCGATGAAAATTCAATTGAGGATGATCCTTTCAGTGGGACGTCGCA
The DNA here is from genome assembly GCA_963277665.1 of Viscum album. NCBI lineage: Eukaryota > Viridiplantae > Streptophyta > Magnoliopsida > Santalales > Viscaceae > Viscum > Viscum album. The sequence continues at coordinate 1,805,196,311 of OY728148.1, read as the reverse complement.
ATCATTTCGCAGCGGTCCCAATGAAGACGACATTTTGTATGTTAGAGGAGACCACAATAAAGGGATTTGGATTATCGATAGAGGTGTCAAATCCCTTCAGCCTTTGAAAAAAAAAAGAGTTCAATAAACATGTTATATTTTGTATGTAATATAGATCTTGTTATCTCATGTTATTATCCTATCATTATTGAATTTATGTAATCCAACTTAAGTGCTAAACCTTTTTTGTAGATAATGACTTCTACACGTTCTGGTGCTCCTAACCTCGAGGCTGAACAAGCCTTTCAAGCTGCTGCTGTTGCTTCTGCTGCTGCTACTTCTGCTACTGCTGCTTCTGCTACTGCTGCTTATGAACAAGCCTCTCAAGCCTCTCAACCTCAACCTATTGTTATTGATGCTGCTGCTACTGCTATTGGTGCTCCTCTTGTTGAGGTCCAACAACCATATGAACATGCTGATGCTAGCATTTTAGATGAAAACATTGATGATGCTGATATAGACGAAATGGTCGGGGATAAAGGAGCGACATCGCAGAAAAAACAGGTGCGTCTTAGTTTAACAGTGTTGGATAACATTCTGAAGGAAAATATAAAAGGAATCAAATTTTATGTTGGGTGGAATGCACGGGGCCAACACGTTAACCCCAACAAGGCAATGTTTAGTAGTTACATTGGAATTGTCACTCGGCAACGCATGGCGATTGACATAGCTTCATGGAACCATGTTGTGTCTGGCCTGAAGGCTGTGATGTGGGAATAAATTACGGTAACATTTTGATTTCATTTCTTTAATTTACTAGCAAATAAAATAATGAAACAATGTCTTACTCTTCACAATCCACTGCAGAGTGCATTTATAGTAGATGATTCACACAAGACTTATGTACTAAGGCTTGTGGGAAGGTGTCATCGAGGTTTTCACACTCTTCTTACAAAATATCATCTGAAAGATTCCAAGGGTAAAATAAACCCGCACCCACCCATTGTCTACACTCACTTGATATCCGAAGAATCATGGGATTCATTTGTTGGTCATAGTGGGGATCAAAGGTTTCAGGTACATTGTGACTAATAATATGTTGTTTGAGGATATACATGTATTCATCACTTTGATTGTCAATATTTCATTTATGAAACAACAACTCAGTACTAAAACAAGTAACGCGCATCAAAACCGACGTACCCCTATCGTAAAGCAAGGATGGGGTACGCCTCACTAGAAAAGAAAATGGTGCGTATTTTAAATTTACAGTGATATTGTTATGTGTCAAGAAACAAATTTATAAAAATCTTTCTCTATTTATATGTAGATTGATGCCTCTGAAACCAAACACACATCCATCCCTTGTCATGTGCTATGGAAGGAGGCATGTGTGGATAAGGAATGGAATCTAGTTGATGAAAACACACAAAAAGTGTGGGAAATATGTGTAAGTATGACACGATAAAATTTTTTGTTTTAAATTGCTATTACATAATAATAATTACTTAGTTTCTTATATCTGACAATCACAGGAGTTAGGTACTCTTACAGCTGGTGCAAACATATTAGTGATAGCTTTGAAGAGATCAGAACAATATGGTCGCATCAGAGCTGGGGGGTTTGGGGTGACACCCCGAGTATATTATGAGAAAAAAAAACAAGAGGATAAAAAAAATGAAGAAATGACAGCAATGAAATATAGACTAGAAACTCTTGAAGAATAGTTTCAATGGTAGAGAGATTTGCTAGCAACTTTAATGGATGAGAATCCAAGAGAAGAGACAACTCAGGAACAACCAGCGCATGAAGATCTTACCCCACACCCCACCAGCTTTGAGGCGAGTCATTCCCCTCAAAGAGCTGTCTTAGCCATGGTAATCAATATTCTATTAATTGCTCTGATGAAATGTGAATCAGACAAACACTGATTTCTTCCTATACTGATCTTCTGTAGGGTGATAATGATTGTGATTTATATCTTTCAACGCCCACCTATAGCCTTGTATTGAGGGATACAGTATTCAACATCTCAGAAGACACACTGCACAATAGACCACTTCAAAAAGATCATCTGAAAGTCACGATTATGGTAGCTCATGAGCCAACAACACAACAACCTGTTCCACTTGATGATGATGATATTTGTACAGTCGAACAGGATATTGGGACATTCATTGCATGACCATCACAACTTGTGAGACTACATGCCAAAAAAGAGGTATTTATTTACAGTTTTTAAGCCAAACCTTTAACAAAAAAAAAGATATGAACCAATGAATTTTATTGTAGACGAAGAAAGGGGATGAGGTGAAAGGAAACTTGGGAGCATCGAAAGGATCGACCAGCCGATCCAAAAGATCTAATGAAAGTGGAATTACACCGCCTATTCTCTATCCACATTTAATTGCATTGAAGACTCATGTGGATACGAAGTTGAGAAATGGTAGTAGCCATGTAGTTGTTTTTGAAGAGAATATGTATGGAGAGGAAATACAAGATTTTTTTGCTGCTGAGAATGTAAATGAGATCCTTGAGTATGGGTGGCTCGGCTTCACAAGTGTAAATGTGTATATGAGGTATGTTTTCAATCCCGTCGCTTTTCCAAAAGATGATATATTGTGGTAATTATGATTAAATACATTTTATATTATTGGAAGACGTATATATGAAAAGCAGTTGAAGGGTTTTCCTCATGAGCCAAAATTCGGACTCGTCAGTCCTCATATCACATCAACACAAAAAATACAATTATTAGAATAAAAAATTAAGGAAAGAGCGACTGCTTTGCTGAAAGCATTTGACAGCAAGATAACAGATGACATACTCTTTATCATACCAACCATGCAGGGGTAAAACTCTACGATTAAAGCATATCAATTATATTTTCATTTCTTTCATTAATTATTCCTTTTTTTGTATTTAGGAAACATTGGATGCTAATTACAGTGAATTTGGATACTCCCAAGATTTATTTTCTGGATTCAAAGCACAAATATCCAACAAACCAACCACATGTGATGCGGTTTGTCAATCTGTAAGACAATACATCCTACATTTTAGGTCTAAACATCAAGTTATATAATATATATTATATTTTACTGAGGATTTTGTTTTGATAGGGTGGTGTACCAATATCGTCTAAATCATGGTATGAAGATAGGGGCTAAGCATAAGGAGCCGAGCAAGTACTACGTCTGGACAAATATCAGGGTATATATAATAAAATTGCACTATCCAAACATATATAAAAACAAGTTACTTACTCGCCTCATGATCAATGTTTCTACAGTGTCCAAAACAAACAAACGGAAAAGATTACAGTTATTATGTTTGTAGACTCCTGAGAGAGATCATTGTTAATGTACAAACTAGCATCCCTAAAGATGTATTTTTGAAAACAAGTACTATTTCATTTAAATTATTTATTAATTCTTTATTTATATATTTTTCAGTACTATTATGAATTCCGAAAAGTTTCATATTCACAAGACGATGTAGATATGTTCAGAAACGAGTGGGCCGCATACCTGATGAAAGATTGTCCAGAAATAGCATGAAGATATGACATTTATTGCAAGAGTTGCAGATGCGTATAATTGGAGGAAATTTTTGAGAGGGGTTCATGGGGATAAAAAGATGAAACATTCTTGTATGTAAATGTTTGTATAAAAATTGTAATTATTATTAAATAAAACATTATTTCTCCAATGGGTCATTTGTCCATTTAAACAGATGAAATGCACCAGCAACATACAAGAATGATGAACCACATTTCTTTGGCCTTTGGACAAAAAAACCAGTAAAATCTCCAAAATACCTTCATATCATGCATGAACTAGTAAAATCTCCAATCATTAGTTGCATGTATGCGGAAACTTCCATGATAGATTGGAAGTTCATCAATCCATTTGATGAACAAGATGGGATGTTAAATCTGGCATTTAGAACATCCAATGCAGGAAATTGTTCCAATGATTTGGCAATTGATGCTACATTTAAAGATCTTTCCTCTGTTTCATCAAGCGAGTGAAAATTCTCTTGGAAAACTGGAATGGCAACTCACTCTTGTGATTTTGCGTCTCTACTTGTCTCTTCATGTGTGCAGCTATTTCCATTCTAGTTCACCAAGAGAATTTTCAAGGAAAAACATAATGCTGTCATGGTTTGGGATTCAGATCATTCTCAAAGGTGGGAAGTGAATTGCTCTATGTATCATGAGCATTATAATTCATATCTTGGTTGTCCTTAAGTTTCAACAGAATCTGAATGCGTTTGGTCGGTTTGTCGTATGTCAGTTGTTGATTTCACTTAAAATTAAGTCCATTTTTAACAAAACAGAGACACTGTTAGTGGTGTCGGCCACACCGGGCCTCGAATTGATGTGGGGTTGACTCATACACGTCACACATGAGTCATGGATCATTGTGCAAAAGTATCAACACAATCAGAAGCCGTTAGATTGGTTTGGCGTATGTACGTAAAGTATTGTCCATTTTAAACAAAATACATACACTTGGAGTGATACCAGTCACACCGCACCTTAGATTGAGGTGGGGTTGACTCATAAATGTCACATATGACCCATGGATCGTTTTCCTAAAGTGTCAACACAATCCGAAGGCGTTTGGTCGGTTTCCCGTATGTCAGTTGTTGATTTCACTTAAAAATAAGTCCATTTTGAACAAAATACATACACTTGGAGTGATACCAGTCACACCGCACCTCAGATTGAGGCGGGGTTTACTCTTACACGTCACATTTGACCCATGGATCGTTTTCCTTAAGTTTAAACAGAATCCAAATGCATTTGGTCAGTTTGCCGTATGTCAGTTGTTGATTCCACTTAAAATTAAGTCCATTTTTAACAAAACAGTGACACTATGAGTGGTGTCGGCAAACCGGGCCTCGTATTGATGTGGAGTGGACTCGTACACATCACACATGAGTCATGGATCGTTGTGTAAAAGTATCAACACAATCAGAAGCCATTAGATCGGTTTGGCGTATGTATGTATGTAAAATATTGTCCATTTTAAATAACATACATACACTTGGAGTGATACCGGCCACATCGCACCTTGGATTGAGGCGGGGTTGACTCATACAAGTCACATATGACCCATGAATTGTTTTACTAAAGTGTCAACACAATCCGAAGGCGTTTGGTGGGTTTCCCGTATGTCAGTTGTTGATTTCACTTAAAAATAAATCCATTTTGAACAAAATAGAGGAACTTTGAGTGGTGTCGGCCACACTAGGCCTCAGATTGAGTCGGGGTTGACTCTTACACGTCAAAGTTGACCCATGGATCATTGTCCTTAAGTTTAAACAGAATCCGAATGCGTTTGGTCGGTTTGTTGTATGTCAGTTGTTGATTTCACTTAAAATTAAGTCCATTTTTAACAAAATAGTGACACTGTGAGTGGTGTCGGCCACACCGGGCCTCGGATTGATGCAGGGTTGACTCGTACATGTCACACATGAGTCATGGATCGTTGTGAAAAATTATCAACACAATCAGAATCCATTAGATCGGTTTGGCATATGTACGTAAAATATTGTCCATTTTAAACAAAATACATACACTTGGAGTGATACCGGTCACACCGCGCCTCGGATTGAGGCGGGGTTGACTTGTACACATCACATATGACCCATGAATCATTTTACTAAAGTCTCAACCCAATCTGAAGGCGTTTGGTCGGTTTCCCGTATGTCAGTTATTGATTTCTCACTTAAAAATAAGTCCATTTTGAACAAAATAGAGGCACTTGGAGTGGTGTCATCCACAGCAAGCCTCTGATTGAGGCGGGGTTGACTCGTACACGTCACATTTCAAGGTGAGTATGCATACATGATAGTTAACCTTCTTAGAGAAGAGTTTCTAGAAGAGTATAAGAGACATGAATCAATTAATATCATTAGAGTGTTGGAGCAAATGTGGTTGCTACAAACAATGTGACAATCGAGTTGTGCAAGACGACCTAAGTTACAACTTGCAGGTATTGTACTTTATTTTTTTTCTAGAGGGTTTCAGTTTAAATGAATTTTAGAATGATTATTGCTAGCCATTGTATTTCAGGTTTTTTTGACAGCCAAGGGGAAAGGGTGGGGTCTGCAGACATTAGAGGATATGTCGAAGGGTGATTTTGTGTGTGAATACGTTGGAGAAATGTTAACTCATGCGGTTCTGAAAAGAGTCACTATTTAAAAGAAAGTCGCAAGTTTAGATACATATCAAGATGGTCAGTTTAAAGACATTTTGAGGGACACTACTAAAGATGTTCAGTTTAAACTGACTATCTTGTGATGTATCTAAACTTGCTACTTTCTTTTAAATAGTGACTCTTTTCAGAACTGCGTGAGTTAACATTTCTCCAACATATTCACACACAAAATCACCCTTCGACATATCCTCCAATGTCTGCAGACCCCACCCTTTCCCCTCAGCTGTAAAAAAACCTAAAAGACAATGGCTAGCAATGATCATTCCAAAATGCATTTAAACTGAAACCCTCTAGAAAAAAATAAAGTACAATACCTGCAAGTTGTAACTTAGGCCGCCTTGCACAAGCCGATTGCCACATTGTTTGTAGCAACCACATTTGCTCCTACACTCTAATGATCTTCATTGCTTCATGTCTCTTATAATCTTCCAGAAACTCTTCTCTAAGAAGTTCAACTATCATGTATGCATACTCACCTTCAAATGTGACGTGTACGAGTCAACCCCGCCTCAATCTGAGGCCTGGTGTGGCCGACACCACTCCAAGTGCCTCTATTTTGTTCAAAATGGACTTATTTTTAAGTGAGAAATCAAAAAATGACATACGGGAAACCGACCAAACTCCTTAGGATTGTGTTGACACTTTAGGACAACGATTCATGGGTCATATGTGACGTTTATGAGTCAACCCCACCTCAATTTGAGGCGCGGTGTGACCAGTATCAATCCAAGTGTATGTATTTTATTTAAAATGGACAATATTTTACGTACATATGCCAAACCAATCTAATAGCTTCTGATTGTGTTGATACTTTTGCACAACGATCCATGACTCATGTGTGATGTGTACGAGTCAACCCCACATCAATCTGAGGCCCGGTGTGGCCGACACCACTCACAGTGTCACTGTTTTGTAAAAAATGGACTTAATTTTCAGTGAAATCTACAACTGACATACGACAAACTGACCAAACGCATTTGGATTCTGTTGAAACTTAAGGACAATGATCCATGGGTCAAATGTGATGTGAAAAAGTCAACCCCGCCTCAATCTGAGGCACGGTGTGACCGGTATCACTCCAAGTGTATGTATTTTGTTTAAAATGGACAATATTTTACGTACATACGCCAAACCGATCTAACGGCTTCTGATTGTGTTGATACTTTGTCAAAAAGATCCATGAATCATTTTTGATGTGTACAAGTCAACTCCGCATCAATCCGAGGCCCAGTGTGGCCGCCACCACTCACAGTGTCTCTGTTTTGTTAAAAATGGACTTAATTTTAAGTGAAATCAACAACTGACATACGACAAACCGACCAAACACATTCGGATTCTGTTGAAACTTAAGTAAAAAGATCCATGGGTCAAATTTGATGTTTAAGAGTCAACCCTGACTCAATCCGAGGCCCGGTGTGGCCGACACCACTCAAAGTGCCTCTATTTTGTTCAAAATGGATTTATTTTAAAGTGAAATCAACAACTGACATATGGGAAACCCACCAAACGCCTTAGGATTGTGTTGACACTTTAGGAAAATGATTCATGGGTCATATGTGACATGTAGAAGTCAACCCTGCCTTAATCCGAGGCGCGGTGTGGCCGGTATCACTCCAAGTGTATGTATTTTGTTTAAAATGGACAATATTTTACATACATACGCCAAACCGACCAAACACATTCGGTTTCTGTTGAAACTTAAGGAAAACAATCCATGAGTCAAATGTGATGTTTAAAAGTCAACCCCGCATCAATCTGAGGCCCGGTGTGGCTGACACCACTCAAAGTGCCTCTGTTTTTGTTAAAAATGGACTTAATTTTAAGTGAAATCAACAACTGACATACGGTAAACCGACCAAACGCATTCGGATTCTGTTGAAACTTTAGATAAACGATTCATGGGTCAAATGTGACGTGTAAGAGTCAACCCCACCTCAATACAAGGCTCAGTGTGGCCGAAATCACTCAAAGTTCCTCTATTTTGTTCAAAATGGACTTATTTTTATGTGAAATCAACAACTGACATACCGGAAACCGACAAAATGCATTTGGATTCTGTTGAAACTTAAGGACAACGATCCATTAGTCAAATGTGACGTGTAAGAGTCAACCCTGCCTCAATCTGAGGCCTGGTGTGGCTGACACCACTCCAAGTGCCTCTCTTTTGTTCAAAATGGATTTATTTTTAAGTGAGTAATCAACAACTGACATATGGGAAACCGACCAAAAACCTTTGTATTGTGTTGAAAATTTAGAATAATGATCCATGGTTCATATGTGACGTGTAAGAGTCAACCCTGCCTCAATCCGAGGCGCGGTGTGGCCGGTATCACTCCAAGTGTATGTATTTTGTTTAAAATGGACAATATTTTACATACATATGCCAAACTGACCAAACACATTTGGTTTCTGTTGAAACTTAAGGAAAAAGATCCATGAGTCAAATATGATGTGTATGAGTCAACCCCGCCTCAATCCGAGGCCCGGTGTGGCCGACACCACTCAAAGTGCATCTATTTTGTTCAAAATAGACTTATTTTTAAGTGAGAAATCAACAACTGACATACGGAAAACTGACCAAACGCATTCAGATTCTATTGAAACTTAAGAAAAATGATCCATGGGTCAAATTTGATGTGTACTAGTCAACACCGACTCAATACGAGGCCCAGTGTGGCCGACACCACTAAAAGTGCCTCTGTTTTGTTCAAAATGGACTTATTTATAAGTGAAATCAACAACTGACATACGGGAAACCGACCAAACGCCTTCGGATTGTGTTGAAACTATAGGACAACTATTCATGGGTCATATGTGATGTGTATGAGTCAACACTGCCTCAACTATCGTGTACGCATACTCAGCTTCAAATTCATGGGTGCAAGTACAAGGCACAAATGAAGATAAACAATTTCCAAAACAAGTTGACCAACATGCATCATCCTCGATGGAAGTAAGATAGAAATTCACATGGACATTCTTAAAGATATGATTTTGATGTATATAGTGAAAGGGTGGTGTATGTTCATTGTTTATGTTGTTCGTCTATAGGACTTTCACCTTCTCTTCTCCTCTCGCTATGTTTGAACATCATGCAATAGCCTTATATCATGTGGGGTTCTAGTGGTTCTTTCCCGATGATGGAGGTGTTAAACATCAGGTGGTGGTGTTTGTGAGCTAAAGCGTATAGTGGGGAGCACCATATAAATTAAGTGGTCGGTTGATGACATGATCAGCATTTTGAATTAGATAGTCTTGGGTAAAATCCATCTTAAGTGTTTAGATCGGTTGAGTACATTGAGATGAAGGTTGTGGTTGTGGTTGGGTTGTGTTATGGGTGTTTGGGGAAATGTAAGTATTTAATGGTTGGGTTGTGATCGGTTGATGACATGTTTGTGGTTGATATACTGGTTTTTCTGCAGGTCTGTTCGACTGGCTGTACTGATGCAGATTTTTTATTTTCAGCAGGCAGGGATTTAACAGTGCTTTTTTAGCGCTGTTAAAGGAGACCTTTAACAGCAATTTTTTAGCGATGTTAAAGGAGACCTTTAACAGAGCTTTTTTAGCGCTATTAAAGGTGACATTTAACAGCGCTTTTTTAGCGCTGTTAAAGGCCCCACTTTTATCAGTGCTAAGATTTACAATGCTTTTCTAGCGCTGTTAAAGCCCGATTTTAGCGCTGATATTGCCCGTGTTTGTAGTAGTGTATTAACTGAATTTTGAACTTTATATAATCCTTATAATTTAAGAATCCATATTATGAGTTTCTTAGACATGATGTAAGAACTAATTCATTTTTTCAGATAAAAGTATTATTTTTCAAAAAATGAACTTTTACCGCATTTTAATGGTGAACCCTTTTTAAATCCAATATTTGAAACTTTTATATATTTAATTTGACAAAATAGACTTCTTATTTAGAATTGGGACATAATAATTTAGTTTCAATAAATTTTTGATGTTTTTCTGATAACTTTTATATCTGGATGAATAGTAAAAAAAATACTATATTTTAACTGAAAACAAATTTTTTAACCAAAATAATTTATAGTGTTAAATGATACATTTTAATGGGTTGGAAGTACAAATAGATTATATTTTTATCATTTAATCCAATTTTGGTCATTGTAAGTAATTTAACTTTGATATTGGACATAAACAAGTGTCAATCTTTTGATAGTTATTGTTTCTTAAAATATGCCTTTTGGTTTTGACAACGGGAATTAATTTTAAATTAATAAATGAAACTTATATGTTTTGAATTTGGTAAAACAAACTTCATTTTTGAATTCGAAATATCAAAATTAGCTTAGGGTGATTTTTTTGTATTTTTCTGAAAACTTTCAATTTTTGATGAATAGTGAAAAACACTGAGTTATAGTTTAAAACCGAATTTTTATTTAAATAATTGTTTATTTTATTGAAATTTAATTTAGGTCAAAATAGATACATAATAACTATATATGTTCAATATAATTCATTGGATTCAGTTTATAATAATTTTAGATATATGAAAATTTTGTTGAACTTTTCACTGTCTTTTACAAATCTCCTAGGAGAATTTGCAAATTCACATAAAACTTAATTTTACCTCTTCTGTGAGTGGAATTTTGAAAATCCAAGAGACACGGTTAATATTAAGGAGTAAAATGTGGTTCAATAAGATAAAAATAATTTTTTGTGAATAGTAACTTTTTACTTTTATTTACCACGATTAAAAGTAAATAGGGTAATTAAGGGTAAAAATGATATTATTATTACCCAAACACTTGTAATAATTCTATTGGCTAAGTATAATTCGACCAAAAAATAACCTTATAAATAAAATATGAACCTCTTTGGTCCACTTGAATTAGATTAGGACATTTATTATTATTTAATTCAAAGAAGAGTTAAAAGAGTTAAAATCATAGTTTAATAACTAAAACATTTTTAATATAGGGTTATACATAAGATAAATTCTATTATAAATATTCATTATAAAGATAAAACTATTTCCTACATAATTGTATTTTATTTATAATTTTTAGACATTAAATAATTTAACTTATTTATGACACAATGGTGATGCAGTAATTAACTAATTAATGAAATATTAAAATAATTGATATTATAAATATCCAAATAAATGTAATTTGAGACTTTTTATGAATTCCACTAATTTTATAGGTTAATATTACATATTTTGGTTGGTTAGATGAATTGTTTTCTAAGTAATAATGCTGTTATGAATTTGGAAAAAACAAAATACCAAATAGTGTCAAAATTGACATAAAAGAGTTTTTAAAACAAATATTATATTATTAATTGATATTTTATTCCTAAAAATCAAAGGTTTGGCCAAAAGACTTATATAATTATAGTTGTATCATTAATTAACGACTTGGGGTTCTCTTGGATGTATATAGTAAGTTTATCAACTATATAATATAAAAATACAAAGAGACATGGTAAATGTCAAACTATTTAACTAAGAGTTAAATCTAAAATCTAAAGTTAATATGGTGACCCAAACCTGTCCAAAACCTATTGGTTGGGTGGTTTTCGAATCATTCCCACTCTAGCCTTTAAATAATCCATTTTTATCCATTACAAACCGAAAATAATTTTATTATAAAATAATATTTCTAGCTTTTCCTAAGGTTCCCCTCACCCTCTTATAAAAGGGCACTCCCCCTTCTCTCTAATTCACACCTTCAAAGACATTTGGATCGTCCAAACTCTGCCCAAATACCCTATCAACTATCCTCACTTCATCCTAGAGGCCTTCCTTTAGTCAGAAAGCCTACTTAAGGAGCCCTTTTGATCAAATAAAGAGGAAGAACCCGAAGAAGAGGTAATAATTTCACCACCCTCTTTCAAGTTATTTTCTTCTTCCACTTCTTCTTTATTTGTTATTTACATTCTAAAATAATAACTCTAGTATATTATATATACTTTGATGTTATTATAAATATGGTACATCCATATTTATTATTCTATCCATCCTTTTAATGACATGTCACCATACGTGCGTACGTATGGATTACCGTCTCCACGGCGTGGTATAATTGTTATTCAATACATTATTACTTGGATGGGTATAATAATGATGTATAATTAATTTGAATAATAAATATTACATGATAATTATTCTTTATATATGATATACTATCCAATTATATATTATTTTAATATCAAAAGAATGATATTGTCGCTCGTGCGTACGAACGGATTTCCGTCTCTACGAACGCAATGAGATTCATTCCCCATCGTATCCATTCAAGACTAATTTTCATTAGATGATTAAAAATAATGTTTAAATACTTGATATCATTCTGGATACGAATAAGATACATCCCATCCATAACAAATATGACTCACATAACAAAGAATATAAAGGAAAATGAATCTGTTAACACCCGAAACGACAATAATACTAAGATATTATTAACAAAAAAATGTTAAAAGATCATATATGATATCATATTAATGTATATGATTCTTGTATAATTTAATAACAATTATTTCACCACTATAAAGGAGGTTAAACAACCCTCGACCAAGGAAAAGTACAAGGTAAGGGTTTATTTCACAATCTCTTCATTATCCGATGTTGTTTATACGTAATTATCTACTGGGAAATCTTTATCACCCACATACATGTTTCTTAAAACTGTATTTCAAAACATTATTACTATTTTATAGACTATGGGTTAAAGTCATTTATACCCTTTTTTGACTTTTTATAAGATTTTTATAAAGGAATCTTTCTGTCGTTTTCCAAACAAGGTCCTTTTTAACATTTTCGACAAAATTAAGGTAAGAATGTCTTTCTTAACTTATACGGCGGGTGCAGCTATTTTCTGCCATTATAAAATCGTCTAAGCTTCCCTTAAAAGCTTATAAGAATATTTTCAAAGTAAATGTTTTATTTTATAATTATGTGACTTATAAATGATTTTAAAAAAAGAGATATTTCTCTCAAATAGTTTTGATTTCATCAATGTCAACATCCTTTGATGGATTTTAAGCTTATTGGAAGTTAATTTATTATGATACAAAACTTCCATATTGTATTGAAGGTTTTGTGTTATTTTTGACTATGGATGTGTTATTTTTATACCATTCATGGTTTATGGAGAAATTATTGACATTTCATATGCTAGTTTTAATATGAATGTTTATGTTATGTTTAAACCTGTTCATATGAGGAATGCATTGGACTTAGTAAGTGACAGGTGGAGACCGCTATAACTCCTTGATGCATCGGTAGGTCTCATGAGACAAACTAGTGTATTGGAACAAGGCATTGAAAAAATATTATTTGTAGTCTTGGCACAAGGCCTTGACTATGTGGTTATGATAGTCTGGTATTATGCATTCCATCATTATGAAAGTTGTTATTGATATTTAATGTGATTATTCGACTAATAGATTATCCATGTGAATAAGTAAATGGCATTATTTCATTTTATTTTTTCCATATTATGCTGAAGTTCAAGTTTAAAAGTCTTTTGTTTTATTTATACATTGCCTTAAATGTTTATGCTTTTTTATGAAAGTTTCCTCTATATTGTTATCCTTACTGAGCATCTGAGCTCACCCCTTTCTATGTTTTATTTTTTCCAGGATGTTAAGAATTATTTTATGATTGACCTGCAGGGATAGTCTGAGGGGATATGAGTATAGACTATGGAGACTATTTTTTTTAGTTTTTCACTTTATGATTTAATTTAAGACTTATGAATGTATCTAGTGTTTCCAAGGCTACTAAACTAATCAGTCTTTCAAGACATGATCTTTCTTGATCGTGCCAATGTTATGTAATAATGCACCAACTCTGGGTAACTGGGGTTGGGGCGTTACAATATAACAGGCCCCTCCATTCAATTTCTAAGTCCAATGCATTCCTTTTATTAAAGGGGTATACATAACATAAATGTTTGTATTAATACTAGCTTATGAAATGTTAATACTTTAACTATAAACCATAAATGGTATCAAAATAATACATCTATAGTCAAATATATCATAAAACATTAATACTGTTTCGGTGCGGATGTGCGTCGGGTTACGCTGTTCCGCCAGGACGCGTTCGCGCGTGCACCCGTCAACCCGAGGGGATGGGCACGCGGCTTGTGGTCCCGCAGTCCCGCTTTCCAAGGGCGGGCGGAATTCGTCCCTTATTCAGGGGCGTCTGCTCCTTGATCGAAACCGGGATGATGGGATGTCGGCTCCTCCTTCTGTGGACGTCTCCTCGGAACTCGTCGCCTAATCCGGGTCTCCCTCATAGATTTAAGAATGTTCATGAATCTTGTTCCCGGCGCCATGTCTCCATGGACACCGGTTAATTACGCTGCTTCTGCCCGGACGCTCCAAGGAGTCTGGTCGGGGCAGCAACCTGCGGTGAGGAGACCGGGTGGCTCTGGGTGTCAGGGGCGTGTCTTAACACTGCGCCTCTGCATGTCTGCCTTCCGTCCCTAATAGGGCTCCTCGAAGGCGTGATGGCCTGAGGCATCCCGCACTGGGTGCGGGGAACTGTGTTACCTGAGGTTTTCCTCAGCTTCCCATGTTTAACACGGGGTATGCCGCGAGTTTAACGTCCAGCGGGGACGGCATCGGACTGATCAACACGAGGAGTGGATCAGATGACAGAACCCCTTGCGGGGAACCTCCGACGCTGGGGCCAGCACATGGGCGGCTTCCCGAGTGAAGTGGAGTGGGATGAAATGGCATGACCCCACCGGGATGTGGCGGCCCGGGTAAGGATCAGGATGGATGATGGAGTGAAGAGCTTGGACCCCGTAGGGGCTTCCTACGTACCGTGCGTTAGCGCGGATCAAAGTCAGCGTAGTTCGGATATACAGTTTAACGTCATGTTGGATGTCGGCAAGCCGACTCACAAAGAGATCGAGGCCGCCGGGCGGAGGATTGAACCGAACCACCTCGCACAGAGGGGGATGGAACGGCCGGGTGGATCACAGTTTTACGTCATGCTGGACGTTGGCAAGCCGACTCATGAAGAGATTGAGGTTGCCTGGAGAAGGATTGAACCGAACCACCTCGCACAGAGGGGGATGGAACGGCCGGGTGGATCACAGTTTTATGTCATGCTGGACGTTGGCAAGCCGACTCACGAAGAGATCGAGGCCGTGGGGAAGCACAATGGAGATACACACGTGCAGTCCCCCACAGAGGCGGATTCATAGGTGAATCAACGCAAGTGTGAACCCGGGAGGGGTCCACTGATGGACGAACCGACGTAAATACGACCGGGACGACCAGGTGGTGGGCTTGAACCTCGGAGAGGCTTCCTACGTACCCTGTTTAGAAGACAGGGATCAAAGTCCACGTAGTTCGTTCTGTTTGCAACACTCTACCCCCGTGGGCTAAGGCCACTCCAATCCCGACATCCCTGCAGAGACGAGCGGGTGGGGCCACATCCAAACCGGGAGGACCCTGCGTGCGAGGCACGAGATCGGGTGAAGCGGACGGTTTAACGTCTTGCCGGACGAAGTACAGTTTAACGTCGTGTGTTGAGGATGAAGCGGACGGTTTAACGTCTCGCCGGACGAAGTACAGTTTAACGTCGTGTGTTGAGGACGAAGATGCTTGGCAGTTTAACGTCTTGCAGCGCGGACGATTGTGCAGTTTAACGTCGTGCGGGACGTAAACGCATGGCAGTTTAACGTCTTGCAGCGCGGACGTGGCACAGTTTAACGTCATGTTGGACGTATGCTGCCGCCTAATGGGTCCGTGTCACTTCGCGCAGGCCTGGAGGGCCGCACGGGAAGACAACGCACGTTGCGGGCACCCGGGATGAAGGTCATCGGGCGCCACGCAGGCGGGTACCCTCAGGGGGTCAAAGGGGGCGACCTTGGTGGTTTGCGCGCAAAAGAGGAGCTTTGAGCGCAATACCGCGGGTCGGCGCGCAAAAGAGGAGCTTGGGCCAGAACTTTGCGCGCAGATGATAGAGATTGCGCGCACCGGGCTTCGGGTAGCGCGCGGGGGCAACGGCTCATTCTTTAATCGAATGGCCACTTTGAAAATGGGGGGTGCGCGCAATCGGGTTGGATTGCGCGCACCCGGGGGCAATTGCGCGCAAAAGGCTTCTTTTGCGCGCAGATGCCTTTGGGTGAAGGGTTATTCAAAAGGAAAGGAGCCAAAGGTATTGCGCGCGAAGGCGAACCCCAAGGCTTTCTTGCGCGAAAGAAAAGAGGTTACCTGAAGATCGGCATTGCGCGCGGAAGGGGTTGTATTGCGCGCACGAGAGACCTTTCGAATTCTGGCAACCTTCAAAACGTCGGGGGTCGCCTTATATTTATAGGCAACCCCGGGCGCGGAATCCAGTGCACGGGCGCGAAATTCTCTTCTCGGGCGCGGAATCGGGCCCGGCGCGCAAGGGAGCCGCGCGGGCCACTGGCGCGCAGAATTGCGCGCCGGCCCGGCGCATTGCGCGCATCCCGGGAGGTTTGCGCGCGGCTCATCAACTTTGCGCGCGTGTCTCCAAAATTCCGCGCAAGGCCTCCGGGCCCTCCAAAACATGCTTCCGACTCCAAATATGACCTTGCTTTCCACATCCGGAGCTTTGTTTGGGAACAAAGGACTTTTCCGGCATCTACAAATGCCCCCCCTCGGAATCTGATCGGCGAGAGGTCGCAACAATCGGGTTCCGAGGGAGACGCTGGAATGCCGAAGTCCTGGGTGGCGCGGGACGGTGGCGCGCAAAAAAGGGCGTCGGGCGCGAAATTTGCTGTCGCGGTCGCGCAAAGCGCCTTCCGCGCAGCGCGGACCCGGGCCTCGCCTATAAATAGGGGCCCTGGGTCCCCCGCACCGTACACTAGCCTTCCGCGCGATAAGCCTCTAAGCTCTCGTGCGCGCAATTGCCTTTTCCGGCGCGGAATTCGCCCGCTCGTCGCGCAAACCTGTCCGGAATTCGGCCTGCTTTTGCGCGAACACCCGGGGTTTTACGCGACGGACTTTCCGATTGCGCGCCGTCCACTAGGATTGCGCGCCAACTCTCAAACTTCTCTACCAGCCTCGTCCGCTCCCGCACGCTTCATCCCTTTACCCGCACGACTCCCGAAGCTTCTGAGATGGCCGCGAATCAAGGAAATGAGGGGGATGCCACCACTCGCAGAGCTGAGATGGCGACGAACGAGGAGGTCTACGGAGCCAAGGAGATTGTTTCCAACAATCAATCCTTGTTCGACTTGCTGACGCCGGCCCAGAAGACATATCCACTGTCGGACAACCTGCCGCTCTGGAACTTCGGCATCCTAGATGAGGTTCCGGTGCCAGGGTTCGAGGTTGATGCGCCACGGACCTGGGTGACTCGGGAGGACGAGCTTCCCCGCTATAACATCACCAACAATGGGCATCCTGCCAGGGAGACCAGACACTTAGATGTCTATGTCCTGAACCCGAGGACGCGAACCATCGTCGGAAGTGAGCCTACTGCAGAGAACTCTCCAGCCCTCTACTCGAGCATATATCGCCAGAGTGTCATCGACGACACCAAGGGCTGGCTGAAGGACTGGGACTTGCGATCTGGGGGCAATTTCACCAGTGAGTGGGCCTGGGCGTTCTGGGTACACCACACTTGCGATCACTTCGCGGAGGAGCTGCGGTACATCGGCCTGTTTGAGGCGGTGTGGACGTCGCAGTTCCACTTCTACCAGCAGTCCGAGCTCGGGCCGGAGCTGTTCTCCCGTTGGTCCCCGGATACCAACACCTTCCATCTTCACCATGGGGAGGTCGGCATCGGTCTCTGGGACATCCACTGCATCGGAGGTATCCCGCTGGAGGGTTACCAGTACGATGAGTTCCTGCCTCCGAAGAACACCTGGGAAGACAGGTCACGGACTCCCATCCTGACCTGGCATCTGCTTGACCTGGCTACGCAGCGGCTCGGGATCAAGGACTTCCAGAAGGACATAGCCTACAAGGAGTGGTTCGGCCAGTTCTTGGAGAATCACCCGGCGGTCAAGATGCCAGGCAGGGGGAAGCGGTGCCCGACCGCGGCTCAGAGGAGCCGGAACAGGTCGTACTGGCGGGTCCTGGAGACGGGCGACTACCGCTCATGGGGGTACCGCGTCATCGAGGCCCGGGACCCAAATGTCCGGTACGCGGCGTTCCTGGCCGCCTTTCTGAGTGGGTGGCTCCTGCCAGTGCGGGACGCGAGAATGGGCGTTCGCCCGGCGACACTGGCGATGGCGGGCGCTATGGCCGCCAACAAAAGATATAACCTCGGGGTCCCAGTGTTGGCTAAGCTGTACGCCATCCTGGGACGCATCTCACGAGGGGGGTCACCACGAAGGATCTGTGGGCCCTTTCAATTCTTCCACGGCTGGGTGGCTGCTCACCTTGGTGGGTACACGTTTCCGAATGCCATCATTCCTCCGGGCAACGGCCTGCGACCCTCCCTGCTGAACATTGCGGGGGTCGCTCCGATGACCCTAAGTGAAGAGGGCGTGAGGATTCGGATTGGCAATCATGACAATTTCAACTTCAGCCCGTTCCCCACTCCCGTTGGCCAAATGATCGACAACGGGCAGGGTCCGCTGGAGCAGCACGAGTACTTCCTGAACATGCGGGGCGGGGTGCTCGTGGCTCAGATCGACGGGAAGGTGATCTGCGAGCCCTACGTGCCAACCCGGTTCGCCAGGCAGTTCGGGTGCCTTCAACGGATGCCGAAGAGGGTATTCACTGCTGTCCGGGAGGAGACGAACCCTGGCGTCCTTCGCCAGATGTGGCTGATGTTTGTCGCCTTTGGCTCTGGCGATGTCATCACTCTCCCTCCTACCGGGGTCGACGCAGGCTTGGCAACCGAGTACGCCGAACACTGGGCCATCACGTACCCCGAGGGGCTTCTACGGAAGCCAGTTCGGCGGCTCAAAGTCACCCGTGCGGAGACCGGGCGTCAATAAAGGAGGCGAAGCGCCGCCACACGGGGGAGAACGGAGGCGCGCCAAGCAGCGGAGCCGGCGCGGGCAGGGACTTCGGCGGCGGGCACATCGCAAGCTGCCGCCACGACATCAGCGCCCAGAGAGGGGGCACATGCGGCGGTCGGGGAGCGGCCCGGGAAGCAGGTAAGGCGTCTGCTCGAACCCTCCCACGATGCAGTCTTCCCGGCGCTGTGGTCGGCCTGGATGACCCTGCGGCAGTCACTGGGGACCGACGCCATCTGGCGAAAGCTACTCAGAGAAGGAATCTATCTGCCAGAGGTCGGGCGCCTCCAGATCGCCGACAGGGTGGACTTCAACCGGCAGTATGCGTATCTGACGGCCATGGACGAGTACGCGCGCCAACGTGGTCAGCGTGCAGAGCCATCCCTTCTGGTGAAGGTGATGCTCGGTCTAGAGCCCGCTCCAGAACAGATGCCGCCGGCGGAAGATGACAGTAGCAACGACTCCGAGGAAGAGGAGGAGATGGGGGAGGATGAAGGCTCCGAGGGAAGATCCCACCAGGGGAGCCCGCGGGAGAGCGGTGAGGTGGCCGGCTCTGACAAAGTTGATGTCACTGAGCTCCTCGAGGTCCGCTTCTATCCCTACTCAACCTGCTTCATCCATTATCTTATGCAGCTTCTAACCCATTTCTCCACCTTTCTCAGGAGCGCACGGATGTTGGTCAGGCGTCCTCAGCGGGAGTAGGAGAGGCGCCAGCAGGACAAGGCGGGGGCCAGACACCCATCATTGAATTGACAAGCGCAGAAGGGTCCCCCGCTGCAACTGTTCCTGCGGCGGCCGGGATAGCGGAAGATGATGCTCTGAACTCCCGTAAGTCTCCTTACTTTACTGCTGGTGCTTGCCATTGATGATCCGTGACTAACCACGGCATGCCCTGTGCAATGATCTCAACACTGGAGGCTCGTCGGGTTGCCGAACCCGGGCCATCCACGAGTGGACCGGTGGCAGACATGCCGCCTGCTCCGGAACAGACTTCCCACACCGAGCCGGCCCCACCAACTGTTGATCAAGGGGCTACGGACGTCGGCGGTGCTGACATCAGAGAGAGGTCGGGGGCTGACGAGGGTGTCAACGCCGCTGGGGAGAGAGAAGAAGGTCGCCCAGATGTTGGGGAACCTATCCCCCATGAGGACATCCCAGGGGCGGACCCTGTAGCAGACCTGCTGGCTGCCTTCCCTGCCTACCGGCCTGCCGACCCCGAGGAGATGGACGACTTGGACGCGGAGGCGGTCGAGGAGAGCCCGATAGCGCGCCGAAGGGGGTGGAAGTGCATCCAGCGCTTCCTCAAGCGAGACCCATCGGAGTGGCTGGGGCGCATGGGATCACTCCAAACCTGGCTGCGCTTCCTGTGTGCCGGGGGAGCTGATGCTCAACGCCTCCATCTGACAGTCCGTGATTTCATGGCCGAAAAGATGCGCGAGAGCCGCCGGTGTGCCGACGTCGCACAATGTCGGGACATGTCGGAGAGCACGCGGGTGCTCCTCGTGGCGGAGCCGGAAGTCCGGCGTCTCGAAGGGCAGGCGGCAGAGAAGGAGGCCTTCGTCGCAGCGTGTACCGAGCTTGTGGAGCAACTAGTAGCCCAGCTGGTTGACGCCTAGGTGCAGCTGACGGAGGCGGGCCAACAGATGGTCACAATTCAAGTCGAGCGGGAGCATGCACAGGCCAGAATCGACGAACTGCGTGCTGCGACCGCCGATGAGGAGAGGGCACGCAGAGAGCGAGAAGCAGCTCTGGAGGCCGCCAGCCAAAGGGTAGCGGCGTTAGAAAGACTTATCCAGCACGCTAATCCCTAAGGGATTTGTTTTTTCCATTCCCAAAACATTTGATTCCGCTACTCAATATTTCGATCCATTTGTATGAATCACCATATTTATCTGCATCTTTTGGTTTAACATGCTCGACCACAATTCATTGTCTTGCGGGAGCGTTAACCAAGCTTCAGGCGTCCACAATTGGGCCTGGATTTCTAGAGAAAAGAGGGAGGTCATTCCTAGGAAAGGAGACCTCAAGCCTAATCAATGTATCATCCCCCCAACTTGTTCCGACACACGAGCGGGACAATGATAGGGGTGTTGAGATTTTATCCGAACATAGGGAAATGAGAAAGGGTGAATCGCGCGTCCCGAATTCAGAAATCCACAACGGTTGGACTTCCAGGAAATGCCCAAGACGGCAAGCGTACAATGGATCAATCAACCATACTACTGCGATAGACGGACCGAAGGTCATCATCCATATTGCAGGTGGCGGATCACATGTCATCATCAATGCCGCTTTGGGGGTTCCTTCAGGCACAAGGGTGGAAATCCAGATCAACAGGGCATGCGAAGCGTGGGGCGAAGTGACGATTTGTTCGGATAGAATCCAACGCTCTCAAAATTGCGCCACCGTGGGGAAAGCGTATTAGGTGGATGCACTAATCTGGCCGTGAATCACCCCAATTCTCAGACAGAACCTCTTTGCCGAGGAAACCGTCGCTTCCCATCATTGTGATGGGGCATCCCGAGCTGAATCGGGGAGAATATCACAACTGCACCACTTTACCCGAAGTCAGGCCAGACGGCCGGCGACGAGGAGGGGCGGGACTTGGCGATCCCTGAGGCTGGACCCGAGTCGAAATGCCCGGGCGTTCCTACGTACTCCATCAGGCTGGAGATCAAGCCATACGTAGTTCTGCGAGTGCAGTTTAACGTCATGCAGGACGCAGAACCCCGTTTGGGGAGATCTTAGTTTAGGGTCATAGAGCTCAGACCATAGGGGCATATCTTAGTTTAAGGTTTTAGATCTCGGACCATAAGAACCTCAAAGTACGCCGCATCGTGGTCCTATCCCCTGGATATGCGAAGATGCACTGGGGAATAGTGTCAAGAGTGTCGAGATTTTGCCTGGTCAGAATGGGAGTTGAAAAATGTGATGTGAATCATGCGGCCATTCACTCAAGGACTGGGGGCACCGGCGTAACGATATGGGAGTACTGTCAACCGTGGCGGAAGAGCAGCATCAATATCGCACTAACCATTGATGGAATGAGGCAGCAAACGAGCATCGACCGCTCAATCGCAGGATTCATATCGATTTGCTGCCCGAGGCCATTGGGGTCACCAGCCCAAGTCGGTGGGAGAGCACTGAGGAATTGTGTCCAAACCGTTCACGGGGGCTCCACCCAGGGCATAGGCGATGGGTCCGAATGAAAGGGAGCACGGAGCCTGAAAATGGAAGGAACCTGACCAAGCTAAACCTGACCCTCCTGGCAATAAACCAGAGTACTCTTGACACCAGTGGACCACTGCAAGGGGTCGAGGGACACGCCTTGAGGGTGGCCTGAAGGCGGCGGACTCCCCAGAGAAGGGGGGAATCTTTAAGAGGTGGGGGCTGGACCCGAAGTTTCAAACATCCGGGCGTTCCTACGTATCCCATGAGGATGGGAATCAAGCCACACGTAGTTCTTGAAGCGCGGCGCAGCACAATCGGGCACCAGCGCGGGGAAGGGTGCGGGTCTGACCCTCGCACACAGAAGAAGCGGTATTTGATATTTCTTGTTTGTCCTTAAAGATGGATGGTTTTTCGTGCAGCGACATGCCTGTGATTAAGGAATCCCTGGCGTTGCCACAATAATCAAGCCATGAAAGGCATTGATGAATGGCGTGGTTATTAACCAGCGCCCAACGTGAGTGTCCCCTGAGGATAACATCACGATGCAGTGCCGTTTCTCGTCGGGCGGCCAAGACGATCACAGTTTACGGTCGTGTGGTAGGACCAGACAACACAGTTTAAGGTCGTGTGGTTCGGACCATGGAGGAATCCGCTTATCGCGATACAGCGGACTCAGCGAAGGTGGGAACATACCCAGCCCTGCAGTCACGCACGATTCCAGGAGAACGATCCTGGGATAGGGGCCTGCGTATGTCCATCACCCGAGGGGCAGAGATGCTAGCCTCCAGATATACTGGGCCCAAAACGCGATTGTTCGGGCGACTCCTTCCTCCTTATGGGGACGAGGGTCCAGCTATACACGGCCCTTAGGGAGGACATCAGCATATACCCTTGGTGCTCAGATCGTGGGAGCCTCGACAGACACCATTATCCTGGTTGGCCTGCCTAACGTGTAAAGGTGTACTGAAGGTCAGTACGAAGAGAGTGTCGAGATTCCACTACAACGCACAAAGGCGGAGTGTGATGAGGACCGTGCAACCAATGTTCGGAGCCTAAAAGAGCCGACATGGCGATCAAGGATGTCGCTGACCATATTCGCAACACAACATCCGATCGCGTCAGCCCAGAACTGGGCAAGCAAACGAGCATCAACCGCTCAATCGCAGGATTCATATCGATTTGCGGCCCAGGACCCACCGGTAACTCGACCCGGAGCGGTAGGAGAGCACTGAGGCATCGCACCCAAACCGCTAACGAGGATCCCTTTGAGTGAAGGCTCGAACAAGAGGAAGCGCGCGGCCCGACAAGCAACACGGGACTTGCCGGGATTGCATCCGACACTACGGGTCATAGACCAAAGTACCCAAAACATGTTAACAGATCACCGGAAAGGGTCGGAGGACTCACCCTGAGAGCAACCAAAAGACGGTAGATCCCCGTGATCAACCAGGAGACGGGGCTGGAACTGAGACACAAGCGTCCAGGCGGTCCTACGTATCCCATAAGGATGGGAATCAAGCCGTACGTAGTTCTTAAGGGGCAGTTTAACGTCATGCAGGACGAAAAGAGAAAAAAGGGGGGAGCAGAAGGCATCCCCAAACGTGGGGGGGGGGGGGGCGTACAGCGTGACGAGCAAACCGACGTGAATGAGGGCATAGCCTCGCGCTCACACCATACGCCGCACACCCGGGGGCAACTGGGCTAAGGGCTCGAGATGGGATGGAAATTCCCGAAGGATGGGGCTGGGCCTGAAACATGAATGTTCAGGCGGTCCTACGTATCCCATAAGGATGGGAATCAAGCCGCACATAGTTCTCGAGAGGCAGTTTAACGTCATGCAGGACGAATGCTGAACAGTTTAACGTCTTGTAGCTCGGACGTAGTACAGTTTAACGTCGTGTTGGACGAATGCTAAACAGTTTAACGTCTTGTAGCTTGGACGAGGTACAGTTTAACGTCATGTTGGATGAAACACTTGGCAGTTTAACGTCTTGCAGCGCGGACGATATGCTAGGCAGTTTAACGTCGTGCAGCTTGGACGTATGCAGTTTAACGTCGTGCAGGACGTAGTACACTCAGACGAAGTACTGCTTGAGGAACCTAGCGTTGGTGGGAGGAGTGACACGCTCACCATCCATAGTCGCTAGGGAGTACGCGCCATTGGGATAAACTTTGTGGACGACAAGAGGTCCCTCCCACTTGGGCTCCAACTTGGGTGGATTCCTGCCAGGGATCATTGGCGCTCTTAGGGCTAGCACTAGGTCACCCTGCAGGAAGGAGCGGAGGCGAACCTTCTTATTGAAAGCTCGAGCCATTCTGCTTTGATGCCTCTCCAAGTTGTGCAAGGCACGAAGTCTATTCTCATCCAGTGCTTCCAACTCGACTAGACGGGCTTCAATAGCTCTGTCCGGCGCTTGCTGGTCGTAGACCGCAGTGCGCAAGGACGGTAACTGGATCTCGATGGGCAGGACGGCCTCAGCTCCATACACCAGGGAATAAGGGGTCATCTGGGTGGAATTGCGAGTCGTCGTCCGATAAGCCCAGAGGGCGTTGGGGAGCTTGTCCGGCCAACTCTTCTTGTTCTGACCAACCATTTTTTTCAGAATGTTAGAGAGGGTTTTGTTAAACGCCTCGATCTGTCCATTCGCCTGCGCATGATAGCGAGATGTATGGTTCGAGCGAATGTTGTATTTGGCGTACAACTTCTTCAACTCGGCTGCTCGGAAATTGGCTCCGTTATCCGTGAGGATAGCGTGAGGCACTCCAAATCGATGAATGATGTTGGAGGTCACGAAGTCAGCGATCGAACAGGATTTGACCTCTCTGAGCAGAATCGCCTCTGTCCATTTGGAGAAGAAGTCCGTGGCGGTCAGAATGAACCGGCACTGGCGAGCTGTCGCCGGCGGGTAGGGTCCCACAACGTCCATCCCCCAGACTGCAAAGGGCCAAGAATACCTGGTGGTATGGAGAGGCTCCGGTGGCCGATGCACAAAGTTCGCATGAACCTGGCACGCATGGCACCTCTTGGCATACTCGATGCAGTCATGGATCATGGAGGGCCAGAAGTATCCCAACCTCCGAATCTGGTGGGACAGCTTCGGCCCAGTCTGATGGGCGTCGCATGAACCAGCATGAACCTCTTGCATGACTCGCGGGATCTCAACTCCCTGAAGGAAACGGAGGAGAACACCATCAAATCCGCGTCTATAGAGGATCTGCTCCAGGCCGGGACTGCTCTGGAGGACAAACTGCGATGTGCGGCGTCGAACTCGCTCGCGCTCAGCCCGATCCGGTGGGACAATGCCATGTTGGAGGTACTCAACCAAAGGCGTCCTCCAATCAGGGGCTGGTTCGACTGCCATATCTGGGGTACTCGTGGCTCCGGGCACAGGGGCAACCGTGGTGAGATTACTTACCGACGGGTCGCGATCTCCCTCCGGGACAACGGGAGCGATGAGCCTGCGGCGCGTCACGCGGACGGTCAGGTTATCCTGTTCAGGCTCCGCAAGTGACGCAGCAAGGCTGGCCAAAGCATCTGCTCGACCGTTCTGCGACCGGGGAATATGGACAATCTCTGGCCGAGAAGGGAACCGGGCCATCAGAAGGAGGGTGCACTCCAGCAGTGGCACAAGTTCCGGCTTCCTGACAACATAGTCTCCATTGATCTGCTTAACAACCAACTCGGAGTCCCCTTTCACACACAGATGGGGCACGTCAATCTCGAGAGCTAACTCGAGGCCGGTGATGAGGGCATGGTATTCCGCCTCATTGTTGGTACAGCCCTCTGACAACAGGAAAGAGTATGGCAGCACGACTTGCTCCGGGGTAATGAAGACGATACCCAAACCCACTCTGTTGAGCTTAGGATTATCAAGTCTTCTACCGGTGGGGCTCCGGGAGGCACCGTCAAAGTGCATCTGCCAGCATGGACCGGCATGATCGACCGAGAGAATGGCCTCATCAGGAAAGCCTAGATCCAGCGGCTGATCCGCGGAGGTTGGGTGAGCAGCCAGAAAGTCTGCCAATGCTTTCCCTTTGATGGCCTTCTGAGACACATACCTGATGTCGAACTGCTGGAGAATCACATCCCACCGCGCTAGACGGCCAGTCAACATAGGCCGGCTCAGGATATATTTCAACGGGTCTACCCGAGAAACCAACTGTACCTCATGGTGCTGCAAGTAGTGCCGTAATTTCTGTACGGCAAATACGAGCGCCAGGCAGCTCTTCTCGATGGGGGAATACCTAACTTCCGCATCGAGGAGCATGCGACTGAGGTAATAGAGGCTATTCTCTGTTCCCTCGTTGTTCTTCTGGGCGAGAAGGGCAGCCAGAGACCGTTCCAGGGCGGTCACATAGAGGACCAGCGGCTTCCCGGATACAGGCGGCATCAGAACCGGAGGTTGCAGCAGGTACTGCTTGATTTCCTCGAAAGCGGTCTGACACTCTTTATCCCATACATAGGTGGCACCTTTCTTTATGAGCCGAGAAAAGGGCTTACACTTGCCGGCCAGATTCGCGATGAATCGGCGTATATAGGCTAAGTGGCCTTGGAACCCCTGCAGTTCCCGGATGTTACCTAGGGGAGGCATCTGGCTAATCGCCCAGATCTTCTCTGGGTCGATCTCAATACCCCGGTATCTTACCACAAATCCAAGGAACTTTCCGGAGGTGACCCCGAAGGCACACTTCAACGGGTTCATCTTCAGGCAGCGAGACCGGAGGAAGCCGAACACTTTCTCAAGATCTTTGAGATGGTCCTGACGCTGGAACGATTTGACTACCAAGTCGTCGACGTAGCATTCCACCAGTGTGCCAAGGATTGGCTTGAATATGCGGTGCATCGCCCGTTGATAGGTGGCACCTGCATTCTTCAGGCCGAAAGGCATGACCCGGTAACAGAAGGTACCTTGGGGGGCCCTGAAGGCAGTGAACTCCTCATCCTCAGGGGCCATCCGAATTTGGTTGTATCCGGAGTATCCATCCATGAAGGAGAGGGCTTGAAACCCTGCCGTGGCGTCAATCAACAGCTCTGTCACTGGAAGGGGAAAATCATCCTTCGGACAGTGGCGGTTGAGATCGCGGAAGTCGATGCAGACTCTGATCTGCCCATTCTTCTTCCTGACCGGCACAATGTTGGCCAGCCATTTGGGGTACTGAACTTCCCTCACGAAGTTGGCTTTGATAAGCTTGTCAACTTCGGCCTCAACCATGGCACCATGGAATGGGTGCATCTTCCTGGGAGGCTGCTTGAACCCGCGATGGTTCGTCGGGAGACCAAGGCGGTGGACGGCTACCTGAGGATCTAGCCCCGACATCTCGTCATAGCCCCAAGAGAACACATCGCGGTGCTGCCTGAGAAAGTCCACGTACTGCTGCCGCTCCTCAGAGGGCATGGCGGCACTGACCAATGTGGGTCTCGGATCTGCTTCGGTTCCAAGGTTCACTTGTACTAACTCATCGACCGTGGCAGAGACGCCCTCCTCAAAGGCTGGGGGTGCATCTTCCACGTCCTCTCCACTCGGGGAGGGATCGTCCACGGGAGAGGCTGCGTTGGCAACTGCATTGGGGCTACCAGATCCTACTGGGCCGCTGGTGCTGGCACGGGCGGTCGCGGTCATCTCATCAGGAGACTCACAAGCCGTCGAGACCATGGCTACGTCCAACCGTTGAATCGGGAGGACATAAGCGTCATCCAAACTTGCCCAGGGATCACTTGCAACAGCGACAGGCTCGACCTCACCTGCCAGGATCTGCTTATCCTTGCTCTTGTAATAGTCCGCGTCCAGATAGCGGGCTTCACATGAGGCAAAAGGGGAGGCATCTCCCTGAAGCACGCCTACTCGACCATTAAGGGAGTATTTGAGGCATTGGTGGTATGACGAGGGAACCGCCGCATGAAGATGGAGCCAGGGCCTGCCCATCAATGCGTTGTACGCGGTGTCTTGAGAGACTACCATGAATTCGGTGTTGGCAACCAAATCACCGAACTGGGTCTTCAAACGTATCTTTCCGACCGGGGTTTGCTCGGTGCGGTCGTACCCCTGGATTCTGAGGTCGGAGGGAATCAAGTCATCCTCAGACAACCCCAATCTCTGGAGCGTCCGAGTGGGAATCAGGTTAATCCCGGACCCCATGTCGACAAGACAGCGCCGGACTTCAAGGCCATTGAACTGGCCGGTAACATACAGCGGACGAATGTTCCCCTGTATAGGAGGGTCTTCATCCTTACCAGAAAACGAGATAACTGCCTGGTATTCGGCATCCTCAATCGTTTCGGCGTGAAAGGCCTCTGCAGCCGCAACCTCTGTCTCAAACTGGAGGGGGCTCTTCAGGGCTTCAGCGAGTGCCTCGCGCATCTCAGATGACATGCGCAGAGCCTCAAGGATGGAGAGTCTCGCTGGGATGCCAGCCAAGTGCTTCAGGACATCATACTTTTTGGCCAAGCGCGAGCCTCTGGTTGCAGGAGGTTGCTCTGCGGTTGGAAGCATGACGGGCCTTGCCGGTTGGGCCGGCGGCCGACTGGTGCTTGGCGCATCTCTCTGTTCATTGGTTGAAGCCCGTGAAATGGTCACCGTACTGGGGTCAGGAGGCCGGGATGGACTCGTGGCAGGGCGGAGCTGATCGCGACGCGGCTGAGGCGGTTCTGCCTGATCCCATACCACAAACAGTGGCGGAGGCGAATCCGTCATCCCCGGATGGGGGGGCTGCGCATGCTGAGCTCGGTTTTGAGCCTACTGCCTGGTCTCAGTGGCATGCATGGCCTGGCTGGAGGTACCAACTGTTGTGCCCCGGTGACTCCTGTTGTTGAGGCTCCTCCGACGGTGGCGACGACCGGGGACACTAGGGAGGTCCACCTGGTGTTCTTCAACGTCGGGAACCGAAAAGGGATTTACCAGCTCGACGGTATTAACCGAAGCGTACCCAATACTGTCATCGGACGAATCATTCACCACTGGGCGGATCCGAAGAGGGATCCCCATCTCCGGGGGCATGAAATCACCGAGAGTGCGGGATAGTGGCGGAACTGGCGGGGCGCGCTCTTCCTTCTTGCGCCGCCGCCGTTTGCTCTTCTTGGAAGAGGCAGGCTGGGATGACGATGCCGAAGCATCACCCGCAGATTCTGGGGGCTCAGGCTGATTCAAGCGCGCACGGATGATTCCATGGGCGCGAATGATCGTCTTGCGGGCCATCCAGTTTTTATACTTCTGGGATCCGTGGTCGGAGACCAGCTGCCATTCGTCCTCATTGCCGCTATCGTCATCTGATCCCACGAACACGCCCGCCACTTGTGCCGGAGCTGGGCCCAACCTGATTACATTGTTGTTAATATGGTCTTGGAGCCAATCCTTAAACACATAGCACCGCTGGATGGTGTGCCCCAGGGCCCGATGGTAGGGGCAGTAGCGGGGGTTATCCGTGAGATGTGCCTCCTCCGGCCTCCAACACTCAGGCAGTCGCACAATCCTTTGCTCCAGGGCGCTCCAGAAATAACCAGGGACCTGATCCTCGTGAAATGAGTAGGTCAGGTATCGCGGGCCCCTGGGAGCGTGGTCCTGACGAGGGGCTGGAGGGGTCTGCCGAGGAGGTGGACCCTGATTATCTCGCCTGGGTTGTGGCGGTACATTACGCGGAGGGGCCGGCCGGTTCTGAGGCTGCCGCTGCTGGGCCGGGAACTGAGCCCGTGGAGGCGGATTCCTGTGAGGCTGTAGAGCTGGTCTCGCCGGCAGCAGCTCCAACGGCCTGGGGGCCTCTATCTGGGCAACAGTAGCGGGCTCAGCCCTGCTGGCTCTCCTTGCAGGAATCATAGGAGGCAGCGGGTGTGCCTGGCTGGCCTGTTGCAGGGCTTCCTCAAGACGTTTCAGCTTTGTCTGAGAAGTCCCTGAACCCTCCGGGGTAATTCTGAGTAATCAGGGAAGGGACCAGCTCGGTCTTGACATTCCCGACGCACATTGTCAGCAACTGCTCCTGAGTCAATGGCATGTCAAGGGAATACGTGAGACCCTTCCATCGGGCGACGAAGTCCGCGACTCGCTCATCAGGCCTCTGCTTGCACTTGAAGAGGTCTGCGATACTCGTCTTCCGGGTCGTGGAACTGAACTGGTAGAGGAACTGTCTACGAAGGTCCTCCCAGCTAGTTATCGACCCGACGGGGAGCTGGCTGTACCAGACAAATGCTGGCCCTTCCAGTGTCTGGACAAAGCAGCGAATCTTAGCGGCCTCTTGTTGCGCCGGAGTCCCCAACATAGGCCCGCACCTCGAGTTGAAATGGGCCAAATGCTGTGGCGGATCTCCAGTCCCGTTGAAGGGGGCAAAAGTGGGATTCCCGAATCCCGGAGGCGCCGGCATGTCATCCACCCATGCTGGGTATGGATTGCCGTCCGGTGGGATTGCCACTTGCCGAGTCTCCAAGGCTTCCAAGCGGGCGATGAGTGCCGCCATCGGATCATCCGGACATGGGTTCCAGTCCTGGCGAGGATCTCTAACCACGAGCACATTGCATGGCCCTTCAACCGGGTTGTCGACCGGGTCGTCGAACTCGGCAGCTCGTGGGATGGCGGGCGGAGCGGCCCTTGGGGCAGCGGGAGGAATCCGAGCGGGGTCTCTCAGGTAGTCACGCCGCTCGGGAGGGTGTGGTGAAACATACCGCGCCCTCTTGCCATAGGCGATGGCCTCTCTCCTGTCGGCGAACACGACATAATCACGGTTGCCCGGGAGAGCCTCATCGAGGGGTGGTTGTTCCTGTCCCTGCTGTCCTGGCCTAGGATCACCGTAGTCAGGCCGCTGCTCTGCAGCGCGCTCGGCGAGGAGCTGGTCAACTAGCTTCTTCTTCTCAGCGAGCTGTTGGCGTAGCATAGCCTTCTCGGGATCCTCATCCGCCCTCTACGTGGAGGCAGATGGGTCGGCGGGCTTTATAGCCTCGCCGTGATCTTTACCTTTACTGACGTTTCGGCTCAACGTCAGTGCTTCAGTGGGTACGGGGAGACCCAGGAGGCTCCTCTGGTGACGAGTAACTCTTGCCGATGGATCCAACAACGGCTTGTCTTTGGGGGGAGAGCCCCCGTCGAGAAGTTCCAAACCGTTCCCCTCCCCCGACAGGTCAGCCATATTGACTGTTTCCGTCCCTGGGGATGTACCCTCAGGGCCACCCAGTGAATCGGGCTGTCGGCGAATCGCACTGAAGCGTAGGGCAGCGTACTGCCCCCATCCACGGATATACACGTGGGGAGTGGCTTCCTCGATAACCTTTCGGAGTACTTGAAAACACTCAATGCATCGTTGTTGGAGGGCCTCGTGGTGCCCAAATGACCCGGGGTGCCGAACCGCGGGGAGCGTGGCCAGGTCAATTTGACGGAACTGCTCACCAATATCCTCCAGGTGCACTTGATTCCCGGGATATGGCATTTGTAGGCAGTGAAGACGGGAGTGAGTCTCCCGGAGAGTTCGGCGGAAGCATTCGAACTCATCCGGGGTGAGCGATTCGGGTGCATTAAAGTCCGGTCCTGCGACTGGCCAAAACTTCTCAGGGAAGTGGACCTCTGCAAGGACGGTCCAGAAACTCCACGACTCAAACTCGGGACCCAGGTCTCCTTGGTCTTCTTCAACGACTGGGAATGGACGGGGAACCGGCAGTGGTGCCGAGGCGGGCCGCCGGGCCGACGGGCTGGCCGACGGTGAATACGGCGAGCAGGCCGATTGGCCTCCATATCCCGGGCCGCCCTCTGAGGGTGGCGGTGCCCTGGCTACCACATCACGATAGGACGGGCCGGCGAGCAAACATCCTGCCGTAGCGTCGGTGCTCGCCGAGGGTGCACTAGATCGTGGTTCAACCGTCGGTCCCCAGAAAAGGTCTCCGGCTTCTCCGATCGAGGCAGAAGGCGCTTCCAGAGGGGCCGGTACCAACCACAAGCTTGATCCTTGGGGGTCTACCAGGCCCTCGCTACTCCGGATATACCTTCGGAGAGAAGCAGGGATCATATCGATCTCGCTCTCGGGAAGTACGAGGCTGACGTGCCGCACTCCTACCCCTGCCCCTGACAGGTGGGATTGGGGGGAGGGCTCTGTCGCCGAATCATACTCCGCCTCTGTATCAGAGAAACGAACCGGTCGGATCTCTGTCCGGAATTCCGTAACATTCTTCCCTCGGCGTCGACGCCTCGCCCTCCTGCCCCTGGGTGGTTCTTCGGGGCATGGCTGATCTCTATCCTGGCGTCCTCCGGCCGCACTGGTGCTGGGGCCAAGAGGACTGGAAACCAAGGTGCGAGGGGCACCGGGACAGATATCAAAGGGGACACGGGGAGAGATGATTCCGGGCAGGCCTCCGGGCCGAGATCGGAAGGCGGGGTGACCCATGCCTCTTGGATCGGCCACACGGAGTAGACCCTGTTGGTGAATAGCGCTACCGCGAGGTGGTCCGCGGTGGCTATTTTCTGTACCAGCAACCGGGAGAGTCAACCCAACCTACCTTTGGGGCGGTCGGGGCCTCGATCCGGGTCGGGCATAGAAGTCTCCCTGCTCAGGATGCGCAGGGGCCTGGCGACTGGAGCCAGCAGTGGCTTGAGCCAACGCGGCCGCTGTTGCTAGGGCCCCAAGGTGGGCATCCTCTTCCGCTCGCGCCCGACGTTGGCATCGGGACAGACGAGTCAGGATGAGCGGCGCGGGCAGGTGGAGAGCCCGTTCTTCGACTTGAGAGGCCTGGCGGTGATGTCGCCGTGGCCTGATAGGAGCCCTCATCGCGGATCCCTGGGGCGAATCCCGGATAGGGTGGTCCCGAGCATCTTCCACCTCATCCGCATAGGGGAAGGAGTTGTCGGAGCGCTCCGGGGATAAACTCCTGAAGCGGTTGGACGTCGAGGTAGGCAGTGGTGCCTCCCTGCGCGGCCCTCGGGGGCGGCGGTGGTGGCGAGGTGCAGCTTCTTCGAGGTCTAGGTGAGCCATGTCCCGGGTGGGGATGACTCCCTCTTCCTCATATCTCCGCACCAGGTTGTTGATCACCCTTCTTTGGATGACTTCCGAGGGGGAGAGAGGGCGTGGTTGTTCCGCAGCTGCGGCTGCTGGCACGGCTGTGGAACGGGCGGGACCGCGCGGAGTAGCCGCGTCGGTGTTTCCCCTACCCCTGCGCCAGTGGGCGGGTGGTGATCGGGCACTGGATTGGGCGACCTGATTTCTGAAAGCAGGGAGAAGAACCCATTAACACTGACAGGAAAAGGAATCGACAACCAACCATTAGTGCCACGACGCCTTCCGTGGGGGGGACCCAGGCCCTCGACGTCGCGAGACGGAGTGCCCGAGTTCCCTTCCTCAGCCCCTGGCGGGTAAAACTGAATCCTCGGTCGAGCAGCATGCTGGTCTTCCAACACCTCTGAAAGCCATCGATCTTCGTATTGAGGAGAAGAGATTCACGTCGGGTTCACCATTTTTCTGTTTCGGTGCGGATGTGCGTCGGGTTACGCTGTTCCGCCAGGACGCATTCGCGCGTGCACCCGTCAACCCGAGGGGATGGGCGCGCGGCTTGTGGTCCCGCAGTCCCGCTTTCCAAGGGCGGGCGGCATTCGTCCCTTATTCAGGGGCGTCTGCTCCTTGATCGAAACCGGGATGATGGGATGTCGGCTCCTCCTTCCGTGGACGTCTCCTCGGAACTCGTCGCCTAATCCGGGTCTCCCTCATAGATTTAAGAATGTTCGTGAATCTCTTTCCCGGCGCCATGTCTCCATGGACACCGGTTAATTACGCTGCTTCCGCCCGGACGCTCCAAGGAGTCTGGTCGGGGCAGCAACCTGCGGTGAGGAGACCGGGTGGCTCTGGGTGTCGGGGGCGTGTCTTAACACTGCGCCTCTGCATGTCTGCCTTCCGTCCCTAATAGGGCTCCTCGAAGGCATGATGGCCTGAGGCATCCCGCACTGGGTGCGGGGAACTGTGTTACCTGAGGTTTTCCTCAGCTTCCCATGTTTAACACGGGGTATGCCGCGAGTTTAACATCCAGCGGGGACGGCATCGGACTGATCAACACGAGGAGTGGATCAGATGACAGAACCCCTTGCGGGGAACCTCCGACGCTGGGGCCAGCACATGGGCGGCTTCCCGAGTGAAGTGGAGTGGGATGAAATGGCATGACCCCACCGGGATGTGGCGGCCCGGGTAAGGATCAGGATGGATGATGGAGTGAAGAGCTTGGACCCCGTAGGGGCTTCCTACGTACGGTGCGTTAGCGCGGATCAAAGTCAGCGTAGTTCGGATATACAGTTTAACGTCATGTTGGACGTCGGCAAGCCGACTCACAAAGAGATCGAGGCCGCCGGGAGGAGGATTGAACCGAACCACCTCGCACAGAGGGGGATGGAACGGCTGGGTGGATCACAGTTTTACGTCATGCTGGACGTTGGAAAGCCGACTCATGAAGAGATCGAGGCTGCCTGGAGAAGGATTGAACCGAACCACCTCGCACAGAGGGGGATGGAACGGCCGGGTGGATCACATTTTTACGTCATGCTGGACGTTGGCATGCCGACTCACGAAGAGATCTAGGCCGTGGGGAAGCACAATGGAGATACACACGTGCAATCCCCCACAGAGGCGGATTCATAGGTGAATCAACGCAAGTGTGAACCCGGGAGGGGTCCACTGATGGACGAACCGACGTAAATACGACCGGGACGACCAGGTGGTGGGCTTGAACCTCGGAGAGGCTTCCTACGTACCCTGTTTAGAAGACAGGGATCAAAGTCCACGTAGTTCGTTCTGTTTGCAACACTCTACCCCCGTGGGCAAAGGCCACTCCAATCCCGACATCACTGCAGAGACGAGCGGGTGGGGCCACATCCAAACCGGGAGGACCCTGCGTGCGAGGCACGAGATCAGGTGAAGCGGACGGTTTAACGTCTTGCCGGACGAAGTACAGTTTAACGTCGTGTGTTGAGGACGAAGCGGACGGTTTAACGTCTCGCCGGACGAAGTACAGTTTAACGTCGTGTGTTGAGGACGAAGATGCTTGGCAGTTTAACGTCTTATAGCGCGGACGATTGTGCAGTTTAACGTCGTGAGGGACGTAAACGCCTGGCAGTTTAACGTCTTGCAGCGCGGACGTGGCACAGTTTAACGTCATGTTGGACGTATGCTATCGCCTAATGGGTCCGTGTCACTTCGCGCAGGCCTGGAGGGCCGCACGGGAAGACAACGCACGTTGCGGGCACCCGGGATGAAGGTCATCGGGTGCCACGCAGGCGGGTACCCTCAGGGGGTCAAAGGGGGCGACCCTGGCGGTTTGCGCGCAAAAGAGGAGCTTTGCGCGCAATACCGCGGGTCGGCGCGCAAAAGAGGAGCTTGGGCCAGAACTTTGCGCGCGGATGATAGAGATTGCGCGCACCGGGCTTCGGGTAGCGCGCGGGGGCAACGGCTCATTCTTTAATCGAATGGCCACTTTGAAAATGGGGGGTGCGCGCAATCGGGTTAGATTGCGCGCACCCGGGGGAAATTGCGCGCAAGAGGCTTCTTTTGCGCGCAAATGCCTTTGGGTGAAGGGTTATTCAAAAGGAAAGGAGCCAAAGGGATTGCGCGCGAAGGCGAACCCCAAGGCTTTCTTGCGCGAAAGAAAAGAGGTTACCTGAAGATCGGCATTGCACGCGGAAGGGGTTGGATTGCGCGCACGAGAGACCTTTTGAATTCTGGCAACCTTCAAAACGTCGGGGGTCGCCTTATATTTATAGGCAACCCCGGGCGCGGAATCCAGTGCGCGGGCGCGAAATTCTCTTCTCGGGCGCGGAATCGGGCCCGGCGCGCAAGGGAGCCGCGCGGGCCACTGGCGCGCAGAATTGCGCGCCGGCCCAGCGCATTGCGCGCATCCCGGGAGGTTTGCGCGCGGCTCATCAACTTTGCGTGCGTGTCTCCAAAATTCCGCGCAAGGCCTCCGGGCCCTCCGAAACATGCTTCCGACTCCAAATATGACCTCACTTTCCGCATCCGGAGCTTTGTTTGGGAACAACGGACTTTTCCGACGTCTACAAATACAATATGGAAGATTGTATCATAATAAATAAAACTCAATTAATCATAAAATACAATAAATTATGTTGACATAGATGAAAATTATCTAATAAAATTATTAAAACTATTTGAGAAAAATATCAAATTTTACTTTGAAATCATTTAAAAGGCACACAATTATAATGGAAAACACTTATTTTTAAAAATAACCTTGTAATATTGTAAGGGAATATTCAAAACATTAAGGTTTCAAAATAGTGGAAATTTCTTCTCATACCATATAAATTAAAAGAAACATTATTTCCTTAATTTTTTTGAAAATGTCATAAAGTACCTCATTTTGGAAATGACAGAAAGATTCAATTCAAATGAGTTATAAAAGGTAAAACATGGAAAAAATGACATTAAACAATTTTCGAGTAATATTATTTATATTTTTAATTAAATTTAATAAACATGTACATGGATGATAAATATTTCCCAATAGATACTTATGTATAAACAATCTCGGATGAGAAAGAGATTTCATAATTAACCCTTACCTTACGATTCATTTTTGGGTGGTCGTCCTTTTATATCCTATATAATGGTTTGAAGACTATTAATTGATTATTATATAACCATAATCATGTTTATAATATTATATATAATCTCATTATAATATCTTATTACCCATTTTTTATAATGTTTCATTATTTCACTATTTTGGGTGTTAATTTCCTAGTTTTCTCAAGTACGTTTTGACTTGTTATTTACTTATTATATTATTTAGATATTGATTTAATCATCACCAAAATGTAAAACATGAATCAATTATCTTATATATTGAGTAAATATGTATTTATAATAATCTATAATGTTTTTAGATATAAATAAAACACAACGTTCATGGATACAGTAAGCCGTACGTATGCATGAACGCCACTTTCATTTCTTTGTCGTATAAAAATATTAAAAAGTGAATGATACATATGTATATTATAATTAAAGTAACATATACATGTCATATAGGTTAAATATATTTATTAAAATTATCATTAATATGTTCCATGTACAGCGTGAATGAATAACATTGCTTTGAGGGGGCGATAGTCCACACTTCCACAAACGATGTTATCGTATATCCAAAATATGGAAAGCATGAAGGTATGTTTAATATAAAATTTAATGAATAATAAATTTGTTATAATTTAAATATTAAAATATTATTTAACCAAAAATATAGTTTTAAGAATAGTCATGAAGGCAGTAATAGAAAAAGAACAAAAATAATATTCACAGAGTTGATTAACGACCATATCTTGGACAACAATTTTGTTTCTTCGAGTAAGAGGAGTTGAGAAATGACATGTATATGAAATATTATATTAGAAAAAAATAAAACTTTAGTATATACATTATTTTTGAGTTTTAATGCATTTATGGATGAAGTAGGGGAGGATAATGTAGAAAAATAAAAGAAATTAAGAGAGGTATATTGAGAAAATTACCTCTTGAATATCACCTCATTAAAAGACCCTTGAGGGCCCTGTATTGGGTATTTTAGTGATAATTGAAGCACTTGGAAGTGTGTATAGAGATTAGAAGAGGTTTAGGGAGATATTTTAGGTTCTATAAGGATATTTGGGTTGAAATAGGGTGGTGGAGAGGTGGTATTTATATTTGAGAAGAGGTGGGTTCAAGGGATTAATTTATTAATTATTTTATATTAAAATCCAACCATATAGAGGTAGAATTAAATTTAATGACTTTGGATTGTAATTAATGTTTTATATGATGGTTATGGTCGAGACACACCTCAAAAAAACATTAAATGTTGTAGTTATTAGGTATGTTAAGAATTTAACTTTTAACATTAAACCTTGTTAAAATTTTACTTTTACTACGATAAATAATTTTTTTACCATGGTAACTTTTTTTATACCTAAAAATAAAATTGAACATACAAACTAATTTGGAAATTCTGATTCCAAATATGTAATACATTTTATCTAATTCAATTCACCAAATTGAGAAAATTGTATTTAAAATTAATTCCGTAGACAAGACTAAAAAGTGGGTATTTAAAGTGAAATGTTCAAAAGTTGACATAGATTTTATATACAATTTGAATTTGAAATTGGTTACAGTGGAATAAATTTAAATTATATGATAAAATAATATTATAATTACACTATAAAATCAAATAAAAGGAAAATAAATCTATATAAATAAATTAGATGAAAAATCAGTTTTGAATTAAAATATAATATTTTTCACTATTTATTAAAAAATGAAAGTAATCAGAAAACACCAAAAATTTGTCCAAAATAAATTTTTATGTCCCAATTATAAATAATAAGTTTATTTTGTCAAATTTAATATTTAAAAGTTTTAAATATTGTATTTAAAAAAGATTCTCCATTAAAAGGCTGTAAAACTGAATTTCTTTTGAAAAATACTTATTTTATTTAATATTACTTATTGCTAAAATTCTCATCCTCCTTTTACCTTAGACTCAGAAATATCCTTTCCATATCATCTCCCTATTCTCAAATAATGTTTTATATAAAAGTTCATTCAACTCCCTCCATTATATATTTTATACTTTACCTTCATTTATCACCAACTCGACTGTCATTATCTTGTATAGGAGGGAAATCTCTACATATATTATGTGATTTGTTAAGGTTTCCATTCCTTCCACTAGGCACCATTTCTAAATAATGGTATACACTAGAATAGATTATAAATCATAATGAATGATTCTAAACTAGTAAAATACTTAACCTAAATTGAAAATTTTAGGCATATATAATCTCATAATCATAATTTTTTTTTCTTTGGGAACATATTAAATCATAAATACTTCATAATATTTTGTAAATAAAATATGAATTATCCTAAGAATATCCCCTAGGAGTGTAAAACTAGGAGCATAGTAAGTTCCACTATCGTATACCTGGTTACCCCGAGTCAGGCCTGCAAAACCTTGTTAGAGTTATTACTCTTAGTTACATCTATGTTAGAACCAAATCCACTTGTAGTATCCAAAAATGGATGTATTGTCTAGAAACACCCACACAATATCTATATTACCAAAATTCTAGGATGTTATTCTATAATTATCCTTAAATTATATCTTAGGGCTATGTTCCCTAATCCGTGTTTTATAAATCAGGTTTCTAAGGTTATTTCTAAAATTTATTTGATACCAACTTTAATGCCCCAAACCTAGTTTCCTAGATCTGATGCATTATTTTAATACATTGGTATGAATACAAGGAATCAAATCTTGAAGTACCGATCAATTTAGCAGTCTTAGAAAACAGATTACATACATGAAGCTTATATTATAATTCAAATAATAAAATAAAACATGGATAATACTTAGAGAATTAAATTATTCTCCTAGATTAAACCTTTATATAAATCATAATACACATCTTGGAATCTTGGGAAAATAAAATAAAAGAAAGGGGTGATCTCACATGCTTAGTAAGGGTAAAAAATATTGTAGAAGCTATCATAAATAAGCATAAACGTTTAAGGCAAGGTATAAAATAGAATAACAAGCCTTTTAAAAATAATATTCAACATAATATGGAAAGAATAAATCAAATAATTACATTTAAAAATTCACATGGATATTCTAATAGTCGAATAATCATATGTAAAAAGAATAACTAATCTTATAATGAGGGAATGTATAATGCTGAACTTCATAACCATAATGTCATGGCCTCATGACAAGACCATAAATAACCATACCGTCAAGGCCTTGTGCCAAGACACTAGTTTCTCTCATGAGACCTACCGATGCATAGAGGGGATATAGCAGGCCCCACCCATCACTTACTAACTCTAATTCATTCCTCTTATAAAAGGGGTAAAACATAACATAAACATTTTTATTAAAACTAGCTTACAAAATGTTAATACTTTAACCATAAACATTGAATGGTATCAAAATAGTACATCCAAAGTCAAATATATCAAAAAAATTCAATAAAATATATAAGATTGTATCATAATAAATCAAACTCAATTAATCATAAAATTCAACAAAGTATATTGACATAGATGAAAAAAACTAATAAAGTTATTAAATATTTTTGAAAAAAATATCAATTTTTACTTTGAAATCATTTAAAAGACATGAAATTATTAAATAAACAATTTATTGAAAAAATAACCTTATAATATTTTAAGGTAATCTTAAAAATGTTAAGGAATCATAATGGTATAAATAAATGCTCATTACATATAAGTTAAAGGAAATAATCCTTTCTTAATTTTGTCTAAAATGTTATAAAGTACCTTGTTTTGAAAATGAAGGAAAGATTCCATTAAAACATTTTATAAAATTTAAAACACAGATAAATTTAAGAATAGTGATAATATTTTGAATTAATTTTTTAAGAAACATGGAAATATATGATAAAGATGTCCCAATAGATACTTATGTATAATCAATCTCAGATGAGAAAGAGATTGCAAAATTAACCCTTGCCTTGCAATTCCTTTTTGGGTTATTTTAATTTAAAATCATGTATAATGGTTTGAAGAGTGTTAATATCTTATTATAGAACCATAATAATGTTTATAATATTATATATCATATCCTTATAATATCATATTACATATTTGTTATCAATTTTTTCTTATTTCACTATTTTAGTTGTTAATTACCAAGTTTTCTCAAGTATATTTTGACTTTTTATTTTATTATTATATTAATTAGATCATGATTTAATAATATAAATTGTATAAACTGTAAAGACCCGTAAAATTCAAGGGAAATTTTTTTTCCTAATTTTCTTTGGGATTTTACAAGAACGCAGTTTCTGACGGCACCTGATTCCGAGGCCCGGTGTGCCCGAAATTTTAATCCGAAGATTAGCTCGTGTACGTTCAGTGAACGAACGAGCGGGGTTTTCTAACTTTTGAACCGATGCTCGGAATCGAATTCTGAGGGCACCGATGAATTCACAGCGCCGATATTTGCTTAGGAACACCTTTTCCGGAGTTGCGTTTTCACGGGAGGAGTTGTAAAAAATTTGTGGAAGATAAAATAAAAATTGAGTTACAATTTTTATTTCTTTTAAGTGGTTTATCCATTGAGTGGAAGTTGGGGTAACCACCCAACATCCCATAGGAGGTTATGAGAGTGGTGGGGCCCACACGAACCCCACCCCTTCATCTGCCCTAACCTTCCATAACCCTCCATTTAATATGTCAAGTTGAGTTAATTATTTGAGGGAATTAATTCAACTTTGGAAATTCAAATGCTTAAGTTATGTTAATAAAATAAGTGATGAACTTATTTTATTTTGGTTGAAATCTTGTTGTGTGAGTCTTTGGAGAAAAGTTGAGGAACTTGAAGAAATTTTTCTTCTTCTTCGACGAAGAACGCGAAGAATGAGAAGGACGCCGGATCCTCGGAGATCGACTACGCGACGCCGACAAATAATTTCTCCGCGACGCGACTCTCTCCTTCCGTGACGTCTTCTTCTGCGACGGTTATTTCTGTAAAGAACCCTCGCTCAACTATTTCGACGAGGTAGGGGTTTATTTAAATTGTTGTTCCTGATTACTTCTATTGTCATTCTTCGTGAAACTTTGCCGCTTGCTATCGATTAACGGGAGGGGGCCGGACCGCACAAACACGGTCGACCCTTCTCCCTTATTCTTGTATTGTTGCGGTTCGAAGGAAAATGATGCGGTGCCGACGCACCATGTGGGATTGTGCGGCAAGGATGCGTGGCGCTGTCGCGCCGCGCCGTTGAAGTTGAATAAGGTCACAGCACCGTTCTGCCGCGCCGGAGGATCACGAAAACGCTGCGGCCGGAGTGGGGCCGCAATGAAGGGACGCGGCGCCATCGCACCGTGCCGGACGGTCGAAGGCTGCGGCTTTGGCCGCAGCGGATCAGAGAAACCGGTGGCCGGTTCCGGGCCACCGGCGTCGGAGCAGGGGGACCGACCCTTGCCAGTCCCGTGGCGGCAACAGCCGGCCGGCCGGTGCGGGCCAGCCGGACAGGGAAGAGTCAGGGGTTACGACCCCCGGCTGGCCAGCTTGAGCGGCTCCATAATAGGGGCCATGGTTATGAAAAGGGGGGCAAGCCCCCCCCATCCGCTCGGCCGAACGGCCGAACCACCTGGCTGGCGCCAGCGCACCGGGCCGGCTGCCCAGGTCGAGCCGCCCGACCGGACCGCCAGGCCAGGCCGGGCTGTGCCCAAGCAGGCCGGACCCAGACCCGAGTCGGGTCAACCTGGTTCGGGCCGACCCAGGGGGTACCGGGCCAGGTCGGACCAGACCCGAACCCCCTAATACTGGACTTTTTTGGTCTGTTACCCATAACCTGGGCTACAGACCTCCGATCGACACACCGTCAGTTGCGTAGAGATCCTTGGATCGAGACGGTCGTTTCAGTATATTACACTCAAGGTTTTGGAGTACTTTGTGTTCGGCCAGGTTGGTTCGTACACGAAACCAACCGGGCCCTCGGAGCGGAAACACTTATAACTTGAACTCCGGACGTCCGATTGACGTGTCGTCTACTTTGTTGGATTCCTCTTAATGAGACGGACCTTTTGGATTACTACGCTCGAGGTTTGGATGCAGTTGGAGTAAATTCGGGTCGGTTTTGACTTAAAAACCAACCGGGCCCCTGGAACGAAAAGGCCAATAACTCTCAGACCGGGCGTCCGAATGATGCGCCGACTGTGACGTTGAGTTCCTATTGACGATACAGAACTTTTGGATACATCAACTCCGGAATATGTGTCAGTTGATGTATCAGCCCTTCGGCTCGTGGAGCGGACCCTCCCGAACGATCTTGCTGTGTGCGGGAACCCTAGAGATAGCTACGACTGCGACGACGATGACGACTGTACAGAAATCCTCAGTGGATTCGACGGCGACGACTACAGCACTCAGCGATCCTACGTGGATCAGTGCTACCGATCCTGTGTGGGTCAGATCATGTGTGGGTCAGTGCTCAACGGTCCAGTATGGGCTAGCTCCTACAGATCCTATGTGGGTCCGATCCTG
This sequence comes from Viscum album, assembly GCA_963277665.1. Taxonomy (NCBI): domain Eukaryota; kingdom Viridiplantae; phylum Streptophyta; class Magnoliopsida; order Santalales; family Viscaceae; genus Viscum; species Viscum album. The sequence goes on along the minus strand of OY728148.1, from coordinate 1,805,152,986 downwards.
TGTGGGTCATTGCAGGGGTTAGTTACCTATCGATCCTGTGTGGGTCATTGCGGGGGTTAGTTACCTATCGATCCTTTGTGGGTCAATGTGGGGGTTAATACCTATCGATCCTGTGTGGGTCCGATAACTTAGATGAATCAGTGGAAATATCTGATCATCTCTATCGTCTTACGAAGAAGTATACCTGTGTGAGCTGAATCTTGACTTTCAATCCTCATCTTTGATAAGTTTGACTTGATATCCTGTGTGGATTACGTTTTGCTTTCCTGTGTGTAATGGGTTGTGTTTTCCTGTGTGGACTGGGTTGTACTTGGGCTCGGATGTTGGAGCTGAACAAGAATTGATGACTTAGGTATATGTATGGGCATATACCTAAGAAGTGCTAGATGTTACTTCGTGTTTGTATATTTCATTTGTGGATTATACTTTGTGGATTCTGGGAGACTTTCGGGGGTCTCGGGGTCCCTACTGAGTACCTTATACTCACCCATGCACGGGCTATGCCCGCACTATGTTGTGTTGGTTGCAGACGACGGAAAACGCTGATCATGGTTGAGGCTTGCGGAGCAGTCAGTACCTGTAGGTGGACCCTAGGGCGGGGCGTACTCGGAGCAGACGGCTGGACCCGAGGAGCTGTGGAGGTTATCTGTACCCACCCTTTAGGTGGGACTTCCAATGGACGACTCGAGGCTACGACTTTACTTTTCAGTTGTTGTACTTCCTTTTTCAGTTGTACTTTCCTTTTAGTTTGGGTTTGTATTCTGGCCCACTTACTTTTCCTCACTTACTGTTGTACCCAGTTTTTACTTAGTGTTTACTTCTGCTTGCTTGCTCTGTGGTGTTTGTTTACTTTACAAAGTCAATGCCTTCCCTTTTTACTGGGAATTACGCCTTGGTGCTAGTCGCCAGCCCCTGGCCTATGGAAGACGAGCTTGGGGTAGTCACGGCACGGGCCCTGAGGACAGGTCATGACATAAACCATGAATTAATTATATTATATATCAGACACATATATATTTATAATAATATATAATTTTTATAGATAGAAATGTAATGCAACGTTCATGGACATGGTAAGCTGTACATAAACATAAACACTACTTTAATTTCTTTTCCATATTAAAATATTGAAAAGTGAATGATACATATGTATATTATAATTAAAATATCGTATATATTTCATATACATTACATATATTTATTAAATTTATCCTTAATATGTTCCATGTATAGCATTAACGAATCAAATCACTTTTGAGAGGCGGTAGTCCACACTTCCACAAATGATGTTATCATATATCCACGATATGGAAATCATGAAGGTATGTTTAATATAAAATTTAAAGAATATGAAATAGGTTATAATTTAAATACTAAAATATTACTTAATCATAAAAATAGTTTTAAGACCATCCATGAAAGTGATAATAGAAAAAGAACAAAAACAATATTCATAGAGTCGATTAACCAACATAACTTGGACAACAATTTTTTTTTCTTTGAATAAGAGGAGATGAGAAAATACATGGATATGATAAATTATATTTATACCATAATAATTAATTATATAAATGATTCTGGAGTTATCATGCATTGATTTATGAATGAGGTGAGGAGAGATAGAAAAAGAAGAGAAATTAAGATAGGTACTTTGATAAAATTATCTCTTAAATATCACCTCCTTGAAAGAAACTTAAGGGCCTTGGATTGGATATTTTTGAGAGACCAGTTGAACTTGTACGTGAGGATAGTGAGGATTAGAGGTTTTGGTAGATATTTTATGAGCTAAAAGGCTTTTTTGGGTTGAAACAGGGTGGAAGAGAGGAGGTATTTATACTTGAGGAGAGGTGGGTTCAAGTGATTAATTATTGTATTTTTTAGGTATGTTAAGCTTTTAACTTTTAACTTTAACCCTTGTCAAAATTTTACTTCTACAACGGTAAATAATTTTTTTACCATGGTAACTTTTTTATACGTAAAATTGAAATTGACCTTAAAACCTAATTTGTACCTTATGATTCAAAATATGTAATAAATTTTATCTAATTAAATTCACATAATTTAGAAAATTGTATTTAAAATTAATTCCACAAACAAGACTAAAAAGACGGGTTTTAAAGTGAAATGTTCAAATGTTGACATAGATTTTATATCCAATTTTAATTTGAAATCGGTTCCAAGAACCTAAATTTAATTAAATGATAAAATGATAGCATAATAAATCTATAAAACCAAATTAAATTATAACATATCTATATAAATAAATTAGACAAAAAAGCAGTTTTGAATTAAAATGCAGTATTTGTTACTATTTATTAAAATATGAAAATTATCATAAAAACACCAAAAATTTGTCCAAAATAAAATTTTATGTCTATATTATAAATAATAATTATATTTTCTTAAATGGAATATATAATGGTGTCAAATATTGTATTTAAAAATGGTTCTCCATTAAAAGGTGGTAAAATTTCATTTTTTGAAAAATACTTTTTTTTATTTGAAAAATTTATTTTTTTCTTATATCATGTATAAAAAATACATAAGATGGATGTTAAAATTATATGTAATTTATAAAATTAAAAATTTGATTAACATTATTCATAATTTTTAATTTAATGACTAGATTATACAATATATTAAATAATTATATTATTATATTATTGTAATGTAAAACTAGGCCTTGCGTGTAAAAAAATACAAATCATTGCTATGTATAGAGTAAGATTAACATGGGATTTCATAAAAACAATGAAAACAAAAAAATCAAATTTATTCATAAATTAAAATATCGAAAAGTATTATGGTGTTATAGCACCACTCTTATTGATTTAGGTTAATCTAATCCTAGATTTTGAAACACACATAAAGACATTAAATTTATAATTTTTTCCAAATTGTAAAGTAACTTCCTAAATATGCATGAACTAATTATGCATGGGATGAAACCCCCCTATATCAAATATATTTGGATATATATATTTGTTTCAAATACTAGTAAAATTTTTTCAATAAGAGATATAACACCTATATCCTTCAGCTTCATTTTATTGGATACCTTATCCTTTAGGAATTTATAATTATTTGACATTTTTTATGTATTTTCATACTTCTACATATTCTATGTTTGTGTTTCTATTTCAGATTTGAAAACTTATTTTCTTTATACCATTTACCATCCTTTTTCACCTTTTAAACTTTTTGTTTTCCTCCTCATTTTCCTCATTTTTTTATCTTCCAATCCTTGAGGGACCTGAGTGAAGAAATAATATATATTAAATCATTTTACATGATTAGTACTTATATATTATAATAAAAAACTCCACAAAACCTATAGTTTTAGTGTATTTGGATATTATATGCATTACCAACTCATTTTAAATCATTTTCAACATCTCCCATAAATAGTATTCTCACATGATACCATTTTAGAAACATCATATAGAATAATATTCATCATATCATGTGGAATACAAATATAATAAAGGGTGATATTAGATATTCAATAAGGGTAAATAAAAGAGATATCAATCAATGATCATAAGTGTGCATAAAATCAGCATGTGGATTTGAGAACATAATCAAGGAACATTTTCATAATAGAAGATAATCATACACAAAAAAGCATTGATCATAAATAATGAGTCATGGAATAATTATTTTGCCATAAATTTAGAAATTATATATATGAAAGTGGAAATATGAGTCAATAATCAAGATCCATGAAAACCAAACATAGGAATAATAACAAATCATATACATAAAAATAAAAAATCATCCCTTATATCATGGATCACCACCAAGAATGTCAAAAAATATTGGAATATGTCACTTAATGGATTATGTATACTGCCCATTCCCTGAAATGTTATCTCATGAGATATAAGGATTTACCCAATGCAATAGAGGGACATAACAGACCCACCCATCACTTAGTTGACAAAGTAACTTAGGGGATTGATTTTAATCCTTATTCCCCATCATATCATGAGATATAAACTTTACTAAATTAATTAGAAGGATATAAAGTACCCACCAATAACATAGTGATATACCATACACATGTTTGCTATATGAACTTGAAAAAATTCATAATTCCATCATTGATTAGTTAAACCATGGGAAAGAAACAGGTTCCAAAAAAAATTCCATAATATATTATCATAAGATATCCAAAAGAAGAAGGTGGATGGTATCATTAGAGTATATCCCTAGGTAAGTGTATGAGATATTAAAGGATTTTTACATATATTAAAAACACTTTTTTAATATTATTATAAAATTGGTTGGAAAAATAAAAAGAAACCTCCTTTACTTTTGATATTTTTTATTTTAAAATTAAATAATATATATATATATATATATATATAAATGAAAATATAATTCACTTTATATAACCATTTAAACTAATAAAGGATTATTTTTAATGAAAATATAATAATAATTTTAGAAAATTCATTCATGCGTAAGAATTTAAAATGTAATATTATCTTCGTACTTTTCTAAAGAAATTGAAGTCAATAGAACATGACTCGTGTAAAAAACATTTAAAAAAGTTTGTTTATTTTGTCTAAAGAAAGTTAAATTTAATGGAAAATAATCTTAATAAATAATAGTTGAATATATAAGGACATGAATAAAACATTATATAGAATATATACATACATGATAAAGATTCATGATTGAAAAGAAGAGATAAGGTCAATCCCATTTACAAGATTTATATTGGTAAAATTGTGAACCAAAGGGAGGTGAAATAATGGGAATATATGTAAAAACCATGAATAAACACATGATAATAAAATATATGGGGTTTTAAGGAGAAATAAAATAGAGTTTCCCAGTATGAAAATTCAAATATAAACAATCTTTATTTCAAAATTATATTGGTAAAGAAACCCTTACCCTTACATTGAACTTTCATAAATGAAATTTAACCTCTAGTATAACAAAAAATGACCATATTATTAATTTATTTAATAACCTTATTGAATATATTACTTTTTTATACTATTCGGTTATAATTATTCATTACATATATAATAGTTAGTTATTATTTATATTCATCATTAGATGTTTGTAATTTTGAATGTATTGTACAAGTTTCAAAAGAGTGATGTAGGTCATAATAATTTTATACCATGTTAATAATTAATGTATTATTAAAGGTAGTGGAATAATTTTTTTCAATTATTTATATATTCCCATGTTCACTTGACAGAAGGTATGGGCATGGTTTGTGAGAATGGAATCCAAGATGAGCATGCTTGAGATAATTTACCGACAAAAAAGTTACTTTATATTAATTATTACATTTTGTGATACCATTTTAGAATCATACCCATAAAATAAATTACTCTTTAATATCATATATTACTATTATTAATTTCCCGATACTAATTCATATTATAAATAATGAATATATAATGGAATCTTTCATGTATTTGTTTGAACCAAACGAAACAAGAACATGTTATACTAGTGAATTAGTTAGTGTATAGAGTTATATTATAAGATCTCGAAATTTTCTAGAGTTAAACCATGATTGATTTAAAGTACACATTTTTCCTTATTTGAGTACTTTTTTTGGATTATAACTTGGAGTGTTGGGGGGGGGATTTTGAGAAAAAATAGAAGAAATATGGTTGTGCATAGTTGGCACATGGTTTTCACTAACTGTGCTCCCCAACCCAAATAACCATGAAACCCTAGATATAGGGTAATTACATGGTTGATTCATGGTTATTAAAACTATTCACCCTATTATGAGTAACTATGAACCCCAAAAAATTAGGCACATGGTTTAGGCTCACAGTTAGGTAAGCTGTGCGCCTCTAGCCAGCAAACGGTGTGCATGTGTTTAGTTAACTCAAAAATTAGTTTTAATTATTCCCAAACCCCCATTTTAACCCCAATTAAAACCTAATTCAACCATAGTACCTATTTAATTATTTTGGATCTCTTATAATAGATTCCAAGCCTTATCGAACTCCGTTCTTGGAATTTTGAAACTTGGTTGGAAGATCTGCACCATGTCGTGTATGTGGTTTCTTCTCGATTAAATCACCATTCTTATCTCGTTCTTGTTGATGGGTTATACCTCCTATTTTAGGTTAGATTTAGATATAGAATATTTTATCTATATATAGTATTGTAGAAATATATATCTTACAGAGTTCTTTGTTTAACTGATCTTGATTTAGGTATTAGATCCAGATCTCGGTCTATGTCATTGTGCCTCTCAATTTTGGGGTTTTTCATTGGGAGATCGATCATCAATAAATCAAGGTAGGTGGTCTAAAATTAAAATCCCATATTCATTATTTTTATTACATATATGAAAACATTATAATTTATAGATCTATTTATCAATAAAATTCACAAATGAAATAATTTGTATTGTAAATTAACTAATTATGGAATTGTAAAATTACAGGATTTGGGGATAATTAATTATGGAATTAATTAATGGATATTGATGTAGTGAATTTGGATAATTAATTTTGGAATTAATTATGTGATATTTATGCAGTGAATTGAGATAATTAATTGTGGGATTAAATATAGGATATCAATTTTATAAATTGAATGATTAATTGGTGAATTAATTATTAGGTGTAGATATTGTGAAAAGATTAATTAATTATTATATTAATTAATGGAAATGGAGTAATTAATTAATTATAAAGTATTTATGTGAATAATAAATCATTGGCTTAATTAATTGAATTGGGTTGATTAATTATTTTTCGAATTAATAAATAGAAATGATGTGATTAAGTAATTTTGTAAATTAATTAACGAGATAGATATGATTGATTAGTTATTGAATCAATTTATGGAATGATTTATGAGATGGATTTTGGTTGTATATCAATTGGATTCTGATTATGTTGGAATATGGTAGAACTTGGTTTAACTAGGGTGTGAGTGAGAGATTGCTGAGGAAGATCATGAGAGATTGCATTTTGATATCTATAGGACTGTAAGAGCCTTTTGGGAAGAGGACTGTGAGAGTATTTGGGGTAGAGGACCATGGGATCCTTTAGGAATGAAGAACATGTGAGTTTTAATTTTTATTTCCAAGGGACTTTGAGAGTTCTTGGAGTTGGTCTTAGGGAAATAACATGAGAACTTCTTCCTCTATAATGTAAGAAATTATGATTCATTTAGTCCTAATCACATTAGAACCTTGAGGTTAGATTCATATGTGCACATTACTCATGTCAGAATGATATACATGTTTTATGTATTTAATTAGATATAAACTGTGATAATGGATGTTAATATGGACATTCAGATATATTATACCTCTTAAGGATAACTCAGAATCTGACACAAGTTGAAGTAGGTATTGAGGTTGAGGTGTCCTTGGGAACCTGAAAGTTATGTGGTTAAATAAAGAGAAAATGAATACACAATTTTTTTAATTTATTGCTTGAATTTTATTCTCTATATTACTGCATAAACTATTTGACTGGATATTGTTTTAGACACCATTGGTTGTGGCCTACTGAGTTGTACTCACACACTACTTGGGATGCCTGATCGGAACCCGAATATATTTCATTGATGCATTACAAGTTTAGGGGAAAGGCCTTGCGTTAGGTGGCTAAGTTGAGATGGAGTATGGATGAGGGAACCAGATGTAGTTCAATACCTTCTTGGGAGTCATCAATGTCATGATTTTGAGTTTTATTTTATAGACTTGACATGTACATTAGCATGGTATGTTTTATTATTTAGCTGGATATTATATTTCATGCTTTGATTATCATGTGTTTCTGGTATTTTTATGATCATATTTTATTCAACTATTGTCACATACATGAATTATTTTAAAGTTAAATTCCATTTGATTTCCATTCATGCTTTGTTTTGAGGGTTTCCCAATCATTTATGGAGGAATGGGTGAGTTTTTATGAATTGGGCCAAACCGTGAGCTCAATTCCATATTTAAAAATAAATTTTGATTCCTTTATAACTTCTTCATTTTTTAACATTTTTCATCCATTCCAATTCCTAATTGTCTTCCCCTGACATATTAACACCATAATATTAATTTGGACCATTTAGGAATCCATAATCATGGTGGATATGGGTTTTTATTTAAGCTATTGGGCCTGCCAGAAAGCCCATTTCTTGCATTAAAAATAATTTTTAATTTTTTAATATCTCCTTCACTATTTGCGTTTTTTCGGTGATTATAACTCTCCCTCGATCCCACATACCTAAGGCGTGCCCCCAAACTCTCCTCCCCCTATTTTGAGCTTGGTTGCATCGCGAAATTGGGAGAAATTTCTCTGGATTTCACAAATCGCCCATATTTGTGGAGGAAAATTAATCCTTTCATAACTCCTTCAATTTTTATTATTTCCCCCCATTACAGTTCCTACATGACCTCATAATTATTGTTCGAAACTCCATTAAATTTTTATCTGTTTTAAAAATCATATTCTGGTCGATTTTGGGTCGTTTTCTTCAGGATTGTTTTGGGTAAGTGATTCCTTCTTGGTTTTTTCCTTTTCCTTTAGGGTTTCCTCCCTCTTTCATTATGTTCTAAAATTTCCAGAAGTTAGGGTTAGATCCTAGGGTTTTATTTTGTGTATTTGTGGCCAAATTTTGTGATCTAGGTCTGAATTTATCTTCCTTGAGGTGCGGCGGTGGTGCGGTTGATGTTTCACACCATGTTTTGAGGGTTTCGTCATAAAAGGTAGGTGATTCCATGTGTAAACATTTCTAGATGAGTTAGTTTGCTTGAATTACTTATTATTCATGTTCCTAATATGCTGTGTGTGGTGCGTGAACTGTTTATGTTGGATTTGGTAAATCATTTGTTTTTATAGTTTCATTTTAGATTAAAATTCGGTGTTTTCATGTGCAACCACTTGGGTATTGTTTGGGATTGTTTTATAACATATGAATTTTGTTTAATAAATCTTGTTTGGGATGAAAATTCTGATTTTGTGGGGTATTGGTATGCCACTATGTATTAAAGAGTTTTTTTAAGGGTTTAAGGTGTAAAACAATATTATACATCTTGAAAGTGATTTTGGAAACGTGTGCTTTTCATGTGGATCTTTTGTACTATTGTTTGAGGTGTTTGTATAACAGATGGGGGTTGTTTAATAAATGTTTTTGGGTCTTAAAATTCTATTTTTAATTTTTATTGATGTTATTTTGTCCTTGAAATATGGTTTTGAAATGGGTTTTATTTTAAAAGCTTTGGTACACTACTTATAATTGTTTTATGAAAGGTTTGAGTGGTTTAATGATTTATGTAAGAGGTGAAACCATATGGGAAAACTGTTTTGGATTGTTTATAATTTCAAATGAACCATTTTAAATGTGAATAGTTCTGTTATTTTATGTTTATAATATTTTTAGGGACTTCATAAAATTGTTAAAGGATGTGTTGGATTGTGAAAGTTATGAAAAAAGTGTTGTGGCCTATTTTGGTGTGAGTTTATTTCAAAATGAATTTCAATGAAATGCGGAATTTGTGACTTGTGTGATGTACATGGGTCTTTTTGGTTAATGTGTGAGGTGGAAGTGATATTTTCACGTGAAAACCATATTTCTTGGCTTGTTGAACTTGTTTGAGCACAAAGGGAAAACCCGGGTATCTAGGTGGGTGGACGTGTACTAGTATGCTAGTGAATCCGTGGGGTTTGGCCTCAGTTTCAGTTAGCAAGATTGACACTTACAACTCTAACTAAACTATGATGATGAGGATTGGGGACCACTAGGTTATGGGTATGTTCCCTACTAGTGGCTCGTGCATGAGAACAAATATTGTGATGGTTACTCTCACTGAGATACGAGGTACCTGGGACCCAGAACGAGCTAGTGCCTAGGGGTTATTTCCTATTTCTTGTGCTCACTATTTACTTTGTACTTACCGTCGGCATACGGTATAGTTGTCTGGAAAATTCAGTAGTGTTGACATTATTTTTAGATGTGTTTATTCTTAATGATAGCTCACTTGAAAACTATTTTTTTTCAAAGTTGTATCTTTTAGAAATTGTAACTAGCTTTTCGTGTTTTTGAAAACTTGCATGTTTTTCATCTTTAAATGTTTATCACATGGAATATCTTAGTGGTGGTATCCTACTAGGAATTGGCTCACACCCTACTTACACCCTTGGGTGTAAGTAGATTTGGTTATTTTTGTTATCGCAGGATGGGTACAGTTTTTTTGTTCCAGTGGTTCGGGTTTCTAGTAGGTCCTTGGTGGTGAAGTCTTGTGGAGGTGGCTTGAGGGTGTTGCCCCTTGAAATGAGGGTTCTTGGTATGTCCTTATTTGGTTTTGTACCTTTGTTATAGTCTTTTTGAGTTGTTTTAAGCTATGTAATTCAGTTCTGAATTTTTGTAAAAGATTGTTTGGTTTGAAAAATCCAGATTTGTTTCATTGGATTCTTTTGTTGTTTTATGTTTATAAACTCTGGTAAATCATTCCCAATTTTTATTTTATGATACCCAGGAACTTGTGACAGCCCGTGGGGATCGAGAATGCCCTTCGGGCCTTGTCACGGGCTGGGTTTGGTTCCATTTTTGTTGGTGATCGATTCAGTTCGTGAAAAAATGGTATCAGAGCAGGTCCGCTCTCTTTGGGTCATGTTATTTGGGGAACAGTCGGGATAGTCTGGATTTATGATTGTCGGGACTTGGAATTTTTTTTATGAGTAGTGTGGTTGATCAACACACCTCATGATGGGATTCAAGTTGCCAGGGGAAGTTGGGATTTATCTATGTCTTTTGGTTTTCTTGGTCTGATGATGATTAGGGGAAATGAAAAGAGAGTTGGGTTAATGGTCTCAGTAAGCTCGCAGGGTCTGGCAAGCCATGTGGAGCCAGGGATATTCCCTAGAACACTTTCTGTGATGGTGAAGTGATTGGAATATGGCTTCCAACCATATTTCCAAGTCACCCACTAAAAATAGTTTCCTCTCACATTGTTTTGTGCTTTAGTTTTGAAATCATGGAACTTTGGTTTTAAAGTGACTAGGTTTTAAGAAGTTTAAAGTTTTTGTGAAATGATTTTCAAATAAATATGGAATGTTTTGATTTATGAAATGGTGGAACTGAATTTTCAGAATTGTTTTAAATGGAAAATAGTATGCTTACCCCTCTTTTGAAAGCCGAAACCATATTGAAGTTGGTTTTCAAAAGTGTTTCCAATATAGTTTTCTAAACAATTAAAGGGTGTTTTAATGGGATGAGATGTTTTGAAATTGATGTGAATAACTTGAAAGTGAGTTCTTTTATAAATGGTTGTGTCCTTATGAATGTTTTGTAAGATGTGAATTGGGATTTTGATATCATTGTTAGCAGTTTTGAGAAAAAGGTTGGGTTGGTTGACCGTTTTGGTTTTGAAAAGTGGAAAGAATATTTGTTTTAACCTTTGGTATTTCCATGAGTGACCACATGCATGGGGTTATATGGGACGATGGATGGTTTATGGCATGACTGTATGAGTGTTGGGATAGATATGAGGAGGGTGCCCAGTGTGGCACAAAAACATGCATGTGTGAGGCCCATGGGGTACCATTGGTGGATACGATTACTGCTAAACCGTTTGTTTTCAAAGAATTTGTTTTAAAGAAAAAACATGATTTCTTGATGAATAGTTTGGTATGGTCTGTATTATGGGTTTTTGAAAATGTTGATGTTGTGAGATGTTTTGAGTTCAAGAACCCCTTCTGTTGGAACTGTGTTTTGGGTTTGTGTTTGGTCGGTAAGCTATGTTGTGGGGACGTTTAGTGGTATCTTTTGAAAAAAATTTGGGATTCCTTTACGGTGGTTCCCTTCATGTGTTTGGATCTGGTTTGTGGCATGTTTTGACCAATGGACCAGCTTGGTTGGGTCCTTGGGTTCTCTCATTGGATAAGGTATGCCCCCATTAAGGGTTATTGCACAACTGAAGTGCAACCCGTATTGTTTCGCCATTGGAAAATCCTCCAGTTGATCAATATAAGGAATATTTTATCGAATTTTTTTTTATTGAGTCTACACCCATTCATTTCACTGATTTGTGGATCCTCTTTTAGTGGGATAGTACTTGTGGAAGGTTGAAAGAGACCTTAGTTTCTTAAGTTTCCTGATTCATCGAAGGTGGAAGTGTTCTTTGGATGTTAGTGTGGATGAGTGTCATGATGGTGTCTAAGAGTGCCTCTGGGTTCTTCATAGTTTCCTTGAAGCATGAGTTATTATTAAACCACCAATTTTGAGATTTTGGTCCTGATAGGATATTGTGTCCACATTTTGGACTTGTCTGTTGTTTAGGGACTTGGAATATGGTCCTGCTCCATGTATTGTTTCTATCAATCACAAGGGTCATGTTCGGTGACGCATTGTGATGTTGTGTGCTCTTTTGACTGTAAAGGTGAAGGTCACACAATCCTCATAGGTTCTCTGTTATGTTGGGAGTATGTATCCCTTAGAAAAAACATCAAATCCTCTATCTTAGAGGAAGGTGTTTATACATGTCCTAGCCTTGTGTTGTTTCTCACCCAAAGAAACAAGGTGTGATGTGTGAACTTCTTCTGATCCCTTGTTTCAGTGAAATGTCTGGTTTTGGTAAAGTGAGTTATGGAGTGTGTTATGTATTGATGAACCCATCAGGGTATGTGGTGTTGTTGTTTGTGGCATTGAAAGGAGAAGATCCATATAGGGGTTTCCATAGCCTAACTGCGAGGCCAAAGATGCTTCAATATTTTGAGCTTCAGCCATAGGTCCCGGAGAGAAGCTGGCGCGTAGTTAGGGGAAACCCCAGTGTCATTTAAACCCTTGTACAAAGTCCTATCCTCAGTATGAAATATAGGAAGAGTTTAAACCTACGGTGTCATAATATTTCTTCTATTGTTCCCATTCGGTGGAAATAGGTGGAGGGTCTTGTACCCATGTCATCACACAATGTTATTCCCTCCCCCTTTGGTTTCTATTGAGTCTTTGGAGAATGGTTGGAAATTTGGCTAGAAAAATTGAGCACATGGTTTTCACATGGCTAGTTCTAACCATAAACAAAAAAATAACCATGTAGATATAAGGATCCACATAGTATCGCACTGTTTTCCAAACTCTGCAGACTAACCGTGCGACTGTCCCAACTCCTTAATTTTGGGGTCTTTTCAGGTCAACTCATGCCGGTCGGTTAAGATGGTTGGTTCTTGTGGTGGGAAGACCCACCATGGGTATCATGCATATTATTTTGTAAATTTCTAATGGATGTATACCCCTTTATATGATGGGGAATAAGGATTATTTATACTCCCCATTCCCTGAAATGTTATCTCATGAGATATAAGGATTTACCCAATGCATTAGAGGGACATAACAGACCCACCCATCACTTAGTTGACAAAGTAACTTAGGGAATTGATTTTAATCCTTATTCCCCATCATATCATGAGATATAAACTTTACTAAATTAATTATAAGGATATAAAGTACCCACCAATAACATAGTGATATACCGTACACATGTTTGCTATATGAACATGAAAAAATTCATAATTCCATCATTGATTAGTTAACCCATGGGAAAGAAACAGGTTCCAAAAAAAATTCCATAATATATTATCATAAGATATCCAAAAGAAGAAGGTGGATGGTATCATTAGAGTATATCCCTAGGTAAGTGTATGAAATATTAAAGGATTTTTACATATATTAAAAACACCTTTTTTAATATTATTATAAAATTGGTTGGAAAAATAAAAAGAAACCTCCTTTACTTTTGATATTTTTTATTTTAAAATTAAATAATATATATATATATATATATAAATAAAAATATAATTCACTTTATAAAACCATTTAAACTAATAAAGGATTATTTTTAATGAAAATATAATAATAATTTTAGAAAATTCATTCATGCGTAATAATTTAAAATGTAATATTAACTTCGTACTTTTCTAAAGAAATTGAAGTCAATAGAACATGACTCGTGTAATAAACATTTAAAAAATTTTGTTTATTTTTTCTAAAGAAAGTTAAAGTTAATTGAAAATAATCTTAATAAATAATAGTTGAATATATAAGGACATGAATAAAACATTATATAGAATATATACATACATGATAAAGATACATGATTGAAAAGAAGAGATAAGGTCAATCCCATTTACAAGATTTATATTGGTTAAATTGTGAACCAAAGGGAGGTGAAATAATGGGAATATATGTAAAAACCATGAATAAACACATGATAATAAAATATATGGGGTTTTAAGGAGAAATAAAATAGAGTTTCCCAGTATGAAAATTCAAATATAAACAATCTTTATTTCAAAATGATATTGGTAAAGAAACCCTTACCCTTACATTGAACTTTCATAAATGAAATTTAACCTCTAGTATAACAAAAAATGACCATATTATTAATTTATTTAATAACCTTATTGAATATATTACTTTTTTATACTATTCGGTTATAATTATTCATTACATATATAATAGTTAGTTATTATTTATATTCATCATTAGATGTTTGTAATTTTGAATGTATTGTACAAGTTTCAAAAGAGTGATGTAGGTCATAATAATTTTATACCATGTTAATAATTAATGTATTATTAAAGGTAGTGGAATAATTTTTTTCAATTATTTATATATTCCCATGTTCACTTGACAGAAGGTATGGGCATGGTTTGTGAGAATGGAATCCAAGATGAGCATGCTTGAGATAATTTACCGACAAAAAAAGTTACTTTATATTAATTATTACGTTTTGTGTTACCATTTTAGAATCATACCCTTAAAATAAATTACTCTTTAATATCATATATTACTATTATTAATTTCCCGATACTAATTCATATTGTAAATAATGAATATAGAATGGAATCTTTCATGTATTTGTTTGAACCAAACGAAACAAGAACATGTTATACTAGTGAATTAGTTAGTGTATAGAGTTATATTATAAGATCCCGAAATTTTCTAGAGTTAAACCATGATTGATTTAAAGTAAACATTTTTCCTTATTTGAGTACTTTTTTTGGATTATAACTTGGAGTGTTGGGGGGGGGGGGTATTTTGAGAAAAAATAGAAGAAATATGGTTGTGCATAGTTGGCACATGGTTTTCACTAACTGTGCTCCCCAACCCAAATAACCACGAAACCCTAGATATAGGGTAATTACATGGTTGATTCATGGTTATTAAAACTATTCACCCTATTATGAGTAACTATGAACCCCAAAAAATTAGGCACATGGTTTAGGCTCACAATTAGGTAAGCTGTGCGCCTCTAGCCAGCAAACGGTGTGCATGAGTTTAATTAACTCAAAAATTAGTTTTAATTATTCCCAAACCCCCATTTTAACCCCAATTAAAACCTAATTCAACCATAGTACCTATTTAATTATTTTGGATCTCTTATAATAGATTACAAGCCTTATCGAACCCCGTTCTTGGAATTTTGAAACCTAGTTCGAAGATCTGCACCATGTCGTGTATGTGGTTTCTTCTCGAATAAATCACCATTCTTATCTCGTTATTGTTGATGGGTTATACCTTCTATTTTAGGTTAGATTTAGATATAGAATTTTTTATCTATATATAGTATTGTAGAAATATATATCTTACAGAGTTCTTTGTTTAACTGATCTTGATTTAGGTATTAGATCCAGATCTCGGTCTATGTCATTGTGCCTCTCAATTTTGGGGTTTTTCATTGGGAGATCGATCATCAATGAATCAAGGTAGGTGGTCTAAAATTAAAATCCCATATTCATTATTTTTATTACATATATGAAAACATTATAATTTATAGATCTATTTATCAATAAAATTCAAAAATGAAATAATTTGTTTTGTAAATTAACTAATTATGGAATTGTAAAATTATGGGATTTGGGGATAATTAATTATGGAATTAATTAATGGATATTGATGTAGTGAATTTGGATAATTAATTTTGGAATTAATTATGTGATATTGATGTAGTGAATTGAGATAATTAATTGTGGGATTAAATATAGGATATCAATTTTATAAATTGAATGATTAATTGGTGAATTAATTATTAGGTGTAGATATTGTGAAAAGATTAATTAATTATTCTATTAATTAATGGAAATGGAGTAATTAATTAATTTTTGAATTAATTATAAAGTATTTATGTGAATAATAAATCATTGGCTTAATTAATTGAATTGGGTTGATTAATTATTTTTCGAATTAATAAATAGAAATGATGTGATTAAGTAATTTTGTAAATTAATTAACGAGATAGATATGATTGATTAGTTATTGAATCAATTTATGGAATGATTTATGAGATGGATTTTGGTTGTATATCAATTGGATTCTGATTATGTTGGAATATGGTAGAACTTGGTTTAACCAGGGTGTGAGTGAGAGATTGCCGAGGAAGATCATGAGAGATTGCATTTTGATATCTATAGGACTGTAAGAGCCTTTTGGGAAGAGGACTGTGAGAGTATTTGGGGTATAGGACCATGGGATCCTTTAGGAATGAAGAACATGTGAGTTTTAATTTTTATTTCCAAGGGACTTTGAGAGTTCTTGGAGTTGGCCTCAGGGAAATAACATGATAACTTCTTCCTCTATATTGTAAGAAATTATGATTCATTTAGTCCTACTCACATTAGAACCTTGAGGTTAGATTCATATGTGCACATTACTCATGTCAGAATGATATACACGTTTTATGTATTTAATTAGATATAAACTATGATAATGGATGTTAATATGGACATTCAGATATATTATACCTCTTAAGGATAACTCATAATCTGACACAAGTTGAAGTAGGTATTGAGGTTGAGGTGTCCTTGGGAACCTGAAAGTTATGTGGTTAAATAAAGAGAAAATGAATACACAATTTTTTTACTTTATTGCTTGAATTTTATTCTCTATATTACTGCATAAACTATTTGACTGGATATTGTTTTAGACACCATTGGTTGTGGCCTACTGAGTTGTACTCACACACTACTTGGGATGCCTGATCGGAACCCGAATATATTTCATTGATGCATTACAAGTTTAGGGGAAAGGCCTTGCGTTAGGTGGCTAAGTTGAGATGGAGTATGGATGAGGGAACCAGATGTAGTTCAATACCTTCTTGGGAGTCATCAATGTCATGATTTTGAGTTTTATTTTATAGACTTGACATGTACATTAGCATGGTATGTTTTATTATTTAGATGGATATTATATTTCATGCTTTGATTATGATGTGTTTCTGGTATTTTTATGATCATATGTTATTCAACTATTGTCACATACATGAATTATTTTAAAGTTAAATTCCATTTGATTTCCATTCATGCTTTGTTTTGAGAGTTTCCCAAGTATTTATGGAGGAATGGGTGAGTTTTTATGAATTGGGCCAAACCGTGAGCTCAATTCCATATTTAAAAATAAATTTTGATTACTTTATAAATTCTTCATTTTTTTAACATTTTTCATCCATTCCAATTCCTAATTGTCATCCCATGACATATTAACACCACAATATTAATTTGGACCATTTAGGAATCCATAATCATGGTGGATATGGGTTCTTATTTAAACAATTGGGCCTTCCAGAAATCCCATTTCCTGCATTAAAAATATTTTTTAATTTTTTAATATCTCATTCACTATTTTCATTTTTTCGGTGATTATAACTCTCCCTCGAGCCCAAATACCTAAGGAGTTCCCCCAAACTCTCCTCCCCCTATTTTGAGCTTGGTTGCATCACGAAATTGGGAGAAATTTCTATGGATTTCACAAATCGCCCATATTTGAGGAGGTAAATTAATCCTTTCACAACTCCTTCAATTTTTATTATTTTCCCCCCATTACAGTTCCTACATGACCTCATAATTATTGTTCGAAACTCCATTAAATTTTTATTTGTTTTAAAAATCATATTCTGGTCGATTTTGGGTCGTTTTCTTCAGGATTGTTTTGGGTAAGTGATTCCTTCTTGGTTTTTTCCTTTTCCTTTAGGGTTTACTCCCTATTTCATTATGTTCTAAAATTTCCAGAAGTTAGGGTTAGATCCTAGGGTTTTATTTGGTGTATTTGTGGCCAAATTTTGTGATCTAGGTCTGAATTTATCTTCCTTGAGGTGCGGCGGTGGTGCAGTTGATGTTTCGCACCATGTTTTGAGGGTTTCGTCATAAAAGGTAGGTGATTCCATGTGTAAACATTTCTAGATGAGTTAGTTTGCTTGAATTACTTATTATTCATGTTCCTAATATGCTGTGTGTGGTGCGTGAACTGTTTATGTTGTATTTGGTAAATCATTTGTTTTTATAGTTTCATTTTAGCTTAAAATTCGGTGTTTTCATGTGCAACCACTTGGGTATTGTTTGGGATTGTTTTATAACATATGAATTTTGTTTAATAAATCTTGTTTTGGATGAAAATTCTCATTTTGTGGGGTATTGGTGTGCCACTAGGTATTAAAGAAGTTTTTAAGGGTTTAAGGTGTAAAACATTATTATACATCTTGAAAGTGATTTTGGAAACGTGTGCGTTTCATGTGGATCTTTTGTACTATTGTTTGAGGTGTTTGTATAACAGATGGGGGTTGTTTAATAAATGTTTTTGGGTCTTAAAATTCTATTTTTAATTTTTATTGATGTTATTTTGTCCTTGAAATATGGTTTTGAAATGGGTTTTATTTTAAAAGCTTTGGTACACTATTTAGAATTGTTTTATGAAAGGTTTGAGTGGTTTAATGATTTATGTAAGAGGTGAAACCATATGGGAAAACTGTTTTGGATTGTTTATACTTTCAAATGAACCATTTTAAATATGAATAGTTCTGTTATTTTATGTTTATAATATTTGTAGGGACTTCATAAAATTGTTAAAGGATGTGTTGGATTGTGAAAGTTATGAAAAAAGTGTTGTGGCCTATTTTGGTGTGAGTTTATTTCAAAATGAATTTCAATGAAATGCGGAATTTGTGACTTGTGTGATGTACATGGGTCTGTTTGGTTAATGTGTGAGGTGGAAGTGATATTTTCATGTGAAAACCATATTTCTTGGCTTGTTGAACTTGTTTGAGCACAAAGGGAAAACCCGGGTATCTAGGTGGGTGGACGTGTACTCGTATGCTAGTGAATCCGTGGGGTTTGGCCTCAGTTTCACTTAGCAAGATTGATGCTTACAACTCTAACTAAACTATGATGATGAGGATTGGGGACCACTAGGTTATGGTTATGTTCCCTACTAGTGGCTCGTGCACGAGAACAAATATTGTGATGGTTACTCTCACCGAGATACGAGGTACCTGGGACCCCGAACGAGCTAGTGCCAAGGGGTTATTTCCTATTTCTTGTGCTCATTATTTACTTTGTACATACCGTCGGCATACAGTATAGTTGTCTGGAAAATTCAGTAGTGTTGACATTATTTTTAGAAGTGTTTACTCTTAATGATAGCTCACTTGAAAACTGTTTTTATTCAAAGTTGCATCTTTTAGAAATTGTAACTAGCTTTTCGTGTTTTTGAAAACTTGCATGTTTTTCGTCTTTAAATGTTTATCACAGGGAATCTCTTAGTGGTGGTATCCTACTGGGAATTGTCTCACACCCTACTTACACCCTTGGGTGTAAGTAGATTTGGTTATTTTTGTTATCGCAGGATGGGTACAGTTTTTTTGTTCCAGTGGTTCAGGTTTCTAGCAGGTCCTTGGTGGTGAAGTCTTGTGGAGGTGGCTTGAGGGTGTTACCCCTTGACATGAGGGTTCTTGGGATGTCCTTATTTGGTTTTGTACCTTTGTTATAGTCTTTTTGAGTTGTTTTAAGCTATGTAATTCAGTTCTGAATTTTTGTAAAAGATTTTTTGGTTTGAAAAATCCAGATTTGTTTCATTGGATTCTTTTATTGTTTTATGTTTATAAACTCGGGTAAATCATTCCCAATTTTTATTTTATGATACCCAGGAACTTGTGCCAGCCCGCGGGGATCGAGAACGCCCTTCGGGCCTTATCACGGGCTGGGTTTGGTGCCATTTGTGGTGGTGATCGATTCGGTTCGTGAGAAAATGGTATCAGAGAAGGTCCGCTCTCTTTGGGTCGTGTTATTTGGGGAACAGTCGGGATAGTCTGGATTTATGATTGTCGGGACTTGGAATTTGTTTTATGAGTAGTGTGGCTGATCAACACACCTCATGATGGGATTCAAGTTGCCAGGGGAAGTTGGGATTTATCTATGCCTTTTGGTTTTCTTGGTCTGATGATGATTAGGGAAAATGAAAAGAGAGTTGGGTTAATGGTCTCAGTGAGCTCGCAGCGTCTGACAAGCCATGTGGTGCCAGGGATATTCCCTAGAACACTTTCTGTGATGGTGAAGTGATTGGAATATGGCTGCCAACCATATTTCCAAGTCACCCACTGAAAATAGTTTCCTCTCACATTGTTTTGTGCTTTAGTTTTGAAATCATGGAACTTTCGTTTTAAAGTGACTAGGTTTTAAGAAGTTTAAAGTTTTTGTGAAATGATTTTCAAATAAATAAGGAATGTTTTGATTTATGAAATGGTGGAACTGAATTTTCAGAATTGTTTTGAAATGGAAAATAGTATGCTTACACATCTTTTGAAAGCCGAAACCATATTGAAGTTGGTTTTCAAAAGTGTTTCCAATATAGTTTTCTAAACAATTAAAGGGTGTTTTAATGGGATGAGATGTTTTGAAATTGATGTGAATAACTTGAAAGTGAGTTATTTTATAAATGTTTCTGTCCTTATGAAATGTTTTGTAAGATGTGAATTGGGATTTTGATCTCATTGTTAGGAGTTTTGAGAAAAAGGTTGGGTTGGTTGACCGTTTTGGTTTTGAAAAGTGGAAGGAATATTTTTTTTAACCTTTGGTATTTACATGAGTGACCACATGCATGGGGTTATATGGGACGATGGATGGTTTATGGCATGACTGTATGAGTGTCGGGACAGATATGAGGAGGGTGCCCGGTGTGGCACAAAAACATGCATGTGTGAGGCCCATGAGGTACCATTGGTGGATACGATTACTGCTAAACCGTTTGTTTTCAAAGAATTTGTTTTAAAGAAAAAACATGATGTCTTGATGAATAGTTTGGTATGGTCTGTATTATGGGTTTTTGAAAATGTTGATGTTCTGAGATGTTTTGAGTTCAAGAACTCCTTCTGTTTGAACTGTGTTTTGGGTTTGTGTTTGGTCGGTAAGCTATGTTGTAGGGACGGTTAGTGGTCTCTTTTGAAAAAAAAATTGGGATGCCTTTACGGCGGTTCCCTTCATGTGTTTGGATCTGGTTTGTGTCATGTTTTGACCAATGGACCAGCTTGGTTGGGTCCTTGGGTTCTCTCATTGGATAAGGTATGCCCCCATTAAGGGTTATTCCACAACTGAAGTGAAACTGGTATTGTTTCGCCATTGGAAAATCCTCCAGTTGATCAATATAAGGAATATTTTATCGAACATTTTTTATTGAGTCTACACCCATTCATTTCGCTGATTTGTGGATCCTCTTATAGTGGGATAGTGCTTGTGGAAGGTTGAAAGAGACCTTAGTTTCTTAAGTTTTCTGATTCATCGAAGGTGGAAGTGTTCTTTGGATGTTAGTGTGGATGAGTGTCATGATGGTGTCTAAGAGTGCCTCTGGGTTCTTCATAGTTTCCTTGAAGCATGAGTTATTATTAAACCACCAATTTTGAGATTTTGGTCCTGATAGGATATTTTGTCCACGTTTTGGACTTGTCTGTTGTTTAGGGACTTGGAATATGGTCCTACTCTATGTATTGTTTCTATCAATCACAAGGGTCATGTTCGGTGGCGCATTGTGATGTTGTGTGCTCTTTTGACTGTAAAGGTGAAGGTCACACAATCCTCATAGGTTCTCTGTTATGTTGGGAGTATGTATCCCTTAGAAAAAACATCAAATCCTCTATCTTAGAGGAAGGTGTTTATACATGTCCTACCCTTCTGTTGTTTCTCACCCAAAGAAACATGGTGTGATGTTTGTACTTCTTCTGATCCCTTGTTTCAGTGAAATGTCTGGTTTTGGTAAAGTGAGTTATGGAGTGTGTTATGTATTGATGAACCCATCAGGGTATGTGGTGTTGTTGTTTGTGGCATTGAAAGGAGAAGATCCATATAGGGGTTTCCATAGCCTAACTGCGAGGCCAAAGATGCTTCAATATTTTGAGCTCCATCCATAGGTCCCGGAGAGAAGCTGGCGCGTAGTCAGGGGAAACCCCAGTGTCATTTAAACCCTTGTACAAAGTCCTATCCTCAATATGAAAGATAGGAAGAGTTTAAACCTACGGTGTCATCATATTTCTTATATTGTTCCCATTCGGTGGAAATAGGTGGAGGGTCTTGTACCCATGTCATCACACAATGTTATTCCCCCCCTTTGGTTTTCATTGAGTCTTTGGAGAATGGTTGGAAATTTGGCTAGAAAAATTGAGCACATGGTTTTCACATGGCTAGTTCTAAACATGAACAAAAAAATAACCATGTAAATATAAGGATCCACATAGTATCGCACAGTTTTCCAAACTGTGCAGACTAACCGTGCGACTGTCCCAACTCCTTAATTTTGGGGTCTTTTCAGGTCAACTCATGCCGGTCGGTTAAGATGGTTGGTTCTTATGGTGGGAAGACCCACCATGGGTATCATGCATATTATTTTGTAAATTTATAATGGATGTATACCCCTTGATATGATGTGGAATAAGGATTATGTATACTGCCCATTCCCTGAAATGTTATCTCATGAGATATAAGGATTTACCCAATGCATTAGAGGGACATAACAGACCCACCCATCACTTAGTTGACAAAGTAACTTAGGGGATTGATTTTAATCTTTATTCCCCATCATATCATGAGATATAAACTTTACTAAATTAATTATAAGGATATAAAGTACCCACCAATAACATAGTGATATACCGTACACATGTTTGCTATATGAACTTGAAAAAATTCATAATTCCATCATTGATTAGTTAACCCATGGGAAAGAAACAGGTTCCAAAAAAAATTCCATAATATATTATCATAAGATATCCAAAAGAAGAAGGTGGATGGTATCATTAGAGTATATCCCTAGGTAAGTGTATGAAATATTAAAGGATTTTTACATATATTAAAAACACTTTTTTAATATTATTATAAAATTGGTTGGAAAAATAAAAAGAAACCTCCTTTACTTTTGATATTTTTTATTTTAAAATTAAATAATATATATATATATATAAATGAAAATATAATTCACTTTATAAAACCATTTAAACTAATAAAGGATTATTTTTAATGAAAATATAACAATAATTTTAGAAAATTCATTCATGCGTAAGAATTTAAAATGTAATATTATCTTCGTACTTTTCTAAAGAAATTGAAGTCAATAGAACATGACTCGTGTAAAAAACATTTAAAAAAGTTTGTTTATTTTTTCTAAATAAAGTTAAATTTAATGGAAAATAATCTTAATAAATAATAGTTGAATATATAAGGACATGAATAAAACATTATATAGAATATATACATACATGATAAAGATTCATGATTGAAAAGAAGAGATATGGTCAATCCCATTTACAAGATTTATATTGGTTAAATTGTGAACCAAAGGGAGGTGAAATAATGGGAATATATGTAAAAACCATGAATAAACACATGATAATAAAATATATGGGGTTTTAAGGAGAAATAAAATAGAGTTTCCCAGTATGAAAATTCAAATATAAACAATCTTTATTTCAAAATGATATTGGTAAAGAAACCCTTACCCTTACATTGAACTTTCATAAATGAAATTTAACCTCTAGTATAAAAAAAATGACCATATTATTAATTTATTTAATAACCTTATTGAATATATTACTTTCTTATACTATTCGGTTATAATTATTCATTACATATATAATAGTTAGTTATTATTTATATTCATCATTAGAAGTTTGTAATTTTGAATGTATTGTACAAGTTTCAAAAGAGTGATGTAGGTCATAATAATTTTATACCATGTTAATAATTAATGTATTATTAAAGGTAGTGGAATAATTTTTTTCAATTATTTATATATTCCCATGTTCACTTGACATAAGGTATGGGCATGGTTTGTGAGAATGGAATCCAAGATGAGCATGCTTGAGATAATTTACCAACAAAAAAAGTTACTTTATATTAATTATTACGTTTTGTGTTACCATTTTAGAATCATACCCATAAAATAAATTACTCTTTAATATCATATATTACTATTATTAATTTCCCGATACTAATTCATATTGTAAATAATGAATATAGAATAGAATCTTTCATGTATTTGTTTGAACCAAATGAAACAAGAACATGTTATACTAGTGAATTAGTTAGTGTATAGAGTTATATTATAAGATCCCGAAATTTTCTAAAGTTAAACCATGATTGATTTAAAGTACACATTTTTCCTTATTTGAGTACTTTTTTTGGATTATAACTCGGAGTTTTGGAGGGGGGGGGGATTTTGAGAAAAAATAGAAGAAATATGGTTGTGCATAGTTGGCACATGGTTTTCACTAACTGTGCTCCCCAACCCAAATAACCATGAAACCCTAGATATAGGGTAATTACATGGTTGATTCATGGTTATTAAAACTATTCACCCTATTATGAGTAACTATGAACCCCAAAAAATTAGGCACATGGTTTAGGCTCACAGTTAGGTAAGCTGTGCGCCTCTAGCCAGCAAACGGTGTGCATGAGTTTAATTAACTCAAAAATTAGTTTTAATTATTCCCAAACCCCCATTTTAACCCCAATTAAAACCTAATTCAACCATAGTACCTATTTAATTATTTTGGATCTCTTTTAATAGATTCCAAGCCTTATCGAACTCCGTTCTTGGAATTTTGAAACCTGGTTGGAAGATCTGCACCATGTCGTGTATGTGGTTTCTTCTCGAATAAATCACCATTCTTATCTCGTTCTTGTTGATGGGTTATACCTCCTATTTTAGTTTAGATTTAGATATAGAATTTTTTATCTATATATAGTATTGTAGAAATATATATCTTACAGAGTTCTTTGTTTAACTGATCTTGATTTAGGTATTAGATCCAGATCTCGGTCTATGTCATTGTGCCTCTCAATTTTGGGGTTTTTCATTGGGAGATCGATCATCAATGAATCAAGGTAGGTGGTCTAAAATTAAAATCCCATATTCATTATTTTTATTACATATATTAAAGCATTATAATTTATAGATCTATTTATCAATAAAATTCACAAATGAAATAATTTGTTTTGTAAATTAACTAATTATGGAATTGTAAAATTATGGGATTTGGGGATAATTAATTATGGAATTAATTAATGGATATTGATGTAGTGAATTTGGATAATTAATTTTGGAATTAATTATGTGATATTGATGTAGTGAATTGAGATAATTAATTGTGGGATTAAATATAGGATATCAATTTTATAAATTGAATAATTAATTGGTGAATTAATTATTAGGTGTAGATATTGTGAAAAGATTAATTAATTATACTATTAATTAATGGAAATGGAGTAATTAATTAATTTTTGAATTAATTATAAAGTATTTATGTGAATAATAAATCATTGGCTTAATTAATTGAATTGGGTTGATTAATTATTTTTCGAATTAATAAATAGAAATGATGTGATTAAGTAATTTTGTAAATTAATTAACGAGATAGATATGATTGATTAGTTATTGAATCAATTTATGGAATGATTTATGAGATGGATTTTGGTTGTATATCAATTGGATTCTGATTATGTTGGAATATGGTAGAACTTGGTTTAACCAGGGTGTGAGTGAGAGATTGCCGAGGAAGATCATGAGAGATTGCATTTTGATATCTATAGGACTGTAAGAGCCTTTTGGGAAGAGGACTGTGAGAGTATTTGGGGTAGAGGACCATGGGATCCTTTAGGAATAAAGAACATGTGAGTTTTAATTTTTATTTCCAAGGGACTTTGAGAGTTCTTGGAGTTGGTCTCAGGGAAATAACATGAGAACTTCTTCCTCTATAATGTAAGAAATTATGATTCATTTAGTCCTACTCACATTAGAACCTTGAGGTTAGATTCATATGTGCACATTACTCATGTCAGAATGATATACATGTTTTATGTATTTAATTAGATATAAACTGTGATAATGGATGTTAATATGGACATTCAGATATATTATACCTCTTAAGGATAACTCAGAATCTGACACAAGTTGAAGTAGGTATTGAGGTTGAGGTGTCCTTGGGAACCTGAAAGTTATGTGGTTAAATAAAGAGAAAATGAATACAAAATTTTTTTACTTTATTGTTTGAATTTTATTCTCTATATTACTGCATAAACTATTTGACTGGATATTGTTTTAGACACCATTGGTTGTGGCCTACTGAGTTGTACTCACACACTACTTGGGATGCCTGATCGGAACCCGAATATATTTCATTGATGCATTACAATTTTAGGGGAAAGGACTTGCGTTAGGTGGCTAAGTTGAGATGGAGTATGGATGAGGGAACCATATGTAGTTAAATACCTTCTTGGGAGTCATCAATGTCATGATTTTGAGTTTTATTTTATAGACTTGACATGTGCATTAGCATGGTATGTTTTATTATTTAGCTGGATATTATATTTCATGCTTTGATTATCATGTGTTTCTGGTATTTTTATGATCATATGTTATTCAAATATTGTCACATACATGAATTATTTTAAAGTTAAATTCCATTTGATTTCCATTCATGCTTTGTTTTGAGGGTTTCCCAAGCATTTATGGAGGAGTGGGTGAGTTTTTATGAATTGGGCCAAACCGTGAGCTCAATTCCATATTTAAAAATAAATTTTGATTCCTTTATAACTTCTTAATTTTTTAACATTTTTCATCCATTCCAATTCCTAATTGTCATCCCCTGACATATTAACACCACAATATTAATTTGGACCATTTAGGAATCCATAATCATGGTGGATATGGGTTTTTATTTAAGCTATTGGGCCTGCCAGAAAGCCCATTTCCTGTATTAAAAATAATTTTTAATTTTTTAATATCTCCTTCACTATTTGCGTTTTTTCAGTGATTATAACTGTCCCTCGAGCCCACATACCTAAGGCGTGCCCCAAACTCTCCTCCCCCTATTTTGAGCTTGGTTGCATCGCGAAATTGGGAGACATTTCTCTGGATTTCACAAATCGCCCATATTTGAGGAGGTAAATTAATCCTTTCATAACTCCTTCAATTTTTATTATTTTCCCCCCATTATAGTTCCTAAATGACCTCATAATTATTGTTCGAAACTCCATTAAATTTTTATCTGTTTTAAAAATCAGATTCTGGTCGATTTTGGGTCGTTTTCTTCAGGATTGTTTTGGGTAAGTGATTCCTTCTTGATTTTTTCCTTTTCCTTTAAGGTTTCCTCCCTCTTTCATTATGTTCTAAAATTTCCAGAAGTTAGGGTTAGATCCTAGGGTTTTATTTGGTGTATTTGTGGCCAAATTTTTTGATCTAGGTCTGAATTTATCTTCCTTGAGGTGCGGTGGTGGTGCGGTTGATGTTTCGCACCATGTTTTGAGGGTTTCGTCATAAAAGGTAGGTGATTCCATGTGTAAACATTTCTAGATGAGTTAGTTTGCTTGAATTACTTATTATTCATGTTCCTAATATGCTGTTTGTGGTGCGTGAACTGTTTATGTTGGATTTGGTAAATCATTTGTTTTTATAGTTTCATTTTAGCTTAAAATTCGGTGTTTTCATGTGCAACCACTTGGGTATTGTTTGGGATTGTTTTATAACATATGAATTTTGTTTAATAAATCTTGTTTGGGATGAAAATTCTGATTTTGTGGGGTATTGGTGTGCCACTAGGTATTATAGAGTTTTTTAAGGGATTAAGGTGTAAAACATTATTATATATCTTGAAAGTGATTTTGGAAACGTGTGCGTTTCATGTGGATCTTTTGTACTATTGTTTGAGGTGTTTGTATAACAGATGGGGGTTGTTTAATAAATGTTTTTGGGTCTTAAAATTATATTTTGAATTTTTATTGATGTGATTTTGTCCTTGAAATATGGTTTTGAAATGGGTTTTATTTTAAAAGCTTTGGTACACTATTTAGAATTGTTTAATGAAAGGTTTGAGTGGTTTAATGATTTATGTAAGAGGTGAAACCATATGGGAAAACTGTTTTGGATTGTTTATACTTTCAAATGAACCATTTTAAATGTGAGTAGTTCTGTTATTTGATGTTTATAATATTTGTAGGGACTTAATAAAATTTTTAAAGGATGTGTTGGATTGTGAAATTTATGAAAAAAGTGTTGTGGCCTATTTTGGTGTGAGTTTATTTCAAAATTAATTTCAATGAAATGCAGAATTTGTGACTTGTGTGATGTACATGGGTCTGTTTGGTTAATGTGTGAGTTGGAAGTGATATTTTCATGTGAAAACCATATTTCTTGGCTTGTTGAACTTGTTTGAGCACAAAGGGAAAACCCGGGTATCTAGGTGGGTGGATGTGTACTAGTATGCTAGTGAATCCGTGGGGTTTGGCCTCAGTTTCACTTAGCAAGATTGACGCTTACAACTCTAACTAAACTATGATGATGAGGATTGGGGACCACTAGGTTATGGGTATGTTCCCTACTAGTGGCTCATGCACGGGAACACATATTGTGATGGTTAATCTCACCGAGATACAAGGTACCTGGGACCCAGAACGAGCTAGTGCCTAGGGGTTATTTCCTATTTCTTGTGCTCATTATTTACTTTGTACTTACCGTCGACATACGGTATAGTTGTCTGGAAAATTCGGTAGTGTTGAAATTATTTTTAGAAGTGTTTATTCTTAATGACAGCTCACTTGAAAACTGTTTTTATTCAAAGTTGCATCTTTTAGAAATTGTAACTAGCTTTTCGTGTTTTTGAAAACTTGCATGTTTTTCGTCTTTAAATGTTTATCACATGGAATCTCTTAGTGGTGGTATCCTACTGGGAATTGGCTCACACCCTACTTACACCCTTGGGTATAAGTAGATTTGGTTATTTTTGTTATCGCAGGATGGGTACAGTTTTTTTGTTCTAGTGGTTCGGGTTTCTAGCAGGTCCTTGGTGGTGAAGTCTTGTGGAGGTGGCTTGAGGGTGTTGCCCCTTGACATGAGGGTTCTTGGGATGTCCTTATTTGGTTTTCTACCTTTGTTATAGTCTTTTTGAGTTCTTTTAAGCTATGTAATTCAGTTCTGAATTTTTGTAAAAGATTGTTTGGTTTGAAAAATCCAGATTTGTTTCATTGGATTATTTTGTTGTTTTATGTTTATAAACTCGGGTAAATCATTCCCAATTTTTATTTTATGATACCCAGGAACTTGTGCCAGCCCGTGGGGATCGAGAACGCCCTTCGGGCCTTGTCACGGGCTGGATTTGGTTCCATTTTTGGTGGTGATCGATTCGGTTCGTGACAAAATGGTATCAGAGCATGTCCGCTCTCTTTGGGTCATGTTATTTGGGGAACAGTCGGGATAGTCTGGATTTATGATTTTCGGGACTTGGAATTTTTTTTATGAGTAGTGTGGCTGATCAACACACCTCATGATGGGATTCAAGATGCCAGGGGAAGTTGGGATTTATCTATGTCTTTTGGTTTTCTTGGTCTGATGATGATTAGGGGAAATGAAAAGAGAGTTGGGTTAATGGTCTTAGTGAGCTCGCAGGGTCTGGCAAGCCATGTGGAGCCAGGGATATTCCCTAGAACACTTTTTGTGATGGTGAAGTGATTGGAATATGGCTGCCAACCATATTTCCAAGTCACCCACTGAAAATAGTTTCCTCTCACATTGTTTTGTGCTTTATTTTTGAAATCATGGAACTTTGGTTTTAAAGTAACTAGGTTTTAAGAAGTTTAAAGTTTTTGTGAAATTATTTTCAAATAAATATGGAATGTTTTGATTTATGAAATGGTGGAACTGAATTTTCAGAATTTTTTTGAAATGGAAAATAGTATGCTTACACCTCTTTTGAAAGCCGGAACCATATTGAAGTTGGTTTTCAAAAGTGTTTCCAATATAGTTTTCTAAACAATTAAAGGGTTTTTTAATGGGATGAGATGTTTTGAAATTGATGTGAATAACTTGAAAGTGACTTCTTTTATAAATGGTTGTGTCCTTATGAAATGTTTTGTAATATGTGAATTGGGATTTTGATCTCATTGTTAGCAGTTTTGAGAAAAAGGTTGGGTTGGTTGACCGTTTTGGTTTTGAAAAGTGGAAAGAATATTTGTTTTAACCTTTGGTATTTCCATGAGTGAACACATGCATGGGGTTATATGGGAAGATGGATGGTTTATGGCATGACTGTATGAGTGTCGGGACAGATATGAGGAGGGTGCCCGGTGTGGCACAAAAACATGCATGTGTGAGGCCCATGGGGTACCATTGGTGGATACGATTACTGCTAAACCGTTTGTTTTCAAAGAATTTGTTTTAAAGAAAAAACATGATGTCTTGATGAATAGTTTGGTATGGTCTGTATTATGGGTTTTTGAAAATGTTGATGTTGTGAGATGTTTTGAGTTCAAGAACCCCTTCTGTTTGAACTGTGTTTTGGGTTTGTGTTTGGTCGGTAAGCTGTGTTGTAGGGACGGTTAGTGGTCTCTTTTGAAAAAAAATTGGGATGACTTTACGGTGGTTCCCTTCATGTGTTTGGATCTGGTTTGTGGCATGTTTTGACCAATCGACCAGCTTGGTTGGGTCCTTGGGTTCTCTAATTGGATAAGGTATGCCCCCATTAAGGGTTGTTGCACAACTGAAGTGCAACCCATATTTTTTCGCCATTGGAAAATCCTCCAGTTGATCAATATAAGGAATATTTTATCGAACATTTTTTTATTGAGTCTACACCCATTCATTTCGCTGATTTGTGGATCCTCTTATAGTGGGATAGTTCTTGTGGAAGGTTGAAAGAGACCTTAGTTTCTTAAGTTTCCTGATTCATCGAAGGTGGAAGTGTTCTTTGGATGTTAGTGTGGATGAGTGTCATAATGGTGTCTAAGAGTGCCTCTGGGTTCTTCATAGTTTCCTTGAAGCATGAGTTATTATTAAACCACCAATTTTGAGATTTTGGTCCTGATAGGATATTGTGTCCACGTTTTGGACCTGTCTGTTGTTTAGGGACTTGGAATATGGTCTTGCTCTATGTATTGTTTCTATCAATCACAAGGGTCATGTTCGGTGACGCATTGTGATGTTGTGTGCTCTTTTGACTGTAAAGGCGAAGGTCACACAATACTCATAGGTTCTCTGTTATGTTGGGAGTATGTATCCCTTAGAAAAAACATCAAATCCTCTATCTTAGAGGAAGGTGTTTATACATGTCCTACCCTTCTGTTGTTTCTCACCCAAAGAAACAAGGTGTGATGTGTGTACTTTTTCTGATCCCTTGTTTCAGTGAAATGTCTGGTTTTGGTAAAGTGAGTTTTGGAGTGTGTTATGTATTGATGAACCCATCAGGGTATGTGGTGTTGTTGTTTGTGGCATTGAAAGGAGAAGATCCATATAGGGGTTTCCACAGCCTAACTGTGAGGCCAAAGAGGCTTCAATATTTTGAGCTCCAGCCATAGGTCCCGGAGAGAAGTTGACGCGTAGTCAGGGGAAACCCCAGTGTCATTTAAACCCTTGTACAAAGTCCTATCATCAGTATGAAAGATAGGAAGTGTTTAAACCTACGGTGTCATCATATTTCTTCTATTGTTCCCATTCGGTGGAAATAGGTGGAGGGTCTTGTGCCCATGTCATCACACAATGTTATTCCCTCCCCCTTTGGTTTCCATTGAGTCTTTGGAGAATGGTTGGAAATTTGGCTAGAAAAATTGAGCATATGGTTTTCACATGGCTAGTTCTAACCGTGAACAAAAAAATAACCATGTAGATATAAGGATCCACATAGTATCGCACAGTTTTCCAAACTGTGCAGACTAACCGTGCGACTGTCCCAACTCCTTAATTTTGGGGTCTTTTCAGGTCAACTCATGCCGGTCGGTTAAGATGGTTGGTTCTTGTGGTGGGAAGACCCACCATGGGTATCATGCATATTATTTTGTAAATTTATAATGGATTTATACCCCTTGTACTAGGGAGTCTTTTTGGGCCTTCCCCTATTAGTGTCTTGATTCTATCTCGGGAAAAAAAAATTAAGTTGTCTCTTATGGTGGGGAGCCCATTTATGTCTCTTCATACGAGTAACTCATGTTTTTCCTTGATATTGTCTGGGAAGTAGGTAATATCATTTGGAGATATCTAACTACTTACATCTTCCTTGGGTAAACATTGATATTGGAGAGTTCCCAATGGTTTAGTTATATTAGGGTAAGTGTAACCTTGTTCGATGTTGTTGTTTATTTGGGAAAATTTGATTGAGTATTGTTCAGTTTCTGTTTGAAGAGTTTGTATTTGGGATAAAGCCTTAATGTGCTTGATTGTTTCATGAAAATGGTGTTTGTTTGGTTTGTGAGAGTATTCCTTCCTTCATTGATCACTGGAGGTGTTTTGGCCTTTGGGGGAGAAACCTGGCAAAGGAGTACCTCTTGGTTTCTTAGTTGGGTTTGGTTGTTGTTTTGTCCTTGATGTGACTTTCCAGGGCGGAAATTTTTCATGGTGGGGAGAATTGTCACATAAATGACTTATTTTAAAGTTAAATTCCATTTAATTTCCATTCATGCTTTGTTTTGAGGGTTTCCCAAGCATTTATGGAGGAATGGGTGAGTTTTAATGAATTGGGCCAAACCGTGAGCTCAATTCCAGATTTAAAAATAAATTTTGATTCCTTTATAACTTCTTCATTTTTTAACATTTTTCATCCATTGTAATTCCTAATTGTCATACCATGACATATTAACACCACAATATTAATTTGGACCATTTAGGAATCCATAATCATGGTGGATATGGGTTTTTATTTAAGTTATTGGGCCTGCCAGAAAGCCTATTTCCTGCATTAAAAATAATTTTTAATTTTTTAATATCTCCTTCACTATTTGTGTTTTTTCGGTGATTCTAACTCTCCCTCGAGACCACATACCTAAGGCGCGCCCCCAAACTCTCCTCCCCCTATTTTGAGCTTGGTTGCATCGCGAAATTGGGAGAAATGTATCTGGATTTCACAAATCGCCCAGATTTGAGGAGGTACATTAATCCTTTCATAACTCCTTCAATTTTTATTATTTTCCCCCCATTCTAGTTCCTACATGACCTCATAATTATTGTTCGAAACTCCACTAAATTTTTATCTGTTTTAAAAATCCAATTCTGGTCTATTTTGGGTCGTTTGCTTCAGGATTGTTTTGGGTAAGTGATTCCTTCTTGGTTTCTTCCTTTTCCTTTAGGGTTTCCTCCCTCTTTCATTATGTTCTAAATTTTCCAGAAGTTAGGGTTCGATACTAGGGTTTCATTTGGTGTATTTGTGGCTAAATTTTGTGATCTAGGTCTGAATTTATCTTCCTTGAGGGGCGGCGGTGGTGCGGTTAATGTTTCGCACCATGTTTTGAGGGTTTCGTCATAAAAGGTAGGTGATTCCATGTGTAAACATTTCTAGATGAGTTAGTTTGCTTGAATTACTTATTATTCATGTTACTAATATGCTGTGTGTGGTGCATGAACTGTTTATGTTGGATATGGTAAATCATTTGTTTTTATAGTTTCATTTTAGCTTAAAATTCGGTGTTTTCATGTGCAACCATTAGGGTATTGTTTGGGATTGTTTTATAACATATGAATTTTGTTTAATAAATCTTTTTTGGGATGAAAATTATGATTTTGTGGGGTATTGGTGTGCCACTAGGTCTTAAAAAGATTTTTTAAGGGTTTAAGGTGTAAAACATTATTGTACTTCTTGAAAGTGATTTTGGAAACGTGTGCGTTTCCTGTGGATCTTTTGTACTATTGTTTGAGGTGTTTGTATAACAGATGGGGGTTGTTTAATAAATGTTTTTGGGTCTTAAAATTCTGTTTTGAATTTTTATTGATGTGATTTTGTCCTTGAAATATGGTTTTGAAATGGGTTTTATTTTAAAAGCTTTGGTACACTATTTAGAATTGTTTTATGAAAGTTTTGAGTGGTTTAATGATTTATGTAAGAGGTGAAACCATATGGGAAAACTGTTTTGGATTGTTTATACTTTTAAATGAACCATTTTAAATGTGAATAGTTCTATTATGTGATGTTTATAATATTTTTAGGGACTTCATAAAATTGTTAAAGGATGTGTTGGACTGTGAAAGTTATGAAGAAAGTGTTGTGGCCTATTTTGGTGTGAGTTTGATTTCAAAATACATTTCAATGAAATGCGGAATTTGTGACTTGTGTGATGTACATGGGATTTTTTGGTTAATTTGTGAGGTGGAATTGATATTTTCATGTGAAAACCATATTTCTTGGCTTGTTGAACTTGTTTGAGCACAAAGGGAAAACCCGAGTATCTAGGTGGGTGGACGTGTACTAGTATGCTAGTGAATCCGTAGGGTTTGGCCTCAATTTAACTTAGCAATATTGACACTTACAACTCTAACTAAACTATGATGATGAGGATTGGGGACCACTAGGTTATGGGTATGTTCCCTACTAGTGGATCGTGCATGAGAACAGATATTGTGATGGTTACTCTCACCGAGATACGAGGTACCTGGGACCCAGAACGAGCTAGTGCCTAGGGGTTATTTCCCATTTCTTGTGCTCATTATTTACTTTGTACTTACCATAGGCATACGGTATAGTTGGCTGGAAATTTCAGTAGTGTTGACATAATTTTTAAAAGTGTTGATTCTTAATGATAACCCACTTGAAAACTGTTTTTATTCAAAGTTGCATATTTTAGAAATTATAACTAGCTTTTCATGTTTTTGAAAACATGCATGCTTTTCATCTTTAAATGTTTATCACATGGAATCTCTTAGTGGTGGTATACTACTGGGAATTGGCTCACACCCTACTTACACCCTTGGGTGTAAGTAGACTTGGTTATTTTTGTTGTCGCAGGTTGGGTATAGTTTTTTTGTTCCAGTGGTTTGGGTTTCTAGTAGGTCCTTAGTGGTGAAGTCTTGTGGAGGTGGCTTGAGGGTGGTGCCCCTTGGCATGAGGGTTCTTGGGCTGTCTTTATTTGGTTTTGTACCTTTGGTATAGTCTTTTTGAGTTGTTTTAAGCTAAGTAATTCAGTTCTGAATTTTTGTGAAAGATTGTTTGGTTTGAAAAATCCAGATTTGTTTCATTGGATTCTTTTGTTGTTTTATGTTTATAAACTCAGGTAAATCATTCCCAATTTTCATTTTATGATACCCAGGCACTTGTGCCAGCCCGTGGGGATTGGGAACACCCTTCGGGCCTTGTCACGGGCTGGGTTTGGTTCCATTTTTAGTGGCGATCGATTTGGTTCGTGACAACTATTGTTTAGTTATTTCTTCTAGTGTATTACTTTGATAATATAGGGTATAGTCTCCCCATGATAGACTTATAAGACCCTCACTGCTATTTGTAAGCCTCTGTTATATGGGTATTCATGCTTGAGGTCACATAGCGAACCAGATCAGGGAATCAGTGCATGGTACTTGGGTCGTGACATCAAAAAGTAGTATCAGAGCCCATTTTTCTTTTCCTTTTCTTTTGTTTTTTTTGGAACGGTAGATAAAAGACTAATAAGGGTTGGGACTTGGCCATGAGATTGTGAATGGGTGTTGCAAACCCATTTATGGGGGAAAACCAAGTACCCAGTATGGGATTATTGTTTTTGCTATTTTTTGTTACAACTAAATATTACTTCACCTTGGGTGACACACTTGTTGTGTTATTTGATAATTGTTTTTAGATTTTCTAAGAAATTGACTCTTTAACCAAAATAAAATGAGATTTGAGTTTGAATGAATCATTCTATCCACTCAAGATTATTTTGTGTCATGCATTATTTTAGTAACACACAAAAAATGGGTTTTGGGCATGTTACTAAACATGAACAGTTTTTCATAGCTTGTAAAATTGAATTGTAAATGGTTCCTATTAAGAAATTGGAAGTTGAAAGATGATTAAATAATGTTAATAGTTGGGTGTCTAATGAGAAATGTGAATACAGATAATTAGAATACCCTTTGATAACTAAGACCTAGGTGTAGAATTGTTAAGGGTAGTGATAACACCTTGGTTTTCACCTCATGGTGAGGTTTTATGGAAATAAATCATTGTAATTATTATGATTTTCCTCTTACGTAAATGGGTTAAAGTTAAGTTATGATTAATAAGACATGTGTTTGGAATTTTAGAGCTATGATTCCATGATTATGCCTATTGAGGGGATGAAATGCATATATAGATTGTGTTTCTCTACCAGTAGTGGAACCTAAGGAACTGATTGTTCTGGTTGAGGAAGTAGAGGAGTAGTTCCAAGAGAAGTTTTCTCACTTTAGGCAATTCATGGAAAGATACCTAGGGCAGGTTGTGAAGAGTATGTCTGACCATACACAAGATTTTTAGTTGCAAAAACATATTAATTTTAATGGATAGGATGGATATGAGGGAGATGAGTTCTTGATTGATTATATCTAGACTATACTTGACTATTTAGAGACTTTGGCTGAGAAGAGGTCAATTTGGATTTTTATATGCTATGAGGATTAGTGAGGTGATGGTGGGAAATTTGGGCTTGGACTGGATAGGCTGATGGTATGATATGTAAGGACTTTTAGATATTTTTTTGAGAACTTTTATCCAGATACATATAGGTAGGAAAGAGCTACTCAATTCATATAGTTAACTCAAGGTAGCATGTCTACAATAGACTATGATGGATGATTTACAGACCCATAGTGCTTTTATCCAGCGTTGGAAGGAATTGAGATAACTATGGTGATACATTTCCAGAACACACTTAAGTGAGAGATTAAGTCCCAAGTTAACCTCCTTCTGTTAAATAAGTATTCTGAGGTGGTTGATTTGGCTCTCATAGCTTAAGATAGCCTGAGGGAAGCTTCTAGTGCAGGAAAGGCGGCTTCTTCTGCATGGTAAAGTGGTATAGATTCTAAAATAAGGAAGCACCATTTTGAGAACTTTATCCAAAGAAGATGAAAACATAGTGTCCAGGGGAAATGCTAGTTACCTAAGACCTTTATCAAGTGATTTTCAACTAGTGTGGTAGGCTGGAAGACTATCAGAAATATTGTCCCCAATCACCAGTAGACTGATGAGGTTGTGGAAATATGGGAAATCTATAGAGGTTCTATAGGAACCCATAGTAGACAGTTAGTGACATAGGAGATAGGAATAACTAGGATGCGAGAACGGTATCTTCAACACTATATTAGTCTAGTATGTGGAATTCTACTAGCCGAGGTAGAAGAGGAAGTGAATGCAGTGCTTCTTAGAAAGAGTTCGCATATAAATAGTGTGGTTAAACTCAAGGGAGTGTGGAATCATCATAGGGAAGAAGGAATTAATTTTCCATGAGGTGTAGCCTACACTTGTGGATAGTGAGGTTGGGTGATTGATAATGAGAGGTACTATTATTATAGCTTTTAAATTATTTAGTGCCTTATTTGATACTGGTGCCTCTCATTCCTTTATATATGAAAAACTTGTTAATTTTTTGAGCTATGAGGTGGAGTTTGTGAGTGGGTTTATGACCATAGATACACTATTGGGAGTATGGTCTAGAGATATATATTTTTTCAAGGGGTGTTCTCTTGAGACCAGGGAGTATCTTTTTCCAAAGGATCTCTATATTCCTAACATTTCAGGATTCAACCTAATTATGGGTATAGATTGGCTAGTCACATATAGATCCCACATAGATTGTTACCGTAGGTGAGTGACTGTCACATCCCTTAAGGGTGAAAACTATGTTCATCATGGAATGTTGGATATCTATGAAGGTTGAGTAGGACCAATTAATTAGCATTTGGGAGAGCATAAAGCACATCTTGAAAGTCTATTGTTGGATGATGGAGGTGTAAAGGTGAATGTATTTTCACCTATAGTGGATCAGTTTCAAAATGTATTTCCTGAAGAAATATGAGGGATACCATATGAGATATACATAGAGCTTACTATAAAACTCATATCGGGTGCTGATCCAGTTTCAATTCCACCAAACCAAATGGCACTGATAGAGATTGAAGATCTCAAGTCTCTGGCATAAGAATTGGAGGATAAGGGTTTTATCTAACAAAGTACAATACCATGGGGTTCACCAGTGTTGGTTTTTAAGAAGGATAATAGGATATTATGTTTTCTTGTCTATTATCATATGTTGAACCAGATGAATGTGAAGAATCAGTATCCTCTTCCATGTATCAATCATATTTTTGACCAGTTGAGGGGAGCTTGTGTATTCTACAAGATTGAGTTGAGATTAGGGTATCATCAGCTGGGGGTTTGAGCTTCTGATATATCGAGGAATACTTTAAAAAATAGGTATAGCCTATATGATTTCTTTATAATTCCATATGGTTTGATGAACACACCGGTAGTGTTTATGGACTTAATGAACAAAATATTCCATCCATACCTAGATCATTTTGTAGTGGTGTTCATGGATGAAATATTGATGTACTTAAAGACACATGAAGATCATTCCCAACATATTGTCATCATCCTGAGTACACTAAGATAGAATTATCTATACACCAAATTATCTAAGTGTTAGTTTTGGATTGACTATGTACACTTCTTGGGGAACACAATCTTATAGAAATGTGTGGGAGAAGGTTATAATAAGTTTCATTTAGTTGGTATTTGTGGAATACCAATAATGTGTTTTATATTCATAGATTAATGAGGTTAGATAAATATTATTTAGGTTTATATATAAATTTTATCAATTGGAAGCACCACTCTCATCCTTGAAAAAAGGGATTAAGTTAGAATGGTTAGAAGAATATGAGAATTAATTCTAGTAACTGAAGAAGAATTTAACATCAACACCAATCATGATTCTATCTGAGATAGGTGAGGAATATGGGGTGTATTATGACACTTCTAGGATCTAAATCAGATCTTTATTGATGAAAGGGTATCAAGTGGTGGTGTATGGGTCTCATCAGTTGAGACCACATAAACAGAACTACACTACTCATGAACTTGAGTTAGAAGAAGACATATATGCTTTGATGTGTTGGAGAAAATATCTTTTGGGTGAAAAGTATGCTATTTATACTAATCAAAATATCTTAAAGTATATATTTTCTCAAATTGATTTGAATCTTCAGCAGTGAAGATGGGTTGAGTATATGAAGCCGTTTGATTTTGAGATAACATATATACTAGGGAAAGGAAATAGTGTGGTGTATGCATTGAGTAGTAAAACTCAGAATCAATATGTCCAAGATTCTAGTGCTAAGTGGAAGATGATGAATTTGCAGGATGAGATATATATTGTGATTTAGGAGAGTTTGGTGCAGATGTCCCTCATATCGGTTTTAGTGGAGTCAATACTTTTGAGCTAAATTAGAGATAAGTAGTATGAGGATCCAGAGTGCTTTAATTGAGGGAAATACTTGAAGGCAGGGAGTCACCTTCTGATTTGAGCATAGATGGGGATGATATCATCTATGTCAAGAATCAAGTTGTTATGCCAATGAGCATGAAAGAAGAGTTAGTGTGGGAATTTCATGCCTTGAAGTGGGAAGTATATCCAGGTGTGAGAAATATGTATCACGACCTTCAACAATGGTTTTGGTAGCTAGACATGGAAAATGAGATAACAGGGTTCATGAAATGATGCTACACCTGCCTGCAAGTGAAGGCATATCATCAATGACCCGATGGTTTGCAACAGTCATTTACCATTCTGAAATGGAAGTGGGATGACATTACTATAGATTTTATATTAGGTCTACCTAATACACCTCAGAAGAATTATTCTATTTGGGTTTTATATAGATAGACAGAAAAAGATAACACATTTAATTCCTATACAAGAGACTTTCTCAATGGAACAATTGGGAGATTGGTATGTTTGGGAGATAGTCCATCTGGATGAGGTTCCGTGGAATGTAGTTTCAGACTATGACTAGCATTTTAATTCACACTTATATAAGGTATTATAAAAGGTTATCAGTACATAGGTTTTATTGAGTACAACTTTCCAACCATAGATTAAAGGGATGTCATATAATACTGTATATATGATTGAGGATAGGCTATAAGCATGTGTTCTTGACTTCGATGGGTCATATGAAACACATCTAGATTTGGTAGAGTTTACCTATAAAAAAATTATTAGGAAACTATACAGATGAAACCATATGAGGTTCTTTATGATAGGACATCCAAATCACCTCTATGCTAGATGGAGGTAGGTGAGTCAGAGTTGTTGTGACTGAGTCTCATATAGGACACATTGAAGTTGGTTCAGTTGATTTAGAAGTGTATGATTACAAATCAGAGTAGAAATAAGTCATATTATGATATATATAGATAATCCCTAATGTTTATAAAGGGTTATCATGTGTTCATTTAAGTTTCTCCAAGGTTGAGTCATCACAAGATATTGAGACAAGGCAAGTTGGCACCTAGGTTCATCAGATCGTTTGAGATTGTGGAGGGAATCAGGATGGTGGCTTACCGATTGGCTCTTCCATAGAAATACAGTGCTATGCAATATTTTTTACATTTTTAAAAATTATAGTGGTATCAACACAAAACTTATCATGTGATCGATGTGGTTGATTTTGAGATTGAGATAGATGCGTCCTTTTAGGATCATACGATATGTGTGTTGAATCGTAGTGAGAAAGTGTTGCTGGGAAATATCGTGATGATAGTTCATGTATTGTGGAAACATGGGTGTGTCCCAAAGGAAACATGGGAAAAGGAAGAGGATATGTGGTTATAGTGGAACAATATTTTTGAATCAGAATCTTAGAGAAGTTTGGGAGTGTATCTTGAGGATGAGATGTTATAATGTGGTGAGATTGTAAGATCCCAATCATTTATGGAGTTGACTCGGACTTGATTTCATGTACTCTTTTTTCCTTATTTGAGTAATTTTTTTAGGATTATAAATTGGACTGTGTTTTGGGGGGGGGGGGGTGGGGGTTAGAAAAATTGAATAAATAGGTCTCTCCATGGTTGGTTCATGGTTTTCCCTAACAGTGTGCCCTAGCCCCGTTAACCGTGGATCCCTGGATAGAGGGGAATTGCATGGTTGCCACATGGTTTGTCAAACCATGTGACCTCTTAAGAGTAACCATGCACTCCTATAAACGAGGTGAATGATTTAATCACATGATTAGGTGAAACTATTCACCCCCTACTAGAAAACCTTGTAGGAGAATTTAATTAACCTGAAAATTAGTTTTAATTATTCCTGAACCCCATTTAACCCCAATTTTACCCCCATTTGACCCTAGGCCCTCATTCATGGTTTTATATATCTTTGAACATATTCAAAGCCTTATCGAACTTTGTTATTGGGAATTTGAATCCCAGTTGGTAGATCTGCACCACATTAGGTATGAGGTTTCTTCCTGAATGAATTCTTATTCTTCTCCCATTCTTGTTGATGGGTTATCCCTCCAATTTTGGGCCAGATTTAGATATAGAATTTAATATTTAGATATAGGATTGTATATCTAGATCTATATTATATATATCTGGATTTAATTTATATTGTTTTAGGTATTATATTCAGTTCTCATTGTACATCTTTGTGCTGCTCAATTTTGGGGATTTTCATTGGCCGATCGATCATCGATGAATCAAGGTAGGTGGTCTAAAATTAAAATCCCATAGTTGTAATTTTGATTATGTGTATGCAACTTATTGAATTATTAGACCTGTTTATTAATCAAATTTACTAATGTAAATAATTAATTTTGTGAATTAATTAATTATGGAATTGTGAAATTATGGGATTTGGGGATAATTAATTGATTAATTGATTTTGTGATATTGATGTAGTGAATTGAGATAACTAATTGTGGAATTAATTATATGACATTGATGTAGTGAATGGATATAATTAATAATAGTATTAATTATAGGATAATGATTTTATAAATTGAATAATTAATTAGTGAATTAATTATTGGGTGTAGATATTATGAAAAGATTAATTAATTTTTAATTTAATTAATAGACATGAAGTAGTTAATTATTTTTTAATAATTATAAAGGATTTATGTGATTAATTAATAGATGCATTAATTAATTGAATTAGGTTGATTAATTATTTGTTTAATTAATTGATAGAAATGATGTGATTAATTAATTGTGGAAATTAATTAATGAGATAGATATGATTGATTAATTATTGAATCAATTAATGGAAGGATTTTTGAGAAGGATTTTGGTTTTTTATCAATTGGTTGTGATTCTGTTGGCATGGAGTAGAACATGGGTTAACTGGGTGTGAGTGAAGGGTTATTGAGGAATACCCTCAGAAATTCCATTTTGATTTCCATTGGACCATCAGAGCCTTCGGGGAAGAGGACCTTGAGAGCCTTTGTAGAAGATGACCATGAGAGCCTTTGGGAAGGAAGACCATGATAGTTTCCATTTTGATTTCCAAGGGACTATGAGATCTCTAGGAGTTGGAATATGGGAAATACCATGATAACTTACCCCTCTACCAACTAAGAAATTATGTTTCATTTAGTCTTACTCACATTAGACCCTTGAAGTTAGAGCCCTAGGTGCACATTACTCATGTTGGAGTAATTTACATG
Source organism: Viscum album (assembly GCA_963277665.1). Classification (NCBI taxonomy): domain Eukaryota; kingdom Viridiplantae; phylum Streptophyta; class Magnoliopsida; order Santalales; family Viscaceae; genus Viscum; species Viscum album. The sequence goes on along the minus strand of OY728148.1, from coordinate 1,805,110,305 downwards.
TTTTATTTGTTTAATAAAATTTAAATTGTGATAATGAATGGTAACATGAAATTCAGATATATGATATCTCTTAGTGATAACTGATACTCCATCATGAGATGAAGCAGGTATTAGTGTTCGAGTGTCCTTAGGAAATCAAGAGTTAAGTGGTTAAAAAAAGAGAAAATGACTAAACATAAATTTTTTACATTATTGCTTGAATTTTATTCCCTATACAACTGCACATACTATTTTACTGGTTATTGTTTTAGTCATCATTTGTGGTGGAATACATAATTTTACTCACATGCTACTCAGGACTCCTGATTGGTACCCAAACATATTTCATTTTTATAGGACAGTTTAAGGGAAAAGGCCCTTTGTTAGGTGGTTGAGTTAGGATAGAGAATGGATGCGGGAACCAGACAGGGTTTAAGACATACATGAGAGTCAGCTATGTCTTTCTTTTGAGTTTCATTTTAGACACATGTGAAGTACATTAACATGGAATATTTTCTACTTTAGATAGATATTGTATTTCTTGATTTGATTGTCATGTGTTGTTGGTATTGTTATTGTTATATGTTATTATGCTATTGTTTATTTATTTCCACTAGTGTATTAATCTAATAAAATTGGGTATTTATCCCCATGATCAACTTATTAGACCCTCTCTACTAGTCTGTAGCCTCTAGCATATGGGGAGGTGCGCTAGAGTTCATATAGAAAACTAGCTTAGGGCATTCGTGCATGGCACTCGATCCGGGGCGTCACATATATAATAGTAATTTAATTTAATAAGAAGAATAATGATTTTAATACAACATAATTATAATTTAAAATGATATTTATAAATATTATATACGATGGAATAATTTAAAAATATTGTGAAGAACTAGGTATATTGATGAATTATCCCCTTCTTGATATGGGTTCCTTTATAATGATGGATTTAGACTTCCTTATTGGAAGTAGAGGATAAAATATGTCTAATTAGGATTTAAGAGTGAAAAAATAGGTAATAATTCTAGATATTTTCAATGTAAAATAGTTTTTTGGAATTTGTATATAGGGGTCCTTTTATAGGGGAGCGTTGAGTGATATTTCAAAAAATATGCATTCCATAAGGTGTAAGGTTTCCATTTTATCATAGAAAGTAGTTGAAAAGTAAAAAAATAATGGATATGAGTCATTCATACCATCATAATAAAATTTATAGATAATTATATATTTATATTAAGTATTTACCACACAGTAAAACCCTTTTACCTCATTTTACAATTATTGCGAGAACTCAACTGTTTCCTCAGTAACTTCTTTTTTTGGCCAAAAAATGAATTAAACTACTTACCTAATTCATATGTGAAAATAAAAACATTAGAATACATTGAATCTAATTCAATTTATAAATATAATAAATTTAACTTTTAATTTAAAAAATAATATATATATATATATATCTATGTTTTTATAGAAAAATGGCTTTTTAAGCATTAAGTGTTGTTAATATTATTTCATATCAATTAATAATTAAATTAATGTTAAAATATTTTTTAATATGTTAAAACTCTAAATTTCATTCACCATTTAAAAGTTATTAATTTAATTTATTAAGATTAAAATGAACAATATATAAAAAATAGTGCTTTGAAAAATATGCTCTTTTTATCATTAAATGATTTAAACCACATCCAATTAAAATTAATTATTTATCTTCTTACCATGTAATTTATAAATAACTGATATTAAATTTTTTTATTTTTATATTATAAATACATCAAACCATTCATTAATAGTATTAATAATAATAAGTAACGCACATAAATATATAATAAAATATTTTAATTAAATATTATCATTTTTTCATTATTTATTATTTATAAATTAAATTATTTTCATTTCATTATTTAAAATTATACAAATGTAATATACCTATTGTATACATGAATACACAGTGACCATATATCCATTGAACATATTTCCAAGGACTATATATCTATCAACCATATATTCAACGACTATATATTTGGAATTCATATTTCATTATTATATATAGGCTTACATATATTAATAAAATAATTCATCCTATCTATTTAGTTATATCAACATGTATACTATATTTATAATTTTCGACCTTATTTCAATAGTTGTAATTGGGGTTGTGATCTTCTTAGAAAACCAAGAGGATAAATATTTTATATTTTCTGTATTTTTATATACGAGTGGATTTATTCATCTTATAATATTCTTAATGAACTTTCATATTATATTATTATAATGAATAAATGTTTTTCTTGTATTATAATTTTTTATCTCAATAAAATTTATCAATATTTTTTTATTTTAGTGTTGTATTTGAAAGAATCTATTTAAAAAAAATACAATTATCTAAATATAAATACATAGTAAAATCAAGGGGTGTTGTAGATCTCATGCACTACGTAATGTCATAGATTTCACCTTATCCATTATATTTTTATCAGTGTTACCCTATAGTGTATTGGGAAATCTATATGATAATGTTTGAGAGATTTACCCACATAATTCATTAGGTTTAAAAGAGTTTACTAATGATTAATATAATAATTTTCTTGAGACTAAATACACTATTTTTAATTTTGAATTTTCGATTTTAACATGTCATTTAGTAATTTTGTTATGTGTTTTAAGGGTTGTTGTTACTAAAAATGCTGTAGAGGATAATTAAATTGAGGTTGAGGAGGTAGAAATAGTTATAATGGACTATGAGTTTTTGGATCTGGTGTAAATTCTAGATTTCCTTGGTTTCTATTGAAGTTGTATCCACCTTACTGAGATTGCCTCCCTAGGTTAAATGAATTTTGGTACTATTGATGGGTTTATTTAGGGATCACATTATTATAATTAGGGGGATGATCATCCTCTATACTAGTATGTCATTCTTGGGATACATGAGGCCCTCTAAATGTCTCATAATATTGATATTTTATCATCTGTGATTATTGTACTATGATTGAGAAGGTTCTACAGGAAGTTTGAAATGTTCTAAATTCTTTATAAATTCCTCCACTCAAGAAAAAAAAACAAGTATTATTATCTACATAGTAAATTCCTATCCTTATTGGGGAACTTTCACTTTTTCATTGACTAGGATTATGAGTGTTCTCATCAAGAAGGGCTGATGTAACTTTGAGAGGTTTCATCATGAGGCCTCCATCATCTATAGAATGAATGAGAACTCATACTACAACCTATAAAACATAGTATAATATTTTAATTTGTATAAAAATATAATGTCCATAATATGTGAAATTATTTAATAGCACATTCATTCCTTCCCAATCTATGGATGTATATTCTCTATCGATTTGGAAAAATTATATATATCACTTTACAAATTCCATGTTACTATTAGCATAACATGTTTATTTACAAAACTCTTTTCTATCTTGTTATATATTTTTGATCAATCCTTCTTGTCTTTTCAACCATTAATTTACCTATTCTAGAAGTGAATATAGTAAAATTATTAGTTTTATTGAATCTTAATACACTCTATTATTCATTAAAATATCAAAAATTTCCATGAAATTGGGAAAGTGTACATGAGGATCTTCACTTAAAAATCCATTGAGATTTTCCATATTTTGTATCATCCTAATAAGGCATAGTTTTATTTCAAAAAATTTCACCTAAATTAGTGGAAAAATAATAATGGGAGAAGCCTGATCAATGGGCTATAGACCATATTTCATTATAGTTCTATCATGAGAAACTTGTTGTTCTCTATTATGTGGACTCTCATCGGTGAATTTTCCATTTGACCCAAACATATCTACATGTTTGGCTGTGTTGGATTTTCTGTGAGGTAAGAGGAACCACTTGATCTCATGGTTGTACTCTAAGGGTTCTCATGAATCAATATTCCTTGATTGAATTGTCAACATCCTATTCATTCACCGATCTTCCAATAATGATAGAAACAAAACAACCAAACAATGTAAAAAGAATAAAAATTGAATAATATTATGAAAATAATGGATTAATTGAGTTTTATTTTTTCTCATTTTTACTATTATATATTAATATGTCACTAAAAACTCTACTTCATTTAAGGAATCATTAATTCCAAGTGGTGGAAAATGTTTAGAATTATGAATATGGTCTTCCCAATTATTGAATACTAGGGCATAGTAAGTGGTTATTCTAAGGTAATTCCACTAATGATTATGAGTGATCCCCATGATCTTGAATTAATTAATTACTTACCCTAATGTTTTTTAAATAGAGTGAACCAAATTTATAAACCAGGATTAAGAAAAAAACATAATAAAAATACTAAAATAGAAGTAGGGGATCAATTTGAATGTATGATTAATTAAATATGTATATCACTTTCACTCATGAATGGTTTGAAGTAATTGGATTCATAATCATTATAAAATTACCGACTTCCCATTTTTTCAGTCCATTTATTATATTTAAGCTAATATAAATCTATTTATTGGAGAAATAAACTAATATATGCACATTATTCTTGATATTAAAATCAGAAAATGAATCCAAAATTCTAGTTATTTTTTAATTATCTTAATGACCTTAGAGTTCCTCACTTAATAAATAATAGTACTTGCCCGTGCGTACGAATGGTGATATGTATTAATTGTTATTTCTTATGAAGAGAATATTATTTGTAAAAGTTGATAATGAATAGTAATTGAATATATCTTAATCACAAAGTTGTGGAGTATAAAATTAGAATATATGTGGATAAAATATAGAAATGTCATTTAAATAGTTGAAAGAAGAAACGATAAATTTAATGCAAATGAATTTATAATTTTTGAGGATGGAGATTTAAAATAAATTTCAATGCATTTACGAAATATTATTGGGTATGAAAATATTATTGGGTACAATGAAATACATAGTGAAAGCAATAAAGGGGGAGTTGGGCAAAATTATGTCAAATGGAGGTTAAGGTGTAAAAGATGTTGTTTGGAGAATCAATGTAGGGGGAGTGACATGGTATTTAGAACCATAAATATGTATAATAAAATCTGTTAAAACACAAAGAATGAGAAATTGGGAAACACTTAAATAAAAATTACAGAAATATATATTTATGACTAATAGGGAAAAAATTGCACATAAAAAATCTGGAATCTATTATGTTTCAACAAACTGTAGGGAATTATATAAGTTTTAGTGTCATCTAAATATGGGTGCACCGAACTGATATCTCAAATATATTTATTAACATGGTATGTAGAACCATATTCTAATGTCAATGGGGATAAAGACAAATCCAAGACAATTGGTTCCAAAGAAAAACATTCCCCAACTCATGTTTTTCTAGGAGAAGAATCCAAATTCCAAGTAGAATTTAGTTGGCATCCCCAAAATGACCAGAAGATCCACCATTACTAAAATATAAATCATCATCTGAATAGAATGACAAGTCAAAAACAAATAAAGACCCAATTCACTACAATAACATAAAAATAATAACAAAATCAAACAAAATTTTAAACATATATCGAGTGAATATTTTTGAAGATTAGTGTTGAATTGAAATATTTTATTCTAAAACATAGATAGTGATTACCTCAATTTGGATTGATGTTATTTTTCAAAATAGAGATATTTATTACCTCTATTTGGTTTACGTTTAGTAGGGAAAATGGGGGAGATAACTGAAATGCAAATGAAAATACCAAGTGCGGTCTACAATACCAACCCAAAATTGAACAGAAAAACAAAAGAAACATATTTAAAAAAACTCAAAGCAGTGGAAATAAGGTTCCATCCAATGAAACACAAGTATTTAGACTCACCCAATCCTTCTATTATGTTGATTAGAAGGAATTATGAGAATTACCTACACCATGAATGAAACAGAGGAACTCCCGACCCCATACAGAGGTTAGAATCAGTAACCGAATAAGAAAACCATCTCCCAATGTCAGCTAAAACCCACTGATGTGCTTCTTGAAGACACCTCTGTACCTCGCAGACTAGACTGGGATGCCCCCATATGCAAGGGTTGGTCTAGTGTTAGGGCAGTCCCTGGCCTAATGTCTGATGATTTCCCCAAATCATTCTTCATCCTATTTTTTATATTTCATGAAGTACAACTCTATTGAAAAAATTCCCTTGATCTCTTTATGTGTAGGTTGAGTCACCTAAAATATATAAATAAAAATAATAAATATTCATCTTAAAAATGAAAAGTGCATTATTAAAAATAAATTTTACACAATTGATAAGGACACCTAAAAATAATAATTGAGTAAACTATATATTTTTGAAATATGTTGTTGAAGGTACCTATGAAAACAATGTATGTTGACTTTTAATCTAAAAAATATACCATAATACATAAACTGAACAAAATTAAGTGTATTTTTGTTGAATAGAGTGATAAATTATAGTACTCCAGCTTGAATATTTTCTCAAACTCAATAAAAAACTCAAACTCAATCAAATAATTGTTTTTAAAAATCAATTTTGATTTGATTTTTAAAATGAACAAATCAAACCCACCCATTTAATCATTACTAAAGTATATAAAATTAAAAACAAAAAACATATAAGAGGAATTTATAAATATTTTAAAATAATAAATATAAATTAATAATAATTTTTATATTAAAATATAAATTTGTTGATTAATCTGATTAAATACTGGAAAAAACTCACAAGATGCTCAATATAGTTGAATTCAAGTTATTGTATATCTTTAGTATCTCGATCTTAGGTTCATCTCAATAATGGTGGATACCTCATTTCAATATCTCTCCTCATTTTAATATCAACTTCATTTAGAAAAACAATATTACATACAATGAAACACATTGTTAAAGAGAAATTACTTAATGAAAAACTCACAAGATGCTCCTCATCCTTTACATAGTTTATAAGAAATAAAATAATCAATTGTTGATATTGCGAACAATTTAGTTGCTTCTGAATCACTCCATACAAACCATATAGAGGCTTGTCAGAAAAACTGTCACAATTATCATGGAAATGTTTGGTTTTTTGAAAACATACATCGATCCCCTGTTATGATAAATTATATAAAATCATGTCCATGAAAATAAATTATGATATATTAACATATTAGATAGTATACTAGAGATATCACATACCCTGCTTGATCTAGGAGGCTATAGAAATGGAAGAGTAGTGAATTCTTCATGGTGATAAGTATTCTTCCACTTCCCAAAAGTGTTATTTGGAAACTTAAAATTGGATTCATATTGCATGGTACTCAAGAACCCAGAAAAAGTAGGTACCTTTCATGGGGGTAGCTCAGGTGTTCTCGTGGAGATAGAGAAAAGTTCAATATTGTGTACATCAATTTCGAGGGGGCATATCACACATTCTGGTGTAGAACCATTGGATCAACAAGCGACCTTATATTTACAAAATCATAAAGGCATGCACCTCAACACCGTTTGAATCACCCAAGTGAATCACTGGTAACAAAAAAATGGACATCAATGAACAAACAAAGATTCAATCAATAGTTAATAGTAGAGCTGGTTTTTGGAAAAGGAAATCAGGTTACATATAGACATGGACTGATGGGATGGATAGGGGTCATGCTAAGCACGGACCTCTACTTCTATCATGCTTATGGTCTGAAGAAAGAAGTTGTAAGTGAAAAAGATAGTCTGATGATGTTACTCAAAAGGCCAGTCAATTGGAAACATTTAAATCAATCAAAACCTATTATGACTACCTTTCAACAAAAACAATATGATCCCTTCCTTAATTCATGACCAGGGTTAATGATAAAAGAAAAATTATTTTTATTAAAAAATGCTCAATGCGTTTTATTAACATGATCTGTTCATTTCAATCGCACTCATTTACTTGTTTTCAGTAAAAAATAAATTATCATATGTTACTTTGCTATTAATGATGTTTATGAAAGAAAGTGTTGCAGTGATTAGAATATCATACCATGCTGCAGCAGCAAGGAAATATTTCTTCATGATGATGGTGGTGAAATTAAGTCACTGATTCAAGCTACATAATAGAAAAATGTGATGGAAAAAAATAGAAATTAGACCATCTATTGTAAAACAAACCGATAACTGAAATATAATTTTTTTAAATGATCCAATTATCAAGAAATAAGACTTTGTTCCAATGAAGTTGAACACATTTAGAGGTAGTAAGACATCCTGAAAATGAAATTTTCTTCAACATAAACTGAAATACACACATACATAGATGTGGAAAAATGAAAAATGTAAGCTACCTACATGAAAAGAGGCAGGATCACTGTAATGAAATTAAACACATCTAGAGGCAGTATGACTGACTGAAACTGAAATATGCTTCAATATAAACCAAAATATAGACATACATAGATGTGAGAAAATTATAATTGTAAGCTATACCCACATGAAAAGAGGCAGGATCACTATAATGATGTTGAACACATTTAGCGGCAGTAAGACTGCCTACAAATGAAATCTACTTCAACATAAATAGTACTAAACCCATACATGGATGTGGGAAATTAAGAAATGTAAGATATACTTGTATGAAAAGAGGAAGGAAAACTATAATGTAGTTAAACACATATAAAGGCATTAAAATTTCCTGCAAATAAAATCTTCTTTAACATAAATAGAAATACACACAAACATGGATGTGGGAAAATGAAAAATGTAAGTTATACCTATATGAAAATAGGTATGTTGAAATTAATTAACATTGTCAAATGGTCAACTACACATTTAAATGGGTAATTTAACAAATTAAAATCAGGAAATATAAAGACCTTAGTTTAGAGGGTTTATAAGTATTGTAAAATATAATGGTCCAGTTTTGAAATACATGAATGGCGATTGATATGTATTACATGTAGAAGAAACTAATGATAAACATTAGAAAGATTTCCACAGCTCAAGCATCCCCTCACAGCTTGTCTATTCGATGAAGTTGTATATCTCCAAATTGAATATACAGTAATCCATGTTGCATTAAATTTAGTAATGAAACCCTTAATTAATTTTTATTACATTGAATGTAAATAAATGTTAAAAAACTATTAAATAATATAACTATAAGAATTTATTACAAACATGAAAACAATGATGTTCTATACAATTAACCTTATAAAACAGCAATAATATACATTGTACATCCTGTATTTATTGTAGTGTTGTTGAACACATATTACTCCATGTATGATTTCTACAGATTTGATTAAATATAATGGCAATGTGAAATACCAAAATAAATACTATAATTGAATATAATATTTAATCTGATTACATTGAAGAAAATGGAATAAATAATTCCTTGATTTTGTATTACCTTTCTTATATGCAGAAAATATCAGTCATTATTTTCTATTTTGTCTTTTAATTTATCCTTCATTCGGATTTCCAGATTTTTTGCCTGGCATGTTCTACCCACACTATCTGGTGGTAAATGATTAGATTTCTCAAAAACATCTTCAATAACAAATTCATTCAGTTGTTTTTTCTATATATAGAATGTAGTTTAAAGAAAAAGTAGTTCACGTAAGAACTGTATTGAAGGATTAAAATAAGGGCTTGTTAAACAAAACATATGGAAGATAACATATGTATACCTGGATTGTTGATAAAATCATAGATGATGTAACAAATCCTGAGTTAACCTTTGCACTAAGTCAAAATTATTCAACACTCTGATGATCCAATGATGGGATGATAAAAGCAATAGTTCAGTTACATGTTATTTACTGATAGGGAAAATAAAATGAACAAAATGGAAAATACTTTCCCTGACTTTGTTCATGCCCACTACTTATATTTTTATAGCCACTACCTAATTATATTTTATAAAAATAATAATATGATTAACGCTTTTCTGTTTATCCATATTAATGAAATTAGGAGTATATAATATCCAATATCTAATTTTATTTGAATCTTTCATTAAAATTGCTGATGTAGTTTTCATTGCCGCTAATGAATATTACTTTGTATGTGTTTTTTTTGTTTAATGGTAACAATTTTGAATTTTAAATTTTGATACGTCAATTGAAATCTAAACCTTTTTTGATTTGAAAATATTTAATTCTATAGGAAAACCATACAGATCATCATCTTAATTTGAAAATAAAAGTCACTATCAGTTTAAATGAAGCAAAAATATTTTGTCATCATGCTATTTTATTTTGTAGTAATACCTATATCAAATATTTTCTCAAACCTTTAGTTGTTTTTATTACAAATTGAATTACTTTTTTATCAAATAGGACTACTGAGATGGAGTTAGTGATATCATCTACAAGCAACTGCACTCTAAATCTATTGATTTATAAATGCGAATACCAAGGGTTTATTGTTCAGTAAAATAATTCAATACTATTAAAATATCAAATGACTAATAAACTGTTAAGGAAAATAACAAATAATAATTTAGGAGTTTTGAAATTTGGATAAAGTTTTCAACTATTTCACCAAATGTTTCCCCAAACACTTCTATGAAATGCTCACTCTCGTATCCCTACATTTTAAATCTTGCACAAGAATGCCAATTATAAAAATATCACACCAAACTAAGCCTTACAGAGTGTTCTTGATGCAACCTAAAATTAAAAAAAGGAACAATTGTATCACCTGGTCATCAAGAGTAGAAAAATCATTATCCATTTCTCCAATGCTCAAAATTGTTATGAAGTGAACCCCTCACGAGTGTTCATTTTTAACCTATAATTGACACTTTCATTAACTACCAACCCACATTTTGTAAATTCTTATCGAAGATGAGAATCATTAACATCCGAAGGCATATATATTTTGTGATGAAAATAAAATACACATGGAGAGTGTTCTAGTTATTGGGGGACTATAGGAGTAGAGCTGGGAAAGCCCTTGGGTTTCAAAAAACAATCTAAGAAGATATACAGTAAATTCATAGATAAGCTAATAAAAATCCAAAAAAGTTTGTTAAATGAACAACATGGATCAATATACACAAGTATTACAAAATTGTAAAAAATAAATGCACAAAGAAAAACTATTATTGAAAAATTTCTTGAATGGACCATTATATGTTGGGAAACTAACCTTGAAAGGACCTTTATTGGTTCTAAAACTGATCCTGGAACATATTTCAGCCAAATAGGGATACCCCAGTAATTTGTAAGGAAATAAATAAACAATCAAAGTTTTTTAATTCAAACAAATTATTATATTGTACTTATAAAAAACCTTCAAAATTACCTGAAATGCCACTGGGTATAGACATAAGGCCCAATTATGAGATAAATTGATAGGCTTTATTTCTTATCCAACTTAATTAATCTGACCAAATAATATCTCCCTTCAAAATTGATTTGCATTAAAACAAAACAGACAATAGTTAAACAAATATACATATAAAAAATTACATGAAAAACTGATTTCCTAGAAGATGCATCAGAATATTGTATCAAACAAATGTTGATGTCAAAGAACAAAACAATAAAAGAAACATTATGCAAATGGAAATATAAATAATAGTGAGATTCAATTACCTTGAATCTTTGATACCATTACATTGTAAAGTAGAAGATGGTGATAAAGATACCTAAATCAAAGTAGACATTTAAGGCCATTAAACACTATTTTAATAATAATTCAATGTAGAATAAAAGAAAATACCAGGAATAATATTTAATTTTACAGAATGTGCATCAAATAATAAATTTGTGAATAAATATCAGTTAATAGAATTAAATAGAATCCCTAGTTTGTAAGGGTTTCACCATCTCCATTCATCAAAATTAAAATTTATCAAAAATATGTCACTACTTCTCTGTTCCATGATGTTATATTTATCCAGAATGATTTTATAGTAAACCCTGTCACATTGTATGAATGAGAGAAACCATGAATTAATATTGACTATATTTAAGATATTGAAAGCTTAAATTGGTGGTACAAAATCTATAATTAAAAGTAGACTACAAATTTTCAGATAGTTAAAAATGTAGAAAGGTCACAGGATAATGTGATTGTACCTTTGTACTAAATCTTCAACCTCAATATCTTACAACATAGTAAAGAATTTCTATAGTTGAAAATTCCAAAAATTAGATATATAATGTAAAAAAATTAGGGTAAATACTAATGAAACATGAAAATATCATTTTATGTAGGACATGTCAGATTTATTTCAACACATAATACATAATGGAAATCATTCTTAAAATGTTCCACTCCTGGGTAGAAATGAATATGTAATTTTCACATGATCCATGGAAAGAGACCTACCTTCCACATGAATTATAATTACTCCAATATGACTAATTTTGGGCCTAGATATACCTACCTTCACATCCTACTCTCTCATTAGATAATACTCCAATCCCTAATGGAATCTAAAGAACGATTTCCTCTTCTAGAAATCATTTGAGTTGATGAAAATATATGTAAATCCATATTGAAGATGACATTGAGGTTCATTATATTAAGAATATGGAAGTCCAAAAAATTATCATAGCCTGTAACTATTATGGTTTCATATGGTAACCCATGAACAAAATCCATCTATTTAAAATGATATATATTAGGAACAATCACCCATTAGAAAAACTCAACATTCAACCCCTTCCCATATATAAATTGAGAAGAAATAAAATAATTGGATTATATTATATCATTAAATGAATTTGATAGAATCAAAGAAATCAATACCTTACATATGATGGTAAAAGTAAACTGTGTTCTATCTATTGGAATATGACCCAAATTGGAAAGAATATATGTGTTTAGATTTGAACAGAACATATGTGAAAATCTCTAGAAAACATATCATACAGAACATATGTGAATAGATGTGATGCAAATGCTTTCAATAAAAAATCCTATAGATATAAACATCCACCAATATTAAAATAAGTCGTAGAAAAAGAGAAATTGAAAACAAAGGATCATTTGAGAAACAATGAGAATATCAATTGATACTAAAAAATCATATACAATGGAAATCGAAATTTTAGTTTAAGTATCCTAACTGAAGAAAGAGTACAATAATAATGAAATACGAGGTAGAAGTACGATATTACCCAAACCCTATAGTATATTATCTGGATGTGGAGAAGAGGCATTGGGATATTGTTAGGAATGGAGGAGAAGGAGGTGGAGGAGACACAGAGGGAGGAGATGGAGACGGAGGAGCTATAGTGGGAGGAGCCAGAGGTGGAGAAGCCATAGGCATAGCTACCATAGGCAAATCACCCAGAGGAAATAACGGGGTGTCGAGCATGAAGCAGCCATACGAGGAGGAACCTAAGGCATAACATATGGAGGTGGAGCAGCTGGATAAAGATGAGTCGTTAGAAGGGGAGCCATAGGTGGAAGAGTCCGAGTCATACTAGCCAAATGTAGAGCCATATATGAAGGTAGAGGCAATACTGGAGATGGGTTTTGGTGACGAAGCTGAGGAAGTAGAAGAGGAACCCTAATCGAAGTAGAGTTAAAACCTAAGCGGGGTGGGGGTATGGATAGAGGGAACCATCAAATGGATTGGAGGAGTGTAATTTTTTAGGTGACATGAACTTTTAATTAGGTGACACATAATCTTAGAAAATCCATGTTTAGTATATATAATAGATTTTAGAATAATACATGTTAAGGAATGAGATAAAATTAAGACTAAAGGAAATTCCAAATTACGTTGACTATTCATGAATTAAATCAATATGAGAAATTAATAATTCATCCTTATATTCTTGATCCCTCACAAATTAACCGACTAGACACTCATGATTAATATAATCTCCCTCATGCTTGGCTTCATCTTCTTAAAAAGTGGGAAAGGAAAGAAAAAATAAAACTATAAAAAACATACTTAATTGAAAATACTAAGATTGTAATGAACTAGAAATTTATAAATAAAATTTCCTTATAAATTAATATATGTCTTTTTAGGAAATGTTTTTATATAAAACTAATGTACTATATTTCATTATTATTTTATACTATTAAAATATATATCCTTAAAATGACTATTGGGAATAAATACCGTTAAGGTTCCTGACCATGGGTAATAGAACTATTATACAGTGAGTGTTAATATTAATATATATTAGTGGTTAATATAAAGTCTAATTAATTCATAAGGAAGTAATTATGGTTGTAACCATTAGGATTATAACATACGAGGAACATTTATTAGAGATTCCAAGGGATATAACATCACTAGGCTTCACCCCTGACAAAAAAATAACATGATATTCCATAACTAAAACTCAAGTGGAACCATTTATAATATTGGTTCAAACTTATTAATATAAAAAATCTACTAGAAATTTAGCCTATACCCATTGTTTGAAACCATGGGTATAACCCACAAAGCCGTGGGTATAGGTTATGCCCACAGTTTTAAGGAACCATGGGAAACCGAGGTGTTAGTATAACCCTGATCTATACCCACAATTTTCAAAAAGTGGGTATATAATATACCCAAGATTCATAAAACCACGTGTCCTCAAAGTGTGGGTATATCCATGACCTATACCCGCAGTTTAAAAATGTTATACCCACAATTTCAACACCATGGGTATAAGATTAAAAAAAATTCCATACGTGGGTTTCAAACCCTCACCACCTTTACACCGCCGAATTCATTTACCACTACACCATTTATATTTATTCATATATATATATATATATATATATATATATTTATAAATCATGGGTATATGTAAAAAAACCGTGGAAATAGGTTTTCCATTCTGATTTTTCCCACTCAAGCAAAGCAGAACCTATACCCACCATTTAGTAAAACAATGGGTATAAGTTTTAAATATACCCACAGTTTTAATAAACCATTGGGATAGCCTTAGGGGATAAATCCTATACCCATGGTTCTCCAAAACCGTAGGTATAAGGGAACCTATACCCATGGTTTTGGGAGAATTGTGGGTATAGGTTTTAGTCATGAAGGTTATCCCCATAGTTTATTAAATCTGTGGTTATAGGCCCACCTATACCCACAGTTTAGTTTAACCCTTGGGTATAGGTTTTTCTAGTGACATTACCACACAATTTTTGGCTTCCCATATATAAACGGGAACCCTATTTCCATGTTTTAGCAACAATAATGGGTATAGGTCAGAAAATATCACTTATACCCACAGTTTATGAAAATCGTGGGTATAGGTGGTCTTATACCCACAGTTTTGTTTTGGAAAACCTTGGGAATAGACTTGTTTTCTAATAGTTCAACCCAATCTATGTTCATTGAACAACCCCATGAAATTACTGCCACACACACCTTACCCTTAGAGAAAATAATAAAGTAATAAGGGTTTATATATCTATACCCTACTAGTACGAATATATAAATTTTCTTCTTAAAAATAAGATAATGGTTTTGTTGATCACATTATTATTATTGTTTCTACTACTACTATTATTATTTTATATCTACTAATGTATATAATTAATTTGATAAAAATTATATTTTGATAGAATGAAACCAAAACTGCATTTTTTAGAAAATCTATGTAATTTCAAATAAAACATTATTTTTTTATAAATTCAATAATTTGAAATAAATAAATATTATTATAAAACATAATTTATTTAAACATTAATGATAATAGAATTTAATGAAGTTCCATGTAATTTTTATAAGGGTTAAAATGTTTTTAGTGACAAAAAACAAATATTTTTCAACAAATGAGGAATTTTTATTTAAAATAAGTAATTATAATATATTTAAAAATTATTTTGATTAAATAAATTATATTTTTGAAATCAAGACATCCAAAATTTTCAATTATTTTTTTTATAATTTTACATGATAGATAATTTTTGGGGTAAAAATTAAATAAAATATATATAGTACGTATTATGACATCACATTAATCCAAAAAATAATGAAATAAATAACATAGTATCTTTATTGAAAAAATGAGGGGTTTCAATAAAATAATATATTTTTAAAGTATGAATATTAATTTTAAAAACCTATAACGAATCTTCCAAAACCTATAATATATTTTATGTTTTTAAAAATAATTAATTATTAGCGTGATCACCTCCAAATAATGAATGTTATTATTTTAAAGAGTTATATTCTTAAACTAATAAAATATAAAAAACTACTCCTCCTTAGAAAATACCATAGGATAAAACCATGGTAAGGTAAATCATTTTGTATTTTTTATTTACTAGGTGTCTAAGGTATATGTTTGGAAATTAGTAAATAATCCCCACTCTTTTGATAAAAATACCCACCCATTATCCCATTAGTCTTCAATAAAAATCATAAATTAATAAATTTCCTCTCATTTTACCTCTATATAGACCTCAAAATAAGTTTATAATGTTTTAAGTATCTCTTCCCAAGCATTAAGAAGTAAACTCTCAAGGTAAGGGATTTTCTCCCTCCTCATTTCCATTCATGAAATTCCTTTATAATAATTTTTTTATTATCAATTGATTATTTTTTCTTATGTTTATAGAATTTTCTTTTCTATCCCAATGTATCCCAAATAATGATTGACTACCATAATCTCTCATTAATCTCTTCTAGTAAATTTTATGTACACCTATTACGATGTCAAAATTGTCTTTCGATTTTCAAATCCATACCTTTATGTTGTGAATACGAAACCCTAATTTCATTAAATTTTATTCAACTATATTTAACAATAATTTATTGATTTTGGAATTAAATTTATGAAACCTAAATTCCTTAATCATGGGATTGAAATGATGAAATAAATTCTTATGTTATATGATCATTATGAAACATGTAATATTAGACATATGAAGGCTACAGCCTAATTAAGCTCCAATGCATTGGGTAATGTTTTAATATCCTAAGATACCATGTATAGTGAATTATTAGTTAACTTAAGAAAAATATTTTATGATTTATTAGTATTTAAACCCAATTTATTCTTATTATTTCATGTTTAATGTTGTCACCACATTCCTATGATATAATTATTTTATGATGTTGTTTTATCATGTCATTCCTCAAAATGAGTATGTATAATTATTACTTATTTATGTTATCATGATGTGAAGATTGAGTACATGAATTATTTATCATAATGTTGTTCTTTAATTATTCCCTTACTAGACTTTATAACTCATCCCTTCCTTTTTATGTCCCTATGTTACAGTTTGCAACATTAAGAATTCAAAGGAAACTAGGAGGAAATTATGAAGTTTTAAATAATTATATTGTGTTTAACTTTAAGTTGATCATTTATGTACTTATTTTTACAAATAAACTAGGAATTTATAATTTATAGGATTTTATAATATGGATATTTATCTTAAAAATCAGTAAATTAAATATATAAGAAAAATTTATTTTTATATTTGGAATTAGAGAAAAGTCTAGTTGTTTTTAGGGATTAAAATTATAAATAATTTGTGAAAAACCTAGGGATACATCTGATTATTGTAAAAAATC
Organism: Viscum album; assembly: GCA_963277665.1. Taxonomy (NCBI): domain Eukaryota; kingdom Viridiplantae; phylum Streptophyta; class Magnoliopsida; order Santalales; family Viscaceae; genus Viscum; species Viscum album. The sequence continues at coordinate 1,805,092,905 of OY728148.1, read as the reverse complement.
CAATTTTTTTTGTAAATTAAAGATTGATTGGTTTCAAAAATTAAATCTCTGTTTGGATACTACAAGTGGATGTGGCTCAGAGAGAAATGTACTTAGGGGTAAAAACACAAAAATAAATCATTAGGAATTAACACAACTTGTACCTAGTGCATGATAAAGTGGACTTTCTGTAAGCCTATTTTTACACTCCTAAGGAATATTATTTTGTAAATTAAAAAGGTTTTTACAAACCATTATTAATGAATTGAATAGATTATTAAGATTGAAAACCTAATAGGAAAATTATCATAGATAGCCTAGATTGAAACCTAGAGACTCATAAGTTTGGATATAAATGTCATTTTTAATTTATTATTTATAAGTTCATACTTTCACTTTTTATATTATTATTAGTTAAAGTATTCTCACCCCTAAGATTCCTTTATATTATAAAATGATGTGAAATATGATGAACCATGTCCACAATCAATGTGATGGGGTATGTGATTATTTCCCAAATGAGATGCCTAAAATAATGGGAATAGCAGTCTAGAACCTCATGGAAGGTATTTATAAACAGAATCATGGTCTGAAAAATTACTTAAATTAGGTAAAATTACCACACCCACTTAAGAAATTACAAGTTCCAATATAGACCTTTATATTAAAAAGTCCACAAACTTTTAGTGGATCTTACAATCCATTAATCATGAAACCATGGATTAAATACATTGAGAAGATATTTTATTGACTCTAATGTACCAATAAAGAGAAGGCCATAATATAAATTTATTATTTATCAGGGGAAGCTAATTAGTGGTTGATGCAGATCATGAACAAAAATCCAATGGAAGAAGTTAAGGCTACGTATTATGATAAATTGAAGAAAATATTTTTAATTAATATTTTCCTTATAGTATCCATCGAAAAGTAGAGAGGGAATTCCGAAGACTTAATAAAAAGGAGTAAAAATCCATCTGGTCATATGAGGTAAAATTAAAAAGGATTTCATGATATGTCTTATACATTATCATCAACCTTGAAAGTAAAGTTGAGTGCTTATTTAGTGGTTTAAATCTGATTTAATGAAAATATTAGGCAATTTGGGACTTTGAAAGCTATAAGAAAATTGTTTGATGTTCCATTAAATAAAAAATGGACATTGGTGAATCTAGAGGTCCTCATGGAATATGAGATAGGAATTTGGATAATACATTCAATTCTTGGGGATAAATAGAGAAATCCCATGGTGGTAAGAAAGTACAATTTCCCATCTGTTAAAGGTGTCGGAGGAAGCGTCCTACAAATATCTCTAAGATGACTAGGAAATAATTAAAGTATAGAAAAGAGGGTAATAATTCTAATGAATACTAAAGTAATAATAATAATCCCACTAGGGTGAAGTAATAAAAGAATTTTCTTGTCATTACTTAGCCAATGGTTCAATGTTTTTACTACAATGATCATGTAAACTACACAAAATGATGCATTAAGCCAAGGTTTGTCAAAGATAATTGGTTACAAAAAACTCTAAGGTATAGATAGAAAGGGAGAGAATATGTAATAAAAACCACTGAGGTAGATCCTGACAATGAATTGGTGATAGGTATACTATTTATTCAATTAGGAATAGTGAATATACTATTTGATACTAGTTCTATGAAGCATTTTATATCATGAATATTTAGTACAAATATTAAAACAGAACTTAAAACATGGAAGTTGAGTTATTAGTAAAAATAAAAATAGGGAAATTATTGGATCCTAATAATATAACTCCTACCAAATTAATAATTTTTTGTTTGACTTCCTAGTGAACCTTATGATACACCCTTTAGTAAAATTAGTTTATATTCCTTTCATTGATTTCCTATCCTTGTATAGAGCCAACATAAATATTTTGGAGTAGGAAATCAATTTCCATATCAAAAAATGACCTAAAATCCTATAATAGTTTAAGAAAGATGTTGATTATCCTTTAAAATCCATATCTCAATCATGTATATTATTTCCCCATGATCAATAACATTTATCTCAAATGTTTTATACTAGGGAAAAGATAATATTTAATGATATTCACATTATAAGAGAGTATTTTGATGTGTACCCTAAATAATTTCATGTCTTCTTCCTAACCAAAAGGATGATTTCTCAATCAAAGTTATACCTAAAGCCATAATAATATACAAGAATCTATATAGAATGTCCACTATTGAACATAAAGAGTTAAATAAGTAGCTACATGATATTTTTGATAACGAGTTTATATGACCAAGTTCTTCCCCATGGTGCATATTGGCCCTCTTTGTTATGAAAAAGGATGAGTGAATGTGTATATTCATTGAATATCATGAACTTAACATGATCACAATAAATAAAAATTATCCTCTACCATAGATTGATGAATTATTTGATAAGATACATGTATCTTGGTACTAGTCTAATGAAGATCTTAAGTTTGGATATTATCACGTAAATTTGAAGAAGAAGTATATTCCAAATATTTATTTTTCATACAAGATATGAACACTATGATAACACATTTGAGTATTTGAGAACTTTTTATAGTCTTTTATTCCATGGTTAAAAATTTATGATAAATTATAGTTAACTAAGTGAGTTCTATTGTTTTGAGATGTCACCTAAAAGAATAAAGTGAATCAAAACATGTGGTAAATATAGGGATTACCCTGAAAATTTTTGTGGTATTTATTTATTATATCATAAAATACACTAAGAATTATGAATTTCATGAGAATAATTCTAGAATATTTTAGAGTAAAATAAATTATATGAGAAATATATTAAGTGTTAATGAAGAATTCATGAATTTTTTTTTCATGGAAATATTGTCTATTTGGATAGAATATTAGTAGATATTTCTATGAAAAATGGAAATAAAAGAATATACCTTAGGGATGAATATAACCATTAAGGATTTGAACTCATGGTATTTATGGTCAAATTATAGGAGAATATACGATTATGATAATGTGGTATTTATAAATGGAAGTTTAGTATATGGATTAAGAGAAACCATCTAAATATTGTGATAATAATATTTAATTGTATATGAAATTTGAAAAATGTGAAATTTAGAAAGATATGTTGAATGATTTCAATCAACCTAAAATGTGATTTTTATGAAAATATGATATTTTTATATATATTTATTGAATAATATATAGATTAAATTTAAAATTATTATGTGACATGATAAAGATATTCTTATTGAAGTTTGTTTTATTTTATTGTAGTTTATTTGGGAAAAAATATATATTTGAATATGTAATTAGGATATATATATATATATATATATATGAGTGATAAATGTTTCTTGGGGATACAAAATCGAGAGTATTTTGGAATAATAAGTGATCAAGCCTTTCTGATTTTTGGGTTGAAATTTTAAAAAGAATATTTGAGGAGTTTTAAATTGTTCATTATTTACTATTATGATATTTGACAATAATTTTTAAAAAGGTTTATTCATATTAGTTATTATTTTAACTATGCACATAATTTTAGTTTTTGACAAGGGGAATAAATTTTCATAATTTTGTGGAACATATAGTCAATTAAAAGTTGAAGATAGTGCTCTAGGCATGAAAAATTCATCATAATCACAATTATTTACATATAAGTATAAAATTATTCTTATATAATGTAAAGAAATCAATTATGTAAATTTAATCATATTTTATATTCCAATGGTAATTGAATTTCTCATACTCAAGAAAACTAAAGATAAATCTGTCAAGTATAATGTGGATGGTTACCCTTATCTACCAAGGTATATTTTTAGAAACAAATTTTAAATTATGAGTGTTGTAGAGGTAAATTCAAAATAAGTTTCTAATCCAAAACCTATAAATTAATGTTCATAATAAAATCTATATCATATTTTATTATCATGTATGATATTTTCAATTTAGAAAATAAATATTAAAATTATGAGGATGAAATATTTGTAAAGATGGTAGAATATAATACCATGATATTTTAGTTTATATTTTACTTTGAAAGAAAACTATGTTTGATAGTGTACACTGGACACATCTTCGATCTTAAACAAAATGTGACATAATATTATTTAAATAAAACTATTATAACCCATTTGTAGAGTTGGAGGGTATGAATAAGAACAATTGAATTATAAAATATATTTATAAAGAATTAATTGATATAAATAGTTTATTTAATAAACAAATTTAACATTCATCTAATTTTTACAAAGTAAATAATAATAAATTCATTTTATGATTTAAAGTTTCGTTTCTTCAAATATTATTTTTATTATATTTTGTGCTTAGATATTATAATTAATTTATAAAAATTTTATAAATATTATATTATAAAATGGTTATCCTTTTTTATATAATAATTTCATAATAGTATTAGGATTATGTTTTCATATTTTCTTAAAAAGGTTTATTTTTTAGTGTATAGTGAAAACATACCGATTATTTTAAATATGTCATTTATTTTCATTAAATAATGTAATATAAATGTATAATTATGTTTTAAATTTTATATTAATGTAAAATAAGTCTTATTTAATTATAAATATTCTAATTAATTTTATAAGGACCAATATTATACTTGAATTTTGTAAAAGTTAAAATTTGGTCTTAAAAATGCATTTTTCAAAAAACTATTTGTCATTACGGTTTAAAAATTTATACTATAATTTATTTCTAAAACCTCTAGAAACTTAATACTGAAATATTTATTCCATATCTTTATTCAAGAGGTTCAAATTTAGTAAATTGGACCCTTTTATTTTTTGTCATGATTTATAGTAACCATGGTAAAGATTTGTCACCCCGGTAAAGGTAAAACGGGTAAAATAAGGTTAAAACTATAAATTATGGATTTAAAAAATATATAGAACTTTAATTTAGACTATTAAATGAGTTTTTAAAAAATAAAATCTATATTATACATAAAAGTATAAAAAATTAGTAACAATTGATTATGACATTTATATTATTTTAAGGAAATGAAAAATGAAAAATGTCACTCTCTTGATATTGATTTCTATTTTATGATGTCATTGGGATAAGCAGAAATTATTAATGAAAATAAAAGGTTATTTTGAACATAAATAAATTATTTTTGATGATTAAAATTTATTTTTAATTTTTTTGATAGCATAATTATCTTAAATTCTTATACAAACCTATCTTAGTGCTTATGAAAACAATAGGAAAAATATATTAAATGGGTTTCAAAAACTTTAAATAAATATGTTGTGGATTATTTATGGAATTAATTTAATTTTATGGTCAATAATAATTTATAAATTATGTTCACGGAGTCTGTATTAAAAATCCATTGTTATCTGGATGACTTTAAAGTAAAATTAAATGAATAACCCAAAAATGACATTAATGACATTTTATGATGAAAATATTTTATTAATTGATTGAAAAATAAAAAATATTTAAATAGTGAATTTGGGATTCTAAAATGTCTAAATTTAATCCATGAATTTTTTTTTGAGCCACTTTACACCTTAAGATTTAATTATTATTTCTTAAAGAGTGAAAAATGTGTTACCACAGTTAAGGTTAAAATGTGTTAACTAAGGGGTTAAATCAAAAGATAATGTTAAAAATGAGAAAAAAAACTTGAAATTTTTTTATTTAATTGTTATATTTTTACCTTATATACTTTTTATTCATATTAATGTTTATTTTTAATAATTTTATATTAGAAATTAAATAATTATATTTAAATCTTCTAGGTAATTCAAATTATGTCCTCTCATCATTTAAAAAAGGAAAACTCCTCCAATTATTTATTAACAAAGTTTTAATATTATTTATTGACCAATAAAGGTTGTAATAACTTCATAGATTCCTTTACTTTGTTCTTGAGATCCTTATTTTACCCTAAAACCATCCTAAGAAGGCATAATGTGTAATCCAATAGAGGTCTCTCAAAGAAATGGTAATCGTCTTAACCTAACCTTTCAAAGTTTATTTCTTATTTGAATTACTATAAATATATTATGTCCATAATAACATAATTATATGTTCCAAATAATACACTTAAATTTTATTATTATAATGGGACAACCATTTTACATCTCCTTTCCATCCAATGGAAAATTAAAACATCACTCTTGCATACGTACGACTTACTATCTCCATGTAGTGGTGTAATTTTTTTTTCAACACCACTTTACATGGATTATTATAAAGTTGTAATTACTTAATATTTATATATGTGATATTTATTATATAATTATTATTCTAAAAATATAATATATCATATACCTCCTTACCCTTCCATATGTTTGAAAATGATAACACCGCTTGTGCGTACATGTGGACTACCACCTCCACAAAACAATGTGATTAATTTTTAATGTCCATATTTCATTAATGGTTATAAAATTATATTTAGTTTATAAAATTGATAATTATTTTATTATTAATATTTTGTATATGATGAAATTTTGACTAATATTCAAGGATCAAAACTATAGAACTAAGTCTTATATGAAAAATAGAACAATTAACACCTGATATGATGATATTAATAAAGAATAATTAATAAAAGGGTGATATAATGTAACAAGTGAATCATATATGGTATGATAAATTTGAATATGGTTTTTTTATATATTTATAAAAACTATAAATTTAATATTTAAAAATTTAATAGTGCATACGAAGTAATTAGGACTTGAGGTTAGGTTAATTTTGTAACATTTACTCTTCAAAGAGATATATTGATATTATAAAAAAAAAATTCATTTATAAAGTATATATACTGCCCCATTAAAATATTATATTATTAATTAAAATTTACTCATTTTATTTAATGTTTCAATTCATGTCTACTCTTTTAATGGGTTTTGATTCAAATGTTTTTAAAGTCGTAATAGATTTATGTTATGATCTCATTTCTTTTCTGGATCGTCAATATTAAATTTCCATCAAGGGAAATTAAATAGATCATAAACTTTAACCTATTTTATTTTATTATCCTTTGGTAATTAATGTTATTATAATGTATTAGTTTTATTTTAGTGTCTTGGGAACTTAAAATAATTGATAATTGTTTTAAATAAAAAATGATTGTATTTTCTCTTTGGTCGATGAAATCTTTCTTACAAGTCAATGCTCTTAGAAATTATTTTATGGAATTTTTTACCTATACTTGAAATATTTTAAAATTTTAATTTCAAATTGCTTTTACTTTTTTTAAAAAGTTTTAAAAGTAATATTTTTAAATAAATGTTTTGAAAACAAGTCATTTATGAATTTTTTCAAAAGCATGAAAAGAATGTTCTGTTTTTACAAATATGGTAGAAATAATTTTATACCATCATTATAATTATTTACATTGATTATCAGTTTAAATATTTCCATGATATTGTTTAAATAAAAATTGTTTCCCAATATTTTGGAAATTTTTATTTAAAATGACATCAAAAGAAAAGTTTATTATTTTCTTAAAGTAATGAAGAGAATTTTGAAAATTTATTTCTAATTTTATTCTTAAAATAATTTGAAAGGAAGTTTTTTTTATTTTATTCTATATTATTTTATAAAGGCCTGGTTTTATTAAAAACCCTTTATTTATTATGAATTTATGATCTTCTATCACCTTTTATAGATACTGCATTATACCTTTTTTGTGATCATTCACTTTCTTATGATCATGTTCTCCATCAATCTCAATTATTCATACAACATTATTTTTCTATTTTGTATCCATATTTTAAATATCTTGTATTAATTCAGTATCATTTATATTAGTTTGATGTTGTTACAACCATATACCATTTTAATATACAATATTAGTTGAAGGAAGAATGTTATTTCAATGAATGGGGAAATACATTGTATTCTTAATTTAATGTGGATGATTGTTCATTTATAAGTAGTTATTAGAGTGAATTGAATTGATAATTAAAAATATAAGTAATGAATAATTTTTTCATGTGATGGGTGGGTATCAGTTATAGATATTCCCTTAATGCATCAATATCTTTCATAAGATAAAACAATAATAGGTATCACTTGGTGTATAACAACCCATACAATGACAATTGTCTTGGTTGAGAGGCCATGCTGGAATGGAAATTTCCTTGGTTGAGAGTCCATGGAAGTATGTAAAAATTATTGGTTGAGAGGCCTTTATGGTAATATTTAAGATAACCTTGATGAGACCTTGAGGGAAAGTTTATGAATGTTAGGATTTATGCATTTTTCTTATTGAGAACGCAATTTCTATTATCTGTGTGATTACTATGTGGATATTAGACATCAATGGTTACTGAAATAAATATATTATTTAAATGACATTTTTTTATTATCCCATATACCATATGGATTATGAATTATCTATAAATGATAGCTTCCATCAGACCCTTTACCTTATTGAGTATTTGATGTCACCCTTTATTTGTTTTCCTTTCCTCATGATATGAATAAGGAATCCTTGAATGATTTTAAAGAATACACCAATGTTTTTATTGATATAATTTTATATTTATAATGTAATACGAAAATAATGTACTCATATAGTTTTTCAAAATTACTAAAATGATCTACCCTTTTTGGTGTATTAAATTGTTTCTTATACCAATGTAATAAGTAAGCACTAACTTTGGGTTAGTGGAATCAAGGGTGTTATCATTCCATTAAAAGGAATATTAGTAGGAACCTTGGTAAATAGATTTTATATTAACATCGTTAAAATGAGAATTATGTTAATAAATTAGATTATTTAAGAACTTTTTAGGGATTTCTAATCCGTGGCTCAAAATTCCGGATGTATTTGGGCTAACTAAGTAAGCATTATTATTTAGAGATGATTCTTGGATGAAGTATGGTAATCATCACTTGTGTTTAGTATAGATATTACCATGATAATTTTTTGTTTGTACTTATTGATGATATCATAATATACACAAGGATTATGAATAGCATGAGAATCAATTGGGAATTATTCTTGAATATTTTAGTGGAAAATGAGTTATATGATAATTTTAATAAGTGTGAATGTTGATTTTAGGAATTTCTTTTCTTGGAAATATTTTCTACATGGATAAAATATTTGTAGATATTTCAAAGACAAAATTTAACAAAATAATTGACCTTGTAGATGAATTTAACATTTAAGGGCTTGAATTCAGAGTAATTATAGTTAAATTGGAGAATATATGATTATGATTTGGTGTTATTTATAAATGGTATTTGGTATGAGGATTAATGGAAAACATACAAGGATTTATCTTATAATATTTAGTTGTATAGAATATAAGGAAAATTTTAATTTTTGAAACATATGTTGAATGGTATAAATCACCCTAAAAAGTGTTTTTTATGCAAATATGTTAGTTTTAGAGATATGTAATGAAGAATGTATAGATGACCTTTATGGTTATTATGTGATATGAAATGGGATCCTTGGTGAATTTTACAACCTTTTTTGTTTTTTATTTTTGAAAAAATATATTTTAGTATATTTAATTAGTGAATATATATATATATATATATGAGTGATAAATGTTTTTTAGGGATAAAAAATGTGGTTATTTTGGAAGAATAAGGGATTAAGACTATCTAATTATTGGGTTGAAATTTATTCAAGCATATTTGAGGAGTTCTAAATTGATATTTTGTTACTTTATTATTTTAGAGATTAATTGTTATGATGGTTTATCCATATTGGTTATTATTTTATCAATGATAACCATTTTGGTTTTAGATAAGAGGAAATATTTAAACTGATCTTTAGATCTTATAGTTGATTAAAATTATATTTTAGTGCTTCAAGCATTAAAAATTCATCATTTTCATGATGATACATAGAAAAGGATTAAATCATGCTTATAAAATGAGATGAAATTAAGTAGTTAAATTTTATCATATTTTCTAACCCATAAGTAAAATAATTTATCAAAATCAAGTAAGAAAAAAATAAATCTATCAAGACTTATATTAAAAGTAACACTCATCTACCAAGGTACATTTTAAAATACTAATTACAATTATGAGGCATATATAGGTATGATCACAATAATTTTCCTATTCAAAAATTACAAATTAACATTAACAAAAAATTTATATCTGATTATTATACTATGTTATGATATATACTGTTTAGAAAATAAGAATTAAAATAATAATTATACAATTTCTATAAGGATTAGAAATTATAGTACCCTGATATTTTAGTTTATATATTAATTTAAAATAACATTATATTTTTTATAGTACACCACATTAAACCCCATTATTAAATGAACAATGGAATAATATTATTTAAATAAAAAATTCTATAACTTATCCTCTTGGTTGGTGGGTATGAATAGGAAAAACTGAATTATGAAATATATATAATGTATTTTGAAGTTACTGTTTAAAAAAAATATTATTTCATTTTTATAGATATTATAATTAATTTCAAAAACAAATATAAATATTATTTTAAAAAATATATATCATTTTCTAAATCATCATTTCATAATAAAATGGACCAATTTACCATGGTAATGAATTGTCACCTCAGTAAGGGTAATTATGTAAAATATGGTTAAAAATATGGGTTAAGGATTTATAATATTGCTAAAGAATAACTTTTTCCTATTAGATGAGTGTTTAAAACCAAAAACTTCATATATATATATATATGAACATATGGAAATTGATTTATACTTTTATTTGATTATAATATTTATATTATTTTAAGAAAATAAAAAAACAAAATGTCAATCTCTATATTTGTATTTCTATTATATATTTTAATTAGGGTAAAAAGAAGTTATGAATGAATGTAAAATTTTATTTTGAACATAAATAAATTATTTTTATGATGTTAATTTTATTTAATTTTTGGTTATGCTATAATTACCTTAAAGACTTATGTAATACTGACATATAACTTGTGAATATATTATGAAAAATCTAGTAAATGATTTCAAAAACATTAAAAGAAATATATTTTTTTAAATTAATTATAGAGTTACATGAATTTTGTGGTTAATAATACTGTTTGTTGGTCGGAGTGGATACTCAAGAGGGGGGGTGAATTGAGTTCCAATTAAAATTTCTATTAAAAAATAATTTCTATTAAAATATCCCAATTTATAAAACAAGTTAAATGGTAGTGAATTTGTAAAATTGTAAAGGTTCAATTAGGTTCTCAAAGATTGATTAGGTCTCAGTCAATTTAATTAGAAGATTAAATTGGCTTTTGAAAATAATCTACTGATTTACAATAGTTAAAAACACTTTCTAGATTAAATATCACAGTAACTTTAAAATAGTTTGTATTTCAAAGTAATATAATACAAATATAAAAGATATATATATATATATATTATACTTTAAACTTAAACTAAAATGAACAGTAGATATACCCAAGAGGTTCAGTCTCAAGCCGAGACTTAGTCCTCTAAAATTTATATATAAAAGTGATCCACACCCTGGATCGAGGTTAATCACAGTACAAGACTGTCCAGGCCACATAGGTACCTCTACCACAGTTCTTCGTGGGAAACAAAAATAAAGACCAAGCCACACAAGGACCTCTTCCACAGTTTTTGTGGGTAAACAAGAGTAAAAAGTTTGGTATGAGGATTTTGATATCCTCTAGTTCAGTGCAGGAGACAGTGTGTGTGTGTAAGATATACAGAGTACACACACTGCTCGAAAAAGTAAATAATAAATCACTTAGAGAGAGTATAAGAAAGTTTAGAAAGATCTAGTGATTGGCAGTGTAGCTCTAGACTCGTTGGATTCAGCAGAAACGCTTCTGAGTCCTTCTCTGGTTTTGTGTGAAAAAATAGAGTGTCATGGTTCAGCTTGTGTTCTTCAAGAGTGAGAATGTTCTCTCGATTTCAGTTCCTTCAGTAGTGTCATATTGCATGCATGTGAATTCTTGAAAGATCTTACAATATCTTCTTAGTGCTCAGGATTGTTCTTCTGTTCAGTACCGAGCTCGCGTGTATTGTCTATAGCTTCGCATACATTCTAGTATTTGTATCTATGTGTATATCCTCTATTGCATCTCAATCCTCATTATATTCCTCATGCTCCAGCAATTGGAATTATTACCTTTTCATAGGTACGAGGTACGGTTTCCTAACATGCAACAACTATCTTTAAATAACATTAAATGCTTTAAAAACATCAAATATGACCATTAGAATTATTTAAATAATGTTAACAAAAAGATTAAAAAACGGTGTCACAGTAGTTGTGAAAATGGTGTCTTCTTCACGGTGTGTTCTTCACGGTATGACCTTCACGATATGTGTCTCATAGTGTGTCCTTCACGGTGTCTCCATGTCACGGTTTCTGACTCACAGTGTGTCCTTCACAGTGTCTGGGTCACGGTGTGTCCATCACGGTGTATGGGTCACGGTGTGTCCTTCACGGTGTCTGGGTCACGGTGTCTGACTTTTGGTTTCTATCCTCCGATGCCTTGCTCATAGTATTTTTCTTCACTGTGTCAGGCTTACTGTCACAGTGTGTTGAGGTCATGGAGTCTCACTAGTCATGGTGTCTGAGACTTAGAATTCATGGTGTCAGGATTACTGTGTCTGTCTTACACTTCACAGTGTCTATGTCTTGCACACAGTCTGTCTTACTATGTCAAACTTCACGGTGTCTTGATACATAGACAAATAACTGTATTAAAACTTAAACAGTAATATGCATAATATGAATTATGCTTAACCATTATAAGGTAAGAGAACTTGAAACATAAATACAGAGTTTTGATAAGATAAGTAAGATTTGTGATCATGCATAAGATTTGTAAATAATAATGAGATTAATTAACAGTAATAAGATTTGTGATCATGAAAATATGATTAATACATGAGGAGTCCAACAATCTCACCCTTTTTGATGATCAAAAATCATGTATAGTTAAAGTATAAATGAAATGAAACATTAGAGAAAATAACATATATAATAATAACAGATAAAAGACTAAGAGATAACTCTTAAAATACTAAGAGATAACTCTTCTCACTATTTCTCCCCCTTTTGGGATTATCAAAAAGTAGAGAGAATGGAGTGAAACACTGCATTTGTCATTAAAAACGTTTAGAATACAACATACATGAGGAATACAAATAGTAAACAATGAAATACATCCCATCAAAAATTAAGAAACATTGGTTGGCATCACGGATTGGATTTCTCTTTTCCTTTATCTGCAGTAGGAGCTGGAGCTGATGTAGAAGAAGGCATGGAGGTAGTAGACAAAGATGGTAAAGGTAGACCTTCAAATATGGCGGTAGAAAAAGTAGGAACTATAGAATATCTAGTCTGTGGTTGGTCAAGAATGACTGGTCTGATCTGAGAAAGGGTTTGGCTGACTGACATAGCAGTTGTGGCTAGGGCAGGTAGACCTGGTCGGATAGGGGCAGCAGCTGGTGCAACTATAGCTGTACTCTGCACATGAATATATGACTTTAAAATATTGATGAAATCAGTAATGATTTCTCCATCATATTGCATAGACTTTTCAAAATCATCCTTATTCTATATGAATTTGTCCAACAATCTAGTGAACTATGTAATCTTCTGAACTTGAGCTTTAAAAGCTTGAGTCACTGGAGGGATTTTCAGATTCTCCACAAGATACTTAAAGTGATTGGTCATGTCACTTTTAGAGAAAATCTGGGTGAGATAAAAGTCTATCTTCTTGGTGATCTCCTGTTGACCATCATTGGCAATATTATAATGAATGCGAACCAAGTCAAGTGCTCTATCATTGTTCTTCACAACTTCAGATAAAGAAGACAAATTTAAACCACTAAGGGAATTATGAATTTCTTCCTTGATTATGGATCTTAGCAGAGAATCATCCAAAGAAGGAATAGAAGACTGACCCGATGGATGAGAAGCCTTTACAGCTATAGTTCGAGCTTTGAGCTATTTCAAAACCTTTTGAAGGAATCTAGTGTACTCATCTGTGAGATTATTCCGATTTTCTACAAGCTCTCTCATGCGTTGCAGAATCTTTGTCTGCCTTTCTCCAATATTCTCATCAAACGACAACAGGTAGGGATGCATCTGAGATAAAATCTATTTAGAAATGTTGGAAACATTTGGTTCAGGGGAAGTATCAATAGGTGCTGGAGTAGTAAAAACAGAAGTAGGCTCTGATCTTGAAGACAATTCTTTTTTCATGTCGGCTACCATACTTTTCAATGTTGCAACATCAGCACTAAGCAGTTTGTTTTCAACCCTGACTTCTTGAATTTCATAGATCATCCTTGGTTGAATATGTAGAATAATATTTTCCAAAAGAATCAAGGAATATTCCTGACTTAGTTGAGTCACAGGGCAAGGTTGAAAGGACAAGATCCTCTCCATTTCATCCAAGATAGTCTCTCCAAAGACTTTCAAATCATCTTTAGTTACAAATGACTGTTACTCGGGTAAGTGTGTATGTGAAGGTAGTGGTACAGGTTCTGGTGTAGTTTCTGGTTAAGTCTTAGGTTCAGATGAAGGTTCAGGGTGAGTGACTGACTTCAATTGAAACAAGGAAGATAAATCCATTCTAGTTCCAGTCACTTGCTTCAATTCACTTACATCAAAAAAACCGGGGAATTCATACCAAGTGTACATAGAGTATGAATTAGTAGAAGGAGGTACATCACCAGGTTCAGATTCATATTCATTAGACTCAGCTACACTGGGTTCAAGGTTTTGAGGTTCCTCCCCCTCAACAGGTGCTTCCATTTTATGAACTATAGGCTCAACAACATGGTCAAGATCCACAGGATTAGCTCTATTCTCTTTAGCCATTTCTTTCCTTTCCAACTTAAAGGCAATTTCCATCATCTCTTCAGCAGAAGGTATGTACTTAGGAATAGATTGTTCCTTAGGTTGTGCTTCCAGACTTGCTTCTAGCACAAAGGTGAGATCTTATAGATTTTCTTCTAGATTTTCTTCTTGCATTGCAGGGAGGTTTTCTGCACCACCAGACTCTTCCATGAATTGCTGCTCTAAATTAGGGATAATCAAATCTCTTGTAGCCTCAGGTTGGGTTTCTGTATCAACATCATCTCTAAAAGCAGGTGCTTCTTCCTCTCTAAGAAGATCAGGAGGTTCTTCTTCTCTAATAATGACAGGAGGGTCAACAATAACTTCCTCTCTAAGAGGTATTTCAGCAGGAACATCAGCAGGGATAACAGTACTTTCTTTCTCAATAGGAGATGCTTCCTCATGAGGTATTTTAGCCTCTTCTCTAGGTGGTACTTTAGCTGCCACTTCCTCTTATTCTACCTTTATTGGATACTCATCCACTTCATCTAGTTCCAAACCAGGATCAATAATATTATTTGGCCTTCTTGGATAATAAACATGATTATACTTCTTATAAAGTTGATCATTATCCTCAACCCACTGCTTCTTCTAAGGGTTACAGTTTATCTTCATCGTTCGGATGGTAATATTGGACAAACAAAAATCAAAATCCATGATTACTTCCTCATTTGGTCCAACCACTCCTTTGGAAACTAGCATAGTTGAGATCATCCTTGAGTAAAACAAGGAGGTGGATTTGGAAGTGACCTTAATCAGTTCACACATGTGGTGAATGATATATTTGAAAAGATTGATATTATTTCCATTATTCATCATATGAATCAGGAACACATCCCGATACTCCAACACAGCAAAATCACCCTTCCTTGGGCTAATCAAATTCTGAACAAATTTAAACAAAAGCCTTGTCTCCCCATCCAATTCAGCTGCTATGGACCTTATCTTGGTGCCATTTCAAGTTAATATTTCCAAGGCATTTTCCAGATCAAAGATTTCGGTTGTTGGAGGAGGATCTCTCTGGTAGTTATCACAAATCCCTTCATGAAGAATCCTTAGGCATGTAGCCCATATCCTCGAAGTGAAAGAACATTTTTGACCATTGATCCAGTTTTTCACCATAAAACCTTCTCCAGCATGAAAGGAGAACTTTACATACTGATAAAACTGTGACACCAACCTTGGGTAAATTGGTCTTTCCCTTCGAGAGAACCATTCGAGCCATCCTTATTCTCTTAAGATTTTTAGAAACAAAGAATTGCTAGACAACAGCCACTCAGGGAAAATCTCTTTCTCAGGAACTGCAGTACGACTTACTAGGTTAGGATTCAGGGGACCATCGGGAGCTATCTTCGGTGATCTCTTCTATTTCTTCGAGTGGATATTCTCAGATTAGGGTGAAGATAGACGCTTCATCCTGGGCATCCACTGAAGATTTGGGAGAGAGAGAAGGAGAGAAGTTTTTCAAGGTAAAGAGGGTTCAAGAGAGTGAGCAGGAGAGAGCTCAGGTAAGGAATCAAGTGAAAACCCTTATGTTTTATCATTTGGAAATGTCAAACATCATAAAAAAAAAATTCCGGAAATCAAATAGCAGTGAAATAAAAATTACCGTGATACAAGTTAAAGTAAAAGTATAAATAATCTTCATGATGAGACCGTGATCAGTCATTACGGTGTGATGAAAAACAGTCATCACGGTGAGACAGTTAGTGGTCGTCACAGTGAGACAGTGACTATTCTATGCAGTCACGGTGAGACAGTGAGTGAAATGTTCCGTCACAGTGAGATAGTTAAGTGATAGACCGTGAAAAAAAGGTGTTAACTGTGAGACCGTAAGAATGAAACAGTAACTAAGAAACCATGAATCATGAAACTGAAAAGTAAAATCTAGTAAAATATTAAACAGTAAGACCAGTAATATATTTATTTATGATTAATCATACCAAGATCATGTATAATGTAATCTAATCTCTCATAATTTAATGGTTTAGTGAATATATCAGCAATTTGATATTCATTACCAATGAATTATAAAGTGATATCACCTTTTTGATAATGATCCCTCAAAAAGTGATGTCTTACATAAATATTCTTTGTCCTAGAATGTGAAACAGGATTCTTTGAAATGTTAATAGAACTTGTGTTGTCACAATTTATTGGTACATGTCTGACTTGATATCCATAGTCTAGTAATGTGTGTTTCATCTACAAAATTTGTGCACAACAACTTCTAGCAGCTATGTACTCAGCTTCTGCAGTAGATAATGAAACAAAATTTTATTTCTTACTACACCATGATACTAGTAACTTTCTTAAAAGGTGACATGTTCCAGAGGTTCCTTTTTCTATCTAACTTACAACCATCAAAATTATCATCAGAATAACTAACTAATTAAAATGATTTTCCTTTAGGGTAGAACAATCCTAAATTGGGTGTATGCTTGAGATATTTGAAAATTATTTTTACAGCATTTAAATGTGATTCTTTATGATTTTCTTGAAAACGAGAAAACATACACACACTAAACATAATATCAGGATGACTAGCAGTCAAGTAGAGTAGACTTCCAATCATTCCTCTATAAGTGGTTTGATCAATATATTTTCCATCTTCATCAAGATACAACTTACAGGTGGTACTCATGGGAGTGTCACTGCCTTTTGTGCTATCCAATCCAAAATGTTTTAAAATATCTCTAGTATATTTAATTAGAGTTAAAATAATTCCATCATTATTTTGAAATATTTGAAATCCAAGAAAGAATTTAAGTTCACCCATTAAACTCATTTCAAATTCATTTTTCATCTTTTTAGAAAAATTAGTACATAATGAAGTTTTTAAAGATCCAAAAATAATACCATCTACATAAATTTGTACAACTAAAAAATCATTAGAAATTTGTTTTATGAAGATAGTAGGATCAGCTATTCCTTTTCTAAAACATTTGGAAATTAGAAAAGTACTTAATATATCATACCAAGCTCTTAGATCTTGATTTAAACCATATAAAGATTTTGATAATTTGAAAATATGATTTGGAAAATGAGGGTTTGTAAATCCAAGTGGTTGTTCAACAAAAACATCCTCAGCTATAAACCCATTTAAGAATGCACTTTTAACATCCATTTGATATAGCTTGAAATTTAGATGTGCAACATAGGCAAGTAAGATCCTAATGGATTTTAATCTAGCTACTGGAGAAAAAGTCTCCTCATAGTTAATTCATTCTTCTTGACTATAGCCTTATTCAACTAATCTAGCCTTGTTTCTAACTATGTTTCTAGATTCATCCACTTTATTCCTAAACACCCATTTTGTGCCTATGGTGTAAGTGTCCTTAGGTCTTTCAACATGTTTCCAAACTTTATTTCTTTCAAACTGATTGATTTCTTCTTGCATAGAAATTAACCAAAATTTATCATTAATAGCATCATAAATGCTTTTAGGTTCAAGCTGTGACAAGAAGGCTTGATGTTCAACCTGGTTTTTAAGAGAAGCTCTAGTCTGTGTCCCTCTATCCAGATTTCCTACAACGAAATCTAAAGGATGATTCTTTAGAATCATAGTTGATCTAGTAAATCTAGGACTATAAATTTCAGGTTCTTCTCTATGTTTAGGTTCATTAGGAGCATATTCTAAAATATTTCTAGAACTGGTTGTCTTTACAGCAGGTTCATTGATTTTATCATTAAGGTTCAGAACAGATAAATCTTCTTCAAGATTTTCAAGAGATGACTTAGGTTCATGTGGATCAGTTTCATCAAATTTCATGTGAACAGATTCTTACACACACTTGGTTCACTTATTGAAAAATCTATAGGCTTTGTTAGTTATAGAATATCCTAAAAATATTCCTTAATAACTCTTAGAAGCAAACTTTTACAGATTATCCTTGGTATTTAGAATAAAGACTTTGCAACCAAAGAATCTAAAGTAGCTAACTTTAGGTTTCCTATTGTTCCATAGTTCATAAGGGGTATTTTTGAGAACTGGTCTAACTAAGACTCTATTGATGATATAACAAGATATATTTATAGCTTCAGCCCAAAAATAAATAGGCAGATCATATTCATTAATCATAGTTCTAGCAATTTCTTGAAGGGTTCTATTTCTTCTTTGTACTACACCATTCTGCTGAGGTGTCCTAGGTGAAGAAAAGTTATGACTATAGCCATTGTGTGAGCAATAAGATTCAAACTCATGATTTTCAAACTCACAGCCATGATCACTTCTCAGGGTCCTAATATTAATTCCACTAAGGTTCTCTACAGACTTGGAGTATTTAACAAAGTGAGAAAAAACTTTACTTTTGTGAGATAAGAAATCAAACCAAGTATATCTAGAAACGTCATCTACTAAGACATAGACATAGTGTTTCCCATTTAATCTAGAAACTCTAGAAGGTCCAAAAAAATACATGTGAACCAACTCGAGAGGTTGAGAAGTTGACACTTCTTTCTTTGGTTTGAAAGAGATTTTGTGTTGGTTTCCCTTTTGACAGGGATTACAAACTTTGTCATTTGAAAATTCAAGTCTGGGTAAGTCTCTAACTAAGTTATTACTAGTCAGTTTTTTATGTGAATGTATGTTACAATGTCCTAATATTCTATTCCAAATCCAAGATTCTTTATGAAAAGCATTTAAACAAGTAATGTTTTGTTTATCTAAATAATTCAAATCAACTGCATAAACATTTTCATTTCTCAAAGTAGAAAATACTAAAACATTCTTAGAATTAAAAAGATTACAGGAATCATTTTCAAACTTAATATTAAATCCATCATCACATAATTGATATATAGTTAACAGATTATATATAATTCCATCAATAAACAAAACTTTAGAAATTAAAACTGAGTTAGTGTTACCAATTTGTCCTAGGCCGATGATATTTCCTTTAGAATTATCACCAAATGTGACATAGCCTCCATCAATCTTTATTAAGTTATTGAATCATGAATAATCTCCAGACATGTGCCTTGAACATCCACTGTCCAAGTACCATATCTTCTTATGGGAACTCTTCAAGCAGTTTTCCTACAAAACAATTTTAAACAGAGAATGATTTTGGTACTCAGATTCTCTTGGGTACAGACAGGTTAGCAATCAATGATATTGGTACCCAAATTTGTTTTATCGGTCTCATATATTTTACAGAATCAAAAGATTTTGAAATATAAACTCTATTTGATCTATAAATATGTGAATAACTAGTTGAATCATATGAATTTCCAAAACTTAAACTAGCAGTATTCTGTCCAGATTTAGGAATAAATCTAGTTTTAGTGAACTGTCTTTCTCTAGGTTGGTAACCTATTCCATTAGTTTAATTTGGTGAAGATTGTTTACCTAACATTTGGGTAAGTTTATATTTTACATTTGTGAACTTTTATAAGTCTTTTATAAGTTGTTCATTAGACATTTTTAGTTCATTATTTTCCTTTAACAGTTGAGCATTCTTTTCCTTTTCTATATCAAAGACAGATTTAACATTGGCAGTGAGAGCATGCTGTTTCTTCTTAAACTTCAATTTTGGGCAGTCTGCTTTAATGTGACCTTTTCTCTTGCATTCATAGCAGATAACTTCATCAATATTATTATAATTCTTCCAATCTTTCTTCCAGTGTACTTTGTTGTCATATTTACCTTTGTAATTTGATTTTCTGAAGAATTTCTTCTTCCTATAGAATTTCTTAAACCTTCTGGCTATCTGAGACATCTCAGCATCACTATTAGAGTCTAAATCTTCACATGTTGATCTATTAGTAGGTATTTGAACTTTATCCTTGTACTTTATCTTTGAAGAAGTAGAATTAAATGACACTAACTTCCTTTTAGGTTCATCATATTCCTCCTTATCCACTTTGAGTTCTTCCTCATACATTATAAGCTTACCAATAAGTTCTTTAACAGAAATAGCTCCAATGTCACATGATTATCTGATTGAAACAGAAGTGCCTCTCCATCTATCTGGAAAACATCTCAGTATCCTCATGATTTGTTCCTTTGCTGGAACAACTTTACCAAGTGAAATCATTGTATTGACTATATCATTGAACCTGAGATACATATCATAAATAGGTTCATCAGTCTTTATTTTAAAATTATCATATTTAATAGTATAAGTGTTTAATCTCATTCCCTTAACATTAGTTGTTCCCTCATGAGAAACACCTAAAGTATCCCATATTTCATAGGCAGTTTTCAAGAAGATATTCTGTTAAATTCCTCATCTCCTAATGCACAATACATGGCATTCATAGCTTTACAGTTATTATTGAAAGATACTTTAGTAGGATAATCACAAGTAGTTATTTCAGTTTCTGGAATTTTATATTGAGATTCTATAGCAGTCCAGATATCAAAACCCATACTTTCTAAATGTATTTTCATTTTAATTTTCCACTTGGCATAGTTTGTACCATTGAATAAAGGTGGACTGTTGGTAGCAGCAACCTCTAGTCTATTGTCCATAGTTATATTTTATAAAGGACATTTAAAGAGATAAAATTTAGAACTAACAGAAATTTAATATTTTTAAAGATGCAACTAAAATCACAGTTAAAAAAAATATTTCGAAAATCCTTTAAGAAAAACAATCCTCTGATACCAAATGTTAGTCAGAGTGGATACTCAAGAGGGGGGTGAATTGAGTTCCAATTAAAATTTATGTTAAAAAATAATTTCTATTAAAATCCCCCAATTTATAAAACAAGTTAAACTATAGTGAATTTGTAAAACTGTAAAGCTTCAATTAGGTTCTTAAAGATTGATTAGGTCTCAGTCAATTTAATCAGAAGATTCAATTGGCTTTTGAAACTAATCTACTGATTTACAATAGTTACAAACACTTTCTATATTAAATATCAAAGTAACTTTAAAATAGTTTGTATTTAAAATTAATAGCGGCGGAATGTAAAAGATATATATATTATACTTTAAACTTAAACTAGAATGCACAGGAGATATACCAAAGAGGTTCAGTCTCAAGCCAAGACTTAGTCCTCTCAAATTTATATATAAAAGTGATCCAAACCCTGGATCGGGGTTAACAACAGTACAAAACTGTCCAAGCCCTACAGGGACCTCTACCACAGTTCTTCATGGGAAACAAAAATAAAGACCAGGCCACAGAAGGACCTCTTCCACAGTTGTCATGGGTAAACAAGAGTAAACAGTTTGGTATGAGGATTTTGATATCCTCTAGTTCAATGCAGGAGACAGTGTGTGTTTAAGATATATAGAGTACACACACTACTCTAAAAAGTAAATAATAAATCACTTAGAGAGATTATATGAAAGTTTAGAAAGCTTTAGTGATTGGCAGTGCAGCTCTAGACTCATTGGATTCAGGAGAAACGCTTCTGAGTCCTTCTCTGGTTTTGTGTGGGAAAAAAGATGTTGTGGTTCAGCTTGTGTTCTTCAAGAGTTAGAATGTTCTCTTGATTTATATTCCTCCAGTAGTTTTAGATTTCATGCATGTGAGTTCTTGAAAGATCTTGCAATCTCTTCTTCATGCTCAGGATTGTTCTTCTGTTCAGTACCGAGCTCGTGTGTATTGTCTGTAGCTCCGCGTGCATTCTAGTATATGTATCTATGTGTATATCCTCTATTTCAGCACAATAATCTTTATATTCCTCATGCTCCGGTAATAAGAATGATTACCTTTTCATAGGTATGAGATACGGTTTCCTGAAATGCAACAACTATCATTAAATAACATTAAATTCGTTAAAAACATCAAATATGACCGTTAGCATTATATAAATAATATTAACAAAAAGGTTAAGAAACAAGATCACAGTAGTTGTGAAAATGGTGTCTCATTCACGGGGTGTACTTCACGGTATGAAATTCAAGGTATGTGGCTCATAGTGTGTCCTTCACGGTGTCTCCATGTCACAGTTTCTGACTCACGGTGTGTCCTTCATGGTGTTTGGGTCACAGTGTGTCCTTCATGGTGTCTGGGTCACGGTGTGTCCTTCACGGTGTCTGGGTCACGGTGTCTGACTTATGGTTTCTGGCATTTGGTGCCTTGCTCATAGTATTTTGATTCACTGTGTCAAGCTTACTGTCATGGTGTGTTGAGGTCACGGTGTCTCACTGGTTATAGTGCTTGAGACTTAGAATTCACGGTGTCAGGCTTACTATGTTTGTCTTATACTTCACGGTGTTTGTGTCTTGCACACAATCTATCTTACCGTGTCAAACTTCACGGTGTCTTGATACTTAGACAAATAACTGTATTCAAACTTAAACAGTAATATGCATAATATGAATTAATCTTAACCATTATAAGGTAATATAACTTGAAACATAAATACAGAGGTTTGATAAGATAAGTAAGATTTGTGATCATGCATAAGATTTGTAAATAATAATGAGATTAATTAACAGTAATAATATTTTTGATCATGAAAATAAGATTAATACATGATTATTCCAATACTATTTTATTTATTTTAAAAGAGTTATAATTATAAATCCATTTTTATCTTTATGACTTTAAATTCAAATTAAATGAATTTCCAAAAAATGGATTTAATGATATTTTATAATAAAATTATTTTATTAAATGATTAATGATAAAAAATATTTAAATATGAAAATTAGTATGTAAAATTATCTAAATGTCATCCATGGTAAAGTTTTTAGAGTCTTTTCACCTTAAAATTAGATTTATAACCCTTAAAGAGTGAAAAATGTGTTGCCATGTTTAAGGTTAAAAAGGGTTAATAAGGAGGGTAAAACTAAATATAATCTTTAAAATGAAACCAAACCTTTTAATTTTTTGATGATTCTATTTTAACCTTAGTAAAATTTTATTTGAATTAATGTCTATGTTTAATAATTTTATTTCAGAAATAAATTAATTATATTTAAATGTTTTAATTAAATTCTGGTGTCTCCTCCCCTCACTTATAAAAGGTGACCTCATATCCTTATCTGTTTAGAAAGTTTAATATTTATTGATACAAAAATAAATTCCCCAATACCTTAATAAATTCCTTTAATTATTTATTATGTCATGGTCTTACCCTAATACCATCCAAAAAAGTCTTAAGGTGTAAGTCAAAGGAGGTTTCTCAAAGAAGAGGTAATCATCTTACACGACTATTTCAAAGGTTTTTTATTATTCATTAAAATATATTTTATCCATACTAAATTAATGTCTCTATTATCCACAATATAATGATATATTATTATGATCATTTTATAACTATTTTACATCTCATTTCTATCCTACTAAAAATGAAAACACCACTTGTGTGTACGTACGATGTCCCATCTCCACAAAGCGATGTAAACTATTTTTCATCACCAATTTACATGGATGGTTTTAAAGGTAAAATTAATGAATAATTATAATATTTATGAGATAATTATCATTCTATAAATATAATATATTTTGTTACTTCTTACCCTTCCATTTGTCAAAAAATTATAATATTGCTCACGCATACGTGTTGACTACCACCTCTATGAAACGATGTGAATTATTTTTCATGTACAAAGTGCATGAATGTTTCTAAAATTAAATTAAATTTATAAAAATTATAATTATTTCATGATTTATATTCTAGATACGATGAACCCCTGACCATGATGCAAGGACCTGAACTACCAAACTGAATACTGTATGGAAAACAAAATTGTTAGCACTCAGATGGTTATGTAAATAAATAATTCTTAACAAACAGATGATAGAATTTTTAAGTGAATAATATGTGGAATAATAAATGTTAATATTATTCTATTATATATTCATAATAGATATTAATTAATTATATTGGAGGTTAAGAGTGCATATGAAGCTAGTTAGACTTAAGGTAAGTGTAATTTTGTCTCTTTTCTGCTTCAACGAGACATGATTATATTATGCATATAATTTCATATATATAGAGTATATATAAAACCTTTGATATATTATATCATAAATTCTAATTTATTCACGGTATTTAAATTTTTAATTCATGTTTAATCTTTTAATGGGGTTTGATTCAAAAGTTATTAAAGTCGTAACAGATTAATGTTAAAATCTCATTTCCTTTTGGGATTGTCTATAATAAATTTACATTGAGGGAAATTATATTGATCATGTAATTTAAACCCCATATATTTTATAATACTCGATTTATTGTTATAATTTTTATGTATTAGTACCATTTTCATCACTTTGGTACTTAAAATTTTCAATAAAATGTTTTAATGAAAATCCAATCTTATTTCTTCTTTAGTTGATGAGGTTTTCCCTCCAAGTATATGATCTTAAAAATTGTTTTATAGATTTTTTTTCTATATTTTATTTTTTAAAAAAATCAATTTAATTACCTTTTTTGTTATTTAAAAATATTTAAAATTAATCCTTTTAATGAAACATTTTCCTAACAACTGTTTTTTTAATTTTTACCAAAGTGTGAAAAAATACCCTTTTATCGTATATGGTACGAATATAATTCCACAATTACATGAATATTACTATCATTGAATATTAAATTAAAATTTTACAAGTTTATTTTCTAATAAAATAATTTTATCAATATTTTAGAAATTTTTATTTAAAATTATTTCAAAAGAAAATGCTGTTATTAATTGATTGGAAAGTG
Organism: Viscum album; assembly: GCA_963277665.1. Classification (NCBI taxonomy): domain Eukaryota; kingdom Viridiplantae; phylum Streptophyta; class Magnoliopsida; order Santalales; family Viscaceae; genus Viscum; species Viscum album. Next base: position 1,805,067,505 of record OY728148.1, on the reverse strand, counting down.
TTTTGAAATGTAATTTATTACTCTATTCTTAGATGAATATACAAGGAATATATTTTTAAAACATTCCTTCTATATTATTTTATAAAGGTTTTTTTACTATGAATCCTTAATTTTTGATCAATTAACAGTATTCTGACATTCTTTAATGATAATTTATTATAAATTATTTTTAAGATCATTAACTTTCTTATGATCATGTTCTCTATCACTCACCATTATTCATTAAACATTATTTTTATCCTTTATATCTATATTTTAAATATAATGGATAAATTAAATATAATTAATATGAATTTGATTATATTTCAACTATATACCATTTCTGTATATAGTATCCGTTGAAGGAAGTAAGTTATTTTATTATATGAGAAAATAATATGTATTATTGATTGAATATAGATTATTATCGATTTATAAAGAAATTTGAGAATAAATTGTTTTGATCATTAAAAACACGAGTAATGAATAATATGTGAAAGTTATGGGTGGGGATCAGTTATCTATAATCTCTCGATGTATCAATATTTCCCATGAGATATCTACTTCTATTATTGAACAAAAGAGACAAATCCTTTCTCACATTTTCTATTAATGCAGTATCACTCGTAATGCACCCAACGTATCCTACCTCGCTGCGAACTGTGTGTCATCAAAGTTTTCATCAATACATCTAAGTACATGAGTTGTAATACCCATTAATAATAATCTTAAAGTCTAAGGACCAATACACACATCTGCATATAGGAATATCCAATGACACTATGAAATGTGGATTTCCTACTGGCGGGTCTCGTTCTCATAATATCCTACAAGATATTACCAAGGGTGCACACCATGAGAAGGTGCCTCAAAGTTTTATGATTCTTCACCCCTAATGGCCTGTATTATTTATGTCCCTCAAATAACATCTTTTGACCATAGAACATATATTCAAGAAAAGTGTTATGGAACTTCCGGGTTCTAATCATAGCAGGGATCCTCTATAAACCTTTAATGAAACAATTATCCTTAGGAAATTATCACATGCATTGTCACACAGAAGAACAATCAAGATGTGATAAGGTATTTATTAATGAATAAAGCACAAAGTAGTTGGTTCTAGGCCACCAACTCCAACATAGTCACACTTGGGTTTCGATCAAGTGTGATGGGATGGTATAAAGGTGTGAGGCACCACATATTAGAATAATAATGGGTAAGGGTATCGGAAATTTATATTTTATCATGTGTTAGTCAGAGAAAGGGTTACACTAGGTATAGTTAGGTGTTATTGACCACTGAAAATTAGTGAATTTTGATATGAATGGTGTGGGATATTAGGTCTCTATAGAGAAATTGTGAAATGAATGAGAAAACGAGATGTTTTCTATTATAATAAATTGTAATCATATATAAGGGATGATATGTGACCTTATATAGATTTTTAAATTTTTTATGATGACTATTGGGTCTTGAGAACAACTTAGGGATTAGGTTGATTGACAAGATTAATAAGAAATTGATAGTGTACCTCAATTGCAATGAGTTGGGAACTGATAAGACTGTGAAATTCTTGTGGGATCAATATGAATCCTAGTGACTTAGAACTAATGATTCACATTATTGTGATGGGAATTCTGATATTATATGATACAATGTCATTTCATCAATGTAATTAATTATCTGTGGTACAAAGTATGGTTATGAAATAGATCTAAGAGTAGGGTTTATGGGATGGACTGATCGGGATGTAAGGATAATGGTTCATGAGTTTTAGTGCTTGGTTAAAAAGTAACTTCATGTAGAAATGTGATTGTTTAGTAGTAACAAGTTAAATTTTATGATAGATCACACCATTTGGACATTTTTTTTCTAAACAATGTTTTAGGTGTGACATAAAGAGAATTTGGTGTGGCATGTTTTATGAACATGAAATAGTAGTGGTTAAGGTAATGTGCTAATTATAGGGGGAAAATGAGTAGGTTATGTTTGGTAAAAAGAAAATAACCTGTAATGGGTATTGATCAATGATTATTGAGTAAGGTCAATATGTTTTTTAACTGATGAGAATGAATTGTGGGTTTTAGTTTAGAGGAATAACTGGGTAAGAATTTTAATAAATATACAAAATGGTTGATTTGTATTATGAAATTTGAGAACTATTAGGAAGTATGATGATGATTATGATTAAGTGAGGCTTAAGGAGTTAAAATGAGTCTATGGAGTGAGGCGATGGGTTTAAGGATTAGGGGTCTTGGAGTCACATGAGTGTGTCATTGAGCGGGTGATAGTCTAGTTTATAATAATAACAACCACAAATAGTGAGTGATGTCAGTGAATTGGAAATTATAGAATGTCATCAGGAGTGGGAAAGTTTTTTGGAGTTAGTGAAATTAAGTGGTACTATAGTGTGTAGGACTTCTAGTTTCCAAATTTAGTCGGTCTAATGGGGTAAAAATTTTCACATTTCATACATGATTGAGTGTGATGCCTCAAGAGATATTAAAATCATGTCACATGGAAAATGACTGAAGTGTGTGATAGACCATAGTAGGGTGTATTTAGTGTTTTAATAGATTAATTGGTTTGGGATTTTTTTGATACGACCTCAGATAAAGAGTGATCAAAAATTGGAATACACATATGATTCTGATGACTGAGGTAGTTATGGGAGATTAATTTAGAGTCTAATTAGGGATGATAATTTTTTTTGCTGGGGATGTTGTAATGACCCACCCCATTGAGTTTTAAAAGAATTTTTATCATCGATTCAAGGTTATTTCAACATAAATTATATTTTTCTTCTTCCTATAGAAATTTACATTACTTATGGTTATATATTTGAGATATGATTTCACCAGATCATGGTGAAATAATCCTATCATGATAGGGAATCTATATATTATAGTAAGATATGGACAAGAGAGGATGATCAATTGCATTTTTGTTCCATTTTTCTATCAAGAATCCATTGAAAAATTTTATATCTTGGCTTATCATCTCATGTATAATGAAATAAAGAATAAAACCAAGCTGTTTAATGGGTATTTTGATGGAATTTAGTTTAGGGGTGTACTAAGAGTGAATCACACCCCATTTATTGAGTTCTTGACCCCATTTAACAGTTTGGTGAGTTTAGACATGATTATGGATAATTGAATTAATGTGGACTAATTAATATTATTTAATATAATCGTTTTTAATTAATTAAAGTTAAATTTTAAAGGAGTTTGGACCTTATTATTGGTGTTTATGGATGAGTGGGAATGGTCGAGCTTATCCAAGGATAACAAGTGTTTTCTTATGAAATTAAATTCAAATTTTAGGTAGGTGGTACTAAATATCACCACTTTATATGTGTTTTACTATATTGTATAGACTATAAACATAACTAAGTGAGTGTTAAATACCTATAAGGGAACCATTACAGGTTTCTATTTTGTGGGGGTACATATAGGGTGTTTGGGTAGACTCTTAGTAAACCTTGGGCATTAAAAATATAGGATTTAGCAATTTCTGGCTATGTAACCCATTTGAGGGGATTGATTAATAAAATATGGAAATGAGTAAGAAAAAACTCTCATAAAATAGTAAGGTCGTATAATGGTAAGTGGTGCTTACCTAAGGTGATGGATAAGAGTGTATGTATTTGATTTTGATAGAATTGTCCGTATGAAAAACTAACATGAGTGGGTTTGTGAGAATGACCTAGTAGGGAACAAAATGTTTTTTCTTTATATCTTGAGAGACGAGTGGGGCTACCAAGATCATGGTAGGGCCCTCAAATATTTTGTTATTTGAACAAAAAAATAGATGGATATGAAGCCTTATAAAGTGTCTAAATACCAAATTAATGGAATAATGAAATTTTTTAAAGTCCCTATATTTTTTATGAGCCTTATAATAAATTCATGAATGTTCCTTATAAATGGATACTCACATTTGGGTTAGTATAAGTGGTGATATATCCGTTATGATAATACTTAGTTCCACCAAGTGCTTCTATAGAAAAACCCCTATGAGATGGGTGGTTTTATGGAACCCTAATCCATGCCATGGGAGGCCAAGATTAATATATTAGTTCTAGGTGTACTACTCATAAGAATTATTATCCAGGAGAGAAATTTGGTTAGTGAAACCGATACATAGGGTGAGTACTCATTCATTATGGATTCAAAATGCATAGATAAGTATATGTTCATTATGATTATCCATTCACATGAATTATTTTAGATGTGGGGATGGATCAATCACATTATAAGTGGTTAGTGGTAGATTTTTTATTCAATATTTATGAATTGGTGATAAATAATTTTCCTAAGAGATTATTGGTGATATATCACTTACCATTGAGATTCTTAATTTTTGACACCTAATTCCTAAGAGATTCCTCATTCACCGTCATTGTTGATGGGTGATATATCATTGATAGGTGATATATCATTTTTCATGTTTTTCATATGGTTTATAATTATCCACAAAGGGTTTTTCTTGATGATTCATCATTTTCTGTTGTTGATGGTTGGATTAGTGATAAAATGTTCACCATATATTACATCATTCACCTATTTTAATTTTTGTATTAAGATGTATCATTCAACTAGAGATATAATGTAGACCCTCACTATTGTGTGGCTATACATCATTAACAATGAAATATGTCATTATCTATGTTTCTTTTTGGTGGTTCATTATACACCGTTAATGTTGGAGAATGATATATAATTCATCTTAGATACGAGTTGGTAGTATATCATTTACATTAACCTGTTTTTGGGCGATTCATCATTCACCATGGTGTTATAAAATATAGATGGAGTTTCCTCCTAGATTGATGATATGAGTGGTGATATATCCTTTACACTTAGGTAGTGATAATGCTATGGGAGGATCATACCTTTCTTAAAATGACCAAATTATGTATGTGTCAATCATTATGGTGATTCCATGAGTAACCAATGGCGTGACTATTGAATGTATGTGATGTTATAGATTCCATTTCATTTAGTACATGCATAAAAATATATAATGTTTATTATTAAGAAATCTATTGGTGGACTGCTACTAAGTTTTATTCTCATTTATATCATAATCACTTTTTTGATAATGTCGATCACATTATTGGCATGTAGGTCTGGGTGATGACATCAGTATATGTGGTTGATTCAATGGATATCAATGAGGTTATGTGGATAGGTATTAGGTGATACCAAGGACAATGGTTGATTATCCTTTTTATTATTATTTTTCTGTTTTTATATACTATATATAACTAACATTTTGGTAGTCAAACATCTATTTTATGTTTGTATAACTTGCATATACATATTTTCAAAAAATGGTTATGTTATTTTATGATGGGATTTATTATAGGTTTCCATATTCTGTATTATAATGTTTTACCTGTTATATATATTTTTTAAATTCTATTATTTTTTTTGATGATAAATGAGGGAATAGTCTCCCCATATATGTTACTAGGCTCATTACACTAGTTTTAATCCTCTACATTATGGGGAGGTGTTCTTGAGGTCCTGTGGGACCCTTTGGTTCACAACTGTTTGAACAGACTTGGTTGGGGGCATTACACTCAAATTAGGGTGGTGAATTTTATCACTGGATTGGAGGATAGTTATTTTACAAAGGTTATATATTTGATCTTTTGTGGTAACTATGATCACCATTAGAGTATATAATCCTCAGCATATATTTTATTCCCCTAGGGTTGTTTGATTTGGAAATTTTGATGGATGGTTCATGGTAGATGGTTTTGGTGATAAATAATTCACCATGAGGACATGATAATAGATATGACATGTTTTATTAGATTTTGGGATGATGGAAATATATCATTTTCCCTATATGTGTTTTCATAATGTTAGTACACCATCTCATTTTAGAACTGCCCAAATCACGTAGTTTTCTCATAGGAACCTGGTCGAGCATGAGGCGGAGAAGATTTTTTTCCTCTAGTTACGATAAGTAGGAATTTTTGTGAACTTATATATAATTTAATATTATCCAAGAAGACCATTAGTGGTGGTCCACTGATTTTATACTCACACCTTTCTTGGGACCTCGAGGGAATGTGAAAAATTCATGTCTAATGATTTAGGAAACAAAAAATTCTTTGCAATTGGAGCATAGTAGTTTGTAGTTATGTGAATATAAAGGGGGTTTCAATGGATTTATTTATGGATAAAAATTAAATAGTTACACAGTACAATTTAATATTTGTTCTTTTTCACATTTTTGACATGTCGATATATGATCGACGTATGGGTGATCTGATTTACATATGCATGAATCACATGGAAATATAAATATTTCTTTTATTATCACATGTAGCATGATTTATTTGTTTTTGTTATTATTAAATGGAATTGGATTACTAATATTATTATTTCTTCCACTGTTGTTATAGTTACTTATATATGAGGGTATATAATCAATGATCAAACCTTTTAATCTCGCCATTAGTCCATAGCCTTTGGCATATGGGGAGGTATGTATGAGGTCTATGGAACTCTAGTATGGTCATAATAGTGGTGAAATGGGTTGGGGAAACAATATCAACAATGATTTGGGTAAAGTGAAATAAATTTAAAAAGAGATATTTCAAACTAATAAAGTGATTAATATATTATTTTATGATGTTTAGAAACAACCTTAATGTAGTTAATATTCATTTGACTTTTTATCAGGATTTGAAAACATTATATATTCATTATATCTTTATTTTTTATCTATGGTCATACCTAACCTGCTAGTAATGTGGTTTCACCTATTTACATATTTACTCTCCATGTTTAGATAATATTATTTATGTATAATGGTTGTAGTAACCAACATGTAAAAGTGTTTCATTAGCTTGACTTGACTTATGATGATTTGATCTATTTTACCCGAAAGATCATGATTATAAAAAACATAGAAAGTTTTATATCTATTCTATATAATGCATGTGTAGGAACATTAGTTGTTGATGAATGGGTTGGTTGTTGGGATGGGATAACAACTCCTTGAATCTAGTGTAACCCTTCCCCTATTCCATGCAGTGGGTACCAAAGTTGTCTGGACACCAGTATACACCATTTAATTCTCCCCATGATGGATATTATCCCCTAACTATCTTGGTATAGGATTATTGGTATAGATATCATAGTTTCCCTACCCAGGTATTCTCATGTTCTAAGTGATATACAATAATTTGGTATGATTGGTATGAACCCTCTTCATATAGAGGGGTAAGATACTATTACCAATATTTATACAATATATTCTTGATAAATCATTATGATTATTGTATTTAATATTCTAATATTTTTGTAATGTTGTTGTGTGAACCTTAGATAATGACAGGGTGGTAGGGGTGGGTGGTTGTTGCCTACTCTGTATGTTAGGCTTATAGCCTGCACGACCACTTATGGGATGCATTCATATTCTTATGCATGTGGTCCAAGGATAGGTGAGGTTCTAGAAACTAGTATCTAGTTCTGCATGGGGTCTAGAGCATGGTAAATTTATTTTTCACTCGCTTGATAGTTGAGTGGAGTGGGTACATAAGGACTATCCTCAGAGATTCGTAAAGGAGACTCCAGATATGAGATCTTCCATTTTGATTATTCAGAAATTATTTGAGTTTTACAATTTGTTTATATATGATTATATATATATATATTCATGAAATTTGGAGACTATATATATGTTTTTGGACCATTGTTTTATGTTATCACATGTTTATATAATTCCATACATCAAATATTATTTTATTATCCATCTGCTTCCATTGGTTGATTTTTTACACACATAATGTAATTAATATTTCAATGGGGAATTCAAAATGTGTAATTAAAAATTTTATAATTTTTATTTTCTAAATGGAAAACCATATCTCACCTTACGCTATTCATCCCTCACTATTTTCATCATACTTTGGTGATTGGGGGGGGGGGGGGGTGCACATGAGGTGTTGTGAAGCTGTGATCTAGTTATTATCCTTATATTCGTGTCAATATCATTACAAAATGGCATTAGATCTCATTAAGGGATATTGGGTATGTTATTTAAGAGTATATTATAGATATGAACATTGAAACATAAGAAGTAACAAATTTTTTCCCAACCAACATAATTATGGTGGATGACTGAGTTAACAAGAACATTTTGAGATCTCCTTTTCTTCATTATTTGAGCCTGTCACTAATTGTTGGGTCTTATAAATCATATAAGGCATCAATAAGTAGGCATTGATAGTAAAACATGGAATTCAATGTTCTTATTTATGTTTTTTATAATAGTTTTGGTATTTATTGGTGATTTAGATTAACTAAATAATAAATAATAAATAAATAGTATTTTCCTATATATTTATTATTAAAAACTAGGCCAATTTATATCAACAATTGATTCATTCAATGACTATAAAATTTTATATTACTGATAGTTAATTTCTTCCTTGTGATATTTTAAATGGGTTTTTATTTCTTTCTAAGTGATAGATTGAGTATATAATAATGTTTAAATAAAGGGTTACACCTGGAACCTTAAAATGAAAAGTGTTCTAATGAATACAATTATAGTAGATATTTTTCAACCTATCTTGATATTTATTCTTATAATGGGTAATTTTAAATCTTTCATTTATATGTTACAAAAAATGTATTTAGATTTATTTAATCAAGTATGTTTAAAGGTTTTTAAATTATTTTATGAGTTTTAATGACTAAATACACCCTACTTATATTGAAGTTGTTTTTAAATGATTATAAATTTTGTTTAAATGTCAAACTATTTATGTTAATTAAGGTTTGGTAGAGTGGGGATGGGGATTAAAAATAAAAAACACAGTTCTTTATTTAAATTTATATTGTTAGAGTCATGTAGATATTTTTTGTTTTTATTCTTGGATATTCATTGGTCTCTTGGGATTCAATCTTGAATATTGATCTCTATATCAGTGAGTGAACTCTCTTTATTCTATCTAATCATATTTTATCCTTATCATGTATGATTATTTTGTATTAATTTGGTATTATACTGAATTTTATATTAGATTGGAAGTTCTTAGTTGATATGTATGTGTATTACCTAGATACCTTTCCCAAGGGGAATGTAAGGGTTTTCCATCATCAATAAATTTAATGGTTTAATTAATTGAAATAAAGGCTTAATTTGTTTTTTTGGTAAAATAGTGTTTTATTTGAAATTGTCTTATGAAAGGATTTTTTATAATGTAACATAAATTACATACATATATATTAATTATACATAGAATAATATTTATTTTGAAACATAACAAAACCACACTAGTACTGTATACGTTAAGGGTCTTTGGAAACTTGTAAACATAAACAACTGGTTCATAAAATATCTATGTTGTCTCATGCTTATTAATCCATATTTATAACCCTATTTTGACACATATTAATTAATACCCTTATTTATTTCATGGGCTAAAGAAACATAAAAATAGGCGAGCACAGATACTCAGCAAGTAGATATAAATCATATCATAATCATAAGACATAAGAACATAAGAAAAACATTTGAAACTTTTATTCAATATAATAAAGATCATGATATCATGTCACAAGATAAATCATAAAAGTTCACAAAGAACATAATTCATGATATCTTAACATAAGACATAAAATTTTGGTATACACATAAGCATAGAAAATAAATTACATATTAGTCAAGGATCATTTTCCAGACCATCATAGTGTACAAAGTCATTTACTTAACCAAGTTCACTCTTCATACCAAACCTATGTTGCAGAACAAGGCTTACTTCCCATACCAATCATATATTATTAATCTGAGATCATTTCCCATTCCATTACTATCTATATCATGAGATATAAATCTTTTCAAAATGCATTGTAGGGAAATATTGGTCCCTCCTATTACATAATGAAAACGATACACATGTGTTCCACAAGAACATAAATCATTCATCATATAATAACCCATGAAAATTAATGGATTTATTAAGCATAATTAAATCCTAAAATTACTAATGGAAATAAATGGGATTAATATAAACCAACCAATGGTATAATAGGGCCAAAATAATTAAAAAATATCTCCATTAAAACATAAGAAACATTTGAGATATCACTTGAAAATAATTCATGAGGAAAACATCCTTTCTACTTTGAAAGCATTTTCTTTACATAACATGCCAATTTTTTTTTAAAATAAAACATTTTCTTTGAAAAAAGCCTAGTAATATTATAAGATAATATTAAATTAAATTAGGTGATAGGAATGCGTAAAAACTCATTCATGTAATATAAGTTAAAACAATGAATTGTTTTCATAATTTTTTCGGATAAGTAAAAAACGTACCTGATGAGAAAAATGGAAAAAGATTCCATTAAAACAACATATTAGAAACTTAAAAAAGGGTAAAAATGGATTTAATTTTTTCTAGAATATTGGTAATAATATTATTTAATTTATTTTTAAGTAAAATGATCATGGATGATAAATATACCCAAGTAAATACTTACATAAAAACAATCTTGGATAATAATGTGCTTGTAAAATCATCCCATATCTTAGGTTTGTGTTCCTTTGTATGTATCATAATTTTTTTTATAATATAATAAATATTTATATTAACTTATTCCAAAACCATATTTACATTTATTATATCATATAATATTATATTATCACATGTTTAAATATATTTCATTATTAGGCTTCTTCTGGGAGTTAACTGCTTCATTTTCTTATGCATGCCTTGCCGTATAAGTTCTAGTTCATGCCCATAAAATATAGTCTTATCATTTAAAAAATTATATTAAGTTAATATATATATATATATATATCATATTTTTCATTATATAAATTTATATAATCATTCATTAATGGTGATCATGGAGAATGAATTGTACAACGTCGTGGAGACGGTAGACCATATATACGTATAAGCGACGATATCATTCCCTTAATTATGAAATGGTATTGAATTGGATAGAGTACATATTATTAAACAATAAACATAATTTTATAATCATAATATATATATATATATATATATATATATATTATTTCAATCATTACAAACATCCATTTAAAGTGGTGATGAAAAACAGATTACACCACGATGTGGAGACGACAGACCGTACAGATGCATGAGTGGTGATTTTGTTTTTCATAGGATGAATATAAGAAGTAATATGACTATTATTTAATAATAATAAAAAATTATATATATGTGACTCTAGAGATATTAATTTATAATGGAAACAAAAAAGGAATAAGAAGTAGAAGAAGAAATGATATTGAGAGAGTTGATAAAGGAGATTACCCCTTCTTTGGTGAGCTCCCTCTAGATCTCCTCTTAGAGAAACTAGAGTTTGTCTTTTTTGAAGACCAGAACATCAATAATGTGAATAAGGATGTATATAAGGGAAATAATTAGGCAATTTATGATCTTTAAGGCTCAATGAGTTGTGAATAAATGTGAGATGATGTGTCATTTTATAATTGAGGTGTTGGGAACCTTTGGAATTTAGAAAAAAATTATTTATAATAAATTAAATATAATTTAATATTCCATAAAAATTTAATATATTCAAATATGATATGATATAAGGTCATAATATCATCAAATAATATATTTTGGACACATTTTTGTTTTCATTTAAAACTTGTCATTTTAATTAACCCTTAGTTAACAGATTTTAATTTTAATAAAGGTAATTAATTTTTCATTATTAAAATATTGTAAATTTTACTTTTTTGATGTAAATTCGACAATAAATGAATAATTTAGAACCCTTTTACCATATTATTATTTTTTAATTTTAAAAATGTTTTAATATTTTCGAATAATTTAATAAAAAATTATTTTGATAAAATATCAATAGTTTCATTTGTAACACTATTAATTTATTGGATTTTTAAAAATATCAATATAAAAAGTTAAATTAGATTTTTTATATATTTATGATATTTCAAGGAAATATATAAAATTATTTGGATATATTAATTATCCAAAATTATATTTATTTTAATATTTTTAATAATGTATATTTGATATTTCCATTAATAAAATTATTACTACATCAGTTTTGTGTAATTATTTAATATAATCATTTCATTACAAAAAATTAAAATTAAAATACATTGATGAATATAAATAATCCATATTTTATATTAATATTTATATTCAAATTTATCTATTTTATATCACTATATTAAAATTGATATATTATTTATAACATGAATGTGAAATCTTTAAAGTTTCATTAAATAAAATATTATAAATAAGATAATTTCATTTAAGTAGAAAAAAATGTAAAAAATAAATTTATATCATGAAAATTTGTTTATTGAGTGAAAAACAAACATTAATATTCACTCACACCATTCATTTTCCCCATGTGGACACATAAAGGAGATTAAAGATAAGGAAAATGACATTTTGTATCTTTTTTTGATTGAAATATTATATAAGTAATTTTCATGGCCAAATGTCCATTAAATGAAATAAATTTGATCATTTTGTGTTAATGGTCTAAATTTATTCATCCAATAATATTTGGAATATTCTAGGTTCATTTTATATTATTTATAATGTTATTTTTAACCTAAATTACATACATTACCTTTTATCGTGGTAACAAAATTTAGCATGGTTACTATTCCTATTCGTAAAAAACAAAGGAGAAATATTTACCAATTTTTTACCTTATGATTATAAATTTTGAATCCATTTTTTAAAATTCATATAAACACAAGTTATATAATTAATTTTAAAATAAAAACAGTAATTTTTCATAAAAAGAGTTTTTTTATAAAAATACCCCTTTTAAAATCTAAAATACTTTTATAATAAATTCAGGAATAAAATACTTTTAAAAACCCATAGTAGAAATATTTTAAACCAAAATGGTCTATTTATAAGTTAAAACTATTCTAGAACATAATGTGACCTTTTAAAGACTTTAAAATAAAATACAGTTTTCAATATTTAAACTACTCTTTAGAAATAAATGATTTCATAGAAAAAAATAATTTTAAGATAATTTTTACTTTATAAATTAAAAAATTAAATTTATTTTTTCGAACATATTTTCCAAAAAATAGTAAAAACATGAAAATATCATTTTTATGAAAACATATTTTTGATGAAAACATATTTTTGGAAAATAATGTGATTTTACTAAAATTGTGTGATTATTTTCTAACCACTCACTGATATGTTCATATTGAGTTCGAATATTATTATTTTTCATAAATTAGTTGTACTTATTAATTCCCTAAAATTTCATAGCTGTAATACAATGGTCATTTTATACTAATAGTATGTCATGGTTCGTTTAAACTCACAAATGTGTGCAATGAAAGCTATGCAAGAATTAAAATTATTTATAGAGAAATATTGATTAAAATATCAGGGTGTTGGAGTGTTCATGTTTTTTTAGAAAAGTATTTTATTTTTATGTAAGTTAATTAAAATTATTTCCTTGGTTTTACGTCATAACTTAATGGAATATTGAAAATTTCCTTTAAACGATTTTATTAAGAAAGTATATATGAATTAGATAAATTAAATCAGAATTTATTTTTCATTTGAGTTTATAAATTCCATTTATTTGGATGAGTTACTAAAAAAGGAATATATAATTATGGAAATGATATTTTATTATTAAAATTTTATCTTTATGAAAAAGTATCTTCTTATCAAATTAAAAATGGTTTCTATTGGTAATAGTTCCCATGTAAGTATTTTGAAAAATCATAAAATTTAAATTAGTTTTTTTCTAAGGTTATAGGTTATTATTTTTTCCAAAATTACTTTAAGAAGTAATAAATACATTAGTGTTTTTTAATTGAAGTGTATAAACCACCATCTAACATTTACTAAGTGTTCATTTCAAGTGTTTTTTGTTTTTTTATAGAAAATATAAGTGAATTTTTAGGTGGTCATTTTTTTTCTATATTTCCTGAAATAGTTGATAAATTATATATTAAGAAATATAAAATTTTTCATTAAACCATATACTATTTTTTTGATGGTATGAAATTTTTTGTTTTTTGAAATTTAAATATTTTTAACTTTGTAATGGATTTCTTAATTATATAATATTTCAAAATTTAAATGAAAAAATGCTTCACATACCATGAAATTTTGTTGTATTGATGATTTTAAATCGTTTTTATTAAAACGGGGTTAGTTTGTGAATGTCTTAACTTGTTATTTTCGGAACATGAATTAAATTTTGAAAAAATAAATTAAATATTTGTTTTCTACAAGAATGTATTGATATGTGAGTATAATACCACTATTTTAAATAATTATTCTCTAAGATAAGGTTTTATGGTTTTCATGTAATATATTGTTTTAGAATAAAACTATTTATTTCAAATTTTACCTTTGAATAATGTTCATTAAATTATTTCAGAATTTACTCTGAAATAGGGTTAAGTATTAAGGGTTTTTAGTTTTTATTTAATTTGAAACTCAACCATTTTTTGGAACTTAAAAAAAATATAGTATTTTAAATGTACTTCCAACATTTCAAACCCCTTAATTATGGAAATATATATCTTAAAATCATTTATTTTATTATTTTAGTTTAATTTGTTTTGTGTTTCAATGTGTGATTGTCTAGAAAATAAGTTCTTAAAATCTTTTAGTTTTTGAATTGGTTGATTTGGTTATTTCTCATAACATAAATTTTAAATGTTTTGATTCCACTATATTTACCTAGTTATCTTAGAGATATTACTTTCACCGTATATCCTCAATGAATCATAAATCATTGAAAAACATTTTACTATTGGTTAAATATTAAATAGATGGTTGTATGGTCGTTAGGTTATATGGATACATCTAAATTAAAGTTTTTTTATATTTATTTCTTAGTCATCCTAATTTTGGTTTAGGGGAATAGTATATTAGGGATTTTATTTTTGAATAAATTAGTATGTGATTGTTCAAGTCACCTTTTTGTTATTTCCTTTCCATTAAAATTGGTAAATTGAAACATCTTGGATCGACTCACCTAAATAATAGCTAGATCGATGGTCCTAAGTGACCTTATGTCTACCTCACCAAATGCTAAAGGTTCTCAACTAACTATGAGGTTAAACATTAAATGGGTGGGGAGATTAAACACTTAGGTTCATATAACAATAAATCACATAATTAAAAATAATAATAAAATCAGCATAATAAAGAGCATACATGAACCTTTCATATTTGGCCCAACCGTTAAATGTAATCAACAAATTACAAAATAAAATAAACTATACTATAACGTTACACATGTTTACATAAAAAGTAAGACCTCTCATGGAATGACCATATATAGGGTAGTCTAGAAAAACAAAAATAAGGATGGATAAATTTAAATTGTGTCCCAAGTCCTAGATTAATCTTATCTCCTAATTCTATCCATGGTCCACCAGCTCAACCATCTAACGCTAGGTTGTTCCCATCATTTTTTACTATGGAATTAAAATTTTATCGGGTATAAAATTTCCCAAGCAAGGTGTGAGTAAAATCTAGTAGTCCATCATCAATAATTACCCTATGATAATCTAATGAATATAAGTGAATGATCTATATGAAATGCTATAAAATAACTGAATAAATAAACCTTCACATCATGGTGTTTTCAGTATCCATACCACATGTAACCATACCTTCATCAAGTAGTGTTGTAATAGTATGATTCACTTATGGTCTAAAAACACCCAGGGAGTAAATAATCTATCACCCCTCATTAAATAAGTCATGGTGAATGCAGTGAAATCTAGATTTCATGTCGATGAATGAGGTATCACCACTATATAGCCTTAATTAATGATTTATCACTATCACATGACATTAGTGAATTATTTTTGACCACTACATGGCCTCTATGATGATGTATCATCAGGAATAGTTCATGATTAATTATTCTATCTCCAATCTATGAACTTCTAGTGGATGATCTATT
Source organism: Viscum album (assembly GCA_963277665.1). Classification (NCBI taxonomy): domain Eukaryota; kingdom Viridiplantae; phylum Streptophyta; class Magnoliopsida; order Santalales; family Viscaceae; genus Viscum; species Viscum album. The sequence continues at coordinate 1,805,051,561 of OY728148.1, read as the reverse complement.
AACACAATAAGTCTCTATGTAGAATTATCCATTACTGATTCATTATTTATAGGTGTAAGACATACCACAAATAAAATCACTTAGGTGGATGGGAAAAAAAAATAATTTTCAATACCACCAATTGGTGTGGTCACTAACTAAGAAGATGATAACTTTTAGAAAGTATAAGTCTCCTTTATTTGAAAAAAACAAAGCTACACTATTCTAAAGGAATATATTTTATAACTGTATCTTTGTAAGAGAGGAATCAGATCCTGATGGAGGGAATTGGAAAAAATGAGGTCATCTTAGCTTGAACATATATTTTCTAGGCTATTAGAAAGAGAATGATCTTCATGATAAACACATGTAAAAAATAGCTCTTGGTTGAGAGTATATCTAAGAATTTTATCCATTGAGTTTTCATTTTCCAAGAGAGACGAATATTACTAGTTTTCATGATAAATAGTCCTAACTTCATTGATTTTTCATATAAAACTTTTTTTATAAAGTTGATCATTTCATATTCAAGTGATGAGGGAAATATATTGGGCCCATATATATAGCTCATTACTTCACTATTATGATATTTAAAAATGGATCCAAAACACACAAAACCTAGATCCCCTCTATCTACTTTATCAGAGTTGCAATTTATCAAACCAATAAATGGATAATTACATAAAAATTCAAGATTTTAGTTTAGATGATTGTAGTTACATGTAATGTTAAGGCATTTTAGATATTAAAAATCATATACATAATTATTTTAGTGATTATACTTGTTTAAATTAGCATTCTATAATTCAATAATGGTTTAAACAATGGAAAACTAAATCAAAAAGAGGTTTGATCATAGATCCACTTTTTCTTGCTATAAAAAATGAAATGTATGAATTCATCACTAGACATGTTAAAAATATTAAGAATTCATGGAGGGAATGAAATATTAGATAATTCTTTGAGGTGATTCTCTATGGATTCAGTTTGGATAGGATAAACTTAAAAACTCTTACAATAATGACAATGCATTGAAATAGATTAAGAAGACATGATTCAATTATTCCATGTGATGATGTAATAAGAAATTGTAGGAAAAAGTTATATACCCACTTATTGCAAACAAGAGTCAATTGGGTGCTTTCAAAAGGACAACCTCCGAATTATCTTGATTTTGGAAGGCACAATATTTTTTTTGTTCATGGTACGAATCCAAAAATGTATGTTTCCATATGTTTAATTAATATAATAAATCTTAGAGGTGATCATTCCATCAACATCTAATTTCTATATCAAAAAGTTATCATGATTTTTTAAGTTTTAATTAATATTCAACTGATCTAATCACATACATTAGAGTGCCAATTATATCCATTTGACCTTTGATGGTGATGTTGGTATCAAACATTGTATAATAGGAGGAAAAATGGTCCAATAGGGTAATAAATAACTATTAATAAAAAATAATAATAGATTAATTATTATTAACAATACAATTAGACTTCACAAAAAATATAGAGAAAATGGGTTTGAAGGTTGGACACTCAAAGGAGTCCACATAATTTATATTTTAAGATTTTAGTTTTCCAAGGAATATTTATTTGAGTTATCTAAGAGAATATGAATTCTATTTGAAAATACTCTATATAAAATGATCCTAAAGAGATTGATTGATGTTACAATGGTTTATAATACCATAGACTCCAAGAACACGAGACTTGCATAATTGTTTCCAAAGAATAATGATAGTCTTTCTACTATTTGTGTAGTTACTCGTCATGCTTCATATGTCACAATCCTTTTTTCAAATATATATAATTTTTTGAGAAATAATATAATTAATATTTTAATTATCATGATAATTTATGTTTGTATATATATATATGTTATATAAATATGTTAAAATAAATATGTTATATATATATGTTAAGATATATGTAAAATTAAATATATGTGTTATTTTTAAATATTAAATTTTTATCCTTATATTATTATTATTATTAATGTATTATAATATAAAAAACATGCTTTAAATTACAATATTTATAAAATAAGTCCTATTTATTTTATTAGTAACCTATGAGTTTTACAATAATGACATTAATTCTTAGTCATTAATAGAAAATTTGTTTCAATTATTTCCTTTGAAAGTTAATCTAAATTTTGAAAATTATTTTGATGAACCTAGATAATTTTTATTCCTTAATGTTTTTCTTGAATGTATAATATTTTGATCCTATGAAATTTCATCTTATTTGTTCGTGTATTGAATAATTTATGGCCAAATCATTATATAAAATAATTCTGTCCAATCAAACTATCTTGGTTCAATATACCAAATGTCTATTAGTTTTTTATTATCCCAATGATAGGATTTTGGAATATTGTGTTCAATTTAATTTATTCCATATTTATTTCTTATCCACCATCAAAATGTAATATTATTGTTTCATTTATTGAAAATGTTATGAGAGAATCATTTTAGAAACTAACTATGTCAAGATATTCTATATATATTCAATGAACATATTGTCCACCAGTTCTTGAAAACCTTAATGGAATAATTTGGTAATTTAGTATTATATGTAATTTTTCCCATATTAATTATTCATTCACATTTAATATTTTAGCCTCTAAAATTATGTTTTGTATGGGTTATGGAGGAATCAATAATGAAAATAATTCCATCCTAGAAGATTCATTGAACATAGATGCTTTTACTTTACACATGGTTTTGATGATGATAAATTTTAAAAAATATGTTCCTATAGTTTTATTAAATAATCCAAATTATGTTCTATATAATCTAAAAAAATTTATCACTAATCCAACAACAAGGAAAATGGATTTATCGAATTTATGGGGTAGGACCAATCCAGTCGAATAAACAACATTATTAATTTCATGGACCCTTATCTCCCCTAAAAATGTGGATTGATATTTCATTATCTAAATGATATATATATATATATATATAATCTCTTAATAAATTAAAATATGGTTGAAATGAAATTTTATATGGAAAATACTAAAGTGAAATTGAGTGGGAAAAATAGGAATTCCCATGCGATGTTTCATATGTATCATTATTATTGGTCAAAATATATTTAAGAAATAACATAAAATAAAATGGGTTATTGATGTTTTATATGAACTTAAATATCCATTACAAAATTAATTAAGATCTAAAAATATTGGAATTAATGCCACCTAAAATTAATTATCTTTAATAGGAAAATAATTACTATTTAACCCCTTAATACTACCCATACTCATGTATAAATACCCATACACCATTCCCGTTACCCCAAACCCAATTTAAATATCTCTCATTATTTACCTCCCAAGGAGTCTATTCTCTTCTATCTCCCAAATCCTGAATTGTTTTTTTCAAAGGTTTTCCAATCCAATATTTATGAAGTTACTCTTCAAGTTAAGGGATTTATTAACTCAATTTACATTCATTGAGTTGAGATTCTACTTTCAAGATTATATTATTCCATGATTATGTGTGAAATGAAATTTTAATGAATTATGTTTTAATTCCAAATTTATCAATTTTTTTTTCATTTTTCATACACAATTACTTCATTGATGAATTATTTTTTCAATGATACGATCATTGTAAGAGAATTATCATATTCTCCTTTTTTCATAAAAGTACTCCTATTTTGTTAGTCGTGTAAATATCAATGATTTTTTAATTTAATTAACATTTTGTCTTCCCTATAATTCTAGAAATTCATTTTACAAATGGGATACCTACATTTTCCCTCGTTATATTTTTCCAATAATCAATGTTGTATACTGTTATTCTTCTAAAATCATTTCATGGATTATTATATTTTTCATGAAATATTATCATCTTGTGAATACCCAAACCAAATCCATTTCCTTGGGTATTCACCTAGATGTTAATATATCTTATTTATTCTTAGATTTACAAATATTAATCCTATATTCCCATTTCATTTTTAAAAAATGATTTTATGTTCAGGAAGTTAAGCACTTTGTACACAATAATTTTGACATGAAGCCTGTTGATTATTTCCTTAGGTTATTGATAAAATATTTTCATTTATGATAAATTTGGATCACATTATTTATGAAATATAAAGAGTGATTCCTAATATCACTCCAATTGATTGGGTAATGAATGAATCTCTATATATTACATTATTATGATACCTTGGTGAATAACCTTAGTATTTATGATTTTTGACTCTCTAGTGATAAAACATTCTGATATGTTGATGAGGGTATTTTTTTATATCGTATCCACATTTTCATGTTATGATTCATGTTATTTATATAATGATATTCCATATATTTATATGATAATTCCTTATTTATATTCACATTTTTCAAATTGTTCTATTGTTTATTCCATTGTTGGTCTTTATGCTCACCCCTTTCTTTAATGTATTTCCCCATGACATGAGATACATTAAGAGTAACTTAGGAAGAACCTGAGATGAATTATATTATGAATATTAGAATAAATTTTAATTTTATGTCTTTCTATGTATTATGTTATTATTTCCAAGTCACAAAACCCCAAAATATTTTCCATATTGTTAAATGTTTTACCATTAAATTAAATAATTATATAATAAAAATCCAAGTATCCAGAGTTCATATCAGAGGTTGGTTTAGTTATTTATGGAAAATAGGATTTCAATAAAATTTTAAAACTGTAAGGGTAAGACTAAATGTAGGAAAATATCTTAGTATTTTGGTGAGTATTAAGTAAGTGGTTTCCAATAAAACACATCCCAATTTGGATACTAAATTTGGTTGTGACTCTGGAACATATTTACATAAGAGTAACACCCCAAAACCCCACATTAATATAGACTCAATCTAGAATTAGATTATGAAAACAGGCCTTACTGAACACCTAGTTTAACACTCCTAGGGTATCTGCATTGGTTAATCGCAAGCTTGTACAAACAATTATGAAGGATATAAATATAATATAAAACATTTATTAAGATTGAAGTAAACCATATAATACTCATGATATTATACCATATTAAAACTAATATTTACTTTGGAATTGTTATTATAAGATTCCCTATAGTAAAAAATTTCTCATTTTGGTTTTCTCCTAATAGAAACAAACAACAAGAAATAGAAGGACTGATGCAAACAATGAATTAAATGATCAAGGTGATGATGAACATACCAATATAGAAGGATTTTATGGAAGGAATATCATGTTCACACCAAAATGTTTATCATGTATTACGATTAACAACTATAATATTAATGAGTTTTCAAACATAAAAAAGAAGATAAAGTTATAAAAAAACCATAGGAAAAATCCAATTAATAAGAAAGTGTAACTCCCTATGTTCAAAACTACAGGAAGAAGCATTTGGGGAATTTTTAGAAATGAAGTGGAAATTTATAAAATTTTGGAAGAGATTTCTATATAATTTGGAACATTTTTATTGAGGTAAACCCTCGATTTCTCAACAGTAATGAAAAAGTAAAGATGGTTAAGGACTATCTTGAAGTTCAATGGTTCATGTGCGGAAAGATTGGGAAATTTTCCAATCATTATCGAAATCAGAAGATAATGAAGGGAAAAAAGGTTTAACCTAAGGCACTATTAATAGTTTATGTCATATATTTAGGAAAAATGGGTATTATTCAATTGAAATACCTATTCTAATGGATAATAAATATGATAAGAACATGTAATCTCTAAACCAAGGGACTATTTTGGGACCACACTATGATGATTATGACCCACTACTCCAAAATTATATTTTTTCTTATTGAGAGTCCAATTAATGTGTAATTTTTTTTATAAAATTATTGATTCACTACCTGAAATAAATTGATTTCATCAAGTTGAATAACTTTTATGATAATTGTATCACATGTTAATGTTTATGGGAATGTACATCATATAGATCATATTTTACCCAATATAGTGGAATTTATTATTGTTAAATGTGTCCATATTTTAATTTAATATTTTACTTTTAGTCAATGGATATGGATAAGAGGTAATTAAACATGTTATAATGTAGCTATAGATAATTAATTTTATGTTGTAACTTTGTCTTTTTATTAGATCAATTATCAGATAAAAGGAATGAAATCGTATTCAACATTCTTATCAATTTCGTATGATTTAATCATCAATATTATTGAAAATTACAGTTAAAATGATTTAGAAAGTTTTTAAAACAATCAAATCACCTAAAAGATTATTTTCTATCTATCTAACACCTTTTTTATTTCTCAAAAAATATTTATGGATCATGGTGTTTTTGTGACATGATTTCCAAAGATCAATTCTATCATCTCTTTTGAGAAAGGATGAACCACCCTATAATTGACGATTTCTATATTTTTTTTTGTAATTCATTTATAAGGAAGAATTATATTTTAGTAATGTTGATTATGAACTTTATCTTTTGAATCATGGGTATCGATCAATAAGAGAAAATTTCAAAGACGAAATTTTATTAAGGGGGAAGATTTTAATGACCTAGTTCTTTTCAAATATAAATAATTTATTTGAGAAATGATATAATTAATATTTAATTTATCATGATAATTTATGTTTGAATATATATATATATATATTATATTTTATTAATTATATATTATATATATTTTTTAATATTTATTCATAAACTATATGTGTTTTTTATATGTTAAATTTGAATCCTTTTGTTATTCTTAGTAATGTAGTATAGTGTAATATACAAACTTTAAATGATTATATATATTAATTAATACTTAAATAATTTATTAGGATTCTATGTTTATTGTAATTTCACCCCTGATCACCTAATATATATATATATATTATGAACCTATGTGTATAACATTAATGACATTAATTCATAGCCATTAATAGAAAATTTGTTTTAATTATATCCACCAAAAGTTTATAAAATTTTGGAGTGTTAAATTAATGAATATAGATAATTTTCATTTATAAAATATGTTCTTCAATGTATTATATTTTTATCCATAAAAATTTCAGCATATTTGACCATGTATTGAAGAAGTTATGGAAACATTATTATAGAAAACATTCTATCAAATCAAAATGTACAAGTTCAATGTACCATATATCCATCGGTTTTTTAGTATATTTATGATAAAATTTTCAATATTTTATTTTTTGGAAATTATACCATTTGTATTATGTGTCTACCTTAAAAATTACAAATTATTATTCCATATATTGAAGAAGTTATGACCGAATCAGTTTAGATATTAACTCTTTAGAGAAATTCAGTCCACATTCAATGTACTTAATTTCCAATTGTTTTTGAAAAATTTAATCGAATAATTTTGGAATTTGGACTTCTATTTAATTTCTAACTTTTTTCTTATACCTCCACTATTAAAACTTAAACCTCTAAAATGATGTTTTTTAGGTGTTATTGTCAAATCATTGATGAAAATAATTCTTGCCTGGAAGATTTAATGAATCTAGAAGCTTTTATTTCACATGTTCTTTTGACCATGATAAGAATTGAACCAGATGTTACACTAGTTGAATTAAATGATCCATATTAATTAATATAATATCTTTTAAAATATAATTCCAATCTATGAGTAGGGTAAAATTTTATGATTAAATTTCTAAGGTGGGATCCATCCAGTCGGATCCACATCAGCATTTATTTCATGGACCCTTATCACCCCTAAAAATGTGGATACATATTTTATAATATAAATGATATATATATATATTACCATATAATATATAAAAAATGAAAATATGTATGAAATAAAATTTTAGAAGTAAAATACTAAAGTTCAACTAAAAGGGAAAAAATAGAATTCCCATGCAAATTTTCAAAGTTATCATTATCCTTAGACAAAATGTATTTAAGAAATAACATAAATAAAATGTGTTATCTATGTCTTGGATGAATTTAACCATATTTTCATTGTTAATTGAAAACCAAAAACCTTGTAATAAATGTGACCCAAAATTAATTGGATTTAAAGGAAAAATAATTAGTATTTATCCCCTAAATACCACCCCTCATTAAGTATTAATAATAACCCCCTATTCCCATTATCCCACTCCAAATTTCAAGTTATATCATCTTTTAAAACCCACAGAGTATCATAAATTTACATCTCTTAAATATTGAAGATTTTTTTTGGTCTAAGGTTTGTCTGCTCTAAGATTTAGGAAGTGACTCTTCTAGGTTTCAGATTTCTTAACTCAATTTCCATTAATTAAGTTAAGATTGTACTTAATTGATTATTATATTACACGATTTTGTGTAAAATGATATTTTATATAATTATTTTGTAATTCGACTTTTATTTTGTGGTTTTAAATTTTTCAAACATAATTACTTCAGTGATTAATTATTATTTCAATGATACGATCATTGTCAATGAATTCTCATATTCTCTCTTTTTGATTTAATTAATCCCCCTTTGTGAGTCTCAAAAATGTCATATATTCTTTATTTTCATTTACTTTTGATCTTACATTTACTTCTAAATTTTTTTTTCTACCAATGGGAGACCCCCAATCTCTCATTATTTTCCCCCATAATCCGTGTTGTAAATTGTTATGCTGCATAAAATATTTCATGAATTTTTCTATTTTTTCTGAAATATTTTCATATTGTGAATACCCACACCTCTCCCATTTCTATGGGTGTTCACATAGATGTAAAAATATCATATTTATTCTCATATTTACATATTATAAACCCATATTTCGTTTTCATGGGTTGAAAATGATGTTATGTTCTAGATGTTAAGTGCTTTGTATGAAATGATTTTGATATGAAACCCATTATTTATTTCCATGGGTTATTTATGAAATGTTTTCATTTAAGTTTAGTGTGGATAACACGATTTAATACATATAAAGGGTGGACCCTAATATCACTCCAATGCACTGGCTAAAAAATAAATATCTAGAGATGGCATGCTTACGATACCTTGGTGAATAACCATGGAAATTATGATTAATTACACCATGGTGAAAAACTTTGGTGATATGCTTATGAATGTATTTTTTATGTTGTAGCCACATTTTCATGTTATGATTCATGTTATTTATATAATTATGTGAATCATATTAATATGATCATTCCTTATTCATATTCCAATTACTCACATGTTTCAATTTTTTATTCCCTTACTAGGCTTTATGCTCACCCATTTATTTGATGTATGTCCCAACGATATGAGATGTAGTAACAGTAACATAGAAAGAACCTATGAAGAATTATAGAAATTATATTAGAAGAATTTTTATGTTAATTTATTTTCATGTTTTATGTTCTTATTTACAAGACAATAAACCCCAAAATATCTTACAAATTATAAAATATTCTATGATGAAATGAAATAGTTATGCAATAAAAGGCGAGTATCCAAATTATTGGTGAATGATTAATCACAAAAAAGTGAGTTTTAACATCATTGTTAAATCATTTATGTTCTAAATATATCATTAGTCATATATTTAAAATAAATTATTTATCACCCTACAAGAAAGGTCATGGAAAAAAGTCCACATAACCCTTAGCATAGGTCTCTCTCAAGATTTATACACTTAGGAGTACTTTAGAACTACCTCATCATTCCTAAGGTTAATAATTCGAACCTATCACATGTCTTATGTAATAATTATATATTTTCTACACAATTGACCAAGCCATCATTGACCATTGAAATGGGAATACCCCATGAGGGTCCTATCACAACCTAGATGGATCTCAATTGCACCATTGGAATAACAAGAAACCAGTTAAATTTAGTTTCAACATATGCATAAAAAGTTAGAGCTTCCCTTATTGATTCAACATAATAAAAACTTATAAGAACTATCCCTAATTCTTGAGGAAACCTACCCAGTAATACGATGTTATTTATCATTGGATATTTTTTAACGGTTCGACGATATATGAATGAAATCACAAAACCTCGAATAAAATCAATAATCAATCATTTCTATAGACTAATAATGATATTTTGAGAGAAACATGAAATATATATAAGATTAATCTTATTATTACTCACAATTCCACCCAGGGGTAGACTACACTCGAATTTGACTAATGACCGATGAGATATGGCCATAAAGAGAGTAGAACAAGGAAAAAGGAAAATAGGGTTAATTATTTTGGAATATAAATGAGGATAAGGGATCACTTGAACATATTTAAATTAATTTAATAAAATAATTTAATTAAAAAACTATTCAGGAACTCACTGGGTACTAGGCCACCCTATACTAGGAATCCGATTCTTTACTTGGTTCTATAACTTAGGGTTACTGAACACTTAATGACCAACCTAGAGATACTACATCCCTGAATCCTTTTAATGAGAACTATTTACTTATCTACTGGGTTCCTGATGAAATATATGAAAATGAAAAGTGTTCCATCACCATACCTCACTTCCCAAAACCAACCTCGATCCCCCTCCAATTCCTCTAACATTCAAAACAAAGAAAAATACATGTTGTTTGAAAACCATTATATTAAATTCATTCATTGAAATATTAAGAGTGTTTTAATATCACCACTATCCATTATATTTTTCACAAGGCCTCATTAATGAACAAATCCATCCACTATGTCCATATATCAACCTCTCATTCCCACATCTCGTCGTGGATATTCCTTTGATTCTACATAACATGAAGAAAAGTGATCTTTTTCCCACTTATTATATTTTCCATCCAACCCATAATATGAACTAACTATTCCAAAAATGATGCATTATACTCCAGCTCAATTCCATAAATGTTGATCACATGATAAGAATTAGGATGGTATCTATAGAGTGGAGACACAATGAATAAATCATGAATATTAATATATATTTTGAGAAATATCTAACAAGTATTCCATTGTATTGATTCTCTAAACCACCTAAAATAGACCTATGAATTTGGGAACCTAATTTCCATACCACCAAATATGATGATGTGCTAAAAATGTAGATACTATAAAAAAAACATGATCGAACACCTAAAATTAGATAGGACAATATCTTTTTCCCAAATAACATCATTGAATTCTCTATGAAATCTCCATCAACTTCTGAATTATACAAATATACTATGACATATCCTAAAAATGACTCAACCTGATGACAGATGACTCCCCCTACCCCTAGCTAACTTAGAGAAGTTTTATATGTCTATTATTTGAAGGCCTAAAAAGGTTACATATAAATAATCGATTATTAACTATTGTTATAAGTAAACTTCATATGTTCCAAATGGTTCTTCCTCGAAACATTAAAATCAAGGAAACATTCTTAAAACATATCATCAAATACCAATATGGTATACTTAGACTCTTCATCTATTTTAGGATGGATGGTAGTACTCATATGTACCTATATTTCAAGATCCTTCTACTGACATTTTTAGAATGTTGACATAAAATAGGTATCCCTATTAAATTCAATTCTCCTAGGAACCTCATTAAATTACACTATCTCACAAATATACATCTTTCCAAGATCATCAATAGAATAAGATTCATAGATCATTAGGAAATGTGTGACCTTAGTAATATAGTCTATGATAACACTCACCTCATTACTACTACAAGGTGACCTTGAAAATACCATCCCAAATTCCATTGTCACATCATTTTATTTCCACTCATTAAAGTTTAATTATTAGAAAAAACTTTTGGGTCACTTATGATCAATAATAAATTTTTTATTTTTGAATTATCACAAGGCAAAACCGATTATGTTGTTCTTATTTTTGGGCCACAAATACTACCAATAGATTACATTATACATCTTGGTATGCTATGAGTAAGAAAACTATATTGATTTTTAAAAATCCCAAATTATCTTTTCATGCATGCTCAAAGAAACCACCACATAGCCCCATACATAGAGGATATTATCATCATTTAGGGAGTAATCTAGTGGTTCCTACTTACTATATATATTTTCTCTCATTAATATAAAATCTCTATCAGATATCTGAATCTCCTTCACCTTATCAAGGAGTGATGATTAAATTCTCATTTAAATGAGGATATCCCTCTTTTAATACTCCTTGATTTCCATATGTATCTACATGAAGAGGTTCATTAACATTCACTAACAACTAGAAACTCACACCACTTAATCCTGAGTCATATTATTCATTGCATTAGCCATTATATGTCCTTTACAAGGTGTATATAATATCTTATTGTTGAGGGACTATATATACATGACCCACATTTTCTAATCAAGGTTCTGGTCACATTGAAAAAATATAATTTAGACTCTAATATTTAATAAATAACATGAATGTCTCACTCAAAAGGTAGTGATGACAATAACATAGAAAATTCACCTCTAACACTATATCAATATCATCTGAGAAGTTGTTTTCCCATGAATTCTCAGTTTCCTAGACCCATAAACAACAACTGACAAATTTTTTGTTCTATTTATCCCTAGACCGACTTCTGAAGATGAATAATAAAATGTATAATTCTTACTTAGATCATGTATTATTAGGATTTACAAAGACATCTACCATCCTATCGTCTCTTGAAATTATTTCTCGTGAGGATCAAACCACTTAAAATTAATCCCTTTGTGCCTACATCAATTATCAGTGCTACCAATTATGGGAAGTCCTAAATAAAACTATTATAGAAACCTTCCAAACCAATGAAACTATATAACTCATAGAAATTCATGGGTATCTTCCAAGAAACTACAAATTTACATTATCAAGGTCTATATATATTTCATCCCAAATATAATATTCCCCAAGAATAAAACCTCACAGATCCATAAAAAACACTTCAAGAGTTTTATGTCTAGCCCATTCTCTTCTAGTGTGATCAATACATTCTCTATATAAATTTTATTGTCTTCCCAAGACCAGGATTTTTCTCAAATATCATAAAAACAACCATAAATAAATCCAGGTATAGATAAAATATCCAATTCATCAAGAATATAAATACAATAAATTCATTCATAAAAAAATACATCATAAGATACTTCTATAGGATATATATTCTCTTGAAATTAGTACATGAAATCTTATATGGAATTATGCACAACTGATAATAAAACAACCTCAAATATATCTAAGAGAACAACATGGATTCCCTCAGTTAATCAAATAGGTTGTTTATATGAGGAAGAGGATATAAATTATTAAATTTCACTTGGTTAAACCTATATAAATACACACAATAATGAAAAAGATCCATCAAAATTCTTGGAGAATAAGACAGAATCACCAAAAAGGGTAATTCTCAAGAAAATGAAATCCTTCACTTAAAGGAATGTAACTAAAAATCCATCTCTCTAAGATATATTTGAGGCAATATATATGGAATAATGGATATGGTATATTCATTATATATATTTTTTCAACTTTCTATGATCATTCCATGTGGATAGTAGATGTATAAATCTTTCCATATGGGAAAATGTGTGAAATGTATTTGGTTAATCTGTAATAAATTTCACAAATATATCCTCTCCTATCTCCCTTTTATCATATTCTATTTATAAACATTGTTATTACACTCCTTTATACCCCCAATTGAGTTGTGTATGTTCTCCATGTGGAATATCCATTGATCAATATCCCAAAATGCTCAAGCCCCCACCCTTGTGATTTAATTAGTTGAAGTATGTTTCTTATGATTTGTATTTTTACAAGATCAATTGGACATGTCTAAAAGTTAACATTTTTAAATATCATCATTTTTTGAAAATTTATCTCTAAGGATACATTGGATAAAATATAGCCTATATTGATTATTGGAATTATATTTGATTGGAAGCATAGTATTGAGTTAGTGTGTGTTGAGAATCTATCTCATAACATAAATAATTAGAAGTTCACCACTCTATTATCAAAATGGGGTAATTATATCTCTAAATATAATACTATAATTTCAATGTACTAGATGTTGGATGAAAATATTTCAACCAAATCACCACATTTTTTTACCCAGGTCTATTAAGTCCAACACACACAAACATTCAACAGATGTTACAAAATAATATAAACTAATTTAAAGGAAAGAAAAATGTTTTATGTGGTTTAGAATTTCATATTTTTTCCAAAGGGAGAGGCATAAATTTTAATTTTTTCATAATTATAATGGTTATAGTCACTTGTGATAATTAATCCACGCTGTTTACTGACATGTAATTCTATAACATATCAAAAATGTGACCCCACATATTCATCTGGTTTCACTAACTTCCTACAAATGCAGAAGTCCCTTTATTTCACTATAAAACTATTAATCTGTAGTATAATTCATGGTTCGACTTCTTATCATTGATAGAAGAATAGTAATCCCAAAAGCCTCCCTACTTTTCTGAAAAACCATGTTGGAAGTGATTCAAATGTGACATTTATTTTTTTGGTGAAATAAAAACCTGATGAACTTATGGTGGATTAAACCAACATACTAAAAACCCATTATAGTTTAATTAACATCAAATAAAATCATTTCTAAACTGCTGAAGACCAATTCCGCTGATACAACTAGGCAAAGAGTTTCAAAAAGTTCCTCCTTCTTGCAAACTTACTTATATACAGAAAGAGTCTTCATAATCCTAACAATATGTTACATTAATCCTACTTCCATGACTACAAAATATCCTCCAATTATCTTGAAAATTATAACTTTCATATGAACATGTGATACATGCTATTATCCTCTTGAAATCCCTTTCATTCACCAATGTTTAGATGAGGCATGTTATTTCCTTATGATCTCCTAAACTAGAGTTGTTATAAACTTAACTACACGTTATTATAATAATATATTTTATAACTCCAAAAATCGATCTTTATGAAATTTTCTAATATAATGATACTTTAGGATAATGTGTTTCATCCTCTCTTAGAACACTATATTTTTAGCCAAATGTATCACACATTGACTATCACTATAGAGAGATGCATTTTCTTAGATAATTTTGAGCTCCTCCATCATATGTTTCAATGGAACCATTTCCTTTTTTCCCAATACAACAACATATTCCACTTTAGTTATGGAGAGGGAAATCCCTAGTTTCATCCTTAACCTCTAGATGAATGTGATTTCACTAAGGTAAATACGTACCCAATTATGATTTTCCATGAATATGAGTATCCCCAAAAGCCTTAAAATAGAGACCAAATAATTAAAAACACATTATTTCATAAATATTCACTTATATTTCCAATAAATACATACCAAGGATCTATAGGTCTAGTGTATTTGGATTATTAGATATATAAATAAATATTCATATACTTAAAAATAATATATTTTTTCAAACTCATCATAGTTCTCCTAACTAACATAAATATTATTAAAAAAATGGATTAACTATACATATGGAAAAGGGTGAGATATAAATTCTAGAATGGGACTAAATGTGTTAATAAAGTGTATAATGAGATTCAAGAGTCATAACATGACATATTAAATAGAATTATCATGATCTTGGAAACATGGAATAAGTAAATGAAATCATAATATCATGGGATCATAGAATATGTAGAAATAATATAGGAAATGACACTATACCCATAAGTCAAAGATCACTCCCAATAATATAATCATAAATTGGAAAAAGTCACAAGGTGAATTGTGTCCACTACTGATTCACAGAAAAATATTGTAACAAGTCCCATTTTGGATTTGGTTTCACTCTATAATCTCTTACACAACATATCATGAGATATAAAGATTTACCCAATGCATTGGAGGGACTTATAATTAGAGTCCCACCCATCACATAAATAAAAATCATATATATATATAGGAGAAATAAGGAAAATAAAACGCACATAAATCATAAGCATGATAAAACCCATGATAAAGAAATGGGTTTCAAAATTCTTATTCAAAGAATAACTAAAGGATAAATACTAAGGATTACTCCGATAAAAATAAATTAAATCATATTGAATGTTTATATTTTAAAAATAAATATAGTTAATGATCATTCATTTATAATATATAGAAATTCTTGAGAAATATATTTGATAAGAAATAATAAAAATTTACCACTTTAGTGAAACTTTATAAATAAAGGAACTTTTTAAAGTAGGAAAGTCCTTATTATTTTCCATAAAACAAAGACCAAACCTAGTAGGTTATACATAAAATAGTTATCATTTTCATAATCTATTAACAGTTTCAAAACATTTTATCATGGGTGATTCTTGACATGACAAAATAAATGGGAATCTTCCTTCAAATTAGGTTTACTTAAAAGTAGGAATTTTGAAGGTAGCTAAAAACATGTACAAACCCAATAATGGAATTTATAATTAACTATATATATATGAAATATAAATATTTTAAAAAAAATATTGGAATTTAATGTGAATATAATTGGATAAAAAGGGAGAAAAATAAATAAAAAATGTTACTCAAAGGTAACAATGGTGGTACTGAAGATCGAACAAATGATCGTGGAAGGAAAACAATTTTAATATTTTGAAATTACATTAAAAAAATATCACATCATAAATAGGGATAATAAAAATTTATTTTTTAAATTGGATATGGTAATAATTATTGTAACATGAGATAATAAACAACCAGGTTTCCAATTAAAAAGGAGAACATTGGTGGGAAGGGAAATCGTGGATAAGGAGAAGAACCCATCATTATGAATGATGGAAACTATTCTTAACATAGTTGAATATTCAAGAAGGAATAGAAATCATTAATAAGAATTATTTGAATCAAAATTTATCTTCAAATATAAAAATATGGTATTCTATATGAAATTAATGTTGATGGTGAAGGAGAAACATTATAACTAAATAAGTAAATTGACTTAAGAAAAGACATTACATTTTAGGGATGATATTAATCAAAGACCACAGAAAGAAAGATCATGAATAGAAGTGAAAATTAAAATTCCAAAAATAATTTGTGATATTATATTTAAATGTGGTATTATTTAAATAATTTAAATGAATATTGGTGCACACTATTAAAGCATGCCTCAATGAATGGAAATTGAGATATAAAACCTTACAACTTGAGGAAAATCTAAATGAAAAACTATTGTTAGAGAAAGAGTTAAATAGAAATTAAAATACAATAAATAAATGAATTTAATGATATAATAACTCAATTAATCATTATATACACTAAATAAATAAATTAGTTTCATAATACCAAAACATTTCTCAAAGAGAGTAATTTTGAGATTAGAACCCTTACCCCATTCTAGAGTATTTTTTTGCACGTGCCTAACTTCATAAATAATTAAATTAAATTAATTAGATAACATGTTAGGAATATTAATCTTATATATTTAATTTAATATGTACTATTTATTATCACCAAATATTTATTTAATATATAGGTTTTTATTTTGTTTGCGTATAAATTGAATCGATGTCGACTTATTTTGGTATCATTAACGATCAAATATGATATTTTTGTAATAAGTTTAATACATAATATTACTATTAATAAAAAATTAATTAATTACTATATTATAATAGTATTATTATTTAAGGTCTCATATTCATCAATTATAGAGCTTTATAACATCATTCGAGTAAGTGGTTAAACTAACCCAAACATGAACATGCTATATCTCAATAGGTGATTGTGGTTAAGGAGTTTTACAAAATAATTATAAAATAATAATAATTATATTGTTTATATGATTTTTAATTTGTAGAATTATATTTTATTTTTTAAAATAAATACTGAAAATCATGATGAAAAACGAAAAATATTACTTCATGGAAGTAGTAGTTCGCACAACACATAATTAACATTTTAATTTCTCAAATAATGAGAGGGAATTATGGGATATGATAATTTGAAATTTTATAATGATATTTATATTATATATATATATTATTTCTTCATCAACACCATCATTATAATAAACTGTGATCGGAGATATGAAAAATGAAAGATGTCTCCTTGTAGAGGGAGTAGTCTGTGCAATGCACTCACAAAACCTTTATTTTTCTTATAAAACAAAGAATATTAAATAATGGTTATTCAAATAATGTAATAACATATAAGTAAAATAATAATATTATTTAATTATATTTTTAAATATATAATAGATTTAAATAGGTTCATTAAGGAGAAATGATAAAGAAGAAGGTATAACTTACATTGGATACATGATATTCGGTTAGTGTTCTTATTGGAAAATAAGGCCTTAAGATAAATTCTAGAGACCAATGGATTATAGATGAAAAAATGGATTCTAGGATATGTAATCTGGGTAGATGGTCATGGTAAATTCAAATAAAAACTATAACTATGGAGGGGGTAATTGGTCCCCTCTTATAACTAATAAAAATGGCACTTTTGGAAATACCCTATACTCTTCCATGAAATCATTACACTATTACTTGGTCAATGAAACTAACATTTTATAATAATGGATTTTAGGGTATACGTGGATTGGGAAATACCCAACCAAGACATTCCACACATGTTTTACCTCATTACCAGACCCACCGGGGCCTGCCTAGACAATGATTGGCTAAGTGTGACTCCCTAAACCCAACTCCAATAGTCCAGGGGCTAGAAAATAGTTCCAAGTAGGCATAAATCACACATGAGAGGCCTTATCCTAAAGTAACCTATATGAATGAACACATTTCCAAAAAATAATATAATATAGAAATGAAAGATACAACTGATATCAAAATTAATGAATATAACTAAATCTCACATTAGAGTACGATACAAGTATGATAAAGAAAAGGCCCAATTATAGGTCCAAAAAAACTATAAAAGAGTCCATACTACTAGAAAGGAGGGGACTTATTTTTAAATGAAACTGACTACAGTCCATATAGAACATCTATGATCCACATGCTCTTGTTCGTCCTAGATCTCCGTCAAAAGGCCAATTGTCTTCATAAGACACCACACATGTAGGAAGACATCATACAAGGGTGAGTATAAACATACCTAGTAGGACACCCCAAAATCACCAAACTTAAAGCATCATAGAGAGTCATCTCATAAGTAAGGATAATATAAACATAGATATACTAAATACAGATACAAAGTCTGAAAGTAGGTTCACAACTACACTACCAGCCTAGGATTCCACCCAAGGCCTAGAGGTAATATTCATCCATGAGAATTCAATCACAGAGTCATGATAGGATTGATAAAGCTCATTCAATATGTCATGATAATTGGGACTAGCCTAGAATAAGTATTCACTAGTACTTATAATATGTTGATACAAATGTATGGGATCATAACTAGGGCCTTTAGGGGATACCTAACCCTATCTCTATTATAACACTAGGATGGATATCACACACCCTTATAGCTAGTAATGGGATCCCTGAACCAACATAGGTATTAATGATTAATGATCACACCTCAAACACAAATATGGATACCAAACTATATCTAGGACTAACACCTAGATGGGATCTCTCATCCTATTCTTAGGATGGGATACCTCACTGTATACTTATTTGGATGATGAAAGGGAACATACCCTTCTAATACTCAGCTAAAATAAAGAGAATAAGGGATATAAGAAACACTATAAGAAGAACATGATGTTTATTTAGAGAACACAACATTTCTTACTAATCTCGGACCCGCCCAAGTCCGTTCTAGTGTTCTTAAGACCAATCTGGTGAATTTAACTATGGATGTGTAAAATAACTGTGTCCTTACATATAGTCATGTTTATGCCCATGTTCACTGGTCATGACCATGTAACCTGGGATTGATCGTGTACTAGCCCGTGTATATTACCATGCATCCAGAGGTATACACATAGTCACTATCCATGGGTCACACAATGTGTGACCTACCACATGACATGTGATATGTCACATGGAATGTGATACTTTATTCCACACACAAAACCTAACCGCCATAAGGGGTGGGTCCACATGATTTGTGTTCCTTATAACTACACGTAGTGTACTTTTTGTTTTTATAAAAATAACAGAATTTTCCATGTTTCTTGGATGTGTTGACATTTTGCTATGGATCTACCACAAATCACACATATATATCTCAAATATGTGGTTGATTGAGCCTAATGCATCACCAGTGGCCATATTCCATCCACCAATAAATTTATAAATCAATTTCCATCATGCCACATCGCTGAATCACTAATCCATGAATAAGAAACCCATCATCCAAACTCCCTTTATTTGGTCATCATAACTACCCCTTGATCATTCCCTTGATACAAAAATTGAACTTGTGAAAATGATCAATTTAAATAAAGATTACTTGTGAAAATATTGACTTCTGGTCATTGTCAAACCACTGGTAAAATAGAACACCACCACTGAATGTTCTAAGAATTAGGTGAAAAAAGAATAAAACAAATGAGTGTGAAAAAAACATAAAATATTTTTTTGATTAGACTATATAAATTGATGGAAGAAATAAAGATCCCAAAATAATTTCCAAGACCAATGGAACATTACTAATTCCTAATTCTATTTAGATAAACATCAACTATAAATAAAAAATATTGACTTATAAATTAATATGCTAAAAGGATTAATTCTTGTTCCATATGAGATAACCACAACAATGATTATTCCATAAAATAAAATCATACCTTGATATTGGATCAATCAATGATAAATAAAAACTCCTACATCCTTTTAATTATCCAAATATAGGAACTCTATTGAGGTTGAAATAAATCCTTGGTTCTAATTATTGATCCATGATCATGTTATAATAACCCTAGACATGTACTCCCAGATCCAATGCTTAAAAAACAATCTTCACATTTCTACCTTTAACACCCATAATCATGACCCAATTTTACCCCTTCAAAACATACAACATAAAACTTAAATGTTACAACACTTACATTCCAAAGGACCTTTTAGTTTTAGAGTTTTAGAGAATCAGGTTAAACTATTACATAACAACTTGGATACATAAAAAATTGATTTATAAAAATATAAATCATCTCAAACTAATTTGTTTATATATAATAATATTTTTAAGAATAAAATTCTTAAATTCTTTCTTCACAACCTGTGGAAATGGAAAACACAATAAAGGTGAGCTAAACTTATCATTAAGGGTAAATATAAGCGTTCAAAATTTATTTTCCACAATGAGAATAAGGGTATGATGACATAATGATAGTTAAAGAGAATAAAATAAGATAATTCATTCCCATAAAAACCTAGATCATTAAAATTGGGACATTGGGACATGTAATAGTATTTTAAAAAGGAAAGAGTTAGAGGAATCAATAATCATGATCAATGTGATACCAATCTTGAACAAATGAAACATTTAAAACCCATATAAATCCTAGAGAAAATGTATTGGGGTATTGGGATGTTATCTGCATGACTCATATTCACTCATGTTAAAAATAACTAGAGACTAGTTAAATCTATTCGATAAACCTCCCTAGTTAACTCCCACTTATTATTCTTTGAAGACAAGTAACATTACCCTACGAATCAGGGAGTTATATTGGGCTCACCCTTCATATAAAATGTATCAAGGACACCCACTATATAATATGCATGGAGATCACCTATCACATAAGATATATCAAGATTATGGGTAATCATAATATACATCGAGATCAATTATCATCATTGATTATTTCTATGTACCAGAAATCAAAAATAATACATGGAAACTTGTATTTTCTTCCTCAATCTTTTAACAACATCTTGCATTCCTTAATAACTTAACTTAACCAGGGAAATGAAATTTGTTTCACAATAATATCTTTACAACAATCATAATAGTCCATTTATAGAATGTATATGGATTATATCATAACATCATAATACCAGTAATGTATAGGAATCATTATAGGATGTTTACAAAGATGAAAATACCTTTAAAATAACATTTAAAACATTCATTGTAAATAGGGGAAATAGATTTTTCTTTTGGAAATATTTAAAACTAGACATTCAAAAAACATTAAAAAAATAGTTTATTTTATTATAAACTTGGAAATTTTTGACGTAAGTTGTATCTAAAATAATTTCTATAATGGTGGAAAAATCTATTTATGTTATATATATCGAAGATAAAAATTATTTTCATACTTCTCTTAATATTAAAAATTGAATTGTTCAGAATTTTTTTAGAATGATTATTTTCTTAAATCCTTTGTAAATATGGTATAAATAATTAAAAATTACATTAATAAATAATTTATGTTTAAGTAAGAACATTCTAAAAGATCTTTAGAAAAAAATATTATGGAAGATACTGATTCTTGATCTAAAATAAGATACAAGGTCATTATCACTTACAAAGATCATTCTTAATGTTTCTTTAATAAAAAAGGGAGGAAATGGAAACTAAACATATAAACCACATTTATAACCAAAGGAGAATAAAATATATGTGTTTTATCAAAATAAGATCATTTTATTTCCTCAAAGGAACCATGAACATAGATAAACATGAAAAGAAATAAGATTATAACATATTGCATTTACCGCTTTTGTATCTTTTTAATCAAAATCCCTTGAAATCAAGAGTATGGAAAATATTTCTTACTCTAATTAATTTAATGAGTTTTAAAAAATAATTCTTGAGGCATTAATTAAACTATAAATTGAAATCGTGGTTCCTGACCTAAAAATGTCTCAAGAAAATGAGATTGAGACAAATAAATCCTTACAAAGATCATAACTTTTGAAGTAATAATTAATCCATTAAGTTATTATGTTTAAATATATAAATACACATAAAACTGTGTAAAATACATTAATAAATTTAAAGATCAAATTACAAATGATCATGGAATAAAAAATTCAACCATGTATAATTAAAACCCAATGAATGGAAAATAAGTTAAGAAACCTCATATGTAACGCCCCGACCCTAGCTACCCAGAGTCAGTGCATTACTTCGTAACATTGGCATGATCACAAAAGATCATGTCTCGAATGACCAATTAGTTTAGTAGCCTTGGAAACACTAGATACATTCATAAATGTTACATTACATCATAAAGTGAAAATCTACAATAACAAAGTCTCCATAGTTCACACTCATATCCTCTTCTGACTATCCCTACAGGTCATTCATAAAATACTTCTTCACATCCTGGAAAATATTAAAACATTGAAAGGGGTGAGCTCAGATGCTCAGTAAGGATATCAATATTGCGGAAGCTTTCATAAATAAACATTAACATTTAAGGCAATGTATAACTAAAACAAAATCCTTTTAAACATGAACTTCAACATAATATGGCACAAGTAAAATGAGATAATGCCATTTACTTATTCACATGGATATTCTACTGGTCGAATAATCACATGCAATATCAATAACCAGTTTCATAATGATGGAATGCATAATGCTAGACTATCATAACCACGTAGTCAAGGCCTCGTGCCAAGACCACAAATAAGATTTTGTCAAGGCCTCGTTCCAAGACACTAGTTTGTCTCATGAGACCTACCGATGCATCAAGGAGCTGTAGCGGGCTCCACCCGTCACTTATTAAGTCCAATGCATTCCTCATATGAATAGGTTTAAACATATCATAAACCATAACATAATCGTATCACATAAAACATGCATAAAGAAAACATAACATTTCCACATTTAAATCACAAGATATCAACACAACACATTGATATAATAAAAACACTTTCAAAACCATTTTCAATTCCAAAATAAAATAAAGTTAAAACTTTGTATTTATTTTTCATTAAAAAAAAGTGATGGCTTGTAGAGGAAGCCGAAACTCAAATAATGGTCACGGCGGCGGAGAAGTCGTTGTCGCCGCATATGTACGGAAAGAAAAACATTCCCTTTTTTTCGTTTAGTAAAACTCTTCGTATAAAAAATATTCCTTTTGAATAAACGTAAAAGTCAAAGGGGTTTATACACCGTATAAAAGAAAGTTGTGTATAAAACCAAATATGCCTCAATGAAAGGAGATTGAGACAAAGTCCTTAAAAAGACCATTTTTAAAATAAAATAGATCTATTATGTGTATTCACTATAAGTACACATAAAGAAATTACAAATACAAGATAGTACATAATAATATCATGACATAATTTGAATGTAGGAGATTAACCCAAAGAATGGAAATTGGGTTAAGAAATTCCCTTACCTCGTGTCTGAATTCACTCGACCATTATTTGATCTCCTGAATAATAAACTAGAGTTAATCTCTACCTTCTTAAGAACCTTTTTCAAGTTCATTATTCCTTTTATATCACTCATTACTATGTAATGAACATTATGTAATTATTTAAGTTTATAACGGTCGTTTTGTCGATCTTAGGTACTTGAGTCAAAAATAAACTTATTATAATTACAGGTTGGTCATGTGGTGAAATATCCATTATATACAGAATTATATTCATGATTTAGATATCATATATCTCATATATATCCAGTATACACATGCATTTATAATATTCCATAACGTTTAGAGGTAAGAAATGAAATGCACCGTTCATAGAGACGGTAAGCCGTACGTACGCATGAACGCTTCTTTCATTTCTATTTCATATTTAATGGAATGAAGTTATAATTATATAAAGGTATAATATAATTCCAGTATAATATAATTTATAATACCATTTACTCCATCCTTTATACATCACACATATGGCATTAACGATTCAAATCACTTTGAGGGGCCGGTAGTCCGCACTTCCTAAAATGAAATTATCGCGTTTACCCATAAAGGAAATCATAAATTACACCACAAATGAGAAATACAGAAGCATAAGGAAAACATAAACATAATATATAAATCATATATTAAAATAGTTTCATCAAAATGGCCACCATTAGAGGTGTTAAATGAGTGTTGAACAATCATCATTTCGTGAGGCAGAAATTCGCCATCCACAGAAATAGTATGTTCTTTAACCATTAGATGTAGGTGTGTGTAAGTGTAGCTCAAATAATTCTTATAACAACATACTATTATATTGATGATACTGGCGTTGTTACAAAAGAAATTAATAAAAAGAGTTTATGGGGTTGGATAAGCAAAATAAAACAAAATAACATAAGAGAAGACATTACCTTAAAATTGGGTTACTCTTTTGATTTGAGCCAAAGGCTTCTTTGGGAAGAATTATGCCCAAAGTGAGGCTTCTAGGAGTAAGGGAGGGAAGTTTGGAGAGTATTTGGGCAGAGGTTGGCCGAGCCAAAAGGCTTTGAAAGTGTGGGTAAGGTGGTAGTGGTGGGGGCCTTTTATAAGTGGAGAGGAGGGGCACTCTTGGAAAGTAATGAAATGTTACTTTATTATATAATGAGTTTCGGATTTTAAAGTTCCCACACTTATATATTTCGAGTATAAGGTGATAAGGGTTCGAAATATACTCATCTAATAGGTTTTTGACAAGTTTAAGACTTGGATTTTACATTATCTTTTCATTTTATTTAAATCGTTAATTAATGAGGTAATCGCTACATCATCATGGTGTCATAAATAATTTAATTTATTTAATGTCTAAAAATTATAAAAAAATATCATGATGTAGGAAATATTTTTATCTTTATAATTCATATTTATAGTAAAAAATATGACTTGTATAACCCCATTTAAAAATTGTTTTAGTAAAACAACTTATGTTTGTGACATTTTTATTTTAACTTTAAATAAAAGTTATTTATGTCATTTTCCTACCAAAGTGGCTCCATGGGGTCCCCAAGTTGACCCATGGATTGTCTTGGTTGTCCATGACACATCCAATAGGAGTAGGACAAGTGTAAAGGTATTTTCATATTTTTATAATATCATTTTTACCTTAAATTTCACTAATTACCTTTAATCGCGATTAATTAAACTTAAAAGTTACTATTCACCAAAAAATTATTTTAATCCCATTGAACCACATTTTAATTCCTAATAACAACCATGTATGTCAGATTTTTGAAAATCAAATCACAGAAGTGGTAATGTTTCATTTAAATGAAAAAATCAGTTTTTTAACTACCACTTAGTGGTTTCACTATTCATCAAAAATTGAAGTTTTTCAGAACAATGCCAAAATTTCACCCTAAGCTATAATTGATATTACGAATTCAAAAATGATGTCTATTTTACAAAATTCCAAACATATAAGTTGCATTAATTAATTTTATAATTAATTCACGCTGTCACAACAAATAGCGTGTTTTTAAGAAACAATATATATCAAAAGATTGACAATTGTTTATGTCTAATTTCAAAGTGAAATTAATTATAATTAACACCATTGGATAAAATGGTAAAAATATATTCTAATTATACTTTAAAACCACTCAATAGTATAATTTATCACTATAAAGTATTCTGATTAAAAAATATGTTTTATTTTTCACTATTCATAAAAAATTGGAAGTTCTCAGAAAAATACCAAAAATTCAACATAGGCTAATTTCGATATTATGAATCCAAAAATGAAGTCCATTTTGAAATATAAAATTTATATAATTTCAAAAAGTGGATATTTCTATTCATAACAGCTACTTTGATTAGTTGCGGTGTGTTAGAACTCGAAGTTGCGTACAATGCAAGCTATTGCATTATTGAATGAGAAGCGTATCATGGAAGCTCGGGGTGTTACATTCTACCCTGCTTAAATAAATTGTGTCCTCACAATTTGAAATTTTTCTTTGAAAATAAAAGGTTGAAAATAGAAAATACCTTTGTGGAAAACCCACATCGGAAATAAGGTTAATAAAAATATAACTTTATTAGATAGAAAGATAAGTACAAAGGTCACCCGAGATAGCCCATACTAGGATTCTATGAAAATATGGATATGGAAGAAAAACAAACCATCAAGGTCTGATGGAGAGTCATAGAAAACTGGATTAAGAGAAAGTTATCCATAAGAAAATCACAAACTTGTGATTGGTTAAATAGTCATTGAATCCCCAGTTAGAAAAGTTAACCGGCAACGTTTTTGTTTTAAGTTTCCTTTTATAAAGTTGAGGAATTTATTTAGGAGATTTACTAAGAACGTAAGGGAATATACATACTTGTTATGTAGACTTTCATTCTTTAATAAATTTTTACCACAAACCCATCTTTCAATCTAAAAGGTAATAGAACTCAAAAGTATTCTATTTATCCAAATTGTATAAGGTTCCAAATATTAACACATACCATTTAGATTAGTAAAACTATTTTTTAATAACCAGGGACTTCCTGTATGCTAGTGGTAGGTAATAAAGGTCTGTCGCACTATGGTTGTGGGTTCGATTCTTGCAGCTTTGTCCGACGTGATGGGTTATGCCCCACCCTGCAGGTTGTCCTTTTCCTAAAACTATAGTATTATAATATTCCAAAAATAATCTTCAGAAATGTTTTAACCTTAAACAATACTATCCATGGTTCAACTTAATCCATTCCAACCTTAACAGTTATCCAAAATACCTCTGTCCAGACTTTCTCTAAAAGGTCTCTAAATTCCAAAATCAATTGTAACATCAAATTCCCCAAACAAATTAAAGTTTCTCTTTTTGTCACATACTAAAAATATGATTACCTTCATCATATTAAAACCTTACTGAAACAACAAGTACTGTAGTACAATCCTTATATATATCACATTATTCTTATAACCAAAATATAATCCTTGAGTCCAAAAGCACCAATACATAAATTATTCCACTTCAACTGTAGTAATAGCATAAGATTGTCCTTCATCCCTTGGAATTTTCTGAGGTAAGTTTCCCTGACTCTTATGACATTCATTTGCATAATGCCCTATTTCCCTACAATTGTAGCATTCAACATTGATAGCCTCTTTCTTTCCCTTGCAATCACGATCCTGGTGACCTTTTTCTCCACATTTAAAACAAACTCCCATTCCTTTTAGGCAAGTACCGGGGTGATTCTTCCCACAATTATCGCATAATGGAAAATTTTTATTTTCCTTTTTCCCTTTATCTATCTCTTGTTCCACCATTTTCTTCTTCTCTTGCTTTAATTTATTGTCATAAGATTTAGAGAATTCCTTTTCTGTCTTGATAGCACACGAGACAATATCTTCGTACGATGAGAAGGATTGTGATACTAAAGCTCGATGGAGAAATGGTTTTAACCCATCAAAGAAACGATCAATCTTACCTCTTGGGTTACGTATATAATCTGCAGTATACCTCGCTAACCTTGTAAAGTTGGCCTTATACTTTGCGAAATTCTCATCCTCCTTTTGTCTCAGACTCAGAAATTGCCTTTCCATATCTGCTCGATGGTCACGAGGAAAGTATTTTTCTAAGAAAAGCTCTTTTAACTCCCTCCATTCCATATTCGATACTTCATCATCTTCCTTTGTGTTTTGAATCAGCGACCACCACTGATCGGCATCTCCAGTGAGGCGGTAGACTACCATGACAACCTTCTCCCTTTCGCTACTCCCCAAGGTGTGGAATATTTTCTCTAAGGAGTTTATCCATTGATTAGCTACTAATGGATTTTTACCCCCATTAAATGTTGGTGGTTATTGCCTCATGAAGCGGTCTAACATTGATCCTCCATGTTGCGGATCAGGGTCCTCCATACGAGTAAGGTTATTATTCATAACCTGAGTGAGTTGTCCCAGTATGGTAATAAGTTGAATAGCACCAGTTGTATCTCCAGATCCACAATAATTATCTTGAGCAGGAGGGAAATCCCTACACGGAGTGCGGGCATTGATATGGTTTCCATTCCTTCCACTAGGTGCCATTTCTAAACAATGGCATAAACTATATTAGTTTATGAATCAAAATACATAATTCCATACTTGTAAGATAGTTAACATAAATTGAACTATTTATGGATATAATCCATAAAAATGTTTTCTTTGAGGAAGTATATACTCATAACCCTTCATAGTGGTTTGTAAAGAAAATGAGAATTATCCTAAGCATATCCCCCGGGAGTGTCGTAACCAAGAGTGCAGCAAGGCCCTTTGTTGTGCACCAGTTCCCGTTCGAGTCTAGCTCAAAGAGGTGTTTTCGGGTTTTACCCCTAGGTACATCTGTGTCAGAGCCACCTCTACCTACTCGTATCCAGACAGGGATGTATTTCTTGGAAAACTCTCAACATCTCTAAAATACCAAAATTCTAGGAAGTTCTTCTATACTAATCCTCAAAGTCTATCTTTGGGCTATGTGATCTAATCAGAGTTTATCTAAATCTAGCTTCCAAGGTTAATACTAACCTCCCTATGATACCAAATGTAACACCCCGACCCCAGCTACCCATAGTCGGTGCATTACTTCGTAACATTGCCATGATCACAAAAGATCAAGTCTCGAAATACCGATTAGTTTAGTAGCCTTGGAAACACTAGATACATTCATAAATGTTAAATTACATCATAAAGTGAAAATCTACAATAACAAAGTCTCCATAGTCCACACTCATATCCTATTCTTACTATCCCTGCAGGTCATTCATAAAATACTTCTTCATATCCTGGAAAATATTAAAACATTGAAAGGGGTGAGCTCAGATGCTCAGTAAGGATAAAAATATTGCGGAAGCTTTCATAAATAAACATTAATATTTAAGGCAATGTATAACTAAAACAAAAGCCTTTTAAACATGAACTTCAACATAATATGGAAAAAGTAAAATGAGATAATTCCATTTACTTATTCACATGGATATTCTACTGGTCGAATAATCAGATGCAATATCAATAACCACTTTCATAATTATGGAATGCATAATGCCAGACTATCATAACCACGTAGTCAAGGCCTCGTGCCAAGACCAAAAATAAGATTTTTTTCAAGGCCTCTTTCCAAGACACTAGTTTGTCTCATGAGACCTACCGATGCATCGAGGAGCTGTAGCGGGCTCCACCCGTCACTTATTAAGTCCAACGCATTCCTCATATGAATAGGTTTAAACATATCATAAACCATAACATAATCGTATCACATAAAACATGCATAAAATAAAACATAACATTTCCACATTTCAATCACAAGATATCAATACAACACATTGATATAATAAAAATGCTTTCAAAACCATTTTCAATACCAAAATAAAAGAAAGTTAAAACTTTTTATTTATTTTTCATTAAAAAAAAGTGATGGCTTGTAAAGGAAGCTGAAACTCAAATAATGGTCAGAGCAGTGGAGAAGTCGTTGTCGCCGCATATGTATGGAAAGAAAAACATTCCCTTTTTTTCATTTAGTAAAATGCTTTGTATAAAAAATATTACTTTTGAATAAACGTAAAAGTCAAAGGGGTTTATACACCATATAAAAGAAAGTTGTGTATAAAACCAAATATGCCTCAATGAAAGGAGATTGAGACGAAGTCCTTAAAAAGATCATTTTTAAAATAAAATACATCTATTATGTTTATTCACTATAAGTACACATAAATAAAGTAAAAAACAATATAGGACATAATAATATCATGACATAATTTGAAAGTAGGAGATTAACCCAAAGAATGGAAATTGGGTTAAGAAATTCCCTTACCTCGTGTCCGAATTCACTCGACCGTTCTTTGATCTCTTGAATAATAAACTAGAGTTAATATATACCTTCTTAAGAACCCTTTTCAAGTTCATTATTCCTTTTATATCACTTATTACCATGTCATGAACATTATGTAATTATTTAAGTTTATAACGGTCGTTTTGTTGATCTTAGGTACTTGAGTCAAAAATAAACTTCTTATAATTACAAGTTGGTCATGTGGTGAAATATCCATTATATCCAGAATTATATTAATGATTTAGATATCATATATATCATATATATCCAGTATATAAATGCATTTATAATTTTCCATAACGTTTAGAGGTAAGAAATGAAATGCACCGTTCATGGAGACGGTAAGCCGTACGTACACATGAACACTACTTTCATTTCTATTTCATATTTAATGGAATGAAGTTATAATTATATAAAGGTATAATATAATTCCAGTATAATATAATGTATAATACCATTTACTCCATCCTTTATACACCCCACATATGGCATTAACGATTCAAATCACTTTGAGGGGGCGGTAGTCCGCACTTCCTAAAATGAAATTATCGCGTTTACCCATAATGGAAATCATAAAGTACGCCAAAAATGATAAATACAGAAGAATAAGGAAAACATAAACATAATATATATATATATATATATCATATATGAAAATATTTTCATCAAAATGGCCACCATTAGAGGTGTTATATGAGTGTTGAACAATCATCGTTTCGTGAGGCAGAAATTCGCCATCCACAGAAACAATATGTTATTTAACCATTAGATGTTGGTGTGTGTAAGTGTAGCTCGAATAATTCTTATAATAACATCCTAGTATATTGAGGATACTGGTGTTGTTACAAAAGAAATGAATAAAAAGAGTTTAGGGGGTTGGATAAGCAAAATAAAACAAAATAACATAAGAGAAGACATTACCTTAAAATCGGGTAACTCTTTTGATTTGAGCCATAGGCTTCCTTGGGAAAAATTCTGCCCAAAGTGATGCTTCTAGGAGTAAGGGAGGGAAGTTTGGAGAGTATTTGGGAAGAGGTTGGCTGAGCCAAAAGGCTTTGAAAGTGTGAGTAAGGTGGTAGTGGTGGGGGCCTTTTATAAGTGGAGAGGAGGGGCACTCTTGGAATGTAATGAAATGTTACTTTATTGTATAATGAGTTTAGGATTTTAAAGGTCCCACACTTATATAATTCAAGGCTAAGGTGATAAGGGTTCGAAATATACTCATCCAATAGGTTTTTGACAAGTGTAAGCCTTGGATTTTACATTATTTTTTCATTTTATTTAAATCGTTAATTAATGAGGTAATCGCTGCATCATCATGGTGTCATAAATAATTTAATTTATTTAATGTCTAAAAATTATAAAAAAAATATCATGATGTAGGAAATATTTTTAGACTTCTAATGAATATTTATAGTAAAAAATATGACTTGTATAACCCCATCTAAATTTTTTTTTAGTAAAACAACTTATGTTTGTGACGTTTTTATTTTAACTTTAAATAAAAGTTATTTATGTCATTTTCCTACCAAAGTGGCTCCATGGGGTCCCCAAGTTGACCCATGGATTTTCCTGGTCGGCCATGACACACCCAATAGTGGTAGGACAAGTGTAAAGGTATTTTCATATTTTTATAATATCATTTTTACCTTAAATTTCACTAATTACCTTTAATCGCGATTAATTAAACTTAAAAGTTACTATTCACCAAAAAAATATTTTAATCCCATTGAACCACATTTTACTTTCTAATAACAACCATTTATGTCGGATTTTTGAAAATCAAATCACAGAAGTGGTAATGTTTTATTTAAATGAAAAATCAGTTTTTTAACTACCACTTAGTGGTTTCACTATTCATCAAAAATTGAAGTTTTTCAGAACAATGACAAAATTTCACCCTAAGCTATAATTGATATTCTGAATTCAAAAAAGATGTATATTTTACAAAATTCCAACCATATAAGTTTCATTAATTAATTTTATAATTAATTTCTGCTGTCACAACAAATAGCGTGTTTTTAAGAAACAATATATATCAAAATATTGACAATTGTTTATGTATAATTTCAAAGTGAAATTAATTATAATTAACACCATTGGATAAAATGGTAAAAATATATTATAATTATAATTTAAAACCACTCAATAGTATAATTTATCACTATAAATTATTTTTATTAAAAAAGTTGTTTTTAAGTATTTTTCACTATTCATAAAAAAATGGAAGTTCTCAGAAAAATACCAAAAATTCAACATAGGGTAATTTCGATATTCCGAATCCAAAAATGAAGTGCATTTTGTAATATAAAATTTATATAATTTCAAAAAGTGGGTATTACTATTCATAACGGCTACTTTGATTAGTTGCGGTGTGTTAGAACTCGAAGTTGCGTACAATGCAAGCTATTGCATTATTGAACGAGAAGTGTATCATGGAAGCTCGGGGTGTTACATCATACCACTTTATAACATTAAATCCATATCCCCTTGGATGATTTTTTTAATTGAAACGTAAAATTATACTAATTTTAAAGGATTCATGATAAAACACATAAAATGGGTATTATATGAACCATATAAAATTAATTAGGTGAATAACATTAAAACTTTCCTTAATGAATGGAAATTAAGACGAATCCATTACCTTGAGTCTAGACCTACCATTTATGTCCTTAAACTCATGTATAATAAAATTATATATATATTTTTGATTTATTAAGATTCATTTATATTAATAATAACTTATCCTTAAAAATAATATCACATTTATTTTAATAAAATATTTAATTACACAATCCATGATGTCTACCATAAGTGTTTTGAAGATATTTGTTTTATAACTTTTAAAAGACATCAATACGATGAACGTGGTCAATGGGATCATTTTTCCATCATATATTTAATAAAAAAATTACATAATTTTAAATTTTAAACATTAATTAAACTTTTAAAACCAACCAATATTTTTTTAGAAAAATTAATTATAATACAATAATGGAGAAAATATGTAATATATACGTATGAGTATCATTTCCATTTATAAATTAATATGAAGTAAAGAAAGTAATTAAATTTTTTTATTTATAGAATTATTAATATTTAATAAATATCATATTACATGTTTAAATAAAATTTTATATATCATCAACATTATTTGGTGATGAAATAATAAATCGCATCACTTCATAGAGGTGGAAATCCATACGTTTGTAAAAATGAAGTTATCATTTTTCAAAAGATAGAAAGAAATGAAATTAGATGATATATTATATTTTAATAACTTTAATTATTTCATGAATATATATTTTATATATTAAATACACCATTATAACTAGTTGTGATAGGTAGTGATTGAAAACAAATTACATCAGTTCACGAGACAGTATTCTTCCATACACACGATCAATGGTTTCATTTTACATTTTATGGAAGAGGAGTTGTATATACATTATTACATTAACTTAAAAATATATAAGTATATTTAATATTATTATGTTATTATTTCATCATGTTTAAATAATATTTTAGAAAGTATAAGAAAAAATAAAACAAAAAAATTTGCATAAAAGCTACACCCCTTCTTCAAAAATCCTCTTTTGTTTTACACCTTAATCCCACTAAGGTTAGTATTCTACCCAAAATAATGAACACAATAAAGTGGGTGGTGATTTAGGAAGGTATTGGAAAAATTATTTCCAGAACTAAATGGATTTTTAATTGTAAATAAAAGAGTATAGGATACACCCTTTTATAAGGGAGGGACGCGAAACTATTGGAATTACTTAAAGTTTTAAATTAGTATAAATGTATAGTCATGTAAAATTGTTCCCAAAATGATATAATTATAATATAGAATTAGTATGAGTCTATAAAATTTCTTAAATTTTTTCCAAGCATTGATTTTGTTTTTACCCTTATCTCAATATTTTAACCCCCATTAGCCCTTTTGATAATTACCCTGAGAGCAATGCTTGTTAATATTTATGGGTCAAGAAAGTTACTATAAAATATAAATTGATGCATAAATAGTATAAGTATAATTATTTAAATTATATCCCATTAAATTGGATAAAAATAGAATCTTAATTAATTTTAAATCATTTTATAAAATATTATTAATTTTGAAATATCATTAATTTCATTTTTGGAACTATTCATTTAATTTGACTTTGTAAGAAACCTGATATAAAATTAATTAAAATATAAAAATTTATAAAATATCTTATTTTCTGTATTTATCTTAAAATTTTATGGTACACTTTAAGGCATCCAAAAAATATTATTTTTAGAGTTTTTAAAATAATTTACTTCATTTTCTACTACTTACACAAGCACTATGTCAACACTGCATTAACATTTAAGGTAATTATTTAATCAAAAAAATAAATAAATTACAATGATAAAATTAATTAATTAATATTTAAAATAACCATTTATAATCAAACATAGGTTATTTTTATACATTTAAAAAAATTATATATAATATAAGCAAGAATGCGACATTTTTGACATTATTCTTTACTTGAAATTTAAAATGGTGAAAATCAATGTTAAATAAAAAAGGTCATAAATCAGAAGTTTATATGATTATATATTAAACATACTCATCCAATAAGATAAATACTAATTTTTAATTAATTTTAATACTTATAAAATTAGTTTTAACCCCAATTAACCCATTTTAACTTTACAGGGGTAACAAAAAATTACTATGGTTACTATTAATATTGATAAAAAATTAAAGAGAAAGATTTATCAATTTTTCAATTAATAATTTAAAATATGGAATCCATTTTTTAATAATCAATTTTTTGAAGTGAAAAAAATTAATTTAATAAAAAATTTAAAACACAACAAAAAATGGGTTTGTAAAACAATGCCTTACTATATATTAATGTGATTTTATACAAAATTTAACTATAAAATTGACTGAAATGAACATAACTGAATTATTAAAAATATAGTAGAACAAAATTTTCTTTTAACCATTATGTAACATAATGAACTTTGTAAATTATTGAAACTAAAATAAAATTTTCAATAAAATTCATTATTTTTTCTATTAAAAAGAAAGTTAATATCTTTAGAAAAATCCCAAAATATTCCCCCTTTCATAATATTTATATTACGATTTCAAAATGTTATATTATTTTTATAAAATAAAATTTATAAAATATACACATAATAATAATAATAATTTCTAATAAAAAATATTATTTGAAGAAAATGAATTTTGTATAATAAAATGAGTTTTTAAAAAACATAGTACTTATTTTTTATTAATATATCGATAAATGTTTATTTATTATTACCTTTAAATATATTTCAAATTTTTTTTACTTATATTCCTATGCACAAATTAAATTTCTATGTTATAATGGTTATAAAATTATATTATTTTGTGTTTTGTTTATGCCTAGTGTTACGTATTATATATTCTATCATACATAGTATTCGTTTAAAATGTTGAGGTATTACATTTCCCCCAATTGATAAATTGTGGCCTCATAATTTTAACTTGTTATATATAATCTAGTCTTTGATATTTTAAAATCATTTTTTTAAAACCAAAATAGTAATTTTTTTTAATAAAAATACCATTTGAAAATAGGGAAAGTGAAATTTGAAGGTCATATGGAATAACACATAACTATGTTTCCAAATAGGATAAAATATGTTGAAAGTAAAAATATATAAATGGTTGAACGGTAATGTCTAAATAATTGTAATATAGAAAATTGACCATAATAATTAGAATGATCATGTGAAACTTAACAACCACAAAACTGTAAACCAAAGCGGTGGGAAAAAGATCATTGATTCCTCTAAAATGAAGAAAATAGGATATGTTTTTTTAATTTTCTTTTACTTGAGTTCAGAAATTACTTTACCTTAAATAATAATAACATAAGAAACTATACATTCTTAAAATGTACAATTTCATCCTATAATAAATTTCCACATTAATCTAATATATTACACCAAATGATGAGTATTCAAGATGATTTTCTCATGCATGAAGTGCAAAACTCTACTTATAATGGATCACATGATTCCAAAAAATGATATTAATATATTAATAATTTATTTGGACATGAACCAAAAATAAAAATGTTTATCGTAATGTAATATAATTCTCTAAATGAATAAACCGTCATATTGATCTCAAAATCCAAATATCAACATGAATCATTCCATAAATAAATAACAATACATCGCAAATAACCTCAACATTAAGTAATTTTTAACCTAAAAGTATATTTAATACCCCTAAGCTTACATCTTCAAAAATTGAATTATTTTCTTCCCAAATAATATTTCATGATAAACCAAATGGATATATTTACCTTGTCCCAATAAAGTGTCTCCAAAAATACTCTTAATCACCTTAAAATAAAATTACTAAAAACATAAAAAGGGGTGTCTAAGACATAGAACTTATGATCAACATTAAATATATAAAAAAATCATTTTATCAATAAATCTTAAGAAAACTTCACTTGAAAAAATGATAATCTAAAAAGTTATCTAAATCTTTCTTTTGATACCAACTACAACAACACTGGTCAGATATTCTTGGATTCAGTGATAAGAAAATAATCTTTAAATTTTTGTCCTTGATGCCGATAAATGTTACCCAATTTTAACCTTTAAAAACATGTAAAATCAAAATAATTTGTCAGAACACGGACATATTGAAAGTCATTTTAGATAATTATAAAAAATATAATATAAAATCATAGATACATTAACAATAGGTTTATAAAAATATACATCATATCCAACTATGTTCTTCAAATATAGTATGCTTCTTATGCATAATATATAACACCTTTATTTGTAACCTAGGGAAATGGAATACATACAAATGGTTAGCTCAAATTATCAGTAAGAGTAAACATAATAATTGAAAATAGAATGTCATCAATGGGATTAAGATAGTCATAAGGGTATGATGACATAATCAAATTATATGAGAATAACGTAAGAGAATTCAAACCCATCAAAAATTAGATCATTAAACAAGGGACATGGAATAAATATTTAAAAAATTAAATAGTCATGTGAATCAATAATATTCATCCATGTGATGAAAATATTGTTTAAAGGAAACATTAAAAACCCATTACATATATTGTGGTAATTTTCTATTATCTTGGAAATTATCTTCATTACTGAAGATCACTTGTGTTAAAAATCACTGAATCCTAATTAAATCTATAGGAGAAACCTCCTTAGTTAACTCTCCCCTTCTTTATATTGAGGAAAATTAATAATACCCAATGTATTGGAGAGCTATATTAGGCACACCCATCATATAAGCTATATCAACACCACCTGTCATTATGATATATATAAAGATCACCCATCTTAATAAATAATATACAAGTACCATACAATAATATAACAAATTTAATATTTTTTTTCATCCTCAATCTTTTAACAATAACATACATTCCTTAGTAACTAGACTTCCTTATGGAAATGATATAGGATTCATGATAATTTATTAAAAATAACCATCATAATCCATCTAGAGAATTAATATGGATGGTATGATAACATAAAAATACTTATAAATTATAGGATTCATTTGATTTTTTTGAAAAATATGAAAATATATTTAAATAATATTTAAATCATTTCTTTAAAAATATGGAAAAATATAATGTTTTTGTAATATTAAAAACTAAAAATTCAAAAAATATCAGGAAATGGATTTTATTTTAAAATAACGATGGAAAATTCCAAAGGAATCTTTAAATAAAAAAATGGTCACGATGTTGGTAAAATCCATCCCTATTTTATACATCAAAGAAAAACCTTCTCTTCATATGTATATAAAATGTTAAAAATGACATATTTGGAAATATTTTTAAAATATTCCTTTTAAAAACATTATAAATAAGTTAAAAGATACATGAAATTATCTTAAGAAATAATTGAATTGAGAATAATAAAATAGTTGAAAACATATGTGGTTCATGAAAATAAGATTATGTTATTTCCCCAATGGAACCCTAAACCCAAACAACCTTAAAAATAAAGGATATTTTAACATAAACCCTTTAACGCTTTGGTAACTTTTAAATCGAACATCATTGAAATAAAGAGT
The DNA here is from genome assembly GCA_963277665.1 of Viscum album. Taxonomy (NCBI): domain Eukaryota; kingdom Viridiplantae; phylum Streptophyta; class Magnoliopsida; order Santalales; family Viscaceae; genus Viscum; species Viscum album. The sequence goes on along the minus strand of OY728148.1, from coordinate 1,805,013,029 downwards.
ATGGTATAGATTTTAAAATACTATTAATTTATTTAAGTAATATTTAAAACTTAGTTCATGTGGCTACAGGTACACAATAAATTGGAATTATGGTTCAAAACATGAAATATGTCTCAATAAAAAGATATTGATACAAAGAAAACCGTTGAAAAGATCATAAATTTTAAAGTGGTAATTAATCAGTGAATTTATTAGGAAAAAAATGTAAATACAAAAAAAAAATTAAATACATATTAAAAAATTATAGAACAAGTAACACATAATAATGGCATAAAAAATTAAATGAAATATATTTATAACTCAATAAATGGAAATTGAGTAATGAAACCCCTTACTGCTTTTTAACATTCAAGGAAAATCCCCTTAGAAGACACAATTTTAAAAGTAAAATAAAATTCCATGAATTGTGAAGGATTAATTATATAACAAGTAAAACTAGTAGAATATATACTATATTAAAAAATTAGGTTCATGACATTAAACCATGTATTAGTGAAACAAAATTGAAACAAAATCCCCTACCTCGATTCCAAAATTACCATGCATTTTCTTTAACTCCTATATAATAAATAAATTATTTTATTTATTAGTAACATAATACAGGATTAGTACTAAATACTCAAACCATTTAATTAATTTATTTTAAAGGAATATTTAATTACTTAATTTATTATGTCCAGGTTTGGTGTTTTGAGGATGTTTGGTTCTTATATTCAAAATGGCTTTGGTATGTTGATTGTGGTAAAAGGGTTAATTTTTACATCATATATAGAATAATAATAATTAAATAATAATTATTTTTATACATTAATACAACTTTTAAAAACATTAATGAATTATTTTTATAAAAATTGATTTACGTTATAATCATAGAGATAATAGGCCATACATACACCTGAGTAGCATTTCCATTCTTCAGCGAAAATGATGGAAAGAAAGTTAGTATTATTTAAGATTTAAATAATTATTATAATTTTATAAATATAATATTATCCCTTTAAATAAAATTATTTATAACATCCATGTGATGTGGTGATGAAAAACGAATCAGATTTCTTCGTGGAGGTGGTAGTCCACTCGCACACTCAAACGATGTTATCATTTTTCAATGGATGGAAAGGAAAGAAAGTGGATGATTTATTATATTTACAGAATTATAATTATATCATGAACATGATATATATACATTAAATCCATAATTATAACTACCCATTATTGGCAGTGATGGAAAACAAATTACATTGGTTTAAGAGGTGATATTCCTTTAAATACACGAATGATAGTTTCATTTCACATTTTATGGAAGAGGCGAATGATATAGGTTATGAAATTAACATAAATAAATATTTTTATATGAAATATTCTGATGTTACTATTTTAGAATGTCTAAATAATATTTTATGGATGTAAAAGAATAATTAAATTTAAAACATTCCATCAAGGGCTAGACATATTTTTTCAGACAAGCTACTTTTTTATAAAAATTTAGTCTTATATGGTTATTATTCTTCCCCAAATAACAACTATATAATATAAGAAGGGATTTATAGAAGGCATTTTTCTAGGGATTGGGTGAACCAAATATCTCTTGAAGTGTTAATAAAAGACTATAGGTGGATCTCTTTTATAAGTTAATGGGGTGACACTCTTTGAATTACTTAAAGTATTAAATTATTTTAAATTAATATTCATGAAAAAATGGATAAAAAATTATTTAATTTTAAAATAGTATGAGTAAGAGTTAAAATAATCTCATAAAATATTTTTTTTACAAGTTTATGTCATTTTTACCATTATCTCTTAGTTTTAACCCCTGTAAACCCTTTTGACAATTACGACGATATTAATGATTTTACTATTTAGGGGTTAATAAATTTAAAATAAAAGGAAATTAGACCAATAAATGGATCATGGATAATATACTAAACCATATGAAATTAAATTATCATAATATACGATATTTATTATAAAATATCATTAATGTTGTTTCGGAGTAATTCATTTAATTTGACATTGAAAACAATATGAAATAAAAGGAATTATAATATAAACCTTTTAAAATTATATAATATAATATATTTATTTTCAAAAAACATGAAACACTTTAAATATCAAAAAAAATATTTTCTAGAATTTTTAAAATAATTTACTTCATTTTTCTACTACTTGCACAAGCTTCATGTCAACATTTTTTTATACCAAATTCATCTATAATATTTATTTTAATGAAAATAATTGGATTTGTAAAAATAAAATAGAACTAATATTAAATTAAAATCATTTTAAAATAGAAATGTAACTTTGTAATTTTTTAAACAATAATATAATTTTCAATAAAGATCAGTATTTTTCACTATTCACTAAAAATCAATTTTTTTGGGAAAAATACCAATAATTCAACTTAATTTAATTATAATAGGATGATCTAAAAAATGAATTTATTTTCAATCAATTTAATTTCTATAGGTTTCAAAAATTATTTAAAATATTTTCTCAATAAAAACCATTTATGAAGAAAACAAATTTTAAAGAATAAAATAACTTTACCAAGAATTGAGTACTTTTTTTCTTAGCATTTATCAGTACATGTTTATTGGTTATGAATTATATATATATATATATATATATATATATATATATTTGATAATTTTATTACTTGTTGTCATACACTCTAATTCTATAGTTATGTTATTACAGTTATAAAATAATTATATTTTTTGGTTTGTTTATACTTGGTGTTATATGTTGTATACACTACTGATCATAATATTCTTTTATAATCTTAGTGTGTTTCACCTTTTTTCATCCACCATGGCTCTCAGACATGTTCCTCTAAAATATATAGTTTTATGAATATAACCCTATGATTGTTTCAAAATCAGTATTTAATAAAAATTATTTAGATCATAGCCCATTTGATAAAAAGTAAATAAATAAATAAATGTTTTTATTATTATTCCATCAACCACTCTTAAAACAAACACCAAAAACTCAACAAGTTTATGTAGAGCCTATAGTAAAACCATATTACATATTTTATGGAATTCTTAGATTTCCCATCTAAAATACCATTTTGGGTATGTTCCATTATTACATAAAAATTGTGCATGCATGGTATAATATATTTAATATTTTTATTATATCCACACTGAGGCTCCCCAAGCCCCAAAATCTGATGATAACTACTTAAATAACTCTGAAATTGTTATTTAAAATATAAAAATGTTTGAAAAAGAAAAAATATATTTGATACATTATCCCCACCTCAGGGATTTTTATCCAAAAAAGAAAAAAAACATACTTAGAAAGATAATAATATCGATATCGCATCTGATTTCCCCAAACCTAGGTGATATCCTAATGATTACTATGTGACCATCATACTTTTATTAAGGGAATTGATCACACATAATGAATATTATCCAACCAATACTCGATCTCCAATAGCTACTCTAGTAGGATATCTCTATCCTTAATGTCTAGCTCACCCTAGTCGATAACATGATATGGGTTGGGCACATACCTCCTGATATTTGATCTGCGGAAGACATAATGAACCAATATAACTATGTTGGTTGGTCTAAGTGGTAAAAAACTCAACCAATCTAATGATTTGTCTAGGAATAGAAAATTAATCTCATAGATATCTTTCCACCCAACCAAATCTATGCAACCCTCACTAAGGTGAAACCTTATGGAACACTTAGTATTCCTCTTCAGACTCCAAATTCCACCATCATCAGTACATATAAAAATTTTGAAGGATATGGTAAGTTCTTATCTACTCCTAGATAATCTAAACATTTTCCATCATCTATCATACCAACTCCGAGCCCATGAGTGATGACTCCCATGGATCAGTCCAACACAGTGCTTACCTTCATGGCCTCCCATAAAAGGCCTAGAATAATGACATACTGATGGAAAAGTTGTAATTGTTAATATATAAAAACCCAAAAGGGTATTTTATCCTCCCAAATATTTCCAAAGTCTAACATGGAATCCTGATGCATGTGCTATAGAACCTGAATAGTATGTTAGGTCTAGTCATCTATCTAAGGGCGGAACACTATGCTCAAGCAAAACTGATTCCCAAAGAATTCATGTAATACTTTCTATAATCCTGATGTGAAGTTTGAATCATGTTATGAAATGATCATCAAGGGAACTATATAAAGATATACTATCTACTTCATGTAAAGGAATCCTAATCATTCTACTATACTATACACTCTGATGGATAGGAAGTGAGAAGACATAGTGGGTCAGCCTACAATCACCCAGATAGAATCATAACCCCTAGATAAATATGGATATACTTTCATGATGTCCATAGAGATATCATCCCACTTTAAATCTACCACCTCATGGAGTTGAGCCAAACCAGTTGAAACATAGTGACCGACCTTCACCTACAAACAAGAGAGGCATCGAAAAAAACATAGTTACATGACTCTTAAGACCTAACCACAAAAACTGATACTGAATGTCATGGTATATTTTACCAACTTATAGATGTACTACTAAGGGGGAAGCAGGAAAATTCCACAATACCTACTCTCCCAAAATCACTAGTACCTCTATCTGTCCTAAGAAAAGAATGATGTGATCCCCACATAAAACGAATATTCAGAGCACATCTATGGAATATCTGGCCATGAAAGGTCTCACAATAAATATATTTTAGTTGAGATTCCCTAACATTATGATAAAGTGCAGGGGTAATAACCATCGAATAAAGGTAAGATTCACTATCCTCATCCACTAAAGAAAACTCTAATGGGTTTTTTTTTTCTTTCATACCTCACTCAAATAATTTGAATGAGATATCCTACTAAGAGAATATTCCACCACATTCCCTATTTTGGAGTATAGGCTATCTCAATGTCACAATCCTATTGTACATAATTCCATTAACTCTATATCAAGTCAATATCTTTCATGAAAATGATATACTTGAGACTCTTTAGGTCAGAATAGATGTCAAACCGCTCCCCCATAAGGTAGTGTTGCCACATATTCTAGGTTAAGACCACAACTTAAAATTCTAGATCATGGGTCATGTATTTATACTAATGGGGTCCCAACTACGAGGAACCATAGGTAATCACAACTGTTCTTTTCATCAGAACACATCCAAGACCAATTATGGAGTAATACTAGAATACCACATACTTAACACCCTCCTAGGGAAGTCTTAAGATATGGATGCTCATTAACCTCTCTCAGAGTATGTCTAAGACCATCTTCAAATGTCACGTATGATCCTCCTCTAATTCAGAGTACACAAGGATTCCATTGATAAAGAATACTATGAAATACTCCAAGAAGTGATGAAAATTTTGGTTCATAAGTCCAATGAAAAATTATGGGACATTATTCATTCCAAAATGAATCACCATCTACTCATAGTGACCATATCAATATTAGAATGATGTCTTTAGTATATCCTCATTGCGAACTTTGAGTTAGTTATAGACTGAATCAAAATCAATCTTCTAGAACCACCTTTCCCATTTAAAATAGTGAAAGAGGTCATTGATTATCATATTTGAATACTTATTCTTGATATTAACCTAATTTAATAATTGGTAATCCATATATAACCACAAGTCACAATCCTCCTTCTTGGAAAGAAACTTTTGGGATGTCCTAGGAGACATACTAGGCATAACAAGTCCATTCCTCTGAACGTCCTCTAATTATACCTTTATTTATCAATGTTATATATGGGGAAACCAATATACTAGTGTAGATATCGAATATTTTATTTGGTTAATGTATTTTTATAAATTTATCTCTCAGTGGGGAGATAATCCTAGCATGTCCTCAAAGTAACATCTTCACACTCCACGACCACAAGAGGAATAATAATTATGATAACATACGCTACTCTAAGGGTAATACAATACAAATGATGAGTAATCCCCGATATACTCTTATTTATGATCTAATCCAGATCTCTCTCGGTTTCCTTATTTATGATAATAAAAAACCTCATCCCGTCAACTTGGATATACTGTATCCTCTACCTAAAATAGTAAGTCTGAGTATAAACTATGGAAAACCAGTCAATCCCTATAAAATTGTATGGAATAATTGTTTCAATGAGAGAATCCCATAATAATATATCCTTATAAGAGTTAGGTCACACTATTGGTATAAGAGTGTTATTTATGATTCTCCCTCGGTAGGAGTCTCTAATTGAAAGGGTGAAGCCAAAGGATCCACTGAAATCACTAGATCTCGAAAAATGGATTTAGAAAGTAAATATTGGATCATGTCTGTGTCTATTAATACTGAATATAAATTAGAAAAGATGGATATTGTACCCTGAATCATCTTAAGAAATTTGAGTCAAAATCCTTCACTTCCTATAGCTATTAATATCTTGGGCCACCATCTCTTAAATTTACAGTGGACCATATGGGGGTGGTGGTGGAAATAGATCAAAACATAGGACACCTCATATATCTCTCCAAATTCCTCTTCCATTTACACCACCCTATGTACCTCCCTGATCTATATTATACCTCTACCTAGGCGGCCCATCATCCATTTTCCTATCTGTTGTATGATGAGTCAAAAAATCCCAAATGAGATATCATCACTCATAACATGAGTATCAATGCCTATCTATTGGATAACTGAAACCATCCCTTGATTCGTAACCATATATCCTTTTCGTAATTCTATCTCTAGAAATTCATCACATGATTAGATCCCTATGTTTGTCCTTGACTTCCTTCTGTTGAAGTCTCAGCTCCAGGCTTCCCACTACCAAAACCAACTATCAATGTCTGCTCATCTAGAAATCTCTCCACCACTACAACATTCTCTAGTTTAACAATATCTAAAAATATACAGTGATTTACCACTATAGATTAGATATCTCAATGAAGACTATAATCAAAGGTCTATGATCTAGTGTATTCATCAAAAACCATTTCTACGGAGTATCATGCGAGGTTAGTGAACCTCGGTCTATACACTATTACTAAAATGAAATCTTGATGGATCTCTATAATAGCCTAGATATGTACTACCAACAATTTCACTAGATAAAACTCAACTCAAAAGAGGCACTCAAACTATATCTTCGTGAGAGTCGCCTCTTCATGTATCTATGTCACCAAAATACACCATCTCTTTGTAGATCCATGGATAAGGCTTAGTCACCATCTGATTAAGAGGGGTCCTAACAAAGAATAAAACTCACCCAACTTCCTCGATCTAGTCCTCATCTTCATAGAAGACTATATCTCCCTAAAAACTAAAGGGTCTCTATCCCTATAACTCATGAAGTTCACTCATTCTGCAAACATCATCTTCATGTATTAGTAGGAAAATTGAATCCTCATCATGCGAAGGAAATACTAAAAATCCACAAGGATGTTCTTTCTCATAGAAACAACATGAAAAACAATAGAGGTTGTTTTCTAGTCTATAAATACCTTTAGTAGTCACTTTTATTAGTCTCTAAAGGTCCCTTTTTTTAGTAGTGAGTCTAGTTAACATCTCAGAATGTTTAATTGATTTTTTAGAGTTCGACACTAAGTTAGTGTGAGATTCCGAGACCCCAAAAGCCTCGACGAAGGAAGAATACAAATAAAAATATATATTACATTAAGAGTGTGAAATTTATTCAAAATAATTTAATAACTCCAAAACAGTGCATCATATGTAAAATCTGAGATAACCGATGTGTTCGAGATATAATTTTTACTCTATTAGGGGTATAACATTTGTAAGCATCAGACTTTTGGATGGATCGCTCGTGAAAAAAACTTTTTATTTTTAATTAATTATTTTTTATATTTTTAATTAATAAATAATTAATATCCCTTAAGAGGCGTGTCATATGGAAAATCCAAGACCTTCTCTTGTTTATGGAAGATGGTGTTTACCCTAGGCAGGGTGTAACTTTTATATGCAAAGGGTGTTTCTTCAAGTCACTAATTAATTTAATTCATTTGATAAATATATTAAATAATTTTAATTAATTAATTAATTAATTAATATATGTTTTTAACTTCCCCAACATGGGGTTTCCTCCATTAACATCCCAGGAGTTTTCAAAATCATTTGTTTCTTGACCATTTTGAACAGTTTCTGTTGAAATTCATTAAATAGGTAAATTTAATTACTTCTCTTTAATTTGAAGACGGAATGGTGGTTTAAAATGGGGGTTTAAATTTGAGGTTGACGAATACATAGATTTGGGTTTTATGTACAAATGAACCAATTTTTGTGGTGTGTTGTGGATCAGCTCAATTATGAACAACCACAGGTGTTTTTTTCGTAAGGTTGATGAAGATCAGTCTAAATCCAGTGTTGTTCATGGCATGGAGAAGACCTCCTCTATATTCATTGTGGGGCGCCTCAACCTACTGGTTATTCTATATATTTTATTTTATTTTATTTTAATTTTTTTCTTCTCTTTTTCAAATACACATTTTTGGGGGAAAAATAAAATGATTAATCCTTCAATCCTAGTTTTATATAGGGATTATTTTTTCCACAAATTATAAGGTCTAATTCATAATAAATCATCGAATGATAATTTGTTATAAATTTTTGTAATATATTTTTGTACGTTTATCCAAATAATTTTACAACATTATTATTAGGAATAATTGGTTAAATTATCAATGATAATTTTACTGGTAATTTATTTTGAAGATATAATTTATATAAATATGAAAATTTAATTTTGTTAAAAACTAATTATAATCATAATAAATTATCATGCAATGAATAGTTATTTGAAGTTATCAAATAATAACTATAAATATATTATCAAAAGAAAAATATTGTGACTTTGTCAAAATATAATTATTAAGAATTATTGAATGATAACTGCAAGAAATTATCGAAGATCAATTGCATGTAACTATCAATGGTAAATTTTACTTATACTATCAAAGGATTATTAATATAATTATCGAATTATAATTTCAATATTATCAAAGGTCAATTATTAATATTATTAAATGATAATTATTAAAAGGATAATTGCATAGATTTATCAAGAGATAAATTATTTTAACTACTAGATAATAATTAATTTGATTTATCAAAGGATAATTTTGAAAAAAATAGTTAAATTATAATTGAAATTTTTATCGGTGAATAATTTATCAAAAAATATTAATGGATTAAAAAATTGAATTATTTTGTGTAAACTACAAAAAATTATAAATCGATAATTTTTGCAAAATTACAATAGTCCAATTATTGGAGGATAATTTTTATCACATGTGTTGTTTTGAATTGAAAAATTAAATTTTTTTAAGAAATATAATTATTATCAGATGTTATATATAATTAATAATTCAGAATTTATCTTGGAGAGAGAATACATCATTTTATATTATATTTTTTTTATCTTTTTAAAAAGTAGTGGTTTTTATTCTAGGAAACCCCAAACTTACTTTGAGTATCGATGCACCGAAAACTTGAGTATTTAACATGTCACCTTTGACAGGAATTAAACCATGAAGAGGTTTTTCTGACCTTTGAGGTAGGTGGTTCTATATTGACTAGCCAAATTGATTAACCTTGTACTGCTTGATTTATTACAACTATATATTTAAATTGAATTGGTTAAACTTTCTTTTATTCAATTTGATAAAACCCAATTCCAATAAATTAGGAGAATTGGAAATGGTTTTGGCATGAATAATGGGAAACCCCCAATTCTAGTGAATTAGGATGTTCTTATAGAAATTGGTTAATTTAAATTGTGGATTGATGGAAATGATTTCAATTAATTTTTTGGATTAAATTGTGGAAAAGAACTATGAAATTGATCGAATTTTTTTGAATGGATTTTGATCTTGTGAAAATGTATTAAAAAGTTTTCTAGAAACCCAGTGGTTTTATCTTATTAGAGAGTCATATATTTGATTAAAATCTATTTTGATTTTAAATGAAAAAATTGGAAATTGAAATGTGGGAATGAGATTTAATTTTATTTCAAGCAGTCTTAAAATAAACATCTGATCATTGATTCTATAAGAGGATAGGCAAGACTTATGTATATTTTAAGTTATTTGGATACACTCTATGATTACTACAATGTTATAAAACATACATGTAGTAGGTCACATCCCTTTGGCAATGGTGACGAGTCCTCTCAGACCATTGTCCATAGGAAGTATATGTACATATATTGTTGTGATAAATTAGAGAGTGTGGGGTCCTATAGCTTGGAACCTTTGTACCTATTTGAAAGATGACCATGTTTCTTACTTGTTATATATATTTGAGATATAATTATATTCCAATGATTTTGATCTTCTTTACATTCCTGATTAATTCGCATAAAATGTTTTATGTAAATTTTTTATTCAAGCCATTGCTTTAGAAATATTCCATCATTTATAAAACCCTTGCTTAAAATATTTTCCCATCATTTGAACTATATATCATGATTTTTTTAATTATTCTTTAAAATTCCAAACTAGTTTATCTTTAAAAATTAAAATCATTCCTTTGGTTAATAAATTGTTGGCATCTATTATAGAATATATGGTGAGACCCTATTGTGATTTTTAGCTCACATACTACTTTTGACATTAGGTGTTTTTATGTTATATTCTTCCTGGTTTGAGAAAGGGAAAAATATCACTTGGAGGTTGATCTAGTTGTTGAACTTTGGACTTTTTGAGCTCTATACTTAGGAAGTTGTGCTATTTTTCATCTTTTTTGGTAGTTGGGATATAATAATTTAGGATTATTTATGACTTGTAGTATTATAGTACATTACTCCTTGTGGATTTTCTTTTGTTATACCTACTTCCTTATTTATTACCTTAAGAATTGGTTGTGGAAAAAATCATTCCCACTTGCATTTTGTGTGATGTCAGGTACTAGTCACCGACCATTGGTGATTGGGAATGCCCTTCAGGCTATGTCAGGGATGGGTTAGTTATTGGGTTACTATGGTACTTAGGATGGTTTGTGACACCACCTCCTTTATAGGCCCCAGAACTGAAGCCTCATCACTTTTAGAATAATATTCAAAGTCCCTATATGGAATCCTAGCTTGCTATCATGTTGTAGAAATCCTAAAATTGAAAATATGTTCCATGACCAAAGAGTATATCAAGGTATTTGACTCAATAATGATATGGAAACCACAAACCATTCCTATATGATACATTTACTAATGTTTTCCCTAAAAAGGTTTCTATATGTATTGAGACAATAATCACATCATGAGAGTCACGATGAATAGATATATTGGTCGTCAAAACATCTCCGATTTCCTTGCTTGAGAGATGAAATAGAGACACATCAACAATATTTCCCAAGTTCCATGAACAAAACATAAATATAAAATATCTCTAAAATTAGGTCCTAATATGAATCTCCTCTTATACTACTATATTATAACCAAAACTATTTGGGATCACCTAACTGGAGACATGCTGAGTGTGACATTCCAAGCCCACCTCTAATAGGCTAGGGGTTAATGACTAAGTATGAGTAGACATAACTCAAACATGGGAGTACATAGACTAATGTAACCATTATGCATGCACATAACTCTAAACACAGATATAATGGATAAAGGAAATATACAAATGATATCAGTATGAATGCATACAACTAAATACCAAATCAGTGTATGACAGAATTATATCAAAAGAAAATATCAAAATAAAAAACCACCAAAACTATAAAAGAGTTGAACCTACGAGAATGGAGGGGACTACTATCTAAATGGAACTCTTGGAACCAACTACGGCCATTCTAGAACAATTATGATCCATCTATCCATGGTTCTCTATGATCTCAATCAAAAGGTATGTCATCATTAGAAGACATGACACATGAGGGAATATTCCATGCATGGGTTAGTATAAATTTACATAGTTGGACCCCATGAAATCACCCAAAATAAGTAATCATAAATATTTAGCTCATAATAAGGGATAAAATCATATGAGATATAAAAAATATAGGCACCAAGTCTCAAATAATGGTTATAACCACACTTCTAAACTTGAATTCTACTCGATGCTTAAAAGAAATGCTTTTTTAGGAGAACTCAATCCTCTAGTCTTTCTAACACTGATGGAACTCATCTGATAGGTTTGTCTCATTAGGCCTCACCAAGAATAGGAAGATATTAATACAAATGTAGAGGATCATTTTTAGGGCCTTTGGGAGATACTTAACCATATCATAATTAACACGTTAGGACAGGGATTAAATTCCTTGATAGTTGGTAATAGGATACCTAACCCCAAATATGGATGAATTATATAAGATGACACCCTGTAAAAAAGGGATACCTGAATCTATCTAGTATTAAAACATAGAGTGATCATGCATCCTATACTCAAGATGAGATGACTCACTATACCCTCAACAGAATGAAACTAGGGAAAACACCCTACTTATAATCATATAGACATAGGAGAATAAGTGCCCCAAACAAAAATTGAATGTGTAAATATAACATAAATAACATACATTGGGTGTCCTTATAAGCCTAGACATGACCTATTAAATGATTATGTTTTTTATCCCATTCCCTTGTAATCTAGTTAGGACCATGTACACTGGTCGTGCCTGTGTACTTGGCTGTGTCTGTGATCATATATGTTGTTCATTCCTATATAACCTGCATGTGCCCGTGCACCTACCAGTGTTTTCACCATATATCTAGAAGTACATACTTTGTAACAGCCCGAGATTTTATGAAAAATATTCTTTTTTATTTTACTAATGTCTTGTGTTATACGCTACACCAAAAGGAGCTTGCACAACACGCATCCTTGACTTGCCTTGCATTACACGCAATCACAACCTTCCTCGATAGCGTGTGTGGTACGTAATCCGGAGTTTCACGAAACAATGATATGCTATTAAAATATTATTAAAACTAGCCGTTATGAATAGTAATAACCACTTTTTAAATTTTAGAAATTTTAACTCTGAAAATGGACTTCATTTTTGGATTCGGAGTATCGAATTTAGCCTAAGGCGAAATTTTGGTACTTTTCGGATAACTTTCATATTCTGATGAATAGTGAAAATTACTAAATTATAATTAAAAACAACTTTTTTAATCGAAATAATTAATAGTGATAAATCATTAATTTGAGTGGTTTTAAAGTATATTTAGAATATATTTTTACAATTTAATACAATTTTGGTCATTGGATGTAATTTCACATTTAAACTAGACATAAACAAGTGTCAATCTTTTGATAGATATTGTTTCTTAAAAACACGCTATTTGTTTTAACAGCGGGATTTAATTATAAAATTAATTAATGCAACTTTTATGTTATGAATTTGGTAAAATAGACTTCATTTTTGAATTCGGAATATGAAATATAGCTTGGGATGAAATTTTGGCATTGTTCTGAAAAACATCAATTTTTTATGAATAGTGAAACTACTAAGTGGTAGGTTAAAAAACTGAATTTTGCATAAAACTTAATTTTACCGCTTCTGTGAATGGAATTTCAAAAATCCGAGAGACACGGTTAATATCAAGGACTAAAATGTGGTTCAATGAGATGAAAATAATTTTTTGGTGAATAGTAACTTTTTACTTTTTTTACCACGGTTAATAGTAAATAGGGTAACTAAGGGTAAATATGATATTAATATTACCCTAAAACATGTCCTAATTCTATTGGACAAGTGTAATTCGACCAAAAACAAACTTAGGAATAAAATATGACCATTTAGGCCCACTTGGATTAGATTAGGACATTTATTATTAATTTATTTAAAGAAGGGTTAAAATAGTTAAAATCAAAGTTTAATAAGTAAACCATTTTTAATATGGGGTTATACATAATATAAATTCGACTATAAATATTCATTAGAAAGCTAAAACGATTTCATACATGATGGTATTTTATTTGTAATTTTTAGACATCAAATAATATAATTTATTTATGACACAATGATGATGCAGTAATTATCTTATTAATGAAATATTGACATAATTGATAATATAAATACCAAACTAAATGTAATTTAAGACTTTATATGAATTCCACTAATTTTCTAGGTTACTATGATATATTAGTGTTGATTTAATCAACTTGGTTCTAACATATAATTCTGTTATGACTTTCACAAAAATCATATATCAAATAGTGTCAAAATTGACACAAAATAGTTTTTAAATCAAATATTATATTATTAATTGTTATTTTATTCCTAAAAATCTAAGGTTCGGCCAAATGACTTAGATAAGGATATATGTATTAATAATATACAATTTGGGGTTCGTTTGGCATGTTATAGTAAGTTTATTAACCATATAGTGAAAGAAAACAAAAAGACACGGTAAAAGTTAAATTATTTAACTTAGAGTTAAATCTAATTGATAAGGTTAAAATAATACCCTAAAATTGTCTAAATCCTATTGGTTGATAGGATTTCGACCCATCCCCACTTTAGCTTCGAAATAAGACCCTTTGGAACCATTATAAACCGATTTTGACTTTAATATAAAATAATATTTTGAGATATTCCTAAGGTGCCCCTCTCCTCCCTTATAAAAGGAAACCTCCTCCCCCTTCTCCTCACACCAATTTGAGCACTCAAGCTCGGCCAACCCCTGCCAAAATCTCTTCTCCACTTCCCTAGAAACATCCTAGAGGTTCTGGTCTTCCTCAAAGACCAATTTTAGTTCCCTAAGAGGAGGTCTCCAAAAGGCGCTTCAAAGAAGAGGTAATTACCGTTACCAATTCTTTCATCTTTATTTATTCTTCCACTTCTTCTTATTAGGTTGTTTCATTATGAAGTAATAAAATAAGTATCACTCATATACTGATATGTTATTATAAGTATTAAACAACCCTAATTCACCTTCTATCCATCCTACGGAAAAATGAAATCATCGCGCGTGCGTACGTACGGAATACCGTCTCCACGCCGTGGTGTAATCTATTTTCCACTACGACCTTACATGGATGGGTATAATGGTGTAAAGAATAACTATACATAGTTATTACAACATCATATTGATTCTGATATATTGTATAATTCACTCCAATTCAATTCAATAGAAATGATATCATCGCTCGTGCGTACGTACGGACTACCGTCTCCACGACGCGATGAGATTCATTCTCCATGTTAACCATTTAAGAATGATTATAAAGTATATATAAGAAATAATAATGAAATATATGACATTATAATGCTAGTGGATTTATGTATATATATACATATGTATGTCATCTACTTACTTCCATTTCAAGACAATAAGGAAAGGAAAACAACGTTCATGCGTACGTACGGACTACCGTCTCCATGAACGGTGTTTTTCATTTTATTTATCTACCTATTATATATATATATATATACTGAATATATATGATATATAAATCATATTTTATATTCTGGAAGTAAGTAAATCATGATATAAGTAATAATGATGTCAAGAACAACAAGTCAAAACACCTACGATAAATGAAACGATTTTACCCAAAACGCTTCTTTAACATGGAATTTACAAAAGAACGGGTAATATAATGTCATAAGTGAACCATATATGATATCATAACAATGAATATGATTCTGTAATAAGTCAATAACATGATTTAAATCATTATACAGGAGGTTCGGACACTTACAAAGCAAGTCGGACCTAAGGTAAGGGAAATATCACAATCTCATTTTTATCCGAGATTGTTTATACTTTAGTATTTACTGGGGTGTATTTTATCATCCACATCTATGTTTCCTCAATATGTAATATTATTTCCATCCACCTACAATTGTTTAAATCCAATTTTACCCTTCTATGAGTTTTTAGTAAAGGATATGAAAGGAATCGTTTTTCGTTTTTCGTACGAGGTACTTTTTGACTTTTCCGACAAAAGTACGAAGAATGTTTTTTTTAACTTATACGGCGTGAACGGATTTTTACGGTTTCATAATGCCTCATTTTCAAGAAGCTTCCTCTACAAGATTGCATGATTATTTTCAACAAAAACCCTTATCTTTTAAAATTGCATTGAATTTTGTGAAAATAAAATGATTTTAAAAAAGAAAGGATATTTTCCTCAAGAATTCATTTCAAGTGTTTTATCAAAATCATTTTCCATCTAAGATAATAAAGGGTTCTGTTTTTATCCCTATTATTACATTGATTTGATTATGTTGTGATGGAATTACTTTTATGAATTCCTTTATCGTATTTGAATTGTTTATGATGTCATGATGTTTCAAGAATCCCATTTTTGTTATATGTGTTATGCGATGATGTATGATTTATGATTATGTGGCACACATAAGAAAGGATTCATTATAAGATGGGTGGGACCTATATCTCCCTCCAATGCATTGGATAAAGATTTTATATCTCATGAGATAGACATGGCTGGAATGGTAGGTTATACCGATTCAGTGAAACCGGACTGAAACGAGGATTACTCGATTCAGAAAGGGACTTTGTCCACTAAGATAGTCTTGGAAATGAGTCTTGACTAACAAGAAATGATTCTCTATGATTATGTGTGTATGCCACAAAGTTTCATGTTTTAAGTTATGATTATTGGGATTACATTTCACTTCTATGATATATCCCATGTTATGATATTATGAGCTCTTTTGCAGGTTAAGATTTCCAAAAGCTATGTATATGAAGTGATTGATTTTTATTTTGTTTACCCTTACTGAGCATTTGAGCTCACCCTTTTATGTTTTCTTTTCCCCAGGATATAAATAAAGGTTTTAGGTAGAAAAAAGGGATGACCTTTATGGGAGATGTTGAAGAACTTTCACCACGATTAGAAGATTACGTTCCGAGTTTCCAAAGACACTAAACTATTACGATCCTTTAGTGTGTGTTTTTGTTATGTACTAAGTATTCCGCAAATGTAATGTAATGTCCATGTACGTCAAGCTTCGGGTCTCTACAGTTGGTATCAGAGGAAAGGTTTAGTCAACATTTGGAAACTAGGATGCGAAAATGTTAGTGAGATTCCTAGAGATATTTCTATGGTATGTCTAGGGATGTCCCTAAGGATAAGTATACGTATAGGATATAGTCCTAGAACTACGGTAACGATCTTAGAATTTATCCTAAGATGTTAGATATTGAGGGTGCTTCCCCTTTACTATGTTGTCTTCCCTAGCATGATTTCTCCTCTCACAAAATTCTTTTTGTGTTTTAGTTAATGGAGGGAACCAGAAGGAATTCGGTTAACATTAAATCCAATGGACAAATTGGTGACTATGAGAAACAAAATTGTGTAATGCCTAGAGATAAAGATATTGTGATTATGCCGAATCAGTCATCGCGATATATGATTAACAAGGTGAAATTTAGTGGAATGACTAATTCATCAAAGAAGAGGAAGATAAACTATTATGCATGTTCGCATGTTGAGGAGAATAAAGAAAGGAAGATTGAGATTTCTAAAGAAGGGAAGAAGAACCTTGAGGAATACCTCAAATGGAGGGACCGATGTTATCTGTGTGGAGAAAAGGGTCATAGAGTGACAGACTGTTATGGAGTTCAATGTCTTATTTGTGGAGAACATGGGCATTACCCAACTCAATGCCCTGACCTAAAAAGTTACTTCTAAATCAAGAAAGGACTTATTACAGGACAATCATTGAAGTGGATGGACTGAAGTGTTTATGTATTGGTATTCAAGAATAATGTTGTTGAGGTACTTTTATGGTGTATTGAAATATTTAAGTATTGGTCTATTGTGGTTTTCAATAATTTTAAGGTACCGATAACCATGAAAAGTGATTCAAATATTTTGGAAAGTAGATGATATGTGCATAATGAAAGGATAAGAAGATAATGAGATGTTTGATTGTATTCATGAGCTCATGATTGATATAAGGACTAAGTGATATCATGGTTTGAGTATATAGAATTTTGAGGATTTTGGTATGTGGAAAGTGTTAACTTTTAACTGCATTCAAGTTTTCACTAAGGTTCAATGGGTATTCAAGAGAATACATGATTAAGACCTTTGAATGTTTAGAATGTGACCAACAAGACATATCTTATGATATGTGGGGATCAACGACAGTATTAAATCTCTGGTAATCGTTGTCACTATATTATGAGAGTGGACTGCAGTATTATGTATAAGCCTAAAGATTAGACTGGATTATGTTGGACATAAGTTAGTATCGTTTAAGGATAGAAGATTTTCGATATTATTGATGAGATGTTATAGTAACGTAGTTTTAGAAAAAGGACAACCTGCAGGACGGGCGACAGTCCATCGCTTCAGACAAGGCTGTAGGAATCGAACCCACAACCGAAGTGCGACTGGCCTTTATCGCCTACCACTGACCTACAGGATGTCCCTGTTTAGTAGAAACTAGTGTTATTATATTAAGCAGTATGATATATGAAGTATAAGCCCATTTTCGGAACCATATATGATTAATCCCACTATAGATCGACTTATGTATATAAATTTTTCTAACCTTTTGAGATAGATGGAATGACCCATCATTCTATCACATGATCTGCTAACACTTCACGAATAACAAATTCAACTTCATTTATTTAAGAGATGAAGTGGAAATTGTTAAAGGCACGAACAACAGTGAGATTGTACCAAAATAAAGTAAGTATTTATTCTAATTCAAATTCTTTAACTTTAGGGAAATGATCTTGGAAACCAAAAATGTTGTCCTAGTTCTTTTATACCTGATGAATCAGATGGTACCTTAGATCGTCACAAATTTATGGATTTGTGATTACTGGCTTTTCCATAGCCATGTTCTCTACCACTCTCCATCAGAACATGATGGTTAGATTTCTCTTCCATATCCATATTTTCACCTATGTGGAAACCCAGTGATTAGTTTATTTGGGTAATCGTTACATTTCATACTTTAGTTTTTAAAGCCAAGTTTTGGTATTCCTTTTTACGATGTGGGTTTCTATTAAAGAAACTTTCGAATAGTAAACCATTTATAACCCCGATGAATTTCGAGGGCGAAATTCATTTTAAGGGGGGTAGAATGTAACAGCCCGAGATTTTATGAAAAATATTCTTTTTTATTTTACTAATGTCTTGTGTTATATGCTACACCAAAAGGAGCTTGCACAACACGCATCCTTGACTTGCCTTGCATTACACGCAATCACAACCTTCCACGATAGCGTGTGTGGTACGTAATCCTGAGTTTCACGAAACAATGATATGCTATTAAAATATTATTAAAACTAGCCGTTATGAATAGTAATAACCACTTTTTAAATTTTAGAAATTTTAACTCTCAAAATGGACTTCATTTTTGGATTCGGAGTATCGAATTTAGCCTAAGGTGGAATTTTGGTACTTTTCGGATAACTTTCATATTCTGATGAATAGTGAAAATTACTAAATTATAATTAAAAACAACTTTTTTAATCGAAATAATTAATAGTGATAAATCATTAATTTGAGTGGTTTTAAAGTATATTTAGAATATATTTTTACAATTTAATACAATTTTGGTCATTGGATGTAATTTCACATTTAAACTAGACATAAACAAGTGTCAATATTTTGATAGATATTGTTTCTTAAAAACACGCTATTTGTTTTAACAGCGGGATTTAATTAGAAAATTAATTAATGCAACTTTTATGTTATTAATTTGGTAAAATAGACTTCATTTTTGAATTCGGAATATGAAATATAGCTTGGGATGAAATTTTGGCATTGTTCTGAAAAACATCAATTTTTGATGAATAGTGAAACTACTAAGTGGTAGGTTAAAAAACTGAATTTTGCATAAAACTTAATTTTACCGCTTCTGTGAATGGAATTTCGAAAATCCGAGAGACACGGTTAATATCAAGGACTAAAATTTGGTTCAATGAGATGAAAATAATTTTTTGGTGAATAGTAACTTTTTACTTTTTTTACCACGGTTAATAGTAAATAGGGTAACTAAGGGTACATATGATATTAATATTACCCTAACACATGTACTAATTCTATTGGACAAGTGTAATTTGACCAAAAACAAACTTAGGAATAAAATATGACCATTTAGGCCCACTTGGATTAGATTAGGACATTTATTATTAATTTATTTAAAGAAGGGTTAAAATAGTTAAAATCAAAGTTTAATAAGTAAATAATTTTTAATATGGGGTTATACATAAGATAAATTCGACTATAAATATTCATTAGAAAGCTAAAAGGATTTACTACATGATGGTATTTTATTTTTAATTTTTAGACATCCAATAATATAATTTATTTATGACACAAAGATGATGCAGTAATTATCTTATTAATGAAATATTGACATAATTGATAATATAAATACCAAAATAAATGTAATTTAAGGCTTTTTATGAATTCCACTAATTTTCTAGGTTACTATGATATATTAGTGTTGATTTAATCAACTTGGTTCGAACATATAATTCTGTTATGACTTTCACAAAAATCATATATCAAATAGTGTCAAAATTGACACAAAATAGTTTTTAAATCAAATATTATATTATTAATTGTTATTTTATTCCTAAAAATCTAAGGTTCGGCCACATGACTTAGATAAGGACATATGTATTAATAATATACAATTTGGGGTTCGTGTGGCATGTTATAGTAAGTTTATTAACCATATAGTGAAAGAAAACAAAAAGACACGGTAAAAGTTAAATTATTTAACTTAGAGTTAAATCTAATTGATAAGGTTAAAATAATACCCTAAACTTGTCTAAATCCTATTGGTTGATAGGATTTCGACCCATCCCCACTTTAGCTTCGAAATAAGACCCTTTGGAACCATTATAAACCGATTTTGACTTTAATATAAAATAATATTTTGAGATATTCCTAAGGTGCCCCTCTCCTCCCTTATAAAAGGAAACCTCCTCCTCCTTCTCCTCACACCAATTTGAGCACTCAAGCTCGGCCAACCCCTGCCAAAATCTCTTCTCCACTTCCCTAGAAACATCCTATAGGTTCTGGTCTTCCTCAAAGACCAATTTTAGTTCCCTAAGAGGAGGTCTCCAAAAGGCGCTTCAAAGAAGAGGTAATTACCGTTACCAATTCTTTCATCTTTATTTCTTCTTCCACTTCTTCTTATTAGGTTGTTTCATTATGAAGTAATAACATAAGTATCACTCATATACTGATATGTTATTATAAGTATGAAACAACCCTAATTCACCTTCTATCCATCCTACGGAAAAATGAAATCACCGCGCGTGCGTACGTACGGAATACCGTCTCTACGCCGTGGTGTAATCTATTTTCCACTACCACCTTACATGGATGGGTATAATGGTGTAAAGAATAACTATACATAGTTATTACAACATCATATTGATTCTGATATATTGTATAATTCACTCCAATTCAATTCAATAAAAATGATATCATCGCTCGTGCGTACGTACGGACTACCGTCTCCACGACGCGATGAGATTCATTCTCCATGTTAACCATTTAAGAATGATTATAAAGTATATATAAGAAATAATAATGAAATATATGACATTATAATGCTACTAGATTTATGTATATATATACATATGTATGTCATCTACTTACTTCCATTTCAATACAATAAGGAAAGGAAAACAACGTTCATGCGTACGTACGGACTACCGTCTCCATGAACGGTGTTTTTCATTTTATTTATCTACCTATTATATATATATATATATATACTGAATATATATGATATATAAATCATATTTTATATTCTGTAAGTAAGTAAATCATGATATAAGTAATAATGATGTCAAGAACAACAAGTCAAAACACCTACGATAAATGAAACGATTTTACCCAAAACGCTTCTTTAACATGGAATTTACAAAAGAACGGGTAATATAATGTCATAAGTGAACCATATATGATATCATAACAATGAATATGATTCTGTAATAAGTCAATAACATGATTTAAATCATTATACAGGAGGTTCGGACACTTACAAAGAAAGTCGGACCTAAGGTAAGGGAAATATCACAATCTCATTTTTATCCGAGATTGTTTATACTTTAGTATTTACTGGGGTGTATTTTATCATCCACATATATGTTTCCTCAATATGTAATATTATTTCCATCCACCTACAATTTTTTAAATCCAATTTTACCCTTCTATGAGTTTTTAGTAAAGGATATGAAAGGAATCTTTTTTCGTTTTTCGTACGAGGTACTTTTTGACTTTTCCGACAAAAGTACGAAGAATGTTTTTTTTAACTTATACGGCGTGAACGGATTTTTACGGTTTCATAACGCCTCATTTTCAAGAAGCTTACTCTACAAGATTGCATGATTATTTTCAACAAAAACCCTTATCTTTTAAAATTGCATTGAATTTTGTGAAAAGAAAATGATTTTAAAAAAGAAAGGATATTTTCCTCAAGAATTCATTTCAAGTGTTTTATCAAAATCATTTTCCATCTAAGATAATAAAGGGTTATGTTTTTATCCCTATTATTACATTGATTTGATTATGTTGTGATGGAATTACTTTTATGAATTCCTTTATCGTATTTTAATTGTTTATGATGTCATGATGTTTCAAGAATCCCATTTTTGTTATATGTGTTATGCGATGATGTATGATTTATGATTATGTGGCACACATAAGAAAAGATTCATTATAAGATGGGTGGGACCTATATCTCCCTCCAATTAATTGGGTAAAGATTTTATATCTCATGAGATAGACATGGCTGGAATGGTAGGTTATACTGGTTCAGTGAAACAGGACTGAAACGAGGATTACTCGATTCAGAAAGGGACTTTGTCCACTAAGATAGTCTTGGCAATGAGTCTTGGCTAACAAGAAATGATTCTCTATGATTATGTGTGTATGCCACAAAGTTTCATGTTTTAAGTTATGATTATTGGGATTACATTTCACTTCTATGATATATCCCATGTTATGATATTATGAGCTCTTTTGCAGGTTAAGATTTCCAAAAGCTATGTATATGAAGTGATTGATTTTTCTTTTGTTTACCCTTACTGAGCATTTGAGCTCACCCTTTTATGTTTTCTTTTCCCCAGGATATAAAGAAAGGTTTTAGGTAGAAAAAAGGGATGACCTTTATGGGAGATGTTGAAGAACTTTCACCACGATTAGAAGATTACGTTCCGAGTTTCCAAAGACACTAAACTATTACGATCCTTTAGTGTGTGTTTTTGTTATGTACTAAGTATTCCGCAAATGTAATGTAATGTCCATGTACGTCAAGCTTCGGGTATCTACATACTTGGTTTCTATAAATGGTTCACACAGAACGTGACAGACGACATGACATGTTATATTTTATTTTACATGTTAACCCTAGTCACCACTGGGGGTGCCACATGGCATGTGTTTGTTCAAACTATACACCATGTATGTCAATTTTGCACAAGAACACTATGAATTCTAATGTGTACCACCAAAACCTCTATAAACTATGAGTTCACTTAAAATAATTCCCTTAGATATCAATTATACGATTTATTGAGCCTGATCCATTACTGGTGTCCAGATTTTTACAATCTATCCATTCCAAAGTCAATTCCCTTCATAATGCTTTACCGAACTGCTAATCCTTGAATGAAGAACACATGATCCAAATTCTTGATATTATATCATCATCATAACACCTCAATAATTATTTTTATCCTAAAAATAAAACCATAAAAATGATCCATTTACCCAAATATCAATTATACAATTAATAATTACCACAAATTATTGAATCATCGGTCAAAATAAATATCGACGATGAACGCTCGAAGAAAGAAGGGGAGAAATTCAAAAAAAATAAAGGAGTGAGAAATGAGTGTTTTCCATTGTTTGTATCCTTTTAGATCCATTGATATAAAAAATTATTATTGTGGAAGAATAAAAATGATCAACAAAACATTATCAATTCATAATTCTAAGAAGATAAACCTCAACCACAAATCAAAAAAAAAATTAATATTATACAAGAATTAATTCATGTTTGATATAAGATAATCACAACATGGATTAATCCAAAAAAATCATCCTACCTAAATATTAGATAGATCAATAACCTAGAACAATTTTATGTCATTTTTATTGGTGAGATCATATAACTCCATTAGCATTGACAAAGTCCTTGGTACTTATCGTCGACCAATGATACTGTTGTCACCTGCCAAGGTTCTTCTCCATATTCCTCTAAAATAAATAAGGTTATATGGTAACACTAGTATTTTTTAATAAATAAGTTTATATAAAAATCATTTATGTCATGGTATTTTCAATAAATAAACCAAAAAATAATAAATAAATAAATTTATTTTCTATTCCACCTGAGACCACTCTTAAACCAGACACCCAATGCCCATAATTTTATTTCATGCCTTGGGTAAAAACCACATTATGGATTTAATGGAGGTCATATATTTTAAAACTGACACACTAATGAACATACCTTCCATTAATTCAGAATTTTTTTTCTTTGGATATAATATATTTAATATTTTTATTATATCAACCCCGAGCTTCCCCGAGCCGCAGAAATTGGTGCTGACTCTACGCATGACTCCAAAAATATTCTTTAAAATATTTATTTATTTTACATGGAAACTGATTTGTTTCATTTTAAAAATGTTTCACATCTTTTACCTTAGGTATTTATATTTTAGTACTTTGATTTTTAGCATGGAAATCAGTTTTTAACTAAGTGAATTTTATTTTATTTAAAAATATAATGTAACCCTTATTAATTTTTTTTTATTTTATGAATCTAAATTTAATGTAAATTTATTATTATTCAATTTATAAATATTAAAAAAATAAACTGTTAAATTATAATATATAATATATAAAAGAGCATATTTTATAAAAAAATGGCTTTTAACCATTATGTGTTCTTAATCTTATTTAGTATTGATTAATAATTGAACGAGTATTAAAATAATTATATATATGTTTTAAAATAATATAAGAATAATCATTTAAATTTTATCAATTTGATTGATTATATGAAATTACATTATATTAATAAAAATATTTATAAAGAAACATTTTACATATATCATGTTAAATAATTTTACTCATAGTAGTATTATATTTATGCCTAAACGCTGCAGGAGTGTTGGTACCTTTCTTCTCTAGTTTGGTATTATTTAATCATCAAGGTACATACTTATTTATAAGGGATTACCCTTGGTATCCATCACTTCAGACCCCCGTAATGTTATCTTTATGTTATTTTGTATTGTTTTGAACTCTTATTTCCAGTACATGTTATTATAGTAAAATAAATAAAAAATTTTGTTGGTTGTTATTCCAAAAACTAAAATTGAACATATTTAATAAATTTTTAATGTATCACTCAATATTAAAATAAATTTTATTATATATAATTTCTTAATGTGATAGAGTTTAATTTTTAGTATAAGCGCACACAAACATTTTTTTTGTCAAATATTACTAGATTTTTAAAAATATTAAACGTGAGTTTATTGAATTTAAAATATCATTTTTAAATGATTTATTTTAATTAGTAAATATATATTTTTTTCACAAAAAGGTTATCTAAAACTTTTAACTCGTTATTTGATTATAAAATTTATAGTTTTTAGCAAAATTAGTATTTTTACTATTCACATAAAAATCAATTATTTCAGAAAAATATATGAGATTCTTACAAATATAATTTTGATAAATGAATTAAAAATTGAAGTTTATTTAAAAAAATTAATTTTTTTAAAATATATATGTATTTATTTTAAATAAAAAATTTTAATTATGAACAAAACTTAATTTACTAAAAAATAACATTTGTAAACATGATCTGTTCTTAATATTATTTCATTCCAATTAATAATTTAATTAATATCAATATTTTAGTTAATAGAAAATAATATTTTAAAATTTAAAATTTAATTTATTATAATAAAATTTAAAATACTTAATGAAATAGTTCTTTGACAATAAATATTACTTTTATACTAAATACGCTTTAACAAATACCATTATTTAATTATCTATATTATAAAATTTAATTTTTACTATTCCATTGATATTGAAATATTTATTTGAATTATATATATATGTATATATCATATTATATTTTTATAATAACAATATTTCTACGTAACACACACACACACATATACTTATGATATTTTAATATCATATTTTTTTTATTGTGAGTTATATTTTTTAACAATAGTTGACCTTAATATACCTATTGAATGTAGATACAATAACCATGTACTTAATGATCATATTTTTAATGACCAAATTAATAGTGATCATGTTTTAAAAATAAATATTTTATTCCTTTATATAGTTTTACTAAACTCATTATCTTCTTAATTATCATTTCTAGAGTTTTCATTTTATATCTAACAAAATTATATCTCTATTCATGATGTTTGTAGTCATTATAGGTTTTCTTTGGCTATTAGTTATTCTCAAATGTGATGATGATCCAGGAGATATTTTAGTGTTCATGATTTTATTCTTTTCTATTGTTTTCCCCTTTTAATTTATGCTCACCAAATGGATGTAATGGACCATATTGATTAACAATCCATGGTGTAGTATCTTATTTTTATATATCCCCAAATTCCATGATTTGGAAGAAGCTGTTCCTAAGAAAATATTATAAAAATGTGTAAGCAAATCCATACATTACAAGGTGTTATTACAAATGTGGGAATATATCAACCCACACATATTCATATCCCCCATTAGAGAAAAATAGACTAGAGTCCTAAAAGACCACATCATATTCATCTCCATGACTATTTTATTTAACAAAACAACTTCTGCTTGATTTTCCTTTCAATATGCATGTAAGATAACCAAATTGAATTTAGTGTTATTGTTAAGGAAATAAATCTAATCAGGTAAGATTTTATAAAGATTTTTTTTTCATATTTTCAAATCATTGACATCAATTTTAGAGTCAGATTAAATCTATAAGGAGTTCCACTTATATTGTATATCATACCCAATTTCATAAACCATATCCCATAATTCACTCTCATAATCCTCTTTAATTATAGTGTAGTGATAAAAACAACCTTTGAAAAAACCACAATGTGTGTGAAGGAAACCTCCAAAACCTAAGGTCAGGGGAATACCAATGGTTTCACTGTCAACATTGACCTGAATCCATTGGTTGATTGGAGGGATCCAAAAAATATATTTGAACACCCTGTGTTTCCTCAGCCTACCTGTCCCACCCAAAAGTCTGAGGGTAATCGGTTCATTTTTACTATTATCCATACCTCATGTTTGAACCATCGATGATGTGTAAAAATCCTTGTGAAATGATATTTTCCCCATATTTATGAAGGTCTACTTATCATCAAACATCTTTGAGTTTCAATAATTCTAAACAATTATGAAAATGGAGGCCACTACTACCAACAGGAGTATCTAGACCTGGTCGATGCATACAACATTACTATTCCTCTCCATAAGATCATCCATATATACATTAGTGTCAATCTACATACCAAAAGATATCCTACGTAAGACCATATTTTTTTTGGAAAAACCACATGCTAATAAAATGTTCTATATATCCTCATTTGCCTTAAAACATAGGTGAAAGGGTGAAACATGATGTTATCCTACCCTTTTAAGTTGATCTTGTTCGGGAAGCCTCTTTTTTAAATCTTCTAAACCAGAATAAATTTGGATGGTTTAATGAATTGTACCTTTAATTTCATCAACCAAGATTTTAGTCTATTGAAGCCCCCAAATTCTAGTTTTTAATAATCCTTGATAATAAATTTCCTACACCTTTTATGATTTGACATTAAAGGGTCAAAATACATAAAGGTGTAACTCTGAATATTTAAACCAAATTGAATAGGAACTGGAATATCAGAGTTGTGAAGTTTTGAAAATAAATTAGTGATGGATATGTGAAATATCTATAAAGATACACTCACTATGTTTTGAAGTGGTCTATCTATCCATATAGTTCTCCAACAATAGAGAGTAGAGTTCTTGTTTACCATCCACTTTGTATGATGCATGATTATTTTAAAGTATTTATTGATTGATTACCAATTAGTGGATGCAAGGTAGTATTGATATCAACTCATTATTCTCCCCTTGAACCTATTTGATAAAAAATTAAAAAAATCATTATTAGAAATAAAAAACCATGTGAATTTACTGATGAGACAATAATTAAAAATTTGGAGGTATTTGATTCTAATGCCTCCTATTTCAATGAGATTAATTCACTCCTTCAAATAAATAGTGATCTACTTATTTTCATAAACTCTCCCAGTCTATATGAAATTACTGATAATTCCTTGAATTTTATTAATGATACCTCTAGTCCACCTATAAAGAGAGAATGAGTAAAATATTTACATGTTATCATAGTTTTTTCAAGGAACACCCTTATAAACTAGGGAATGAACTTTCCTTTCCACCTAGCCATTTGATTAAAAATACTAGATCCTATGTCTCCAGATAATGGCTCCTCACCTTTTCCCAAAATAAGGGGACACCAAGGTAATTTAAACGAAGAGATCCCTTATTTACTCCAAGAATTTTAGTTATCTTTTTTTTGAAACCGATATGCCATCACCAAAAAAATAATAGATTTATTCCAACTTATGTCCTGCCTATACACATCTTCATAATGTGCAAAGAGGTCATTAATAGAGGATGTGTTATTTTTGGAATCATTCCCAAGATCTAGAATTTTATTAGTGTACATAATATGTGAAGTATCATAGTCATTTCTATAAGCATTTATTTGTTTATAAAATCCAATATGTGTAAAGTTTTTGATACATATGTTCAAATAATATTCAGTAATGAAAAGAAAGTCTTGAGAGTGGATCACCTTTTCTCACACCCCCAGTTCATTGAAATAATCCTCTTAGGGACCCCTTAACAAGAATGTCCAAATTTTCATAGTTGATAATGGTGTTAATTAGATTGATAAATGAATTTTATATTCCATTCCCCATGAAGACATAAAAAAGAATACTCCATTTCAGTGTATCAAAATATTTAGAGATGTCAATTTTGGGTGAAATATTTCCTTATTTTCCTCTTCTTTATATTTACACTTTCTAATGCTGTGAAGAGGAAATCATGAATGAACCTCCAAGGGAAAATACATAATTGGTTTAGAGTGATATATTTCTTAACAATTCCCCTATCCTATTCATAATGAGCTTGCTAAAGAGTTTGGGAATCATGTTCATAAGAGAAACTATCCTGAAGTCTTTGATATCAAGTGAATTCTATTTCATGGGTATCAAGGAAATGAAACATGAATTTATTCCATATGGAATTGAGGATTTATTGAAAAATTCCTTGATTTCATGGGTTATATCATCCGAAAAAATATCCCAATAAAACATCATTGTTTTAGAAAATACATATAGGTCAATATCTCTCTACATATTGAGGGAGAACATAGAAGATTTAATTTATTAATTGGTTAGAACCATAATTAGAGCTCAGTTTTGTTTCTCCCTAATGTAGAGAATAATGTGGTCAACCATTTATCGTTTCCTAACCAACCCATTATCAGAATATAGTCCCTTGAAATGATCCACAACTACTTGAGTGATCTCAATTTCATTAGTGTGTAGGTATCCATTTATGTCGATGTCCTTATTTATTACTTTATCTATATTCTCTTTATGTAATCTATTAAAGAAATTACCATTTATATATCTATCCTATAACCATTTAACCTTTAGATTATATTTTTAAATACCTTCCTTAATCATTAAGAGATCATCCATCCTATGGCGATCTTGAATCTCTTCTCTAGATGGAGTATCCTGATGTTGGTTCATGAATTGGCTGCAGGAAAGATAGACTTCAGAAGCCTTAATTTCCAAATACATATTGGAAAATGATTTTATCCTTTATTAACTTAGTAACTCTATGATATATTTTATATTCCCAACAAACTCTTGAAATTTACTGCTATTGGGATCAATTTCCAACCCCTCTAACAAAGTTACCCATCATCTATGAGTCATAATACATTTATTATTAAATCATCATGGAATAGGAGTTGACCATTACAGATGTGTGGAGACTTCCAAAATAATGGGATTATAATCTGAGTGATTCTTAGGGAGATTTCACCCTGAGACCCAATTTGTAACAGTCCTATCATCCATTTGAAAAAATAATATGAGACCCCATATATGATTCATGTTTTTAGAAGTTGTCTCAATTTTCTGTCACAATTTCTATATCCTGATGTAGGATATAGATGCATAAAAAAAACAAAATTGATATATCATAACTTGATATGAGGAAAGAGAATGAATCAGTTTAAGGTTTCTTTCTTCATGTAATGCATGCATGATTTCATAGTTTAAAACCCATATGTGATCCAAGTTGGAGTGATGTAAATTTTTTGAGACAAACGTATATCTATGGGGGTCCCATTTGAAAGCTTTCTAGTTATCAAAGTGCATATTTAGTTCAGAAATACCAACAATCATGGGGTTATAAGAAATAATTAAATATCTATGGGATTTTTTCATTAGGGAGTTCCCTATCCATTGACAGTACCAATAAAGAAACTTCATTATTGGGGTTATTTTACCTTGTTTGAGGCCATTCTTTTTGTGCCACATTCCCAAGCCTTTTCAACTTCTCCACTTTATTTTCTTAATTATTTTTTTACTATTTTCCAATCTTACTCCCTTTATGTTTTTAGATGTTTGAAATTTCTCATCATTGTCTTCTTTTGATGTAATCCTATTATTTTCAAGGAGGTGTGTGTATTCAACTTCATCAGACCTAATGACACCACTCAAATGGAACTTCTTGTTATATTTTCCATGTTTAGTAGGGTTTTCCAAGGATACTTTCTTTTTAGAAACATTAGAGACATAAACCAGTGAGAAGGCTCCCTCCAAGTCAATATTTTTAGCACAGTGAGATTGTTTCTTTTCTTCCTTTTTCATGCAGTACTGGGAATTTATGTGATTTCCCATCATGGGTTAGGATCACAAGGGCATATTCTTCCAAATCAAGACCCCATGAGCTTTCCTGTTTCACAAGAATGAGTGCTTCATTAGAATTACTCACTACCTATCCATGTGAAATGGGAACCTATGGACTACCCTTCACATTTCCATCACTAACTCCTTATCATGAATATGGGCCCCCCTGAAATGAGTGTAATAGTTTTCAGTGGGAATTCTAATACATTCCCTTCATGGAATGGAATCCTAGTTACACCTTCCTCCATGAATTGATTCAGGGTGAATGATACTAACACATAAGGAAGTGCCTTACTAGATTGAGTCCCAAGAAACCCACTTGATATGAGTTCCAATGAAATCTACTATGGATTCACATTTCCCACCTAATTATACTAGGATATGGGTGCCTCATTAGGAAAATGTTCCCGTGGGGTGTGTGGTTGTCTCTCCACATACACATTCCCATCAATGGACATTCCTATATCAGGAAGGAAAAAAATTCCCCCATTATAGAGGTTTCTAGACTATTAAATGAATCTCTTAAAAAGAGCAATTTATCAAGGGGGATTAGCACATCCACCAAAATTTCAGTAGCGCCACTTGGATGTACATTAGAGTTGTCTAACCCAGGCATCAATGTCCCATAAGGTGGTATGGACTATCAAGAATCATAGGTACCTTCCACAGGAGTGTGTTCCACATTCCCATACTCATTATTATCACCTACTCTTGAGGGAAAAACCCAGTTTCACTGAGATTCAAAGGCACAATTCTTTTCCCTTTCCTCTTTCTATAGGCAAGAACATCATTCCCCTTTAACTTGTGAAAACTACATTCTATATCTCTTTTTTCTTTTAGAGGTTAAATGTCCAAAAAACTTGATGTGCTTGAAATATTTAGGATTCCTCTCATGTTAGATCTCAAGGTTGATGTTTTAATATATTTTTGTTAGAAACAAACTCCTAAACTAAGGTGTTTGACATGTTAACCTCCATCAGGATCCTAGAATAAATACCAAAACTCATATTATCAATTTGTTAATCTATCATAATGAGATTTACAATGGAGGATTCTATGTCCTAAAGGACCATCTAATGTTAATATTGGAAATTAATTCTATATATCCGGATCCATACCTGATTATATGTGTTCGTGACATTGTTAGTATCAAAATTTATATCCCATTGCAAAATTATCAGAAATACATGCTTCAAGGATACCGACCCCATGATCCAATCTATTTTATTTTAGTCATAAAATGAGAAGCCCACATGGTAATACCCACATCCCATTTCTTTCATTATTTAGTCATAAAATCCCTATCTTTATGCAATTCTTCAGGTGACAAAATGGAACTTCTATATTTTTCTCCCTTTGGGACAGAAACTCATGCGATAATGAAATACTTGAATAGACACACCAATTCTTTAACTTCATCCTAGTTGGTTGAGACATGATCTATTCACCCTTTATTGATAACCCTTATAGGAGGGAGTATATGAGTGTATGAAAAAGGTATAGAGGTAGTATATTTCACTACCCCTGTGAAACTCTTCTATGGTGAAAAAATTGGGGTCATGTTCTACCAAATTGGGGTTTTTATGCATGATGAAAGAGTTATTTATGCATAATATTATCATATTGATTCAGATATCTTGATTTTTCTAGGGTATCGTTCTTCTCATAGGCTTCAGATTCACTAGATTTAGGGGTTTCCACTTTCTCCCCTTGCTCCACCATCCTCCTTAGTTTCATATAATTTAGTTTTAAATTCTCATTATGAATGACTTATATGTTTTTGGTTCAATTAATATATTTTATGAATTATTTCCTAACCTATTTCATTTAATTAAACATATAAATAAAATTTTTATAAATATAAACATATAGATTTTGGAGAGAATATGTTTTCTAAAAACCTAAGTAATTACAATATGTTCCCCCATAAAAAAATCACCATTGTAATTTTAATTATTACATAATAAATAAACTATCTATGGGTTTCTTACAGATAAATTGAAATTGATAATTAATTTCTGTAGTGATATCAACCTTACTATCTTAGAAAACATATATTTTTTCCTTATAATAAGACTATCCCTAATATTGAGTTTTTCTCCAACTGTCTGAGCCAGGAGTATATCATTATTCAACATCGACACTCAAATTTCATAATTTCACTATAAAGGGTGTTATTAATCATCCTTTAATAGAATACCATATGTTGATATAAATTTTTATCTCTTTATAACAAATAATTCTAACTCTATGTGGAGAGGATAAATAAATTTCAAAATTAATATTTTATTTTTCAAGGATGGATTGTAATATTTTCATAAGAGAGTTTCCCATAAACATACACTTGGGATTGAATAATCATAAAACAAAAAGATTTTATAAATAATTTAACATATATTTATAGAGGCGATCATTTTATTTTCTTATAAATAACTCTAGTAAAAAATAATTGGGTTGAATAAGATATAAATATAGTACTCATAGTTCTAGGGTGGATGATCAATGTTCATCAATCCACCTCATTTTTGGAACTCACTTTAGTAGTTTTGATTGCATATGATTTCTATTATTCTCCTTGTCATGGATGTTTTTATGCCTATTATCCTTTATAAAATTTGGTTTATAGAATTGATTAAGATAATGCCCTAGTTTTTCACACTTTTATTGGACTGTTCAGAGTTTGTTTTATGCACATTTTCCACTCCCATTATGTTGACCAACTACATCATTTTTCAACCATAATTTTACACATGATGAACCCCTATTCTATGTAAATCATCTTCTAGTACCCTTAATGAAATTACCTTAGTTCTTATTTCTAATGTTTTGACATACATGTGGTTAAATTTTCCTTATTTTATCATATATATTTCCAGAATTCTCAGGGGTCTCCATCCTTCTCTTCTTTAGTGAAATTATTATTTCAAAAATGGTTATATTTTTAATTTTTTTTATAATATTTGGTTTGGAATAATCACCATATTTCTCCATCCATATAACATTCTAATTGGGTGATAGTTGAGGTAATCATCACATTATCCCTTGTACCCAGGATCAACTCAGTTCCTTCTTCTTCTAGCCATCACTAAATCCAAAAGGGTTAAAAAGAGTGACAAGAATTTAAAATCATAGGGGTATTATCATAATCAACAATATAAAAGTGATTCGACCATAAAAAATTTAACCCATTTTAATAACCACATTATCCCATAATTTATTTAGTTTAACCTATATCAATCTTAATTTAACCTAGGTTTATTTATATTCAATTATCTTATAATTCTAAACATAGTCCATCAAGGTAACTTTAAAATCAATCTTTTGTTTCTTTTTGTAAAGAGAATATGATTAACCAAATCAAATCCCTTGGGACTGTCTAGCTAGGTTTATATTCTTAGCCCCAATCATCGCGAATCAAAGTAATGATTGATTAAATTCTCAACCAGCCCTTTTTAGGGTGATTACACATATGTGAATTTGTTACACAACCACATCCACTTACTAGTATCAAGATAAGGGCCCAATTATGATGAAATCCACACACTCTATACTTAACCAAAATTCTAGGATGTTTATATATATTTAAACTTATCCATTATACTTTTACTTAGGGGTATCACTAATATACTCTCATCATAATGTCCCTATATAACTATAATATAATATAAAACCAACTATATTGACCCAAGACTTAAAAATCAAATTATTTATTAATTTTTCATATTTATTTACAATAATTTCATACTAATCAAATATTGATTTAGTGACTAGATGAGTATATATAAATAAAAGATCTTAAATATATAAACATAATCTTTATTTAAAACTCCACATAGTGCTCCAAATTACCATAGATATTCTAAAGGTGAATAGAATACCCTGTGGAATATACATATAGAAAATGGTGATCTAGAAAGATTATTAAGGGAATAAACATGGAAATAAATCATAACTTGAGAGTCAAGAGGATTAATATTATATTACAAATAGAATGATCCTAATAATGGAATTATTGAATAATGAAATGAAATCATAAGATCATGGATTCATAGAATATAAGAAAATAACATAATACATGACATTATCAACATAATAAAAGGGTCACTCCCAAGGCTATTATAATATAGTGGACAATATACCGTGGTAGATTAGGTTCAATCCCAATCCCCATAAACAAAGTTAAAAAAGTCCCATGGTGGATTATGTTAACTCCCTAATACATTACATAAAATTTCAATAGATATAAATCCATATATTATACATTGGAGGGGGAAAATTTTACAAAACCACACATAAAAAAAATTATAATCATACATATGTGTTCCACATGTTGAAAATAAACTTTAAATATATAATAATATTTATTAAACCCATTATAATGAAGTGATATCCATAATTATGATTCAAGGAATAACCAAATGATGAATTATAAGGTATTTAAAACAGAAGAAGGAATTAAATAATTTTTAATGTTCATATTTTAAAAATAAACATTGGTATTGAACACTGATTTCTAATATATATTATTTCATGTGAAGGATCTTGGATAATAAAGAACATATATGCATTAATTGGGTGAAGTTTTATATGTAAAAGATATTTTAAATGAAGAAAATTCATTATTATTTTCCATAAATCTATAATTGAACCAAAAGGGTTATAAATAAAATATTTATGTTTTTCAGAACATATTCATGGATTAAAAACATTTTATGGGGGGTTATTCTTAACATGAAAAATGAAATATTAATGTTTTGATAAATCAGATTTACATAAAAGTGGTAATTTCAAAGAGAACTAAAAACATGTATAACCCCAAAAAATAAAAGGATATTTACCTAGGTATATATGTAAAAAACATATATATATATATATATAAATGTAATGAGAATAATATTTTAATAAATTTATTAAAATAAAGAGAACATGTAACTCAGAGGTAATAAGGGTGGTATGGAAGATCCAAAAAACGACCATGGAAGGAAATAAATTTTAATATAACTTTGTTTCAAATAAAAAATCTTAAAAAGGGATATAAAAAAATCCATCAAATTTTTTTGAAGGGAAAAATTAAGTTCTCATGAGATAATATATAATTAGGTTTCTAATTAAAATAAAGAACAATAGTGGATAAGAAATCATGTAAAATGAGGAGAAACCATTATTATAGAGGATAAAAATTATCAATAACATAGTTGAATTTTAAAGGAGGAAGAGAAATTATGAATAATGATTAATTTAATAAAACGGTTTCTCCCAAGATAGAAATAGTTTATACCATATTAAATGAAAGATTTTCCCTAGGAGAAACATTGTAACCGAAGAAGCATATTGAGTTATGAAAAACCATTACATTTTAGAGAAGATATCAATTGTAGCCTACATTAAAGAAGATCATGAATTGAAGTGAAAATTTAAATTTCAATAATAATTTAGGATATTATATTCTAAGGGGTTAGTTTTTACAACATACAAATTAATATTGGTTAATAATATCAAAGAATGCCTTAATGAAGTGTGATTCAGATGAAAACCCACACAACTTGAGGAACATTTATATAAAAACATATTGAGAGAGAGATTTAAATTGAACCTAAATTAATTTTTATGAAATTAATTTCATTATATAATAACTCAATTAGTTATCAAATACCCCACATAAAGAAACTAGGTGAATAATACAAAAACATGTCTCATAGAGTCAAATCTTGAGACGAAAACCCTTACTCTATTCCAGATTTGGTCTGCACATTTGACTAACTTTATAAATAATAAAATTAAGTTTATTATATAACTTATTAGTAACATTCTTTTTATATATTTAACATAATATTTTCCCTTTATTATCATATTTTGTTTTATTTATTAAATATTTTTTCTTATGTTTGGATAAAAATTGAATCAGAGTCGACTTATTTCGGTAGTTTAGAGATCAGATATGTTATTTTAATAATAAATTAAATACATAATATAACCATTACAAAACTAAAAAAATATTTAATTTACTATTAAATTATATTTATATTAGTATTTAAGTCCTCATAGTCATCCATGATATAGTTTTATAGCATTATTTAAGTAGGTGGTTTAACCTACCCAAACATGAACATGCTATATCTTGATGGGTGAGTATGGTTAAGGAATTTTATAATATCATTATAATATAAGTATAATGATATTATTTAAATATTTTTAATTTGGTGAATCATATTTTTAGTGGTTTGGATAAATAGTTAAAATCATTGTTAAAAATGAAAAATGTTTCTTCGTGCAAGTGGCAATTCGCACAACACACAATTAATGTTTTCATTTAAATAATAATAAGATAGAATTAAGGTATAAGATAATTTGAAATTTTAAAAAATATTTTTATTTTATATATCATTTTTCTTCCTAAATACCATCATTAAAATGAATCATGAGAGGTGGTATTAAAAATGGAATACATCAAATTTTAGAGGCGGTAGTCCGCAGAAAAAACTAGTGAGAGTTTTTTTAGAAGATAGAGAGGAATACATTGAATTTATTTCATTAATATAATAAAATATAAGTTTAATAACCATACTTATATAGTTATATTATTATGTATGTAATATATTTTGATGATTATGATTAAGGATAAAAGATTACAAATAAGTTAATACTTATGTTGGAGACTTAATCATCTCTTTGAGATCTTATTCGAAAAGAAGTCATAAAGATAACATATAGATATACGAGTCTTATGTATGAAAAAATGAATTATATTATGTTTAATTTGCTATGGTTTTAAAATTAAAATAGAATGGGATGTGTTATCACGTAGGGGTAAAAGTGACCTCCTTTTATAAGTGATGAAAAGGTCACTTTTGATAATAACCATTATACTTTCATAATATGTTTACACTATTCCTTGGAAAATGACTATAAGTTTTTTAATAATGTAGTTTTTGGTGATATTGTGTCATTTAATACTCATAAAATTCTTTAAACGCATTTTTTAAACCTGGTTAAAGTCTTTTACCATGGGTTTTTACATTTTTTAATTTTATTTTTACCTTGGTAACTAGTTTTTAACTAAGTAATTTATATTTTATTTAAAAATATAAGGTTAAAAATAACACAAATTTTGAGGTTTTGAACTTAAATTTAACTTATATTTAGTCTAATTTAGTTTATAAATTTTAGAATATCATATTTTTAATTAAAATATATTACTTATAAAGAACTATTTTTGAAGAAAAATGACTTTCAACTATTATGTATTATTAATATCATTTAGCATCAATTAACAATTTAATCTGTGTTAATATAAATAAATATTGGTCTAAAAATAACACTATATTAATCATTTTAATTAAATAAATTTTATTGATTTGAATATAATTAAACTATATTAATAAAATAATTCATTTAAAAAAAATGTTTTACTATTATCATTGTAATTGACTTTAATATTTCTAATATTATATTTATGAATAAAAATTTAATTTTAATTGTTTATCAATATATAAATTTCAAAATAAAATAATGATTAATTTTTTTATATTTAATTTAGTAAAGTGATAATGTATAATTTTTAATATATGCAAATAAAGAATTTTTTTTGTGAAATATTACTCATGTTTTAAAAATATTAAACACGTGTTTTATAAATTAAAAATAGTATTCTTAAATGATTTATTTAACTTAATAAACAAATATTTTTTATATAAAAATAATATATCATACTTTTAATTTATTATTTTATTATAATAGTGATAATTTTTAGCAAAATTAGTATTTTTTCTATTCACTTAAAAATTGATGGTTTTTAAAAAAATATCAAAAAATTATACTAAGATAATATTAATATAATGGATTTATAAATGAAGAATATTTTGTAAAAATAAATTCTAAAATATATATAGTTATCTTTTAAATAAAAAATATAATTTATTAACAAAACTGCATTTTTTTGAAAATTGTCATTTTTAAACATTATGTGTTCTCAATATTATTTCATATCAATGTATAATTTAAACTATGTTAATTTTTTAGTACATATATGATAATATTTATAAATTGTGAATTTATTTTTATAAGAAAAAACACACAATAATTAGTAGAACAGTTCCTTGAAAATAAATATTCCTTTTATACGAAATATTCTTTAACAAATAACATTAATTAATTATTTATATTCTAAATTTTGTTTTTTACTACTCCATTGATAGTGTAATATCTATTTTAATTATATAAATATAATTCCTCCCTTTTTAATAATAATAATAATATTTATAGGTAATGTGTATATATATTTATATAATATTTTAATATAATATTTTTATTTTATTTCGATTTATAGTTTTTAACAATAAATGTCTATAGTATACCTATTGGATATACATTCAATGATTATATATACAAGGAACATATTTGAAATGAACATATTTTTAATGACTATATTTGAAACAAGTATATTTTTTTTCTTTGTACAGTCTTACTAAACTTATTCTATTCACATATGTCAATTCCATAGTTTTATTTTTAGATATAACAATATGATTTCTTAATTCATGATATTCCTCCTCATTATAAGTTTTCTTTGACTACTGGGGATCTTAAAAGGTGAAGATGGTCCAAGAGATCTCCCTATTTTGAAGATTTTATTATTTTATATTTATTTTTCCCTTTTAATTTATTCACTTTTAATGGATGTACTAGTTCGTGGTGTTTAATAATCCATAGTTTGTAAATATTTGTTTCTTGTTATTTTGTTGTAATTTATAATTCTGAATGTTTAGAGTGTTATTGGTTCCATTACTATTTTGTATGACTTATTTCCTAATATATTCAAATTCCTAGAATATAAATATATATATTTATAATTAAAAAAACACACATAGAAATATATATACACATTTATATATTATGGGGGTAATATGCTTTCTAAAGACCTAGAGTTTTACCCTGCATGAACAAACCTAACTAATAAATCATCATCTCTAAAACAAAGCGACATATCTTATATTTCTTTGAGGTATCATAAGATCCAATTCAAAATATATCAATTTTATTTCCCCAGATTTTTACATGAATAGACTTACAACTCCCACCGTATGGGAAATAATTGGCCGAGTTCACACCATAGTATACACAAGACAACATAATGTTGATGCATATGTAGTTATATATATATAATTCACCTATTCTTCTTTTTATGGTTGTTTTTACTTAGAGAGTTTTAAGTGGATTAAAAGAGGATTAAAATTATATTTTCATCCTTTAATCACAAACATTTCTACGATGTTCTGAACATACGTTTTCTGAGATAAAGATAAACTTACAATCTTTTTATCACACCCAATCTCCATGGTCATGATTTTTCAATCTTCTCCATGGTATTTCATTTAAAAATAACACGATAAGTATTTAATGAGATATTGGATATACTAGATATATATAACCTCTAGAATAATTCTATACCTATAAAATATTAGAACAATGAAATTTCCATCCCTGTACTCTTTCTGGTAGAAATAGTGACATGAGTTTCTCTACATAAAGCCATTCCCTTCGACAAACCATTCCGAATTATGGATCTAATTTCATGGTATTTGTTTCAGAATAAATATAATTTCCATAAATTATAAATCTATGTACCTTTTTTATTCTTGATACCAATAGATTTTTTATATATATTTCCTCAACTAGATATCTCTAACGAAAATTTGTCTTCATGTCCATGTTTTCCAGATATAACCCTCTAAAAGAAACTATGATGAGAATAGTCTGAATAATAATATTAATAT
The DNA here is from genome assembly GCA_963277665.1 of Viscum album. NCBI lineage: Eukaryota > Viridiplantae > Streptophyta > Magnoliopsida > Santalales > Viscaceae > Viscum > Viscum album. The sequence continues at coordinate 1,804,972,319 of OY728148.1, read as the reverse complement.
TTAAAATAGATAAATTATTAAATAATTATATTACCTTCTTATGCTAAAAATCATTAATAATCAACCATACCTTATACCTTTTAATTTAGATAGAATCATATTTTAACTAGAAAATGAATTGTTTTTTCAAATTCTCTCTTTTTGATGGGTAAATCTATTAAATCCTAGGTATTATTTATGTAAATAAAATTCAACTCCTCGTACATAAAAAATTTCCATTCTATAGATTCACCATAGGTTTCCACTTCTTCTAAAATTTATGGTTATCCTCTATTTTTTAAAAGTATGAAATTCAGGTAATCTCTATACCGCTTTACAAATCACTTTACCATTATAGACCTCTACAATTCTACCGATGGTTCTACTCTTTTTTAAAATAAAACCTATGAAAATACATCATCCAAATCTTTTAACTGATCCTCCCAGTTTTTCACTTTTAGGCCTCTATTCTACTAGTCTCATCCTTAAACTTTCTATTATTCCCTCTAAATATTCCCCTATATTTTTTTGAACTTATAATAGAATAAAATCTATCTAAACTCTCATGGGTTTTGGAAATATTTATCACTGCATTTAGATAATTTTGAATTGAAATTGATTCTTTGAATTCAATTCATTAACTTTAAAAATACATTCCTTCCACATGAACTAATAATTAAATATCATATTCTAGCTTCAGATGATATGTATTTTATAATTATCCATAATTAAAAATCCATTTTCTTCATCTCTATAGCCTATTAAGAAACATGAATGAGATATTTCTTCAATATTATCTCTATATGTATTATTTGAATGATTATAGGCTAAAATTACAAATACATTGAGGTGAGAAAAATCTAGTGACTTTCTTTTCTAAAGGGATTCTGGAAAAAAAAATCCCATTGAATCTTAGAGAATTTTATTAATTAATTATGATGTAATAACAAATTATTTAGCAAAAAAGTGTCTAGTAATCATAAAATTTAAATTCTTACTCTAAAAAATATTCATCATTTTATAATTAATCTATTAAACTAAACCATTTTAATTATAAATTCTATGTAAAATTTTCTCATTCCTAATGTATCTATGTCTATAGAAGTTTTGGAAACTTATTCTGGTGTACACATATTTGTTTTCTTCTTTTCATAAATTTATATTACAATACATTTCTATTTAAACCATATATTCCCATTCCATGAACACTTTATTTGATTTATATTTGTTTTTAGGAAGTATATCCATAGTTTAATCATGATATTTTCAATGAGTGTCAAAAAATATTAAGGTCCTCTGAGATATTTTACTAAGGTATGTCCCTAGATATCAATATATACTAGATCCAATATCTGTCTCTCTATTGTTCTTCCACTAAAATTAAATCAGATCTTCTATTGCATATTAGGTAATAATCTCTCACAAATTACAAAGTCTGAATATTCCAAATTCATCAAGAATTTTTCACTAGAGTATTAATACCTTTCTCACTAAGGTGACCAAGGAATCGGTTCCATATATTTGAATTACCAATTATTGGAGTTTTGATTAGTGTATCTCCCACTACCCTTCTAGTAAGATACAATATTACATTCTTTACACATAAAACTATTATAAGAGATCCTTGAATTATTTATTATACTCCCTTAATATATATCATTCCATATCCATATTCATCCTACTATATGACTAAAATAATTTTATTCTAAAGTCCTATTACATGGATAACATTCTTCAGAATAAGAATAATCTCATTATTCAACTGAACATTAACCTATACCATTCCCATGATATCAATAGATTTATCATCGAATATATGAACTAATCCAAATCTTCAAGATACATAACTTCTCATGAATTCATTTTTACCAATGCAGTGTAATCATGCATAAAAATCTACGATATATGATTCCACCAATTTTTTGAAACTCATAAATAGATTTTCAATTCTTTATCTAGTTGATTAAAAATAACTTATTACTCTAATTATTGTCATTTTAAATTTTCCCATTTACTTTTAGAAATACTTCTGGATTTTATCTCATTACTATAGTACTGACACACTGTGTTTGGGTTGATAAATTTATCTCTACTCCTCTCATTCATCTTATCTTAAAATTGTTTTCGACTTCTTCGATGAGGTGATCACCCTCTCCCTTCCAAATCGAATAATTTTTTGGAAGGTTCTTTAGTATCCATACATGATATTTAATATTTCATAATCAATTTTTAGACTAATTAAAATATCCCGTCACATTTTCTTTTAGAGTCACTTTTTACTATTACCAATTATTCCCATGATTTTGATTACGATGAAAACAATAATATCACCCGAACATATTTAATGAATTTTACATTATTTGAATAAAGTTACATATAAATCAATTTGAAATAATTCACAAGATCTATTATAGATATTCCTTTCAATAGCCTCATGACAATACAAAAATCATATTAAGTGCTCTTTTTTGCGTACTTTAGGCTTCTCATATATTTTACTATAGAAGAATTTAACTCAATTGTAGTCTCTTTCACTCAGATGTTCAAATCCAAATTTTGGGATATGGACATCCTTAAAAAAACTAAAGTATTTAAATGATTCTTTTACCATTCATCCTTATACATTTTATCTAGATTCACACCTTTCATCTGAACTTCATGATATTTATATATGATATATTCCTCTATTTTTATCGTCAAAAAACTAAAATACTTCCCATAAAATATTTCAGTCCAGAACACGATACCATTTCATGTCATATCATTCTAACACAAAAAAATTGAAAAAAACATAAAAAATAATATAATAGATGTTATTTCAAAACAAACCACATATTTTATAAGAAAAAATCCTTCTACAGTGATACCTTTTTTAAAATACTACATGAAAATCCATTCATCAGATGTTTACCCTTGAAAGAAAAAAATGGATGAAAAAAGTCTCTAAAAATAATCTTATTAAGTTAAATTTATTGTAAATTTTAATAAAATCCTTCACCCAAATCATCCAACAGAATTCATTAGAGATTTAATTTTACTCCAACTCACCCAAAATTCAACATTCATGATAATGAAAAAAATAAACTATGTAATGGACATAACACAATTTTACATGGTTCAAAATTTCGTCCTATATCCATGTGGAGAAGTATCACTTTTTATTATATCATAAGTATAGAGGTAAGAAGATTTTATGAATAGTTATCCATGTAGGTCCCTAACATGTAATTATTGGATATCTCATTAATATTCTCCCACCTACTTTTATAATGCTTCCCACCCAATCATCCAGTTACATCAACTTACTATAATTTTTGGAGTCCCTTTATTGCATTGTGTAACTTCCATTCCATTATAGCTTTAACATTGTTAAATCCTATCCTTTATAGAGTAATAATTATTATAAAATCATTACGTCTTTAAATAAAACCAATGTTAGAAGTGATCCAGACACTAAAACTTCCCTTTTATGGTAAAATAAACACCTAATAAACTCTTATTGGTTCTGATCAACATGATAAGAAACCATCCAAATTTCCTGAACTTCTAAAAACCTCATTGATAACCTAATGAGGACCACTTCAATTTTTCTAACCTAAATAATGAGTTTATGGAAGATCCTTATTCAGAAAAACATACTATAGGTTGAGAAGAATCTTCAAAATCATTAAAATGAATTCAAGTATATGTTAGAATGATGGTAACTCATGTGTTACTACATGAAATTGTGTTGGAGCATGAATATATCTTTAGGTAATATCACATTTCTTATTGGTGTGGGTATAGAATTGGGATGTGACACATGTAACATTGTCTTGTAAACATATTTGTAACTGCCTATATTTTAGAATTCTTAGAATAAAAGTTTCATATCACATATAAGAGTTTTTAGTTTATATTGGACCCTTATACGGCGGTGATTCAAGGATTTTATTTCATTGGATTTAATGAGATCAAAATAATAATCAATAGAATCTAAACTATTTATTGCACACTATGTTTTGGTTATAATAGTTATAGTAAGTTGATGTAGTGTAAATTAATTAACATACATGACCTCATAGTGAGGAATAAAGGATTAAATTGAAGTACCAGTATACTCATAAGATTCTACATGAGGTTGAATTGTCCCTGAGAAATGATGGTGGTACTATATATCTCTATGGTATCACCCTTAGACATTTTGAGGTGAATAGATGAGGGTAAATTAACAATAGTTCATATATTTAAGGTTTTAAATTTATACAACATTGTCCCCTAATATATTCTTAACCAAAAAATTGTGAAGTATAATAATTTTTATCCTTACATAATTTGTTCTTCCAAAAACTATCCCATTATATCCAAATACATGAAAACATAGGCGATTCATCTTTAAACACATCAAAATAAAAATTATATATTTAATGAGTAAAAATAAATGATTTAATGATTCTTATTTATATTTTATTCCCAAAACAACTAAAATATTATAAATTTCCATTAAACATATAAAATATATATATAAAAAACCAAAGTCACATAGAAAATAAAATAACATAAATGATATATTTGTGCAATGCGTGTGTGTATTTATTGGTGGGGAGTCACTATCTTATTATAATTCATGTTTTCAAACTTTGAGTTGGTTTAATGTGATATATTTTGATGATAATATTTTTCTTCTAAAATGTCTCCAGATGCCTCTCGTAGATGGAAACCAAATTATAGGGAGGTTAGAATAACCATAAAATATTCATTTCATGAAATTTTAATTTTATGTAGTTATTTATCTTTGAATTGGTTGGTTCTTAAGGGTATACCTTAACATAGGGTATTAAAGGCTTTAAAATTCATCTTTGAATATTAGTTTACCATTGAGATATATTAATTGATCCCCATGTCAGTTTCAATTTATATACATGAGAGTTGGAGAACATTATAGATGATTTGGAGAATAGAGTAGGGGGAGTGGTATAAGGTGCTAGGTACTCAATTGTTTTATATCTGGTACCTAGTGAGGGTTTGGTGGATGTAGGTGGTTCTATTTTTTTCATCATGTACCCGATGATCATATATCGAGTATACAATGGTCTTATACTAGTTACCTAGTAGACTCTTGTAAAACATCCCTTTGCTAAAGGGAAATTTTATCTCTTTAAAGCCTAAAAATTAAACCCAAACCCACTTAAGCTTACGATTAACCATATTTCTAGATTTTTTTTCTATATTCTTGGCCCACCTCTTCGGATATATTCATACCCATACGATCCTCATTCCTCATTGGTTTAATTTGCATCTATATTATCATCATAATTCCACATCGGCTTGGATTTGGTTAATATCACCCATAATAATTTTATTTTTCTCATTCTATTATAGAAGTGACTCATACTTTCTATTCTTCTATCTGAGATTTGTAGAAACTTTAAATTTATTTATTTTTCTACCATATATCCATGGATAATGTTTATACTAGGAAAAGTAAGGGAATTTCAATCATTTTAATTTCTATATTTCTTAAATCATAAAAACAATGAATAAATACATAATAATCTAGTTATAGGTAGGTCTAGGATCACATAATGTTTCCTTATCTCCTCATATTAAACCTTTATGAATCATTTAACACATGTATAGGTTGGTGAAAACCTTCATCTCCCCATACTCTCATATGGTTGAGTAATCAATGGTTTGGAGTTGGGTGTAACAAAATTTAATGGGTTGTTTCAAACTAATTTTGCATTTTATACCATATTTTATAATTTTTGGAAAAATATTTGATTTAGTTTATCTTAATTTTTATTTCTATCATGATTTGTCTAGTTTAAATCTACCTTATGTATTAATTTTTCATATATGAGCATGAATAATTTTTTAATAATTTCATATGACTTATTTACTTGATTTAAATTCCATTTTTATATAATATCATTCATGTATAAAGGTTATAGTAAACTGAATGTTGAATTATTTCTTTATCACAACATGAAATATGATTATTTACTCATTTTTAAATAGAATATCATAATTATAAATCATTTAGAAAGGTTTATATATTTTTTATATAGAACCTTTGTAGATACTTCCTAATTTATGAACAAGTTAATGGTTGGGATGGGATTGAAATGTCCTATCTCTAGAATACCCCTTTCCAAATTCCTTGGTATAAGAACCTAAGACATCTTGGCTATAGTATATTCCATTACTCCCCATGGGATTTTTATTTCACTTTTATAACCTTGTTCTAGGCTTCTGGAATAAGAATCATGGTTTCCTAACACAATTTTTCTCAGATTCTGAGTGATAGGTTCAAAGTAAGAATGGAAGGTATATATCCTCTCAATATAGAGTGGGTTTTATACTATTATGAATATTCATGTTAAACATACTTGATAAATTAGGACAATTGTGTTACTATATATTCTTCATGATTTGTACTATTTTCATATGCATTTTTAATTTTAATAGGGAGTTATGGGTGTGTGGTGACTGCATACTGAGTTTATTATTCTCACAGCCTGCATGGGCCCTAAGGGTGATTCACAAATTCTTATTTTTGTGGTCCCAGTATAGGGGTAGTGTTGGAAAATAGGTTCCATATTCACATGGGTTTCAGATCATAGATGGTTCCTTCTACTCTCGATTGATGTTTAAGTGGTGTGGGTGTATATGGGTTGTTATTAGGGGTTCTTACATTATTTACCACACATTATATATTATATTTTAATTCCATAAGACTATTTGACTTATCCTATATTCATATATATGGTTATTAAAATGTTACAACTACTTATGAACTATATGAATGTTTTTAGTCTATGCTATATGTCATCACATGTTTATATGCGTTTAGTATCATGTTATCATCTATACACATCCATTTTTTTACTTTTTATACACAAAATGTAGTTAATATTTCAACAAGTCATGAAAAATATGGATGTGAACCTTATAAAGTTTATTATATACTTCCCAGTGTGATATCCATCTCCCAATATTATATCATTTGTACCTAATAATTTATGATAGTATTTGGCGATTGGTAGGTGTGTTCAAGGGGTTTAAATGAAGTGATCCATGTATATACCAAGTATTTAGGTCATATTAATTATATCTAATCCTTTTATGAAATAAAATAATCATCTAGATTTATCCAATGGAAATCAAATATATAACATTTTATTAAGTGTTCAATAATGTAATATACTTCATCTCATTACCCTTGTGGAGCTGTTAAAATAATTTAGAGTTTGATGAATATGATTATAATTTTCTACATAAGTTCATTAATGGTTATTTAATTTTATTGACATTGGAGGTGGAGAGAATCTATCACTAATCATTGGTGATATTATTTTACATAAATTGTTTTCTCCAATATCTTAAATTTTTATTATTGTATTTTATATTTTTTGTTTACAACCTTTTATAAATACAAATTTTTAGGTTTTATATTTATTTCATTACCATTAGGCCATTAATAACATCCTAAAACCAAAATATTTGTATATGAGACCCTTGATAATAATTTTAGAAAGATTTATTTGAGAGAAATGATTCTTATGAAAATATAGATCTATTATAAGGATAAAACTCTAAAGGTATTAACTTTTTTCTATGAAGATATAACTAGATTTCTCAAGAAATTATTTATTTAAAAGGGGTAGAATGGTACTTATATGAGTGACATTATTCAAAAATTCATTCTCCCTAATGATTTTGGATTTTTTTCACTAGTTATTAGGACAAATAAGATTTTCTAATATGTTAAGAAGATTTCTATAAAATTATTTATTATAATTAAAAAAACCCATTTCATTTAAAAATGTTTTTAAAAGATATAAAAATTATATATTAAGATGAATAATTGAGACATTAAATAATAAATGATATTCATCTTTCTTTCCTAAAAAAATCATGTTAATTAATGTTAAATTTTATTTTTTTCTACTAACATCTCTTATGTGGCCTCCAAGGGGAGATTCCAAGAATTTCTATAAATTTAGATCATAATAACACATAATATAAATTTTAAATATAGACCTAAAAATTCATAATATGATTTGAAATATTGATTTTTGTGTTAAATAATTTTATATTATTTTGGTGTAGTATTTTAGAAATCTTATTAGTGTTGGGATTGGTTTTTGGATATGTGTTATTCCATTTAAGGTATGTATTGGTACTGATTTATATAAAATATTTGGATGTTTTGGGGTGAAATTGGAGTATTTTGGAGGATTTTACAGGAATTAATGAGTTAGATCATGACTATAGGACCATATATTAGGAATAGGGGACCATGTGGGCCAATTTTGGGGAGATAAAAGGATATGCATAGTTAGATGCATAATCATTGGGTCCATTAACTTCAGCCATGTATGATAAGAAAAATGTTACAGTAAGGAATTCGTTGTCTCCCCTGCATTATTCGAGACTATGAATTCACTTTTAAGGACCCATTAAACAACTATTTTTAATCATTTCTAGAAGTTTATTCTCATTATATCCCTTAAAAAAATGATATTTACTTAGGTTGTCATTAGGAGGGATTATTATATTTTCCCCCAAAATAGTGGTTTTCATAGATCTTTACGTCTTGGGGGTGCCAGATCTAGGGCAAGCCTCCATGAATCTCTATTCTGTTAATTGGTTTTTACTTATCTCATTATTAATCATAAATTGAGATTTTTTAATTATATTTTGTGTTTTTTATAAATAAATTTATAGAAATTTATTATTAAGTGTTTGATAAGGATAAGGGGAACATGAATATTGAATGTGGTGGAGTGATTCCACTTTGTCGTTGGGTTGAGGTATGTGAATTATCTTTCATGATTTAGTGTGATAAATACTTTAGGATTGGATTATATTTTTTGATTAAATTTTTATAGATTTGGAATTATTTAATTGTTGATAAGTTTTTATTTAAAAACAGATATTTTTCTGTGATTTATTTTTGTGAAGATTGAGAATGGTGGATTACACATGTGTGAGTAATTATATAAAAGTAAGGATACTGGTAAAATATGGATATTATGATGAAGTGGTAAAAGAATTATCATAATCTTAGAGATATTATTATATTTTTTTGGGATGATAGATTGGACATGAGGTTTCAATTCATGTTTAAGTGTTGGTATCTTTTTGGGTTGGATATGGATGATGAAAATTTTCATTTATGTTTGGGTGGCTAATCATGTTTGATGAGGTATGTTTAAAAGGTTGGATAGTCAATGCACTATTGTGTATAAAGAACCTATTAATTATTACTATAATAAAACTATATTTTAATTAATTTTTTTATTTTAATATTTATTGAATGTATTTTTATGAGATTTTATTCAAGGCTAAATTTAATATATTTGAGTGAATAAAGGATAGTTTGGGAGAAAATATAATATATTTTTGCAGAAAATATATAGCAAGGAATGTCGAGTACATGGTGGAATTGTTCTGAGTTCGTAGTAGAGGAGAAAAATGTAATGGAGCCAATGGACTAGCCATCAGGTGTATTGTTGGATCACTATTGGTTGTTAGTGGATGTTAGGTGACTGGTGGATTTGTACCAGGTACCCCATATACTTCCTAGCATTTTTTAATTGGGATCATTTTTTTAATTCTATAGACACATGTTTTAGATTTAAACCAAAAATTTTATATTCCAGGGGAACATTTATTGTGAAAATAATCTTTATAATCTATTCTATTGGAAATAAGGTGATTACAGGTTGGGATGGATTTTGCATTTTTTTGCAATAAATTTCTAGTTCTTAATGGTTTTTAAGATCAAAGGGATGACAAAAAGTCAGGAAGGTTTCCAGTATTTCCCAAATTTTCGATTCAAAAAACTATTAGGAAATTCAAGTGTTTGTTTAAGGAAGATGAAAAAGTCATTTTTGAGAAAATAAGGGCTTATCAATATAGTAGAGTAGAGTGCTACAAAATATTTCTTTTTACAAGTTCCTTGTATAGGTGTTTCATGCATGAGAGGTAGTGAGCTTATCTGATAGTCTATCATGTACTTGTTCTACACACAATCATGGATGAATTATAGATATATGAGTGATGGTCATGGTCTAGCTTATAAATAACCAACTAATCCTCTTATTTGGGTTAATAAATTACTAGGTGGAATCAATGATTTTCCATTATATATGGAATACCTTTACATACTGGACCTAGGAAAATCTATTGGGTAAAGGGGTAGTGTGATGCTTGACGTGTGGACATGAAGAGTGAAAGACCTACATGAACTAAGTTTCATGAAATGGTAATAGTAATGTAAATAGGGTGAACCTATCTAGGATAACATACCTTAATGAAATATATTTTTTGAATTACAATTCATATAAGCCAACTAATTGTGCGAAGTAGTCTTGGGTGAAGTAGGGGACCTGAGAAAAGAAATACCTTGGAGAAGAAGTGGTCCAAGGTGAGCTATAATTGGTGAATCCGAAGAGGTTGGAAAAAAATCATTATAAATTAATTAATTATTTAGATCATTAAATTCATACCTTAATGTTTCAATTCACAATAAACCTTGATACACTTTTTAGGTTAACATTAAGTCATTAAGACCGAGGAATAATTTATCCAATATTGTGAGAATGGAAGATTTGATAGAGGTTATTTGATAGAGGAATTTAACTATTTATAAATTATTTGTAAAGGTAGTGCACCTAGCTTGGAGTGAACAAGGCAAAAAATTTTAATCCACCAAATCTATGGAAGATTAGTGGTTTTGGTATAATCAAAACACTATAAACATAATCTCCTTGGACTATCCATTAGTTTAAAACCCAGAAAAATTAATGTGTTCCATTTTACTTATATATTAGTGAATTTTAATTCCAATCATCTAGGTTTAAGGAGTTCCTACCAATGTGGGTAGAAGATCTATATAAAGTGGATAAAACTTTGACACCTTTATTCACTCCTCCCGTCTTAGGCTATCATAGTGTAGAAGTGGTATTAGATCTTATATTACTAGTATTAAATCTATTTTATTTTTTTAATTCCCAAATGTAATTTAGTGAATCTCAATGAAGTTCTACACTTATGTGAACAAATACCTGATTTAGAGTACCAGTGTGTGATAGTATATTTGATCTATTAGGTTATAAGTTCTTCCCAACAACATTCATGGGATTTAAGTAATTGAAATGATGGGATATTTTATGGATAAAGCTGATAGAAAACCTTTAGGTGATAATTACATATCCCCAAATAAACTAACTATAGAACCATCAGATCATATTTATAAGAAGGTGGTGAGCTACAGAAGTGCTAAGGACATGTGGGAATTGTTTTTCAACTCATATAAAGTGGATAATAAGGTAAATAAGTCTAATATTAAAGTTACCCGCAAAATATTTGTCGGTTTTAAAATATTTCTTGATAAAAATTGTAATAGTTTCTTCAAATGTTCTAGTGATGTCATTAGATAAATATGGAATTTGATGAAAAAATTATGGATATGAATATTATAAAGAAAAATATACAGTGACTTATACCACTATATAATCCAAAAGTTTCATCTCTTGAGGAAATATATTTGGAAATTTTTTCTCTTGATGATATGTTGATCGGTTTAGTGAATTATGAAATTCAGGTAAAGCTGAAAGGAGTACTAGTCATCCAAATAATGAGATAAATTTCAATGCAATGGAAAAAATAAAATTTATAAATTTAGTGAAGAAGAAAAGGATGTGGATGATAAATTATTATATGTTATGGGTATATAATTCAAGTGAGTAACGAGAAGGATATAATAGAATCCACTCATGACATGTTTTTTATGTGGTAAATTTTGAAACATTGTAAAAATGTGATCAAGAAAATTTTATGATAACAAAATTACATAAAAAATTAGGTAGTTCCCTAAGAGGAGGTTCCCAAAAAATATTGAATTTTAATTAGGAATGAAATTTCTATGGAATATCTTTATAATAAAATAGTAATGTGATGATATAGAATATCTAGAGGATTTGGAAATAGAGATTAATTCTGATATTGAAGATTCCATGATGGGTAAAATTGAAAAGGAAAATATTGCACAAGGGAAGAAAATCAACCAGAAAGTGTAGTTTATTTCATGATTGACCTTGAGGGAGATATCAAAGAAATAAATATATGAATAAATAAAAACCATAAGGTTAATGAGATCCTAAAAAAATACATTAAAAATGTGGCTATTCTAGAAGGATATATGGACTGGCTGTAATAAGAGTTAAGAAATTAGTTTTCCAATCATGTTAATTTAGAATAATATGTGAATTTCATGTTAATGACTAAATAATAGACTATGGTGATTGGTGAACTTATTTTTTTTGATATAGAGAAAAAATAAGGAAGAATATTCAGAAGAATATGTTATTACTCTTATAAAAAATTGGAATCAGAAATGAAATCAAGTGGTCCACAGAAGATTCTATACTTTAGGAGGTTCAAAGATGGAGAACTATTGCAAAGCTTAAGGTGGGGCTCAGAAGGTATCAAGAACAATCTATATGAACAAAGACCTATGTTTTTGGTTAAAATTTTAATCAGATGTGATGAAACCACAAAATCATAGGCAAAAATGGATAATAAATATGTGAAGTAGAATTTTGGTGCCTCTACTTTTAAATATAAAGCAACAATTTATTAGACTAATAAAACTATTATCAACAAAAATCATAGGAAAGGAAATAATACTCATTCCTTAATGTTTAACTAATGAAATTCATAATGTTTCATAATGGTTGGGTATATATAAAATAATTAATGAGATATTTTTTTCCCTCTCAGAAAGTATCAATTAAATGTATTTCATAAACACATCACTTACTACTTTGAAGTTTAAAGGAGTTACTTAAATTGATAAGTTCTTGACATTTAATAAATGATAATGAGACCATATCCTTAATCATATAGAATAAATAATTTTTATGGATATTTTTTCTAACATTGGGCATATATCCATTAGTTATTAGCATAGAAGAATTAGTTATTATCATCATGGGAGTATAATGTAATAGAATGATATAAAAGATAACAAGATTGATTCAATGAATATATTTTGTCTCTTGTAAGAAAAAGAAAAATATGATAATACATCCAGTTTAAAATATATAGAGGAGATTCTATATTATTACTCACCTCAACTAAGGAACTCATGATAGGAAAAGAAGAAGGGAGATATGTCCATTCTAGATAAAATTTCACCCAAATATACAAAGAACATAACAACATGAATTCTTGATTGAGGGTGTTCATTAACATGAATGGGAATTAAAATCTCTATGAAATTGTGAATGGAAGATTTTAAGTAACAATGTAGTGGGAAATGATGGAACCCTAAATATTAAAGGGGCTGGAAATACCTACCTTATAGGCAATGAACTAAAGAATATAAAAGTTATTTTTATTTATGTTCATCCACAAAACCTGTTGATAATGAGTCAAAATTGTTTCTCTATACTCGAGATTTATTTTTAATCAAAATATTGATTCTATCAAGGTAAAATTAAGGAATTAAATTATGAAAGGTTGATGTCCAAATAGAACATTGTATTAGGTGGATTGTAATTAGAACCCTTTTTTCCTAATAGTTGAAGAGGAGAACAACTAATGGTATCCGAGACATGGCCACATTAACAAATGGATAATTAATAATTTTTCTAATATAAAGGATGAAATAGATATTAATATTATAAAATAATACCACAATAATATCGTTGATGCATATATACAAGTAAGGATAGTCCAAAATCCATATCTACTGAATAAGAAAAGGGGATATAATCTTATTGACCAATAATATACTATTTTCTATGGCCCAATAAATATATTAGGCATGTATGACAGAAGGTAATTAATAAATTATTTTGATGATTATAGTAGAATGACAAGAATTGTATTAATTTTTGGAAAGAAGTAAGTTATTTAATTCATGAAGAGGAACAATAAGGGAGTTGAAAATTTGACCATATGTAACACCAAAATCTTGTGATCAAACAATGGAATAAAATTCAAATCCATTGAATTTTAAAATTATCTTTAAAATCATAACATTAAGCATGATTTATATTTGGTAAGAAGTCAAAAACGAAAATGGGGTTGTTTAATGGAAAAATTGGTAGGTGAATAATATAACAAAAACAATTTTTATTGAGAGAAGTATGTCTCTTTATTATAATTAGGAATCTATTCAATTTATATTATACACTCCAAAATAGATAGTTATTTTCGTAGGGGATAAAAAAAGACCATATGAAATGTGTAATTAAATTATGTACACACTAAAACATTTTTGGGTCTTTTTTTATAAAATATTACTTTCGAAATCAGGAAGGAAACAAAGGAAAATATAGAAATATGACAGATGAAGGAGTGCTTACATGTTACTTAGTAAAGACTAAGGAGTAAAATTTCCATAAAACATTGAAAAATAAAATTGTACAAAATTATGATATCAATTTCATTGAGGTTAAATAGTCCAAAAACATTATTAAACCAAACATTGAGGGTTTCTATGATGAAGAAGAAGATAAAAATTAAAATATAATAAATATTAAAGTTATGAAGTGTTGAGAAAATGATGATTAATCTAAGGATAAATATAAATTAGATATTTTTCATGAAGAATGTAAAACTTCACCTCAAAAGAGAATTACAATAATAAGAATTATACCATATAACATTATTTAGGATCCATATACTATAACTCAAACAATGATAATGAAGAGTATAGAGAATGTTTCTTTATTTTCCATGGTGGATCCAACATCCTTGGAAGAATAAATAAAATTTGAATCATGGGCTAGAGACTTGAATGGGGAATTAGATAAAATTGATAAGAACATAACATAATAACTCATTGAATGTTCAGGGATCCAAAATGTGATATGAATAAATTTGATCTTTTGGAAACAATTTGATGAGAATGTAAATGTAATCAAAAGAAAGGCATGATTGGCATGTAATAATGAAAAAAATTAAATTCATTTATTTTGGAGAAACAGATTTTCCTAGTAGATTTAATTTATTTAATTAGTATATTTTTGTCTATGTAAAATCAAAGAGTGTAATTTCTTTCATATAGATATCAAAATAGTGTTCTTGAAGAATAATTATACATTGAATTAATAGTGGAATTTTTTATTTGAAGTGATGAAATTAAATTTTATATATTTAATAATTATTTACATTATGTAAATAGGAACCACTATCATGGTATTCTTGTCTAGATTTATATTTTAAGAATTTTCAATTATTAAGGGGTGGAATTTACTATAATCACTTGGTGAAAAAAACAAGGAAGGCCAATTTATGGTTCTTGTGTATGTGGATGATATCATATATATAAAAGAATTTACCGATACCTTCAAATTTGAATATTAAATGTATATTATTGGTGAACTAATATTCTATTAAGGGATATATGATATAAAAAATAATGAATGCACTTTCTTATCATAGAAAAAATATGTAAATGTGATACTGGATAAGTTCAACATGTATGTTTACAAACTCATGTCAACACCAATTACAGTTGGAATGAAACTTGGGATGAATAAGGATGGGAAATCTATGGATATCATCTTTTACAAGAGTATAATTTAAGGCCTACTATAATTTATGGTAACATGCCAATGTATTCTCTTTTAAACATATTAAGAGGATCATTTTTAGAGTAATATGAAGGAAGATAATCTTTTACTAGTAAAATGAATAATGTGGTACCTCAAATGTAAACTCAATTCTGATATCCTCTTTGATGTGGGAAAGGATCATGAATTATTATCCTTTTCTGATGATGAATGTGATATTTACATAGTGGATCTGAAATCCATGAGTGGTTGTACTTTCTTTATTGAAATATTTTTTAGTATGGTTGAGAAAGAAGTATGTAATAAATTCAGTAAGTAGTGATGATAATGAATATATCATAGTGACTGAGTATTTAAATCAACTTTTGTAGAAGATGAAATAGTTGGTTGATATTAGAGAAGAGAAGAAGAAACTGTTAGATATTTTTTGTAATAATAATATTATGATTGATCACCTGAAAAATATATTATAACACCACCATATAAATAATATTGATATTATGTATGACTTTATTAAAGAAAATTTTGAAAAAGGAATGGAAACATTGGACCATTTTGGAACCGATGACCGAATGTATGTCATCATGACTAAGCTATTGGTTACACCAACTTTTGAGAAACATCGGTTCAAGACCAGTGTTCAACCACCTACCTTACATTGAGAAGGTTCATAATCTCCCATACACACATTTCAATCTAACATTATACCTAATGTGTTTCATGTTTTGTAGGTCAATTTGGGTTTATTATCAATGGGGGATAACTGATGATGAAATTCAATAGATATAACCTAGAGTTAAAGTGATCAAAAAGTGGAATAAATAGATAGAATCTCATATTAAACGAGAGTATATGGTATGAATTATAGGGGAGATATGATCCATATGCAATGAGGTTTTGGACTATGATGGTTCTAGATGATAGGGGGAGTGATGGGAGAAAATTTTCAACAACACAAGACTTTCTCACTTGAACTATTGTTTTCTAAATTGATATTTTCTAACATGAACATAGAGTGATGGATGATTTAATTCACAAATATATGGTAGAATATTTAAGTTTATTATAAATTTAGTTTCCCTTTCTATTGATAATAAAATCAAAGGGGGTAATGCTGGAACGAAGGCAATTCAAAGTGGAGATGGATATTGTGCATGTTATGACCAGGTTTTCAAAGGTACTCTATAATCAAGGCAGATGACTAAGGATTTAAAATTCTGTAACATTATTGGTTCTAAATATTTATAGAAAATTTTGGAGTTTATTAATGGAATATCAAAATGTTATTCAATATTAAGTGAGGTATTTATACCCTATTAGATTAGAGAACTATGCCTCCTTGCATTATTCTAGATCCACACAATGATTCTGAAAAAAATATGAGGTATTGTACATATATGAGAGTCTCTCATATGCTAGTTCAACACAAAAGTATTATAGAATAATGGAGAGTTATTTTTAGTTTAATCATTTTCCTTAAAATACCTGATTAATTTTATTTTGGGGCAAAAGAAAATTAGGGGGAGGATTATAGACTCTCCTATCATGTAAGGCACACCTGTGTGAATTATAACTGAGTGAAGAAACTTGGTGAAAGAGTAGTGGGAAGTTAGATGTGTAATAGGTTGGTAAAAATACATGCATGAACTATGTTTCACAAATAAGAAATAATTAAAGTATTACGGTGAGACTACCTAGGAAAACACAACTTAGTGAATGGAGTTATGATAAGTAGACTTGTGAACAACCAATGATGTTACACCCTAACCGTAATCACCTAGATTTTATTGGAGTTCCACATGGACTCATGCATGCCTCCCAATATATAAGAGGTTTCAAACTTGAAATGAGGGTATAAATGGTACAATGGGGAGACAATACCATTCATATCAAAATTGATACATCACAATCACATCAATACAATAATAACAACATAAAAGGGAACAAATGAAGTGAGTAAAAAAGATTCTATAACAGATGAAATGATAGGTATCTCAAGTCATAAACAGAAATAACTCGATGAATCAAAGTGTAGAAGGTCAAACTAGATTATAATAAAAAGAATAGTATAACAAATAAGACACTATAATATAACTAAAATGTTTATCATGGTACTGCCTCTAGATACCAAGATCCTTCTCCTCATAAATCTATCATTGGGATATTTCCCTTTCCCGGATCCCTAATCATTAAGTCTGTATGAGCATTGATATACCTTCATAGGATGTGAGTATAAATCATAGTAGGAAACCGCCGATTCATCCATAACAAAAGTGAAAATATATAAAGAGTGTATTTCAGAATATTATGTAATGGAAAAGTAAGAAAGAAACCACACAAGTTTTGGATCAACGTGCACTAACCTAGATACACAAACCTTAGCCCCACTAATATCAACACTATGATGATAAAAATGTCAGTATCATCACCTTAAAGTATTAGAACATGCCACAAGTTACACACATCGGTACTCTACCCTATATCCATTAGTCTTTTTTTCCATGTTACACATTTAAGTAACACATCAGGCCCCAACCTAAGGTTGTCATCTATCCACACAATACATCTTTCCTCTCCCTAATGTGGCATTATGTATTTGTTGAATGTTATGTCTTCCTGACATGCCTAAAGAGTTGAATCACAATCACCCCTATATGGTCTTTCTCCCATGTCATAATTTCGACTCATTGAATACACTTCACCCATGAATGGTCTACTACAACATAGACTAAACACATCCATGATATCCAACTAATATCATCATGTGAGCAAAAATCAATGGAATTTGTCACATCATTCATGCTCCCCCTCAAAGGGACTGTTTATCCAATTATAAGAAAATAAACCATCTTTATACCTGAAAAAAGGTCCTTAGTATATGAAACACCTATATAAAATTGATATCACAACAAGATAATTTTTTCATATCAATCATAGTTCTCACATGTTCTCACACATACACCACATAAAAATGAATAATTATTCTAAAATCACACAAGAAAACACCATAATATCATACTAATAAAAATATAAAAGGAACCTATGTGGTAATAAGAATCCAACATCAAGAGAAATGATTCCCAACATTAACAAACATTATGAATCATCACCTAAAACAAGCCCACATGAAAAGGATCCCAAAAACCAATCCTAATATTAATAAAATGGGATTATAAAACAATATTTCATAAGAATAAAATGACAAGGGATTGAATTATATTAGGATTTTACAATGAGTTGAATCACCAATGGTTGATCTAGATCTATTTTAGAGTAAGTAATTTACAAGAGATTATGGATCCATTCCTTGAATAATCTAATAATTCTCTATTAGATCGCATATAAATACTTATATTTGGTTAAATTATCATAGATATATGATTCTTCCTATGATAAATAAGATATATCTAGATACATCAAGAATAATATAGGAAAATGACCACATTATAAGAACAGAATGTTCCAATATTAAATATATTTGTTGTTTAGAGGGAGAAGGTTAACTAAAAACCACCAATAAAGTCTTTATGCTTGATAACCTAAGGTGTAGGAGCAGTACTGAATATATTAAATGATGTTTTGGGTTTAAAACTCAACTTTATTGTGAAATAATACTCCACATATGTTTTTTCCATGGTTTATTAAACTTTGTACCAACCGTGCGTGGATCTCTTCCACTTATGGGCACCAAAATAGTTTGGCTACATGGTTTGGTAAACCATGATCCTATAGGATCGAATAAGTAGATATTTATATATATTAGATGGAACAATACAAGAGGGGGGGGGGGTGAATCGTAGGTTTAAAACCTTTGATTTAAAGTGCTTAAGAGATTAGTTTAAATGAACTTAAACTAATACAAATACAAACACCCACAATTGTATTGAATATAAAAGGTATGATGTAATGTAATACTAATGAAATGTAAAACAATTGTATTCAAGATGAACACAATAATCAGAGTAATATAAAGATGAATGATTCTACCTTAAAGCGTATAGAATCAATTAATAAAATATGTAATAGAATGGATGTAATTAAAATAATTACAAATGTATGAGAGATAGAAAAGGAAACAAAAGCAATTTTCTTTCTAATACAATTAGCAGCAGAAATGTAAAAGAAATACAATTCTTTTAACCCAAAGAGAAGGGTTATCCTTTCACCTAGGATAAAAGGTCTGTCTCACCAACACCTTGGTGAGCCCTTGATACGATGATTGGTTCGTCTGTCTGCCTATCTCCGGCAGCCCTCGATACGATGATCGGTTTGTCTGTCTACATATCCCCGATAGTCCTCGATACGATGATCGGTTTGTCTGTCTGCCTATCCCTGGCAGCCCTCGATTTTGTAGGTAATCGACACCTCTGTCTTTCAATCACTTGAAAGCCCTCGATAGGATGATCGGACACACAAAGCACAAAGCATGAGAGAAGTAACAACATCTCTCTCTAGAACTAGATAAAAGAAAAGTATCACAGTTGTATCACACTTGTTCCCAGTTGTCTGTATCTTATCAGCTTCAAATGACCTCCTATTTATAGGCCTTGGGTTCCAACGGTCACATCTCCTCCAACGGTCATATTTCTCTGAAAAACTCAGAGGGACTTGGACACCTGGCATTATAATAGTCATATTGAAACAGAAAGCACAACATTGTTTTGATTAGTTTGTAACTAACTCAATGACATCGTATTGGTCAGAACAAGATATATGAATTAGATAATTATGAGTACGATTTAAATAAAGCATGTGTTTTTGAAAAAGTACAAAAACAAGTATGAAATGAAAGATATGAGTAGCAGAGTTAATACAATTTCCAAATTCAGTACGATCATCATGGTCAGTACGATCAGCATGTTCAGTACGATCAGCATGTTTAGTATGATCAGCATGTTCAGTACGATCAGAATGGTCAGTACGATCAGCATGGTCAGTACGATCAGCATGGTCAGTACGATCAGCATGGTCAGTACGATCAACATGGTCAGTACGATATGATTAAAAAGACATTTGTGATTTCCAAAACAAAATATAGAAGTAAAAAAGATAACTTTTGACCCAACAATCTCCCCCTTTTTGGAAAGCACAACACACAAAGTAAATATTACAAGAAATACTTATCTCCCCCTGAGTTATTGGAAACTCTTCTGAATAAGAGATTTGAATAAAACTAACTCCCCCTTTGGTGTACTTTCCTAAGGATTGTATTCATAGATTTCCCTTAAGTGTTGTAAAGCATTTTTCCCTTTTATAAAACATTCTCCCCCTTTGTAAACATTCTCCCCCTTTGTGATTTACAAAAAGGAAGGAGTAAACTTGAATTATCTGAAAGAGTTAGAAAAAGAATACAAGACAATGGATAAAAGATATTTCATTTCAGTAACAAACAAGACCAAACTTGAAAACAAATACAAGTCACTTGTTTTCTCTTTCCTTCTCCTTTTTGATCAACTCATGAAGAACTGCCTTCATCTTTTTTATCTCCTTCTTTTCTTCAGAAATAGCATCACCCTAAGACCTGAGAAGGTCTTGTTGATCGGCAAAGAGTTGATCTTGATTTCTGATTGTCTCTTCCTAAACTTTGATTACTTCTTCAAGAGTATCAATTCTGTTTTGAAAATTATTGTTATATTTGGATAACAAAGAATTTTTTTTCTTCAACAAAACCACTTCATCCTTGAAAGTTGAAACCTTCGAGAATTCATATTGAAAAGCATTCATTCTCTCCTACAAGTCTTTTACTGCAGGAACATCGGCTCGTTGAGAAGAGAAAATATTCAACCTTTCAACTGTTTCTTTATCAAGATTATTGAAAGAAATTGAAAGCTCATTTGACAACCTTCTTATATCATCAATTGCTAACTCATGATCATTTACCGAGCTCTCTGTTTTATATGACCACTTGGTCATCTTATTGCAAGCCTTCTTATGGGCAGCCGAACTTTCTAAAAGGACTTTCAAATCGGCTTCGACTGATAAAACTTTCTTTCTCAATTCTTTTACAGAGCCAAACTTCTTCTTTTGATTGTCAGTAATAAATTCAATCTTCCCTTCCAGCCTTGGGAAATATGGAATTGCCTTCTCAACCCTTCTCAAAACATGGACAATGTAATCACTCTTCTTGAGAGAGATTGTATGGTCTGAATCAGTATCTTCATCGTACGAAGCCAGTTCATTTGATCAGCTTGAATCTACAACTGGCTGTTTTCCTTTTGCTTTTTCTTTCTTCTTTCTTTCTTCTTCCACTTTTTCACTAATGACAACAACTTTATTAGAGTGAGAGGATTCAACACCTTGCTTTTCTTGGGACGGAATTCTTTCCGGAGTTCGCGCTTGATCGGCATGAGGGACTTGTTGAACACCATCACTCAGCTTTTGAATCGATTCCTCCCTACTTTTCTTTGAACATTGATGGAATTCTAAAAGAAAATCTCCTTCCTCCTCTTCCACTTCTTCTATCTCTTCCATCATTTGTTTTACTTTTTCTTTCTCAGGAAGACTCTGTACGATGGGCTCTTGATGCACTTCTTCCGTCAGTTGAGCACTAGCATCCTCAACCATTTTCAAGACTTTCGAGATATAAAAGTCTTGAGCCTTTCTTTTCAACACAGTTTTCTTTTTATTTTCAGCCTTAAGGGTTTCTTCTACCCTTATTCTTTCTGCAAAAGCCTCAGCCGGGTCAAGACAGAACTTTGGATCACCTTCCTTTCTCTGTTCCTTATCCTTTCTCCATTTGGCTACAACCTCCTTACTGTACTATGGCTTCTTCTTATTCTTTGAACTGGTTTGAGGATCAGACTTTTGAGTAATACCAGTAGATTGAATGTCTTTGGCTGGTATAGGTGCCGATTGATTCTGAGGAGATTCAACTTCGACATCCTTAACAAAAAGTTTTAAATTATGATCAAAACAAACATTCAACTTCTTCATAGTACTTTTGCTAATCCAGGAAGGTTTTAGATCTATCAGGGTTCCTTTGAAAGGGATGTTTCAAAACTTCACACTCACAAGAGTAAACTTTGTAAGAATGGCTGGATACATAATCAAATGAGATTTGATTTCCCCTGACTTCACATTCTTAATGGTTTCGAAAACATATCCCATGAGATTCACTTTTATCATGTTGACAAGATAGTCCAACATGAAGATATCAGATACTTTCAGAGTTTATCTATACCCTCTCCTTGGGATAAGAAAACCTTGCATCCATAAAGTCACAAACTGATTGTCCGAAGAAAGATGAGCCACTTTTCTCTTCTCTTCATTTATAACAAACAAAGAATTTTCAGCACTTTCTCTATTAAATGTACCGAATTCTTCTAGTAGTTTATGAGATGGACAAAAAGAATACCCTTCTATTGGGACATTTAGAAAATGAGCCATTTGTTTCACAGACATAGATAACTTTCTATCGTACACAGCAAAATTGATAGTCATATTCTTTCCAAGATACGGTTTTATAGAACTGACAGACTTCATCAAAGATAACCGGGTCTTGAGAAACAGGATTTTCAACACACAAATGATCCCATCCTTCAAACAAGATAATCCTTTTGATAATAGAATCGTATGAATCATAGAATTCATGGGAAACTAACCTCTCCCTTAAAAGGCCTTTTTCCGAGAAAGCCTTTGAAGACATATCGGCAGGAGTGTTGGCAGAAGACTGAGACATAAGGATGCTGCCGATGAAAGATCGTACGATGACTTAAAACAATGAGGCAGAGCTTTGACGTAGATCCTGAAAAAAAAATGATGTGGGTTTGGGGAGGGGGGATATTTATAGGTGATACAGGGATGACCGTTGATCTTCTACGGTCAGGATTAGAGGAAAACAGATCAATGGTTAGGATTAAACGAAAGAGAAAAAATAATAAAAAATGGAAAGTAACTGCCGGAGAACGTAAGGTAGTTGTTGGTTTTAGTATAGATAAAAAGAATACACAACTGTAAAAAATAAAATAAAACTGCATACTGATGGAAAACAAAGTCGTTACCATTAACTGACAAGCCGATGGAAGAAAATCTCGTTACCATCATCGGTCAATATGATGGAAAAGAAAATCATTACCATCATCGGTCGATACGATGGAAAAGAAAATCATTACCATCATCAGTTGATAAGATGAACAGAAAAGTAAATGATATGATAAAACTTTCAATACGATAAACATAAAGGTAAAAACACATACAAAGAGATTAAACAATTTAAGATCATAAGATAAAAAGAACATAGAAAAAAAATCCCTCCCCCTTTCAAAGGGAGTTATTTAATGTTAGGAGAATTGTAAAACATAAAGTAGATATGAATGATTATTTTAATATAATCATTCCTAGCTTCTGTTTTATAAACTCAAACCTATCGGAAGGTAATGGTTTTGTAAAAATGTCTGCAAGTTGTTCTTGAGTTCCGATAAAATGTAAAACGATGTCTCCTTTTTGTGTGTGATCTCTAAGAAAGTGATGCCTAAAATCTATGTTTTTTGCATGAGAGTGATGTGCTGGGTTCTTACTAAGAGCTATGGAATTAGTATTATCACAAAGAATTTGAGTTTTGGAAAAACTCAATCCATAGTCAGTGAGTGTGTATTGCATCCACAATACATGAGCACAACAACTTCCAGCTGCTACATATTCAGCTTCAGTAGTGGATAGTGCTAATGAGTGTTGTTTCATACAGGACAAAGAAACCAGAGAGTCTCCTAAGAAATGACATGTTCCGGATGTACTTTTTCTATCCATTCTACAACCGCCAAAGTCAGCATTTGAAAAACTTTTTGAAACAAAATCATTCCCAAACAAATAAAAAAGACCTAAATCCATAGTGCCTTTTAAATACCGAAATATTCTCATTACGACTTTTGAATGAGACTCTTTTGGATTAGATTGGTATCTCGCACATAAGCATATGGAAAACATTAAGTCGGGTTGACTAGTTGTCAAGTATAGCAGACTTCCTATCATACCTCTAAAGATTGTTTGATCTACTGGTTTCCCAGTTTCATCAAGATCAAGAGTACATGAGGTACCAATTGGAGTGATAATACTTTTAGTTTTGTCATAAACATACTTTTTGAGTAAATATTTTATATACTTGTGTTGAGATAAATATGTTCCTTCTGGTTTTTGAGAAATTTGAAAACCAAAAAAGAATGTTAACTCACCCATCATACTCATTTCAAACTCAGATTTCATTAAATTTGAAAAAGAATCAGTTAAATATTTCTGAGTTGATCCAAATATGATGTCATCAACATAGATTTGACTAATCAAAACATTTATATTTTCCATTTTTATAAAAAGGGTTGGATCTGCAGTACCTTTTGTATAATTGTTTTGTAAAATAAATCCTGTAAGTCTATCATACCATGCTCTAGGGGCTTTCTTAAGACCATATAGAGCCTTGGTAAGTTTGAAAACATGATCAGGATGTTTTGGGTCTTGAAAACCAGGAGGTTGTTCGAAAAAAACTTCTTCTTGAACAAAACCATTTAGAAAAGCACATTTTACATCCATTTGAAATAGTTTGAAATTGAAATATGCTGCAAAGGCTAATAGAATACGAATAGATTCAAGTCTAGCTACAGGAGCATATGTTTCTTCATAGCCTATTCCCTCTTGTTGATTATAGCCTTTAGCAATAAGTCTTGCTTTATTTCTTACAATGATTCCATTTTCATGACATTTGTTTCTAAAAACCCATTTTACTCCAATTACAGTTGTTTCTTTAGGTCTATCAACTAAAGTCCAGACTTGATTCCTCTCAAACTCATTTAGTTCATCTTGCATTGCTTTAATCCAATCATCATCACCGAAGGCCTCACTTGGACTTTTAGGTTCAAATTGGGAAAGAAAAGCAAGATGTTCTATTTCATTTCTTAATGAATTTCTGGTCCTTACAGGTTGATTTACATCACCAATGATGTTATCACTGGGATGATTCCTAAGAAACAATTGATTTGGGTTTTGTAAAACCTGTTCATCAACATATGGTAGAAAATCTTCTGTGGTAAATGTTTCAGGAATACTTTCTTGAACATTTCACTTATCAGAATGATCTTCTAATAACGGTTGATAAACGTTTTTAGAAAACACATCTGAGGATGTAGGATTGGGTTGGTTGAAAACAAAAGGATCAGATTCATCAAATTTCACATGTACTGTTTCCTCAACAGCACAAGTATTTTTATTGAAAACTCTATAAGCCTTAGAAGTTATAGAATAGCCTAAAAAGATTCCTTCATCAGATTTTGGTGCAAATTTTTGTAAATTATCTTTTGTATTCAGAATGAATACTTTGCATCCAAAAACTTTGAAGTACGAAACTTTAGGTTTCCGGCCAATCCATAACTAATAAGGGGTTTTATTTAGAAATGGTCTAGTTAAAAGATGATTTATTGTATAACAGGCAGTACTAACAACTTCATCCCAGAAGTGTTTAGCAATTGAGTATTCACTCAACATGGTTTGAGTCATTCCCTGAAGAATAAAATTTCTTCTTTCAACAACACCATTTTTCTGAGGAGTTCTTGGAGCTGAGAAATTTTGAGTAATACCTTTCTTACTACAAAAAGTTCCAAAATATGAATTTTAAATTCACCACCATGTTCATTATGAATAGTTATCAATGGTAGGTTTTTCTCATTTTTAACTTGAGCTCTAGAAGTTTTGAAATAGGAAAAGGTTTCAGATTTCTTTGTGAGAAAGCAGACCCATGTAAATCTAGTAAAGTCATCAACTAAAACAAATACAAAGTATTTGCCTCCAATGCTTCCAGTTTTTCTAGGACCAAAAAGATCCATATGCACTAGTTGTAATGCATTAGAAGTTGAAACTTCATTAATTGATTTAATGCTAGTTTTATGTTTCTTGAAAAATTGACAAGGATCATAGACTTTTGAAGAATAATATCTAAGATCCGGTAGTCCTTTCACAAGTATTTTCTTTGAAAGTTTACTAAGGTTTCTCAGATTACAGTGTCCTAGTCTCTTATTCCATAGCCATGATTGGTCTTCTATAGCACTTAAGCAGGGTAATTTTTGGCTCCTAAGGTCTTCTAAGTCAATAGTATAAACATTATCTTGCCTATGGGCAGATAGAATGAACTCATCCTTGGAATTGTGTACTAGAAACTTATCATTTCTAAAATTCACAAGGTAACCTTCATCACATAATTGACTTATGCTGATGAGATTGTGCCTAAGACCTTTAACAAACAAAACATTTGTAATAAGAACTTTTCCAAGAAAAATGATATTACCTATACCAACAATCTTTCCTTGAGCATTATCTCCGAAGGTAACTTTTCCACCTTTTGTTTTGATAACCTTTTCAAAGAGAAATTTGTTTCTGGTCATGTGTCGGGAACAACCACTATCCATGTACCAAATGTTCTTATTGGTACACTTCTCATTTTCCTGAAAAAGAAACAATTAGTTTTTCGGAATCCAAACATGTTTGGATCCAGAAGAGTTAGATAAAAGAATTTTAGGAATCCACATTTGTTTTAAAAAATGAGCTTTATGAAATCCTAAAGATTGATTTCTGTTAAGAGAACAATATCTTCTCCAGTGTCCTCCACATTGACACTTAGAACAAAAAGAGGTTTTTTGAGGAACAAAATAGTTATTACTAAAAACAGGTTTGGAATGATTAAAACCAAGACCAGAACGATTTCTCAAAGGTCTAATTTGAGAATACATCCTGTCAAAGTTTTCCTTCCCATGAGTAAATTTTGACAAACATTTTTTCAAGGAAGAAATTTCTGATTTTAGTTTTAAAACTAAATTCTTGTTTTCCAAAACATTTGAATTTTAACTAGAGTTAGGCTCTAAAATATTTTTCTTTGAAATTATATTTTCAAGATCCTTAGAAAGTTTATCCTTATCAGATTTGACTTTCTCAAGGGTTTTTAAAATACTTTCAAAATCAGAAGTTTTCACATCAAGATCCTTAGAAAGATCTGATACTGCTTTAGTTAAAACTGAAATTCTAGAATCTTCTCTCTCAAGCTTCTTCTTGAGTTTAGAATTTTTATTCTCAAGTAATTTAGCAAATCTAGATACTTCTTCAAATGAAGGTAATGTATCATCTTTTGATGATAAAGATTCATCATTTGAAGATTCATAATATCTATTATCATTATAATTTGTATTCAAAGATACATTTGTAATAGATTCAGCATTGTGTACCTTAGCCATGAGACATTGATCTTCAATTGGTAATATGGCTAGAAGTCCAACATTCCTCTGTCCCGAGGACTCATACTCTGAAGAATCGTCTGAAGAATAACTACCACTTTCACTCTATGTATCATTTTACTTCAAGACTTTCTTTGTCTTATAAAACCTTTTCTTGTTTCTTTCGGAGTGTTTCTCCTTTCTGTCTTTCCTCTTAAGTAAATGAAAATCAGGCCTTATATATCCTGCTTTCTTACATTCATAACAAGTTACCTCTGAATCTTTCTTATCTTTCATATCCTTCTTTCTGAATCTATATTGAAAGTCTTTCTTTCCCACAATATTGTTCATTCTTCGAGCAAGATTGGCTAACTCATTATCTGAAAGATTAAAATCACTTGAATCAGATATAACAACTTTCTTGGATTTAGACCTTGTAAGACTTTCAGGTGTTTTAGCTTTAGATGCAAAGGCTACACTTCCATTCCCATTCTTCTTCTTGTTGAAATCAGCATCTCTCTTCATTATTGTTTTGTGCTGTAGAAGAGTTCCAAAGAGTTCATCTAGAGAAATCTGGGAAACTTTTCTATTTTCATCAATAACTGTCCTTTTTGACTCCCATTCATTTGGAATTATATCTATAATATTATCAACAAGAGCTTCATCATAAAGACCTTTTTCACCCATTGATTGTAAGCTGTTGAGAATTTTCATAAACCTTTGTTTCACTTTACATACTGGCTCTCCATAAAGAAAAACAAACCCATGATACTCTGCACGAAGCATTGCTCTCCTTGTTTCTATTACCTTGGATGTTCCAATGTGAGTGACTTCCAATTTCTTCCAAATACAGTTGGATGATTCACATGAATATATATGACTGTATATATTCCTGGTCATAGAGCATAATAAAGTATTGTGTACCTTGTAATTCAGTTGATATTCTTGCTTCTCTTGGTTAGTGAAAGTACTGAGTTCTTTGTCAGGAATTTTATAACCTCCAGTAAGCATAATAAAATTGTCTACGCCAGTGTTGATCACAAAAGTCTTCATACGATCTCTCCAATACTCATAATCATTTACATCAAAGATAGGTGGTCTAGAAGGATTCAGATTGTCTATTGACCCAATATTCATTCCTGCCATCTAATACAACGAAGCCTTTTCCACTTCACACGTTGTTGTAGTAAGTAGTTAAGATAGTAATACGAAAGAAATAAAGCTAGTAATACAAATCAGTGGAAAAACTCCTTTGATACCAATTGTAGGATCGAATAAGTAGATATTTATATCTATTAGATGGAACAATACATGAGGGGGGGGGGTGAATTGTAGGTTTAAAACCTTTGATTTAAAGCGCTTAAGAGATTAGTTTAAATGAACTTAAACTAATACAAATACAAACACCCACAATTGTATTGAATATAAAAGGTATGATGTAATGTAATACTAATGAAATGTAAAACAATTGTATTCAAGATGAACACAATAATCAGAGTAATATAAATATGAATGATTCTACCTTAAAACGTATATAATCAATCAATACAATATGTAATAGAATGGATGTAATTGAAACAATTACAAATTTATGAGAGATAAAAAAGGAAACAAAAGAAATTTCCTTTCTAATACAATTAGCAGCAGAAATTTAAAAGAAATACAATTCTTTTAACCCAAAGAGAAGGGTTATCATTTCACCTAGGATAAAAGGTCTGTCTCACCAACACCTTGGTGAGCCCTCGATACGATGATCGGTTCGTCTGTCTACCTATCTCCAGTAGCCCTCGATATGATGATCGGTTCGTCTGTCTGCCTATCCCTGAAAGCCCTCGATACGATGATCGGTTCGTCTATCTGCCTATCCTCGGTAGCCCTCGATTTTGTAGTTAATCGGCACCTCTGTCTTTCAATCACTTGAAATCCCTCGATACGATGATCGGACGCACAAAGCACAAAGCATGAGAGAAGTCACATCATCTCTCTCTATAACTTGATAAACGCAAAGTATCACAGTTGTATCACGCTTGTTCCCCATTGTCTGTATCTTCTCAGCTTCAAATGACCTCCTATTTATAGGGCTTGGGTTCCAATGGTCACATCTCCTCCAACGGTCATATTTCTCTGAAAAACTCGAAGGGACTTGGACACCTGGCATTATAACGGTCATATTGAAATAGAAAGCACAACATCGTTTTGATTAGTTTGTAACTAACTCAACGACATCGTATTGGTCAAAATAAGATATATGAATAAGATAATTATGAGTACGATTTAAATAAAGCATGTGTTTTTGACAAAGTACCAAAACAAGTATGAAATGAAAGATATGAGTAACAGAGTTAATAAAATTTCCAAATTCAGTACGATCATCATGGTCAGTACGATAGGCATGTTCAGTATGATCCGCATGTTCAGTACGATCAGCATGTTTAGTATGATCAGCATGGTCAGTACGATCGGCATGGTCAGTACGATCAGCATGGTCAGTATGATATGATTAAAAAGACATTTGTGATTTCCAAAACAAAATATAGAAGTCAAAAGATAACTTTTGACCCAACAGATCCAACTATTTTGTTTCAGATATATCCTGATTCAAAATGTTTTCTATGAAATTATCTTTGTTATAACTAACCATGCACCAAATTTTTGATAACTACAATACTTATACAATATACTTCATAATTTTCTTGGAAGAAGTACGTGATTCCCCTAACAAAGGTCAAACTGTGAACCCCCTTAAAGGAACCCAAAACTATCCAAAACAAAAAAAAATATTACTAGGACTTAACCTAAGAAAATAATAACAAAGAAAACTCAAATTAAGGATAAAAGTAAAATATAATCTATATGTAAAAAATATTGACCCTTATAATCACCCCCTCTAAGGTCTTCTCTTCCTTAAGAAGTGTATCTAGAGTTACTACTAAAATAAATCAGGTTATTGAGCTCATACATCATATCCCCACTCCCATGTATCTTATTGGATACATATATGCTATAAAAGAACTTGATAAAGTGTTACAAAATTCCTCCACAACACTTTCTCTCTCTATTCCACAATCTATATAGGTTTCTCCATGAACAATGCATCTAGTTCAAACTCAACATCCTCATTGTCGATGAAATGAAAAGGGTTGGTCTCATACCTCTAAAGATGAGATAATTAGAATACATTATGAATTCCAATATATTCTAGAGGGAGGTCCAATTGGTTTTCCACTATTCTGATATACTTCGTGATCTCCAAAAATCCCACAAGTAACAACACCAACCTCACTTTCATCCATAAACAATTCCTAAAGCAAGGTGACACCCATAAAAAACCCATTCCCCAATAGGGAACTACAAAGGGTGTCTCTTCAGTAAACATTTGATCTTTTCCTACTATGATAAATAACCAGCTTCTTCCAAATGAACTTCACCCTCTTTGGTGTCTCTTACACCATACCCAACAAAACAACTTATACCTCACATTCCATGTGCCAACATAGTGTTTAGCGACACTACATCATTAAAGATCCTCAAAATCTACGTCTAAATAAAATATTATTGTATTAATACTACACCAAGTATATATTATCATCTCATTCTACCTAATAGTCTAAGATGTATGTATAAATAATGTCTTCAAAGATTTAGGTTTTCCTCTCTTATTATCCATTGGTCTACAGATGATACACCATACTCAATTTTAACTAAGTTTCTAAAGCCTTTAGTAATCCTTTCAAGAATATCCTCCCCTATGACTTGAAGCTGGTGGTAGCTTATTATATGTCAATGTTGGAGAACCGCTGAGATCCCTGTGACTGATCAAACAAGTAATAAATCATAACTAGTGGGTATCAATTATTCATAGTTACCTATTTTCTCTTCTTATAGTCAAAAAATAACTAAATACTATCATCTAATTTCTTTGTGAATAATATAAAAGAACCCATGGAGACGTGCTCGGCCTAATAAAAACCATTTCCTTTACATCCTCATACCATTACTTATGTTCCTTCAACTCAATAAGTTCTATATGAAATGGATGGATCAATATTGGTTACACTCTTAGAACTAGTTCAATCTTGAAGTAAAATCCTTTATTAGGTGAAGTCCAAATAAGTTCTCAATGAAGAAATCATAATATAGGTCCACTACCGAAGAAAAATAATTTGATGGCACTATTGGTTCTTATGTAATATCCAAACCTACTACCAATTTTGTAATCACTTCAATATGGATCATGTATGTTTTTATTTTACCTTTTATAACCTATCACTCATCAACCATAAAAATTAACCCCCCTTGTGTGTGGTAAAGGATATTAATCTCTGATAGAAATTGTTTTGATCCTGATAACTAGTCATCTAGTCTATGTCAAAGATCACATTGAAACTATTCATATATATAATAATGAAATCCCATATATGTACATAGAAAATAAATACCACAATAAAATATGTATATATCTAGAGTTGATCTACTTTCTCCAAGGGCGTGTTAAGAGACAATAAATCATAATATAACTTAACTAATATGTCAAGTGCAAAAAATGGGAATTAATAAATAAACGAGATACTCCTGTATCAAAAAAAGAAAAAAGAAAGTGTAGTTCAAGATCATACCTTGAAAAATTTATTCTCATTATCCAATATTAAATAGAAGTTGTTCCATTATATACATTCTACTAAATATAGGTTACAAACATTCCCCTGAGGAACCTTTCTTGTTTGTGTCATCAACTTATAAGGCATTTGTATCCTCTATAGAGTTCCATCACATTCATTTCTATGAACTATTGAGAATGATCTAAATTCAGTGTGTCTTGGGAGAACTCCTCAAGGAATAAGTTCTTGAAGGTTTTTTAGGAAAGACCCTTATGCCTACCTTCTAGGATTACAACACCCACCATTTCATGGTGGGTCCATGAAGCATAAAATCAAACATCTTCACTCACTAATCCTCTAGCTGCTAGACTAGTTCAAACATCTCTTTAATTATATTGATACAATCCTCATCATATTGAGGTTCTCGAGTACCTTGTAATGTTGGGGGATTCTTAATCTAGACCTCTTATGAATAATCAACCATCATTGCATGTTCCCCTCCACATTGAGATGAAACTAATTAGAAGAATCAGGTTTATAAATTTGCCACTGGATAAACTAGTGTAGAGGGTCCAAGGGAATTCTCATGTAAACCCTCATGTATAACCAGTGCTGAAATGGGTGTTTCCTCTCTAATGGGTGTATTTTGACATAATTTCATTGATGGCCCTCTCAGACATATTCTAGGATGAATTGGCATTAATTTAAAACACATTGTTAAAATTCATATAAATCATACTTAACATGTCACCTAAAATTATTTATAGGCATACTTAAGTAATTTCTACTGGATGAAATACCCTAGGAGTCAACCCTTGATGATAAGTTATAACCCTCTTATAACTGACCAAGGATTAAATATAGTCTTAAGCACCTAAACGTTATTCATAAACATATATATAAACAATAATCATGAAAAATTTCAAATAATCCAATTTTCAAAATATATATATCACAAAATCACAAAGCACATATCATGAAATTTATTTAAATGAACTACCATGGATATAATGAAACTGGTATATATGAAATGTGATCCTACATTCCTATTCATGATGCCAGAATGTACCTAAATCCTATAAACTATAATAACACAACATAATCCATATTTGTATGAAACCATAAAGAAAAAAATGTAAATGAATCCCCAATAGTAGTAACTTAGACGTCTGTCACATAAGAGATGGATGTCCAATTATGTGACTCCCCTCCCCAAGTCTCACATAGCACACCTCATTTCTACCTTACCCCAAACATAATCAAGAAGAAAAGAAAAATAAAAACTCCTTTAATATCACATTGTAATTTACTAACTTAAATCACCCAATACATTATGGTGTACCACATAGCCGAATAATTGAGTCCCCATATGTAGGAGGTTACTAATTAGCAGTGAGGTCCCGAATAGTACATTAGGTAGATAATACCTTCGGTATCAAAATCTATATATCAAAATAAAATCAAGAAATAAATAACTACATAACATAAGACAACAATGTGAGTAATAAAAATGATATTATAGATGAAATTATAGGTATCTCATGTTACACAAAGAATCAATCCAATGACCCCAACTTGACTACAAAAAACAATGTATAAGAAAAACAACATGATAATAAATATGATGTTGTGATATCACTATGGTGCCCATCCTTAGACCACCTATAAACACCCAATGCCATCTTCTCATCTTTCTGTTACTAATACTATATGATTTTCTAGTTCATTGGTCATGAACTCCAAATGAATATTGATATTTTTATGCAGGGTGTGAGTATAGATCCCAAAATGAAACCACTAATGCATCCTTGACATGAGTAAAAATATATACAGTTTGGAAGCCACAATATTATGTAATATACAAATAAAAAATCAACCACACAGGCATCATGTCATCGTAAACTAACCAAGATTCCAAAAAACCTAACCCCACTATATACAACACTATGCTAATAAAAATGTCAATTTCATCCTCTATATATCTCAAAATATTTCATAAGTTACATATGTTGGTTTATCACCTTGAAAGCATCAATCGTTTATCTATATTTAACCTTTATGGAAGTCATCACGCCCCTCCCTAACGTGGTTGTCTATCCTCATAATACGTCACACCCCACTCTAGGGTGGTCATCTTCCTTCTCTTGATGGTACATCCACTTTACATGCCCAATGACTTGGATCACAATCACCCATGTATGGTGTTTTCCCAAGTAAATATGATTAGGTAAAGAAAAAAATGGTTTGATTAGGATTGAGTTGTATATCCTTTTTACCTTTTGAAGGATATTGCATAGTTAAGTCATTCACCTTGGGTTCACCATTTTTTTTTCTGACGAAGAATGTGGGGTCTGATGACTAATTATATGGGGTGAATTTGTGTGAAATAATTCACATTGGGTTAAATATTTTCTAATCATTTCCATTGTGTTTTTTGTGGAACTGGAAATAGAGATCAATTCTACATCCATAAGGAACATGATTTTCCAAGGTAGGTTCTTATTGGGATATTTAGCCAAAGATGCCTAAGAACACACATTGGTAGAAAAAAGGGGAGATCAATGTCATTACACCCTCTTGGGGGAAATTGTTTCCTACTATGTGACTCCCTTATAGATTTATGATATGTTCATCAATCCTTCATTAAGTGTGATGTATGATGTGGTCCACCCTCAAATTAAAAATAAATTTTTAGCATGCGTGGAATTTAGAATCATCAGTATGTATCCTAGGTTCTTCATCAAGGGAGATATTTTTATGTATATGAGTTTCTCCATAAATGGTATCATTGTATGTACTGATTAGATATTATTTGGTCATTATTACAATGATTCTAGTTTTCTATCCACATAGTGTGGTGACCTAGAGTGCATCTTCATCCATGGATAAAGAAGTTGTTTATATTTTGGGATTAGACCAATGAAATGGGAATACTATTTATCCTTGTTAGAGGATTCAGAACCCACCTAGTCCAGTTCCACTAAATAGGTAACATCACATTTTAGGGTCATGTGATAATTATCAAAAAATTATATTTAACTTCATATATCATGGACATCAAAGAAGAAGTTTCATCGTCAAATTTTGGTGTGGGACTTATATTGGAGTGTTCTAGGGAATCTAGAGGAGAAATTGAAATCATGGTTGAATAAATTCCTACTGGGAATGTGGCCTATGGAGAGTAGATTTGATTATAGTTGATTGGGATTAGAACTCATGGAGGCTTCCTACATATAGCATGTGGATGAGAATAAAATCCCATGTAGTTCAGCTGGTCTCATAGGGGAGTGTTCCCCTTTGACAGGATTATGTTTAGGGATTATACCTAAAAATGACGATCAGTAAAATGTACCATGAGGGATTTCTTAACTCATGGATATTTGGGGTCTTGTTTCAGGGATTACTGCTGAGGAGGATTCCCATAGGTTTTATGTTAGGTTTGGAATTAGTCTTGAGAAGAATTATTGAGGATTAACCTAGGGGGATTACTCTTAAATAGGATTCCCTAGTGAATGGGGGTTATGTTTGGGGCATAATCTTGAGGAGGATTCCCGTGGATTTATTTGGTTTCGGGCTTACTCATAAGAAGGATTCCCTTTATAAGATATTGGGGATTATACCAAGTAGGAGGCCCAAGGGTTTGGTATGATTGAGAAATACTTATGAGGATGATTCCCATGGATTTTTTTTGGTTTTGGGATTACTATAGAGAAAGATCCCCTTGATAGGGTGTTGAGGATTAAACCTAGTAGGAGGACTATTGGTTTGGTGTTATTTGGGATTAATCATTATAAGTTATCCCATATATTTATTATAATTGGGGATTACACTGATTTATGATGTCTTTTAAGGAGTTGGAACTTACTCTTGGAATATTTCCCATGGATAGATTTGGATGGGGATTTCTCCTTAGGAGGACACATAAGGATCAGTTTGGTTTGAGGATAACTCATGTGAAGAATTCCCTTAATAATATGTATGGGATTATATGAAGTAGGATTCCCAAAAGGTTTGGGATCACATGGATTTCATGACCACTGTCAACCTCTAAGCCCATGCGGGTCATGCTAGGTGTGATAAAAAAGAGGAAACGAAAGATCTGAGAAACCACACAATTTTCTTTTCCTTGTGGTCCGATTCATGCCCTTGAAGACTTGAACTGAGGGATCACTCTAAATTAAGGTGAGGGGAATATTAAAAGGACGATTCATTTCTGTATCATGCATCATAATATGTGGATTTTTTATCATGAATAGCCACTGTATCCACATGTGTTGGGGTGGGTCATGCTTTAATGTGATGGACAAGAGGAAGTAGAATATCCATTTAACCACACTTATCCTAATCCACTAGTAGAATAGGATATGCCTACAAGAGATAGAGTAGGGAAATTTAGTGCCCATCCCCTCTCTAACCCTTTATCCATGGGGGAATGTAAGAGTAAGTGTGAAACCAACTATAAAAAAGGCTAGGGGATTAATATGAGTGGATGACCTAAAATTATTCTCATAGTGAGGGAGAAGGATATAATTCCATGTTGAATTGAAAGGAAATTTTAATCCTTACACCCCTTACTAGGAATTGGAGGATTCAGTTCTTAGAGATGATAAGGGTAGGAAATGGTCTTATCCATTTTATCTGAGACCAAAAATTCCCTAACACTATCCCAAGGGTAGGGATCTTCATGACTGAAGGGATTAAAATCCACATAAACACCTAGTACCCTTACTTTTTGGTAAGAAATGTTTAGAAAACTTATAATTGAAGGAATACAAATCCAAATGGGAGACATTATAGTTTTCACCATTTTATGTTTTTTCAATTCTGAAGGTTTTTGTGGAGGTTTCAACTTAATACCTTTCAAGATAAGAAACTAAGGTAAGGGTATTCGTGCATGTGGTGACCTAGAATAAGAGTCAAAGAGGAGCTAACAAAAGTCGTTGTTTAATAGGAATAGGTTCATCAAACAATGACTTGGAGGGATTAGAGGTGCTTCATGTTGGGGGTAGAAGCCTACAAAAGCTAAAAATTCATTATGAAATGGGCCACCAAGGAAAAAAAATGCTTGGGTGAGTCTTTATCCTAGGAAATAGGGGTATCCTCAGGTGTCCTTGGGTGGGTCTTGCATTGGTCCCTGATTTTGGAAAGGGGCCTTGTTTAGGTGGATATTCACTAGGGTAGAAGGTGTACTTGTGTATCTGTCTTGTGTTTCGAACCCTGAAGTGACTTTGGTCTCACTTATCCCCCTTAATTCCTTTATCTCAAGGGTCATAGAGATATATGTAGAGAATTGTTAGATACATGGGTGAATAGGATGCATGACTAGAGTTTAGGGTTTCTTCCAATTTTCAAGTTGTTCAAATGAGGAATCCATGGGAATTATTTATAGGCAAATAGGGGACCATGGTAGAAGGATTTCGTCCATAAAGGTCCATTATGTTGTTCCATGGAACATGTCCATGGTGTAGGTCCAATGGAAAGGTCTAATGTGCAGGTCCATGGCATTGGTCTAATGTTCATGTCCATGGCACAGGTCTATGGCACATGTCCATTGGGGATGTCCTTAGTAAAGATCCATTATGCAGGTCCAATGCATATGTCCTTGGTGCATGTACATGGAAAAAATCTAATATGTATGTTGATGGAGCAGGTCCAATATGCAGGTCCATGGTGCATGTCCATGGAATTGGTCTAATGTGTAGGTCCTTAGTGAAAGGCCATGGTGTAGCTCTAATGTGTAGGTCCTTAGCATAGGTACCCCTTACAGGTGTATCATGAACTGTTTAGGCATAATAGAGGACCTTTTTTGTTGAGACACATGAAATTATAATCTTATCCTTCTGGAATGAAGATGTATTTCTAATGAAACTCATCATTTTGGGTGTATGTAAGGACCACATAATGAAATCTAAGGCAAAGTAAATGGAACAAATTTCACAGTGTGAATAAAGTCCCCCCGTAGAATTATATTATTTTGGAATGAAAAGAATTTATTTCTACGGTACATTTAGGGTACTTTGACTCCTTCTAACATCATTTGGTTGGAATTTGATCTATGCAATTTATAATATGATTCTATAATTGTTTCCTAAGCCTTTGGACCAACAAGCTTAGTTTATATTTTCTTAGGGTTTTATGGATAACCTTACAATTTTTTATATCATCAAACTAATTATTTCCCAAGTCCAATATAAGGAAGACTTAGTGGGTGAGACATTCATTTTTCATAGACATGTCTTTTTTGGTTTTCTTCCTGATAAGTTTTATGCCTATTTCTTTTCGTTGATCAATTTTTTTCCAAATCGTAGAGATTACATGTTTTGCAAGCTGAGACTCAATGTTTTCCCATAGTCCCCATTACAGGTTTTCAATTAGGTGAGTATTGTTTCATTTTGTGGTAATTTTAACGTCATTCATGATGGACTAATGAGAATGGTATTTTATGTCAAATAATATTGACCATAATGTATATAACAATGAACAAAACAGGGGCCATTGGACAAGAATGTTTCGACATTACTCAAATACATGATAGGGAATCTCGAGACACGATTTTATAGATCACAAATCTAAAACTTGATATTCATGAATAGAGGATTTCTCTCCTGAGAATGATGTTACCACCAGTTTTAAACCCCATTTTGTGGGATACTTTAGGTAGGGACAGTTGGGGTGTGACACTACATAGTCAAATAATTGAATTCTTTGGTTAATATGCCCAAATATTTGTGAGAAACTTATGCAAATATGAAAAGTGTGTGTTAAATCATAACCAAGAAAATGATAATTCCATAATTTAGACATTATACTATTGATGAGTGAATAGAGTTTATTGAGATCTAGATCTCTCAGGAATATGATGTGTGACTTTGCCTAAGGGAGGTATCTGAGAATGAGGAGAGAATTTGTATTGGTATTTTTCATGAAAGGGAAGATTCTCGATCTTGAATTTTGATCGAGTAAAGGAGGGTTCATTTTTTTATTTGACTGATGTCCAGAGGTAATTCCCCTTTCTGACAAGGGTTGAAGTATTGTGCAGTTTAACATCATGTGATCATAAATTTGACCATGCAGTTTAACATCTTACAGTGAGGAAGTTGTTGTATATCATAACATATTGTGACTAGGATGCTAAGTTTTGCACTTTACATTCATAAAACAAGGGAATTATTCCATTAAATTTAATGTCAATTAACAATGACATTATTCTATGCAGTTTAAACATGTTTAGTTTAACATCTAACGAAGATGATGTTTTTGTACAGTTTAACAACTTTTTATTAGGATGTTATGCTATTCATTTTTAAAGTCATATAGTATGTACATTATTCTATGTAGTTTAAATTAATATAGAAAAGAAATTATGGGGGATTTAATTTAATGTGTTTAGCTTTGACTGAAAATTTGATGGTCCTCCCATTCTTGGTAATATTTATGGAAACATGCTACCATATTCAGGTGTTAGAGGAGAAAGTTATAATCTTTGACTTGGGAATCCCCAGATCCAAATAGTGGAATGAGGGAAAGGTATTACGGTGTTATAGGAGGTATCTTCTATAGACGAAGTTACCACTGGTTAACAAACCCATTTTGAGGGATTTTTTATGCAAAGAAAACGGGGGTTTATTACAACATTTTCAATAATGGAATCACTTAAATGAAAAAATCGTTTTTCTGGATACTTTATGAAAATACATTTGGGGTGTGCTACATCATAGATAGAAAAATAATTCCTCGAGAATTTAGACATTCTATTACTAAAAGGTGATGAGCGTTTTTTGGATATTTAGATTTCACATGACATATAATTTTGTTTGTGGGAGAAAAGGACTTGAATACTGTAATATAATTTCAATTTAGAATATCCAAATAATTTGGGGAAAAAGTTTCCCAGACCAGTGTAACCGAGGTGTAGGGAGTATGGTACCTATAGTTTTAGTTCATATGACCAGGACCATAATATTATGGAAATGATATGTGATGTTTGTCTTATCAATCCCAGATTGTTCCTATATACTTAGGACATGGAAGATTAAGTTTTAAATCATAGACATAGAGTTCTTTTAGATCAAGAGAAGTATAATGGAAAAAAACATAAGGTATGACCAAGATTACTTAACATCATGGGTCATAACATAATTTCATCCAATCTTATGATAATTGAAGAGGCTTATCCAAAGGGAGAAGTTACCACTGGTCAAAAAAACAATTTTATGGGATATTTTATGAAAATCTATCTAGGGTGTATTACAACATAATTGAAAAGTGTCATACCTTGGCTGAAAACCCCATTTTGGATAAATTATGCAAGACCACTAGGGCGTGTTTCAAAATAGTGAGGAAAAATAACACTTAGGTATCATAAATTTTTCCAATGGAAGCTGAAGAAAGATTATGAAGATTTGAAATAGTTCAATATTAGGAGTATGACATGCAGAATAGATATGTATGAGAAAAAAAGGAAGCCTTTTTACAAATATTAACCATGAGAGTTTGGATTCCAATTCATATATTTGACTCATATGTAGAAGGGGGACACCTCTATTTCTTTAGCAGACTCCTTAATGAGGGGATGCAAAATAAAATCTTCTATACAGATCTTTGTTCGTATGTAGAGAAGGGGGAAATTTTCCCTAACCTATGGCTATAGCTAGGACATAAGTCTTAGGTATCATTACATATATCACTAGAATGATAATCAATCCTTATGTAGTTCTTGGGGGGTACCAATCCATTTAAAGTCATGCGGTAAGGACATTAGTCGTGATGTTTAACATCATGCGGTAAATAAAAAGGAGTCTCAACCTGAAGAGAAATGGAATATTATGGCTGGAGTAGGGAATAGGAATTGAGAGTCACTACGTATCTTTTTGGAGCAAGAATCAAGCCACATGCAGTTCTAAAATAAAGGTCCTCCACACCAATCAAATTCATGTGTGGAGGAATTTGGGGTTTTTTCAAAATAGGTTTGAGAACCAGTATCACATACCCTAATGTAAATATGACTCTTACATGGGTGATCAAGTTATTTACTGTATTTTTCTTCATATGTTCCTAATATTGATGATATAAACTTCAATACTTATCTCATTAGAATGAGAATCATGCCACGTGTAGTTATTGAAGAAATACTATAATTTATTGTCATGCAATGAGGACATCTGATGTACCTTTTATGGTCTTTTTATCTAGGACCATGGTAACCCCAATGTGAATTGATGTTAGTTACCTGGGTAGGTAATATTTTTACCAAATATCTTAAGCCAACGTGAGATATTCTCAGTGTGAGAAACAGGGAGTGGAAAAAGTTTCTTCCAAAACATAAAGTCAAAAAAATTAGAGGATAATTATATTTAGATTATATGGTGGTTGGGACCAAAGATATGATCCACACATCACGAAGTATCAAATTAGGATGAGAATCAAGAAATTTTTTTTTGTTGAAATCCCATGCAGTATAATTTCATGAGGTAAGGAATATGATGAACCATCATGAAAGAATGAAAATGTTGTGGGTGGGATTGAGGATCGAAATATGGTTGTCACTATGTATCTCATGGTAATGAGAGTCAATCCACATGTTGTTATTTGGAGGTTCCCTATGCAGGTATAATCCATACAAAGGGAGTGGGGGATTTTTGATTGTGTACTGACCTAATATTGGAGATTTGGGCATCAACATGTATCTTGCCGAAGAAATAATCATACCACCCATAGTTCATGAAAAGTGTTTCCCACATTATTTATGATTTTACATGGGGAAATGGGATTTAAAATTTTCTAGAATAATGTTCAATCCCAAGACATGAGGTCTAAGAGTCACTATGTATCTCATTGTAATGAGAATCAAGACATATATTCTAGAAAAGATCCTTGTCCAGATCAAGTTCATACACAAGGAAAAGGGGGATTTTATTTTTGGTCATGGATGGACCTGATATTAGAAATATAGGTATCACTACATATATTATTGGAATAAGAATCAAGACACACATAGTTCTTAGAGAACTGGGATGTTTAATGCTCTGTGGAAAAGATGTTTATAGTGAAGTTTAGTGTCTTTCTCTAAATATGTAGGTCACCTGACATGAAATAAATATTGTGGCTGGACCAGGGGATAGGGCCCAGGTGTAACTATGTATATTTATAGGGAAAGAACCAATCCACACATAGTTCTTGAAAATATTACCTATTCTAGTATGATTTGTTCATAGGGAAAAGTGGGTATATATTTTTGTTGCAGATGGAACCTAGGATTGGAAACCCTAGTGTCATTACATATCTCATTATATTGAGAATCAAGAAACACATATTTCCTGGGTAGATCATGTAGTTGACCGTCATGTGATGAGAATATTGGTCGTTCAGTTTACTAACTTGTGGTAAAGATGTGATAATTATAGGGATTATACATATAAATTGGGTCCAAATTCCATCCTAGAGTGTCAATAATGTGAGTGAGGATTATGAATTGGATCTTCTCATATTTGATTTCTAATGTGTGGCCAAGAGGGCATCTCAAACTTATATAGGGTTGGAGGGATGTTTTTTTGACTTACACCAATGATGGTGGCCCATTTATAATGGACCATAATGAGTATCACAACACATGGTACTCTGGGGATTTCTTAACATCGAATGAAAAGGACATTAATAATCCAGTTTAATGTCATATAGTGTGAATGAGTGACATATTTTAGTTTTAAGTTATACGACTAGGACCTTATGTTGTACATTTTATCATCATATGATGAGGATGATGATGCCATGCTATTTATCAGCATACAACTTCTATGTTATGTCATTCCTTTTAAGGTTGTACAACAAA
This sequence comes from Viscum album, assembly GCA_963277665.1. Taxonomy (NCBI): domain Eukaryota; kingdom Viridiplantae; phylum Streptophyta; class Magnoliopsida; order Santalales; family Viscaceae; genus Viscum; species Viscum album. The sequence goes on along the minus strand of OY728148.1, from coordinate 1,804,929,154 downwards.
GGAAAAATATAGGTTTTTAACATCTTGTATCTGGGACATATATATTTCAATGAAGTTTAACATTATATAGATAAGATCTATCTCATGTGATTACATGAAATATTTCATTAGGAACCTTGCATTGGTTGGGGTTGTAATGAGATCTCCTATCATTGATATTAAGGAATAAGCTTTGTTAGAGTGGACCTTGTGTATGGTGTATGGTCTAGGATTCATTCATAGTACCATTAGAGTCTTGAGGTCCCATACTAGTTCTCCTTGGAGGAATAAACATAGGTGGACCTTTTGGTTGAATTCTCACACTATCCAATTTTTATATACTTCCAAGTGATGCAAGGTATGCAATATTGTTTCATTCAATCACTCCAACTCCCCAAGTTCTTTTTAGGACAGCTCATCATTAGAATTTTGGTCACATATGGAAATAAAATTAGATGGTAATTAAACCTTAATGGGTAGGGATGATTCATTTTTGTATACCAGTGAGCAATGGGTTTCCTGTGTACCAGTAATAGTTGTAGTCCGATTATCCAATAAAGAATGCAAGAGATTTTTAGGATAATACATTTTTTATTTACTATATTCTAGAGTATTTTTGACATATTCTTGTGGAATTCATATAACTTTCCATTAACTGGTTCATGATAGTGGGATGAATGGATGGATTTGATATTTTACTCATGATAGAACTTTTCTAGATTAGTAGAACATATTTTTCTTCTGTTTTCCATCATTATCGTAAGAGAAAACCAAAATTTAGTTATAATATTAGTTTTTAAGAAACTAAAAATGATTTTGGCCTTGAAATTCATTGACGTGTATTACCTCATCTCATTTGGAGAAGAAATTGGTAATAGTTAATAAGTACATGAACTTATTAGTTGTGGCTTTGGGGTATGGTCATAGAATATCCATTCCCCCTATGGCGAATGGAAATGTGTATTTGGATGTATGTAGAAACTTTGATTGTTGATGGATGAAGTTGGTATGAAATTGGCTGGAATGACATGTGTTGGTGAATTCTATGAAATCCTATATCATCAAAGGATATAATTATCCAAGCCTTCATATTTGATCAGAAATCCAATACCCTGACTGCTGGCCACCGCAAGCTCCTATATGTACTTCTTTTCTAATATCCATAGTATATTCTCTATCGACACATCTGAGAAGGAATCCATTAAATCCTTGTTTATAGAGTACTTTCTATGGATTTATTCCTTTAGAGAGAGTTAAGTTAACTACTTGGCATCAGATTTTCTATTTCCTAGCTCTATCTAGTGGGATCACTAGGTAGCCCATGATTAGAACCATCCAATTATTGGTAAGGCCATATGGCTCATGGATTAGACTATTTTCATTAATTTTTTTTTTCTGATTTGAACAAATGGAGAGAATTTTTTGGTAGGGAAAGGATAATTACTATTTTATACCGGTTCAGATCTTCTAGAGTTGAAGTTGTATTTTCCAATGCATCTTCTTGGGCATTCTGTGATTACAGGACGTGAGTCAATGTTGGTTCTGAGGGGAACTATAATGACCCATAATTTACATACATAGATATTACATAGAAATTGAATAATATCCATTACAAAATATAACAATTCCACAACAAGACCGTATGGGTATAGTGTCTTTATAAACTAGGAAACATAAACAACTGGTTCATAAGACATATACATTGTCTCCCATTTATTCTTTCATAACTAGACCCCTTTTTGATACATATTACTTAATACACTTCTTCATGACTTGGGGAAATTAAAAATATGAAATGGTGATCTTATAATGTGAGTACAGGTAAAAAAGGGATATATCAATCATATCATAATCATACGACATAAGAACATAACATTTGAAAATCTTATCCTACATATGAAAGATCATGGTATATCCCATGGGATAAATCATAAAAGTTCATAAGAATCAATGGATATAATTTCAAACGTCATAACATAAGACATGGAATTTTGAGGCATAAACATAAGAATAAAAAATCACTTCATATTATTCAAGTATCATTTCCAAGACCATCATAGTGGACAAAGTCCATTATTTAACTGAGCTCACTTCCCATTCCGACCCAGTATTACTGAACCAAGATCATTTCCCAATCCATCCATATCTATATCATGAATTATAAATCTTCACCCAATGAATTGAAGTGAGATATAGGTCCCACCCATCTCATAATAAAATCATTCTTATGTGTACCACAAAAACAAAAATTATTTAACATATCATAACCCATGGAATAAAATGGGTTTCCTAAACATCATTCTCGGATAACATAATCCTTAAGAAATAAATGGATTTCAAAAATATAATTCCATTTTAAACACAATAAAACCATAAGAATAATATCTAAATTAAACTTGAAACATAACCATATTAAATAATTTAATATTAGATGGAAAATAATTTTGATAAAACACTTGAAATTAATTTTTGAGGAAAACATCATTTCTTCTTCAAAAGTGTTTTCTTTTCTAAAAATGACATGATGTTTTAAAAGAAAATAATTCCTGGTAAAATAACCTTGAAATATTTTAAGTAAAGATTCATATAAATAATGCATTTTTAAAGTGTAAAAATCCATTCATGTCATTTAAGTTAAAAATATTCGTCTCAAACGTTTTCTGAAAAAGTCTAAAAGCACATCATTTCAAAAACGAAAGAAACATTATTTTAAAAATATGTAGTAAAAAGTAAAAAATAGGTAAAAATGACCTTAAACATCTATAGGATAATATTAATACATTTTATGAAATTATTTTTATAAAATATAGTCATAGATGATAAATAATCCACAATAATTACTTATGTATAAACAATCTCAGATAATAATGAGATAACAAAATTATACATTACCTTAGTTTTGACATCCTTTGTATGTATATCAACCCTTTTATAATGATTTAAATAATTTGATTGACTTATTCTAGAATTTTATATTTTTTTATGATATCATATTTGATCATATTATCATCCATTTGTTAATAACATTTCATTATTACCTATTATTCAGATATTAACTGAAACATTTTCTTTTGCATGTTTTGTCGAATATGTTCTGGTTTTCCTTATTAGGTAATATTTATATCATTAAAAAAAATATTAAAATAATATATATCAAATTTATTCATTATATACATTTATATAATCATTTTTAATGGATATCATGTATAATTAATCACATCGCATCATGGATATGGTAGGCCGTATGTACACACGAACAAGGATAAAATTCCTTTAATTATGGAATGTCATGGAAGTGGATGGTATATATGTTTGTTCCAAAATCTATATCATGTTTTAATAATCATATATAGTTATTAATTCCAAAACTATATCCATACAAGTAATATGGCGGTGAAAAACATATTACACCAAGTCGTGGAGACAGTAAGTCGTGCATACACACGTATGGTGATTTCATTTTTAGTAGGATGGATAGAGGGTGGAATATGGTTTTCATATAACCATAATAACATATAATTATTTATTTTATACTATATTTATTACATATCATTGTAAACAACAAATTAAGAGGAAGTAGAAGAAGCAAGAAGTTTGAAAGAATAGATAGAGGAGATTACCTCTTCTTCGACATGCTCCCTCTAAATATTCTCTTTAAGAACTAGAGTTGGAATTTGAAGAATAAAAAAACCTATATAATGGGACTATAGAGTTTTATAATGTAAATTGGAAGGTTATGGACTATATTTAATTCTCATAGTAAAGTTAAGAGGTGAGGGAGGAGGTTCCCTTTTATAATTGAGGTGAGCGGAACTTATGGGATCTCAAATAAATATTAACTTATAATGAAATAAAAACCCATCATAAAACCTCAAAAATGTCCCAATTTCAAATATTATATGATATATGGATTTAATATCATCAAATAATAATTTTTAGAGAAGTTTTCTATCAATTTAATCCTTATCATTTTAATTAACACTTAGTTATTCTATTTTATTTTTAACTAGGGTAACAAGTATCTCAATATTAAATGGGTGAAATATTCAATTATTTGATGTCAATTAGACCATAAATAAATACATGAGAACATATCAGACCATATAATAATTATTATATATTTTTATAAAATGTTTTTTTATTTTTAAATAATTTAATAAAACATTATTTTGATAAACAATCAATAATGTCAATTTTCACACTATTCAATTCCTTTATTTTTAAAAATATAAGATTAACAAGTTAACTTTAAACCAACTATTTTATTATATTATTAAGTGGTTAACTTCATCTATAAAAATCATTGGACATATTAATTATCCAAAATGTTATTTATTTTAATATTTTTAACAACATTTATTTTTTATTTCCCTTAATAAAATAACTACTATAACAGTTTTATGCAATTATTTAATATGCTCATTTGTTTAAAAAAAATTAAAAATAAAATAAGATGAAAAAAATCCTATATACTTAATATTAATACTTATAATCAAATATATATTTTTTATAAAACATAATTAAAAATTTAATACTTATTAAAACATGAATGTGATAAGTTTATCATCACTTTAAATAGAATAATATAAGTTCTATAATCTCTTATATAAGGCTGTAGATGGTCAATAACTCAATTATAGGATTATTATTGTCGAGATATACTTTAACAATATGATTTTTCAAGTTTTTTTATCTTTTAATGGTTACTATCATTTTAATGAAAAGTATTTTATAGATTTTTCATCAATTAATTAATTTAGGCATCATCTATATATAGACCTTTGAGGTAATTATTTATTACCTAAAAAATTAAAAATAAATTAAAATAATAAATAAAAACATTTTATAATTAAAATTTGTATCTATAATATAATTTATCTTCTATATAACCATATATTAAAAACTATATAATTACTGAAATTTGAGTGAGTCATATTTAATTTTTCTTAAAATAAAATAAATTAAATATCTTAATCTCATCCTTGTGGATTCCAAGAGTTACCATTTCAACCCAAGGATTATTTAGGACTAAAAATACTTATCAAATTACATAAATAAAAGTGTTATGGTAATTTTATAGTTTTATTCTTACCCTTAATTACTCGTGTTACCCTTTTACCGTATTAATAAAAAATTAGTGAAGTTACTATTCATAATGACAAAAAATTAAAGAATGTTATTTAAATAATTCAGAAATACTAATTACAAATATAGAATAATGTTTTAAATATTCAATTGATTTAATTTGTATATATTTATTTAAAATTAATCTTGTTGTCATAATGAAAATGGGTTTTTATAAGTTAAAACATTGCAAAAGATTGAAATGTTTTTAAATCAAACATCATGGTAAAACTAATTACAGTGACCAAAATTAAATTAAATGATAAAAATATATTCTATTTTTAATCTAAAGCCATTTAAAAATATAATATATCCATGTAAATTAATACGAATAAAAAATTTATTTCCAATTAAAATTTAGAATATTTTTACTACTCACCAAAACTTAAAACATTATATAAAGATATCAAAAAACCATACAAGGTAAATTTTTATATCCCTATTCTAAATAACAATATTATTTTCTAAAATAGAGTATATAAATGTGTTAAAACTATTTTTAAAATGGGTGCACCCTCAAAAAGGGGAAAAACTGCATTTTTTAAATAATACTTCTTTTTTCAGGAAAATTGAATTTTTTCTTATATCATGTATAAAAACCATATAAGATAAATTTTAAAAATTATATTGAATATATTAAATATCTATTAAATTAATAAAACCCATAATGAGTGATTTTATTATTATTTATGTACTCGCTTACTTCTATTTAAATAGTCTTTTAGAAGAAAGTTAATACTGTTCTAACTCGCCATTATAATGAATAGGTTATATGGTAACATAATTATACGTTGTTATTAAATTAAAATAATTATTGTGTGAAATTAATTATTTCAAAAGAAATTAAAATTTTGTGTAACCCAATCAATGCATAGTATTGGGTATACCGCAAGCTAAGCCGATGTTGCGTATAGCGCATGATTATATTGGTGTAGCGTACAACAAAAGACATCAATGAAATTAAAAAATATATATCTAATAAAACTCTCATGTTGTTACATTATTCTACCTTGAAATTAATTTCTCCCTCAAAATTCATTGGGGTTATAAAAGGTTTAATACTTGAATGTTTGAAACCCACACTATAGAAATGAATACTAAAACTTTGTTTAAAAAAAGAAAGTTAGAAATATAACGGTTACCAAAAGTAACTCCTCAATAAGTTTTCAAATAGAAGAACATAGGTGGAAGCGAAAAAATTTATATGGATGAAAAATCCAAAAATCATGTTATGATGGAGATTGATAGAGAACAAAGTTAGGAGAAAGTTAACAATCATAAATCCATAAATCTATGATGATTTAAGGGGCCATTTGATTCACCAGAAATAATGGTTATAGGGTAACATTTTTGGTTTTAATATCCTATCCCTAGAGTTTAATAATGATAAGAAATTATTTCTTGATTATGTATAATCTCATACTTTCCTTATTACTTGTTCAATTTCCACATCATATCCTATTTTAAGAAGTGGAGTTGAATTTTCCATTCCTGAAGTGTTAGATGATAATGATATCCATAAATTGGATGATATGTCATTAAATCTGTCTAAAAGGTTATAAAATGTTTACAAATACACTAAATTCCACCGATGTTGAGATATTAATTTATTTTAACAAACATCATCCCATGTTTAAATCAAACTTTTTATAAAATGAAAACCTTATAAACCTTTTTAAATATAAAGATAAAAAAAATTAGAAAGAGTTTCACTGAACTAGATTAAACTTTATCCCCCATATATCCTAAGTTATCTCTTGTTGGTTAGATTCCAAAAATTTTACTTCCTTTATAATGTATTTTCTTGAAACATGGTAATAACATGAATTACCGTATAACCTTAGCGACAACATGCATGTTTTCAAAAATCAATTCTTTCCATATACAATATTTCCCTAAGATTATATATTCTCTATCCATGATATCATAGATCACTTTGTCATCATATCAGTACTGAGGTCATTAATACTATCAAACAAATCTTTATTTCCTTATCCCAACATTATACACATATTAAGGGTCATCCTACCATTAATGTTTTTTAGAAAAATATTTGAATCACTTCTCATGGTTATTGGTACAACTTAGTGTATACTATTAAATTAAAAAATCACAGTAGAACAATAGATATATCATTATTATACAATACAATAAAAGTGTCTTCAAAACATTATTATGGAATCCCTTTTCATAAACACTCAATCATTCCACTATTTCATTATCATACTCCAGATCCACAATAGTGATTGCATGCGATTTTCCTTTTTATGTGGCCTTAAGAGGTTTCTAACATTGATCATCATCGATAACCCTTGGTTAAGTTCATTTGTTTTCATTGTGCCCCATTTCTTTGAACTTATAGAATTGAAGTGTGGGAGGTTCACTTTATGTAGCCTTTTATCTATTCACATCATAAACTCTCTGTTTTCCATTACTTCGACACTAAACTACCTGATTAACTTATTTTAAAAACTTAAAACACTTACTAGTCCCTTTAAGAAAGTATAAAAAATGATTCTTTCTATAGTTTGAGCATAAGAAAATATTCATCTTCTTTTCACCACTATTTTGAGATTTTTCCTTCAACTCAATCTTTCATTTCCTTTCAAAACCATGTAATTAAAATGTAAAACAAAAATTGATTTCTAACTTGATAACACAATGACCAATATCTTAATATATACTAATTTCTCTTATATATAAATCCATTCTAATAATTGGGTTTAAACCACTAAAGAATCGATCAACATTACTTTCAGGTTGGATGAAAAAGCCAAAATCATACCTTTCAATTCCTATAAAAATTTCCTTGTATATACCATAAGATTTATCATCCTTTTAGTTAAGATCAAGGAACTAATTTTCCATCTTCGTACAAAGAATATGAGGAAAGTTCTTATTGAAAAATAAGTTCTTGAATTCATCCCATTACTTGGATTCAATGTAATCTTGCTCCTAGTATTCTTGATTAGAGTCCAACACTAGTCTGCTTCACCTTCTAAATGATAAAAAAACAAAATGACCTTTTCATGTTTCACATAGTAAAGGATAGAAAATATCGTTGCAATGGTACCAATCCATTGTTCAACAAAAAGTGTATCAGAAGACCCATTGAAAGAAGGTGGACGTTTCCTTATGAAGGAATCAAGAGAATGTTGTTCCCCTCTCTACACATTTGGATGTACAGAATAATTTAGGGCTTGTGTTAGTATAATGATAATATTTTTCATTCCATATCCCATAAAATTTGGTTATTCAGGAGGAAAATAATTCCATTTCCCATTTTATTAATCATTATCATAGTTCCTTCATGTTCCAGTCATTTTCTAAAACCCCAAATGAATAGTGTGACAGGAAAAACTCCTACATGGAAAACAACATAATCAAGGGGAGTACATTCAATATCTAACATCTTAGGTTTAATCCTATGTTTTAGTCTTAAGTTAACCATGATCATTTCCAAAAGTTTAGGATTATAACTGATACTTAGATACATCTTTAAGGAAATCCTTGTAAATATCTTAGAAATATCTCAATGGATCTCACTAAAGTTTTCTCATCCTAGTTTCCAAAGGTTAACTATACCATTCCTATGATACCAACTATAATGAACCATAATTAACATTGATATACATTAATTAAAAATTGAATAATATTCATTAAAAAATATAAGCAAGGAATTATAGGACCGTGTAGGTATATTTTATTAAAAATCATGGAAATATAAACAACTGGTTCTTAATACATCTACATTGTCTCCCACTTATTCCTTCATAACTACACCCCGTTTTGACCTATCTTACTTAATAACCTTCTTCATGACCTAGGGAAAGGAAACATATTAAAGGGTGAGGTAAGATGATCAGTAAGGGTAAACAAGGGATACATTAATCATATCATAATCACAAGACATAATAATATAACATTTAAAAATCTTATTATATATATGAAAGATCATGATATCATGACATGGGAAAAATCATTAAATTTCATAAGAATCAATGAACGTAATACCAAAAATCTAAACATAAGATATAAATTTTTTAGGAATAAATTTAATGATAGAAAATAATTTCATATTAGTCAAGGATCATTTCTAAGACCATCATTACAGAAAAATTCCATTACTAAACCGAGCTAACTCCATATTCCAGCCCTGTATTAATGAACCGATATCATTTCTCATTCTAGCCTTTTCGATATAATGAGAAATAAATATTTACCAAATATATTATAGGGAGATATAAATACAACATATCTCATAATTAAATCATTCTTACAGGTTCCACAAAAAAATAAATCATTCATCATAGCATATCTTAAGGAATAAAATGGGTTTCTTAACTATTATTCCATCATAACATAATCCATGAAAAACAAATGGATTTAATAAATATAATTCCATCATAAACACAATCAAAACATACGAATAATAAATATAGTATAATTTAAACACAACCCTTTTAAATAATGTCATCTTAGATGGAAAATAATTTTGATAAAACACTTGAAATTAATTTTTCAGGAAAATATGCTTTCTTCTTCAAAAATGTTTTCTTCTCTAAAAATGACATCCAATTTTTAAAAGAAATTAATTCCTTGGAAAATAACCTTTAAATATTTTAAAATAATATTCATGGAAATGAGGCATTATGAGAGCATAAAAATCAATTCATTTTGTATAAGTTAAAAACACCATTCTCTTACTATTTTTAGAAAAGTCCAAAAAGTACATCATTTGAAAAATAAAAGAAATATTCTTTTCCAAGCATGTAGTAAAAATTAAAAAATGGGTAAAAATAAATTTAAAAATACATTGGATAATATTAAAACATTTTGTGAAATTATTTTTAGAAAACATTGACTTGGATGATAAATAATATCTATTAATTACTTATGTATAAACAATCGTAGATAATAATGAAATTGTGAAATTATACCTTACCTTAGGTACACTATCTTTTGTACATATCTAAACTCCCTGTAAAATGATTTAAATAATTTAATTGACTTATTATAGAATCATTTTAATTTTATGATATCATTTATGATTATATTATCATCTGTTTGTTAATAAAAATTCATTATTACTCATTATTCGGGTATTAACTACTATATTTTCTTACGCTTGTTTTGTCAAATAAGTTTAATTTTTCCTTCTTAGGTCATAGTTATATCCTTAAAAAAATATATTAACATAATATATTTCATATTTATTCATTATATAAATTTATATAATCATGCTTTAATGGATATCATATAGAATGAATCACATCGCATCGTGGTGAGGGTAGACCGTATGTATGCATGAGTGATGATATAATTCATTTAATTATGAAATGGCATTGAATTGGATGGTATATATGTTTATTAAAGAATACATATCATGTTTTAGTAATCATATTTAGTTATTATTTCAATCATTATATACATCCAAGTAATATGGTGGTGAAAAATACTTTACACCATAGCGTTGAGAAGGTACGTTGTACGCACGCACGTGTGGTGATTTCATTTTTTGTAGGATGTATAGAAGATGGTATAAGGTTCTTCCATAACTATAATAACATATTAGTATATAGGTTATAATGGAGTTTTTACTTAGTATTGTAATCAATAAACGAAGAGGAAGTATAATAATAAAGAAATTTGAAAGAATCTGTTGGGGATATTACCTCTTCTACGATGTGCTCCCTCTAAATCTTCTATTAAATCACGAGAGTTTTTCTTTGAAGAATAAAAAATCCTATAGAGTGTGACTAGAGATTTTTAGATGGAAAATTATTAGGGAATTATCAAGTTTTAAAGTACATAGTGAAGTTAATAGGTGAGGGAGGTGGTGCCCATTTACAATGGAGGTGAGGGGAACTTTTGTGATCTCCAAAAATATTAATTAATAATAAAATAAAATCCCATCCAAAAACTACAAAAATGTCCCAATTTTGAATATGATACGACATAGGGTTTTAATATCATCTAAAAATAAATTTTTGAAAATTTTATCAATCAATTTAAACTTTATCATTTTAATTAACACTTAGTTATTCTAATTAGTTTTTAACTAGGGTGACAAATATTTAAATATTAAAAGGGTTAAATATTTACTTGTTTGATGTAAATTAGACCATAAATAGATTCCTTAGAAAATTTTATACCATATAATAATTATTAAAAATATTTTCAAATAATTTTGTATTATTATTAAATATTTTAATAAGACATTATTTTTATAAACAATCACTAGTGTTAAGTTTGATAATACTCAATTTAATGATATTTAAAAAATTAATATAACAATTAAACTTGAAAAATTATATTTTATTATATTCACAAGAGGTCAAGGTAATCTATAAAATACATTGGAAATATTAATTAGCCAAAATTATATTTATTTTAATATTTTTAATATTATTTATTTGATATTTCCCTTAATAAAATAACAACTACAACAGTTTTGTGTAGTTATTTAATATCCTCATTTGTTTAATAAAAAATAAAGATAAAATACGATGAAGAATATAAATAATTTATATTTAAAAATAATAATTAAAATTTAATATATATTCTGTAGAATCCATCATTAAAAATTTTATTCTTATTAAAACATGAATGTGATAAGTATATCGTAACTTTAAATAAAATAATATGAGTATAATAATCTCTTCTATAAGGCTCAAAATGATCACTAACTATACCCTTAGATGATTTTGGTTGAGGTATACTCAACCAATAAAATTATACCATATTTCTAGGTATTTTAATGGTTATTATCATTTTAATAAAAATTAGCTTATTGATTTTGATCAATTAAATAATTTAATCCTCAACAATATATAAACCCTTATGGAAATTATTTATTTCATAAAAAATTAAAAATAAATTACCATGATAAATAAAAAAATATATATTTCAAATGATTATTTATAATAGAGTTTTTCTTATGTATAAAATTATATTAAAAATGATTTAGATATTAAAATTTGATTGAGACATATTTAGATTTTATTTATATAAAATAAATTAAATGTCATAATCTCAACTAAGTAGATTCCAATGGATACCATTTCGACCCAAGGATGATTTAGGTAAAAATATACTCATCCAATGATATTAATAAATGTGTTAGAATAATTTTATAATATTATTATTTCCCTTAATTTCATTATTTTCTCGTTTACCATAATAACAAAAAATTATTGAAGTTACTAATCAAAATAACCAAAAATAAAATAATTATATTTGAATAATTTGGAACTACTAATTCCTAATAAGGAATCAATTTTTAAAAATTCAAAACACTGAATTTGTACTAATTAATTTAATATTTATCTCGTTTTCAGAATGAAAAATGGGTTTTTAAAAGTTAAAACATTTCAAAATATTGAAATGTCTTTACATAAAAATTCATTGTAAAATTAATTCTAATGAACAAAAATATATTAACTGATAAAAATATTTTATATTTTTTACTTCAATACCATTAAACAATATAGTTTATCCACATTAATTATTTTAATGAAATAAGGTATTTGCATCAAAATTTTTGTATATTTTTAATATTCATCAAAACAAAAAAAATTAACAAAAATATATATATAAAATCCAAAGTAAATTTTTATATCCCTCTTCCAAAGAATAATATTATTTTTAAAATAAAATATTTAAAACTATTTAAAACTTGATTTGAAAATGGTTCACCATCAAAAGGAGGCAAAAATAATTTTAAAAAAATAATTCTTTTATCCGAAAAATTGAATTTGTTCTTATATCACGTCTAGAAAACATATAAGATGAATTGTATACATTATATTGATTTTTTTTTAATATATATTTCATTAATAAAAACTATCAAGACTGAATGTATTATTATTTTATAAACTCACTTATTATTATTTAAATAGTTTTTCAGAAGAAAGTTAATATTATTCATACCCACCATTATAATGACTAGTTTATAAGGTAACATAATAATATATAGTTTTTCACAAAAAATTAATATTTCATGAAATGAATTGTATTAAAAGAACTAAAAATTGTGTGTGACACAAGACAAGCATAGTGTTTTATATACCGTAAGCTAAGTTGGTGTTGATTATAGCGCAAGCTTATCTTAGTGTAGCGTACAAAAAATGGCATCAAAGAAATTCAAAAACAAATATCTCATAACAATATAGAGGTGTTACATTATACATCCCTTAAAATGAAATTCACCCTCAAAATTTATCAGGGTTATAGAAGGTTTAATACTTGTAGGTTTCTTTCATATAAACCCACATCGTAAAAAGGAATATTAAAACTTTATTTTTAAAAAGGAAAGTTAGAAACATAATGGTTACCCAAAGTAACTCACCACTGGGTTTTCACATATAATAACATATGTGGGAATTGAAAACATGTATATGGAACAATAGTATAACCATCATGTTCTGATAGAGTGTGATAGAGAACAAGGTTAGGAGAAAGTTAACAATCAGAAATCCATAAATCTATGATGATTTAAGGGGCCATTTGATTAATCAAAAAGGAGGGAACTAGGGTAATTTTTTTGGTTTTAATATCTATTAAATAGAGTTGAATAATGAGAATAAATACTTAATTTATTATAACTAATCTCTTCATTTCCTTATGTCTTTATCAATTTCCACTTCATCTCTTCTTCTAAGAAATACAATTTAATTTTCTATTCCTAAAGTGTTAGAAGATTCTGTGATACATTTATAGAATGATAGGTAATTACATCTATCTAAAATCTTATAAAAGTTATCAAATATTCATAAGTAAACCTATGGTGAGATATTAATTTATAATAAAAAACCTCATCCCATTTTAACTTAAACTTTCCATAAATTGATAACCATACAAATCTTCTGAAAGATGAAAATATAAAACTTTAGAAAGAGTTTCACTAACCCACCACAACATTTATCCCACATATAACATAAGTTATCTCTTCTTGGTCACATTCCAAACATGTGAATTCCTTCATCATAAAGTTTCATGAAACAAGGTAACAACTAGAGTTACTGTAGAACCTTTGTAAAAACATGCATTCTTTAAAAATTTAATTCTTTCCATATAACATAAATACCAAATATTATATATTCTCAATCCATGATATCATAAATCAATTTTTCATTATATAAGTCTTGAGGTCATTAGTACTATAAAACAACTCTTTATTTCCCTATCCCAACATTATTCAAATTTTAAGGTCCATCCTAGCCTTCATGCTTTTTTGCCAAAAATATCTAAATCAATTTTCATTTTTATTGGTACCACTCAACATATAATCTTAAATAGAAAAACCATAGTATACCAATAAATATTTCTTTATTCCATAATACCATACAAGTGATTTTAAAACATTATACTAGAATCCCATTACATAAAAACTCAATCATTCTACCATTTATTTGTCATACTCTACATCACCAATATTGATCACATGCGATTTTACTTTTTCATTGGCCTTAAGAGATTTCTTACTTTGATCCTCATCGATAACCCTTGTATTATGGCATTGGTTATCATTATCCCCCATTTCCTTTCACTTGTAGAATTAAAGTGTGGGAGGTGTATTCTATATAGCCTTTTATCTATTCTCATCATTATCTATATTTCCCTCATTACATCGACACTAAACTGCCCGATGGCCTTCTTTTACCCACATAAAAACATTTTTCTATTCCATTTAAGAAAATCTCTACCATGCTTCTTTCCACACATTGAGTAGAAAGAAACACTCATATTCTTTTCACCATTGTTTTGAGATTTTCCCAAAAACTCTATCTTTCCCTTCTTATCAAAACCACGAGATTGATTTGTAGCACAAAATTAAATTTCAACCTTGATATCACAACACACAATATCTTCATAGATACTAAAGTATCTTATAGATAAATCCATTATAAGACATGGTTTTTAGCCACTAAAGAATCAATCAACTTTACTTCTAGGTAGGATGATAAATCCATAATCATACCATGCATGTCGTGAAAAATTTGGCTCATATATACCAATAGATTAATTATCCTTTTTCTTAATCTCTAGGTGCTCCTTTTACATCTTCATATGAAGAATAAAAGTACTATACTTATTGAAATATAAGTTCCTGAACATGTCCTATTCCATTGATTAAATTTCATCTTACTGCATTCTATTCTTGATTTGAGTCCCCCATTAGCCCGCTTCACCTTCTAAGTGATAAAAAACCAAAATGAATTTTTCATGTTCTAAATAGTGAAGGATAGAAAATATCTTTTCAATGGTACTGATCCATTATTTAAAAACCGATGGATTAGAAGACTCATTAAAAGAAGGTGGATGTTGACTCTTGAAGGAATGAACAGAATTTTGTTCCTTTCTCTACTCATTTGGATGTCTAGAAAGATTCATATCTTGTGTAAATATAGAAATTAGATTTTTCTTTCTAGATCCCATAATATGTAGTTATTTAGGACGAAAATAATTTCATTTCCTATTACATTGATCATTATCACAGTTCCATCAGGTTATATCCATTATCTAAAACCCCAAAAGAATAGCGTGAGGGGTAAAAATCATAGTAGGAAAACAAAATTATTAAGGGGAGTACTCTCAATATCTAACATATTAGGTTTAGTACTAGATTTTAGTCATTGGATAACCATGATAATTACCAAAATTCTGAGATTATAACCTATACTTATACTTATACTTAAGGAAATCCCTAGACATACCTTAGAAATATCTCAAGGGTTCTCACTATAGTTTTCTCATCCTAGTTTCCAAAGGTTAACTATACCTTTACTAGGGTACCGAATATAATGACCCATATTTTTAATACATATATATTACTTCGAAATTAATGAATATTTATTAAAAAATATAACAAATACACAAAAGACTATATAGGTATAGTGTCTTTAGAAACTGGAAAACATAAAAAGAAAGTTCATAAGACATCAACATTGTCTCCCACTTATTCCATTATAATTAGACCCATTTTTGACATATCTTACTTAATATCCTTCTTCATGACCTTGGGTAAGTAAACATATGAATTTTTGAGATAAAATTATTAGTAAGGGTAAACAAGGGAGATATTAATCATATCATAATCCTAAGACATAAGAAAATAACATTTGAAAATATTATCCTACATATAAATGATCATGATATCATTACATGGGATGAATCATAAGAGTTAATAAGAATCAAAGAACATAATAAAAAATTAATAACATAAGACAGGAATTTTTTTTGCATACACATAATCATAGAACATCATTTCATATTAATCAAGGATAATTTCCCAGAACATTATAGTGGACAAAGTCCATTACTTAACTGAGCTTACTCTTTATTCCAATCCTGCATTAGTGAAACAAGATCATTTACCATTACATATCTATCTATATCATGAGTTATAATTATTTAACCAATTAATTGAATGGAGATATAGGTCCCTCCCATTTCATAATTAAATCATTCTTACGCGTTCCACAAAAGCATAAATCATTCATCATCGTATAACCAAAGGAATAAAATGGGTTTCTTAAACATCATTCTATCATAACATAATCCATGAAAAAATGGATTTTGTAAATAAAATTACATCATAGACACAATAAAACCATAGGAATAATATAGTTAGTATAATTGTAACATAACTCTATTAAATAATTCCATATTTGATGGAAAATTATAATGATAAAACACTTGAAATTAATTCTTGAGGAAAATATTATTTCTTCTTCAAAAACATTTTATTTTCTCAAAATACAATGAAATTTTAAAATAAAATAATTCCTTGTAAAATAAACCTGAAATATTGTAAGGTAAGCTTCATGGAAATAATGCGTTATGAAATCAGGAAAATCCATTCATTCTGTATTTGTTAAAAAACATTCTTCTTGAACTTTTTCCAGAAAAGTACAAAAGTACATCATTTGAAAAATGAAAGAATGATTCTTTTCAAACCATATAGTAAAAAGTACAAAATGGGTAAAAATGAATTTAAAAATTTATAGGATAATATTAAAACATTTCATAATATAATTTTTAAGAAACATGGACATGGATGATAAATAATCCCCAATAATTACATACGTATAAACAATCTTGGATAATAATGAGATTGAAAAATAATCCATTACCTTAGGTCTGATATCCTTTGTATATATCTAAAACCCATTTATAAGGATTAAAATAATTCCATTTACTTACTATAGAATCATTTTAATTTTTATGATATAATATATGATCATATTATTATCCATTTGTCAATAACATTTCATTATTACTCATTATTCAGGAATTAATTGCTTCATTTTCTTATGCATGTTTTGTCAAATAAGTTTCATTTTTACTTATTTGGTCATAATTATATCATTAAAAAATGATATTAACATAATATATATCATATTTATTGATTCTTTACAATTTATAATCATGTTTTAATTGATATAATGTAGAATAAATCATATCGTATCCTGGATACGGTAGGCCATATGTATACACATGCAATGGTATCATTCCTTTAATTATGAAATGGTATATAAGTGGATGGTATATATGTTTGTTCTAGAATCCATAACATATTTTAATAATAATATATAGTTATTATTTTAATCAGTATATCCATCCAAGTGAGATGGTTGTCAAAAAAAGATTACACCACGGCATGGAGACAGTAAGTCGTACGTACAGATGTGTGGTGATTCATTTTTCATAGGATGGATAGAAGGTGGAATAAGGTTGTTACATAAATATAGTAACATATATGTATATATTTGACATTATATTTATTATTTATTATTATAAACAACAAATTAAGTGGAATTAGAAAAATAAATAATTTAGAATGAATTGGTAGACCAGATTACATCTTCTTTGACATGCTCCCTCAAAATATTCTCTTAAAGAAATAGAGTTGTTATTACAAGAAGAAAAGAACATCTAGAATGAAATTAAGAAATTTTATAAGGTAAATGGGTAGGGGATGGCCGATTTTGAAGGCTCAAAGTGAATTGAAGAGGTGAGGGAGGAAGAACCCTTTTATAAATGAGGTGAGGGGCACTTTTGGGATCTCAAAAAATATTAATTTTTAATAAAATAAAACCCCATAAAAAACCGAAAAAGTGTCCCAATTTAAAATATGAGATGATATAGGGTTTTAATATCATAAAAAAAATAAATTTTATACATGTTATTCTGTCAATTTAAACCTTATAATTTTAATTAACACTTAGTTACTCAATATAATGTTTTATTTGATTATAAATATTTCAATTTTAAAAGGGAGAAATATTTACTTCTTTAGCATAAATTATATCAGAAATAAATAATTTATACCATTTTAGACAATATAATAATTATTATATATTTTAAAAAATGTTTGATGATTTTTAAATAATTTGATAAATCATTATTGTGATAAAAAATCACTAGTGTCAATTTTGACAATATTTAATTCATTTATTTTTAAAAATATTAAGATAAAAAGTTAAATTCTAAAAAAATATTTTATTATATTCTAAATATGTCAATTTAATCAATAAAATTCATTGGAAGTATTAATTTGACAATTATATATATTTTTTAATATTATTAATAACATTTATTTGATATTTCCTTTAATAAAATTACTACTACAACAATTTTGTCTAATTATATAATATCTTCATTTGTTTAATAAAAATTAAAAATAAAATACTATGAAAAAAATAAATCCCCTATATTTAATTATAATTCTTATAATAGAATATATATTTTGTAGAATCCATCACTAAAAATGTTATACTTATTAAAACACGAATGTGACAAGTTTATCATCACTTTAAATAACACAATATAAGTGTAACAATATCATCTATAAGGCTCAAAGAGGTCACTAAATTGACCCTTGGATGATTATGGTCTATATATACTTGACCGATAATATTTGGTCAAGCGTTTTTGTCTTTTAATGATTATTATAATTTTAATAAATGTTAGTTTATTGATTTTTTATCAATTAAATAATTTATGAATCTTCAATATATAACACTTTAAGGTAATTATTTATTTCCTAAAAATTTAAAATTAAATTACCATGTTAAATAAAAAAAATTTAGATTTCAAATGAGTATTTATAATAGAATTTATCTTTGGTATAATGTTATATTAAAAATGATTTAATTATTAAGATTTGAGTGATAAATATTTAACTTTTCTTTAAATAAAACTAATTAAATGTTCTAATCTCATCAACATGGATTTCAATAGTTACTATTAAAAAACAAAGATGATATAGGTGAAACCTAATCATCCAATGATATTAAGAAAAATTTGAGGGCAATTTTATAAAATTATTCATACCCTTAATTACTTGATTTACCCTTTAACCATATTAATAAAAAATTACTCAAGTTACTATTTATTTTAGATAAAAATAAAAGAATGATATTTGAATAATTTGGAACTACTAATTCAAATTATGGAATAATTTTTTAAAAATTAAAAACATTGAATTTTTAGTAATTAATTTAAAATTAATTCTGTTTTTGGAATGAATAACTGGTTTTTAAAAGTTAAAACATTGAAAAGATTGAAATGTTTTTATATTACAATTAAAGGTAAAATTATTGACAATGAAAAAAATTATATTTACTGATAAGAATATATTCAATTTTTTATTTTAAATAAATTCAATAATATAATTTATCCACATAAATTACTTACATGAAAATGTTTTTTTCAATTAAATTTTTTTATATTTTTACTATTCATAAAAACATAAAAATTAACAGAAAGATATCAAAAAATTTTCAAAATAAATTTTTATATATTCCTTCCAAATAATAAGTTTATTTTGTTAAATATAATATATTAAAATTTAAAAAACAAAATTTAAATGGATGTGCCATCAAAAGGAGGAAAAACGACATTTTTAAAAAAATACTTCTTTTCTCAGAAAAATTGAATTCGTCTTATATAATGTATAGAAAATAGAAGATGAATTTTAAATGTTAGATTGAATATATTACATATATATTGCATTAATAAAATCCATCAAGAGTGATTTTATTATTATTTTACAGAATTACTTATTTTCATTTAAATAGTTGTTTCAGAAGAAAGTTAATACTATTAATACCCACCATTATAATGACTAATTTATAAAGTAACATAATAATATTTAATTGATAAATTATACTTGGTATTGCATGAAATAAATTTTATCAAAATAACTTGAAATTGTGTGTAACAAAAGCCAAGCATAGTGTTTTGTATACCTCAAGAAAAGATGGGGTTCCATATAGTGCATGCTTATCTTGGTGTAGCATACAACATAAGACATCAAATATGTTTTAAAAAACTCTATCTCATAAAAATATTAGAGTGTCATAGGAACTCTTCCATCAACCCTCAGGAACAAACAATTTGTGGTATTATATCTTCTTTTTTAATGGTTTAATCATCATTGATATGCTTGACTACCAACTTTGAATATTCTTTCACCTCTAAATTGTCTACTGGTATTTGGAGTACCTATTCCAAGCCAGTAATGAGGGAATCATATTCTTCCTCATTATTGGTATAGCCTAATAATAGTATAAAGGAGTACGGTAAGACTTCTTTCACTGAGGAAATTACCACAATACCTAAAAAAACTTTTTTTAGATTATGGTCTTCTATTCTATTCCCCGTTTGGATCCTAGATACTTAGTCAAAAATGATTTCCCATATTTGGAGGCCACCTTGAATAGATAATATATCTTCATCCAACAGTTCAGAATTTAGAAACAACATTTTTCTAGATGGGTGTTCTATAGGGAAATCTACCAAGCCCAAGAGTTTCACTTCTTTCTAATTCACAAATTGTATATCAAACTGTAATAGAATAACATTCCACCTTTTTAGATGTCTTGTTAACATAAGACAGTTGAGTATTAATTTGAGCATTGTTCTAGAAGTAGTTCCTCATCTTTTGAACCATGAATATTATTGAATAATATGTTTTTTTCGATATATAAACAATGACTCTCTGTGTCGAGTATGGTTTGAATGAGATAATAAAAGATGTTTTCATTTACAAGGTGTTTTTTATATGGAAGGCTCCCAATTATCACTCTAGGTACGTCACAAATAGGATGAAAGAAATTTCATCAACATGTGGAATTAACACTGGTGGGATTATGTGGTACTAATTTTGGTTATCAAACGCCTCCTAGGAATCACTGGTCCACTGATATGTGACCCCCTTCTTTATTAATTTGGTGATGGGAAAACACTTTTTTATAAGGTTGGAATTGAAGATCCGTATGTATTCCATGAATCCTTGAATTACTCTATACTCTTTATGGTTTCTAGGAGGTGACATTCTATGGATAGATTTTGTTTTCTCATGTTCGACTTTGATACTGCGATGGTGTACGATGAAGCTAAGAAACTTTCCCAAGCTTACCTCGAAAGCACATTTCATGTGGTTCATAATTAGGCTATGTTGTTGTAGATTGTTGAAGATAGTCTCTAGGTAAGACAAGTGATTATAACATTGTGGGGAATTAACCTCTAGATCATCAACATATCATTCAATAAACATCCCTATAAAGAATTTAAATATGCATAGCACGGAACATTGGTACATGCCCCTAGGGTTCTTCAAGCTGATGAGAATTACCAGAGCCATAATACTCCATGGGGGGAATTGAAGGTTGTGAATTATTCAAATTATAAGGCCATGATAATTGTTTTGTAACCCGAATATCCATTCATGAAGTTTATTTCATGGTAACCATTATTTGTATCTTTTAATATTTCATTGATTAGAATAGGGAAGTCGTCTTTTGGACAATGTCGTCCATTTTTATTCTTTATTCTCAAAATATTGGCAATCTATTATATATATTGTACCTCTAGGATGAATTCATCCTGGATGATCTTATCCACTTCAGCACCAATTTTGGTAGTGTGAGTTGAGTGTGTCCTTCTGGCTTCCGGTTTGTATCCCTAATGATATTTTGGAAAACCCAAGTGATGGGAAGCCACCTTGGGGAGAAGACATAACATCTTTATGTAAATATAGGAAAACATATCCTAGTGCTACTTTAGTAAGGAGGTATATACCTCATTTTCATCAGATTTCATGGTCACATTGATAAGTGAGGGTCCTGGATCTTCATCCTTACCTCTATTTATTTCATTGAGCTCATACATAGTGGATAAGAAACCTTCCTCAAATATTGGAGGGGTATCCAAGAGGTCTTCTTATCCTTCATCTTCATCAAAAATTACTTATTACACATTTATATGGGAGGTAGTTGATGAGGAAAGATTCTCTAGGTCATCAGAGGAGTCCCCAGTTGGACATACTGAAGATAATGCAATCATTTCTGGATCAATCAATAGAGTGAGGCCATTTGGATCTTTGAAGGGGAGAAGAGGGATTAAGAATGGGTATCTATGAATTATCCCATAGACATGCCAACTTCTTCTAACCTAGATGATGAAACACATATTTGTTGAAGATTAGGGAATGGAATGATGACATTTCCATCCAATATTTCATTATTTCATAGATATTTGACAGCTTCTCCAGTGCCATCAGGTTCAGTTGTTATGACAGACAATACCAAAGTCAATGAATGATCTATTGAATCCAGGCCCACCCATTCGATTTTATTGATTGGTAGTGTGTACTCTACACTGAGCTTCTTGAAAGGGTTAACTCATATCATCTCTAGGCTATTTTGGTCATTGATCTGAGTGATTCTATTATCCATGTACAATTTATACTACTTATGGTAGAATAGTGCATCAATGTACTATGGAAAAAAGAATATGAATTGGTATTTTCAACATGAAATGTATCAATTTGACCATTTTTACAATATGTGAGGCATTGGTGGTATGGCAAAGGAATAGTTTCATGATGATGTATCCAAGTTCTTAGTAGGATAGTAAAGGTTGTATCCTACCAAAAAACAATATATTCTATGTCAGATGTGAGATCCCCAAACAGATTTTTGATTGTGATGTCGTTAAGAGGATTTTTATCATTCTCATAATAACCCTATAAAAGCCCCCTGGGCATTAGTCGAGTAGTTCACCGGTTGGGACATTTCACCTTCTGGGGGAACTGGCACAAGATCGAGTCCTACCAAGCTCAGACACTGTGCATATTATGAACATGGCTATTCAACGCCATTGCTTAGTTGAGGAACATGTATCTCCCTGGGTTGGAGGACCCACCATACTGGTAAAAAGGGGAACTTAATTGACAACCACATTTTACACATGATCCTTAGCCTAGTTTGTGAGGACTCGGTAGGTGCATCAAAGCGACTTGAGATCTAATCCGGGTGGAGGCATATTTCCAGGGCACTATTGCAGGACTGTAGTAGGTACTGTAGCAGCCTGAACTATTCATCCATTTGGGCCTTTGGGCCACCAGTTTGGGCCTTAGGTCCTGCAAGGCTTTTGTGTCTCCAAAGTCCATCAGGCCAGTTGATTCTCAAGGCCTTCTGGCCACCCTAAGGCCTTCCCCCCCCCCCAAGGCCTTCAAGACACTTGAATTCAGATGTACCAGTTTGACTATAAAGAACAAGGCTTCAGATGAGGATTTAGGGTAGGCACATTCACTAGGGTAGAGATAACTGGATTTGGAAGAATGAGAGGGTATGGATTTTCTATTGGTACTAGGACTATGCATCTTTTCATAGGATAGCTAGCCGACCAGCCCTGTGAAGGTGGAGTGCTGATATCATGACATATGTTGGGGAGGAGCAGTTCCAAGTTGTCTTGTCTGGGTGATTTCCTCTAAGACCTATGGGTTATGTAATTGTCTCTTAGCCTTTGGGCCTTGTAAGGGTTCCACATCACCCCTTGAAAGGTGGATTATCCAAAATAATAAAAAATGAATGCCTTTGGGCCATTCCGACCGACCTATATTATTATAGTGGAGGGGGAAATTGAGATTCATTTTAACCAAGTTAGAGAATCATCCGGAATTGAATCAGGTTGACTCCAAATACATTATCACTAAAGGCTCATCTATGTCAATGTCATTTATCCTGAAAAATATATAAAAGGGCCTAATGTTCCCTTTTATGATAGCCTCCCAATCATGAGATATGATAGAGATGACCATGTGGCATTAATTAGGATAATGCTCTACAAGATATAATTTAGAAGTGGAAACATAAACTTCAAACTCCTAGGGTATTGAGAAGGCTTTAATGAGTGCTTCCAAGAGGTCTTTTGATAGACTCAAAGCATCAGGATTGAAAATTTGGCAGGAACTTGGTCACGTTTCTTGAAAACATTATACTTCTGATTTAGAGGTCTGCAGTTCACAGCTTTGGGATTCCCTTTTTAAATTAATTTAAGAGATTAAGTATATGATGTGGGTAGTCCGTCTGGTGAAATAAAAGCTAAAGGTGCTTACTATCTTGATGGATTATGTCATCTTGGTCGAACTACTCACTAGGGATGATTTTGTGATGGTGTATCCACTAATCAATCATCCAAGATGAATGTGTCAGGGAAAACCCTATCATCTTTAGGGGAAATCCATGCTCCTAATGGGCTCATTAGAGAGCTCTCCCATGAGTTTCAACCACATAAATAGTTCGATCAGGGGCATGGTTAACGTATTGAATCCTAGAAGGATCCCATCCTCTACTATATCCTCGACTATGATGGAATCTTCCCCAAATTCCCCAATTTATCATTGAGAATTCAGGTTCGTAATGAAAATCATCATCTACGAAGGGATCCATTAAGTGAATATAATGAGTCTGGTTGATCATTTTTCATACCATCCAGTTAACGGAATTATGGGCTCTCATGACCATATCTTCTACCCATTAATTTTCCCCTTATGGATTAGTGGAATAAACATATGAAAACTGAGTAGAAAAGTTTTTCATCTTCACTTTCCCAGAGTCCACCATCATTTACCGGAGGTATTTAAAAAAAATTCTAGATTTTCTTCCCTAGTACTTAATAGATGGGGAAATAATTTGGTAGATATTCATCACCATCATTTTTGGTCTTCCTGTGATTTGGAAACTTGACCATGTTTTCTACCAATTATAAGATAAAGTAGTCAAGAACATGGTTATTTAAAAAAGAATAGATGTAGTTTTTCATATCCTCATACTATTTCTGCCATTATTCTCTTTTATTATCCTGATGAGGAGGGCATTGTAGATAATTCTTAGGAGGTGGATCCACACAATATAGTGTGAGATTTAAAGAAGGAGTGGGTATATGATATTTATTAAGTGTTATTGTAGTGATCTATTATTTTCCATGCTCACTTTACTTATGTTTATGGAATTACTCAATCATTGTGTTTGGTCTCTATGAAGGAGTATTCCAAACATTGAGAAATTTTAGCAAGGTCCTTAAACCCTTCTGTTCATTTCTAATGGATAAGTGGCACACATAAATAATCATGAATATTCTCTATATAGATTGAAAAGAGATCTTCTTGAGTGATTTGTATGTTCAAGGAGTATGTCAATCCTTTCCCCCTAGAAATTAAATATGAGTCTCTTTCATTTTACAACTGTTTACAATTGGTAAGGTTGAAGATGTTTATATTTTTCTGCATTGAGCTAAATTGGAAGAGAATCTTTCATGAAGGTATTACCACTCTGTGATTGACCAAGCATACAAACTACGTACCACACAAAGTCTTGTACATGAAGTGATTGCATGAAAAACATTAGTTTCACCACCTATTAATTTTTAGGGGTCACCATCATTAGGTCACAATGAGAGATGAAATGTATCAAATATTTCTCTAGGTATCTTGAGATATTAAATAAAGGGAATATAGGATTCCCAATGTTTAGAGAGTGTATTTTCAGATCTATCCATTTGGGGTAAGGATTATTTTATTTCTATAGTGGAAATATACATTCCTCCATGGAGTCCAATCCATCTATTAGTGACTAAATAGTTTTCATAAGTATTTGAGTAATGTCTAGCTGAGCCAGACCAAGAGTAGGTGTGGTATCCATAATCTGAAAAGTTGAAACAACCAATAGGGATATTTGTGGTGGCACTAATATGGTTAGAATATATTGGAAGACCTATAATGATGTGCCTGGCCTGGTTTTGTATTTTCACCCAATAAAGGGAAATATCATTATGCTATAATGGGACCCAAGTATATTGGTGCCTAGTATCCCACATTGAGCAGATGTTCAAGATTTGATTCAGTAGTTGCTGAAAACCCTATTTGTTGAGATGTTCCAATTGGGATTGTGAATTAAGGATCATATTTTAGTGTATATCTAGTAGGAAGGCTGCCTCAAAGTAAATCAACATTGAGTGTCCTCAATTATTTTATCCCTTCCTCTTACTGAAAAAATCATTCCTTGAGTGAAAGGGGTTTAACGTCTCTAGGAGGGAGGTGAGGTATAATTTGACCCATACCCTTTCCCCTTCCAAATGACTTTCAATGATGTAATGATGGATTTTTTAGGGAATTCATAGATTTAGGGAAATCCTATTGATCTAGGTACGTACACCTCTTTAAATTGTTTAAGTGTGGACCTTATTATGAACTAGAACTTCTTCCTATGACTCCTCTGAATTGGCCTCATGTTCTATATAATATATAATGGTGTAATTGATGTAATTAACTAATGAGAAATGAATTATAGAAATTCTATTATTTTATTTGTGAGAATATATCTTTTTATGCCATCTACAAGGCCTTATCCTCTAATTTTTGGATTCTCTGGGAGCTTCTTAGTGGATAGTAATCCGAAGACAATCTACGTACATTTTATTTGTGCTTGTACCAAATAAGGATACTGGTTCATGGGATGAGACGAACTAGGAGGATACATTATGCAACGTTTTCCCTAATCAAGAGAAGACTAATTCCTGCTGAACAGGGGAGGTTTTTGGTAAAAAACTCCCCCAAACCCGAGGGGTGGGTATGTTCCCATTCCATATTCACATAAATTCAAACATAGTTTTTTGACCTTTAGGTTTGGGTTAAGAAACCCCCATCCCTCCAGGATGGGTTTTA
The DNA here is from genome assembly GCA_963277665.1 of Viscum album. Lineage (NCBI taxonomy): Eukaryota > Viridiplantae > Streptophyta > Magnoliopsida > Santalales > Viscaceae > Viscum > Viscum album. Next base: position 1,804,902,033 of record OY728148.1, on the reverse strand, counting down.
TCCAGAACTACCTTGAATTATACTGTCACAAATTCAATTATATTTATACAAAGTTTTGTCTGAACGTGGGATGGTTGCATCATTTAGAACACTTAAATCACCTATTTCCAAACACTATTAAATTATTTATGACATTTTTGTCACCTAAAGATGGATTTCCCCAAAAATGGTAGGCTTAATCAATATTATCTTATGTCTGGAACAAGATTCTCTCAATTGCCTACTCTTTTATGGCTGGACATCGGTGAGAGTTGGTATGGGATTGTTTTTGTAGGGAATATCTTCAGTTGTGAATAGGGTGCATTTGCTAGATCCAACAAGAATTTATGATGTTGAATGACACCACATTTAGTAGGGTTTATTGATTAGGGAGTGTAGTAAAATGTAACACTCCATATGCACAACATCCTCTGATATGAAAACGAAATGGTGCATTGTAGATAGGCTATTACAATCCCATTAGTGCAATGAGGCCGGGGAGTTAATGGGATATTTTTTTATTCTTCTTCTTTGGATGTCGTGATACAAGGAGAGATGGAAAGGTAATTTGAAACTGAAACCATTATATTACCATGATGTGACTTTGATATTTTTCATAAGGTTGTACCTTTTCATTCAAATGAAGAATAGTTTTCCATATTCTTTGGTGAATTTCACACACACAATCTTTGGGCAATTACACTAGAATATTGTATTAAGGGGTCGACAAAGGAAATAACTTGATAGGTATGTCATCATTATCCAGTTATTTCATCATGTTTAGAACGTATTCTTCATCCTTATCTAGAGAATCCACTACATGGTCTGAACAAAGTGGACCCTTTCCTACCATTTTAGCATAGAAAGTGAGATCAGTAAGATTTTACTTAGTTAAAATGGATGGTAGGTGACCCAAGGGTGGTTTAAAGAATTCCCATCAGCATGGGTTTTCTTCTAGTTGAGAAATCAATTCAATATCTAGGGAAAATATATAAAAAATTTCATACCTTGTTTTTGTATATTCCGTACTATAGAAGTGTTTTCTCATCACTACATATCCAATTATGATAATTATCTTGACTACGTGAAACACTAATGCGGAGATAACTTTCATAGAAGACCCCATAATGGGGAGAAACACCATAGTAGATTATAGTAGGGGAAGGATCCTATTGTTCCTTGATTATCTGGCCATGCAGAGGGCTATCGTGGCTCTCATTAAGATATGGTCTCTCATGATTGATCAGATTGTCCTCATGAAGCAATCATTCAAAGTGAAGTGTCCAAAGAAGACCTTCATAATTACTAATACTACATGCACAATTTTGAAATGGTAGAATAGGATATTGAACTGCCACAAATAAGGTTTTGAGGGCTTCAGGAACTCTAGCATTGAGTCAAGTGATATTTCAGATCACATCCTTTTTGTTAGTTTTATTTACCAAGGATTCTTCTTAGATGACTTCATGCGGGTGACTGGGGAAAACTGTTGTGGGGAAGTGGTATTCATAGGTAGGTGATTGTGCCTACTTTGGAGTGGATTTTAGGATAGTCCAATTGACTCATGTTAGAGCAGGTTTATGTTCTCAACCCAAGCTTTCAAATATTATTGGATAGTTTTCCTTATTACCTTCATGGATGGAATTATATGTGTGTATATTCTCTAGGGTGACATGCCGATGAGCCACCCTACTTGTAGAGATGAAGTTGGGTATACTCCTTATTTTCCTACTTTTTTCACTATTATGATATCCTAGAAAGGATGTAGAATATGGGAAGAGATTTGTGTCTATACTTTCACCATTTCTAGGATATGCTTGGGGAGTTTACTGCTTAGAACGTAGATATATGAAAATTCCATATCTAGATAATGTGTATATTCTTTCTCCTATCCTCCCTTTCCTCTATGTGGATACAGAAAGTACTCATGTGTGGGGGGAGGCACTTGGTTCTTCCCCTTCTCATCATTATAACTTTCCCACTAACTTCTATGGATGCCACCAAACAAAATTGTTGGTAGGATTGAAGAATGTAGGAAGGTGTGTTCACCATCTCACAAATTTCTTCCAAACATGGTTCTAAGGCTTATTCGAGTGTTTCTACACGAGTCTACAGGTAGGATTGGTGGGTGAAATCAAGATTATGATCCTACTAATGGTTTGCTACCACTTTTGGTTGGATAGATTTTTTGGAGTCTTTCATATGAGGCTACTTGAAGTCTGAATTAAAGAAGATAAGTGTATGTTTCCTCTAGTAATTGCCACTGATTTTAATTGGTGGAATTATCTAAAGGGGATAACAGTGTGTCCCTACTCCCCAAAGATTGGCCACTACCCCCTAAGGGATATCTTCCATGTCTGGGTCTTGGTGACCAGGTCTGTTTTACTAAGTATGACACCCACATCGTGTTGAGGTATTACTACCGTAGGACATTGGCGAAAGCGATTTTTTGAAGGATCCATTTAGAAGGACCCATGTTCCTTCTGGATGAGACCTTATTTGTCCTCCTGATTTAAATTCCTGAGATACGGGAGGGATTGGATATCATGTTTTAGGGATAATATCCTGAAAGGGTTGAAGATGGTGGTCAATACTGCCTTCTTTAAGACCACGGGTCATCGTTGACTAGATGACTGGCGGGTCTTGGTAAGATGGGTGTCCTGTCGAGTGGCCTATAAGGTTAGGATTATACTATTCTGATGATACTCCCATACCATCTTGTTTGAGAAGAAAAAATTAATATTCTGGGTTGGTGATGGCTTCTTTATCATGGATGAAGACTTTGTTTGTACATTAGTTCTGATGTTCATTGGTGAGAGGTAGAATAATTCCATTGGATCAAAGGGAGTTCTCAGAGAAAGTTCCTAGATAAACAAACAAGAAAATACCATAAAGAATCACCAAATTGTAAATAACACATGCATGATTGATTATCTTGTTTAGAACACATTCATTTTTTAACACCCCAATCTTCCACAATACGTTTCCCTTTGAATAATGCAATATCTTGCATTGTACAAAACTTCGAGATTCTAACACACCGCGACCAATCAAACTTTCCATTATGAATAGTAATACCCAATTTTTGAAATTTTATAAATTTTATCTTTCCAAATGGACTACATTTTTGGATTCGGAAAATTGAAATTATCTTAGGGTGAATTTTTTGTATTTTTCTAAAAACATTCAATTTTTGATGAATAGTGAAAAACACTATGTTATTGGTTAAAAACAATTTTTTATTTAAATAATTAGTTATTTTATTTTATTTTATTTTAGGTCACAATAGATAAAAAATACAAATATATGGTGAACATAATTCATTGGAATCATTTTGTAATAAGTTTAGATATATAAAATTTTATCAAACTCTTTACCATCTTTTACCCACCTCCTAAGAGCATTTGCAAATTTGTATAAAACTTAATTTTTCCACTTCTGTGAGTTGAATTTAAAAAATCCAAGAGACAAAATTAATATCAGTAATTAAAATGTCATTCAATAAGATGAAAATAATTTTTTGTGAATAGTAAGTTTTTACTTTTATTTACCACAGTTAAAAGTAAATAGGGTAATTTAGGTTAAAAATTATATCATAATTAGCATAAAAAATTTCCTAATTATATTGGATAAGTGTAATTTGACCAAAAAAACATTAGGAATAAAATATGATCCCCTTTGTTCCACTTGGATTAGATTAGGACATTTATTATTATTTTATTTAAAGAAGAGTTGAAAGAGTTAAAATCAATGTTTAATAACTAAACCATTTTTAATATAGGGTTATACATAAGATAAATTCGACTACAAATATTCATTATAAAGATAAACGATTTCCTACATAATGGTATTTTATTTATAATTTTTATATATTAAATAATTAAATTTATTTATGATACAATGCGGATGCAGTAATTACATTATTTATGAATGATTAAACTAATTGATATTATAAATATCCAACTAAATATAATTTGATACTTTTAATGAATTACATTAATGTTATAGGTTAATATGGCATTTTAGGGTAGATTAAATGAATATTTTATTAAGTAATAATGTTGTTATGAATTTAACAAAAACAAAATTCCAAATAGTGTCAAAATTTACATAAAAGAGTTTTTAAAAAAAATATTATATTATTAATTGGTATTTTATTCATAAAAATATTAGGTTCAGATAAAGGGATTAAATAATATTATATATTTTATTAATGAACCACTTCAGGTTCTATTGGATGTTTATAGTAAGTTTATTAACCCAATAATATAATAATATAAAGAGACATGGTAAATGTCAAACTATTTAACTAAGAGTTAAATCTACAAGATAAGGTTAATATAATGACCTAAAACTATCTAAAAAAATATTGGTTGAGAGTTTTTAGACCCATACCCACCTTAGACTTTAAATAATTCATTTATGAGCCATTAGAAACCGAATATTGTTTTATTATAAAATAATATTTCAAGATTTTCCTAAAGTGACACTCACCTCTCCACGCCGTTGTGTAGTTTGTTATTCAAACAATTCATCATTTGGATGGTTATAGTAATGAGTATAAATGATTTAAATAATAAATATAACATGATAATTATTCTGTATATATGATATAACATCCAATTATATATGATTTTAAAATCAAAATAATGATATTGTCACTCGTGTATATGTCCGGATTACCGTCTCCACGAAAGCGATGAGATTCTTTACCCATCGTAATCATTCAAGAATAATTTTCATTTGATGATTAAAAAAATAATGTTTAAATACCTAATATCATTCTTAATATGAATAATATACATCCTATCCATAACAAACATTACTTATGTAACAAATCATATAAATGAAAATGAATCAGTTATCGCTCAAAATGATGATACTACTGAAATATCATTAACAAAGCAATATTATAAGATCATATATGATATCATATTATTGTATATGGTTCTTGAATAATTTAATAACAATTATTTCACCATTATACAAGAGGTTAATTGACCCTCGACCAAGGAAAAGTACAAGGTAAGGTTTAATTTCACAATCTCTTTATTATCTGAGGTTGTTTTTACTAAAGTATCTACTGTGACCTCTTTATCATCAAGATCCATGTTTCTTAAAAATTTATTCCAAAACATTATTACTATTTACTAGAAAATTGGTTAAATTAATTTATACCCTTATTTGACCTTATATGTTTTGAAAGGAATCTTTTAGTTATTTTCCAGACAAGGTAATTTACGACTTTTTTGACAAAATTAAAGTAAGAATGTTTTTTAACTTATACAGAGAGTGTGGCTATTTTCCACAGTTATAGTATAGTCGAAGCTTCCCTTAAAATATTATAATAATATTTTCAAAATAAATTTTTTCTTTTATAATTATATGACTTTAAAATGATTTCAAAATTGAAAGAGACATTTATCTAAAAAAAGTTTTGATTTCATCTATGTCAGCATCCTTTGATGGATTTTAAGCTTATTTGAAGTTGATTTATTATGATACAAAACTTCCATATTGTAGTTAAGATATTTTGATATGTTTGACTTTGGATGTCTTATTTTTACACCATTAATGGTTTATGGATTAGGTATTGAAATTTCGTATGATAGTTTTAATACGAATGTTTATGTTATTTTTAAAACTTTTCATATGAGGAATGAATTGGACTTAGTAAGTGATGGGTGGAGCCCTCTATAGATCCTCAATTCATCGGTAGGTATCATGAGACAAACTAGTGTCTTGGCGTAAGGCCTTGAAAAAATATTATTAGTAGTCTTGGCCCAAGGTCTTGACTATGTGGTTATAAAGTCTGGCATCATGCGTTCCATCATTATGAAAGTGGCTATTGATATTGCATGTGATTATTAAACTAGTTGAATATCCATGTGAATAATTAAATGACATTATATGATTTTATCTTTTCCATATTATGCTGATGTTCAAGTTTAAATGGTTTTTGTTTTAGTCTTACATTGCCTTAAATGTTTATGCTTATTTAAGAATGTTTCTGCTATATTGTTATCTTTACTGAGCATCTAAGCTCACCCCATTCTATGTTTTATGTTTCCCAGGATGTGAAGAAGTATATTATGATTGACCAACAGTGATAATATAAGGAATATTAGTGTGTATTATGGAGACTATGTTGTTGTAGTTTTTCATTTTATAATGTAATGTAAAACTTATGAATGTATCTATTATTTCCAAGGATACTAAACTAATTATTATTTCAAGAATTGATCTTTTGTGATCATGCCAATTTTATGTAATAATGCATTGACTCTAGGTAACTAGGTTTAGGGAGTTACACATTTAGATATAAATGGGCATGGAAGGTGGGTGGTACAATTGTAATGGTTAAGGATTCTTGTCATGTTCAACATTTTTTGTTTCCCATGGAAATATGTTTCTGTAAAGAATGAAATGGTATAATGAGGAAGAGGTCATATATCCTTTCTATCTTTTGAAGGAGATGTTGTAGTTATTTCATTCACAATTGGTTTACCATTTTTTCTGATAGAGAATTCATGGTACTATGATTGACTATATCAGGTTAAGTATTGTTCAATTATTCAGATTGGTTTCAATATTTCTAAATGTTATCCAAAGGGTTTATTTGTTGAACCAAAAATACCCAATGGTTTTATATCTATAAAGGACCTTCTTTCCAAAGTCAGGTGCTCAATTTTATATTTATCCAAGGATTTTTAATAACTCACATTGGTTGAGTGGATGGGAGGTCGAACTCATCACACCCTTTTGGGGGGAATTTATTCATACTCAGAGGCTATCTTAAATATTAAAGATATGTTCATGAATTATTCATTAATTACCATGTATGATGTGGGTCACGCTTGAATTAACAATAATATATTTGACTGTTTCGAATTTAGAATAATATTTATGTATCATTGGTTCTTCTTCAATGGAGATATCTTTATGTATATGATTATCTCCCTTAATGGTATCCTCTTATATACCGATTAGAGATTCTTTGGCCGTTATTACAATGATGTTGGGTTTCTAGTAAAATCTCAATGTAGGACTTATAACAGAGTGGACATGGGAACCTAGAATGGATGTGGATTTATTGATTGAATTATACCCCATGGGAATATGGCCCATAGAGAATAGGGTTGATTTTGGGTGATTGGGTTTGGACCACATGGAGGCTTCCTGTGTATCCCATGTGGAAGGGAATCAAAGCCCATGTAATTTGGTTAGTCTCACATGGTAGTTTAGCCCTTTGAGAGGATAATGTTTCGAACTCCTACTTAGTATAAGGACCAAAGTCATGTCAAGGGCATCCTCCTTATGAGTAATCCCCAAACCAAACTGGTCCATTTAAGTCCTCCTTAGGTGTAATCCCTAACCAAACCTATCCATGGAAACATTCAATGTGTAAGTACCAAATCATCAAGGAGCCTCCAACAAGGGTTTAAGACGAAATTATAATTAATCAATTGGAATCCTACTCAGGAGTAATCCCCAAGTACACCAAATCATTGGGCCTCCTACTAGGTATAATCCCTTACCTCCTATCAAGGGAATCCTTTTCAAGAGTAAGCCTCAAAACAAACCAATACCTATGCATCATCCTTAGGAGTAATCCCAAATCACACTAAACCCATGGGAATAAAATTTGGTAAAATACCCAATATCTTATCAAGTGTATCCTTCTCATGATTAATCCCCAAACCAAACCAATCCATGGGGATCATCCTCAGGAGTAAACCCCAATAATTGACCCCATTCACCAGGTAATCCTCTTTAAGAGTAATCTAATTGGATTAAAACTCAGGGAATTATTATTTGAAAGATTAACGTGACATGATTTTGGGACTTATACTATGTAGGAGGCCCAAAATTAATCCTATCAAAGGGCTACACTCCCCCAAAAAGTGTATATTCATCAAATGTTTGAGAAACCAAAAATATAGATTCCTATAAAATGTTCCACAGGCTATGAAACACCCACAATCAAGTCATATTATAAAAAGATCATTCGGATATATCAAGAATGGTTATCAGCAGGAAACAAGCATACAATAAAAGAAACATAAATAAAGCATGGATCTCAAATCACATAATCACAAACCATCATATCATTCCAACAACAATATACATGTTCTATACATGGAAAGGAGATTCCTACCTCAAGCGCGTTGATTCCTAACATTAATATACACCAATATTCATCACCTAAAATATTATCACAAGATAATAATCCCTAGATCCAATACCAATTGTGAAAAAAATGGGATTATAGAATAAGATTATTGAATAAAAACCTGACACAAGATTTAATTTGATTTGGATTATCTACTGCGATCCTCTACTAATTGAGGATCTAGTTTTTTTTGATAAAGATAAGTGATTTTTAATATATCTGAGATCTTATTATAAAAAATAAAATAATTATCCATTAGGTCAGACAATAACTCATAGATATATCCATAGTATCTGGGATATTTGAATCATCTAAAGATAAATAATAAAAATCATGAAATATAAAGAAGAAAAAATAAATATTATCATAATAATTGAATTCTCATAGCCCAAAGACACTAGATTCATCAAAATTAGATTTTGAAGAGAGGATTATATCATAAAACCACCACCAATGTCCCTATGTTTAAGACAAATAGTTATAGGAGGAAGAATGGATATATTCAAGGAGGTTTTGTTTTTAAAAATTATTTTTTGGATTAATTAAAACTTTTCTTATAATTTTTTCACAATGTTTACTAAACCTTATCCCAACCATGCATGGATCTAGGATTGTTTTGGGAATCCCCACGTTTTGGATTCATTGTTTAGTAAATCGTGATCCCATCAATTTTTTTGACTCTATCCCAAGTCAACTTGTTTTCTAGGGAATTTTCATAGTTAACTCTAACCATGAACCAACCAAACACAACCCACTATACTTCTCCAATAAGGTAAATTGTTTATTTGAAATAAAAACATTGTTTCAAATAACCAAGATTAAACCACACATCCAATTAAAAACTCCAAAATCATCGAAAACCATTTAGAAGCTACCCAAGGATTCACCCATGAAAATTATTACTCAAAAACATTTAAATAATGGTTGAATGTAAGGAAAAATGGATTTGGAAAAAATCCAGACCACTGAAGATGACTTGAGATAAGTAGTATTGGGTGAAGTAGGGGACCTAGGAAAATCCATACATTAGTGAAGAAGCAGGCCTCACTGAGACAGATTTGGGAAAATCCTAGAACATAGGCTAGCCACAAAATAATAAATTATTGTATTATTTTTATCCTAAAACTCAAACATTAATGATGTAATTCATAATCAACATTGCGATATTTTGATGGAAAATGTAAAATCATTAAACCAGGGAAGACTTCATCCAACACAGTGCGAAAAGAGGTGTCAAAGGAGGTGATATAATGGAGGACATATTATATTAAATAATTCATTATAAAATTTCATCTATAATATAGTTTCTCTAGAATAAAATTATAGTCCACAATATATATTGAATCTCAATAAATTATTATATAACCGATACACTATTAGAATATTGTCATTTGACTATCCCTTAGTGGTGTACCAAATAAAACTATTGAGTTCAATTTCATTTCTATATTTATGATTGTGAATTAAAATCAAATAGGTTTAATGAGTTCCCACCCACATGGGGAAAATATATACATTCAAATGTGATTGAAATATTTGACACCAAGATTCACCCCACCCCTCCAATTAAATCATTGGGAACACTATCTCATTTAACATCTATAATTTATTGGGATAATTTCTCCTTAGAATTTTAAGGTTGTGTGTGAATTTAATTTTATGATAATTAATTTTAATTTGAAAAATAAAATATTTTACAATATTTTTTTTGTGGTAAGAACATATTCAATATGAGATTCATGAAAAGAGATCTAAATTTAATATAAAAAAATGATAAATAATTGGGATAAATGGTAGATAAAATATCAATTTTTTGGATTCTTTTAATGAAAGTTTCAATATAATTTTATTACTAAAATAATAATATATAGGTTTTATATTTTTCAATAAATCATTTATTGAGGTGAAATAATTTTCTAATGTTTTCATGTAAAATTGAATTAATTATTGTCAATATAATGGGTTTCAATTAAATGTTCTTTTGGGATCAGGTTTTTCAACAATTGTTTTCTTAAATGGAAATATATTTTGTTTGGGTATAATACATGATAATGAGTTATAGAAATTAATATTATGTTTGGTTTATTTTATAATGATGTTTTTTATATTATCAAATGGAAACTGATTTATACAAATTATTCTTGGATAATTTTAAAGGGGAAATAAAAGGTTGAATAAAATGTTCTTCTTAAAAAAATTTATTTTTGTAATTTAGTTTTTAAAATGGAAATTTTAAGAGGATTATGATTGATTTAAATTTTTATTTAATGTTAAAATAAATTGAATGATATTTGATTATTTTTAATGGTTTTTAAAAAAATTAATTATGTGAGATAAATTAGGGATGATTAATTGGTTGATATATTGAATTTGAAATTGTGTTTATGATATTATTTCATAACTCTTAAAATATAAACAACCATTATGCTAGATATTATATATAGATATGTAGGTTCATATTTAAAATGAAATATTTTTATATGTTCCATTGGTTTGTCTAACACATGTGTAAGTCCTATGATAGTTTATATTCTATGTATTTGGATTAATCCTCATATGTGGCATGCATTTGATAACTATATTTCCTTAAGTTCTTGATCAGATCCTTAATTAGTATTGGTTGAAGATAGTGTAAAATTATAAGGATAATTTATTATCACTAAATTATTTAAAATTTATTTTTTAAATGATATAATTAAATCTATTAATAGATTTAAACTATTTATATAATAGAACACTTTAGGTATTGTTTATGTTTTTTAGATTTTTCTATTGAATTATATATCTCACTCATTGTGAATAGACATATCATATGAATACAAATTATATTAATGGTATTAAATGTAAAGTAAAATAGACTAAGTGTATAGGAAATGGTGTCAAGTGTAATAAAAAAATCAATTTATTGTTGTCATGGAAGCATGTGGAGAGGTTATACAAATATTAATTTTACGTCTTTTTCCATTGTATTTTTCCATGATATGATACTTGGGATATACATTAATATATATTTTTAATTAAAAGTTTCATTTGAGAAATTATGGGATATTATATAAGAAATTATTAGGAATTTTACTTCTTATTTCAACTAATTATTATTATAATAATTTTAAATATAGTATTTACACTATGATAAACCATTAGTGGGTAAATAAATCCACAAGTAATATGTTTAGACTGTTTGTGCTAGTCCCAAATATTTAGTGATATTATAGTGAACTTAAGGACATGTGTCACTTTAACTCAGTGACATGGTTCTGAAAGAGAGGGATATTATAGTTACTCATGGTTTAAAGGATACCTTAGGGTTAAAAAAAATAAATGTTTGTATGGTGTTAGTTTTGAGAATGTAGAAAATGTGATTCATTTGGATGTGGATTATTGAAATTTTTTGTTATTATATAAATTAAATTATTTAATTTGGTTTTATAAAACTTTATTGGAATGTTTCATGTTTTATAAAATTAAATTTTTGATTGTCACATTCATGGGGTGCATGAGATGTTTTGGAAATATCTTATTGGGTGTTGTACTCACCCCTACACACCCACTTTGACGGATGTATAGAATTTTTGAAACATGATTCATGTAAAATAAAAATATCGTTATTCACTGTTAATGACCCATAACCCTGATGATGAAGTTATAGAGAAGGAACATTCTAATAATTGGATAGATCATGGATTTTTGGGGGGACCATGGAGGAGTTGAGTCAATTCTCCATTTTTAGAGTCATTCACTTTGTGGCGTTGTTGATTTTGTTTTGATAATTTATATACTTATTAAACATAGTTAATTTTTTTGTATAATTCATGTTTTAAAAATGTTTCTTTCAATCATATTATGGTTCTTCCACCATGGAATTATTTGTTATTAATCATAGGTTAGGTGTTTCGATATAGGGATACATTATATCAAAATTTTGGTAAGATTATTTCCTGATTAGTGTGGATTATTTTTAAGAAAACACCCCTAATTAGATTTTTTTATCCATCAACATTTATTAATATCTTTTTTGTGTTTACGGGGATACCCTTATGCAATGTACCTTTCTATATTGACTCAAGTGACATTGAGGGGAGTCAGGTCATGTTTGGATATTAAAAATAGTATCAATTTGGATCCATTGGTTGGAATATGTGGTTGATTAAGGACTCATAGTTTAGTTATAAAAATTAACAACTAACATATTTATAGTGAACCATGAGTTACCAAGATGTGCGAGTAAACTAAGATGTTTGTGAACCTTTGTATATTTTCATTGGATTTGTTGTGGTTATTCAATTTTGTTTAAGGATAATGTTTTTCATATTGCATCATATAGGAATTCATTGGTATGAAATGAATTATGGTTGAATAGTATAGAGAATCATGTTTGATTTTTTCTGTATAAAGGATTTCAAAATGGATTGTTTGGAAGAGGATGATTTTCAAATACGAATTTAAAATTTAATTTTTGGAACGAATTTAATTCATTGAGTGAAATTATGGTTTAAAAAATATATATTTGGTGGTAATGTACCCTTCAAGGGATGGATTTTAGATTATTATTTGGAACAATGGATATTTATTTCTTGGATAAAAACAAAAAAATACTTGTATGGTATAGATTTACATTATATTCTTTTATTATGGATTAGGATAATGATTTCTAAATGATTGTTGTACAATGATAACACCAAGGATACCTCTTTTGAATCAAATTAAGGAATCCATTGAGAATGTTATTCTTAATGTTAAATTATTGGATAAAAAATTTACACATAATTGGGTGAAATATTATCTTACTATTGGTGAGACTATGCCACCATAATATCTCTGGGCGGATAGGTCCTTGGACTTTTAAATTTAAAATAATATAATATTTTAATGGGATTTGGGACCTAATATTATGGAACATTGGTTGAAAAGGAATAATTATATTTTTTTATTTCCATGATACTCATGATGATGCAAAAGATTTTTTTTATATGTATGTTTTATTAACTCACTAGCGAGCAGTGACATTTATCCATTCATGATATGTTACATGAAGAGTTATCATAGAAATGGATTGAGAATATTTTATATAAATAATTATAATCTAACAAGTTTCAAGTATATATGAAAACTAAATTAATTGATTTGAATTTGGGATTTTGGATACTTATAGATTATTTTACCCAATTATAAATTTGAGCCAATTTTTAATGGAGGAATCTTTTACTGAATCATTGAAGGCTTGGAGATCCAAATTATGATGGAAACATGAAATAAAATCAAGGGTGTTGATATTTTTTATATCCAATAATATATTGTGGTTATAAATAATTTAGTTATGGAAACAAAGAATATAATGGGTAATCATTATGGTATAAACATCTTCACCCTGTCAGGTGGGGAAGTGGGACAAAAAGTAAGAAAAAAGAAGGAATGATGATTCCTCTTATAGAATTGGTGAATAGTAATGTATTGATAAAATAATTAAATATTATAAGGGCTTGAGGGATATATAATTTGGATGTTTTTAGAATGGTTCGTTTCATTACAATAAGAGGAATTTCTCAAAATTGTTATATAATTATTTAATGTGTGGAAATATAAGACATGTTAAGAGATATTCCTAGAATCCACCTAGTACATCTATAGTGGGGGGGGGGGGTTAATAAAAAATATGTATCACATGCCTTGGAAAGTATAACTTAATAGGATAGTTCATGCTAACAATACTGTTTTATAAGTAATGATTTCACAAAGACATTAGGATCACAACAATAACTAATGTAACACCCCAAGCTTCCACGGTACGTTTCCCTTTGAATAATGCAATAGCTTGTGTTTTACGCAACTTGGAATTTTAACACACCACGACCAATCAAACAAGACATTATGAATAGTAATACACACTTTTTGAAATTTTATAATTTTTTTTCAAAATGAACATGATTTTTGGATTTAGAATATCAAAATTAGATTAGGGTGAATTTTTGGTATTTTTCTGAAAACTTTCAATTTTTGATTAATAGTGAAAAACAATGCGTTATTATTTAAAACTGACTTTTTTTAAATAATTAGTTATTTTATTTAAATTTCTATTATTTAAAAATAGGTACATAATACTTATATATGTTCAATGTAATTCATTGAAGTCATTTTATAATAATATTAGATATATATAATTTAATTGAACATTTTACCGCCTTTTACCCACCTTCTATGTGCATTTGAAAATTTGAATGAAACATAATTTTATCACTTTTGTGATTTGAATTTCCAAAATCCAAGAGACATGGTTGACATTAGTAAGTAAAATGTGGTTCATTAAGATGAAAATAATTTTTGGTGAATAGTAACTTTTGACTTTTTTGTTTACCACGTTTAAAAGTAAATAGGGTAATTAAAGGTAAAAATGATATTATAATTACCTTAAAATATGTCCTAATTATATTAGATAAGTTTTTTTCGACCAAAATCATCCTTATAAATAAAATATTATCCTTTTGGTACACATGGATTAGATTAGGACATTTATTATTATTTTATTTAAAGAAGAGTTAAAAGTGATAAATTCCAATTTTCATAACTAATTTTTTTTTAATATTGGGATAAACATAAGATAAATTAATATATAAATATTAATTAGAAAGATAAAAATATTTCCTACATAATTTTATTTTATTTATAATTGTTAGGAATTAAATAATTATATTTATTTATGACACAATGATGATGCAATGATTACCTTATTAATGAAAGATTAAAATAATTAATATTATAAATATCCAAAAAAATTTAAATTGAGACTTTTGATGAATTAAACTAATTTTCTAGGTTAATATGACATTTTGGAGTTCATTAAATAATTTTTATTTGAAGCTATAAAGTTTTTATGACTTTCAAAAAAACAAAATACCAAATAGTGTCAAAATTGGCATAAATGAGTTTTTAAAACATATACTATATTATTAATTGATATAATATTTATAAAAATATACTTTTATTCCAAAGGAATTATATAAGGTTAGATATATTAATAATGAACCAATTGGGCTTAAAATGGCTTTTTATAGTATGTTTATTAACCATTTATTATAATAATACATGAATACATGGTAAAAGATAAACTATTTTACTATGAGTTAAATCTAAAAGATAAGATTAATATGGTGACCTAAACCTATCAAAAACCTATTGGATGAGATTTTTTCTACCCATCCCCACATTATCCTATAAATAAATAATTTTTGAGCCATTATAAACCGAATAATATTGTATAATAAAATAATATTTCAAGCTTTTCCTAAAGTGACCCTCACCTCTCTTATAAAAGGGTACTTACTCTTCTCTCAAAATCACACCTCCAAAGACATTTTTCTTGGACAAACCTAGCTCAAATATCCTCCAAAATTCCCTAAATTCTAAATAGAAGCCTTAATTTTATTATAAATCCATCTTAAGGATCCATTTTGATCAACTCAAAAGGAAACACCTGAGGAAGAGGTTATAATTTCACCACCTCTTTCAAAGTTCTTTTCTTCTTCCACTTCCTCTTTCTTTGTTGTTTCAATACCAAAATAATAACTCCAGTACCTTATACATACTGTGATGTTATTCTAAATATTTTACCATCATATTCATTATTATATCCATCATATGAATGACAAGTCATCATACATGCGTATGTACGACTTACCATCTCCACATCGTGGTGTAGTTTGTTATTCAAACACATAATTATTTGTATGGGTATAATAATGAGTATAATTGATGTAAATAATAAATATAACATGTTAAGTATTATGTATATATGATATACCATCCAATTACATACGATTTCACCATCTGTATAATGATATTGTTACTCATGCATACGTACAGATTACCGTCTCTATGAACGTGATGAGATTCATTCCCCATCATAATAATTCAAGAATAATTTTAATTTTATGATTACAAATAATGTTTAGGAACTCAATATCAGTATGTATATGAATCAAATACAACCTATCCATAACAAACATGACTTATGTAACAAAACATATAAAGGATTTTAATCAGTTAACACCCGAAACAATGATAATACTGAAATATTATTAACAAATAAATATTAGAAGATCATATATGATTCCATATTTTTGTATGTGGTTATTTTATAATTTAATAAAAATGATTTAACTATGATAAAGGATTTTAATATACCCTTGATCAAGGAAAAGTACAAGGTGAGGGTCAATTCTACAATCTCTACATTATCTGAGGTTGTTTATACGTGAGTATCTACGGTGACTTCTTTATCACTGGTATTCATGTTTCTTTAAAATGCCTTTCCAAACATTTTAACTATTTCCTATAATATGGGTTAATGTCATTCATATCCTTGTTTTAAATTCTATGTTTCTAAAATAATCATTCTGTTGTTTTCCAAACAAGTTACTTTATGACCTTTTTGATAAAATTTTGGTAAGAATGACTTTTTTAACTTATATGGCGGGTGTAGCTATTTTCCTCTATTATAACATCCCTAAAGCTTCCCATACAAGATTATAAGAAGACTTTAAAAATAAAAGTTTTATTTTATAATAATGTGACTTTTAAATTATTTCAAAAAAGAAAGAGATATTTCTCTCAAATAGTTCTGATTTCATATAGGACAACATCCTTTGATGGATTTTACACTTGTTTGAAGTTGATTCATTATGATAAAAATATTCCTTATTATTTTTATGGTTTTGTGATAAGTTTGAGTGTGGATGTTTTATTTTTATACCATTCATGGTTTATGGTTAAAGCATTAACATTTTGTATGTTATTTTTAATACGAATGTTTATGTTATGTTTCAACCTTTTCATATGATGAATGCATTGGATTTAGTAAGTGGAGAGTGGATCCTGCTATTGCTCCTTGATGCCTCGGTAGGTATCATGAGACAAAATAGTGTCTTGGCATAAGGCCTTAACAGAATCTTATTTTTAGTCTAGGCGTGAGGCCTTGAATATGTGGTAATGATGTCCGACATTATGAATTCCATCATTATGAAATTGGCTATTCTTATTGCATATGATTATTCGACCAATAAAAGATCCATGTGAATAATTAAATGGAATTATTTGATTTATATTTTCCATATTATGTTGATTTTTATTTTTAAAAGGATTTTCTTTTTGTCTTATACATTTCCTTAAATGTTTATGCTTATTTATGAATGTTTCCGCTATATTGTTATCCTTAATGAGTATCTGAGCTCACCCATTTCTATGTTTTATTTTTCCCAAGTTGTGAAGAAGTATTTTATAGTTGACCTATGGGGATATTCTAAGGGAAATAAGTGTTTTCAAAGGAGAAAACATGTTTTTGTTGTTTTATTTTAGGATATAATGTAAAACTTATGTATGTATCTAGTACTTACAAGGCTACTAAACTAATTAGTCTTTCGAGACATGATTCCTTGTGATCATGCCAATGTTATGTAATAATGCACTGACTATCAATAACTAGTGTTGGCGAATTATATTTGGTATTATACGAAAATGTGAGTTTTCTAAGAAATACATCCTTTTCTGGATACAATCAGGTTAAGGCGGCTCTGGAACATATGTATCTAGTAGTGAAAAACCCGACAAGGAGTTTTGAGCTTGACCCGGGGTATCCTGGTACACGAAAACTGGACTTGTTGCACTATTGGTTACGACACTCTTAGGGGATATGCTTTCGATAATTCACATTTTCGTTACAAAATATTATGAAGGATTTATGAGTATATACCTCATCAATGATTTTTTTTTATGATTATGGATTATATCCATAAACCAATCAATTTATGTTAAGTGTGTTACAAGTTTAGATTTATGTATTGCATTTCATAAAATAATATAGTGTATACCATCATTTAGAAATGGAGCCTAGTGGATGGAATGGAAACTGTATCAACGCATGAATTCCACGTAGGGATTTCTTTCTAACTCAAGATAATTATAGTGGAGCTGGTGATGCAACTGGTGTTGATCAGCTAATCACTATATTGGGAAAAATTACTCAGGTTATGAATAATAACCTTACCCATATGGAGCACCCTGATCCACAAAGAGAAGAATCAATGTTAGACCACTTCATGAGGCAACAACCACCAACATTCAATGGGACTAAAAATCTATTTTTAACGAAGCAACAAATAAGTTCCTTATAGAAAATATTTCATGCTTTGGGGAGTAACGAAAGGGAAAAAGTTATCATGACAGTTTATTGCCTCATGGGAGATGCAGATCAATGGTGGTCATTTAATTAAAAACACAAACAAGGATGAAGAAGTATCAAATATGGAATAGAGGGGTTTTAAATATATTTTCATAGAAAAACACTTTCCTCTTGACCATCGAGCAGATATATGAAAGCCATTTTCTGATTCTAATGAAAAAGGAGGATGAGAATGTATTAAAGTATGAGGATAATTTTTCAAGGTTATCAAGGAATGCAGAAAATTCTATATGCAACCCAAGGAGTTATATTCATTGATTCATTAATAGGATAAAAAAATTACTTCATCGAGAATTAGTCTCACAATCCTTCTCATCATACAAAGATATTGTGCCATGTTCTATCAAGACTGAAAAGTAATTCTATAAGTATTACAACTTTAAAGCAAAGCAAGAGAAGAAGAGATCTACCAAACACTCTAGAAATGGAAATAAGGGGAAGAAGAGAAAAGTTGGATATCCATCCTACGGTAAATGTGGGAAGAAAAACCCTAGTACATTCCTGAAGGGAATGAGAGTTTCTTACAAGTGCGGTGAAAAAGGCCACCAAGCTCATGATTTCAAGGGAAAGAAAGAGGCTTTAAATGTTGAATGCTACAATTGTAGTGAAAAGGGGCATTATGCGAATGAATGTCCTAAGAGCCAAGGAAACTTACCTCAGAAAAGTCTTAGGGAGAAAGGCCATGCTTATGAGATCACTACTACAGAGGTTGAAGCTTCGAAAGATGTGGTGGCTGGTAAATTAATGGTTTCCTCAAGTTTAGCCAATACATTATTTGATTCTGGATCATCGCATTGTTTCATATCTTACTAGTTTTCTAAGAGAATTAGATATTTCCAATTTTATTTAACAAGGGAGTTTTCATCCAAAACTCCTAATGGAAGTATCATTGCAACACAGTTTTGTGAATTAGTTCCCATTAGAGCATATAAATGTTATTTATCTACAGATCTCATCGTCATACCCATGATTGAAATTGATATAATACTCTGTATGAATTGGATTTTGGACAATGATGTAAAAATTAATTGTAAGAAGAAGGAGGTTACAATTTTCGATGATGATAAGGATTGCCTTACCTTTAGAGAAGAAACACCACCATCTAATTATTATCTAGATCCACCCCTAGTAGACATATTGAATTCAATTATTGGGGAGGAAGTGAATGAAATAAATATGGGTGAGTAAAATAATGTTCTAATATATGATGTACCTATTGTATAAGAATATGTGGATGTGTTTCCAGAGTATTTACCTGGACATCCTCCAGAATAAGAAATTGAGTTTTTCATTGATTTAATTACTAGATCAAGGACCATATAAAAGACCCCTTATAGAACGGTCCCTGTGGAATTAGTGAAACTAATGAAACAACTATAGGAATTGAGTAATAATGGATTTTTTATCCCTAGTGTTTCTCTATAGAGATATCCTTTCCTTTTTGTTAAAAAGAAAGATGGATCTATGACATTGTGCGTTGACTAAAGGGAGGTTAATGCTATTACAATAAATAACATGTATCCCCTACCTCACATTGATTATTTATCTGATCAACTTCATGGAGCTCAATATTTTTCAAAGATTGACCTTCGATCGGAATATCATCAGTTGTATGTGAAGAAAGAAGACATTAAAAAAATAGCATTTCTAACCCAGTATGGGCATTACGACTTTATAGTAATGCCTTTTGGACTGACTAATGCACCCTATATTTTCATGGATCTAATGAATTGATTTTTCAAGGAATATCTTGATGAATTTTTAGTGGTGTTTATTTATGATATCTTTGTATAATCAATAAACTATGAAGATCATGAAAATCACATACAAACTATTCTGAAAACCCTCAGAATAAATGAATTATATGGGATTTTTATCAAGTGTAAATTCTGTATTCAAGAAATTTATTTTCATGGCCATATTGTCTCTAACTATGGAATCTATGTCGATCCTTCAAAGACCAAGGCGATCCAAGAATGGTCCGCACTGACTAGTATAACTAAGGTACACAGTTTTATTGGTTTAACATGGTATTATCGGCATTTCAACCAGAATTTTGCTGGATTGGCTAACCCATTAACCAATATCACACATAAAGGGGTTAAATTTGTTTTGACAGAAGAGTGGGAAGAATGTTTTTAATAACTGATGATAATGTTAGTCAATTCTTCAATCTTGACTCTACCATTGGGGAATGAGGGGTTTGTTATTTATAGTGATGCTTCAAAGAAAGGGCTTGGTTGTTTTTTTATGCAGAATGATAGAGTTATTCCCTATACATCATGAGAACTAAATATTAATGAACAAAACTATCCCACTTATGATCTTGATTTAGTAGCTGTAATCTTTTATTTGAAGATATGAAGACACTATCTCTATTGTGAAAAATGTGAGATAGATAACGATCACAAGTGTTTGAAGTATAATTTCTCACAGAAAGAACACAACATGAGGAAGATAAGATGGCTTGAACTACTCAAATATTATTATTTCCCTATACACTACCACCTGAGAAGGCAAATAAGGTGGTAGATGCATTGAGTAGAAAGAATCTTGGAGTCTAGAACAAGATAAGAGTTGAATGGAATCCTATGTTCATAGATCGAATAAAAATGGATATGAGAATAGTCTTGGATGGTGAAACATCAATAATTTTTCAAATGGTGGCCAATATATATTTACATGAAAGGATAAAAAGTTCTCAGACTTATGATGATGAGTTACAAAAGAACATTAAAGCTGTGAATGATGGAATATTGATCGACTTCATATATGAAGATTTAATTTTGAAATTTGGGAAGAGACTTTGTCTTCCTAATATACCTGATCTAAAAATTGAATTATTAGATGATTCTCATAGCTCCAATTTCTCTATACACCCTGGTAGTAATATGATGTATAGATATTTCAATGAACATTTTTGGTGGGACAATATGAAGATGGAGATTGAGGATTATGTGTCAAGATGTATGTTTTTTCTATAGGTGAAGGCTGGAAGACAACATTTCAGAGGAGTAATGCAACCTCTTCCCATACCTTAGTGGAAATGGGATTATATTACGAAGGACCTTTTCATGCGGCTACCAAAGACTCATAGAAGAAATGATGCAATATGGGTCATTGTTCATCATCTTACCAAGTTAGAACATTTTCATGCTATAAGTGAAGATTTATCACTTGAACATTTAGCAAGACTATATATCAATAAACTTGAAATACATCATGGAGTACGCCTATCAACTGTTTCTGATTGTGATCCCCATTTTACATCAAGATTCTGGAAAAGTCTTCTGAAGGCCTTGGATACTAAACTTCGTTTGAGCACTACCTACCAACCTCAAGCTGATAGACAATCAGAATGGACTATTCAATCATTAGAAGACATGGTGATATCTTACTCACTTTACTTTCAAGGTATGTGGGATCATTATTTACCTAAGGTAGAATTTTCCAATAAAAATAGATTCCATTGAAGTATTCAGATGGCACCATATAAAGCATTATATGGAAAAAGATGTCTCACATGAACTTGTTGGGAATATTTTGGTGAAAGAAAACTCATAGGCCTAGAACATGTTGAGGAAACAATGTAAAAGGTTAAGGTTATCCAAACCCACATCAAAGCAGATCAAAGTAGGCAAAAGAGCTATGTTGATAATTGAAGGAAGGACTTGGAATTTCAAGTAGGAGATCATGTTTTCTTGAAGGTATCTCCATGGAAGGGTGTTATACATTTCGATAAGAAGGGTAAATTAAGTCCTAGATACATCGGACCTTTCAAAATTTTTGAACGAATTGGACTTGTAGCTTATCATTTGGAAATGCCGCCAAGTCTCTCCAAAGTTCATGATGTGTTCCAAATATCACTATTAAGAAAATACATGCCCAACCCAATGCATGTACTCACCTATGAAAAAATATAATTGGAACCCAACCTGTCTTATTACAAAGATCCTATCAGAAGTTATGATACCAGAGAACAAGTTTTGAGAAATTGGGCGACTCATCTGGTGAAAGTTCTATGGAGAAATCATAAGATGGAAGTGACAACGTGGGAACCCAAGGAACTTATGATGAAAAACCATCTGAATATTTTTATGTAGTAATATTCTAGAAATTTCAAGGATGAAATTATTTGAAGGAGGGAAGAATGTAAGATCCCAAGCTTCCACGATACGTTTCCCTTTGAATAGTGCAATAGCTTGCGTTGTACGCAACCTGGCGTCTTAACAGACCACGACCAATCAAACTAGCCATTATGAATTGTAATACCCAATTTTTAAAATAGTATAAATTTTATTTTTCAAAATGAGCTTAATTTTTGGATTCAGAATATCAAAATTATCTTCGGGTGAATTTTTGGTATTTTTCTAAAAACATTCAATTTTTGATGAATAGTGAAAAACATTGCGTTTGTGTTTAAAACCGAAATTTTATTTAAATAATTAATTATTTTATTTACATTTATATTAGTTAAAAATATATACATAATACCTATATATGTTCAATGTAATTCATTAGAGTCATTTTATAATAATATTATATATATAACATTTTATTGAACTTTTTACTGTCTTTTACCCACATTCTAGGCGCATTTTCAAATTTGCAATAAAATGTATTATTATTGCTTCTATGAATTTAATATAAAAACTCTGAGATACATGGTTGATATAATTATGTAAAATTTCATCCAATAAGATGAAAATAATTTTTGTTGAATAGTAACTTTTGACTTTTATTTACCACGGTTAAAAGTAAATAGGGTAATTAAAGGTAAAAATGATATTATAATCACCTTAAAAACTTTTCATAATTCTATTGGATAAGTGTTTTTCGACCAAAATCTACCTTAGTAATAAAATATGATCCTTTTGGTCCACTAGGATTATATTTGGACATTTATTATTATTATATTTAAAGAAGAGTTAAAAGTGTTAAATTCAACTTTTCATAACTAACAAATTTTAAATATAGGGATACACATAAGATAAATTCGACTATAAATATTAATTAGAAATATAAAAATATTTTTTACATAATGTTATTTTATTTATAATTTTTAGAACATAAATAATTAAATTTATTTATGACACAATGATGATGAAATGAATACATTATTAATGAAATATTAAAATAATTGATATTATAAATATCCAAATAAATATAAATTGATACTTTTGATGAATTCCACTAATTTTATGGGTTAATATGAAATGTTATGGTTTCTTAATTTTTTTTAATTTATAAGGTTTTTATGACTTTCAGAAAAACAAAATACCAAATAGTGTCAAAATTGACATAAATGGGTTTTTAAAACAAATGCAATTTTAATAATTGATATAATATTTATAAAACTCTTAGGTTCCTCAAATTAACATATATTAGGTTAGATATATTAATAATGAACCACTTGGGGTTCAATTGAAATTTTATAGTATGTTTATTAACCATTTATTATAATAATACAAGAATATATGGTAAAAGTTAAACTATTTAACTAAGAGTTAAATCTAAAAGATAAGGTTAATATAGTGAGATAAACCTATCTAGAACCTATTGTTTGAGAGATTTTCGACCAATACCCACCTTATCCTCGAAATAAATCATTTTGGAGCCATTATAAACCGCATATGATTGTATAATAAAATAATATTTGAATCTTTTCCTAAAGGGACCCTCACCTCTCTTATAAAAGGGTACTTCCCCTTCTCTCAAAATAACACCTCCAAATACATTTGGATGAGCCAAAACATAGTAAACTATGATCCCAACTACCCTCAATTATACCTATAAGCCTTAATTTTATCAGAAATCCCACCTATGGATCCATTTCGATCAACTCAAAAGGAAACACCCGAAGAAGCGGTAATAATTTCACCACCTCTTTCAAAGTTGTTTTCTTCTTCCACCTCATATTTATTTGTTGTTTCCATACCAAAATAATAAATCCCATAAATTATACATAATGCGATGTTATTATAAATATGGTACAACCATATTCATTATTCTATCCGTCCTATGAATGACAAGTCACCATACATGCGTACGTACGACTTACCGTCCCCACGTCGTGGTGTAGTTTGTTATTCAAAAACGTCATTATTTGGATGGGTATAATAATGAGTATAATTGATGTAAATAATAAATATATAATTTTAAGGATTCTATATATATGATATACTATCCAATTACATATTGTTTCACCATCAATACAATGATATTGTCACTCGTGCGTATGTACGGATTATCGTCTCCACAAATGTGATGAGATTCATTCCCCATCATAATCATTAAAGAAAAATTTTCATTTTATGATTTAAAATAATTTTTAAGAACTCAATATAATTCTGTATATATATCAAATAAATCCTATCCATAAAAAACATAACTTACTTAACAAAACATATAAAGGAAAATGAATGAGTTAACACCCAAAATAATGATACTACAAAAATATTATTGACAAAACTATTTTAGAAGATCACATATCATATCATATTTTTGTATGTTGTTATTGTATAATTTAATAAAAATGATTTAACTACTATACAAGAGGTTAACATACCCTCTATCATGGAAAAGTACAAGGTAAGGGTTAATTCTATAATCTCTTCATTATCCGAGGTTGTTTATACGTGAGTATGTACTGGGACGTCTTCATTATCCACATCCATGTTTCTTAAAAATGTATTTCAAATAATTTTTACTATTTTTTAGAATATGTTTTAAATTTATTTATACCCTTTTTTGACCTTCTTTATTTTTAAAGGAATCTTTCTGTTGTTTTCCAAACAAGGTACATTATGACCTTTTCAACAAAATTAAGGTAAGAATGTATTTTTTTTAACTTATATGGAGGGTGAGGATATTTTACACTATTATAACATTGTTGAAGATTCGATTACAAGCTTATAGAAATATTTCCAAAATAAATGTTTTCTTTTATATTTATTTGACTTTTAAATTATTTAAAAAAATAAAGAGAGATTTCTCTCAAATGGTTTTGATTTCATATATGTCAACATCCTTTGATGGATTTTACATTTATTTGAAGTTGATTCATTATGATACAAATATTCCATATTGTATTGATGATTTTTTGATATGTTTAAATATGGAACTGTTATTTTTATACTATTAATGGTTTACAGTTAACGTATTAACATTTCATATGCTAGATTTAATACGAATGTTTTTGTTATGTTTTATTCCTTTCATATGAGGAATGAATTGGACTTATAAAGTGTTGGGTGGAGCCCACTATTTCTCCTCAATGCATTGGTAGGTCTCATGAGACAAACTAGTGTCTTGGAACAAGGCCTTGACAAAATCTTATATGTAGTCTTGGCATGAGGCCTTGACTATGTGGTTATGATGTCCTGTATTATGAATTCTATCATTATGAAATTGGATATTGATATTGAATGTGATAATTAGTCTATTTTAATATCCATGAGAATAATTAAATTAAATTATTTGATTTATTTTTTCCATATTATGCTGATGTTTAAGTTTAAAATGCTTTTTTTAGTCTTATACACTGCCTTAAATGTTTATGCTTAATTATAAAAGTTTCTTCAATATTTTTATCTTTACTAAGCTTCTGAGATCACCCCTTTATATGTTTTATTTTTCTAAGGATGTGAATAAGTATTTTATGGTTGACCTACAGGGATAGGCTAAGGGATATAAGTGTGTTCAAAGGGGACAAAATGTTGTTGTTGTTTTATTTCATGATGTAATGTAAAACTTATGTATGTATCTACTACTTCTAAGGATACTAAACTAATATGTCTTTGGATACATGATTCCTTGTGATCATGGAAATGTTATTTAATAATGAACTGCCTCTAGGAAACTAGGGTTATGGCATTACAGTTGGTATCAGAAGAAATTTAGTACGAACCATGGATGCTAGATTTAGAAAAACCCGGATTAAAGAACATTACCCAAAGATAAAATTTGATGATTAGTATAGATGAACTTCCTAGAATTTTGGTAATGTAGAGATTTTGTGAGTTTTCTGAGAAACAAATCCTTGTCTAATTATGATAATGTAGAGGCGTCTTTGGCATAGTTGTACCTAGGAGTGAATACTCTGACAAGAAGTTTTGGGCTTGACTCGGGGTATCCTGGTATAAGACAACAGGCCTTACTGCACTCTAGATTACGACACTCCTAGGGGATATGCTTTGAATAATTCACATTTTCTTTACAAACCATTGTGAAATATTTATGAGTATATACATCCTAAATGAAAACATTTTTATGATTATGGATTATATCCATAAACCATTCAATTTATGTCAAGTGTTTTATATGTTTGGATTTACATATCTCGATTCATAAACTAATCTAGTGTATTCCATTGTTTAGAAATGGTGCATAGTGGAAGGAATGGAAACTGTATCAATGCACGTAATTTATGTAGGGATTTACCTCCTACTCACTATAAATATTGTGGATATGGTGATGCAACTGGTTCTGATCAACTTACCACTATATTGGGACAACATACTTAGGTATGAATAATAATATTACTCGTATGGAGCACCCTGATCCACAATGCGAAGGATCAATGTTAGAATGCTTCATGAGGAAATAAAAACCAACATTAAATGGGACTACAGATCCATTTGTAGATGAGAAATAGATAAATTACTTAGATAAAATATTTCATGCTTTGGGGAGTAGTGAAAGGGAAAAGGTTGTCATGTCAGTTTATTGCCTCACGGGGGATGCAGATCAATGGTGGTAATTAATTCAAAACACCAAGGAGGATGAATAATTATAATATATAGAATAGAGGGAGTTTATAAGGATTTCCATAGAAAAATACTTTCCTCATGACCATCGAGCAGATATGAAAAGGAAATTTCTGAGTCTAAGGAAAAAGGAGGATGAGAATGTTGCACAAAGTATAAGGATAACTTTACAAGGTTAGCAAGGAATTTAGCAGATTATATAAGTAACCCAATGAGTAAGATTGATCAATTCTATGATGGGTTAAAACTATTTCTTTGTTGAGCATTATTCTCGTAATCCTTCTCATTATACAAAGATATAGTCTCATGTGCTATCAAAACAGAAAAAGAATTCTATAAATCTTACGAATTTAAAGCAAAGAAAGAGAAAAATGGATCTATCGAACACTCTGGAAATAGAAATAAGGGTAATAAGGGAACAATTGAATATATATGTTATGATAAATGTGGGAAGAAACATCCCGATACTTTCTTTAA
Source organism: Viscum album (assembly GCA_963277665.1). Lineage (NCBI taxonomy): Eukaryota > Viridiplantae > Streptophyta > Magnoliopsida > Santalales > Viscaceae > Viscum > Viscum album. The sequence continues at coordinate 1,804,874,405 of OY728148.1, read as the reverse complement.
GGGAATGGGAGTCTGTTACAAGTGTGGTGAAAAAGGACCCCAAGCTCGTGATTGCTAGGGAAAGAAAGAAGCTATCACTTTTGAATGCTGCAACTATAGAGAAAAGGGGAATTATGCAAAAAAAAATTCCTAATCTCCAAGGAAACCTACCTTAGAAAAGGCCAAGAGAGAAAGGCCAAGCTTATGAAATCACTACTACTAATTTTGAATCTCTAAAAGACGTGGTGGCAGGTAATTTAATGGTTTCCTCAAGTTTAGAAAATGCTTTATTTGAGTCTGTATCATCGCATTATTTCATATCTTCCCAGTTTTATAAGAAAAATTGATATTTACAATTTGATTTAACAAGGGAGTTGTCCGTCAAAACTCTTAAGGGGGGTATCATTGCAACAAATTTTTGTGAATAAGTTCCCATTAGGGAGTATAAAGTTTCTTTATTTGCTGATCTCATCATCATACCCACGATTTAATTTGATATAATCCTTGTTATGGATTGGATTTCGGACCATGATGCAAAAACGTATTGTTAGAAGAAGGAGGTTACAATTTTTGACGATGATAAGGAATACCTAATCTTTAGAGAAGAAATGTCACCATCTTATTCTTATATAGATCCACCCCCAGTAGACCTAATAAATTCAATTATTGGGGAAGAAGAGAATAAAATAACTATGGGAGAGGAGAAGAATGTTTGAATAGAGGACGTACCTATTGTTCAAGAATATGTTGATGTGTTTCTAGAGGATTTACCTAGACATCATATAGAATGAGAAATTGAGCTTTCCATTGATTCAATTCCTTGTTCAAGGCTTATATCAAAGACCCCTTATAGAATGACCATTGTGGAATTAGTAGAACTAAAGAAAAAACTAGAGGAATTGAGTAATAAAGGATTTATTCACCCAAGTGTTTCTCCATGGGAAGCCCCTGTTCTTAAAAAAAAGAAAGATGGATCCATGAGGTTGTTCATTGACTATAGGGAGATCAATGCTATAACAATAAAGAACAAGTATCCCCTACCTCTCATTGATGATTTATTTGATCAACTTCATAGAGCTCAATATGTTTCAAAGATTGAATTTTGATCTGGATATCATCATTTGTGAGTGAAGAAAAAAGACATTTCTAAAATAGCATTTCGAACCAGGTACATGCATTATGAGTTTACAATAATTCCTTTTGGACAGACTAATATACCCTATATTTTCATGGATCTAATGAATAGATTTTTCATGGAATATCATGAGAAATTTGTAGTGGTATTTATTTATGATATCTTGTTTTAATCAAAAGGCTACTAAGATCATGAAAAACACATAGGAACTTTTATGAATACCCTTAGAAGAAATGAATTATATGGGAAGTTTAGCACGTTTGAATTTTGGCTTCATGAAATTTATTTTCTTGGATATATTGTCTCTAAGGATGGAATCCCTGTCGATCATTCAAAGACCATGGAAATTCAAAATTGGACAAAACCGATGAGTATAACTGAGGTATGCATTTTTATTGGTTTTGTAGGTTTTTATTGGCGTTTCGTCCAGAATTTTTCTCGATTGACTAACCCATTAACCAAGCTCACACGTAAAGGGGTTTAATTTGTTTGAAAAGAAGAGTGTGAATAATGATTTGAAGAACTAAAGAAAAGATTAGTCAATGCTCCTATCTTAACTCTACCATCAGGGAATGATGGGTTTGTTATTTATTGTGATGCTTCAAAGAAAGTACTTGGTTGTGTCATTATGTAGAATGATATAGTTATTTCATGTGAATCATGATAGCTAAAAATTCATGAACAAAACAATCCCACTCATGATATTGAGTTATCAGCTATAATATTTTCTTTGAAGATATGGTTACACTATCTCTATGGTGAGAAATGTAATATATATACCTATCACAAGAGTTTGAAGTATATTTTCTCACATAAATAACTCTACATGTGGCAAAGATTATGGCTTTAACTTATCAAATATTACGATTTCACTATACACTACCACCCATGGAAGGCAAATAAAGTGGAATATGCTTTGAGTAGAAAGGATCGTGGAGTTTTGAATAAGACGATAGTCGAATGGGATCCTATTTTAGGGATCTAGTAAAAATGGATTTGAGAATAATCTTGGAAGGTGAAAAATCGATACTTTTTCAAATGGTTTCCAATCCATCTTTACTAGAAAGGATAAAAAGTTCTTAGAATGGTGATGAGGAGTTTCAAAACATAATTAAAGCTATAAATGATGGGAGATTTCTTGAATTCATATATAAATATGGAATTTTGAAATTAGGGAAGAGTATTTGTGTTTCTGATATACCTGATCTAAAAAGGGAATTATTAGATGATTCTCATAGCTCCAATTTCTCAATACACCCTGGTATCACTAATATGTATAGATATTTGAATGCACATTTTTGGTGGGACAACCTGAAGAGGGAGAATACTGATTATGTGTCAAGATGTATAGTTTTTAAACAAGTGAATGCTGTAAGACAACATCCTAGAGGAGTCATGCAACCATTTCCCATACTAGAGTGGAAATGTGATGATATTACGATGGACTTTTTCATGGGGCTACCAAACACTCCTTGAAGAAATTATGCAATATGGGTCATTTTTTATTGTCCAACCTAGTTAGCACATTCTCTTGCTATACAAGAAGATTTACCACTTTAATTTTTAGCAATACTATATATTAATGATGTTTCAAGACTTCAAGGAGTACCCCTATTGATTGTTTCTGATTGTGATCACTATTTTATATCAAGATTCTAGAAAAGTCTTTAGAAGGCCTTGGATTCAGAACATTATTTGGGAACTTCCAACCACCCTCAAATTGATGAGAAGTTAGAAAAAACTTTTCAAACCTTAGAAGACATGTTGATATCTTCCCCACTTGACTTTCAAGGTATGTGGGATCTATATTTACCTCTGGTAAAAATTTTCTATAACAATGGCTTCCATTCAAGTATTTAGATGGAACCATATGAAGAGTTGTATGAAAAGAGATGTCGCATGCCATATTGTTGGGATGATGTTGGTGAAAGAAAACTTTTAGGCCTATAAAATGTTGAGGAAACAATGGAAAGGTGAAGGTTATCCAAACCCACATCAATGCTACTCAAAGTAGGCAAAAGAGATATGCTAATAACCAAAGGTAGGATTTGGAATTTCAAGTAGGAGATCATGTTTTCTTGAAGGTATATCCATGGAAGGGTGTTATACGTTTCGGTAAGAAGGCTAAATTATGTCCCAGACACATCTAACCTTTCGAAATTCTTGAACAAATTGGAGTTGTAGATTATTGTTTGGGAATGCCGCCAAGTCTCTCCAAAATTTATGATGTCTTACACGTATCACGGTTGAGAAAATACATGTCTGACCCAACGCATGTACTCACCTTTGATGAAATAGAACTGGAACCTGACTAGTCTTATTGCAAAGAGCCTATCAAAATTCTTGATACCAAAGAACAAGTGTTGAGAAACCAGACAACTCGTCTGGTGAAAGTTCTTTGGAGAAATCATAAGATGGAAGAGGCAATGTGGGACCCCAAGGAACTTATGATGAAGAACCAACCAAATCTTTTTATGTAGTAATATTCCAAAAAATTGGAGGAAGAAATTATTTGAAGGAGGGGATAATATAACACCCCAATCTTCTACGGTAAATTTCCCTTTGAATAATGTAATAGCTTGCCTTGTACGCAACATGAAGTTTTTGCACACCACGACCAATCAAACTAGCCGTTATAAAATGTAATACCCAATTTTTAATTTTTTTTCAAAATAGACTTAATTTATGGATTCGGTATATCAAAATTAGCTTACGGTGACTTTTTGGTATTTTTCTGAAAACTTTTAATTTTTGATAAATAGTGAAAACATGGTGTTATTCTTCAAAACTAACTTTTTATTTAAATAATTAGTTATTTAATTTAAATTTGTATTCAGTAAAAATAGATAAATAATACCTATATATGTTCAATGCAATTCATTAGATTCATTTTAGAATAATATTAGATATATAAAATTTTATTGAACTTTTTACCGTCTTTTACCCACCTTCTAGGCGCATTTCCAAATTTTCTTAAAACATAATTTTACCACTTTTGGGAATTGAATTTCAAAAATCCAAGAGACAAATTTGACATTAGTAAGTAAAATTTGGTTCAATAAGATGAAAATGATTTTTGATGAATAGTATCTTTTGGCTTTTATTTACCATAGTTAAAAGTAAATAGGGTAATTAAAGGTAAAATTGATACTATAAGTTCCCTAACACATGTAATAATTCTATTTTTAAGTGTATTTAGACCAAAATGAACCTTAGGAATAAAATATGATCCTTTGTTCCATTTGTATTAGATTAGGACATTTATTATTATTTTATTTATAGAATAGTTAAAAGTGTTAAATTTAATTTTTTATAAATAAAACATTTTTAATATAGGTATAAACATAATATAAATTGGACTATAAATATTCATTATAAAGATAAATTTTTTTCCTACATAATGGTATTTTATTTATAATTTTTAGACATTAAATAATTAAATTTATTTAGGACAAAATGATGATGCAATAATTACCTTATTAGTGAAAGATTAAAATAATTGATATTATAAATATAAAAATAAATATAAATTGAGACTTTTGAAAAATTACACTAATTTTATAGGTTCATATGAAATTTTCGGGTTTATTAAATATTTTTTTGGAAATTATATATTTTTTATGACTTTCACAAAAACAAAATACCAAATAGTATCAAAATTGACATAAATGAGTTTCTAAAACAAATACTATATTATTAATTGATATAATGTTCCTAAAAATATAATGTTCAGCCAAAGGGCTTATATAATAATAGATATATTAATAAGGAACCACTTGTGGTTCTCTTGGTTTTTTATATTATGTTTATTGACCATTTATTATAATAATACAAGAATACATCGTAAAAGTTAAAGTATTTAACTAAGAGTTAAATTTAAATGAAATGGTTAATATGGTGACCTAAACCTATCTAAAACCTATTTATTGAGATTTATTCGACCAATACCCACGTTATTCACGAAATAAATCATTTTGGAACCATTATAAACCATATATAATTGTATAACAAAATAATATTTGAATCTTTTCCTAAAGTGACCCTCACCAATCTTATAAAAGGGTACTTCCCCTTCTCTCAAAATCACACATCCAAATCCATTTGGCTCAGACAAACCCTACTCAAATATCATCTGAACTACCCTCAATTAGACCTAAAAGCCTTACTTTGATCATAAAGCCATCCTATGGAGACCTTCTGATCAACTCAAAAGGAAACACCCAAAGAAGAGGTAATAATTTCACCACCTCTTTCAAAGTTCTTTTTTTCTTCCACTTCTCTTTCTTTGTTGTTTCCATAAAAAAATAATAACTTCAGTAACTTATAAATACTGTGGTGTTATTTTAAATATTATACAATCATATTCCTTATTCTATCTATCCTATGCATTACAAGTCACCATACGTGCATACATACGGCTTACCGTCTCCACATCGTGGTGTAGTTTGTTATTCAAACACTTAATTTTTTGGATGGGTATAATAATGAGTATAACTGATGTAAATAATAAATATAAAATGTTAAAAATTATTTATATCTGATATAACATCCAACTACATATGATTTCACCATCAATATAATGATATGTTCACTCACGCATATGTACGGATTACCGTCTACACGAACGTGATGAGATTAATTCCCCATCATAACCATTAAAGAATAATTTTAATTTTATGATTAAAAATAATGTTTAGGAACTCAATATCATTATATATATGAAGAAAATACATCCTATCCATAACAAACATGGCTTATGTAACAAAACATATAAAGTAAAATGAATCAGTTAACACCCAAAACAATGATACTACTGAAATATTATTAACAAAGAAATATATAAGATCAAATATGATATCATATTTTTTGTATTTGGTTCTTGTATAATTTAATAATGATGATTTATCTATTATAAAAGAGGTTAATGTAACCTCAATCAAGGAAAATTACAAGGTAAGGGTTAATTATAAAATCTCTTAATTATCTGAGGTTGTTTATAAGTGAGTATCTATTGGTACATATTTATCATCCACATATGTGTTTCTTAAAAATGTATTTCAAAACATTTTTACTATTTCCTAGAATATGGGTTAATGTTATTTATACCCTTGTTTGACCTTTTATGTTTTGAAAGGAATATTTCCGTCATTTTCCAAACAAGGTACTTTATGACCTTTTCGACAAAATTAAGGTAGGAATGTCTTTATTAACATATACGGCGGGTGATTCTATTTTCTGCTATTGTAACATCATTGAAGCATCCATTACAATATTATAAAACTATTTTCAAAATAAATGCTTTCTTTTATAATTATGTGACTTTTAAATTAATTTAAAAAAGAAAGAGATATTTCTCTCAAATAGTTTTGATTTCATCTATGTCAATATCCTTTGATAGATTTTACACTTGTTTGAAGTTGATTTATTGTGATAAAAATCATAAATATTGTATTGAAGGTTTTGTGATATGTTTGAATATAGATGGTGTAAGATCCTGGATCTTCGTTTCAGGTATGTTTTCCTTTTCTGGTCATTTTTGGAGAAAAAGTAGAATTTTTGGAAATTTTTGAAGTACACACCATGTTCTTTATGAGTACACACCGTGTACTCAGTTACCGCGGGTAGCCATGTGCTGGCTGTGTAGAGGCCATGCACACGACCATGTTGGGGTGACCTAGAGGCTGCTTATAGCGGAGTGCAGAAAAGGAAATCACACACCGTGTACTTCAAAATTACACATTGTGTATTTTTTTCATTAAACATATCAGGGCCGTGTATAATTGCCAGAAACATCTCCTTATATGTCTCGTTTGGTCGAGAGATCCTATATGACCGCAATCTTCCTCTGAGCCCCCGAGACTCTGTCCGATCTCTGATTTGACCACCGTCGATTACATAGGGATCGCCTCTGTAAGCTCTCCCTTCTTCTTGAGCTTCATTAGAAGATTCCTCTTCTTTCTCAAGTTATCCTCTATTGAAAATTTTAGATGTTTTTGTAGATCTTCAGCATTATAAGGTGATTCAATCCATGAGGTTCAAGTATATTTATCTCCAAACTCCAAGGTAGGTGGTTTGTGCCTTTATGTTGAAATTCATTGAGTTTTATGTGAAACTTTTCCCAATACCCATGAACGGGGTATTGCATGTTTACCATTTTATCCCTATTGTTTGTATTCTATGATTGTATACTTGATTAGATGATATTTTGATTAAGAATAGGGTTAATTCCTATGCTTTGGATGAGTTTCCCAAGCATGTTTTTCCTATTTTGACCTTTGGGTCTAGCTTTCCTGTTAGGCTGCTGTTTACATCCCATGCCTTGTATTGTAGGATGGTGTGACTGTTGTTCTGTTATAATGTTATGCTGTAGAATTCTATCCAATTAGTTCTAGAAGTTTACCTTGGCCGATATGTGCTGATAAACTTTCTTGACTTACATAGGTCCGTGTGAACCTAGTGTATATACCATAGGGATAATGGACATAAGGGCTTCTCGAGAGTGACTTTTATTATTACGACGCGAGACCATAGGAGGAATTGATGTTGAGTGCTTCCTTAGAGAGTCTATAGTTCCTCGACATGGGCCAAAAAGGGAATCTGATGTAAGTGCTTCCCTAGAGTGCCTTTAGTTATGATACAAAACTATAAGGGGAATTGATGTCAAGTGATTCCTCAGAGAGTCTATGCTTATGCTGAACCAGAGGGGTTAGACTGAGTGTACTGCCCAGAGGGTCGCTTTTACTTGTTAGGTAGGACCAGAGGGGATGGGCTATGAGTACTTCCATGAGGGTTACCTTTATTCTCACTGCTTGCATGTGTTGCTAGGTAGGACCAGAGGGAAGAGGATGTGGGACCTCCTAGAGGGTTACCTATTGGTGTTTATCTTCTTGGTTATTTGTTGCTTGATATTGAAACTATGGAATGATTATTGTTGAGTACTTTCCTGTTTACTGTTTTATGTACTTTTACCTGCCATATATTTATTGACCGTTAGGCACAGATCTCTTGGTGGTTGCCTACTGGGATTTTCTCTCACACCCAATTTGGGCCAAGATTTTGGGCCTAAACAGATTATATTGTTGCAGGTATAGAGAAGGGTAAGCACCCTTATACTTCAGGTACATGATTTTTGTGGAGCTAGAGAGCTTGGGACCAAGTTATTTCTTGTGATGCTGAGGAGTTATTTACTTTCTTTCTTTTTTACTTTGGTTTATTACTGTTGTATTCTAGCGTTGTGATTTGTTTGGCTATTTTTCCTAGACAAATGTATCATGCATCATTCATATATACATGTGTGATCCAGCTTATTATTTTCCAGTCTTCTACTATTTACTTTTGTACGGTTTTTCACTATTTTTGCTACTACTATTGTTTCCTTCCACTATGTTACTCTATAAATGAGGGCATAGTTTCCCCACTATCACACCCAAGGGCCTCGCTGGTGGACATCAGCCTATGGAATTTAAGAAAATTTTCTTGAGGCCATGTGAATAACCAGTTACAGGGCGCCTTTGGGTGGATTTAGGAACCAGAACATTACAAATGGGTTATTTTTATACCATTCATGGTTTATGATTAAAGTATTAACAATTTTATGCTATATTTAATAATAATATTTATGTTTTATTTTAACCTTTTCATTTGAGGAATTAATTGGACTTATTATGTGACGGGTGGAGCCCGCAATAGCTTCTCGATATATCGGTAGGTCTCATGAGACAAAATAGTGTCTTGACACAAGTCCTTGACAAACAATTATTTGTAGTCCTGGAACGAGGCATTGATTATGTGGTTATAATGTACAAAATTATGCATTCCATCATTATGATATTGGCTATTGATATTGCATGTGATTATTCGACTAGTAAAATATCCATGTGAATATGTAAATTTATTTATTTGATTTATCTTTTCTATATTATGTTGAAGTTTATGTTTAAAAGTCCTTTGTTTTAGTCTTATACATTTCCTTAAATGTTTATGTTTATTTAAGAAAGTTCCTGTGATATTTTTATCCTTACTGAGAATCTGAGCTCACCACTTTCTATGTTTTATTTTTCCCAGGATGTGAAGAAGTATTTTATGGTTGACCTGTAAGGATAGGCTAAGGGGTATAAGTATGTTCAAATGGGGAAAAATGTTGTTGTTGTTTTATTTCATGATGTAATGTAAAACTTATGTATGTATCTAGTACTTCCAAGGCTACTAAACTAATCGGTCATTCGAGACATGATTCCTTGAGATCATTCCAATGTTATGTAATAATTCATCGGCTTTGGGTAACTAGGGTCAGGGCTTTACAACTATCTTAGTAGGAAAGAAGATATGAGATTAAGAAAATTTAGGGCCACCAATTTTCAAATAGTAGAAAACCAAATATTGTAACAGGTTTTCCTTAAATAGTTATAGGTGGATTTTTTTATTCTACTATCATTTCCACATTTTCATATTGATTATACTCATTCATTTATTATGAAATGAGTAGTAGACCCATTTGGATTGTAAGATGAAATGATAATTAATCTCATGTGTATTCAAAAAACTATTGGAAAATAAAATATTTATGGATTTAAGTGTCCAAAATTAAATAATATGACATTTAGTAAATTATTCCCATGGGACTTCACTACCCAATATATTCACATGTTCGATATCATCTTAGGGATGAATCGGATTATTTGATATAGAACTCAGATTGACTATTATGTTCTCAAGGTGTCATTCACCACCACATAGAGTGAGATTAATATTTTTATTGGGTATTGGTATGTGATTTCTAGTGTAAAAGGAATTATGAATATTGGTGATTTGATTATATCAATACATTTAGTTGTGATGGTGTTGAGGTAAACCGAAGTGGTCCATTATGTCATATTTATAGAGAAAGTCATTTTCAATCCAAATGTTCTTGCACATTATTTTTCTACACTACCTATAGATTATAAAGAATATTTTATAATTTATTTGTTCCCATGTATGAATTTGATATCTCTACCTTCATATAAACACTACTTCAACATTGACAGTTGAAATTATAATAGGAATATTTTATGAACAAAAGATTTATCTGAATGAGAAAATAATATCCTAGGGTTTGTTTATATTGATTTTATAAATCACCTTCGTTAACATATATATATATATAATATTTTTTACTTTTATATTAAAGAAATGAAATAATTATTAATATATATTATTAGAGATAAAAATGTTGGGGTTCACTTTTCCATTATTTCCATAATAGGAGCCACACTCAGATGAAACAAGTTGAGTTGGAGATAAAGGATTTTCATGATTGTTAAAGAAGATACAAATAGGATATCAATGTTCCACTTTAATTCTTATATATGTTTTGGTGGATTCCCTTAATAAATTCCACACAATATGGTGATTTGATGGTAAGAACCGCCCACTAAGAGTAGGTATGGTATTTCATCCATTATTGGAGAAAGGGTTTTATAATATTGAAATAATATTTCAGATCCTTTTAATACATATTTTATCCTTATAAAACACATTCAAAAGATATAATCAAAATATATTAGTGTTGATAATTTCATAGGGTTTTTTAAAGATCACAAATCAAAAATGGACTTATGTGTCAATAATTATGTCTATTTGATATTGGATTTTTTTGAAGGAGTTATTATGAAGACAATTCCCATGCCTATCTTCGTTGTAACCTATTAGAGTTCCTACATTCCTTTATTTAGTGATATGTTTTATTCCTTGTCTAGCTACTTATTCCCATACCTTTCAACAAGAACCCATATCCATGCATTCATAACTATTGATGCCCTTATGCATGTGTCTGTCTATTTTCACCCTTCCATATGCCCATAAATATTCAATCCCTTCCACATATTCCAAAAACATTTATCTATCCATATTACCTACCATTAAATCACAATATAATACCTCCACATGTTCACATGTAGTGTACCTATGCACCCGAGAAGTTATGATTTGTTACCACCCATGAATGGATGCCAAGGAGTTAGATTGCTTATGAATTCCCCTATAAATACCATTTTGACACCAAGGATGATGTATATAACAATTATAAAAAACGCTTCGTGAAGACCACGGTATCTAAGAACAAGAGTTAACACAACAATACATAATGGGATTTTCACATCAAAACCTAAGGAGAAGAAATATAAAATTTGGCACCCAGTATCGCCTAATTGGATCCATTAGTTGGTCACCACAATACTTGATCACCATAGCACCATGGAATCAGAGATCCCAAACAATTGACCACCTAGGCATTTATGAAGATGATATATGCATGATATTTTGGTGTTTAGATTAATAATATTCTCAATTAATTCACTTTACTTATTCCTTTAAGGTCAAATATTTCATTATGGTGTGTAAGATATATTTTTAGGATTATACAACTAAATATGAATATTTAGGTATAAAAATAAATTAAATATAGGATATGTACTTTTAGAGTATAGGACATGTATTTTACAATACCACGTAGTGAAGTCACATGGATTGTATGCCATGGTAAGACTGGTGTTCAATGATGAAACTACACACCCATGCATGGTGATGGTACATGCTGTGTACTTCAACCTATCAATAATTGACCATGTATTTATTGGATGAATGGTGTGGGTGGTTTAATTTCGTGGACAACTACATAGAAATAATTGAAAAATTGGAAACATTCTATATAATTTCTAATACAATATGAAGTATCAAAAATATATAAATGTAAGATTTGACCAGAGGTCTAAAAATTAGTTCATTCAAGGGAGAATGATGTTTCCCATTTTAAATCTCATTCCACAATTTTAAACTATTTTTTCCCTTTTCATTATTTTCATTCTATTATAAGATATAAAATTAATTCCAAATTTTTAATGATATTTTAGTTTCATAATTTCAATTTAAGTCATATCAAATTTTAATATTTTATTTTCTTCTTATGCATCATAGTTTTATTTTTTAATACTTTCATCATTCCATCCATTTATGTAATCATAATGATGATTCGGTAAAAGAACCTCTAGGGGTGGTGTTGAGATTAGATATGGACCAATGATGAAGATCATGATATTTTTATTATTGTTAGATTGTATTTAAGTTTCATATATCAGGGATTATTTGCATATGAAATGGTATTTAGAGGATCAATTGATTATTGGAGAACCTAGACACATAATAGTCCATTGTTTATTAGACCTTTCATTTTATTAAAATAGACATAGATATATTATTTATTCAATCATTGTGTTATATCCAATTTCTATTTGAAATGTGAATCAAACTATGTATTATAGATGAAATTGATTTAAGGTGAAACATATTTATGCTCGATGATATAAAATAAATGTTAAATTTTCATAAATTTCACCAAAAATCCATAAAAATATTTTCAATTCCATTCTTTCATCATTTCATATGTTTAAAAATTTAAAATAAAAAACAAACCAACCCCTCAATTATCACTTTTTATCGTCATTAATGTTATAAAAATATATAATTTTCATTCATCCACTTGACATTATTTAAGAGATATCATAGTGTTGTTGCTTTACTATAGTTATTTTAGGTTTTAAATAACTAATCAACTGAGCATGCTACGTCATCAAAAGTTAAATTATGTTTTTGATCACATTGGTTAATTTCACACACATACAGTAGTATCAAATAACTATAAAAGGATGACCCCCTCTCATAGTATGTAGACGCACCCTAATTAATGCATTTTTCTAATAAAGGTGAAAAATTAATTAAGAAAAATATGTCAAAAGTGGATTTTTTTAATTAATTATTATTATAAATAATAAAAACAAATGTTAAAATTTCAAATATTACATGCCTTTTCTAGTTTTTGAGTATTTATAAAATGATTGATGAAATAATTTTAATTATTGTTTTTTATTTTTTTTAGAAATTTCTATTTACTAGAATTATTATGTTTACTCATGTCATGACATGATTATCATTTTATTTAACATTTTAGAGGTAGTATAAAAAATATTTTTCATAATCTTCCTAGTGACCTACATTCTTGAGAGAAATGAACTTATGTTTTCCATTTAGAACATTGTTTTATCCTTTACCTAATATTTTTAGAACAAAACAAATATGTTACTATTCTTGAGTTATTTTTTTTCTTGAACCTTTTATTAACACACTTTAGATAACTACCTTACATTATCCCTTATTATGACTATAATAGCTATAAATGGCCTAATATGTATCCACATTTGAAGCATATTCCCCCTACCTACCCTTAACATTGAATTTATTTCATGGATATAGTTCATTGAGAGTGCGAAGTAATCAATTAAGTTCAATTTTTGTCATGTGTATGAGTTCCACTATATAGGCATGTCTGGATTCATTATCATATGAATAAAGCTCTACATGAATTTTTTTTTCATTTTAATTCAACTAATTCATATTAAAAAAGCAAAAAAAACATGAACATAAAAAAAAATTAAAATAAAACAAGAATATATAAATATATATATAAATAAAAATAAAATAATAAGAGTAATATTTTATTATACTTCATTTTATTGGACGTGTATCCATATAATTGGAATGAGGAATTAGTTCTGGTTGAATAACTTTTGGGTACTTTGATGGAGAAATCCTTTATCTTTTAAATGATTGATCATGAATTGAATTTTTAGAGACAATCCTCCAATTGTTATATATTTTTAAATTTCAACCCACCAACCCTAATCCTCAATAGAAATACCAAAAAAAAAACAAAATGATTGGTACAATATTATTTGTCTATTTTATAGAGAGTTGATATTTTTTCAGGACAATGGTGTTCCTTGAATATATTTTATATGATAATAATATGTATATATTTTAAACATTATATATGAGTTACATTAATCCCAAGATAGGTAGATAATAATATTTATGGGTATTAAAAAAAGTTTTAATAATGCGAATGGAAGAGAATAACTATCTTGAATTAAAATTTTATACGAGGCATGATTAGAATATTCTAATATGGAATATTTTTTGTATAAAAATATTAGTTATGAATTTATCTTTATAATGATAATTTATTGAATCATTCCCTTTTTAAATTATGGATTATTTTTAATTTTACGTTGATATTTTTCTTAAGGGAATGAAAATACTAATTATTCAGGAGCTGATGCATCTATTTTTTAATGATATTTTAGTGTTTAGAATGATTAAAAATATAGTTAATTCTATTTATAAATTAATTTAAGGTAATATATTTCATTCTTGTCTTTTTTGATATATTTTTATGTTTCCATAGTTAAAATCACACTCCGTAAAGGTTTTGGTAAAAAAATAAAAAAATAAACTGTCTATAATTTTAGAGTATATTACACGTACTAACCAATGCCACTTAGAGAAGGCACTCTGAGATCACACCCATTTCTGGTTGGTGGAAAAATAAAACTCTACAAGACCAAACATGGTAGATATACACACCAATTACATCCACTTACAATATGTTGATAATGTGTCAATTAGTTGAACACCGAACATAGTTTTTTGGCATCATTACTGGGGAGTGCAATTTCGAATTAAAGTGTTTTTTAGTTGAATATAAATTTTGTAAATATATTTTTTCTTTTATTTTTTAAACAAATATTTTGGAAATAAAATATCATTTCAGAAAGGGTCCACCAAGAAAGAAAGGGATGTCCACCTAATCCAATGATAGAAATCACCAATTTACCCTCATTCTCCCTCTTACATACCTCTTTATATCTCATCCTCTTTGTCTCTGTCCTCTCCTCTCCACCCACTATTTTTTTTCTTTAATAAATATTATAAGTAAAAAAATTACAAGAAATTTTTTAATGAATTTGAAAAATGTAAAATATGTTTTTTAATTAAATCCTTTTTAAATTAAGAGAATCAATTAGTAATCAATGATTATTATTATCTTCTGAATGCTATTTAATTATCTGATAACGAGTCCTTTTAGTAGATATATATGTTCAATAACCCCACTTTTTTTCCCTTTAATCCAAAATACCACTCATGAGTTTGTAAATGTAACACCCCAAACCCAGTAGCACAAAGATGGTGATTATCTTACTATGTTGGAACATGATACAAAGTTAACATCCTAAAGGATCAAATAGTTTAGAATTCTTGGGATTCTAGATATTTATATGATT
Source organism: Viscum album (assembly GCA_963277665.1). Taxonomy (NCBI): domain Eukaryota; kingdom Viridiplantae; phylum Streptophyta; class Magnoliopsida; order Santalales; family Viscaceae; genus Viscum; species Viscum album. The sequence continues at coordinate 1,804,859,138 of OY728148.1, read as the reverse complement.
CTATCATTATCTTTGAAAAAATGGATTACAATTTAAAATTATACTGATAAAATTATTAATATCATCTATTATATCCCGAGAATCATTCATTTATCCCTTATTAGTTTCCTAGTAAATGAAAATAATAATAACGGGTGATCTCAAATTACCAGTAATGTAAATAACATAATATAAGATATCAAAGAATAAAAAATAACAATAATTTTGAAGTGATAAACAATAATCAAATATGTCATACAACTATTACCATTAAAGGGGAATATATCCATGTATAACATAGGAACATAAATAGTCAAATGGATAAAAATGAATTGTTTCATAATGATCAAATTCAAAATTCCATTAATCATAATATATTATCTAAACCTTTTTCCAAGACATCGTAAACATGTCGTCATGGAATCATGTGAAGAAATCATAAAAAATTGGGCATACATACACCAAATACATAGAATAGATTTTATCATGATACCTACTATTTCATGAAGGGTATATGTGATTATTTTCCCTTCCCATAACTTAATAATTCCAATACATTTATTATATGAATAAATAATAAAATATAACCAACATGCCTTAATAGTCAATAACTATTCATATTAGAGGGACTGGTATACTTAATGTCAATACATTCCCCCATAAATAAATAAAACAACATGATCACAATACATCCAAATAAATATGGTGGATAGTATCATTAGACAATATCCCTAGTAGGATATTAGTTGTATCAAAGTATATAGTCCTAGATAAAAATGCTTTTAAAATATCACATAAACGTTTCTTGAGAAAATAAACTTTTAATTTTAAAGTAAATTATTTAAAATACAAATTTTTAAAAAATATTTTGAAAAATATTCTTTGTAAATAACTATGAAAACATGTAATATAAGAATCAATTAAATGAGTAGTCATGATGTTTGAAAAAAGAGTTTAGTATGTTAAAAAAACATATGTTTTGCACAATGTAATTAAAGATAAAATGTTCCATGTGGGAACTATTAAAAGGATTTTTTAAACCTTTTGTAAATAAAGTCAAATATTGTTTAAAATGAACATAATAAATCACTGAAATGTAAATAATAATATTTTGGAAACATTTTTAGATATCATGGACATGGATGTAAATTTTTTTGGTCCAAAGATAAAATAATGTTGGATATTCTTAAATTTTTTTAATCGTTTTTAGTACTAAAGAGATAAAAATGATTGGAAAAAAATTAAAATAATTATATTAATAAATAAGGAGAAAATTTGTGTAGTTTTGAATAAAAATAAATTATAATTTCCTTCAATATAAATTTACACATAAAAATCCCAAATAAAAATGATATAGTAGAATAAACCCTAACAATTTTTATAATTTTGAAGCATTAATCCTATTAAATGAAGAAATTTGAATCAAAATTTAAATACTATGAATATAAATATATTAATGATATAATTTATCATATAGTAAGTATATACACCACACAAAGGAAACAAGAATTGAATCTGAATTATATATCATAGAAAGAAATGTGAAACAATAAACCATTTCAAACATCAAAAAATTGAAGTGATAAATAGTCAATGAAGTGATTAAGTGTAATTAATTTAAACACATGAATCATGTGTAAAAACATAATAAAATAATCATATGTGATTACACACATAATCATGGAATAACAGAAACAATGAAATATTAATAAAACTCACTGAAAATAAATTTAGTTATGAAACCCCTTACCACGAGTCCAACTCACCACATACATACATTATATCCAATTTTTAATCGATGAAATTACATGCAAGGATGGGATAGTGTTTTGAGGTGTTTTTGGAACATGATTTATGTCATAAACATATTCACATCCTGTTCAGGTGGGTTTCAATGGGGGTTATTCAATAAACATAAAACACACAACGGTTCTATATTTGTGGTGAATTAGGGAGCTGATTTGTAACTATAGTTTCTTATTGAAGAAATTGGAAAATGAAACTTAAGAACTATCATTGGACAAGATTATGGGAGTTCAGGCTCATCACACCATTTTGGGGGGAATTGATTCATACCCTGGGACTCTATTATAGATTTAAGATATGTTTGTGAACCCTTCATTAATTCCGAAGTATAAAGTGGGTCACCCATGAATTAAAAATAAATTATTAGACTGTATGGAACATATAATTATCTATATGCATCCATTTTTCTTCATTTATGGATGTATATATATGTATTCAAGGTCCTCCATCAATGGTATCCTCTTATTTAGTGATTATAGATTCTTTTTTCATTATTATCACGATGATTGTTTTGAGCCACAAAATTGGTAATGATAGAGCGTATCATCATCTAGAGATATGGGAGTTGTTTTTATGTCTGTATGGGACCCATGAAATGGTCTTCCTACATATATTTGTGAAAGGAATTAGAACCCGTGTATTTTAGTTCAACTTAACGGGACCCATTGTACCTTTTTACGATCTTGTGATATCAAAGAAAAATTCTACATAGTGTCATGTGACATGGAAATATAGGAAAAAGGTTCATAGTCAAAGATTGGTGTGGGAATTATGTTGAAGCGTCGTAGTAGACCTGGAAGGGATATAGACTCCTAGGTTGGATATGAACCTATTAGGAATGTGACCCAGAGATAATTATGGTTGATTCGAGGTATTGGGTTTTGACCTTAGGGAGGCTTGCTACATATCCCATTTACACTGGAATCAAATACCTTGTAGTTTCATTATGAGGATGAACACCTATGAAGGCCCTTTGGATATTTGTCTTATTTGGGAGTATGGCCCTTTGAGAGGATTGAATTGAGGTTTACTCCTAAGTAGGGGTTGATGAGGTTATTTTTGAGGTTTGTGTGGGGATTATTTCTAAGGAAGATGCTCATAGTTGGTTGGGTCTTACATAAAATGGGGTTCCCATGAGGTTTTTTGGGGGTTTACACAGTACAATAGGATTCCCTAGTGAGTTTCGGTTTAGTTGGGGATTACACAAAATGGGAGGCCCAAAGTTTGGCTTCTAGGCTTACACCATATAAAAGGATTCCATAGTATGTTTGGGATCATACTGATATCATGATCACCCCCAAACTCTAAGCCCCTATGATTCATACTCCGCATGAGGAACAAGAGGAAACGGTAGAGCTGAGAAATCACACAATCAACTTTTTCCACAGGTGGAATAAATGCTAGGGACCAAAGGGAAAGAGAAATAAACTTGGACGCACCCATGTTTTCTTTTATTCATGTAACCGGGATAGTCACATTTTACAATCCATCTTTCTATGACCTAGGAATGAAGATAAGAGAAAAAAATCCTCCCTAATAGATATACTAAGGGTTTAATCTAGGAAAAAATCCCTTAGTTGGATACATGTCATTGAGGACCCATGCCTATGGGTTCCCTCTGAAGGAAGGTGAGAGGAAAATCCAATAGAATAATGTCTACAAAAGCACCCATATTACCATGCAGATGTCATGATCATATTTAACCTATAAGTCAACATGAGTCATGTTTGAATATGAGAAACAAGGGGAAGTGGAAGATCTGGAAAACTACACCATCATTCTCTCACTAGTGGAAGATGGTGAGGAGTTAAGAGAAGAATAATGGGTTGTGATGTACATGTTACCTCCCATAACTATATCTAGAATAGTTAGGTTTGACTACCCCTATAGACATAACCCATGGGTATGGAGAAAGTGGTAGTAAAAAAGTAGAAGAGGTCCTTCAAGAAAATCCAGGGGTTTCTCAAGGAGGGATACTCTAGTCCTGATTCCTAGGGAAGAAAAAGGGATAAACCACTACACCTCAAAGATAAAAGAAAGCATGATTCTATTCCTCCATACTAGAGTCATAGGTCACTGTTCTTTGATATAGTGAGGGAATTAAATGGTTATAGCCATTGTATCCAACACCGGTATATCCCTAATTTTTCCCTTGGGGATGGGTTCTTCATGATCAAAGGAATTCATATCCACAATCACCTTGAGGACCCTAATCATCAGGTGGGACAAGTGCTGGACTCCTCTAACTGAAGAAATGTATATCCATGTGAGAGAAATATTATTGTGTCCCTTTTTATGGGTTTGTATGTTCTGAAGATTAGGAATAGGTTTCAATTTGGTACCCCTCATATAAGGTCTCCAACGGAGTTATATCCCAACCATTGGTGGCTTTTAAGAGGTATCAAAGGGAGGATCATGCATGCCCTAGATTTGGAAGATAAGTTTCTTGACACAGGGATTGGGAGGAGCTATAATAACTTCTTGAAAGGCGGTAAGAAATTTAGAGATTGAGGTGCCTCGGGAAATGGACCACTTGGGAAACAACACTTCAGAGAGGCATTAGCCTAGGAACCATGGGTCTTCTCAGGTGTCCTGAGAAGGGTATCACAGAAGTCTCAGGTTGGGGAAGGGGCCTCTATGCAAGTGGTTTTCCAATGGTAAAAGGGGTCCTCACAGTGGTGTCCTATTTTTCAAACCCTAGAGGAACTTGGATCTCATTTTTCCAAATAATGATGTTTTATTGAGATACCTTAGGGGTTGTTAAGGAACCAGGTGAAGGGGGTTCATGATGAGAGATTCAGGGATTCTATTGATTTTCTAAGTGTGACAATATGGATCCCTAGGGTCCTATTTATAAGAATATATTAGACCTTGGGGAAATAATATTTTCCATGAAGGATCCCATTTCTAGTGCTACACACAGTTGTCATGATCATGTGTGGATTTAATTTCTATGCCACAAAGGGGGTCTTTCAAGCACATTATAAAGTGTAGGTTTTGGGTCTATAAGTAGAGAATGTGTGTGCCACATAGGAGATACAACTATTCTATACCATAAAGGCTATTCCCCTAAAACCCTACTCAGTATACATATTAGGATTTGGGCATGGTCATTCCGGTCAGTCCCTTCACTACCATCACTGATCCCCATGAAATTTGGATAGTTACAATGTGAAATTTTACAGCCATGTTGAAGAGGTTTTTAGTCATGACACATACAACGCCAACTATCATTCCAAATATTGGAAATATTATTGGGGGGAGGTTCCCACAACCGTTCCATTAGATTGGGAAATTATTTTATGGAATCTCCATCTTTCTTTGTGTGATAATTCATATGAAAAAGTTCATAGAACACATTTCTTAGTGTAAAAAAATACCCCCTTAGAATTATATTCATTCTTAATGAAACTAATCTACTTTTAAGCTATCTGTTGGGAAATTTGATGCATTACAACATCATTTAGTTGGTTTTGGAGCTATCTAAACTATGTAAGGATGCTCTAATTTTTTCCAATCCATGGGTCCTAGTGAGCGTAGTTTTACTACTTCTGTGGTCATATGGAATACCCAAAAAACATTTTTTATTTTTTTCATTGAACAAATGTTTTCCTTAGTCCAATATGAATAACACATAGAGAATGAGACATGGATTTTTCAAAGGCCATATTTTGTGGGTTTTAACCCAATAATATTTGGTTTTTTTATCTTTTCTTTGCTTGGTTCTTGCATAAACCATAAAGAACATAGGTCTAGCGAGCCGAGACTTTACTTTTTTAGGAGTTCCCATAGTGATTTTTAAATTAGTGAGTGTTGTGAATCTTTTCATTGGAATTTTAAAATCATGAAATATAGACTAATGTAACTGGTGTTTTAGGTCTAGTGCCTTTAACCATATGTTTTGAAATGATGATCCAAACAAGGCCCCTTGGCCATTAATGTCTTGACATTATTCAGATACCCGAAGGGGAATTTTGAGTCACAATTTTTGGTTTCAAAATATAAAACATGATAAGATAAAAATATTTGAGGAATATACACAAATTAATTTTGAAATCTGGTTATTGAGATAACATGTTCAAGGATTAGGGGAATATAGGAGGTCTCTCCGGAGGATGAATGTACCACTAGCTGACAAACCTATTTTGTGGGTGACTTTATGAAAATATAGATGGGGCATTTTACTGTATATTCAAATAGGATAATCCTAGGGCTGATAGGCTCTCTTTGTGGGAGACTTATACAAACCCAACTGGGGCATGTTACTGGATATTCAGACATTATTATTCTCCAGAATTCCGAAATTATAATACCCAAGTTTAGGAGTATGTGAAGATCTGGATTTGTGAAGACCATGAATGGTGGTTTTACGTAGGGAAGATGTCTGAAAAGAGATACCATCTATATTGGCCTTTTCCTTGAATGGGAAACCACTCCAACATTAATTTTTATTATGTATATGAGTGTACATTTTTAAGTATATGATGTTTGGGGGAATTCCTCTTTCTAAAAAGGGATTAAACATCATGCAGTTTAATGTCATGAGACCAGTACATTGTCCATATAATTTAAAAAATCATGTTAAGGAAATTTTATAGATTAACATATTGGGACTAGATTTTTATTCCATATAGTTTAATGCCCTTAAATATGGATATCGGGGGCTATAATTTAAGGTCAGTAGCTCTAATTTAAATATTGATGACTCTCCCATTCTTGATAATATGTTTGGGAATATTATATCATATTCATGTATGAAGGGAGAAGGATTTAAGATGTAATATGGGGCTATTGGATCCAAAGAGTTATACGAGGAAAGGATTACGATGATAGATGGGGTCTATCCCGAGGAATAAATTACTATTTGTTAACAAAACCATTTTGTGGTAGAATTTATGAAAACCCAAATGGGGCGTGTTGCTGCATAGTCAAATAGTGACATCCTTTGGCTGACTGACCCATTATAGGGGATACCTATAAAAATATAACTGGGGTGTGTTACATATATTTAGGAATTAAATTTATTAAGGATTTGAAATTTCACTACTGATGGCCGAATGGATTTTGTGGAAATTCAGATTCCCCCGAACATAAAGTTTGGTTTCTGGAAGGAATGTAACTGAATACAATAGGGGAATTTCAAGTCAAAATTTCCCAAGTATAGGGGAAATTTATTCCTACACAAGGATAACCCAAACATAGAAAATGTGGGGTTTTCTTTTTTTATTGATCCTAAGCTTGAATCACATGGTCTGGGTGTCCCTATGTATCTCATATAAATGAGAATCTATCCATACATTGTTTTGGAAAACATGTTGCTTAATTTCCTCCTACAGGAAACTATTTTTCATTTTAAAATCATGTAACGAGGATGATATGGTGTCTATAGGTTATAGTCATATGACTAGGACTATGGTTTTATGGACACAATGATTAATATGAGGCCTACTAGACCAAGGTTGTTCCAGTATACTTTATACAAGGGGGTAAATTGTAAACCATGGTCCTAGGAGTTTCTGGAATGAAATAAATGATATAGGAATAATATGTGCGGGATTAAAATAGAAAAAATTAAAATTGTGGGTTTTAAGATAATGTGGTCTAGGCTAATATATATAGAAGATGATTCTCCAGGGGATACAATGTGTCCCTGGTTGACAAACCAGTTTTGTGGGAGAATTTATGGAAAGCTAACTAGGGAAAGTTACTACATTGTCAAATAGTGGAATCCATTGGATAAAAGTCCCTTCACATGGAATACATATGAAAATCCAACTGGGTAATGTTACTGCATGGTCCGAAAAACAAGTCCTTATGTACCATACATTCTACCATTGGTAGTTGAAGAAATATTATGAAGATATGAAAGTTTCCATGATTAGGAGTATGGAATGTGGAGGAGATATGCCCAAAAACAAAGAAATAATTTGGATCATTTTTTCCATGAATTTTAGATTCCCTTTCATAGATCTGACTCATATATAGAAGGGAACATTTCCATTTCCTTAGTAGACCCCCGAATAGGGGAACCGACTCTTTCATAGATCTTTGTTTGTATGTAGTATATGGAACATTTTTCTTTACCCCTTTAATGGGACTAGGACATGATGTCTAGGAATCACTATGAATCTCATTGGAATGATAATCAAGTGACACATAGTTATTATGGAACCAATTTAGTTTTAAGTCACACAATAAGGAAATCAGCTCTGTATTTTGACGTCATATGGTGAGGATGAAGGTGTATTTATGTGCACATATAATATTGTGTATGGACTTGTGTATAGGACCCAAGCATCGCTATATATATTTTTGGAGAAATAATCAAGCCACCCAAAGTTTTAGAAAAGATATTCCATTGTTATCTAATCCATGTTTTAAGAAAAGTTGGTTTTTTTAAGATGAGATCACACATGTTGTGAGACATGATATTAAATCCTATTATGAATTCCTAAATAATAAATAAAAGTTTGGGGACATTTCCCATATTGTGGATAGACTAGGATTTTAGATCCAAGTGTCACTGCATATCTCGTAATAATGAGAATCAATCCACGCATTGTTCTGAAGAAACCTATATTGTTTAAAGTTATATGAGAAAGAAATCTAGTGTGACTTTAAAGGTCTTATATCTTGAACCATTATAACCACATTTAAAATTGATATTCCAAAGTTATATAGGTATTTCCTTTACCATACCTCGTAAACCCACATGATCTATTTCGGTGTGAGAAACAAGGAGTGGGAATTTTTTTTACACCACATAGAGGAAATAAAATTGAAGGATAGGGGAATTTAGATATTTTGGTGGTTTGTAAAATATATAATATATCCCATTTGAAGGTGAATCATTCTACACATAGTTCTTGAAATTCTCTATGTATTGGTCCAACCCATACACAGATATGTGGTCATTCTTTATATCATGTTGCAGCTGGACCCAATATAGGAGTTCCATATGTCACTACATTTCTCATTGAAATGGGAATAAAGTCTAAAATAGTTCATAATGATATCATGTAGATTATTATCATGTGAAGAGGACGTTAACAATGACGTTTAACATCTCACGGTAAGGACATGGGTCACCCAACGTGAATGGGAAGTAGTATTGTGGATGGGCCTGATATTTGAGGTTTGAGAATCACTACGTATCCTGTGTTGGACGGAGTCAAGACATATGAAGTTCTGGACAATAGTTCCCCACATCAACTATGTTTTTATATGGGAAAAGGGGACTTTTTATGTTCTCCAAAATGAAATATTAGCCTAGGAAATGAGGTCTAGTAATTATGAAATATCTATTTGATATGAGAATCAAGAGTTGCACAATTTCATAATGAAGGTGTGGTAGGGGACCAACACCAATAAATGTGACCTATTCAAGAACATATCATAATTCTATGTGATTTTACATCTCATAGCCTGGAAGTGAACCAGGCAGTATTACGTCATGAATGAAATACTTTTTTTATAGTTTAATGTCTTGTGACTTGGATGCTGATGTCGTGTAGTTTATCATCTTGTGACATGAATAATATTTCATTCTATTTATGTTCATATGAAAAATACCAACTACATATTTCAATATTGTGAATTTTAGATGTATACTATGGATTTTGACATCTTACAATCAGGATAACATGCTGTGTAGTTTAGAGTTTTACTTCTTTGACTATATATTGTTGCTTAGTTTAACATCCCACCACTTGGACATGTGGCATGGAATTATAATAAGTATTTCCTGAATAACCATGCATTGGATGGGAATATAATGATAAATCCATCCATTGAAAAAAAGGAATAAGATCCATTAGAGTGGAGATTGTGTATGGAGAAATGTCCCTCCCACTTCTGATCATGCATTAGAGGATTCAACCCTGGTATCATTGGATTGCTAATGAACAATACCAATTCTCCTTTGAGGATTGAATATAGGTGGACCTTGTTGTTAACATATTTCACTATCTGATTTTCATGTTCCTCCAAGTGTTGTATGATATGAAATATTTTCTCATTCAATCAATAGAGTTCATCCATTTGTTTTTGATATTTCTCATCTATGGATATAGAAACAAAATGTGATGAAAACTCTTCCTCAATGGGTATGACAAATTATGTTCTGTATATGAGAGAATATGGTATTACCTACATAGTGGTGTAGGTCGTACTGTGATAATACTACAAGGATTGAAAGAGATTATTAGGCCAAGACTTATTATCTTTATCCACCATATTATAGAGTATATTTGATAGGGACTTTTTGAAGGCCTCCATCAATCCATTATCCACTATATTATAGTAAGATGGATGGTTGGACTTAATATTCTACTCTTGATATAGATTTTACACCTCATAAAAATTGAAATTAGTTCCATTTTCAATCATTATTATATGTGGGTGACCAAATCTTGTAATTATGTTGTCGTTCACAAAGCTAAAAATAATTTTGGCCATGAATGCTTTGAGTTGTATTGCCTCATCCCATTTGGAGAATAAAACAATAACAGTTAAGATATATTTTAACTGCTTGAAATTATATAGAGTGTTTTTCCCAACAACATCCATTACCCATATGAAAAATGTCCATGAGTATTTGGATGTTTGTATAAACTCTAGGGTTTGATGGTTGAAATTTTCATGCACTTTTATGGACTGACATTTCATAGTTAATTCAATGAAATCCTTCATTATTGTGGACCAATAATATACAAGCCTCCACATTCGATGAGAAATATTGGAACTTGACTGAATGAACCATATGATCCTAGGTGTACTTATTTCCAGATGATGACAGTAACTTAACTGTTGATATATATGAGAAGGTCTCTATCAAAGCCTTGCTTATAGAGGACCTTTTTGTGATTTGGGACATCGTAATGAGTGAAGTCGGTTTCATAATGTAAAATTTCCTCTTTCCCAGAATGTTCTAAGGAGAGTAATCAATTTTTAAGGTAGTCTATTTTGAGAATCATCCTCCTAGTATTAGTTTCATATAGTTAGAGAGAAGACATATTTCATAAATCTATTTTGTACTGTCTTGAACAATAGGTGAGATTATTCCATAATAGGCAATGATGATGACCGTTTCATCCGGATTTTGATCTTCCAATGATTTATCTATGTTTTCTAGTGCATCTACATAGGAGTTGTTTTGATCATGTTATGTGATTCACGGTTGGTGTTGAAGGTAATTATTCCACTAATATATATACATAGTCACATAGGGGGTTTATATTATATTTTCTAATAGGATAATCCCCATTGATCTATTTTATTACCATACACGAATACCCTTTACTATCTATATGGTCATATGGTATTTGGAGTGCTAGTTCCAATCCTAAAACAAGGGCCTGTTATTCCAACTCATTGTAAGTAAAATCTTCTGAAAATAAGAAGGTGTAAGGAAAAACTACCTTTTTTGGTGAGATGAGTAAATCCACCAACCTGACTCTGTTGAGATAAGGTACTTCTATTCTCTTCCTTATTGGTATTCTATATACACTACAAATATAAATGTCCCATGTATGTGGGATATCATGAATATAAAAGATCTATTCCTTTATAAACTTATTATTTAACAAAATTGGTTTTTTATATGGGTGTTCTATAGGAAAATCTTCTAAATCTAGTCCTTTGACAGCTTTTTGAAGGATGAATTGTATATCAAACTATTATAGGATAAACGCCCACTTTGCCAAATGTCTTGTTAATATAGTAAGATTGAGGATATATTTTATAGGGTTATTTTGAGAGACCAGATGGACCTTGTGATGCTGTATGTATTACCACTTTATTTAAACCACAAAGATTAATTACAAGATGCATTTTTTGATATATGAATAGTAAATCTTTGCATTGATCATGGTTTTATTGAGATATTAAATGTTTTCCTCATTGACAGTATTTTTATTTTTCAAGATTAATTCACATAGTGATTGATCCAAGGCTATCACATATAGAATTAGATGCTTCCCCTCAATGGGTGTCATTAATACTAGTTTGATTAAGAGATTTTTTTGAGGTTTCAAAATGCTTCTTATGAGTCACTGTTTCACTGATATGTTGCACACAAATTCATCATTTTGGTGAAGGGAAAAAACATTCATGAAATTTTGGTTATGAATTTCCATATACAGGACATGTTCGCTTGAATTCCTATCAACGATTTAGGGTTTTTGAGTAGGTGACATGCTAAGGATTGATATTGTTTTCACAGGGTCAACTTTGAGGACATTATGACAAAAAAAACTAAGAAAATTTCTTTAGGTTACACTGAATGAATATTTTAAGGGGTTAATCTTCCAGATATGTTGTTGTAGCTTGTGGGAGATGGTATCAAGATTATTAAAATGGTCAAAATGTTGTTAGGACATAACAAAACGTTATTCAATGTATCACTCAAATAATTATCCCAAGAATGGTTTGAAGATGCGATGCATGGATAGTTGGTATGTATCATCGACATTCATTAATCCAATTGGCATTACCCAATACCAGAACACTCAATGGGGGACCTAAAGGTGAATATTTATTCATCTTATGATGCTATAAAAATTTCATTGTACCATAAATATACAGCCACAAAATAAATGGATTGATAACTAGTTGTTTCATTAATCAATATCTTTATGATCAGCACCATGAATTCATCTTTCGACCAGTGCTGATTGAGATCCCTTAAGTCAATGAATCCCATGATTTTCCAATTATTTTTATTTATTGAGACAATATTTGATAGAGACATCAGATTTTGAACTTCATAGATGAATTTTACCTTAACAATATTTTCCACTTCAACCTTAATTTTTAGAGGCATGAGTTGGGTCTGTCTTTATAAATACCTTTTTTATCCTCGATGGTATTATGGAAATCCCAAGTGATGGGTGTCCATATCGGGTTTAAGGCCTAAAACATTTATCTAATTCTAGGTGAACACAACCTAGTATTTCTTCAAAAAGAGGTGTATAACGTTTTTTATTTGGAATTCATGTCCACACAAATTAAATTGGTTCATGGATCTTCCTCTATACCAAGATTTATTTCTCTGAGTTTTTCAATAGTGGTAGACACCTTCCTCAAATGTTTGAGAGTTATGCATGAGGTCTTCCTCTTTTTACTCTTCGTCATTATTTACCTCTTCTGCCTTTACCTAATTATTAGGCAGTGAGGATAATTTCATAGAGTTAGAAGAGGAGTTAGTGTTTCGACATTTAGAAGGTGGTGTAACTACTTCCGACTCAGCTGAAGAGGTAGTGACATGTTGAATCGTAGAGGTGGATTGAAGGTACATTCACATGGAATTTTATCACTTTATGGAGAGTCGATGACTTCTCCATTACTATCTTTATTGGTTACTATGCTAGAAATCATATAATTCACTAAATGCACACTTGAATTCAGAAACACACATTTGATTTGATTGATGGGTATCATGAAATATACACTAAGATTCTTGGAATGATTAGCTACAATCTTATCTAGACCATTCAGGGCATTGAATCAAGAGACATAATAAGTCATGGACTATTTACCTTCCCTATAGTATAATACTATGTTAATATAATATGATTCAAAAGACTTAAATGTGGTTTCTTCATGGCACAATGTCCCAATTTTTCCATTGATTCAATATTTGAGGCATCAGTGGTATGATGAGGGAATAATTTCATGATGACGTAACCAATTACTTCCTAGGAAAATGTTGAAGGTCATATCTTTCAAAAAAGTAATTAATAATGAATTTGATATGATATCCTCAAACTATGTTATGATTTTGTTTTCACTAAGGAGATTTTTATCATTCTTTTGATAAACGAGTAGAATTAGAGAAGAGGGGGACAATTGAGAATTGTTTCAACCTAGCTAAGATAGTGTTTAGAACAGAATGAGGTTGACTCCCAAGATGTTTTCAATGATATATTATTTGATATTAATTTTATGTATCTTTTTATATACATACAAAGGTCTAACATGTCCCTGTATGATTGCATCTTGGCTCTAGTCCATAGAAGAGATGATTGTGTGGAATTCTACATGATCATTATCTAAAATATATACTTTTATATTAAAAAACTGACTTTAAATTCCAAATTTATTGAAATGGGCTCCAAGAGTGTTTCCTATAAGACTTATGATAGACTCAAGGAAACCAAGAATGAAACCTTGGTCTGAACCATGGATAACAATTTTTGGATTTCCTACTTCTGGTGTAAATTTCTACTTCTATCGACATGAGGATGCTCTTCCACATGTGATTTAGGAACTAAAGTACCAGATATAGATGGATCAACCATTGGAGAAGTATTTGAAGGTTCTTCTTCCCTTAGTGGATTGCGTTGATGTGTATTCGTGCAAACCATGGTAGATTAGGTAATGGAATCCCCTATAGTCAATCATGTAGGATGATCTTGTTAGGTATAACTTTTACACACGTGGGTGAACATTCCTTTTCTTTATGAGGTCATTGGAGAAATTTCCAATGAGTTTTGAACACATAGAAAAATCATGTAGGGATACAGTTACAGTAGTAAACTCCTGGAATGACCGCATCTTCCCATGTATCCATGAATCTAACAGTCTCTTCCCCCAGCTCCCCAATCGAATATATGGAATTTGGACTCATATTTATACTCATCAACTGAAGAGGGATTAATTAAGTGAATAAAATTGAGGGTAATATTGATGAAATCCTCTTATAATGTGGATTACTTCTGGGGGGTTTACTATTAATATAATGCTTTCAGGGTGGTGCCCACACTTCAAGAACTATAGGCATGAAGACCGCTAAAGTTAAGGACAAATTTGGATATTTTAGGTGCAAATTCTTGTACTTGATTCCTATTCTTGTAACCATAAATTTTTTAAAGAATGATCTTTGGGGGACATTACCACTGAAGAATTAAGTTGTGCCACAATGGAACTAACTGAGAGTACAGTTAGTTGTTTCAACTATTCTTAGGATATGGAATGAGTCCAGGTGATTATCTTCTTGGACATTATATCACAGATATTATACATACCATTTTTGATAACTTCCTTCCATTTGTTTTCCTCCTTTGGATCAGTAGTGGAAACACAATCTACTTTTACAGGTGGTTTTCCCAACTTCACTTCCCTAGAGTCCACCATCATCTATAATATGTCATTGAAAAGAAATTCATGTATGGTGTTCCCCATTGCTTGATGGAATGGGTAATATTTTGAGAGATCATTATTACCAACCTATTCCAGCTTTATAGGCTTTGCAAACATGATCATTTTGTTTCTAATACAAATATGAAGTATTGAGGGACTTGGTAATTTTAGAAAGAATAAAAATTATTATACATCTCCTAAAACTATTTTCACCTCTTCTCTCTTTGCTCATCTTAATGAGGTGAAAATTTTTGTGGAAACTCAGGAGATAAAACCACATGATATAGTGTGGGTTTTGGTTTTGGAGAAGGTTTAAAGTCCTACCTGAGTGTAATAGTGGAGGCCTCTTATTTTACTGTTCTATTTACTTGAGCTTATAGAATTACATAGGAATTATCCATGGTTCATGCGATGAAGTCTTCCAATCTATGAGAAATCATGGAAGGTTCTTGAAACCCACCTTCATATTTCATTGGGATAAGTGGTGTGCAGAATTCATCATGATGATTTTATATATAGATGTACAAAATGGAGTAATTTGTTCTTTAAAGATTTTGATAATCCCTTCCACTGAGAAATGAAATTAAAGACCCTCTAATTCTCTTTTTTTTTAATATTTTGACAGGTTGATGGCCATTTTATTATGTAATTTTTAGCAGAATTGGCAGAGAAACTTCTGAAGGAAATCATTCAACCTTATAACTGACCAGGATGACAAGTTGGTGTGCCAGAAAAAGGCTAGCCTCTGTAATGTCTGCACGAATCACCTATGTTTATCATCCTCTTGTATTTTTGGGTCCCCATAATGGGATCATTGTGGGATACATAATGTGTCAAATGGTACTATAGGTCCCCCAATCAGTTGAAAATTGAAAATGTGGGGTTCATAATGTCATGATGGGTATGAGTTCGATTAACCCATTCGGGGTAAGGATTCTTTTCAAGTTGTACTAGTGCACGTTGTCCCTCCATGGCTTCTAATAGTTATATTAGAAACTCAATAATATTGATCAGACCTTGAGGGATATTTGGCTTTGTATGTTCTAGAAAATGGGAAAAAATAGGTAGGTCCAATTGTGGTAGCCCTGCTAGTATCTACCTTGTGTAACCTATAAGGGTAGATATGTAAGGATGTTCACAGCCTTTTTATGGTTGTGTAACCAATATAGGGAACTCTCGATTTGCTTTTTTTGGGATCTAAGTAAATTTGGGGTTGGTATTCCATGTTCAGTGGATGTTCAGATCCATTTCGATTATTGCGATGAACCTAATTTTTTGTGGAACACTAATTGGGAATGAGAGTTGAGGATATTCTTGTACAACATATATAGTATTAAGTCTTCCATGAAGTAGTTATAAATTGAGTCTTCTCAATTATTTCATTTCTTCCCTTTTCTGAGAAAACCTTTCCATGAGAAAAAATATAACAACCCTTCTCTTTATTACAAACATAAACATGATTAATTATATTAAATATTCACTTGACACAACGTTTAATATCGATAGGTATAGATTCTTTTGTGATTAGAAACATTACATAACAACTTAAAATATGAAATACTTATCTTTATTGAAAACTTCTATTACATGACAACACACATTCCTTCGTACGTAGAATTGCATGAGATAACTTGAGGACATGCCTAATAAAAGGGTGAACTCTAAATCCCATTAAGGGATTAAACAAGGAATAACATGAAGAGTACATCACATGTTAGGAAATAGGAATATCAATGGATTATAATAGAATCATTAAAATAACATGGTACAACATGATCTTCATAACATGGAAACTTGAAAAAAACATTTAACATGATATTGGAATGATCCAAGTCTCATTGAACACAGATCATGTGTAAACCCTTATTGTAATTGAATTATCATGAGTAAACCCTCATTTCACTTTACATATCATGATACTAATCTTTACCCAATTCATTGGAGCGCTATCAGGGAAACCCATTCTGAATCATTACATTTCATGCATAAGTGTGCCACAAGAATCATATAACACGGATTCATTAAACATCATCATTTATTCCACGATAAAGGAATGTGGAATTTATACACGAAACTCTATAATACATAAGTAAATGTTCATAAAGTTGAATACCATTTATTGATAAATGAGCATGGTATTAACTACACAATGATAGTTGCTTGGATAATTGAGGTGAAATTTCGGCTGCATAAGGACGTGACATAAGAATTCATGAAAAGGGTTGATGATAGGGAAAGGGGTGCATCAACATATTTAAATTAAATGGACAATAAGGGGTCATATAGATAAAAGTCCCAACATATATAATGGAATTTAGATTCATAATACAAAAAAAAAGCAAGAATGTAAATGAGAGGAGAGAAATTCCTTACAGAATTTCAGCATAGTAACGAGTGTACATGGGAGGCATTAATGAGAGATAAAGGGGTATATCATAATTAAAACTTAAAGAGGAAAATATAGGGGAGTATTGAAATCATACCCCAAAATTTATAATTGAAAATATAAGGGTATACAAACATAAAGAAACTGAGACCAAAATAAGAGAGGAAGAAATCCCTTACATGGATGTGTGATCCCAAAGGCTTGGAAGAGGATTGAGAGAGGATTCTTGGGGGATTGGGGAACTTTGGAAGGATTCTAGAGAGAGGAGGTCAGAGGTTGGTCGAGATAAAAATGATTTTAGTGTAGAAGAAGTTGGATCTTGGGTGGGTTTGTATAGGAAAAGAGAGGGAATTCATTATTATTTAGGTTTTGGACACCACACATTGACCTAATCAAAAACACAAACCAACCCATGGTTTTTTCCAAAATGGAGTGGAAAAAATTATTTTATAAGGTCAATGGTATAAATTCTTAAAATATTTTTCTTTCTTATGTGGAGGTGAGTCACACTATCAAGGAAATCATTTTAAAATTACAAAATGTTTTATGTGTCTGGGAGGTTCTACTATGGCTTTGTAAAATAAATAAAGTAAACCTAAAATCAAATTATTTTAAATCTAAAACATATATTGTCTGAGAATCCCATTTATATTATTTTATTACATCACTATTTGGTCATTATGATGTCATAAAACACATTATATATTTAAATGATATTTAATTTTTACCCAAAAAATCAACTATCTTAGAAAATTATGAAAAATTCCTCGTTGGATAATTTGGATGTCTTTTTTACAAAAATAATATTCCTTTTTTCAAAATAATTTTCTAAATGTGTGAATTTTCACTTTTAAAATAAAAATATCTTTTTATTGAAAATTCTTGGGTTTTGACAAAAACAGTTTTCAAACCTTAATAAAAATTAAAATTGTATTAATAAAAATTATACAGTCATTTATATTAAAAAAAAAATTTAATAATAATAATATTTTATTAAAACATTATTTAATTCAAAAAACTATTAATTCATTAAAATATATTTTCTAATTGAATATTTACTATAAATACTATTTGTGCTTTAAAAAATATTTACAATGTAACAATAATAAAATGAATGTATATTATTTATTCTATAAAAAAACAATGCACATAATCATAGTTATAGGGGCTGGTTACATAACCATTTATAACACCGAAATATTACCTAAGGGTAATGTGTATGATGTTGATTGGATCTTGGGGAGGCTCATATAACAACGCTCATGTGGTAATCTCTATAAACTTCAACTTCTCTAGTAGGCGGTTCCATTCAAGGTTAGTGCGTTGAATATCATCTTGGGTTTTGTCAAAAGGGAATCCCAGTGATTCCACCTCCTTTCAGTGCTCTAAAAAATGGGCTTTGTATGAAGAAATTATACTAGATGAGGCCATCACTTCATTTATTAGAGTAAATTGGATTTGTTAAAGCCTTATATTTATACTAATCACGTGATCATTTTTCAACGACTATATTAGCTAAAATCACAATTATTAATGGTATTTTAAAATACAAAAACACAAAACCAAGTAAGTTAATATTTTATATAACCATTTTACATAATAATACATTTAATTAGATCTATAGGAATTTTCATTAATAAAATTTTGGGTCATTACAATCTTCCCCCTTATGAAATTTCTCCCTTAAAATTTCCTTTTCCCGCACTTAAACATAAGTGGGTAACTCTACCACATCACTTCCTATGGTTCCCACATTTCTTCTTCAAACTTTTGGTTTTTCCACAACACCTTGACAAGGGTAATTGTTTAATATTATATAATTTCTTCCCTACTATCTAAGATATTCACTGACTTCTATTAATAAGAGAGGTCATTATCCAATGGTACCACCTTTGGATTGAGTACATGCGATGGGTCGGGTATGTACTTCCTCAAGAGTGATACATGGAATAAATCATGTACTTGATATAGGTTCAGTGGGAGTACTAGTCAATATTCCCCTTCTCAAATGTGATCAAGGATCTCAAAAGTGATGATGTACCTTGGAATAAGCATTCCATTCATCCCAAATCTCAAAACTCTCTTCCACGGTGATATACAATGGAATAACATGTCTTTGAAGTCAAACTCTAGGTCTCATCAATGATTGTCTGCATAGCTCTTTTTTCAACTCTAAGAAGCTTTAATGTGTTGCTAGATGGTCTTAACCTTCCCCATCATTTCTTAAACCATTTCTAGACCTAGGAGTTTTAGCACCCCAACAACATCCCAACATGCCAGTGTTCAACACATCATTCCATAAAGGGCTTCATAAGGATCCATTTGGATACTTGAGTGGAAACTTTGGTTGTAAGAGAAATCAACTAGAGGGAGATATTTATCCCATCATCATTTGAAGTCCATTGAGAATGCTCTCAACATGTCCCTACGTTTTTGGATAGTCTTCTCAGATTGGACATCGGTTTGAGGATGATAAGTTGTACTCTTATTCCACTCAGTATTCAGAGCATGTTGAAGACTCTTCCAAAAAATAAAGGTGAATCTTGGATCTCAATTAGGTACAATAGATAGTGGAACACCATACAACCTTTCCAATTCTTTGATGTATATCTAGGCCAGTTGATCCAATGATAAATCCTCTCGAATTGCAATGAAGTGTGAAGTCTTTGTAAGATGATCCAAAACAACCCAGATAGCACTGTTTCCTTTAGTTGTCTTCGGATGCCCGGTGACAATGTCCATGGTGATGTTCTCCCACGTCCATGTTTGTATGGGTAATGGTTGCATCATCACCTTAGACTTCTGCCTCTCCGCCTTTAATTGTTGACATACCTGGCACATTGATGTATACCCAGTGATCTCCTTCTTCATGTTATCCCACAAAAAATTCTATTGGAGATCTATATATATCTTTGTGTTTCTGGGTGAATGGAGAAATTTGAACTATGTGCATCATCTAAAGGTTCTTTCATTAACTATATATTTTATGGGACACATATTTATGTCCCAAATCTCACAAATCCTTCTTCATTAACATTGAACTTCAAGGATTACCCTTTTCTTATAGTTTCCACATTCTTCTAAATTATCACATCATCCTTTTGAGCATCCTTTAACCTTTTTAAAATAGATGGTTGAGAAATTATTTGTTAAAAGATTGATGATTTTCCCTTATTTATGATTCCGATGTCCATATTCATTTAATATAAGAAGATTGGATCCTTTTCAATTATCATCGATGATGGAGTTATTGGGACCTTTCTACTTAGGGCATCTGTCGCCTAGTTCACTTTCCTAGGGTGGTAATGGATTGAGCAGTCATAGTATTTAATCAGCTCTATCCATCTTAATTGGTGTATGTTCAACTCTTTCTATATGAATATATACTTGAGGCTTTTTTGATCCTTATATATTTCAAACTTCTCCCCAAAGAGGTAATGCCACCAAATTTTTCAAACAAGGATTACTGCAACCAACTCTAGATCATTTGTTAGATAGTTTTATTCATTAAATTTCAATTTCCTTATAACATAGGCAATGACATTATCATTTTTCATCAACACACAACCCATTTCTTTCTTCGAAGAATCACTAAATACCACAAAAAGTTATCCACTTGTGGGTAGTGTGATCACGTGCATAGTGACTATCCTCCTTTTCAATACTGTGATGCTCTCTTAACATTCATCACTCCAATAAAACATGACTCCATTATGATTTAGCTTGGTAAGAGGGTTTGAAAATAGTGAGAAATTTCTCACAAATCGATGATAATATCTAGCTAAACCAAGGAAGCTACAGATATCTGTCACCGATGTTGACCTCAGTCATCCCTCAATTGCAGCTATCTTGGATAGATTCACAGATATCCCATTACTTGTGATGATATGACCTAAGAATAATACCTCCTTTAACTAGAACTCAATCTTTCTGTACTTTTCATAGATCTTATCTTTTCTCAAGGTCTCTATGTTAACGCTCCATTCCGTCACATAGTCTAAATGAATTGAAAAGGGAAATACCTTGAACCCAAAGTGATTCATCCTTTGAAGAAACGTCAAAAATTGACAAAGGCATGAACAAAGGTTCAAATGCACTTGGGTTGCACAAGTTCCACCATGGTCGTGCAATTATACTTTCACGCTGCCCAGTGGTCGCGCAGGTGACTTGCGCACCCTATTTGAATTTCACTCAGGGTCTTCTCCAGCCTATAAATACCCCATGTGGGCCCCCCATTTCGAGGAAGAAAAATTCCAGAAACTCAGATTTGATCTCCCGGCGCACTATTCTCTTCTCAAAGATTCCAAACACTTCTAAGGTAATTTTATTACCTAGAACGGATTATCTTAAGAGGGGGGGGGGGACTAAGTGTTGAAATTCATTAACACTTGTGCGCCTAGGTGGCTAGCCCTTAAGGGAAATGGAGACACTTGAGCGTCCCCTTACCCCTTCAACAGAACTTGCGTGCCACTCTTCTGAAAGCATCCAAGGATAGTAATAAGGGCTTGAACCAATCCTCTCCCTAGTTTTACTCTAAGTATTCACTGGGGCGCAAGTAACTATGTTCCACGCAAGTATACTTGCACGACCAGGACTTGTGCACCCACGCAGGACTTGCGCGCCACCTTATTTTTGGGTGCCCCTTCTACCTATTTCACTTCTCTTATGCATATCCACCTATCCTTTTCAAGATTAAGCCTTCATAACTCTCTTCCAAAGCCATTAATGGCATGATTTCCTTGTTGTCTTCCTTATCTGAAAGGAATTTTGTTGAACATATCTTAAAAACTAGTAATTTACATATCGTTATGTCACTAGGGTCAGATATTTCATTCATTCAACCTCATTCTTTAAGATGAGAGAATCCCTTACCTGGGCATTCTTCTTAGGAGTAAAGCCCTAGTCCTAAATCCCAAATCTGGGAATCCTCCTTAGGAGTGAGCCCCAAGTTCCCAAATCTGGGCATCCTCCTCAGAAGTAAGCCCCAACCATGGTTCTCTTAACCTGGGCTTCCTTTTCAAAAGTAAGCCCCAATATTAGTGTCTATAAATCTGGGAATCCTCCTTATGAGTAAGCCCCAAGTCCCTTAACCTGGGCCTCCTCCTTAAGAGTAAGCTCCAGTTCTCAAAATCTTTTAACTTGGGCCTCCTTCTCAGGAGTAATCCCCAGTCTTAAATTCTCTTAACCAGTCTTAATTTAATTTTTTATTTGGGCTTCCTTCTCAGGAGTAAAACCCAATCACAAGTCCCCTCCTAATTTGGGCATCTTCCTAAGGAGTAATCCCCAAGATAGAGTATCCAAATCTCCATAAAGCACATATACCCCTTTATGGACCTTGTTTCTAGGTTTCTTCCCTGAAGTAAAATCCAATATTAATATATTTTTGGGCAATCACACATACATAAGCCACACATCATTGCATTTTTCGTGGCACAATTGTCTGGTTTCACCAATACCTCTTGTTTCTCACACCGAGCATGACTCATGTGAGCTTAGAGTGTAAAAGTAATCATGAAATCTTTCTTTGAGCCATCAATCATGCCTAAACATCATACTCCCTTACTCGAACTACGTGGTTTTTGATTCCTTTTCCAAAACAAAGGATACGTAGGTAACCCATCTACGGGTACGATCCCAACTCTGAAATAATCCATGTCTTTCTGAATGACAAAAAACTTCAAGTGCCCCACTGAGTGTATTTAAAACCAGTATGGTCATCATAATGACCAAGATATGTTTATGTATTGAAGGATACCATTGACTAAGAATCTCTAATAAATACAGATGATTCTCTATCAATGAAGAACCTCTAATACATATAAAAGATTCTCCAAATTTCCTACATATCAATCATTAATTGTTAGATCTAAAGGAAATTTCATTTTATACTTGGTAATGTAATTAGGATTCTAAAACATAACTTAAATATATAAAGAGAGTCCAGGAGTAGACAATAATGCCCCTAATAAAGGTGTGATGAGTCCGACCTCCCATACTCTCAACCAATGCAAATTCCTAAGCCTCATCAGTCCACAACTAATGAGTGCATAAATTTGGAAAGCAGGTCCAAATGGATATGGAATCATTGGATGTTTCCGGTTCTATGAACACACCTGTTAGAAACCGATTGAAATGTTTGAACCTTCAATCAATGAGGTCATTCCCAATTCTAGAGGAACCAAAAAATGGTGAACCCGACCTGAATCCTTAACCAAGTTAAAATTATGTTTTACTTATTTGTTAGGCCCCTATTTAAACTCAATTAGAGGGCCAACAAAGCAATCAATAACATATGTGCTCATCCAAAAGATGTATCAGACGAACTTATCTTGATTATGTTTGTTATATCAAACATGCACTCTTTTCCAAGATCTTCTGCATTACAAGAATGGATTCTCTTAAATTAACACCTGTGAATGCCTCTGCTGTGAAGGCATCTGCTGCTACTCCTACTGGATCGTCGTCCGCTCTGAGGGAGACATCACCTACTCAACGTCTTCAATGATGGGTATCG
Source organism: Viscum album (assembly GCA_963277665.1). Classification (NCBI taxonomy): domain Eukaryota; kingdom Viridiplantae; phylum Streptophyta; class Magnoliopsida; order Santalales; family Viscaceae; genus Viscum; species Viscum album. Next base: position 1,804,835,313 of record OY728148.1, on the reverse strand, counting down.
AATGCACTGGTTAAGGAGTACCGTCCACACAGTACCATTCCAACTCTGGAGGCTGCTCGAAAAGCCCTCCAAGTGAACAACTCACTCTGGTCGTTTGGATAGCGACGACTAGTGATCAAGAAGAAGGTGGTGTTAACCACCATCTCTAACCATTTCGGGTCGTTATCCCTGAAACAAAACAACCATTCCCTCCCATATTATAAGTAGGTGAATGAGCAGGTCCCTCTGGGCCTTAACTCAAGGAGAAAGGAGTCCTTCCCGAGGAATCCCATCAACAATTGCCACCAGATACATGTGGCAGTGCACCCTCAACATGATGAGGGTATTGTCTCCAGGCATTCAGCTCAGGTTCCTCAAACCCAAGAAGGCAAGATGAACCGCCAGAGGCGAAATCCAGTCAATAGTGAGAAGGTTCTAATCTCTTCCATCTCCGGAGAAGTCCACAAACCTCACTTGGTGGCAAGCAATGAGCGGGCACATACACCCGTCCGTTTTAATTTCGCTGTCCAGCAGACTCATCTGGCAGTAGCACGCCAATCCTTCCAGGAAATTCGGGTAGAGTATTATAGAGAGTAACATAAACCTATTTATAAATCATCATCTAGTAAGCAGGCTCATCTAACTACATACGATGAAGCTCGCCAACCCAATGTGTTGACAACTGATAAACATGTACATACACCTGCTTACACTCATCAATACTGCCAGAAGCCTCGTCTGTCAGTATTGAAGGAAGCTCGTCAACCACGTTCGGTGGAGTGCAATCAGCAGACATATACACCTGCTAGTATTGATCAAGACTACCAATAGTCTCGTTTGGTAGCATTCAGAGAAGTTAGTCGGAAAGCTCCGATGAAAAAAAGGAGACAGACTCAACTCTTTGCCCCCACACATGAGTACTGTCAGAATTCACTAACAGGAAAAGGAGGACAGAATCAGGCACATACACCTACTTCAAGCACAGAATTGACGTATATCCCTGTTCTGGCCACTGAAGTCACCAAGCACATTCTGTCAATGCTGAAAGAGCATAAGCAAATCCCTGCTCATATTCTGGATGCCTACCAGGATATTATAACAGCTTCAGCAGCATCTTTGGGAAAGACACATAAATCTATCCCTGCCAATGGAGTGACACATCAATAGTTCAATTCGGAACAGACAGACATATCTATTCCAGTCCAAGAGGGTTTTGGGGCATACTCCCCCCATATCATACGGACAGCCAAGTCAGGCACATACACTTGATTGGAGTGGAGATAATTAGCCTAACCTGGTCATTTCTATTGAGCAGGCACATACACTTGCCCATAATGACCACTTTCATCAAAAAGTGGTTCCCAAAGTGAGTATGAAGGCATCTAAGAAGAAGACCCACCCATCATATTAAAGAAATCAAGGGCCAATCTGTAATACGGCCTTACTCGATGATGGAGTTCTTGATGCACTCAGATAACTAACTGTTGCAACTCAAGATTCTACTCTCTTAGTTCCCAATAGTGGGAACATTAATTCCGAAGGTCTGCATCAGACACTTCCTCATGAAGGCGTACTTCATGAAAATTTGGTCGAGCACAAAGTTTCATCTTCAGATGATATCCACAAGAACCCTCTGTGTGGCTAGAAGATCAAGGAGAAAAATGTTTCATCTTTTGCTTTAACCCACCATGGTGGTCCTACCCATGATGATGAATTTAGTTGCGAAATTCCTCTCCACAGTAGTGATTCACATTTCTTGGAAATTTCTCCAACAGATAATGTAGTGACGAGAAAGCCCTATTATCTTGAGGCACTTGAAAATGGGAATCCAGCCATGTCTGATGCTTTACCACTATCAAGTGAAACAATTTCTCAATTAGAAGATAGACCAGGGTGTAGGTAATTATATGAGCCACCACTAAGTCGTGCATCTTCTAGTTTGATCAATGAATTCTCTACCAATATTGTTGAATCCAATGAATCAGCAAGGAAGCACCAGCTATGGTCTAATCAGGTAGAAGAATCTACATTGAATGATAAAGAGGAAATACTGAATATGTGAAAACAAATGGTGAAAGGTGAAGTTCCAGTTATGTTTTGGCCTTTGGATGATTCTCCAGTATGACATTCCAGAGATTTTAATGGGATATGGAATTCATGATATTCGTCTCAACATATGGAAAACTCTTTGTCAGTTGAAAAAGAAAATATTATCTTATGATGAATATGAAAATAATGTCAAGATAATAGAAGGGTTACAATGCCAAATTGATTTGGAAACTCTCTAAGTTTCTCGATACCCAAAGGCGGAAAAGAAGCAGAGAGCCCTTCCGCATTCATGCCTTGGCGCACTAAGAAGATTGCGCCACTACTAGAAAAACATGTATTTGCGACGGGGCATTTGCGACGGGGGCTCGTCGCAAATGGCTCGTTGCTGAAAACGGCGTCGCAAAAACACTTATTTGCGACGGGCCCATCGCTAAAGCCTTTTTTTGCGACGGTCATTCTCCCCGTCGCAAATAGTATTCCGTATTTTTGTAAAAAAACTTTTAAAATAGTTTTTGCGACGGGACCCGTCGCAAAAACTATTTAAAAAATAAAATAAAAAACTATTAATAATACTAGTATTTGCGACGGGCATAGTATCCCGTCGCAAATACTATAAATAGTTTTTGCGACGGGTCCCGTCGCAAAAACTATTTTTTAAAAAAAAAATAAAAAACTATTAATAATACTAGTATTTGCGACGGGCATAGTATCCCGTCGCAAATACTATAAAAAAATAAAAAAAATAAATTATTAATAAATTATTTTAATTAATATAATAATAGAATTATAATTCACAAATAAAAATAATTAATTATTTTAATTAATATAATAATATTAGAATTATAATTCATAAATAAAAAAATATTAATAAGTTATCTTAATTAATATAAAAATAATAGAATTATTTTACATTCTAATATTAAAATAATTCAAGTATTACAAAAAATATAATTAAATTTTAATATTATAAAATTTTAATATATATATATATTTTAATATTATAAAATATAAATAATATTATTATTCTTATTAATATTGTTATTTAAAAATATAATATTATTAATATTTTATAATGAGACAAAAACTAAGAATAGAAAAAAAAATTGATTTCCCAAATTTTATAACATAAATACAAACTCTAATCTGAAGGAGGAGGGGGGGGGGAGGTGGGGGATCTGCAGATGGTGGTGGAGGAAACTCCATCCCTAAAGCATGAGTGAGTCGGCGCATGTACTCCATCTGCTCCTGATGCTGCTTCTGCCACCGACTCGTCTGCTCCTCGTACAACTGCTGTTGGCGTCGACGCTCCTCCTCATGCTGCTGACGCATCTGCTCCTGCTCCTGTCGGAGACTCTCTATCTGTGCAGTCTGAGATCGCAACTGATCCTCATACTGTGTAGTAGAAGAAGATGCACGAGCTCCTCTCGAGCTGGACGCCGACATCGCAGCACTGCCATAATAATCTCCAGGAGTCAGTCGAGAGCCGATACCAACTACCCGGCCCTTCTCGAAGACATACTGGGTGGCCTGCATCCATGCCGCCTCATCAAACTGACGGGCAGTGGTCTGATCTGATGACTCGGCCTGACTCTCTGGCCGGGCCTGTGACGCTGCGGCCTCATATGACTCCTATAGTTGGAATTTAAAATTAAAATTGTGAATATATTATATGCAGTTAATTTTTAAACTTGAAAACAAATAATACTGACCACGATGTGATGCTGACGATCACCTCTGAGCTCCCCAGTAGCAGGATCACTATACATCCTCCGATATACGTCGTACTCTTTAATATCGGGGTGCTCGACAGCCTATAAGAATAAAAAATAAACTATTAATATTTATAGTTATATAAAATATTTATAAATAATGTACGTACCAGATGCTGTCTATGAGTACTGAAAGAATGACTCCCAGCTCGATGAGTCACCTCCTGTCTCCCCCGATTCTGCCTCCCCACCGATGATCTCCTCTGAAATGCACCACTCAACCAGTGCACACATAATCCATCCCATACATGGGATGAAATATACTCTGGTCGGTGTTCTCTACATGACTCCTCAAAATCTGACACTCCTGCTTTCTTCATCACAGCTTTTCTTAAATTGTGAAAAAACTGACGAAGGCGATCACGCATGGCCACCTCCCATGCCTCGTGGATGGCGTCACGCATGGTATCCTCGATCGGATACCATAAACCCCACAAATAAATCAAAATATAAAGTTAGAAATGAAATAATTTTTAAAATAAAAATTATTTATTTACGTACGTACCAACCAATGGCCGAACATGGCCTGCTGCACATCAATGGGAATCTGCTCCCATGTGGTCCACGGCTGAGAGAAATAGTTGCGCAAAATAGCGATGCCCTGTCCGACTGCTATATGCGGAAAACTGAAAAAATAATAAACATTTATTATGTGAATAGATTAATGAAATCTTAGTCAAATCCACAGGTTATCACACAGGTTATCACACCTCCGTGTGCGTGGATCAAACCCAAGACGTGGACGTCGCTCGGGGACGGGGTCAGGAATCATCAATCGTGCAAGACCGCGCCCCCTCCGCGTACTCCTTGGAGCGCCTGCAGGCTGAGGGTCATCTGTCAGCAACGCATCCGCATCGAAAGTCAGGTCAGCATCCGCCAACTCACGAAATGTGGCCTCGTCCATCTGAAACAGAAAATGTTAATGTTAGCAAATAATTGATAATTACTATTATATATACATATATACATATATACATATTATGATTGTATATAAATACCATGGAATGCTATCAGTGTTCATCTTCATCATCATCTTCATATATGTCAATGTCATCTTCGTATTCCTCCTCAACATCATCGATATCCATTCGAGTTACAGTTGCTTCATCTCTTACCATTTCAAATTCATATGTGACATCATTAACATCATCGTCATCACCGACTCTTAAATGTGGGGTGTCGTCATAGATACTCATGTCTCTTTGTAAAAAAGATTGATTTTGAGTACTCTCTTGAAAAACATCAATTCTTTGCACATCAGTGAAAGCACATTCACTTTGACTAAACTGATTGTCTCGAATTTTGATTTTTATTATACTCCACCAATCAGTCAAGTCTCTTGATGTTGCACAGCACTTTACATAATAAACTTGATATGCCTGTTGAGCCAATAAGAATGGTTCATTAACTGCGAGAACACTTTTACATTTAATATCGATGATTCCATGAGTCGGATGAACACGCACGCCTCTCTCTGTATCCAACCACCGACATTTGAACATGGTTATGTAATGTTGTCCAAGATAACAGAGTTCAATGATTTCATCAAGTATGCCATAAAAGTCAACTTCATTTTCTCGATGATGAGATCCTCTCAAGCTAACTCCACTGTTCATTGTTTTTTTCGATTCCCCATATGCATGTGTGTGGAATCGAAATCCATTCACCACATATGCATTATAAGTTTTAACAAGTTTGGAAGGTGGGTTACTCAATACACACAGCCGTTTGTCAATTTTATCAGCATGTCGAGACACCTGAATTTTTTTGAAATAATTATCAATATAGTAAACTATACATTTAATGAGTTGCTAAAAGATAAATAATTTATGTTACCAGTTTTTGAAACCACTGAGAGAAATTTTTCAGTCGACGTTCTTCGAGAGCAGCTGCTGTAATTTGTGAAATTTGTTTCTTGATATGATTATCATAAAACCTATAAAAACCAAAGTTATTTACTGTAACATAAATGATAGAATAAGTGATATAAACACTTACAGTACAACTGATGTCATCTCTTCACAGTTGAGCAGAACATACGTATGAGCTCTCTGATGTTCATCATCTGAAAGCCAGCGTTCATAAACTCCACCAAAACCAAGCTGTGACTGGTTGAAAATAGATAATTGACTGTCGATTTCATCAATATTCCTCTCGTTCCATCCCATTCGGTTGTGTTTTGAAGGATACTCAGATTCAAAATAATGGGAGCAGAAAAAAGATATTTCCTCTTGCAAATAAGCTTCTGCAATAGATCCTTCAACAAATGCTTTGTTACGTACTTTTCTTTTCAATTTTTGCATGAATCTTTAAAATGGGTACACCCATCGAAACTGTACCGGACCTCCACATTTGGCTTCATATGGAAAATGTAACATCAAATGTTCCATTGAGTCGAAGAAAGACGGCAGAAATATTTTTTCCAGTTTACATATAATTACAACAACATCTTTTTCAAGTTTGCCTAGAGCATCATAATCTGCCGTAGCCGCACAAATTTCCCGAAAAAAATGAGACATGTCTGTTATGGAATCCCAAATCACATAATTCAACAGACCTCTTAATCCAATGGGTAGAAGTCTCTTCATTATAACATGACCATCATGACTTTTTAATCCAGTAATATGACCATTCTTTACACATCTACCCAAATTAGAAGCACATCCATCTGGAAGTCTCAAATCTGCAATCCACTGACAAAATAATAAACGGTTTTCTTTAGACAGTGTATAAGCTGCTTTTGGTTTGAGTAACCTTTCTGTTCTGACATTCTCAAATAGTTCCAATTCTGGACGCCTGCAAATTTGGGCAAGATCTAAATGTGCATTTACATTGTCTTTTCTCTTTCCTGGCGTATCCAAAACTGTATGAAACAAATTATCAAAATAGTTCTTCTCAATATGCATGACATCTAACATGTGTCGGACCAACAGATCAGACCAATATGGCAAATCCCAAAATATGCTACGTTTAATCCAATTGTGTTCTTTCCCAAAACCAGAAATTTTCTATTGGTTTATTGTGGGACCAAAAGTGATGGGAGGTAATGAAAATACAACTGATTTTAACTCCGAACCTGATAGCATTTTTGGAGGTCCATCCCTTTCAACTGTTCCTTTTCTGAAATGAGATCTGTTTCTGCGAAAAGGATGATCAGCTGGAAGAAATCTGTGATGACAGTCAATATAACAAGGTTTCTTTCCATGAATGAGCATAAATGCTTTGTTCTCTCCCATACAGTAAGGACATGATTTCTGACCATGTGTACTCCTGCCAGATAACATCCCATAAGCCGGGAAGTCACTTATTGTCCACATCAATGCTGTTCTCAGTATGAAATTATGTTTCGTTGCAACATCATATGTACTAACACCAGTACTCCACAATAAATTTAATTAATCAATCAATGGCTTCAAATAAACATCAATATTTTTCTTCGGATGTCCTGGAATTAGTAAAGTCAAAAAGATATATGGCTCCTTCATCAACATCCATGGAGGTAAATTTTACGGAGTTAAAAAAATAGGCCAACATGAATATTGACTACCATAAGATCCAAACGGACAGAAATCATCAGTGGAAAGGCCCAGTCGAACATTTCTAGATTCTAAAGCAAAGGATGGATGCACTCTATCAAAATGTTTCCATGAATCACCATCGGCTGGATGATTCAAGCTTTTATCGGTTGAAATATTCTCTTTATGCCATGACATCATTGTCGCTGTATTCTTAGACATGAATAAAATTTAAAGTCTGGATGTAAGCGGAAAATATCTCAACTGTTTTACAGGAATCAAACCTGACTTCTCGTGTTGTCCTTCTTTATATCTCAGTTGCCCACATGTAGGACAACTATCCAACGACTCATTTTCCCCAGAATATAAAATGCAGTCATTTGAACATGCATGAATCTTCTGACAAGTATGTCCCAAATTTCGAACCAGCCTCTTACTCTCATAGTAATTTGCAGGTAAAACATTTCCTTCGGGTAACAGTGTTTTCAGCAAAGCAAATTTCTGGTCAAAACAGGTGTTTGACATTCCGTTATCTGATCTGATAGCCATAAATTTTCCAACTGCTTCTAATTTGCTCATCTTGCAGCCAGGATATAATGCATCCTCAACAGATTTCAACAACTCATAAAATTCAGACGGTGCCAACTTAGGATTTGAAGCTATATCAGCCGGAGTTTCTGTATGTTGAACAGATGAACCTGCAACATCATGTACTAAATCTTGAAACCGGGATGGATCCAGAATCAAGTTGGTATCACCTGCTCTGGAACTGCGTTCACCGTGTTGATACCAAAAAACATAATCTGGTTGAAAACCAAAACGCAAAAGATGTTCTCCCACTTTGTCAAACATGTCAAACGTTCTCAATGCACATTTTCTACAAGGTCATTTTATTTTTCCTTCTGAAACAAATTTTGAATTTGATGCCGCAAATGATAAAAAAGTCTCCACACCCTCAACATATACTGGATTTAAACCAGAACCGTTTGGATTTCTACGTTGATTTATCCATATGCGGTCACCTAATAATGATTGTTGACGACCTCGTTGTTCCATATTTCTCTATAAAATATAAAAGCATTACTGGTTTTGAATAATTTGTTAGAAAAAACACTCAAGTAAAGATTGAATATATTGAGAATAAAGAAAAACATGTTACAAATATTGATAATTTTAATATTATATTGATTTTTTATAATTTTAATAATACTAATATAATTTTTTCATAAACATTAATTATATAATAATAACATTATTACATTATTAGTATATTTTATTATTAATATTAAAATAACATAATTTTTTATATTATATACAATTCTCTTTTCATCTGTGTGTTTAACATTCTATCTCCACATGTAATATTTGCATTCACTTTCACCTCTCCATTGGCGAGTAGGTTGATAATTTTGAAAAAGAATGTGAATATTACATGTGGAGACAGAAAACACACAGATGAAAAGAGAATTGTATATAATATAGAAAATTATATTATTTTAATATTAATAATAAAATATACGAATAATGTACTAATGTAATTATTCATAAATATTGGTAATTATTCCAAATTATTGGTAATTATTTCTAATTATTGGTAATTATTTCTAATTATTGGTATTTATTTCTAATTATTGGTAAATATTGGTAACTATTGGTAATTATTGGTAACTATTGGTAATTATTGGTAATTATTACTAATTATTGCTAATTATTACTAATTATTGGTAATTATTACTAATTATTGGTAATTATTACTAATTATTGGTAATTATTACTAATTATTAGTAATTATTACTAATTATTGGTAATTATTACTAATTATTGGTAATTATTAGTAATTATTGGTAATTATTACTAATTATTGGTAATTATTACTAATTATTGGTAATTATTGGTAAGTATTGTTAATTATTGGTAATTATTGGTAATTATTACTAATTATTACTAATTATTGGTAATTATTACTAATTATTACTAATTATTGGTAATTATTACTAATTATTGGTAATTATTACTAGTTATTGGTAATTAATACTAATTATTGGTAATTAATACTAATTATTGGTAATTAATACTAATTATTGGTAACTAATACTAATTATTGGTAATTATTACTAATTATTGTTAATTATTACTAATTATTGTTAATTATTACTAATTATTGGTAATTATTACTAATTATTGGTAATTATTACTAATTATTGGTAATTATTACTAATTATTGGTAATTATTACTAATTATTGGTAATTATTACTAATTATTGGTAATTATTACTAATTATTACTAATTATTGGTAATTATTACTAATTATTACTAATTATTGGTAATTATTACCAATTATTGTTAATTATTACCGATTATTGGTAATTATTACCAATTATTGGTAATTATTACCAATTATTGGTAATTAATACCAATTATTGGTAATTATTGGTAATTATTACTAATTATTAGTAATTATTGGTAATTATTGGTAATTATTGGTAATTATTGTTAAATATTGTTAATTATTACTAATTATTGGAAATTATTACTAATTATTGGTAATTAATACTAATTATTGGTAATTAATACTAATTATTGGTAATTAATAATAATTATTACTAATTATTGGTAATTATTACTAATTATTGGTAATTATTACTAATTATTGTTAATTAATACTAATTATTGGTAATTAATACTAATTATTCCTAATTATTACTAATTATTACTAATTATTACTAATTATTAGTAATTATTGTTAATTATTGTTAATTATTACTAATTATTACTAATTATTAGTAATTATTACTAATTATTAGTAATTATTACTAATTATTAGTAATTATTACTAATTATGAGTAATTATTACTAATTATTAGTAATTATTACTAATTATGAGCAATTATTACTAATTATTAATAATTATTACTAATTATTGGTAATTATTAATATTTATTATTAATTATTACTAATTATTGGGAATTATTAGTAATTATTACCAATTATTGGTAATTATTGGCAATTATTACTAATTATTGGTAATTATTACTAATTATTGGCAATTATTGGTAATTATTGGCAATTATTGTTAATTATTACTAATTATTGGTAATTATTGGCAATTATTGGTAATTATTGGCAATTATTGTTAATTATTGGTAAGTATTGTTAATTATTACTAATTATTGGTAATTATTGGTAATTATTACTAATTATTGTTAATTATTACTAATTATTACTAATTATTGGTAATTATTACTAATTATTGGTAATTATTACTAATTATTACTAATTATTGGTAATTATTACTAATTATTGGTAATTATTCCTAATTCTTACTAATTATTGGTAATTATTACTAATTATCGGTAATTAATACTAATTATTGGTAATTAATACTAATTATAGGTAATTATTACTAATTATTGGTAATTAATACTAATTATTGGTAATTAATACTAATTATTACTAATTATTACTAATTATTGGTAATTATTCCTAATTTTTCCTAATTTTTCCTAATTTTTCCTAATTTTTGGTAATTATTGCTAATTATTACTAATTATTGGTAATTATTGGTAATTATTGGTAATTATTGGTAATTATTGGTAATTATTGGTAATTATTGGTAATTATTGGTAATTATTCCTAATTATTCCTAATTATTACTACTTATTACTAATTATTACTAATTATTACTAATTATTACTAATTATTACTAATTGTTACTAATTATTACTAATTATTACTAATTATTACTAATTATTACTAATTATTACTAATTATTACTAATTATTACTAATTATTACTAATTATTACTAATTATTCCTAATTATTACTAATTATTCCTAATTATTACTAATTATTCCTAATTATTGATAATTATTGGTAATTATTACTAATTATTACTAATTATTGGTAATTATTGGTAATTATTATTAATTATTACTAATTATTGTTAATTATTGGTAATTATTCCAAATTATTGGTAAGTATTACTAATTATTGGTAATTATTACTACTTATTGGTAATTATTAATAATTATTGGTAATTATTACTAATTATTGGTAATTATTACTAATTATAACTAATTATTGGTAATTATTACTAATTATTACTAATTATTCTTAATTATTGATAATTATTGATAATTGTTCCTAATTATTAGTAATTAAATGAATAATTATCAATAATTAGGAATAATTACCAATAATTACAAATAATAACATTATTAATATATTTTATTATTAATATTAAAATAATATAATTTTCTCATTTATATACAAATCTCCTTTCATCTGTGCGTTTTCTATCTCTACATACAAATAATACATGTGAAGACAGCAAACACACAGATGAAAAGAGAATTGTATATATATAAAAAATTATATTATTTTAATATTAATAATAAAATAGACTAATAATGTAATAATGTTATTATTCCTAATTATTGGTATTTATTACTAATTATTAATATTTATTCTTAATTATTAAAAATTATTACTAATTATTCCTAATTACCATTAACTATGAACAATACTAATAATTTAAATTTATTAAGTAATAAAACAATGTAAACATAATTAAATTACAACTAATTAAGAATAATTGAAACTAATAAAAAATTAAAAATAAATATTAAATTAAAATGAACATAAATACCTTGAAAATTGATCTGCTCTGATCGTTCTTCAAAACTTTAATATCAGCTCCGGAGAAAAAAATTAAACTGGAAAAAAACTGAACTCTAGAAATATAATTTTGAGAGAAGGAGAAGATAGAGAATGAGAATGAAATGAAAAAAACGGATGGGGGTATTTATAGGTTAGATTATTTGCGACGGGCCCATTTGCGATGGGTATCCCGTCGCAAATAGTATTATTTGCGAAGGTACCCGTCGCAAATAGTATTATTTGCGAAGGTACCCGTCGCAAATACCTTAGCCAACATTTATTACGGTCAACGGGTAAATAGTTATTTGCGACGGGACCCGTCGCAAATAACCACCTGCCGACATACTATTTGCGACGGGGGAATATTCCCGTCGCAAATACCTTTTACCGCCGCTGGTTATTTGCGACGGGAATATTCCCCCGTCGCAAATAAGTTTCCCGCGATTTGGCGCGCAAACCGCGCCAGTCCATTTGCGACGGGGAAAGCTGTCCCGTCGCAAAAGGCTACTTATTTGCGACGGGCAAATAACCCCGTCGCAAATAAGTTTTTTAACAGGCTATTTGCGATGGGATTTATTCCCGTCGCAAATAACCCGTCACAAATGCCCTTTTTTCCCGTAGTGCGCCAGTTAATTTCCAATGCCCCATCTGGTATTCATATTAGGGGATGGGGTGTTCATGGAGAACTGCATTTCACTGTACTCTCCAGTCAGCAAATCCCACCGAAAATGGTCTCATGTAATGTTATTGCCCATGGTCAGCCACTGTCAATGGGTTTTGTTTGTAATCAAAGGATTTCCCAAGAACATGCCTCAACTAGTTCCTCTCAAAATCAATCATAAAGAGAAAAAGTTGTTGAATTACTCCTGCATCAAGAAAACAAGAATATTGAACAAGCCTCTCATTTGGAGAAAGTACATCATCAAGTGAAAGAAGTTTCAGAAATCATCCAACGATATTTTGAGCCGGGTGATAAAAGTGGATGCAGGTTGATGCATCCACCTAATTTCCGGACTAATGTCCGAAAGATCAGGAGATATTTCAAGAGTCTTAGATATAGCATGTCAAGAACCACCCCAGATTTCCAAACTTGGGACTCTTTTAACCCAACCCTCAGAATCAACAAATAGGATTTGAGGAGTTGAGCAGGAACAAACCCAGTCCACTGGACTGGGGACTTTTTCAAATCCTCAATCCCTCCCTCAAATAAATTCAGTCCTCTCTCGATTGGGGAAGAAGCCTCAAGAGGAACGAAGAGCCAAATTATCAAGAGATTCCCTCCAAATCATGGTTCGTCAAGAAGTTACTCAGTGATCGAATCAACAATAGGCAATGTCTCATCAAGGACATGGAATAAGACAATATCGCAGAAATGCCGATATAAGGGATGCAATGCATTATGAATCAATCCGTGTAATCAATTCCATAGTTGCTGATCCACCAGATGAGGCTCACTTAGACGAATCAGATGAAGAGGTTCCTTCTCAAGAATTTGTACGCACAGACACAAATGAAGAAGGTTTGCGTACACAAAATCAAAGTATTACTCAGAACCTAGGTAATCCTTCAAGTAACCCACTTCCTCCTCTCCGAAAGGTGTCCTATAAGGGGAAAGGAAAGAATCAGGTTACACTTCCTCTGGAGAAGGCCAATCGATCTCACTAGAGCAAAGATTTTCACAACAAGGGGAATAAATGAAGGAATTGAGGAGGTTGAATGCAGAACTACTTCATGGTAGTCTTCCTCCTAAGCATGCTGGAGTTAATCAGCTATGAGAATTTGTTGTGGCTACTGAGATGGATCAAGAATATCCTCCTCTACCAGTACACCCTCACAGGTCTAATCCTATGGGTCAAGTGCAACAACAATCGGCAATGCTAACATCAATTGCAGTACCAACCACCACATCTGTACCAGCTCCAGTCATTGCACCTGTTCAGGTCCAAGCTCAACTGGATGTTTCTCAAAATTTAATAACTAGTATTTAGTCATTAACAGATTGGTTGGAAGATATGGGGGGAAAACGTGCTCAAATTCAACCAGAAAAGAGAGATTACCCTGAGTGGTTTGATGAAATTCCTCCCCCATAAAATTTTTCAAGTACCACACACCCAATCTTTAATGGTTTGGGAGATCCAGAGCAACATTTAACAAATTTTGTTTCTCGTTGTGATCCTATGATGGGAACCCATCAGCAACAGGAAGCAGTTAAGCTCAGGTGTTTTGTGCAGTCATTACAAGGGCTTCCTTTTGTCTGGTACACAAGCTCGCAATCCCAGTCAATTACCAGATGGGAGGATCTCCGCCAAATATTTCTTCTTCAATTCAACTCAACATTGCCAAAGACAATAGTTTTTGATCTTACAAATTGTATGCAAACGGAGAATAAAAGGGTTTCAGATTTCATTGCTTGCTGGAAGGGATTAACTTATTCCTTGAGCATAGCACTCCCTCAAGAGGAATTATTGCCAATATGTGTGGAAAATTTACGTGATGAGCTAAGCACGCCGTTGATCCCTGTGAAATACAAAGGAGAGTTTTGAGACCTTACTTCAAACACTCAACAGATTGAGGACTCTCTTATAAAGACTAAGGATAATGCTCGTGTAATTCCATCAGCTCTAGGAAAGAGAATGGGTAAAGCAGAGACTACTACAGTTATGATTAAGCAAGCACCTATTCCTTCTTCTACTTCAAAACCTTCATCTTCTCGAAGGGCTCCGCCTCCTTAATGCAAAAAAACAGAGGCCGTTACGTCAAGATGATCAAATATATCAAAGATGGAAACAATTTGAGGATTTAAAGAGCAAAGTTTACTCTTTATGAAATAAACAAGTTCTTGGTTACTTCATTTCGGCTTTGGAAAATAATTTGGTTCAATTGCCAAGGCCCAAGAATCCAAACAAGGAAGGAGATGAAGACCATCCCAACTATTGCCCATTTCATCAGATGTTGGCACATACCATTTAGGAGTGTTTTGTCTTTAAGGACCTCTTGCAAAAAATGGTCAACTTGGGACAAGTCAAACTTAAAGTTTCTTCATCTCAGGTAGCATGTGTTACTGCTACAGATCCAGAGGAAGAAGGGAAGTGGAAAGAATTACATAACAAAAATGTGCAAAAATATGATGATTGGATGGTCAGTAAAACGATCAACCGAACTCATGCCATTTCGCAAACGTAATTAAAGAAACTAATTGTGCCTTCTTCCATGAATGCCATAGCAAAAACCTCTTCATCAGAGGGAAAATACTCAAAGAAACGGCATAATTCAAAGAAAGAAGAAGAATCAGAAGAAGATGAAATCTTGTCAAAGCCCAAATTGTCTTTGACTCTGGCAGATTTTATGCCATCTACTTCGAAGCACCGGGCACCGCCCCACTAAACGGCACAGCCTAAAAAGGCTAACTAGGCAGAGTCTTCATCGGATGAAGAGTTGATCTTCGGTTCTGTTAATATGATTCAACTAATAGATCCATATTCTAGTCACATTTTTGATTTTGATGAGCCCGAGTTCCCTGTATCAAACAGAGGAATCAGAGGAAATTCCAGAGGCTCAGGATACAGGGGAAGACGTGGATCTTTCCGAGGCCACTATTCCAATTCTACCCCTGCTAGAACTGTGTATGCAGAAGAAACTCGTGGCAGAGCCCTTCAACGAGCTCAACAAGAACAAGCTAGTTCTTCTACACAAGACAGATTGAGTCCAAGAATAGTTATTCTAGAAGATCGGTTGGAGGTTTCAACTTATTTTTCTCAGCATGTAAATAGACCTAATCGGTCTAATCTTCTCAAAGCTAGGAGTATTACCAACTCCTATCCCAATACAGGATGCATCAACTTACAAATCATCAACTTCTAAGGCATCTGAGAAACCACATGTTTTTGTTGGGAAACACAGAACATTGGATCAAAAGTATGATGTATTGAAACACTTGGCCCAAATACCGGCCAAGTTATCAATTTTGGATGCTATGAATTTATAAAAGGATCTTTGGGAGGCACTCATCGAGGCTTTATCGAGTCCTCAGGAGTTTGAAACTGAAATTGCTGCAGCTGAAGTCTACCATGTAGATAATAATCCTACAGAATGCCATGCAATGATATATTTTACTGATGAAGATGAAGATTATGTCGTGAATGGACATATTAGACCTTTTTACTTATCTGGAAAGGTCAATGGTGTAGACGACCGAAGAGTTTTCATTGATAATGGTTCATGAGTCAACCTCATCCCAATTCGTACACTTCGTCAATTGGGCCTCACAGAATCTGATTTATCTCATTCTACTTTGATGTTACAAGGATATGATAAAAATGAACAAGAACCACTAGGCAAGATTACAATCAGAACTTAGTTTGGAGATCTTGTATCCAATTCAGATTTCATGGTTGTTGATCAAGACTTAGCCTTCAACATCTTGCTCGGTAGACCCTGGCTACATCAACATGCAGGTATCCCTTCATCATACCATCAATGTATCAAATATTGTTTTGATGGTCAAATTGGGATATTGTATGGTGATAAATCCCTATTCAAGACATGTGAATCTTAATATATTGAGTCGCAATTCTACTACATGAAGGGAAATGAGAAATCCACAACAAGGGAGATTACCAAAGTTAATGCTTCATATGGTTTGGAAAAGATTCCAGTAAACCCATTCACACATGTGAGTATAGATTATGTTTTTCCTATTAGTCAAATTGATAGGATAGACCCAAATCAAAATACTCTTATGGAAACTTCTATAATGTCAATTACGGCAATCAATCTAGACAGTATGTGAGAAATTAGTGATTCACCAAGCGATGATGAAAGCTCAAATGGAGATGTCTTCATTTCATCTGCTGAAATCCAAAAATTCTATACTTCACCAAACATTCCATAAAAAGTTATAGAATTTTCAGAAGTGAATGATGATGTTGATTCTCAATCCATCATCTTCTCTATATTTCCCAAGGAAGACCCTTCATCATCAATAGGGTCGGAAATGGAAGCTTCTTCTTCAAGATGTTCAAATTTTAACGTCTCTTCTGATCATGAAAATTCTTCTTCATCGTCTACTATGAAAGTAGAAACAGAAGAAATAACACATGTTGAAGAAGAAGAGGAAGACCTCAGGGATGCTTCTCCCGCATTTGAAGAGGGTATCTCTACCACAGTGGATGAACTCAGAGAAATAAATCTGGGTACAAAAGAAGATCCATGCCCCACTTTAATTAGTGCGGCCATGACTTTTGAAGAGCAAGTGATGTATATTAACTTCTTAAATCAAAATAGAGATATATTTTCTTGGAACTATACAGAGATTCCAGGGCTTGATCCTGATGTTTCCACTCATCGTTTGGGTTTGCCCGAAGAACATCGAGGATTCAAACAAGCCGCTAGAAGAACACACCCAACCTATGCTTCCGAAATTGAAGTTGAAGTGGATAAGCTCATCAAAGCTAACTTTTTCAGAGAAGTTAAATATCCCAAGTGGTTGGCTATTATTGTCCCATTGAAAAATAAGAATGGGTAAATTATATTTTTCATTGATTTCAGAGATCTTAATCGGCATTGTACAAAAGATGATTTTCCAGTACCGATTACAGAACTCTTAATTGATGAAACAGCTGGCTATGAAGCACTTTCCCTCATGGAAGGATATTCTAGATATAATCAAATCTGAATGGCTCCAGAAGATGAAAAATATACAGCCTTCAGAGCCCCTCAGTGTGTGTTTTGCTATCGGGTAATGCCCTTTGTCATAAAGAATGTAGGTGCAACATATCAGCGTGCCATGCATCGTATCTTCAAACCATTTTTAGGGAAGTTTGTTGAATGTTATGTGGAAGATTTGGTGGTTAAATACAAACAACATTATAATAACTTGGCTGATTTCTAAATCATATTTTACAAACTTTGGCAACATAATTTGAAGATTAACCCGTTAAAATGTGCTTTTGTGGGTTCTCAGGAAAATTTCTCGGCTTTGTTGTATGTCATCGTGGTATCGAAGTCAATCCTGAGAAGACAAATTCAATCCTTGGTATGTCACCTCCTCAAAATTTAAAATAATTAAGAGGACTTCAAGGACACTTGGCCTATATTCGGCGTTTCATCACCAATTTGGAAGGTAAAAGTTTACCTCTCTGCAAATTGATGAAGAATTGAGTCACTTACCAGTGGACTAAAAAATGTCAAGAAGTAGTTGATATTATCAAGAAGTATCTCTTGAGTCCACCAGTGTTAATTCCACCTATTGAAGGAAGACCACTTATCCTTTATGTGACAGCTTTAGAGCAATTATTGGGTGCCTTTCTTGCCCATAAGAATGATGATGGGAATGAAAACAACCTCTACTATCTCAGTCGGACTATGCTTGAAGTAGAAACCCGATATTCAAATATTGAGAAGTGCTACCTAGCATTAATCTTTGTAGTTCAGAAGTTGAGACACTACCTAAAACATCACGAGATCTAATTGTTATCTCGCAATAACCCACTCAAATTCATCCTTATTTGTCCAATGCTTACCGGACGTTTGGAAAGGTGGGCAGTTATTTTGCAGAAATTTGATATTCAATATGTGTCTGAAAAGGCAATAAAGGGCCAAGATCTAGCTGATTTCCTTGCTAAACATCCTTCAGTAGAAGATACATCTTCAAATATTGAACTTCCTGATGAGGAAGTGTTGTTTATTCAAGATAATCTTCAAACATGGGAAATGTACTTTGATGGTGCATCCAGAAGTCCAATAGAGAGGAAAATGGAAAATCCTAAATTCAAAAAAGTTGGGTTAGGAGTTTTACTCATTTCCCTAGAAAATGCATTGCTACCTTATTACTTCTCATTATTGGGAGGTGGTACAAATAATGAAGCAGAATACCAACCTCTTATTGCAGGATTGGAGTTGGCGCTTCAAGAACAAGTGAATCACATAAAGGTGAAAGGTGATTCAGACCTGGTAATCAAACAAGTCAATGGGGGTTACTCAATCATAAAAGAAAAACTAATCCATTTGTATGATTACGTCAGGGAGTTAATAGCGGAATTTCCTTTGGAACCGACATTTTCTTATGTCCCGAGATCTCAAAATGCCCAAGCTGATGCACTAGCTAATATAGCCACAAACCTGGAAGATCCAAATCAGGACAACAAAACCATCAGTATTGCCCACCGTCATACAATTTCACTTTATGTTCAAATGAGAACAGAGGAAATCAATGAAATTAGTCCCATCTCTGAACCATATGGTCATACTACAGGATAGATGACACCTGTCAGGGAATACCTTCAAAATGGAACACTTCCGCCTAGTAGAGCCAGGAAAGAACAAGTCCAGAGACGTGTGGTCAATTTCACTCTTTTTGATAGCCCATATCACATAGAGAAAATTCTATACAACTATGGTTTTGATGGAGTTTTCTTCAGATGTATTGATGGTGAAGAGACAATGGATGTCATGAAAGAAGTGCATGCATGAGTCTGTGGTGCCCACCAGTCTAAACATAGACTATCTGATCAAATTCGAAGGCTTGGATATTTTTGGCCTTCAATGATACAAGATTGTGTTGATTTCATAAAGAAGTTTCATTCTTGCCATGTACATGCCAACTTCATTCATCAACCCCCAGAGTTTCTTTATACAGCTAAATACTCGTGGCCATTTGCCACATGGGGAATGGATGTAGTTGGACCTTATCCTTCGGCTACATCCAAGTAGTTTAAGTACATTCTTACTGATACTGACTTCTTTTCCAAATGGGCAGAGTCAATACCCCTCAAAGAAGTCAGTTCTAAATGCATTGTTAGCTTCATCAAGTCTAACATCATTACCAGATTTGGTGTCCCTCATACCATATTGATGGACAATGGAACCAACTTCTGTTCATCCGAGGTGAGGAAGTTGTATCAAGAATACAAAATCAAATCCATCCATTCATCTCGGTATCATGTAGAGACCAATGACTAGATAGAATATTTCAACAAGACTCTGTCAAATATACTGCAAAAGATGGTGGATAAAGATAAGAAGTCATGGACTGATAAACCCTTTCATGATTTATGGGCTTATCGGACCACTACCCGCACTGCAACGTGGTCAACTCCATATTCATTGGTATATGGAACAGAAGAAGTGTTTCCAATTAAGGTTCAATTACCTTCACTCATAGTAGCCATTTGTGATCAGTCATCTAAAAATGAACAATATCAAAAGCGATTGGATGAATTGGAACAGTTAGATGAGAAAAGATTGTGCACCCTGCACCACTTGGAAGTCTATCAGAATCAAATAACATGAGATTTCAACAAACAATTTCATATTTGTTAATTCGTTTAGGGAGAATTGGTATTAAGTCTCAGAACTCCAATGACACCAGGAAAGAAACCACCCAAGCATGAGCCAAAATGTGAAGAACCTTATTCAATACATAAGGTCTACTCAAATGGATATTATTCTTTAATCTAAATGGATGGATAACTCATCACTACTCCAACCAATTCCAGATTTATGAAGAAATATTTTGTATGAACACAAATTACACCAAGGGTCCATGCATATGAATTTAAACTATTGGAACTTATGTCCAACATGACGTTAAACTGTGACATCCTAACTACATGACTCTAAACTATATAGAAGTCCCTTACATCCAGCAAGACATTACACTGCATCATCGTCCACGGTCCATGCATATGACCTTAAACATTTTATATTATTTTCATCCCACACGATGTTAAACTGCATATCCAATACGTCCAACATGATGTTAAACTGTGTCCTGTTTTTTCCTTACTGCATGACATTAAACTGCATAGTCACCCTTTTGTCCAAAATGACATTAAACTATGTCCCTTTAATATGTCCTACATGACGTTAAACTGTATTTTGTCCATGCTACATGACACTAAACTGTGCAGCACCAATAGTTCTAACTACAGGACTTTAAACTGCATAGTCCCTTCATATGTCCTATACGATATGAAACTGTTCATCGTTAAGATTGTTGCTACCTCTTGTTTCTCACACCGAGTATGACCCACGTGAGCTTAGAGAAAACATCAACCATAACATTCTCTCTGGGCCACTAACAATGCGTAAGTGCCAACACCATTTTTAGGTCGTTGTCCCCAAGAACAACTTGATCACTAATTCATTCTCAAATTGAACTACGCAGACTTTGATCCTTGCCTTCTAGGCTGGGTACGTAGGCAACCTCCCGAGGTTCAATCCCAAAACCAATATCTTCACATCGGTTTTCCTCTGTCTCATACGATGTTGATTCTTGAAGCCACTTTCAGAATCAATATCTTTAAATTGGTTCACCTTTGTCCTTGCTATATGATGTTAAACTGTACAGCACCTTTGTCCTGTATGACAATAAACTACATCATTCTTTGATACCCTTACCTGAGTGGAAACCATTATTTAAATTGTTATCCAATCATGTTATATTTCAAGGACTATGTGCATACATGGAAATGCCTGAAACTTTTATCTTGGGTCAAAACATCATTTCCCTAAAGTCTTGTTTTTCACCCTTCACTTGTACGAACCAAATCTTTACATTGGGTATTTCTAGAACTACATGCAGCTTGATTCCCATCCTTATGGGATACATAGGAACGTTCAAGAATCCCTCAAATCCAGTCCCAAGTCATTGGGCCTAACCCCAAATTCTACTTTGAGTCCCCTAGCTGAAAAGTCCCCATGAAAACACACACTCTGTATTCATTATTTTGGTCCAAGTTCTATGACCCTAAACTAAGATTTACCATAATTTTGTCCCACACGATGTTAAACTATATCTCAAGAACTATGTATAGCTTGATTCCCATCCTTATGGGATACATAGTGAAGTCCAACATGTCAATTCAGGACCCAGCCACCACATGATTATGGTTAGAATTGATCTTTGTATCTCTACATAAATTGAACAATACCCATTTTTATGTGTCATAATCTTAGTCTTAAATACTTCCAGATCTTCATAACCCTTTTCTTGACTTCTGGTCACAAAATGTCCAATTTATGAGAGTTCTTTTTCCTGACTATGCAGCACGTTCCTTTAGGAGGCCTTGGATAAATAGTCTACATAACAGACTTGTCAGCCAAAATATACTATTATTTTACTATGCATCCAATGACCTTAGGAGGCCCTACGTAATTCAACCCCCTAATGGGTTTGTTAAATAATGGTAACTTCATTCTTGGGAAGAAAACCTCTTTTTTCCTTATTCGTCTTCTCAACAATAAGTAAAGGATCCGAAAAAAAATATCCATCCTTAACATATTTTCCCTATGTTTTTTTTCATGATCTTTAAATATTCAAGTCTATGGTTTATATTTCTCTTCCCTATGTTTGGGTCAGACCGTCGTAGGAGTGACATTTTTTCAGTTCTTAGATGATCTTATTTGGAAATATCTTCTCCATATTCATGTACCTCTCTCCATACAAAAAACTCTATGCTTTGGAAAATTTGAATCTCCATAAACTTCCACTGGCTTTTTAGCAGTAGAAAGGTAAATTTCTGAGAGTTCTTTTTCCTGACAATGCAGCACGTGCCCTTAGGTAGCCTTGCATAAGTATTCTACATAACGGACCTGTCAGCCAAAAGATACCATTATTTGACTATGAAACCAATGCCCCTAGGTGTCCCTGCATAATTCAACCCCCTAACAGGTTTGTTAAATAGTGGTAACTTCATTCTTGGGAACTACTTCTTCTAATGCCTTTTAGCCCTTTTTCATATCATTCCTCATATTCAAAATTTCTTAAGTCATCGTTTACATATTTTCCCACATACTTGAACATGGTAATATGTTTTCAGATAAATTATCAAGGAATTGAGTCAATGTTAATCCATTTGGTCAAAGCTATTTTGACCTTAAACATTATCCTATTTATGTCCGACGTGCATGACTTTAAACTGCACACAACAGACAAGGGAACTCTAAATAAAATTCAAGTCCCATCTCACTAATCATACATTTTCGTATGATTTACGTAATATTGAGAAATTAAAATATTCAATGTTTGTAGGGTTATTTAATAATCATAGCAAAAAAATAAAACTATGCTTAATAGGCCCTTCGGCTTAGGTACGAATTTAAAGCAGGTAGAAAGAGAATTGAAGACACAAATGACTGAAGACAAAAGTATTCTTCATTTGATGCACAGGAATTCGAAGGAAATCCATATATTGGAGTCTCTTCTCTTTTCCAAAAAAATTACAAGAGGATTTCAACATAAGTATTCACTTGATGTATAGCATCCCAAGATTCATCAGCAGCCACTTGAAGCTCATGCACTCAACCAAATTCACTCTTTTGAGCTAGATGGAGTGCTTTCTTGGCATCCACGATGGATTTCATCCAATTTTCTTGAGCTCCATCCAATGAATTATTGAGTTGTTCAAGTTCCCTAGTAACAACATCTAACTGCTGCTGAAGGTTCATCTGCTAGAAGACTTTATCTTTGATCTTATGCTTCTACTTCTTCATCTTGGCAGCATAGTCAGCCTCAGCTCAGGATACCACAGCCTCAAATTCACTGATATTGACTGATAGCTTCACCCTGGTCAGATCTTCACAACACTTTTTCTGCTGCTCCCTCCTTAAGATGACTTGTTTTACCTCGGCATGGATCTTTTGATATCCAAAACTGCCAAGTCCCAGCATGACAAACAGGGATGATAGTCACGGGATCTTCGATGAAATATCCTCTAAAGGCACTTTGGATACGATCTTCCATATATTTTTCCTTGCCTTGCGTCGTGAAAATTGGAGCGCCTTTTTTACTTCTGGATCCGACTCAACATCACTGTCATAGGGGGGAATATAATTCGGGATTAATGCACTTAGAGAAGTGCCTTGTTCTACTTCTTCCCCCTTGACCTGTGCTCCTTCACTTTCAATTCCTGTTGGGGCGGAGGCTGAGGCTTCACCTTTAGATCTAGCCACTGAAATTGATGGCCCTGCATAATCAATTAAAAGCTTTGGTTAGTTTTAAAGGATAACAAAAGTTAATTGGTTGTCTTACAAATTAAGTACAGAGGAAAATATTGTCATCCTTTACCCAATAGTAGATCAGTAACTTGAGAAGGCTCCTCCCCATCTTTCCTAGCCTCAAATGGATTTTCAGGGTGAGTTTGAGGAAGCTCTACAGGGTTCATCTTCACTTGTAATAATGTCTCTGCAATAGTAGGGGTTCTTATACCCCCTTCAGGAATTGGTAGTTCAGTAGCTTGCTCAGATAGAGCTGCATATTTTAACCGATCATGATTAGACATGTAATAAGAAGTTATTTTTAATAGGACGAAGGATAACACTCATGTACATAGTCTTCTAAATTACATGGTAAGTTAACATGATATAAAAAATCTTCAAATTATGTAACAAGTCCCATCATTTCATCCAATGTAATCTCAGAATCCTAGTTAATCTCACAAGTGGGAGCATTTGGTAAGTCTTCTTGGTGACCTTCATCTTGCGGTCTCTGACCCTAAACAACATCTTCAGATAAAATAGCAGCGTCAGTTTCAATGTCTGCCAAAAGATTGAGTGTAGGGGTTGAACATAAAGTATTACAGAATGGAATTCAGTTGATGTTCCATTCAACATTTTATGAAGCATTGTTAACTTACCAAAAGAAGGTTCTTCTCTTCTTGCAACAGCAGCAGGAGGGATACTGGGAACAGATGATGGCTCTTCTCCAGGAGCAGCCAAGTAAGCCTAAACTTGTGATTGTTCACTAGTTTCCTCCTTGGTCCTCAAAGGAGGGTCAGTCCTCTCCCTAAGAGGGGAAATTGAAGAAGCCCCCTGCAATCCCAAGGAAAATGAGCAATATTTTCATGGTTTAATACTCATGATTACCAAAAGGAATTACCACTACTAATGAAGCATTTAGATGTGGACTTCCTCCTTCATTGCTTTTGCTTCCTTGGTTTTTTGGGAGTGCTGATAGTCTCCCTTACAGGCACTTGAATTGGAGAATGGAAAGCTATGTCCAACTCCTCATCCATGGATTGCTGGAATGGAGATATCTCACCTGAATCATGAGGAGATTTAATAGCAGCCCCGATGGCAATACCACCATGGCTATATCGTGGTGAAAAAACCTCAGCTGTTAATTTCTTTGCAAGCTGCAGGATGAAGAAAATAATTTCCTTGAGTAAAAAATCTTTGACTTAAATCAAGTTTCAAAGCAAATAAGGAAAGAAAACTTACATCTTCTGGAGCCACGTGATTGTGCCACTCCTCATCTCCAGAAGCATCAGTCCCCTCAGTGGTGCCACGATCTATCATTTCCTTCACCCGCTTGGTGACAAGAATGGAATCGTCAGTGGAATATATGATCATTTCCATCTCTCTGATATAAGCCCGTACTTCATCGGGGTTATCCTTGTAATGGATATCTGTAGAAGCCAGAATATTCCCTATTCCTGGGAGATGTAGCCCCTCGCACAAATCCAGCCAGGAAGGTTCGACACCACAGTGTAAACTCTGCCATGTCTGGACAGCCTCTGGTCATAGATATTTAGTATGTGTACTAGAAGGTTTTGAGGAAGGTCCTAAAATATTTGACTTCATCTTATTCCTAGCTCTTGCAACTACTGATAGAGAATAAGAAAATAAGACTTGTTTGTTTATAAAGTAATGGTGATTAAATTTCCACAATGAAGTAACTTACCAGGAGTTGATGGAGTGGGTCTTTTGATTATTATTGGAGGATTATATCAGGTACAAGGCCGCTTTGCCACTTGTTGTGCCTCATCATCCCCATCTTGGGAATTCGGTGAGTCAGTCCTAGATGAGGAATCTGGAGAATCAGCTTCACGTGGGGAAGCATCATCTCCATGAGGAAGTGTTTCTTTCTTTATAGTTCTCTTCCTTTTCCCTACCTGATAAACCGGGTGATTCCACACCCCTCTAGGGTATGATTCTATCCACTTTTCAGCATACCATGTAATCAAGTTATATGCCGCTTTTTCAACTAGTAGATCAAACACTACCCCAGTCTTCTCCATAGATGTCAGCAACTATAGTTTCCGGTTGACCATTGGATGTTTCTATAACCTAACATGTACAGGGGGAGATACAACTGTCTATTTTAAACACTTGAATTGATGTCCAAATCTATATGGAGCATAGGCCTCACACATAATCTCTCCGTCAATCCTGGTGACCAACAAACCATCTCTATAGGCCAACATGTATGCCCTCAAATCCAGGCTAGTTGTTCTATCATCAAAAAACTGCCAGGTTGGCGGATTTACATAAGTAAAGAAATTAAATTCCGTATACATGCTCAACCTCACCTTCATGTTATAAGAATTGAGAGCTAGTGGAGAAATTCTAGAGAATTCTTTCACTGACGGTTTGAAAGAACTTCTAGGAATCTGTACTCCATTCTGTACATTATACATCCTGAAGTGAGTGGCGATCCATCCCCAAAAAAATTGGAATGGTCCCACTATTCTCAAAGGAGACATACCCATGAAGACATGGAGTAAACTCCTATTAATATTTGCTAAAATGGTGGTAGCCAACCCAACCATTTTTTCCTCAGCCAACTTGGTTGCAATAACGAAGGTCCCTGGCCTGGTGCCTCCCTTCGATTCCCAGACTGGCAGAAGATAAACACTGAGCCACAAGGCCAAAAATCCCACCTGATGAGTCTTCTTTGGGATTCTCTGATTCACCTTATATCCCCACTTTTCAAAATCTCCTGCTTCTAGGGTCGTCCATAATGTGCCAGGACCACCCCTTTTCTCTGTTTTGGGGCAAGTGGTAGGAAGAGTGGACCTCTTCTCATTGGGCCCCTTCTTCTTGGATCCCTTCTCCTTTGATCCCTTTTCCTTCTTCTCCTTCTCCTTCTTATCGATAAGAAACATATTCATTAACTCCTCTGGATGAATATCCTTTCTAGAATGAGTTAATGAGGTCTCTGAACTCTTGAGATTGTGGAAGATTTTCAATAATTCCTGAGCTAAAGCCGGAGTCTTCTCTGAATCATTCCATGTGGCCTTGGGAGGGATAAATTAATCATAAATATCACCCAAAATTGGAGCCCCTGAGATCTTGTGTACATCCCACATACTGATGCCTACCTCTCTATGATTTAGATGGAAAGAATTGGTTTCTAGGATTTAATGATAGAGTATCTCCGGCACGAAGTTATCATGTCTGTAAGCATATGTTTGCCCAGCCCAGACAACTTCATATATTACAACTCCTTTCAAATCCTCGACAAACTCTGCACAGTTTTGTTGTACCCAGTATGCCCACATCCAAGTTGGCTTCACACCTCCTCCATGACAGAAGTCCCAGCTCTTCTTCTAGCCTTTGGATTGATCCATCTATGAATTTCGGAAGATTGAAGGATAACAATGTGGTTCCATCTCGGGCTTGTGAGGTTTCAGATCCAGCGTACAAGGGCTATGATGCATCATATGGTCCTTCTCCACTATTCCAACATTTAAAAAAGATCCTCTACATGAAATATTTGCTGAAGAAAAGTTGGTATAATTCTGAAACCAAGAAATTGGAAGATAGTTCTTTGCCTATGGAATGGTAACTTCTCGCAGATGACCATAGCCATACAAAGGAAGATAGATTCTTTGTGGGAAATCAAGATGATACTTCTTCAGGTACATAGACAAATTTGGGAGAGTGCTATCTCAGACGGTATAGTAATCATGACCATCATATCATTAATCCTTTTTCTAGCCAGTTCATCAGCCATTCCAATTCTCTTGGGAGCCATTGAATCTGCACAAAAGCTGAATAAATTAACTCTTAAATGGGTTGATTTTTTATAAAATTTGTGAAGAAATTTGAGAAAATGGAAAAGGAATTAAGGAGAACAAGTTTAATTCTGGTGCGCAAGTATGATGTTGCCCACAAGTGTTTGGCACGCAAGTATCACCACGCAAGTCCAAATACCTTGACAGCAGCACGACAGTGAAGAAATAGCGGAAAATAGAGAAACTTGCACAGAGAGAGTACGAAATTATGAAATTCGGTGCTTTGCATGAGAAATGGCCACATATATATAGTCTAGGCCTCAACCTTGTGTGCCTAAAGCCAGTGCGGACAACCAGCTGCACTGAGGCATGCGCGACTCGCACTTGCACACCCCAATTGGCGCACTCAACAGAACTTGTGTACCACATGTTCCTCGATTTTCTTCTTTTCCTCAAAGTCGCATCCTTATTTCTTTCGGATCCGACTCTGAGGGGGGTACTTTTTTTGATGATCCTTTGTGTCACAGAGTCTAAACGAATTGAAAAGGGAAATACCTAGATCCTAAAGTGATACATCCTTTGAAGAAACGTCAAAAATTGATAAAGGCATGGACAATGGTTCAAATGAACTTGGGTTGCACAAGTTTTACCAAGGTCGCGCAAGTAGATTTGTGCGCCGCCCAGTGGTCATGCATGTGACTTTTGAACCCTATTTGAATTTCGCCTATAAATACCCCCTGTGGGCCCCCCATTTTGAGGACGAAAAATTCCAGAAACTCATATTTGAGCTCCCGACTCCCTGGTCTCTTCTCAAAGATTTTGAACACTTCTAAGGTAATTTTCCTACCTAGAACAAAAGATCTTAAGAGGGGGGGGGGGGAAGACCTAACTGTTGAAATTCATCAACACTTGCGTGCCTAGGTGGCCAACCCCTAAGGGAAATGGCCACACTTGTGCACCTCCTTACCCCTTCAATAGAACTTGCGCGCCACTCTTCTGAAGGAATCCAAGGATAGTACTAAGGGGTTGAGCCAATCCTCACCCAAGTTTTACTCTAAGGATTCACCGGCACGCAAGTACCTATGTTCCACGCAAGTATACTTGCGCGACCAGGACTTGCATGCCCACGCAGGAATTGCGCGCCACCTTCTTTTTGGGTTCCCCTCCTACCTATTTCACCTCTCTTATGCCTATCCACCTATTCTTTTCAAGATTAAGCCTTCAGAACTCTCTTCCAAATCCATTCATGGAATGATTTCCTTGCTGGATTCCTTATCTGAAAGGAATTCTGTGGAACATCTCTTAAAACCTAGTGATTTACATATATTTATGTCACTAAGGTCAGAGATTGCATTCATTCAACCTCATCCTTTAAGATGAGAGAATCCCAAACCTGGGCATCCTCCTTAAGATTAAAGCCCCAGTCCTAAATCCCAAATCTGGGCATCATCCTTAGAAGTAAGCCCCATGTTCTCAAATCTAGGCATACACTTCAGGAGTAAGCCCCAACCATGGTTCTCTTATCCTGGGATTCCTTTTCAGGAGTAAGCCCCAATCTCAAAGTCTATAAATCTAGGCATCCTCCTTAGGTGTAAGCCCCAAATCCCTTAACTTAGGCCTCCTCCTTTGGAGTAAGCCCCAGTTCTCAAAATCTTTTAACCTGGGCCTCCTTCTTAGGGGTAAGCCCCAATCTTAATTTCTCTTAACCATTATTAATTTACTCTTTGATTTGGGATTCGTTCTCAGGAGTAAAACCCAATCACAAGTCCCCTCCTAATTTGGGCATCTTCCTCAGGAGTAAGCCCTAAGTTAGAGTATACAAATCACCATAAAGCACATATACCCATTTATAGACCTTGTTCTTGGGTTTGTTCCCTAAATTGAAACCCAATATTCATCTATTTTTGGGCAATCACACATACATAAGCCCAACATCATTGCATTTTTCATGTCACAATTCTATGGTTTCACCAATACCTCATGTTTCTCACACTGACCATGACTCACATGAGCTTAGAGTGTAAAAGTAATCATGAAATCTTTCTTTGAGCCATCAATCATGCATAAACTTCATACTCCCTTACTCGAACTACATGGGTTCTAATTCCTTTTCCAAAACAAAGGATACATAGGTAGCCCATCTGCGGGTACGATCCCAAATCTGAAATAATCCATGTCCTTCTGAATGATAA
The DNA here is from genome assembly GCA_963277665.1 of Viscum album. Classification (NCBI taxonomy): domain Eukaryota; kingdom Viridiplantae; phylum Streptophyta; class Magnoliopsida; order Santalales; family Viscaceae; genus Viscum; species Viscum album. The sequence continues at coordinate 1,804,805,412 of OY728148.1, read as the reverse complement.
TAAACTTCAAGTGCCCCACTGAGTGGCTTTAAAACCAGTATGGTCATCATAATGACCAAGATACTTTTATGTATTGAAGGATACCATTGACTAAGAATCTCTAATAAATACAGATGATTCTCTATCAATGAAGAACCTCAAATACATATAAAAGATTCTCTGAATTTCCTACATATCAATCATTGATTGTTGGATCTAAAGGAAAGCTCATTTTATACTTGGTAATGTATTAAGGATTCACAAACATAACATAAATCTATAAAGAGAGTCCCGGAGTAGAAAATAATTCCCCTCAAAAAGGTGTGATGAGTCCGACCTTCCATCTTCTTGACCAATGAAAATTCCTAAGCCTCATCAGTTCACAATTAATGAGTGCCTACCTTTGGAAAGTAGGTCCAAATGGATATGGAATCATTGGATGTTTCCGGTTCTACGAACAAACCTGTTAGAAACCGATTGGAATGTTTGAACCTTCAATCAACGAGGTCATTCCCAATTCCAGAGGAAACATTCTAGTACAGTGCTTAGATGCTCCTCATACACCTCCTTGGTTTTGGAGTATACTAGAATATAATCTATAATGAATACCAAAAAAATTTCAAGGTAATATCTAAAGATAATATTCATCAAGTCCATGAAGATTTCTAGTGCATTGGTCAGTCTGAAAGGCATTACTATGAATTCATAGTTCCTGCACCTTGTATGAAAATTAGTCTTGGAGATATCCTCCTTCTTCACCCTTACTTAGTAATATCCTGATTGCAAATCCAACTTGGAGAAGTATTGTGCTCCACGTAGATGATCGAACAAGTTACCAATTTTTGGAAGAGGATCCTTGTTCTATATCATGATTTTGTTGAGATCATGATAATCAATACAAAGTTACATTGACCCATTATTCTTCTTGATGAGGAGGACTGGTGCACCCCAAGGTGATGCACTTGGGAATATAAACCCTTCATCTAGATTCTCTTGTTGTTGTTTCATCAGACCCTCAAGCTCAACAATAGACATTCTATATGGAGTCTTGGATATTGCAAATTCCCTAGGTATATGATCGATTGAAAATTGAACATCTTCTTGTAGGAAGAAGACTAGGTAATTCCTTAGGAAACACTTCAGCAAATTCCCTCACAATAGGTATGTCTTCAAGGGTGGTTTCTTCTTTATAATCAATCATATAAGAAAGATACACATGCTCATCGGGAAATAATATCCATTCTTGAGATGATGGTTCTAAAGAAGATTCATCCTCCTCCTTGCAATTGTACAGAATCCAGGGTTGATTTTCCTTATGGATACTGATTTCCCTATCATGACATTTTATGTTGTCTCTATATAAGGAAAGTCAATCTATGCCAAGAATTTATTCAAATTCCACAAAAGTGAGTATGAAGAGGTTCTTTGGGATGTTCAGTCCATATATTATGAGGGGGAAGTTATATTCATGGGATGTAATGATTTCCCCGTTTTTCATTCTCACAGACATCTTTACTTTGATGATTTGTGGTGGTGTTGGGATTGTTCTAATAAAATTTCAGGATATAAAAGAATGCGTAGAACTATAATCAAAAAGTATGTTCTCTATTATTGAATGAATAACTAGCATGCCTGTCACCACTTTGTTTTCAGCATTCACATTAGTGGTAGTGATGGAAAAATATCTCCCTTACTGCCTTGAAGGTTGATGGTTGCCCCTGAAAACCCGTGTCTTAGGGAACTAGTTTGCAAAGTTCCCTGGATCGTTGTAGTTGAAACAATGAACAACACATTGAGAGTTGAACCAAGCATTCCTCTCCTCTGTCACAAAAGTGAGGTTTTCTTGTCGGTAGTTAATGGCCAAGTGACCTTCTCCTCCACACCTAAATCATTTCCTCATCCCATTAAGTAAATTTCTAGGGTGTCTCTTTCCTCACCTTTGGAAAGTTGAGTGCTATATTTTCATAACACCATTGGATTTATCCATCGGACAGTCAGAATTTAAGTCCACCAAAAAATTCCTATCCCCATGATACCCTTGAGATATTCTGATATCCATTTCTACTTTTAGGGCACATCATAAAATTTCCTCATAGCTCTCTACGTCACAGATCGCTAGGGATTTTTGTAGGCTAGTTTTTAGCCCAAAAAAGCAGTGGTCAACCCTAAATTCGGGGGTAGTGACAAAACCAGAGGCACGTTGTGAAAAACTTGTGAAGTTTTACTCATACACTCTGATGGATTGTTTTCTTTTTTGTTGAGGTCATGGAAGTCCCTTTTAATCTCAAGTCGGAGGGTGTTTAGAAAATATTTATCAAAAAACATTTTCCAGAAATCCTTTTATTCCAATACCTTAATCTCCTCCTCATGCTTCATATTTCTGATCAATATCCATCATTGATCAGCTTCACCCTCTATACCATAATCATGCAGAAGAACCTTCTCTAGTTAGAAACATTGAAGGATGGATAAGATCTTTTCAATGGAGTTGATCCACTGTTCTACAATTTAGGGATCATATAATCCATGAAAAGTAGTAGGCATTTTTCTCATCAAGCTCTCGATTGTGACTTGTTCTTTCTTCAGGGGGTTTGAACATGCTCTTGACCCTTGTTTCTATTAAAAACATGATTTAACTAAGAAAATATCATGAAAAAGTTCGCGATTACCTCTCCCAACTTATTTGGCATCTCATTAGAACAATTGTCACATTGATCTTCACATCAGTTGTTAGCTAGAGTCCTCCTATTACCGGCCATTGACTGGAATAAAAGGAAAGTTATGGGTAACACATATATTTTAATCCAAATACAAAAAATGGATGACTTATAAACTTGTTTTATTTTCTTAACTTATGAACTTATAGTCTTCAATCTATTTTATCCATGATCTACTTCCCAACATATATTCTGAGGGGAATTTTTTCCCTTAATAATGGTTCATAATAAGCTCATGACAATACAAAAGCATATCACCCAGGAGTTTCATAACCAAGCTTTCAACAAGGTCCATTATCATACACCAGTTCTTGTTCAAGTCTTACTCAATGTAGTGTTTTTGGGTTTTTCCCTAGATACATCTGTTCCAGAGCCGCCTCTACCTACTCGTATCCGGACAAGGATTTATATTTTCTTGATAAACCACTTACTCAATACTCTCCAAAATTTAGGTATATTTGTATTATACTTAGTCTTATCCCTAAGGATTGCATGAGGGTTTTCTACTTTTAATCCCAAAAATAATTAATCCTATCCAGTGGTAACAACTATTACAAACATTCTCTTAATTACACACTTAAACTTGATTTATTACATAAAATATTCACTTGACACAATATATAAGATCAAGAGGTCTAGGGTATTTGGGGATTTGGAACACAACATAACAACTTAAAACATGAAATACACATCTTTATTGAAAACTTTTTTTACGTGACTACACACATTCCTTCGTACTTAGCATTGTATTGGATAACCTGAGGACATTAATAAAAAAAGGGTGAGCTATAAATTCTATTAAGGGAGTAAAAAATGAATATCAATTGAGAATAAGAGAGACATGAACATACATGCATGGTATATCATGATTATCATATCATGGAAATGTGGAAACAACATTTAACATGATATAAGCATGAGACATGGCTCATTTTACATGGAGCATGAGTAAAACATCATTTAAATTTAATTACCTTGAGTAAACCCTCATTGAACTTGATGTATCATGATAATAATCTTTACCCAATGCATTGGAGCTCTATCAGGGCACACCCTTATTAATCATTTCATTTCATGCATAAGTGTGCCACATTGATCATATAACTTGGATTCATTGAACATTATCATTTATTACATTATAATGGAATTTGGAATTCATAAATAAACTCTATAATCCATAATTAAATTTGAATAAAGTTTAATATCCTTGATTTAGAAATGATCATGGTATTCACTATACAATGACTTGTGCTTGGAAAATCGCGGTGCAATTTTGGAAGCATAACAATGTGACATAAGAATTAATAAAACTGTTTGATGAGATAGAAAGGGGTATATCATAAATTGGAAATGAAATGGATAGTAAGGGGGTCATATAAGTACATGTCCCAATATATTAAATGGAATTTATAATCATAATACAATAAAATTTCTTGAATGTAAATGAGAAGAGAGAAATTCCTTACATAAGTTCAGCATAGTATAGGGTGTATACGGTAGGAATTAATGAGAGGGAACCGGGTATATCATAATTAAAACATATATAGGTAAGTATATGGGAGGTTATAAATCATACCCCAACATTTTTAATTAAACATACAAGGGTATAGAAGTATAAAGAAAATTGGACAAAAATAAGAGAGGAAGAAATCCCTTACATGGAAGTGTGATCCCAAAGGCATGGTCAAGGATTGAGAAAGGATTCCTGGGAGCTTGTGGAACCTTGGGATAAATATATAGAGATGAGGGGAGATTTTTGTTGAGATACCGAGGATTTGAGTAAAGAGGAAGTGGGATTTTGGGTGGGATTATATATAAAATAAGAGGGAATTCTTTATTATTTATTTTTTAGACACCACACAGTAAACTAATCAAAACCACAAACCAACCCATAGTTTTGACCCATGGTTTTTTTCTAAATGGGAGTGGAAAAAATGATTTTATAAGGCCAATGGATGAAATTCTTAAAATATCTGGCTTGCTTATGTGGAGGTTAGTCACACTCTTAAGGAAATCATTTTAAAATGATAAAATGTTTTATATCTCTTGGAGGGTCCACAAATGCTTTGTAAAATAAATCAAATAAACCTAAATTCACATTATTTAAAATATAAAACATATATTGGCCGAACATCCCATTTATAGTATTTTATTAAATCACTATTGGGTCATTATGATGTAATAAAACACATTATATATTTATAAGGTATTTAATTTTTACCAAAACATTCGACTGTCTCAAAAAATTATGAAAAATTCACCATTAGATAATTTCAACATCCATATTCCAAAAAATATTCATTTTATCTAAATAATTTTATAACTATTTGAATTTATATTTTTAAAATAAGCACTAATATTTATTGAAAATTCATGGGTTTTGATAATAACAATTTTCAAACCATAATAAAAATTACAATTGCATTCATAAAAATTATATGATCTTTTATATTTGATAAAAATAAATTTAGTAATAATAATATTTTAATAAAATATTATTGAATTCAAAAATCCATTAATTCATCAAAATAGATTCCCAAATTGAATATTTACTAAAAATACTATTTGTACTTTAAAAACAATTTAAAAAGTAACAATAATAAAATGAGTGTATATTATTTATTCTATACAAAAACAAGGCACATAATCCTAGTTCTTGGTTCTTGTTACATAAAACCTTATAACACCTACCTATAACCTAAGGGTAAGGTGTGCGATGGTGACCGACTCTAGGGGAGGCTCAAATAACATCGCTCGGGTCGTAATCTCTATCAACTTACAATTCTTCCGTAGGTGGTTTTGGTCAAGATTAACATGTTGAGTATCAGATTTGGGCTTGGTCAAGGGAGAATCCTAGTGACACCACCTTCTTTTTGAGCTCTGACAAATGTGCTTCATACAGAGCAATTCTACTAGATGAGGCCATCACTTCCTTTTTCAGAATAAATTGGATTTGTTAAAGCCCTGTATTTATACTAACAACATGATCACTATTCAAAGGCAATATTAGAATCTTTCACAATTAGTAATGGTTTTTTAAAATAAAAAAACATAAAACCAAGGAAGTTCATATGTTATATAACCATTTTACATAATAAGACATTTAATTAGATCAAGAAGAATTTTCATTAGTAATGTCTAGGTCGTTACAATAATGGATTCAACCCCTTTAGGATGTGGGTGAAGCTGAGTATTATGTTTACCCTTTTCCTTGGAGGATAATCTCTAATGAGGTAATGATAATGTGGCTGGGTGGATTTCCAAGTTCATGGTAAGCCTCTGATTTTGCGTATGCTCACATTCATCAATTGTTTCAGTTTACATATTATGAATTGAAACTTCCACTTCTAACACCTCTGAATTAGTGTCATGTTTTATAGGGTATCCAAGGGTAGTGTTAATGAAATTCACTAATGTGTAATGAATTACAGGCCCTCCATTAGTGCGTTTGTGATACTACCTCTTTCTACACCCTCCACGATTCCTTGTCATCTCCCTTGATAGATCTCTTGGAGCTATTTGATAGATGATAATTTGAAGGTGATCTTCAGATAGCCTGGTCATTTTTATACCCAATAATGATACCAAATCATGGTATGGGAAAGAATGGGAGGATTTATTATGTAGCATTCCTAATAACCAAGAGAATTATTACATCCACTGCATAGGAGGTTTTGGAGGTAAACACACCCCATCCCTGAGGGATGGGGATGTTCCCTTTACACTTCCAAAAAAAATTCAAGCCCAGTTTTCTAACCATAAATTTTGTTTTAAAAATTACCATCCCTACATGTTGGGGATACTCCTAGATTGTCATGACTACATCTTCCATGGTTTCTCCTTTTATTTATTCCCCTCATATTTTATGGATATTTTCTGAATATAATATTTGTGCATCACTTGGTTTTCATCTAAATCAATTACTTCCAAAGAACATTGTGCCATATGTGACATTCTCGCTATTTGATGTCTGACTTCCCTTAAGTGGGAGGGCTACTCAATATTTTCATATTCATGACGAAAAATTATTTCAATAGATTGATCTCTTCTTTCTAGAAATTATTTTGAGGCATTCCAGAAATATTTTGGATGAGAATATCGTTGGTTGTGGACAAAGTCCATTTTTGGAAGATCGCTTGAAGGTATAACATTGTATAATTCCATCTATTGTGGGGTTTTATGATTGATGAGCATAATGAAATTAAAGTCATCATGTTCACCTAATCATATGATATAATCACTAGATTGTGAGTTTCTGATAAGATAACACAATTAATTTAATGTGCTTGGGCAAGCATGTTGTAGGGTTCCTTTCTGCTTCCCCGATTATGGAGGTCATACAGCCAAGAGATCTGTCACATAGATTTGGAATTTAATTCTTTCTATTAATTTGACCTGAATTGGATAGTCATTAAAGGTTAATACCTTTTATCTTAAGTGAAAATGAGTGTTCCATATATTTAGGTATATGATAAGCAAAAAATCCTCCAACGAAACCTCTAGAATTCTATAATGAGGAGTTCATAATATTGATGACATTACTAGTATGTCATATTTAGCCAGATATGTCCTCATACTTCACACGTCTTCTTTATCTTTTTCTAGAGGTTCCTCAACTTGGTCCGAATATAGTGGATGATTCCATGTGGTGTTATCATAAATTTCGATATTAGTTGGGACTTACACAACCAAATTGGTAGGAAGATGATCTCTGGTTATTTCAAAGAATGACCATCATCATGGGTTGTCTTTTAACTAAGAAATAATTTCACTTTTTAATGATAATGAATTTTAATCGACATTCCATATTTCCCAAAGTGCCTTGTGGTAGGGGGTATTATTTAAATATCTAATGGGATGACCCTTCTGAAGAAGTGAAACACTACTATAGAGATAAATTTTGCAATGAATTCTATCATGGGGAGGAAATGAAGGGTGGATTAATGAAATGGTAAGACCCACTTTATCATTGATTTGTTTGAAATGTGGACAGATGTTTTGACTCTCAATGAGAGGTGGTTTCTTGAGATCAATCCTACTATGAACGTGAATCAATCATTCAAGATGAAGTGTTTGGGGGAGGGCCCTCTAAATTATTGGTAATGATCCTATTTTTTGTTAATGAGAGAGTAAGATCCTGATTTTCTATAAATAAATTTATGAGGGCTTAAATAAATCTTGTATTATGTAGTGTGGGATCATAAATCATCTCTATATCTTATATCAATCTCTAGTGAGAATTATTATTGGATTGCTTCTAACAAGCAGTTGGGGACACTTTCTGGGGAAAGTCATTCTCATGGGAAGAGATTTGTTCCTGCCATGGAGTGGCCATTAGAATATGATGATTACCTTCAATTTTAATTGATGTATACTCTTAATATAGTTTTCCATATATCACCAACGATTTTCCCCATGACCTTACTGAATATGAGAAGAGGTGTGTGTCTGATCCAGGGTGATATGTTGATGACACACCCAATATGTCAGGACAATGTTTTGTGTCCATCCCTATACCACTACTATTCTCATTATGATATTTTGGAAGGTTTTTAGGATTTTTTCATGAATTTGGGTATTCCCATTTACCATTATCAGGATATGCTTGGTGACTTTAGTGACTAGAACATGGATATATTCACATTTTGTGTCTAGAGTAGGGGTATCTACCTACTTATATTCTTCATTTACTTTTATTAGATACCAATATTACTCATGTGTGTTGGATGATATATAGGTATTCCCCCTTTTTTGCATTTGAACATTCCAAATGACTTGTTTGGATGCTTCCAGATGAGAATTCTAGTAGGCTTGATAAATTTGGGCTGGTGTGTGTTCATGCTTGTCTTTTGCCACCATATTTGGATCGAATACTTCTTTGGACACCTCCAGACAAGGATTTTAGTGCGATTTGTTAATATGGGAAAGCATTGGTCCTACTCACAACATACCAACATATTTAAATGGTAGGTTTCCTAGGACACTTCCATGTCTTTATATTTTCTAACTTAATTAGTGTAGGTGTGCTTATGTTCTTGCTCGCAATTTCCCAACTAATTTTATTGGCGGGATTCTACATAGTGGAAGGATATATGGAATTGTTCCCTATTAGTTAGTTTCTACCCTCGGTAGGATATCTTGTATTCTTCATTCTAGAAGACCTAGGATAGTCTGCTGAGGAAAACACCCTCATCATGTTGAGGGTACTAACATTTGGTGTTGGATTCATAAATTACTGGAAGGATCCCCTTGGAAGGACCCATTTTTATTCTTTATGATGTTATCTATAGACTCTTGATCAACTTACCTATGATAATGGAGGGATTTATTATTTTATTTCGAGGATAATATCCCAAAATAGTTGAATATGGAAATTGGTTCCATCTATTTATAGACCACCAGTCATCACTGAGCAGATGAATGGTGAGGATTAGTAAGATGGAGGTCCTATCAGGTAGCCTCCAGGTTTAGGATAGTACCATTATGGAGATACTCTCAGCATAGTGCATTTGAGACTCAATGATGAAGGTGCTAGGTTGGTAATGGTGTACTCTTCTTGGATGAGGACCAAACATGAATTGTTGGGGGCATACGTCTATGAGAGTAGTTGTGATGTCATTTGGATTGAAGAAGGATCTTGTTGAATGTTCATGAAATATAGAAGGAAAACACAGACAAGAAAAACTCTATCAAATAAGAATATCATTAAATTAACAAATTCATAAATGATTTCCTTTTTCCCCCTTTTATTTTAAATGTGAATGAGACCTGACATATGGGTGAAACCATCATATTAGCTAAGGATTCAAGTCAGTTTCACCATTTTTGTTTCATCCCTGAAAGGCTATATGGGGTTGGGATGGAGTTTTTTTGGTGATGGTGGAATAAAAAATACATCAAAAACATATCCATGTCCCTTTTATGTGGTTTCAAATGGTGGTTAATTTTTGAACTAAAAATACCCAACGGTTCTATATTTGGAATGACTTAGGGATCTTCTTTAAAAAGGTCGGGTCTCATTGGGAAACTTGGCCAATGACACTCAAGAACTCACATTGGTCAAGAGGATGGGAGTTCGGGCTCATCACACACTTTTGGTGGAAATTCGTTCCTTCTTAGGGACTCTCTTATAGATTTAATATGTGTTCATGAATCATAGATTAATTCCCAAGTATGATGTGGGTCACTCCTAAATTAAAAACAAATTATTATCATGTTTGAAACATACAATAATCTATATGTAAATAAGGGTCATCATTGAAGTAGGTATCCATATGTATTCAAGTTTATCCACAAAAGGTACCCTCTTATGTATTGATTAGAGATTGTATTGTCATTATTATGACAATGATAGTGTTGAACAACATAGTGGGTAACTCTAGAGTGTATCTTCATCCAAGGTGATTGGAGTTTTTTTGATGTCAGGATCAGACCCATGAGATAGGATTCCTACATATCATTATGAAAGGAATCCGAACCCACATAGTTCGATTCCACTTAATGAGGCACATTTTAAATTTTATGGTCATATTGAAATAATGATATTGTGTAGTTTAGCATCATGCGAAAAGGATATCTAGGAAAAATTGGCTATTCAAAGTATGGTGTGGGACTTATTATGAAGAATCCCGGGAGACCTATAAGGGATATGGGCTCCCAGGTTGGATAAGAACATACTAGGAATGTGACCTTGAGAGAATTACGGTTGATTTAGGGTGTTGTATTTGAACCATAGATAAGCTTACTATATATCCCATTGGACACAAATAAACTCCACATAGTTCAGCTGGGAGGTCCTACACCAATAAAGGTCCTCTAAAGGTTTTCGCATAGGAGAGTATGTCTCTTTTAGAGGATTAAGTTGGGTATTAATCCTATGGGGGATTCCCAAAAGTAATTTGGGAGGTTATGTTGGGGCCTATTCCTTAGGAGGATTATTATAGATGGTTGGGGATTACACCAGATGGGAGAACCATGAGGTAGTGTTTTGGGGATTACACCATATAGGAGGATTCCCTAGAGAGTGTTGGTATGGTTGGGGATTACACCAAAAGGGAGTCCAAAATTTTGTTTTTGGGGCTTACATTATATAGGAGGATGTCCATGTATGTTTGGGATTGTGTGGATCTCTTGATCACCACCAACCTCTAATCCCATGTGATTCATGCTCAATGTGAGAAACAAGTGGAAGTGGTAGATATGATAAATCACACTATAAAATTTGTCCATTGTTGGATTAATTTTGGGAACCAAAGTGAAAAATAATGGTCTTTGGATACACCTACCTCCTCTTTTATTTTGGTAACCGGGATAGTCACATTTGATGATATATCTGCCTACGACCCAGATACAAGAATAGAAGAAAAAGTCCCACATATTACTAGAAATAATAGGGTGTTAATCTAGAATGGATTCCCTTAATTGGATACATAGAATTTAGGTTCGATGCCTATGGGGTCCCTTTGAAGGAAGGATAAAGAAAGATTCATAAGAAGAATCTATGACAAATCACACACCTGACCTTGGGGATGTAATGAGAATATAACCTCTAAGTACACATGAGTAATACCTAAATGTGATAAAAAAGAAGATGCATAAGATTCAAAAAACTAAAACATCCTTCTCCCATGGGTGGAAGAGGGCAGAGATACAGAAGAAAAGGAAGTGGTCGCGATGTTCCCCTTCCCTCCCGTTATTGCATATAGAATAGCCAGATTTGAATACCCATATGGATACATCCCATGGGTGTGGAGAAGGAGGAAGGAATAAAGTAGGAGAGGCCTAAAAATAATGCATTGGGGACTAAAATAGGATTGATTCCATATTCTTGGTTCTTATGGATGAAAGGAGGATAAGTCACTACACCTCAAATGGAAAGAAAAGCATGATCCTCTCCCTCCCTACTAGAACTGGAGGTCCCTAGTCTTAGTGATGAAGATAGAAGGAAATGGTCATAACATTGGTTTCCATGATAATGATATCCCTGAAACCACCACCATGGTCGGGGTCCTCAAGACCTAAGGAACACATATCAACATGCTCCCTAAGGACCCTACTTGTTAGGTGGGATCAGTGCAGAACAACTTTGACCAAAGGAATTCATTTCCAAATAAGAGAGATGTTTGTGTGACTCTTTCCATGGGTTTTCAAGTACGGATACTTCCACAGAAGTTTCAATTTATTCCCCTGTATATTATGGATCCAAAGGAATAGGATCCCTACCATTGGCGGTTTAGAAGATAGATCAATGAGAGGCTCGTGTAGGTCCAAGATTGATAAATAATGATTCTTTGCGCAAGGACTACGATGAGATAAAAATGAATTATGTAGGGGGTAGGACTGCATGAGATAGATTTTCCTTGGTAAATAGACCACAAAGGTAACTAAAATTTGGAGAGGACTTATCCTAGCCTCCAAAATTATCTGCAGGTCTGACTAGAAGGGTCTCTCGTATATCTTAGGTTAGGGAAGGGTATTTCATGCAAGTTGTTATCCACTAGGGAGAAAGGAATCCTCCCAGAGGTTTCTTGTGTTTCATACCCAAGAGGAACTTGAATATCACTATACCCGTTAATTACCTCTTCTCTCAGGTTTTGGAGAGCCACCTGAGGGGTTTTGGGGGACCTGGGCGAAGGGGCTGCACGACCATATCTTCAGGGATTCTACTGATTTTCTAGTTGATAAAATGATAATCCTTAGGGTATTATTTATAAGAAAATATTGGACATTGTCTAATGAATATTCTCCCTGTTGGTACTCTATTCTAGTGCTATGTACAGGTGTTGCATGCATGTGTGGATAACATCTCTAGGCCGCACAGGGGGTCCTGTGTGGTCCATTTGGAGTAGAGGTTGGGCGCGTGTAGGCAGATCATGTGCAAGTCAACCAGAAGATCCAACTATTCCATACATCAAGAGATATTCCTATACACCCTTAATAAATATCCCTACAAGGTTTTTTTTCCTTCAATTTGGAAGGTTCCATTATATACCATCACTAACCCCTATTAAAATTGTATTTTCACACCACAAAAATTTTAGGCCATGACGAGGAAGTTTGGGGTCACAAAACAGAAAACCCCACCTATAATTCCAAATGCACAATATAATATCATAGGTAGTTTCTCACCTCAATTAAATTGTATTGGGAAATGTTTCTAAGGAATCTTTATCCCTTAGCGTGTGAGAATTCTTACAGGAAAGTGCATGGAACCCATTTCATGGGGTAAAAAATCCTATTTAATTAACTTATATTCATTTTATACATAATAAAATAATAACATTTATAATTTTTTTGTCTATTTTATTTTATTTATTACTATTACTTATATAATAATTAAATTATTTATGTTCATGTCATATATTTTGAGTACATCCAGTTCCTAATCGTAGAAAAAATTGGTTGGGCTGACCATGGTCAAAGGAGTCATGGTTCCATCATCTCCAGAACATTAACCATGAAATAATTTAATTTTTTATACAATTAATATAATTTTATAATTATCCAGGAATGTAATAAAAGAGAAATGAAAAAATTCACTTCATCGAGGTGGTAGTTTACAAGTACGCATGAGTGACATTATCATTTTTAATAGGAGGAAGGGTATGATGGTAAAAAATATATTATTTTTGAAACATAATAATTGCATCATGAATATTATATATATTGATCATGTAATGTCATAGAACATTAATACCCATTACATCATTGGAAATCTAGTGTTTGAGGTGTACTGATAAGTCAAGGTGTCTTATTTCAACAATTTGAGAAAATTCCCAGATTTTCTATGTTTTCAAATGGGGCCTCATCCTAGTGGTGCCTCACCCTGGCGGTGTTACTCTATAGGAGTATCACCCCGGTGGTGTCCCCCATGTAGTTTCACCCCGATGGTGCATAACCCTGGTGGTGTCACCCTGGCAGTGTCACCATGGCGGTAACTCGCCAAGGAGGTAGATCACCCTGGTGGTCACTCTCAGATAGTGGCTCACTAGAAATCCCCCATCCAGTAGTCCCTCGTTTAGTGGTATCTCTCCTAGAAGTGAATCACATATGTTGGTGGGTGGTTCATACTGACAGTGCTTTGTCCGACGATGCATCATCCAACGGTGCCTCATCCAATGGTGCCTCGTCTGGTTGTACCTCACTGGTGGTGTATCATCCAAGGGTACCTCATGTATAGTGTTTCTAGTTTTTTTATTTTTTTTATTTTGACATATATATTTGATGTAAAATGATTTTAAGGACAAATTCAAATGGGTTTAAGATTTATTAAATGGCCATAAATTGTATCATTAGTTACCTAAGGTTACAAAGTCTTTTATTTGGTCAAAACACATGGTCATGACATGATCTTCCTTTATTGGAAAATCAAAATGGTATCTAAACCCATGGCTTGGTTTCAATCATCCTAAATCTGAGATATCTTTTCCCTTGTTCCTCCATATTACTTTATTTTGATATGGGATGCCTCAAAACCTTCTTCTCATAGGAGTTGAGTAAACTTATGTAGTGGTTTGTTCATGTTTCCCTAGAGATTTTCCTACTTCAGGCACACTTCTATTTTTTTCCATGACCTGGAATTACAGATTTTTCTTATTCCAAATAGTTTTTCCATTGTATTTCATAATTGTGCATCATGATGGATGGGTATGTAGATGTTTCTCATTATGAATATAGTTGATTCGATATTACTAAAGATAATCAAATTGCTTTCATAATCAATATACTAGGGCTGGGTAAAGTTATTCATGGTCTTGTTGTATGTTTTTTATTATTGATATTAGGATTTCTATGGTCTAACTACCCACAAAAATGGCCTTTTGCGGTTTTTGATTTCACATGGGATAGTTTGCAAGATTTGTGTTGTTTTTTTTCTGAATGCCTATTTATAAAAGATGGTTAACCATTTATATTCATCTAATAAATGGATTCCCCATGATCATATAGTTTCTATGATAACCCCAAAATTTACAAGTATAATTAAATAATTAATTCCATATAAAATCTAAAAATGCATTTTCCCTGGTTTGCAAGGTGATGTGATGTTTGGAATTGTTGTGGATTATGTGTGTGTGTGGGGGGGGGGGAGTATATGAAATGTGGTTGTGTAATGGTGCTTTGATAGGTGTGGTGTGATTATGCAGTAGGGCTATGAGTTTTTGGGTTGGGATTTTCTGTGTTGCTGGATGTGGTTGTGAGTTGGGGGCTGGTTCTATTAATGTAGTGCATTGGGAAGGATGTCCTAAAAATAAAAAATAATGATTCATATAGAAGTCTTCCCTTGATATCTTGTATAAAGATTCATCCCATATTTATAGGTTATGGTAAGATGTGTCTTTAATGTGAAGTGGGTTAATTTACCATGTATCTTAATACCTAGTATAAATATGAATGCCTATTATTGTGTTACTTCTTATGTTTCACTCTTATTAGTTTCCTAGGTAGTTATGGAAGAAAGAAATATTTGTTTGATAAAATTTGGAGTGACTTGGGGTGGTTTTCTGAATAATATGGATGTTCTTAATGAAATATTAAAATAATGTTTGTGTGATTAAAAACAGTTGATGCTAAATGATGAAATGAATGGGTTCTGAACATATAAGAAATGTGACTGCATTATAGAGATGGCATCCAAGGTGATAGTGTTGTGAGTTGGTTGTTTGTTTGAGAACCCATAGGTTGGGTTATACTGTTTGATATTATACATATACTGGTATATTATTTTATTTCTATACACACCCACCCATACTAAGAACTATGTTCCAAACACCTACATTTTAATTTGTGGTATGTTTTTCCTAAAATCTGGTAAGTTTTGTGGATGGATGGGTACCCAGTATTTTATGCTATCTATTTTAGTTGAGATGTGTATGACCCACAATGTGATGTTTGGAGGTCTGTTATTGGTTTAGATGGTTTTTGTGATAGGCCATGTGTCTTCGGGTGGGAAGTGATAGCCCAAGTGTCTTCCGGCAAGATGTGATAGGCCAGGTGTCTTCAGGCGAGATGTGATATCCCATGTGTTTATGAGTGAGGTAGTTGGTATTATCCCAAGTGTCTTCAGGAAGAGATGTGTTGTGCATTCTCAGGTGTCTTTAGGATTAGATATGGTGTGATGTGTTGTGTGACCCAGGTGTTTGTGGGCGGGAAATTCTTTGAAGCCCAGGTGTGTGTGTGAGGGATGTGATGTGGTTTACAGAAGGGATGGGAGAACTAGGACACACAATGTTGGGAAAGATGGAATTCCAATGGGAAAGTGGTGAGAGGTACCTTATAATCAATGTGACTTATAAAATATTATATTACATGCCTTGAATTACTCGGTGAGTGTGCCTTGGTGAGGTTGGGATGGTTAGTATACCTATTTAGGTGATGTTTGATTCTACTATTTTCTCACAGGATCATTAGTATGATTCATTAAAATTTGAATGAGAGACATTAGTTTTGCTACTAAGTATACTTTTATTCTCACCCTACATATATA
Organism: Viscum album; assembly: GCA_963277665.1. NCBI lineage: Eukaryota > Viridiplantae > Streptophyta > Magnoliopsida > Santalales > Viscaceae > Viscum > Viscum album. The sequence continues at coordinate 1,804,789,233 of OY728148.1, read as the reverse complement.
AAACAAATTTCAAGATTCAAAAAGGATTTTTTTACTGTTCTGGTCATTACTATCTCCGACATTTGGCTAGCTCCTATGTCATTGGCTTGTTTTAATTTTTGGTATTTACTTTGGAGACTTGTATTAGTTCTATTTTTACATGCATTGTGGGATGGTTTTTGGATATATCAATTATATTATGCCTTGGAGTTATTGTGGACGATTCATTTTATCTCCCAATATTATTTTCTTATAATCGGTAATGCCTCTCATATTATGTTATTTATACACCCTTGGTGCTAGTCGCCAGCCAAGGGACTACTGGAGGTGGGACTCAGGGGTAATTATCTCTTTCTCTCATTATGGCATCTTTGGAGGGAGGGAGTCGTGACATAGTGGTATCATAGGCTGATGGTTGAGAGATATGTTGGATTTTGGAGTTTGGAATATTGAATATTGTAGAGGAAGGTATGAAAGTAGTTCTAGTTGACCTTGGTGTGTGACATGGTCCAGTGAGACAAGCTAGGAAATGGGATTTTTGGGCCCTCATGCTCCAGTGCATAGACTCTGAGATTATTAAGAGACCAAGTGAGATGGATCTGCATGCAGTGTAGAGACCTAGGAAACATACATGCAACATAATGACTTTTGTTATTATTTTAATTGGGTTGTTTTGGAAGGTCAAAATGTATAAAACATAAATAAATAAAAAGAGTTAAGAAAATATCAAGGGAAGTTCCATAATAACCAGGATTAAAAATGATTTTTACCTTTCATATATGGATCATGGTCATTGACCGCATGTGGATCAGGTAGTTGAGGTTTAGTAGGATGATCCAGTTGATCGCTATAATATTTACCAAGTTAAGGAGGATGATCAGTGGTAGAGTACATTTCACACTTTCCAACTAGAGGATTTATAGAGTTATGAGGAAATTGTTTCATTTGTGGAGACATAGAGATGTCTTGAGGATCTTGTGTTCAATTTCAGTTTGATCTAGGACCAGACAAGGTACTGGGTTCCTTTGGTAGTCAGTCAAATGCGGGGTTCTATGCCTCAGTATTGGATGATGTATCTAGGAAATTAGAAGGAGGATTAAGTTTGGTGGGATGAATTTCAAAAGGAGTTTAAGGTAAATCACCTTTATTATACCATGAAGGATGAGAAGAGGCATGACGTAATCTCTCTTAATAATGAGATTATGTCTATGTGGGATCTTGGAATCCAGTTTAAGGACCTCTGCATTTCCCCATACATTCTTCTAGACGAGGCATATTGTGCGGGACGTCTTGAGGAGGCACTGCATCATTCTATCCAGTATGTGGTTACTTCTTTTTACATTGAAAATATATTTTGATGTTTTGAAGAAGACATAGGTGATTGAGTGCATTCACTCACTTGGATTACTACCACAATAGGGGAGACATCAGATTTATTCTAGTGGAAGAGTTTTTAGTGGAAGATGTCAGACACTAAGACCTTCGAGGTTTTGATCGGTAGGGAGTTAATGTCATTATCTTTATTTATGACCTTTTGGGTATAGTGGTTTTCATGATTTTACTAGGAGGTTTTAGGTGAGTGTTGTTTTGGGGTACATTCCCATCTCCAAATCTAATTCCTAGTAGTTCCCTGAGCTTAGTATGGTTTAGGTAGACATGTTCATCGCAAGCCTTTGCAATAGTTTCTAGTGAAACCATTTTAGCAGATGGGGCAGTAGGCTTTTACTCTGCTAAGGGGAGAAGGAGTTGGTAAAGGCTGACCTTGGGATGTTACTCATGTTTAGGGACTCTAAATATAGCATGGCCATGGAGGAAGTCATTATCAGAGGGGTATAGGAGTTCAGCATGGTGAGTTGCACGTAATGGAGGTAGTAGTTTCATAGTGTCCAAAGATCATTAGAGGTATGATCAGTTTGTTTAGCACCCTTGTTTGAGACTTGTTTTATTCAGGAGATTCACACTATTTTTTTCCACACACTCTATCCCATTCATTGGGACTAGACATTTAGAGGCTTCCCATGACCCCAGTGTTGATTACTTAAGTTGGAGGATAGACCAATTTTTTGATGTGTGCTGGGGGTGTTAACAAATGAGGAGAGTGCATAAGTACCATGGGAATTTATTCATGCTATATATTCAAACATATGATGCCATTATCGTCCTCAACTATTTGTATTCTATACATTATTTTATTCACCGCTTCTATAGGAGAGTCATGTTTTTAGATGGGGATATCCAGTGTGAGGTTTCTGTCGGTGATTAGAGTTGTTAGGTGGGAATTAAGCATAGGGAGACCTTTATTTCTTTATTGGATGAGTAGACAGTAGAATCAGTTGATGCTAAGATTGTGGAGGTTCCAAAGGCCATTAGGGAGTTCTTGGATGTTTTTTCTAAGGAGGTTGTGGTACTAACCACGTGACATGAAGTTGAGTTCAAGATAGACTTACAGCCCGGTGCTTCTCCAATTTCAACGGATCCTTTTCAGATGGAACCATATAAGTTGTAGGAGTTGATGGTTCAGATCGGTGATCTATTAGAGATGGGTTTTATCTAGCTCATTGTTTCATCGTGGTGTGCTCTAGTGTTGTTCACAAAGAAGGATGATAGTGGTATGAGGTTGTGCATAAACTACTGAAGGTCATATTAGATGACGATAAAAAACGGTTACCCTCTTCCAATAAAAGTCATTATCCTCAAGCAGTTGAGAGGGGATAGTTGGTTTTCTAATATTGATCTACGATCTAGATATGAAAAGTTAAGGGTGAATAAGGGTGATATCTCGAAGAAATCCTTTATATTTAGATATGGGAATTTTGAGTTTTTAGTCAAGAAATACGTTGTTATGAATGTACAAACCTTGTTCATGGGACTTATGAACTCCAAATTCTATGAGTTATTTGATAGATTCATCCTCGTATTCGTTGATAATACATTAATATACAAGAATTTAAAAGAGGATCATGCTGATTATCTAAAAATTTTCTTGCAGTTTCTTCAATTCCATGATCTCTATGGAAAGTTTTCCAAGTTTATTTTTTGGACACGAGGGGTGTGTTTCCTTAAGAATGTGGTGTCTCAATTGGGTGTGACCATAGAACCTTAGAAACTCAAAGTAGTTTTTTCTTTTGATGTACCAAAATATGTGGCAGAGTTTTATTTTTTCCTGGCTCTTGCAGGCTATTATCGAAGGTTTTTACCCAATTTCTCTGAAGTTAAATTCCCATTTAAGGCCTTAACAAGGAATGACCAATGTGAGGACCCGACTCCAAAAAAACAGGAGTCGGTGCCTTCTAAACATGATGTGTGTTTTGAAATAAAAACATGCACTGATAAAGACACATCACGTCCCATATAGAGGATCAAGTTCGGGTTGGTCTTTGGGAAACCGGAAACTTCAAGGATGTTTTATCTGATAAAAGCTGTTACCTGTAAATTTTAAATCAAAACGTAGGGTGAGCAGAAGAATTCATAGTAAGGGGTTTAAAAAATAAACAAACCAATGTAACTTTTGAAAGAATTCTTTAAAACTATCCATAGAACATTATCTTAAGTAAAACTATAACACATAAAACATAACATAAAAGTTCTCAATAATGATTTCCAAGGAATACATGAATCAATTATGAAATATTTCAAAGGAGTAATAAAGGTCATCATAAAAAATTATGACATATGATTATTTAAGAAAAAATTAAACAGTTAAGAGTAATACATAATCAGAGTTGTGTGTGAGGGAAACAACTTCAATTTCAAAAGTTGGTTACTATATTACTAAGTGATAAACACAAATCATGCCCTAAACCTTTACTTACGACATCCATATGAATTTGATAAAAACAAAAGGAAATTAGTAGTTAAAGAAGATGAATATCATTTTTAAAAGAACTTGTAACATAACCTGAATATGCGGCATCAACATTTAACTTAGAATATCATTTCCGTATCACCATGGTCCATCCCCAAGGTGTAATAAAAAAATATTTCCAAGGTTATTCACCAAGGTATCATTAAAAAGGTCATCTCTAGAGATTAAGTCTTTATCCCATGAATTGGAGAGCTATCACGGTGCACCCTTAATTTGTCTTTATTATCATGTGAGACACATAGATCACTTTACTTCAACGGGGTTGTATATTCAATATGTCCCATACCACCTTGAATAATTCATTTTCATATTACCCAAGGTGTCCCATACCACTTTTGGTAACTTGATTCTTGGTTCATTATTATGATGTGTCATATGCATATAGGATGATCAATGATATGGACAAGAGAAAACCATTATACAATTGGTCTACAAAAATATTTCATGACAGATAACATTAAAAACATGGAATAATTAATCCAAAGAAGACATGGTTTATAAAACATTCGATGTACAAAGGACAATTACTAAACCACATCAAATGGTAGATGAAAAGGGGTTGTTACATGAAATGATAAAGTGATAATCTTTAAAATTATTACTTCATCGAAATGAAATACATAGATACTTGTCATTAAATATGATAATAAACATAGCACTGAACATGTAAGCAGGACAAATCATAAACTTGATTAACCTACAGTAAACATTGTAGAAAATTCATTAGGTTTTAAAATTCCAGATGACCATAGCATGATTTAAAAATTTATTTATTTTCTAATACATTTGGGTCAAGTCAGAGTATATCCCTTTGACTTTCAACACGATTAATAATATTAAAATTAAGCAAGCTCATTAGTGAACACGAAAATACAAAATATCATATACCAACCCTAAAGTACCATGAGTTTTAAAATATTAACAACCATTAATTGAAATTAGGGTTTCAGAAATTATTCTCATAAAAAAATATTTACATCACCATATATACACCAAGAATATATGTGGGTTTTTACACAAAATAAACAAGGCCTATAAAATTTCTTGAGTTCATAAAACCTCTAATTACATATCAATTATTTAGTTAAAAATCGAAACCTTATGGGGGTTTAATGTTCATGAAACTATAAATACATAAATATATAACAACTTTGGTTTTAAACTATAACATAATTGTATCTAAACCAAAGGCCTATTTTGCATCTAAAATATCATTCAAAGATAGGTATTCATCCCCTAAAACCATAACTGTCTTGTTTTGAAATACATAAACACACATAAACATATAGTTATATATACAGGGTTTACGTAAATAATATACATGTTAAGAGTAGGTTCAAAAGTAACCTTTATAAACATATATTACCTTTTATAAAATACTGAATAATCTTGGATACCCTAAAAACAGATTGGGTTTGAGTTATAAATATATATATTTATATATAAAAAACTTTATATACATGATATACATAAATATAAGTTTTAGGTTTTGTAAAACTGAATTGTAAAAAAAAAGATTCTTACCTATGTAACCCTTCTGATAACACGATGGAAAACACCCTTGAAAATATTACAGACTGAAGGGTTTGTGTTATATATATACATATATAAACTGTATATACCGAGTGTTTGATAGTATAGGTTTCTCTAAATGAATAAATAACATGAAAGCACCCTTACCTAGCTTGAGGAGGAAACTTGGACTAGGGGAAATCTTGCTGGATTTGCTGGGAGTTCGAGGGAGAGAAGGAGGAGAAGAAACCTGCAGGGTTTCATGTTTTAGGGGGGTTTATATAGAGGATCTGGTGCAACTAAGTGACTCAAACCAAGAGGTAGGCTGGTGTAGAGAAGATGAAGATAAAATACCCAAGGAGGTGGGGTGTGCGAGAGTCAAGGGGAGCAGTGAAAAACGAGGTGATCGTGGCATCCTCGGGTGAACCGGTGTGCTGGAGCGGATCGTGACAGGGAAGATGACGGGGATAGAATGACGTAGAGATGAAACGGATGGCCCAGATTTGATCTAGGAAACATCGGACAGATGGAGTGAGAGTGGTAGATGAGTTCAGTGGGTTTAAAGAAATCAAAGGTTTAGATTCGATCCTGAATAGATCAGATGATCACGGAGAGACACAGGATTAAAAGAAACGACGGCTGGAAATTCACAGCACTGAAAGGTTTAAAAAAATTAATTTTTATAATTTTTTTAAGTTTAAATAATTTATAACTTTTAAAATCTAAAATCCAATTTATAACATACTCTACCCTTTGATTTGAAAGATAAATAGTTTTTTTCGTAATTCAATATACATAGTTTTAAAGATCTAACAAAATATTATTTTTCAATAATTATTTAAAGGTATATGATTATAAGATACTTATTTAAACATGACTTTTTAAACATTTAGAAGGTGTTAAAATACTAGTTTTTCAACTATTTGGATTTTGTAAAATCAATTAGGTTCCTTTATAAGAGTAATCTTTTATTTCAAAATTATGAAATTTGAAAATAAAATTCAAATCATTTGAACATTTTAACGTATTTGAAATACCATAAGGTTATGGAAACCAAACTTTTATAAAAAGACAAACTTTAAAAACCCAACGGTCATATATATATAACTGTCATAATTTCTAAAGGGCCCCTATAAAAACAGTGGGGTAGGGTGTTTCAAACTCAAGGTAACCAAAGAAGATGGTGCTCCCAATCCCACTGATGGTTAGCATAGTATTCATGATTATAGTCGTGATGGTTTTTTCTTTAGTTGACTCGAAGGATCTCCTTTACTTACTGGGCCTCGTTGTGGTGATTGGGGGTCATCCAGTGGCTCTAATGTGGTTTTTAATAGGTTTTTTTGGTTAGTGTTCACTCTTTTTTTTATTTCATTGTAATGTAAACACTATGGTGTTCTAAATTAAATAAAGAGCCTTATGTTTGTCCTTTAAATTTTCTTTGGTTAAAAGGATTTAAACAAAAGTAAATTCATTGCATCATAATTATATGATATTGAAAACTCGAGTTTTTACAATGAATATTTTTCATGGAGTGATTGGTGTTAGGTTTCATTCAGTTACCTGATGTGGATGGTTTTTAGTACTCTAGTGATTTAATTTCCTAAGGATGGGGTAATGTTTGAGGTGTTTTATGATGCTTCCCATTTGTGGTTGGAAGTATGCTGATGCAGAAGTGATCAATGATCTCTTATGGTTCCAGGAAATTATGTCTGCATGAGTATAACTATAGAACCCATGATCCATAACTATAAGAAATTGTATTTACATTGATGTTACGTAGAAATTACCTAGTTAGGGAGCGCTTTGGGGTCTTCACAGATCACAAGAGCAAGAGGTATATATTTTCCTAGCATGACCTGAATCTGTGTTAGTGGAGGTGGATTGATTTTCATTAGAAAATGAATTTTAAAATATCATACACCTCAACAAAGGGAAGTGACGTGGTTGATGCATTGAGTACAAAATCAAGGAAAGAGGTTGGGAATATATAGATGCATGGAATTAAATGGAGGATTTTGTAGCCTTTCCCATGACTAAAAGAGTCGAAGGTGGTAAAGGTTGTTAGTTTTAGAGGACAGTGCAGTCTTCTCTGATGCAACAGGTGGGGGATTCTCACTGTGGAGACTCAGAGGAAGAGGTGATGTGTTATTGTTTTATCCATGGCAATGCTCCGGTGGGATAGTCAGAAGATGGTTTAAACTAGGTTTAGTTTCATGGGATGTTTTCTATTCCAGTGTCGATGCACAAGGGAGTTCTTTGTGAGTTTCATAACTTAACTTGGGAAGTACACCCAAGAGTTTCCTAGATGCAATGAAACTTAAGGTCACAGTTTTTTTGGCCCAGTATAAAATGGTATGTGGTGTAGTTATTAGGGAAGTTATTGGATTTCTAGCAGGTAAATGATTATCATCAAGTTCCAGGTGGTTTTTGTGTCCCATGGTTGTGCCAGAGTGGAAATGGGATGACATATCAATGGATTTTGTCATAGGGTTACCCAAAGGTCAGGGAGGTTTTGATGAAACCTGGGTGATCATGGACCTGTTAATGAAATTAGCTTACATCGTCACAATTAAGGAGTCGGGCGCAATGTATGTCGTGGCAAAGAGGTATGTGGATGAAGTAGTGCAGTTACATGGAGTTTTGAGGTCCATTGTATTGAATCAAGACTCTGTTTAACTCATGATTTTTTAGGGGATTTCAGTATGATTTTGGCACTCATGTATGCTTCACCCCAACTTTTCAACCTCAGATAGATGGGAATAACAAACGGAGTATCCATACATTGGTGGATATGTTGTGAGCATGTGTGTTATAATTTGGTGGATCATGGGTATGACGCCTTACCTTTTTTAAGTCTTATTATAATAATATCTATCACTCTTCCATTGGAATGGCCCCATTCGAGGCTTTGTATGAGATTATTTTTCTTTCTATGTTGTGCTAGATGTTGGTTGGGGAGATAGGCGTTCTTTGTCTTAATGTGGTGCAGAGCAATACCGAGAAGGTTAATCTTGTTCGTGAGAGGATGAGAGCAGAACGGGACTAGAATAAGACTTATATCGATCGCAAAAGGAGGCCATTGGAGTTATAGGTAGGGGACCACGTGTTCTTGAAGGTTTCCCCTCGACGTGGGAAGTAGTGGTTTGGTAGAGGGTGTAATCTTTCTCCCCGGTTTTTAGGTCCATTTGAGGTGTTGGAGAGATTTGTAAAGGTGGAATATCAGTTGGAATTACCACTGAGGTTAGAGATGATCCGTGATGTATTTCACATCTCTCACCTTCATCAACATCTTGATGATGCCTCCCATTTCATTGAATGGGGAGAGATAGATATCAAGTATTACAAGATGTTTTTGGAGAGGCTGGTAGAGATGCAGTATCATTGAGAGAAAATGTTTCATTGCCATACTGAAAGGACCGAGTTGGAGTAATTAACCACTGAGAGGGGGGGGGGGTGAATCAGTGGTACCCCTTTTTCTTCTTTTAAGTTCCCTTAAAAAGAGAACAACCTTTGTCTCCTATTAAAGATATAATTCCCTACTGAGAAATAAAAAAGCACACATCCAAAGGAATACATCAATTTACAAGGTTTACTATTCAATAAGAATATCTACATCCTTGGTATGGTTGGAAACAATCCAGCACCATACAATCTACTATGAAAACAATCCTTGGATTACAACAAGGAGGATATACCCTTACACTCGTGAAGCACTGTGAAAAAATCACTCCAGTGCTTGTGCACCCTCTTAGCACAATAGGGAAATGTCTCTTTTCATGTAACAACTTATGTTACCTACACTTACTTTCAAATACACAAGTGTAAGAAATTTCAGAACATATCTTCACTTCCTTAACCAGAAGAAAGGCAAGGACTCCTTGGACTTGAGATAGATCAATTACAGTCTGAACTTCCCATTATGAATATCCATTCCGAATTCTTCACTCCGAATTTTCTTCTCCACTCTGAATCTTCAATCTGAGTCTTCCTCAATCTGAGAAACTCAATATGGCGATAGACAGTACTGATTCCCCATTTCGAATCTCCACTCCAAATTCTCTTCTTCACTCCGAATATTCTCAATCCGAGAAACTCAATACGGTGTCAACCAGTATGAAATTCTCATTTCAATTGAGACTGCAATGAAACTATGTCATCCAAACACTTCTTATTCTCTCTAGATTATCAGAGTTTCTCTCTCTAATTTTTCATCACACCCTTACTTAGCACCCTAACCTCATATTATAGGTGCACCAAAGTGTGTTTAGGTGGGAAACCAAAATATTTTCCCGCTCACTTAAATTCACCCAAATTTTAAATTCTCCTAAAATCTCTGAGTAATTAAGACTTTGTCAACGCTTCTAGAATCTCCTCAAATATTCTTCCCCTTCACTTGATTTAGAGGTTTGTCCTTTTCTAGATCCGACCTTATTACACAGGTTTCTCAGAATCACATTCTCGGATCGACTCATCTGTCTTATAGGAATCACATTCCTAGATCCACTCTTCTGTATTCTCGACATCATTCTCTCAGATCCACTCTTCTTGAGTCTTCAACATCACTTTCTCGAATCCACTCTTCTTGAGTCTTTATCATCACTTCGAATCTCAGTGTGACTCTTCATCTCTTCTTCGGCATGACACCATTTCAATTATCGGTATGACTATTCATTACTTCTCGATATGACTTTTCATTACGACTTCACCAATTTTCGGCATGACTCCGCACTTCTGGCTATGAACTTTAGGTTCAGGAAGTCGAATCTTAACTTCTCTCTACAAACTTCTTCTTTAGCAAGTTGACTCTGAACTTTCCGCTACGAACTTTTGACTCAGGAAGTCGACTCCAAACTTCTCGCAATGATCTTCTTCTTCAGCAAGTCGACTCCGAACTTCTGACCAAGAAGTAGACTCCACAAATTCTGTTCAGGAAGTAGACTCCACAAATTCTGTTCAGGAAGTTGACTCCATAAATTCTGTTTAGGAAGTAGACTCCGCAAATTCAGTTTAGGAAGTAGACTCTGCAAATTCTATCTCTGGAAGTCGACTCCGCACTTCTGGTTCTCGTAATGGCTCCACCAGATTCTCAGTATGACTTCTCGAACCAAATTTTTCTTGTATCATGAGAACTTGCATATACTGACAAATTAGAGTTACAAAACAGCAAAGCATCATCACAGTTAGGGCCTTCACATCTTCTATCAGCCAGCTTTCAAGAATTTTCAATTTCCCGGTTCCAAACTTCTCAATTTCCAGACACCGAATTCTAGACTCCGAATTCTTTGAACACAAGGTTCTGAATGTTTAATATTCTTGGTTCCTAACTTCTCAATTTCCAGACTCTGAATTCCAGACTCTGAATTCTAGAATCTGAATTCTTCAAACACTAGGTTCCGAATGTTCAATATTCTTGGTTTCGAATCTTCAATCTTCCAGCTTCCGAATTCTTAGAAATTCAAGGTGTCTTTCCTTCATGAAAAATTCCTCAAGATCAACAAAAGAAAATCCATGAAAACAATATCTTCCTTCAGCTTGTTCCTAAAAATCTCCCCCTTTGGATTTTGTTGTAAACCAAGTTTTCATAAATCACCAAACTTTGTAACCTCATGAAATGGATTACTTATCAATAATTCTAAGCCTAAGTGAGCTAAATAATTATAGGAAACAAGAATCATTGATAGAAAAACCATTCTGTCCATAGGTAGTGGAAATGACATCTTCAACATCATACATATTCAGCTTTATACATCCTGTAAACAACTTCAAGTTCTTTCCTACAACCACTCCAACAAACAGTTAGAATAGTTCACATACACAAGAAATGCTGAGGTCACAACTTACCCACATCTATCTCTTTAAACAAATACATTTATGATACAAAAAACTTCTCCCCCTTGAAAAAACAATCCAACGGTAATAAGATAGATGGGATGGAGCAACATACCTTATCCTTGAAGGGAAAGAGTTTGGACACCCATGTTCATCCTCAATCTTGAGAATGATTCCTTTGTCAAGGGTTTTGTGAAAATATCAGCAACCAGTTCAGCAAATGAAACATATTCAAGTTTCAGTTCATTCTTTTCCACATGCCCTTTGATGAAATGATATTTGATGTCAATATTCTTCGATCAAGAATGTTGGACTGGATTTTTGGTAAGATTAATTGTGCTTTGATTATCACATCCCAAGAACAAGGGAAACTTCACTTCAACTGAAAAATCATCCAACTGTGTTTTCATCCAGATAAGTTAAGTAGAATCCAAGGTTGCAACAACATATTGAGTTTCGGCTGTACTGAGTGTCACAGAATTTGGCTTCTTTGAGTGCTAGCCAACACAACGTTTTCGCATAAAGAACACTCCACCAGATGTGGATCTTCTATCATCAACATTTCCCGCCTAATCTGCATTCGAATATCCAAACAAATCATTGTTATTTGAACCACTATACTTGATTTCGAATTCTGGTGTGCCTTTTATGTATCTGACAATTCTTTTTCCAGAAACATGATGTGACACTTCAGGATCACTTTGGAATCTTACACATAAGGTAACGGCAAAAAAAATATCTGGTCTTGATGCATTCAAGAATAACAAACTTCCAATCAGCTTTCAATATTCTTTCTGATCAACTTCTTTTCCCTCATCATCTTTGCTTAGATTCATTCCCAATGAGATAGGAGTTGATACATGTTTTGAGTTTTCTATCCCAAAATTCTTAAGAAGTTCCTTAGCAAACTTTTCTTGGGAGAGAAAAATGAATTCCTTATGTTGCAAAATGTGTAACCCAAGAAAGTATCTCATTTCACCCAACATGGACATTTCAAAGACATCTTCATTTCTTCAGAAAACCTTTCACATATTCCTTCACCATTCCAAGAAAAAATAATTCCGTCAACATAGACAATCAAAATGAGAGAAAGATCTTGGATTTCCTTGATGTATAGATTGTTGTCAACTCTTCCTTTCTTGAAGTTCATATTCTTTATGTAAGTATCCGATTTTGAATACCATACTCTCGGAGCTTGCTTTAGCCAATACAAGGATTTCTTCAACCTGCACACATAACATTCATTTTTTCCAACAACAAATCCACACAATTTCTCAATATAAACATCTTCTTTGAGATCACCATTATGAAATTCGGATTTAACATCCATTTGAACGATTTTGTAGCCTCGTTGTGCACCAATAGAAAGAAAGATTCGGATAGTTTCTAATCTGGCTACCGGAGCAAAATTTTCTTCAAAGTCAATTCCTTCAATCTGAGAGTAGCCTTTGCAAAACAAACTTGCTTTATTTCTAATAACTTCACCTTCTTCATTCAACTTGTTCCGGAAGACCCATTTGGTGACAATAATGTTCTTACATTTAGGATTGGGTACGAGTTACCATGTTTCATTCTTTACAATATGATCTAATTCTTCATTCATGTCTTTAACCCATTCTGGATGCTCAAAGGCTTTTTTAACCTCATTTGGTTCCACTTTAGAATACAAGGAAGTATGTGATATAGAATTACTTGTTCCTCATGTTTGAACCGTGTGACGTTGATCACCAATAATATTCTGAGCTTGCACTTTTTTCATCATCCTTGGATAAGTTTTTTATGTGCCTTCCTCATCACTTGATATGGCTGAATCTGATTCTTCATCTTGATTAGGATTACAATTCATTGCCTCCTTATCAGAATCGTTAACTTCATCTTCCACATCTTCCTTGTCTGTCTGGACATGCTTATCTTTTCCCAGAGTTTCAATGAATTTTACATCAGCTGCATCTAAAATTATTCTATTTTCTTTGTTAAAACATCTATATCCTCTTCCTTCTGGTGAATATCCAAGAAAAATTTTATATTCTCATTTATGCTCGAATTTTCCACTACTTCCACCTTTCTTCTTTATAATGCATGGGCTCCCAAAAACATTAGCATGCTTCATACATGGAGTAATACCATAGAAAAGTTCATATGGAGTCTTGTTTGATTGAGGCCTGTAGAAACATTGATTTTGAATATAAATAGCGGTACTTGTAGCTTGCCTCCAAAAGTAATGAGTAAGGCCATGTTCAAGCAACATGGTTCTTCCCATTTCCACCAAGCTTCAGCTCTTCCTTTCAGCAACCCCATTTTGTTGAGGTGTATTTGGAGCACTATATTCATGATGAATCCCATGATTCTCAAGATAGTCTTCAAGTTCTTCACTTCTATACTCACCACAATTATCTGTTCTCAACTTCTTCACTGAGTACTCACATTCTTTCTCAGATTTCCTTCTGAAGCTTTCAAACATTTTCAAGGCGTATGACTTGTGCTTCATAAACATGACACACGTAATGCGAGTAAAATCATCAATGAAAGTGATGATGTACTTGTCTCCATTTGTTGATTGTTTCCTCATTGGCCCACATATATCAGAATGTATTAGTTCAAGGGGTTGTTTAGAACAAATGTCAACCTTCTTATGCACAAAACTTATAATCTTTTCTTTCTGACAGGTAGTGCAACACCAATATCTTCTTCTTGGAAAATCTGGAATTTCTCAAACACTTTCCCTTTGAGATAACATGCTCATATTTCTCTGACACATGTGTCCAAGTCTTCTATGTCACAACTGAGTATTTTCCACTATGCTCATGTAACATGAGTTTGGTGAATTTCCAACTTGAAACAGATTTCCTTTGGTTCATTGGCCTGTTGTAAAAATCTGCCCATCTTCTTCACTTTTCACAATAAATCCATCTTTCTTGAAGATAACTTTGTTACCCTCATCACACAATTGTGATACACTCAGCAAGTTGTGCTTCATCCCATCAACATACAGAGTTTTCTTGGACTTTAATTTTTCCTTTCCAATGATGGCTGATCCAACACCTTTGATTTTTAAAGATTCGTCATTGCCAAAAGTCACTGTGCCTTCTTTAAACTTCTTCATATTCTTTATAAACTTCAAGTCTCCTATCATATGTGAAGAACACCCACTATCAAGTATCCAAGGTCGTTCTTCCTTTGTAACTTTTAGAGCAGTTTCAACAATAAGAGCCTTTTATTCTTTCACTTCGTTCTTCTCCTTCATCTTATTAGAATTAAGAACCTTTTGTTGAGCTGATAAAAAGACAAGACATCCTTTTTAAAGATGTCCAGTTTGTTCACACCTTTTGAAAATAGTCTCCAGAGGCTGGAACCTATTTTCTATCTTGAATTCCTTCTTCTCAACATTCTTCAGGTAAACCTTTTCATTCTTCTTCCATTGAGAAGATTTACTCCCCCTCAATATCTGCCTTTCATAACTTTTGGGGTGATGATAATAATGTTGATTGAACCAACATATATTTGTTCTATTCCGGAATCCACCACAATACCAATAGTACCCATAGAAGGAGTACCTCCCTCTAAAGCTTTTGTTCTGATAATTCTTTGTTGCTCTTTCTTCAACCCCACCAACCATTCTTTTGTTAGCAAGATTGCTCTTTTGGAATTCTTCCTTCTCTGATTTTTCTTGTTTTTCACTAGTGTTAGACTTAGGTTTCCTTGAAACTTTAGAGTTCCCAGTAACGCTGGTCTTTGCCACATAAGTAAATTTATCAGCATTCTTATTCACAGTAACCACCTTATTCTTCTATTTAATTTTCTCAAAATGTGCTTTTTGAGAGCCTTCACCAACATTAGTAGTTGATTTTTGAAAACAAATGTTTTTTTATTCAACTTCATAGATCTTATTTTGAAAGAGTTTTAATTCTTCCTCTTTTGTCTTAAGATCAACTCTCATATGCTCATTTTGATTTTTCTCATCTTCGAGAGACTTCTTCAAGTCTTCAAGCTCTTTCTCAAGTT
This sequence comes from Viscum album, assembly GCA_963277665.1. Classification (NCBI taxonomy): domain Eukaryota; kingdom Viridiplantae; phylum Streptophyta; class Magnoliopsida; order Santalales; family Viscaceae; genus Viscum; species Viscum album. Next base: position 1,804,774,046 of record OY728148.1, on the reverse strand, counting down.
CTTATTTATCATTGGCTTGATTGGATGCTGAGAAAAATTAATCTTACAACTTTTTGTTAAGCTTCTCCAGCCTTCTAATCTTCCTTAAACATTCCTTCAATTCTTCTTTCAGATACATCTCAATCTGAGTTTCTTCTTCCTCCAAGCCGCTGCTTCTGAAATCCTCATCATTCACTGTTGCAATGAAAGTATTATCAACACCATGATCAACTGATTTTTCAGATTCAGCATCACTTTCTTCATCTTCTGCATTTATGGATAGGGTGCTTTATCTCTTGGATTTGAAGAACTTCTTTTCTTTCTCTGACTTTCCTTTACCACCCTGCTTCTTCCATAATATTCTTGTCTTTCTTTCTTCTTCATCACTGTCTTCTTCATTCTCCCTTCTAGGGCAGTTAGCCGTAAATTGGCAAATTCCTTCACATTCAAAACACTTCACGGGATGTTTTCCCTTGTATTTACCTGTGCCTATTTTAACATTTTTTGAAAACAAGGATAAAATATCATTAAGATTTTTACATACCTCAATTTCAGATTCAGAGTCACCACCATCTTCTTCAATCAAGATCTTCTTATACTTCTCCTTCTTCATGGATTTGAAAGATAATTCCCTATCAACCTTTGTCTTGGTCTTCATAGCCCTTTCCCTTCTCGTCTCGTAAGTAATGAGTGTGCTATGCAAATCATCAAGAGATAGAGACTTTGAATCTCTGTCTTCTAATGATGATACCTTCACATCAAATTTATTAGGAATAATCCTCAAGATCTTTTCCACCACATTAGAGTATTTTAGATCTTCACCAAGACATATGATGGTACTAACAATATCGCTTACCCTGGTGAAGAAATACCCAATAGATTCATGCTCTCCCATCTTCAACTCTTTATACTTCAATCTACAGATTTGATGTTTTTCCTTCTTGACATTTTCATTGCCTTCTTATATGTTTTTCAGTTTGTCCCATATACCTTTGGTTGTGGCCACCCCTTTTAATCTCAAGAATTCACTTTCTGAAAGTGAAGACAATATAGGATTCTTGGCTCTTCCATCATTCTCAAGAAACTTCTTGTCAATAGGTGTAAGTGTAACATTGTCTTCAATTGGGGGAAACTCAACTGTTGCAGCTTCAAGAACTTCATAACTGATAGACATGAGATATGGTAGCATTCTATCCCTCTAGATGTGATAGTTCTTGCCATCGAATACTGGAATGCGTTTACTGTTCACACAATTAAGATTCTCCATCAGCAAGGAAAAAAAGGCAACCTCTCTCTGATACAACTTGAAAGGACCTAGTTAGAGTAATGAACCACTGAGGGGGGGGGGGGTGAATCAGTGGTGCCCCTTTTTCTTATTTTAAGTTCCCTTAAAAAGAGAACAACCTTTGTCTCCTATTAAAGATATAATTCCCTACTAAGAAGCAAACAAGCACACATCAAAAGGAACACAACAATTTACAAGGTTCACTATTCAATAAGAATAGCTACATCCTTTGTATGGTTGGAAACAATCCAACACCATACAATCCACTATAAAAACAATCCTTGTATTACATGGAGTAGGATATACCATTACACTTGTGAAGCACTGTGAAACAATCACTCCAGTGCGTGTGCACCCTCTTAGAACAATAGGGAAATGTCTCATTTCTTGTAACAACTTATGTTACCTACACTTCCTTTCAAATACACAAGTTTAAGAAAGTTCAGCACAAAGCTTCACTTCCTTACCCAGAAGAAAGGCAAGGACTCCTTAGACTTGAGATAGATCAATTATAGTCCAAACTTCCCATTACGAATATCCATTCAGAATTCTACACTCTGAAATTTCTTCTCCACTCTGAATCTTCAATCCAAGTATTCCTCAGTCTGAGAAACTCAATACGGTGATAGCCAGTACTGATTCACCATTCCGAATCTCCACTCTGAATTCTCTTCTTCACTCCAAATTTTATCAATCCGAGAAACTCAATACAGTGTCAACCAGTATCAAATTATTATTTAAATTAAGACTGTAATTAAACTATGTCAGCCAAACACTTCTTCTTCTCTCTAGATTATCAGAACTTTTCTCTCTACCTTTTCATCACATCCTTACTTAGCACCCTGGTCTCCTTTTATATGTGCTCCAAAGAGTGCTTAGGCGGGAAACCAAAATATTTTCCCACTAACTTAAATTCACCCAAATCATAATTTCTCATGAAATCTCGGAGTAATTATGAATTTTTCAATGCTTCTATAATCTTATAGAATCTTCTTCCCCTTCACTTGATTTAGAGCTTTGGCATTTTCCGGATCCGACCTTATTATGCAGGTTTCTCAGAATCACATTCTCGGATTGACTCATCTGTCTTCTCGACATCATATTATAGGATCCACTATTCTGTCTTCTCAACATCATTCTCTCGGATCCACTCTTCTTGAGTCTTTAGCATCACTTCAACTCTCAGTATGACTCTTCTTCGCTTCTTCGGCATGACACCATTTCAATTCTCGGTATGAATCTTCATTACTTCTCGGTATGGCTTTTCATTACGACTTCACCAATTCTCGACATGACTCCGCACTTCTAGCTACGAACTTCAGGTTCAGGAATTTGACTCCGAACTTCGCGCTACGAACTTCTTATTCAGCAAGTTGACTTTGAACTTTCCGGTACGAACTTCTGACTCATGAAGTCGACTCCAAACTTTTCTCAACGAACTTCTTCTTCAGAAAGTCAACTTCGAACTTCTTACTAGGAAGTACACTCTGAAAATTCTGTTCAAGAAGTAGACTCTGCAAATTATGTTCAGGAAGTAGACTCTGAAAATTCTGTTTAGGAAGTAGACTCCACAAGTTCTGTTCAGGAAGTAGACTCTTCAAATTCTATCTCTGGAAGTTGACTCCGCACTTCTCGTTCTCGTAACGGATCCACCAGATTCTCAGTATGACTTCTCAAACCAACTTTTTCTTTCATCATGAGTACTTGCATATACTCACAAATTATAGCTACAAAACAGCAAAGCATCATCACAATTAGGGCCTTCAATCTCTTATCAGCCAACTTTCAAGAATTTTCAATTTCCCGGTTCTGAACTCCTCAATTTCCAGACACTGAATTCTAGATTCCGAATTCATTGAATACCAGGTTCTGAATGTTCAATATTCTTGGTTCCGAACATCTCATTTTATAGACTTCGAATTCAAGACACCTAATTCCAGACTCCGAATTCTTTGAACACCAGGTTCTGAATGTTCAAAATTCTCGGTTCCGAATCTTCAAACTTCCAGCTTCTGAAGTCTTAGAAATTCAAGGTGTCTTTCCTTTATGAAAACTTTCTCAAGTTCAACCGAAGATAGTCCATGCAAACCATCTCTTCATTCAGCCTGGTCCTAACAATCTCCCCCTTTGGATTTTGTTGTCAACTAATTTTTTGTAAATCACCAAAATTTATAACCTCAAGCAATGCATTAGTTATCAATAATTCTAAGCCTACATGAGCTAACTCATTGTAGGAAACAAGAATCATTGACAGAAAAACCATGCTATCCATAGGTAGTGAAAATGACATCTTCAACTACATACATCTTCAACTTCATACATCTTGTAAACAACTTCAAGTTCTTTCCTACAACCACTCCAACAAACAGTCAGAATAGTTCACATACACAAGAAATGTTGAGTTCAAAGCTTACCCACAACTATCTCTTTAAACAAATAGATTTATGATACAAATAACATCTCCCCCTTGAAAAAACAATCCAAAGGTAAGAAGAGAGAGTTGATCAAGCAACATACCATATCCTTGAAGAGAAAGAGGTTGGACACCCATGTTCAACCTCAATATTGGGAATGATTCATTCAGCAAGGGTTTCGTGAAAATATCATCAAATTTTTCAGTAGATGAATAATATTCAAGTTTCAGTTCATTCTTTTCCACATTCTCTTTGATCAAATGATATTTGATGTCAATATGCTTCGATCGAGAATGTTGGACTGGATTTTTGGTAAGATTAATTTTTCGTTGATTATCACAGCCCAAGATCAAGAGAAACTTCACTTCAACTAACAAATATTCAAACTGTGTTTTCATCCAGATAAGTTCAGTAGGAGCCATGGTTGCAGCAACATATTCAGCTTCAGCTGTACTGAGTGTCACAGAATTCTGCTTCTTCGATTTCCAGCCAACACAACTTCTTCCCATAAAGAACACTCCACCATATGTGGATCCTCTATCATCAACATTTCTTGCCCAATCTACATCCGAATAGCCAAACAAATCAATGTTATTTGAACCACTATACTTGATTCCGAATTCTATTGTGCCTTTTATGTATCTGAGAATTCTTTTTCCAGAAAAAATATGTGATTCTTTAAGAGCACTCAGAAATATTTCGCATAAGGTAACAGCAAAAACAATATCTATTCTTGATGTAGTCAGGTATAACAAACTTCCAATCAGCTTTCGATATTCTTTCTGATCAACTTCTTTTCCCTCATCATCTTTGCTTAGCTTCATTCCCACTGAGATAGGATTTGATACATGTTTTTATTTTTCCATCCCAAACTTCTTAAGAAGTTCCTTAACATACTTTTATTGAGAGAGAAAAATGAATTCTTTCTATTGAAAAATTTTTATCCCAAGAAAGTATCTCATTTCACCCAACATGGACATCTCAAAGACATTATTCATTTCTTCAGCAAACCTTTCACAACTTCTTTCATCATTCCCAGCAAAAATAATGTCATCAACATAGACAATCACAATGAGAGAAAGATCTTGGCTTTCTTTGATGTATAGATTGTTGTCAAATCTTCCTTTCTTGAAGTTCATCTTCTTTAAGCAAGTATCTAGTTTGTCATACCAAGCTCTTGGAGCTTTCTTTAGCCCTTACAAGGCTTTATTCAACCCGTACACATAACATTCATTCATCCAAACAACAAAGCCACATGGTTTCTCAATATAAACTTCTTCTTGGAGATCACCATTAAGAAATGCGGATTTAACATCCATTTGAGAGATTTTGTAGCCTTGTTGTGCAGCAATAGCAAGAAATATTCAGATAGTTTCTAATCTAGCTACCGGGGAAAAAGTTTCTTCAATGTCAATTCCTTCAATCTGAGAGTAGCCTTTGCAAACGAATCTTGCTTTATTTCTAATAAATTCACCTTATTCATTCAAATTGTTCCAGAAGACCCATTTGGTGACAATAATGTTCTTAATTTAAGTCTTTTGTACGATTTACCATGTGTCATTCTTTTCAATCTGATCCAATTCTTCATTCATGGCTTGAACCCATTCCAGATGCTCAAAGGCTTCTTTAACATCATTTGGTTCCACTTTGGAATACAAAGAAGTATGTGATATAGAATTACTTGTTCTTCTTGTTTGAACCATGTGATGTTGATCACCAATAATATTCTGAGCCAACACTTGTTTCATCAGCCTTGGATATGTTTTTGGTGTGCCTTCCTCATCACTTGATATGAATAAATCCAATTCTTCATCTTTATTAGGATTACAATTCATTGAATCTGTATCAGAATCGTTAACATCATCTTCCTCATCTTCTTTGTATGTCGGGACATGCTTATCTTTTCTCGGAGTTTCAATGACTATTACATCAACTGCATCCAAAATTATTCATGTTTCTTTATCAAAGCATCTATATCCTCTTCCTTCTGGTTCATATCCAAGAAAACTTCCATCTTCTCATTTCTGCTCGAATTTTCCAATGCTTCCACCTTTCTTCTTTATAATACATGGGCTCCCAAAAACTTTAGCATGCTTCATACTTGGAGTAATGCCATAGAAAAGTTCATATGGAGTCTTGTTTGATTGAGGCCTGTAGAAAAATCGATTTCGAATATAAACAGCTGTACTTATAGCTTGCCTCCAAAATTAATGAGTAAATCCATGTTCAAGCAACATGGTTCTTCCCATTTCCACCAAGCTTCTGTTATTCCTTTAAGAAACCCCATTTTGTTGAGGTGCATATGGAGCACTATATTCATGCTGAAGCCCATGCTTCTCGAGATAGTCTTCAAATTCTTCACTTCGATACTCACCACCATTATCTGTTCTAAACTTCTTCACAGAGTACTCACATTCTTTCTCAGATTTCCTTCTGAAGCTTTTAAACATTTTCAGGGCGTTTGACTTGTGGTTCATAAATATAACACATGTAATGCAAGTAAAATCATCAATGAAAGTGATGAAGTACTTATTTTTATTTGTTGATTGTTTTCTCATTGGACCACATATATCAGAATGTATTAGTTCAAGGGGTTGTTTAGAACAAATGTCAACCTACTTATGCACAACACTTGTAATCTTTCCTTTCTAACAGGTAGTGCAACCCCAATCTCTTCTTCATGGAAAATCTGGAATATCTCGAGCGTTATCCCGTTGATATAACTTGCACATATTTCTCTGACACATGTGTCCAAGTCTTCTGTGCCACAACTGATTTTCTTCCACTATGCTTATGTAAGAAGAGTTTTGTGAATTTACAACAGGAAATATATTTCATTTGGTTCGTTGGCCTCTTGTAACAATCTACCCATCTTCTTTACTTTTCACAATAATTCCATCTTTCTTGAAGATAACTTTGTTACCCTCATCACACAATTGTGATTCACTCACCAAGCTGTTCTTCATCCCATCAACATACAAAGTTTTTTTGGACTTTAATTTTTCCTTTACAATGATGGCTGATCCAACACCTTTGATTTTTAAAGATTCATCATTGCCAAATTTCATTGTGCCTTCTTTAAACTTGTTCATATTCTTTAGCAACTTCGAGTCTCCTGTCATAAGTGAAGAACACCCACTATCAAGTATCCAAGGTCTTTCATCCTTTATAACTTTTAGAATAGTTTCAACAACAAGAAATTTTTCTTCTTTCACTTCTTTCTACTAGTTCAGATTATAAGAATTAATAACCTTTTGTTGAGCTGGTAACAACACAAGACATCCTTTTGCAAGATGTCCAGGTTGTTCACAACTTTCGCAAATAGTCTCTAGAGACTGGACCCTATTTTCTGTCTTGACTTCATTATTCTCAACATTCTTCAAGTAAAGCTTTTCATTATTCTTCCTTTGAAGTGATTGACTCCCCCTCAATCTCTAACTTTCATAACACGTGGGGTGATGATAATAATGTTGATTGAACCAACACATATTTTTGGTATGCCCGAATCCACCACAATACCAACAGTACCCATTGAAGGAGTACCTTCCTCTAAAGCTTTTGTTCTGATACTTCTTTGTTTCTCTTTCTTCAGCCCCACCAACCATTCTTTTGTTATCAAGATTGCTCTGCTGGAATTCTGCCTTCTTTGATTTTGCTTGTTTTCACCAGTGTTAGACATATGTTTCCTTGAAACATCAGAGTTCCCAGTAACGTTGGTCTTGGCCACATAAGTAACTTTCTCAGCATTCTTCTTCATAGCAACCACTTTATTCTTCTGTTGAATTTTCTCAGAATGTGCTTGTTGAGAGCCTTCACCAACATTATTAGTTGAGTTTTGAAAACAAATGTTTTCTTATTCAACTTCAGAGTGCTTCTTTTGATCAATTTCTAATTCTTCCTCTTTTTCCTTTAGCTCAACTCTCATGTGCTCATTTTGATTTTTCTCATCTTCAAGATACTTCTTCAAGTCTCCAAGCCCTTTCCCAAGTTCTTCTTTATCATTAGCTTTATTGGATGCTGAGAAACATTAATCTTACAACATTTTGTTAAGCTTCTCCAGCCTTCTGATCTTCCTTAAACATTCCTTCAATTCTTCTTTCAGATGCATCTCAAGCTGATTTTCTTCTTCTTCCGAGATAATGCTTCTGAAATACTCATCATTCACTATTGTAATGAAAGTATTCTCAACACCATGATCAACTGATTTTTTGGATTCAACATCACTTTCTTCATCTTCTTAATTTATGGATTGGACGCTTTTTCTCTTGGATTTGAAGAACTTGTTTTCTTTCCCCGACTTTCCTTTACCACCCTGCTTCTTCCCGAACATTCTTGACTTTCTTTCTTCTTCATCACTTCCTTATTCATTCTCCATTCAGGTATAGATAGCCGTAAAGTGTCCAATTACTCCATATTCAAAACACTTCCAGAGAAGTTTTCCCTTTTATTTACATGTTCCTCTTTTATCATTTTTTGATAACAAAGATAAAATATCATTAAGATTTTTACATACCTCACTTTCAGAGTCAGAGTCACCACCATCTTCTTCAATCAAGATATTCTTAGACTTCACCTTCTTCATGGATTTGGAAGATTATTCTTTGTCAACTTTTCTCTTATTCATCATAGCCTTTTCCCTTCTCATATCGTAAGTAATGAGTGTGCTATCAAAATCATCAAGAGATAGAGTCTCTGAGTCTCTGTCTTCTAATGAAGATACCTTCGCATCAAATTTATCAAGAATAATCCTCAAGATCTTTTCCACCACATTAGAGACTTTTAGCTTTTCACCAAGACATATGATTGTAATAACAATATCATTTACCCTGGTGAAGAAATCCCCAATAGATTCATGCTCTCCCATCTTCAAGTCTGCATACTTTAATCTCCAGATTTTAAGTTTTTCCTTCTTGACTATTGTATTGACTTCGTATATGTTTTTTAGTTTGTCCCATATACCTTTGGCTATGGACACTCCTTTTACTCTCAAGAATTCACTTTCATAAAGTGAAGAAAATATAGCATTCTTGGCCCTTCCATCATTCTAAAAAACCTCCTTGTCAATAGGTGTAAGTGGAACATTGTCTTCAATGGGGGGAAACCCAGCTGTTGTAGCTTCAAGAACTTCTTAACTGATAGACATGAGATATGGTAGAATTATATCCTTTTAGATGTGATAGTTCTTCCCATCAAATATCGGAATGCCTTTACTGTTCACACAATTCAGATTCTCCATCACCAAGGAAAACAAAGTCAACCTCGCTCTGATACCATTGAAAGGACCCAGTTGGAGTAATGAACCACTGAGTGGGGGGGGGGGGTGAATTAGTGGTACCCCTTTTTCTTCTTTTAAGTTCCCTAAAAATGAGAACAACCTTTGTCTCCTGTTAAAGATATTCTTACCTACTGAGAAACAAACAAGCACACATCCAAAGGAACACAACAATTTACAAGGTTCACTATCCAATAAGAATAGTTGCGTCCTTGGTATGGTTGGAAACAATCCCACACCATACAATCCACTAAGAAAACAATAATTGGATTACAACGAGTAGGATATAACCTTACACTCGTGAAGCACTATGAAACAATAACTCTAGTGCGTGTGCACTCTCTTAGCACAATAAGGAAATGTCTCTTTTCTTGTAACAAATTATGTTACCTTCCCTTCCTTTCAAATACCCAAGTGGAAGCAAGTTCAGCACAAATATCTATTTCCTTACCCAGAAGAAAGGCAAGGACTCATTGGACTTGAGATAGATCAATTGTGGTCTGAACTTCCCATTACGAATCTCCATTCCGAATTCTTCACACCGAATTTTCTTCTCTACTCTGAATATTTAATCCGAGTCTTCCTCAGTCTGAGAAACTCAATACGGTGACAGCCAGTACTGATTCACCATTCCGAATCTCCACTATGAACTCTCTTCTTCACTTCGAATTTTCTCAATACGAGAAACTCAATACAGTGTCAACCAGTATCAAATTATCATTTCAATTGAGACTGCAATGAAACTCTGTCGGCCAAACACTTCCTTCTTTTCTCTAGATTATCATAGATTCTCTCTCTAATTTTTCATCACACCCTTACTTAGCACCTTTATCTCCTTTTATAGGTGCTCCAAAGTGTGCTTAGGCGGGAAACCAAAATATTTTCCCGCTCACTTAAATTCACCCAAAACTTAATTTCTCCTGAAATCTCGGAGTAATTAAGACATTTTCAACGCTTATAGAATCTTCTCGAATCTTTTTCCCCTTCACTTGATTTAGAGCTTTGGAATTTTCCGAATCCAACCTTATTACGTAGGTTTCTAGGAATCACATTCTCGGATCGACTCATCTATCTTCTCGGCATCATTATCTCGGATCCACTCTGCTATATTCTCGACATCATTCTCTCAGATCCACTCTTCTTAAGTCTTTATCATCACTTTATCGGATGCAATCTTCTTGAGTCTTTAGCATCACTTCAACTCTTGGCATGAATCTTCATCGCTTCTTCAGCATGAAACCATTTCAATTCTAGGTATGAATCTTAATTACTTCTCTGTATGGATTTTCATTACGACTTCACCAATTCTCATCATGACTCTGCACTTCGGGCTACGAAATTCAGGTTCAAGAATTCGACTCCGAACTTCTCGCTACGAACTTCTTCTTCAACAAGTCGACTCCGAACATTCCACTACGAACTTCTAACTTAGGAAGTCGACTCCGAACTTCTCGCAACTAAATTCTTCTTCAGTAAGTCGACTCCGAACTTATGACCAAGAAGTAGACTCCGCAAATTATATTCAGGTAGTAGACTCCTCAAATTCTATTCAGGAAGTAGACTCTGCAAATTTTGTCTCTAGAAGTCGACTCTGCACTTCTGGTTCTCGTAACGGCTCCAACAGATTCTCGGTATGAATTCTCGAACCAACGTTTTCTTGCATCATGAGTACTTGAATATACTCAAAAATTATAGTTACAAAATAGCAAATCATCATCACAATTAGGCCCTTCACATCTCCTATCAGCCAGCTTTCAATAATTTTCAATTTCCCGGTTCCAAACTTCTCAATTTTCAGACTCCGAATTCCAGACTCCGAATTCTTCAAACACCAGGTTCCGAATGTTCAATATTCTTGGTTCCAAACTTCTCAATTTCCAGACTCCGAATTCCAGACTTTGAATTCCAGACTCCAAATTCTTCGAACACTAGGTTCTGAATGTTCAATATTCTCAATTCCGAATCTTCAAACATCAAGCTTCCAAATTCTTATAAATTCAAGGTGTCTTTCCTTTATAAAAAATTCCTCAAGACTAATAAAAGACAATCCATGCAAACCATCTCTTCCTTTAGCTTGGTCCAAACACATACCAATCCTTTGGTTCGTGTGTTGTGGAGTTATGGTGTCCAAGAGGAGAGTACTTGAATGTGAGAGATGAAAATGCATGTCCAGTACCCAGATATGGTTTATGATTTTATTTTATCTATTTTTATTTTTAATGTGATGTTTGAACATTATTTTATATGAGATGAGTTGTTTTCCCTTCATTTTTGATGTGTGATAAAGTCTTGAAATATGACAAGGGGAGGACTGGATTCCGAATTGAAACCCATTAAATATTATGTGATTAAACCCCTGAAAGAGAGTCAGTACTGCCTAGAGAGAAAAGTATCTTGACATGAAGGATGAAATTTCTTGATCCATGTGTCCAATATGGTGTGGTTTTTTATAGGTGTGCAATGTGTTTTTTAGTAATTTTGGTTTATGTGTCAACAACTAGGATGATAAGGAATGAATATATTATGTTGAAGGATGTGTTCTTGGTTGTATAGGTTTCCACTCGATCTTTCTAACAATATAAGGTGGTCCAAAATTTATGTGTTTAGTTTAAAGTATTGTTTCAAGTGTAACTATATCCTTGAGTGGTATCTCGAGGGATGGTTGTTTAGAACCTTCCTCACTGTCCCTTCTGGTTGGTATTGAATTCTCTAGGGTGATAATAGTTTTATAGGAATATGAGGTAATGGACTAGACCTTTACATCCTATCACACTGTGGTTAATTCGTTTTAATGGTATACTGAGAAGTAAATGTGACTTATTTTAACAGATTTCAAAAATTAATAGTTTGTCCACGTTTTCTAATGCTGTCTCACCCAGGCAGTGTCACCCTTGTAGTGTATCACCTTGGAAATGTAACTGTGGTGATGTCACCCTGGTCATGTATCAGCTTGCCAATGTCACCCTGGCGGTGTCACCTTGGGGGTGTCACCCTGGCGTTAGCTCACCGTAGCGGTGTCACCCTGGCGGTGTCACCCTTGTGGTATCTCACCCTAGCGGTCACTAATTGGTGATGGATTTTTGGAAGTCACTCGTAAAGAAGTGCCTCATCTTGGGGTATCTCACCTAGAGGTGACTCACTAATTGTGGTAGGTGGTTTATCCAGATGGTGCCTCATCTGGCGGTGCCTCATCCAATGGTGCCTCGTCTAGCGGTGCCTCATTTAACGATTCCTCATGTACAATGTTTCCAATTCTTCCAGTTTATACCTTTTGATGTATGTATTTTATTTTAATTGAGTTTAGGGATGAATTTAAAAGGGTTTAAGAATGATTAAATGGAGATAAATTGTATATTTTATTCCATATGGTTCCTGAGTCTTTTAGTTGGTCAAAACATATAGTCTTGACCATATCTACCTTTATTATAAAATATAAATGGTATCTAAACCTATGGAACAGTTTAAATTATCCTAAATCCAAGATATCTTTCCCCTTGTTCATCCTTATTTCTCTATATTGATAATGAAATCCATGAATCCTTCTTCCCATAGGAGTTGAGTAAATGGCCGCAACAATTTGTTCGTGTTTCCCTAGATATTTTCCTACTATATGCGAGCCCCTATATTTGACGCAACCAGGAAGTGTGGATCATTATTCTTCAATGTGGGATTTACTTCATCATTCTTAATAGTGAATCATGATGGATGGGTATATATATTTTCCCCTTACGAATATAGTCTACTCCATAATAATTAAGATAATATAACTGGTTTAGTAATCAATATACATGGGCTGGGGAAATTGACACCTGATATTGTTGTATGTTTGTTATTATTGATATTATGATTTTTATGGGATAAATAACCTCAGAAATAATGGCCATTGAGGGTCCTAGTTTTTCATGAGATAGTTTGCGAGATTCACGTAGTTTGGTTTTTGTTGAATGTTTTTTTATAAAATTTTGTTAACCACATATATTGGACAAGTAAATAGATTCCCTAGGATCATACAATCTCTTTAATAACCCTGAAACATAAAAGTTAAATTAAATAAGGGATTCCATTTAAAATCAAATAATGTATTTTCCTTGGGACGTGAGTTTATGTGATGTGTGTAATTGTTGTTGTTTTTATGTATTGGGGGAAGTGTATGTCATGTGGCCGTGTAGTGGGGTTGTAATGGGTGTTGTATGATTATGAAGTAGGGTGATAGTTTTTTTGGTTTTGATTTGGAGTGTTAATAGATATAGTTGGGAGGTGGGGGTCTATTTAGTTAATGTGGTGGTTTGGGTAGGATGCCTTGGAAAATGATGGTAGTGATTGGTATGGGTACCTCACCATTGATAGTATGCCTAAAGATTCACCCCATATTTAGAGGTCATGGAATGATGTGTCTTTAATGTGAAGTGAGTTAATTTAACATGGATATTCATCCCTCAGAGGAATTTTAATGAATGTTACTATGTTACTTATTATGTTTCTTGCCTAATAGTTTTTCAGGCTGTGTTGGAATAAATAAATATTTGTTTGATAATGTTTGGAGTGACTTGGGTTGGTTTGGTTAATGATATTGAAGTGGTTAATGAAATATTTAAATGGCTGTTGTGTGATTAAACATTGTTGATTAGAAATTATGAAATGAATGGTTTTTGAACATAGAGGTAATTTTAAGCCATATTAGATATTCAGTCTCTTTGCCTTATGAAATGAGGGCCATAAATCCTAATAATAGCATTTTAAGGATGTAGTAAAGGTGAAAGTGTTGTGAGATGGTTTTTTGTTTATGAACCAATAGGTTGGGTTGGAGTGTTTGATATTATACATAGAATCATATATTATTTTTATTTCAATACACACCCCACCCATGTTAAGTACTATGTTCCGAACACCCACATTGTCACATGGGGGTGTTTTTACCAACATCTGACATGGAGTACAGATGGTTGGGTACCTACCCTTTTAATCTGTCTCTTCCAAGAGAGATAGGTATGGAAAATGCTGTGATGACTGGAGTTATATTTGTGAATTATATGGTGTTTGTGACAGCCCAGGTTTCTTTGGGTGAGATGTGATAGCCCAGGTGTCTTCAGGTGGGATGTGATAGCCTAGGTGTCTTCGGGTGAGATCTGATAGCCCAAGTGTTTGTGGGAAAGGTGGTTTCTGATGTCCTATGTGTCTTCGTAAAGATATGTGAAGTGATTTCCTAGGAGTATTCTTGATGATATATGGTGTGATTTGTTTTGGACTAGGTCTGTCCTATTGAGGTGTGTTGTGAGGCCTAGGTGTCTATGGGCAGGAGGTGATGTGGTATACAGAAGGAAAGAGAGAACTAGGATGTATGACTTTGGTAGAGAGTGACATACTAGTGGGAAAGTAGGGAGAGGTACCATATCATCAATTTGACTTATAACATATTATATTATTTGACTTTAATTACTTGGTGAGTGTGCCTTGTGGAGGTTGGGATGGTTATTATACCTATTTAGTTGTTGTCTGGTTCTCCCATATTCTCACAAGAGCATTAGTATGATTCATTCACATGTGCATGAGAGCCTTTGGGTTTCTTAATGAGTATACTCTTATGATCACCACATATATATAAAACTAATTAGGGTATTCTTGGATGATTTTGTGGACTGTGTTGGGAGTTACTACCTCAATCGTTTGGATAGTTTTTGTGTCGTTTCTTTGCTTTACTTTAGAGTAAATACTTTAGAGAATTTTACTATATAAAATCTATTTATACATGCATTTTGGGATGGTTTTTGGACTTCTATATTATATTATACCTTATTTTTTTGGATGATTAATTCTATCTCCCAATCCTATTTTTATAAAAGGGTAACGCCTCCCATTTTGTGAGATCCGTACACCCTTAGTGAAAGTATCAAATTTGGGGCCTACTGAAGGTGGTAGTCATGGGTTATAATTTCTCTCTCCTAATTATAGTATCTTTAGAGGGAGGGGTCATGGAACATTAATTCTATCATTATAATTATCCTTGTGAGTTAGTGATGAATAAAGAAACATATCACCTCAGGAATATGTTAGTGCACATGTATACATAGAAGATTTTTTCATCTCCCATATGATGGAAAAAAATGAAAAGGGGTTTTACCATAATAATAATAAAATATAATTTTTTTATTTATACTTATGTTTTTATATCATCATGATTTAAGAATATTGGAAAGAGTTAGAAGAATAAATAAATTAAAAACACTATGTTAATATTTATACATTTTCTTTAGAAAAAAACATTTGGCTTACACATTAATGTTTTTTGGTTGGTATTTTAATGAGACCAGAGCATATAGGTTTTTGAGAGAAGGTTTGGGAAGGTATTTGATGATGTATTTTCTAATATATCGTTCTCAAATGGTGTGAGGAATAAATGATAGGAGGTTCCCTTTTATAAGTAAGGAAAAGGGAACACTTGTAATTTCCTAAAATATTTAAATATAATTTATGTATTTCTCAAGTAAACTTATACCAAATCCTCATGTAATCAAATAAAATGTGTATAAGGTTTAAATATTATTATGAAATAAAATTTATATAGATTTTTATGTAATTTAAAACCTTATCTTTTGGTATAATGCCTTTGTTAACTAGTTATATCTTTAACCATAGAAACATTTGATTTAGCCTTTAAGGATCATAAATTTACTTCTAAAGTGAGAGGTGGATAAAAAATGGTTCATGGTAGAAATTTTTAGTAATTTTACATTCCTTTTATGAACTTGTTATTATTTTTATATTTTTAAATCATATAATAAAATAACATTTAAAATAAAATTTCCTTAGATATTTTTGGGATTATTCATTTAATTTTATATTAATATCCTCAAGATTACAATGGGTTTATAATATATATATATTAAAATAAATTATATAATTTATTAAAAAAAAACTCATGAGAGCCCATAATTTATCCAAAATATATTTATTTTAATGTTTTTAAAATCATTTACTAGATTTTTCAACCAATCTTCAAAAGAATTGAGCTAGTGTTGTCTAAGAATATAAGGTAATTATAACAACATAAGAAATTATAGATAAATTAGAATAATAATTTTTTTATTTAGTTTCAAATTAAACTTTTATATTCTTTTTCAACTTAATTTTTCCCTATAAAAACATATAAAACATTTTAAAATCACAAGAGTGACATTTTGTGTTCATTCTTTAATTAAAGTAATATAAATGTCATTATCATTGTAAAGTGTAATAAAAATTAAATATATTTTTGGTTAGGTTGAATATTATTTAATTAATATCATAAAATGAAATAATGTAATGTCTCGCGTTGATTTTGAGACATTATCCCATAGTTCTACCTCTATTTTACATGTTTTCCCCTTACCGTGCTAATAAATCCTTACCATGGTTAGTATTAATAAGGACCAAAAATAAAAAACTAATATATACCAAATTTGAATTCCTTGATTCCAAATATGGAATAAATTTTTTAATATTCAATTAATGTAAGGGGAAGAAATAAATTTTAATTTAAATTTTTAAAATGCAATAAAAACAATTTTTCAGAAGATTACGTTTTTAAACATAAATTTATTTATAAATATAAAATATAAAATTGATTCTTATGAAATTGTTTAGAATATCATTAATAAAATAGTTAATATTTTAATTTAAAAATATATATAGAATAATGTTTCTTTTAAATTGAATTATTTGAAGTAAATAAATGGTAGCTTTACAAATATCTATATTTTTCACTATTTACTGAAAAATAAATCTTTTAGTAGAAATCCAAACATAATCACCCTAAGATAATATGACATGATTCTCTAACATATAATATTATTTCACTAAAATATAATTGCTAAAAATTTTAGAAATTAATTAGACATTCCACCCACAAAATTCGATAAAATTCATTTTTGACGAAAATATATTTGTGAAACTTAAAATAACATTACTAAAAGTCGAGTATATATTTATTATGAGTTGATAAATAAATTTTACTTATATAAGACCATAAAAAATATTTTTCGTAATATTTTTATTCCAATTCAAAACAAAAATTTAACTGCTATGTTATAATGATCACATTAAATAATAATATATTTATAGTATATCACAGTTGGCCAAATGCTTGATGTTGCATGTTAATAAAGTTATCAAGAATAATATTATTAGAAATTAAATTATTGGGGTAATAAACTAAATTATTTTACAATCATTTAAATTAATTTACCCTAATCAACGAAATAAATTAGATATCTTGACCTTTTCAGGGGTGTGTGAAAACACTAAGATGTTAACCTATTTACATTCTTGGTATTAGACCAAATAAATGTCTAAAATTTTCATCAATGATCAATGTTATTCTAGAGTGGATAAAAACTCTACATGAAGAAATTTTAATGTATAAATCATTATATATTTAATTTAATAATTTAATAAATAAACATAATATAAAAGGAAACATACATTCTATGAAATAGTAATATATATATATATATATTAATAATAGTGTTATATATCAACTATATCTATATATACCTACATTATTTCAAATAAAATGTAAAAAAACAAGTTTACAAACATGGAAACTATATAATAAATAATAATAATAATAATAATAATAATAAATGAATAAAAACTAGGAATGGAGCCTATAATGATGGTTGTGAATTCATGTCTATACAACTAACTCAACTGCATCCTTTACAACAAAATAAAACCACTCATCATGTATATTTTAGTTTGTCATGTAATGCGAGTTTAGGTTTTTTAAAATATAAAATAATAAAAATTTAATAAAATTCCATTGGTATAAACTTCTCCCAAATGGTTATAAATGACCTATGTGATCGATTGATCACTGGTTCATACCCCACCCCAAGGCCTAGGGTAGAGATTATTCACCGCCCTTTCATTCAAATTTTTAAACATCTTGTATTTATTTTTACACTCAATGTATATGTATATTTTATAAATAAAATGGCATTTTAAATAAAATAAAATAAATAAAACAAAAACATAATTAAGAGAACTAATAAAATAAATTAAAACAAAATAGTACATGGTGTTTCGATTAATCATACATGCCTTGTAGTCTTATTTATATTACTTTCAATATTTTTTTATACAATGGAATACTTCATTTATGTATCCACCATCCATCACTGAGCCTCCAATAACCCTACATGTATTCCATTTCATCGGTACTAAGAGCCTAACTAGTGACCCTTTGTAGTGATTTTCATGAAACACCATCCAACTAAGTAATAATTTCATAGAAATGTCTATTCTAGAGTAGATTGTAATCTTAGAAAATCTGGATTAGGTATTGTCTCATAATCAGATACTACATTTTCTTTATGTTAACACTCCTATCCATAGAGATTTATTTTTTGAGTTGGAAACTGAAAATGAGTTCGATGGGATGGTATTATGTGCGGAGCTGAGTAACTTGAATAATCATATCCAATGACATCATTAAGGCTATCAATTATCATTGACCATGGTATATTTTTACTCAAGTTTTAAGTTCACTCCCCATTGTACCCCCTCACCTATTGTCACACCCACCTACACCGATTGATAAAAACTGATCACTATTTGGTAGGAGATTGTTGGGCTAGATGTTATATATGATCATTCTTCATAGAAGAGACCCATGATCACTTACCACACCTTATTCCTTCTCCACTAAAGCTTTAGTATGATTATATTTCTATATAATGAGGACTGGGGAGTCATATCCACATGGATTATAGTGTATCTTACTTGAATTTATTAGCATGGCTACCCTGACCTCCATTTCTTGACTAACAATTATTTTCATACCATGTTCATAGGCCACCATGGTAACTGAATCAATGAATATTGTGCCACCTGTTGGGCATACCACCTAAGGTTATTTGAGATTTACACCCCACAAAATCTTTTAGGAACCCCTTGATAGATATATTTCTTCATGCCAATGTGCATCAGGACCATCTAGATGAGAGGGAGTACCCATGTCATGTTGTAGGAGTTCCCCTCACTAGTGATGGACAAGGGCCCTAAGGATCATAGGGGTGACCCTAATCCATTTCCCAGACCTACTAATCTAGTTCCACCACCTTTTTTTCTCCACTATTTCTAGACCCATCCACCAATCATGACACTTATTTTAAACCCATCGATACAAACATTACTATTACTTATATGGAGTTGGGAACTAAGGAGATTCCTGAATGTGAAATAATTTCTAAGGCACAATAGCCCACTCTAGACCCATAGGCTACTAATTCATCTCTTATGGTTCCTCAAGGCCATAATCCACCACCCTCTTTCACACAACGATAGCTTTTTGACATTTTATTATTATTATTTATATCTTTTATGTCTCAATGTAATTCTACAACTGCCTATATATTTATTTTACATTGTATCTATAATCACACATTGGGACCCAAAAAACACATATTTCTCACTTTAAGGATATCTATCACTAGGGAAGTATAGTTTTTATTTAATTTTTTTACTTTATTATTTATTTAATTCTTTCATTGATTCCTTGGTTTCCTTTTGTACTATATATAGTTTCTCTTCCTTGGTGTAGCATATTAGGTCATGTGAAATATAAATTGTGGGAGGTGGTATCTTAATACACACTATCCAATGTCTTTGACCTATCCAAGAGACATCATTAATTGGATAAAATATTTTTACATTTTATAAATTTTTATATTTACAGATTTTTATGATGTTTATGTAATTTTAAAATGATTAATGATATAATTTTCATTCTAAAATTTTAATTTAAGTAATTTTTTATTTTCTACACTAATTATTGTTACTCTCATCATGAATTGATATGTTTTTTTATTTCCCATCATGAGAGAAACTCTAAACAAAATTTTTTGTACCCATCCTAATATCTTCTATTCCTAAGTGGAAAAATATTTTTCACCTATATAAATTTTTTTATTAATTATTTAACATCATAAGAACAAATAATTGTGCTAGTATTATTGAGGTACTTTTTTTCTTGATACCTTTTTCAACCCAATTTTTATACACTCATTACATTATACATTATTAAGCCTTATGTAGCACTGGATGAACATATAAGTATCCCAATTCCAAGAATATCCTCTCAACCTAAAATTAATCATGAATTTATTTCATTATTATATTTCATCAAGAGAATAATGTAATTGTGAAATGTCATGGTTTGTCACGTGAATGGGTTTTGTTGAGATAGAATTGTTTTATTGGTTATTATTTTAGGGAAGGTCCGCATGTTATTTTTTATTGTAATTCAAAAAACTTCACTTAAAAGTATATATATATATTTAAATAAAAATATAAAAAAATGATATATATTTTTAATAATATGAATACAAGAGGATTGATGATTTATTGAAACTTTTTTTATTTGACTTTTGGCTTAATCATTATAATAAAAAATCTAATTTGGGTGAATCACTATTGGGTAATTCGAGTGATAAATCCTCCAAGATTTGAATGATAGATCAAATATTCAATTTTGATAAAAACTTCATATTTTTAATCATGTTTTTTTTAAATATTGACCCACCAACCCTAAGGCTCAAATTAAATCACTAAAAATCCTTATAATTGTAAAAATAATATTTTTCTCTTTTATAGGGAGTTTTTATTTTACCAAGAATATGGTACGCCATACATAATTTTGAAATCAGAGTAACATCACACATATTTCACACCTGAGAGATGAGTGATATTAATCATAGTAAATGTAAATAATAAAAGTAATGAGTATTAATAAATGGTTGAACAATGTGAATGGAAGAGTAAAAATGTCTTGAATTGAAATTATATATGAGGTGTGATTGGAATACTATGAGTTAGAAAAGTTTTATGATTCTAAATTTCTTAATTATATATTTATGTATATAATTATAATTATTTAATTGCTTTAATTTTTAAAGTACGGATTCCTTTTAATTTGATGCTGATATTTTTCTTGTGGTTAAGTAAAATAAAAAGTATGGGGGATTATATATACCTTATTTATACATTATATTTCGGTCTTTAGATTGAGTGAAAATACCGTTAATTATAGTTATAAGTTTCTTTAAGGTAAAATATTTCATTCTGGCGTTTTGGACACATTTTTATGTGTTTATAGTTAGGATAACACATTAGTAATGTTTTGTAAGAAAAAGAAAAATATACACATCGAGTGCTTTGAAAGTACATTCCATGTACTATCTAACTCCATACAGTGTAAACACATAGAGTGAATGCCTATGACCAGTTAGTGGTGGAATATGATAGTACACACCCATGTATGGTAGATTTATATGTATGTTACTTCCACAAACCAATATATGACTATTTATTGATTGGTTTAACATTGTGGAAAATTGAATTATAAAGAATACCACATGGATATTGTCAAAAAGGTGGAAACAAATGATGTAAATTACTCAATTCCATGTAGTCTGAAAAATATTTAAAATGATGTATTGACTATAGGATTAAAAAAGGTTTTGTTTAAGGGGTAAATGTTTATCCTATTTTGTGTGATGTTCAAAAATTTCCATATATTCTTTATCTTTTCTTTTTTTATTCTTGTTTTAAGTGCATAAGTGCAATTAAATTTATTTTTATTGAAATTATAGTTTCATAATTTCTATTTTTTCCTTATTTATGTTTTCATCTTTCATTTTCAATTTCTTATTATTTTTTTCATTCATTTATCTTCTATAATTATTTCATCGCATTATCCAGGGATAACTATGATTCGGTATATCAACCTATCTGGGTGGTGTTGATAATAGGGATAGAGTAATGAAGTAAATTGAAATGCTTATATGATTATTAAATCAACATTATGTGTATTAAATATCATATATCATGTATTATTAGCACATGAGATGAAATATAGGGGATCAATGAACTATTTTAGAACATAAGAATCCTATGGGTCCATGGGATATTATACCTTTCATTTTCAAAAAAAGGAATTTGATGGAATATTAGATCAAGTGATGGATCATATATGTTGACTGATGAAAATCTAAACTGACCTATATATTATAGTATACATTGATTTAACATGAAAAATATTTATTCTTAATGATATTAAATGAATTTTATCTTTTTTTAAATTTCACCAGGATTCCATTACACTGTTTTCAATTCCATTCAATCCCACTCTCATATATTATAATATAAAAAATAAAAAACAAACAAAACACTGTTTTTTTACTTTTAATCTTTATTAAAATTCAAAAAATATACACAATTCATTCATATACAAAGTTTTATTTTAGAGATGACATCTTTTTTCTTATTTACTACAGTTATTCTAGTATTAAAATAAATAATGAATTGAGAATTTGTTTTAAATTTTTGTTAGGATTTGACCACCTAAGATATAAAGGAATCAAGTGACATAACACCTAGGAAGTACCCACCTAAGAAACTATCCACTCAGAAACTCTATTCTGAGCCACACCTAGTCCACAAGGGTACAACTGGGCACATATTCTCTTAGGATACCTACTTGGGAACCCAAAGGTCCATTACATGTGAGATATCCCACGACACCCCCAATTGGGAATATTAATAGGAAAACCTCAACCCTTAATCCTGATCTATCTACATTTTTCACTAACCCAAAGAAATATCAAGAACCACATCATAAATTTTACAGGCTTGGTCAGATGGGATTTGGGACACAATACTTATAAACCAACTTTGATATATGATTATCCTCTTGATTTCTAAATATACCATTCTTTGAAATACTTTTCATGGTTTCCTTATATTCCATGAGTTCAGATAAAGCTCTTGGTTTCCTTATATTTCATTACTCAAGACAAATCTATGGATTTCTTCACTTTCCTTGAGTTGAGATTCTTCTATTAATTCCCCCATATTCCATGATTAATGATAATCCTCTTGGTTTCATTATAAGCAATAATTAAAGATTCCCCAATTTTTTTTTCAAATAACTTGACTTGGGAAACTTGTTTTGTTCCTACATTCATTCACCAAACTCATATTTTTGGTAAATCAGGAAAGGGGTTCTCATTTTTAAATCTAACAGAAACCTATTCCAAGGTACCATTCACCTAATAGTTAATTATGCATAGACTCAAATTGATTTAAATCTATCATGGTTATATTAATATAAAAGGAACTAATATATTCTTTGTTACATGACCTTAAAAAGAATGATTTCCTCATTAAATGACACTGATATTTGTGGGTTATGATTTATTTTATATGTATATAGGAGGTCACTTTCATCGGCCCAATCCTAACTCAAAATTCCTCATTATCCCTTTCATTGGATCCCAATGTTTCTATTGATAACGATAAATTCTAGAGTGACTTCCAATAGGTATTTAAACTAAATATTATCCAAACATGTGGATAAAATGACACAATATAATTAATATTTAAATTATCTTCTTAAATTCATGTTTCCAATCAATTAGTTTTACCAAAGGGTAAATAATATTACTTTTGATAATAATTTTATTTACCTATCTTAAATATAGAAAAGATAATTAGGGAAGGAAATAATACCCCTTGTAGGATGATTTGACCTCCCATCATACCATTAGAAACATGGTTCCTACATAACCACCCAAGGTGATCATGTGGACACCCACCTTCGAAAAGTGTGGATGTTATATGAGAACCAGAAAACCAAAATGGGGCATTGAGAAAATGAAATAATAAAAAACATATATGTTTACTAATTTCATTCCTTGAATAAATTCATGTTTTATTCATAAATGATTAATTTTAATAAAAAATATACTATAAATAAATTTCATGAAACATATAAGAAAATAATTTTTTTTATTTATCATATACAATATTATTTAAAAAGGATTACTAAATTCCATAAAATGAAAATAAGAAAAATGAGGTTATATATATATAATGAGTAATGCTTAAAAATATATATGTACATGGTATCCCATAAATACCACTATTTTATACATAAATGTAATAAGGAATCAAAGAATTAATTTTTTTGTAAAATAATCATGGACAAATTTGAGAGGAAAAAGTGAATTAAATGTGTAGGAATAAATGGAAATAAATAAGGTAGTGGATGCCAACATGGTATTTAAAATATGGATATTAGAATATTAACCTAACTATTAAAATTGTAAAATTACTAATATAATTAAATTCTAATATATGAATATCCAAATATTATAAATTAATATTTAACAACATAAATATAATTTTTTAATTCATTTAATGCAATAATTTTAGCAATGTGTTTATATGTAATTATAAAAACCCTAGTTTTTTAAATTAATTATATATATTTAATTTACTTAATTTAAAATTTATTTTGTTAAAATGGATATAAAATTTGGAATCAACATATTAAAATTATTCAAGAGGTAATTTTGGTAAATTTTATGAGATAAATATTTTTAGGTGAATAGTAAAATAGAAAATTAGATATATGTAATGATATTTCCAGAAACTAAATTTGGATTTATTAAGTAAATAAAATATTTTTAAATATTATATTTTATTTCTAAAATCTATTAATTAATTTTATAAGTTTATAAGAATAATTTTAATAGGTTGGTAAATGTTTTATGTAATATAAAATTGAATTTTAATGTTTTAAGATATTTTTTGGAAATTGATTTTATCATTGTTAAAAATTTACCTTCATAAAATAATTTCAATATTTAAAATTACATTTGAAAATTATTTTATAATAACATTTTGGTATTTTAAATATAAAAAAAATCAATAATTGGTAAATATGATGCAATAATGATGCCATTATGACATCATCAAGCAAAAATATCACCCCTTATATAAGCATGTGATGGACAAAGTTTATACATTAATTCATTTAATAGATATCCATTGATTTTGAATTTAAATTTATAATCCTTGTCCATGATTTTAATTCATTTTTTCATATTTGGAAATGATCTTATTTTTGGATCTTAGAAGGAAAATATTGATATATAATATTTTTTATGAAATAAATGATATTGTGGTGTGGGCCACCACCTTATGTTGTATGTGGAGATGAATTGAATATGTTTCACCATAGAGATATTTTAAACTTTGGATTTCCAATAATATACAAGGATTTTAGTTTTTGATGAAAAGTTACTGCAAACCGTAATATTTTACTCACACTGTATCTTGGAATAAGAAGAGTGTAGTTACACCACAAGCCACTATCCATTCTGCAACCTATAGATATAAAAAATATAAATTTTTAGGGCTGAACTTATCATAGGGGTAAGTTGAAGATATATCTTTTGGGGGAGATATAAAAATGATATGTGCATTGATAATACTTGTATACTGATGCAGATGAGTTTTTTAAAATAAGATAAGAGAAATGACTGATAAAGAAATATATATATAATATTAAAAGAATTGGAGATATGAGATCGATAAAAGATATATACCACAAGGCTTCAAATAGGATATACTCACATGGGATAAGTCCTATAATAATTTTTTCTTGAGGATGAGAGATACAGGAGAATATATAAGATAAATAATTGGCTAACAAATAAGATATATAAGATACATGGAATATGTAAATATAGAGATTTCTGAGAGATATTTTGTCTATAAATACAAGTAGATTTACACTAGAAGAAAATTGACAACTTCGTGTTTTAGGAAACCAGTGTTAATCGATACTAAAGGGAAGCTTCATAGTTTATGTTTTTTATTTTCATTTCCCTTAAAGTTGATTAATAGTGGATTCATGACATGGTTATCACTAGAAATTAATGTAAGTATATTATTGTTATTCAAATTTTTTTTATGCGAACAATTCAAATCACTTCTGAAAAATCATTTGTTTTTTAATGGTTGAAGGTAAATTCGTCATGAGTGGATTTATATTGCAGGGGGGGAGATATTGATAATTATAATTTTTTCGTTGTCATTAATTATTATAAGATCGTTATATTTTCTCATTATTTTGTATGTCATTTAGATTATCTCTACCTTATTCCTTAGATTCCTAGAAATAACGAGGATGGTTAGGGGAGGATACCCAACTTGATTGAGGGGAGTGGGGAGAGAGATATGACATAAATCATCCATTCATTTTTAGATTCATTGTAATGCATTTAGGATGGTATTAGGTTATCTTAAAGAGGTATTATATTGTGACCCACACTTTTCATATATTGTTATTATGTCTTATTAGATGGAATATTCATTAAATTACACAAAAATTCATAAAAAAATCATATAATTCTATTATTTTAAAAAATATGTATGTCTAAATATCTGGTTAACAATTAAACTACATCATCTCTCATAAGTTGTAAATAATTATCACCATTCATATACATATTCTATATAACACCCAAAAATGTTTAAAATATTATAATTTTATACGATGACAGGTACGAAACAAAAAACTAATCAAAGAAAAGAATATAAAATCTTGAGAATTTATGGTATATATAATGTTTTAAATAAATTCAATATATTCTATATCTTGAAATAGACGAAAAATTGAGTTAACATGTATCACACTCAACGACAACATTTTTTTATGACATGTGTTACACATAAGGCTGACTTTAATGAACAAAAATATATTATTAGAACATTGTTATTTAATATAATAAGACATTAAATTAGGGTTTATGAATACTATTAATAATATTATATTTTTTTTATAAAAATATAAAATGAATTCATTGGTTAATTTTTAATTAGAAATGAATATTAAAACAAGTTGAATATATAGGAAATCTGTACATTCTCACAATGGAATTTTATCCTAATAAATTAAATTAATTACTATTAGTGACTGATATTAATGAAATTGATATATAATAAATTAAATCCTATATTTTTTTACATTCATCCAATAGATTTTATAATTATAAGATAAGAACAAACCCAATTTTATGCATAAACACCTACATTTTTTTAAATGTGATTAAACAATATTTTAATGGAGAACCAATATTAAATCCATTTTTTTAATTTAACAAATTTTATATGTAAAAGTAAACATAATTTTTTGAAATTACAATGTAAAAATAATATTAGGTTGAATTTTAGGTTTTTTTGAGGTTTCATTGTTTGATGAATAGTGAAAAATACAGACTTTTAATTGAAAACTATTTTTTTCTAATTTATTTATATATTTTAGTTATAGTATTATTTAGTTTTAAATTCATATTATATAAATTATAAATTAATTAATCTTAATTAGTTAATTGGAATCAATTTGAAATTGAAATTGGATAGAAAAACATTTTAATGTTTTGAAAATGTTTACTTTAAAAACCCATTTTTTCATCCCATATATGAGATTAATTTGTTGTGATTAGAATTTGGGAAAATAGAATAAATATTTTAAATCAAATTAATTTGTATCATCCAATAATTTCAACATAACTTTTGACAAAAAATATTTGTGAATGTGATTATAATCAATTAAAGTAATGAAGAGATAAATTTGTTTAAAAAGGGACTAAACCTTAGACTTAAGGGGAAAAATGACCAAGAATATTGTCCAAAATCCATATTCAAGAAATATCTAGATGCTATAATTCCTTTAATATAATTTTTATCATAATTGGTTCTATTTTACATGGAAGAAACATTGGTCGAATTCCCTCTTTAAATAATTTATAAGAATGCCACTCCTCCACCACTATAAAAAGGCACTCACCCATACCAAATATTCACACCTCTAAAGCTCTTTGATTTTACCAAACTCTGCCCAAATAGTATCCCAACATCACTACCCACATCCAATAATCCTAAATTTTGGAAAATTTGAACCAAGGATGTATTTTGGTATAAACCAACTAGGGTTACCTAAATAAGAGGTAACATTCTTCAACGATCACTTTTGTTTCCTTTACTCCCCCAAACATTCAATTATTTCTATATAATGCTTATATAATAATCTATGTATCTTCAATATAATTATATTTTTTTATTATAATATTTATACCTACATTCTCATACACATCTATCAAATGGGATACACAATCATCATTCTTGTGTACGGTGGACTGCCGCCTCGCGAGCCAATGTCGTTCGTTCTCCAATTTACCACCTTTGAAGGGTGGAAGTAAAGAGATATTTATAGTTTATATATGTTATATTTAGTATTAATTATGAATTTGTGATTATTTATTTATTTATATAAAACATACTTTCATGATTTCCATTATGGGGGATTAAAACAATATCGTTTGGGGATTTTTGGACAACCACCTTCGTAAAGCAACATGATTCATTCACGCTATACATGGAATATATAAAGGATTTTTTTAATAAAACTATGTTGCATAAATTAAATAATTATAATAATTTAATTATAATATATATATCATTTACTTTTCATTCTTTTAAACAAGACATGGAAATGGAAGTACTGTTCATTTGTACGTACGACCTATGGTCTCTATGAACGATGTATTTCTTTTCCTATATCCAAACTATATATATTATTATAAATAAATATATAAAAAATATATAAAATATTTTAATAATTTTTTACATCTTGGAGATGATTAAATGAATATTTACTTAAGAAGATAAAAAATAAAAACTCAAAACATAATCGATAAACGGGGAAATTAACAACTATAATGAAAAAAATAATAACATATTGTTGTCAAATGGATAATAATAAATTATAAAAAGATCATATATGGTGTTATAAATATGATTATGGTTATTTTATATGTTAATACCATTATTAAAACTATTATAATTTTGTTAAAATATGTTCACCTGAAAGGAAATATATGGTAAGGGATTTCGTCTCAATTTCATTGAGGCATATTGTATTGTTATGCACCTAGTTTGTTTTATGTGGTGTATATACTACTCCTTTTACATTTAATATAATTAATAAAACTTTATTCTTTGTATTTCGAATTTATATTTTCATTATTTCACCTCAGGGGATTTGAACTTAGAATGACCACGTGGTAAAGAAATTTCATAACTCAATTTCTTTTTATTGGGTTATATTACTTCCTCATTGTCGTTAATATTATATGACTATATTTATAATGAATTTTAATATATATTGATGTATAAAAAAGTTTTATATATGGATTTATATTTTTTACACACAATCAATTCATTTATTTATTCTCAATTCCACATTATGATCATTTTAAGGGTTTATTTCACATTCTCATTCTAATCGAGATTACTCAATCCTGAAATTTCATTAATGAAATTTATTTGATTGTTTTCTAAAAAACATTTTACTTTTGTTATAATTTGTTTATTAATGACCTTATTTAATTAATACTACTATTTTCCAACTCTTTGGTACTCAAAATGTTTATAAAAATGTTCTTAAGGAATCCCGACTTCATTTCTCTCTTCAACCAAAGAACATATTTTCTTCTAAAATAATTTTTTTCTAAAAAGGTTATCAAAAATGTTTTCTTCATTTTTAAAACTATTTATTAAAGGAAAATTGATCATTTTTTTATTTAACAAAATTATTCATAGGATTATTCTTGTCTCATTCTAAACAAGGAACTTTTCTATCATATTTACCTTATGAAAGGAATAGTTTTTTACCTTGTCTTGAATCAACAGAATTACATGCTTTATTTTCATTGATGATTTCTTTGAATGTTTAAATTTATTATTTTTTCAAATTTTTTTTTAAAGTTTATTATGAAGAAAAATATTTTAATTTTTTTTTTAAAATAAAAATTATATTTTCCTCACGAAATGTTTTGAAGATTTTTTATAGCATTTCCATTCATCAATGAAAAAAATGTATATTTTTACTCCACTAGGGATATTTTGTATTGATATTATCCCTATTACTCCTATGAATTTTTTTTATTTATTTTTTTGAGGATAGTATTGGCATTCACTTCTTTAATTCATTTTTGTATCCCCCTTGAAATATTCACTTTCTTGGGATCTCTGTCCATTGAATTTCCCTAAAATATCCATATAATTTTCATGGATATTTTTATCTATTTAATTGTGTACCCTTTTTATATATTGTAATTACTTTTATTGTTGTTTGATTATTTGGGGAAATATTGATAAATATTTATTATTTAATTAATATATATATTTTATAAGACACATTGTTTATTAATTAAATCGATTATTCGATATACAAGGAATGAATTGGTCATTCACTATATAGATTGGGGACCGGTGGATGAAATCCCATTGATGCATATGTAGTATCATGAGAAGTAATCATTTGGAAATCCTATGATAATGGGTTTTTACCTAGTATGTTTTAAACCATTTAGAGGATATAAATTTACAGCAATGGAATCATGTGTCTAGGAAGCATGATGTCCAATAATTAAGAATCTCCTTTTTAGAGAATTTATTTATTATTATTATCCATGAGATTATTGCTTTGAAATTACCTATAGAATCACTTTATTTATCATTTTATTGATAACATGGCATGTGTATTTAGTTATTTACCATTACATATTAATTATTCCTTATTTATTTATTTAAAATGCCATGTATTTTCTATTATTTACCTTTATATATTGTTTATAAACTTCCTACTCAAGTTATTTATTATATGGAATATTTGATCAGTTATTAAGTTGACATATTGATTATTATCATTGATTCATTATATCTTCTTCTTTACCTTACCCTTACTGAGCAGTTGAGATCTCCCTTATTTTGTTTACTTTTCCTAGGAATCCAACAAGTGTACTGAGAAAGATATATAACGATATTCTAGATGGAATAATGTTATCAAAAAAATAATTGGCTATTTCTTTTTTATTAATTTGTATCAAAAGACTCATTTATGTATTTTTTACCAAGGAAACTAAAATTTTCAGTCCTTTGGGATGAAATTTACTTGTATCTTATTTCAGTGTAATAGTATTAGGCACCAGATCTCATATTTCTGGGGTGAAGTCGAGATTTTTAGTATTAGAGAAGGTTTAGAAGAAACATTGAGAACTATATTTAGAAAGAAATTGATTAAGAAACATAACCAAAATATATAATTTGAGTATAATCATATAAGAACATACCAAAGTTTAAGGTAGATAGACATTATGTGGTATTCATAGCAATACGTCCCAATCTGGATACAATAGGTTGACACAGTTATCACACAGATGTACTTATGGGTAAAGAATATGAAAATGTGCATAAGGCCTGGCTCTAGTGTAACCTATTACATGATAATGGGCCTTACTGTGCACCTAGTTTGACACTCCCAGAGGATATTCTTAGGATAATCCAAATTTTATTCACAAAAAAATTATGAATGATTTGAATAGATAATGAAAATGAATAGACTATGTTAAACCTATGGTGTTTTAGATTGAAAATAAGGTTTAATGATATAGAAATCCTATAAATTACTATATGTTTTCCCATTATGACTATTGTTAATCACACTATGATTTGTAGTTCTAGTCAATGTCATGAAATTTACGAAATAATTTTAACATGGAACATGAAGGATAAGATGGTGGAAATGTGAAACCAAGTGGAATGTTTATAGGATTTAAAGATATTTTGTTCATAAATAAACCCTTTTATAGAAATATGTGTAATAATATATACCTTAAGAAACTCCCTAATTCATTAATGATGATATGTATAGATTTTTATAAGAGATCGAGTGGTGGAGACCTTAGGGGAAAAGGCATGATTTCACTTATGTGTGAAACGTGAATAGAGACCCCCAGGAGAGTGTCTTAATGGAACATGGAAATTATTTATGTAAGGGAAATAAAGACATAAAGAAAATAATTTCTAAGGAAAAATGAAGAGTATGATGGAAGGAAATAAATCCCATCATAATGATCTATTTATAGTTCATTTCCTTATATATATGGAACCATGTCATTACCCTATTCAATTCCCTCTTCTAAAGGATAAAATCTAGGCCATGGAGGGACCAAGGTAAAAATAAATGGATTAAATATTTATATATTGATGTTGTATTGAAAACCATACTCAAAAGGATATTTAATGATTAAATTCCAATTATTTCCATAATATGTATTTTGGAAAATATATTAATGTAGTGTAGAAAAAGGATAACCCTCATTACAAGAGACTACCCATAATACCTTGCTAGGTGGTGGGGATTAAACCCATGACCGATTTATGATAAGTGTTTCATGCCTACCATTGTCCTACATGATGCCTTGGGTAATATGTAATTTTTTTAGTTAAATAATTTAAGGAATAATTTTAAATGATGAACCTGTAATGTTACTTTTTAGGTTTACAAATTAATTTCTTAACCCTATTTTTTTTTAAATAGTTAGATAAAAACATAATGACATGTTGTATGGGTATTATGATTTGTTAAACTAAAATTTTCATGCTTAGAAAAGTGTTCATTATAGGATATCCATTTCATGGAGTAACAAATAAAATAGAACTTGATCAAAGCACAACAAAAAATTGGAATTGTTCATATGAGATTAAAACGTATCATGTAGGTATATTTCCTTATATTCTTGGTCAATAGAATAACTCCTCAAAAATATGAAAAGTTCCTTTAAACTAAAAAATTATCCTATTACATTAATTTTTGTTGAACTGATGATATTTTACATCATCAAGGGTTTAGGGATTTTAGGACCTCAACATTCCATTGTTCATTCACTTTTTTTTGTGATCAATGACATCAATTACTCTTTATAAATATTTTTTACTTTTCCTCCACATCTATATTTTCACTTTCCACTAATGAACTCCTATATAGAAACCTAATTGTATGTTATTAAATGTGACCATTTTAGTTCTGATTCTCTCTTATTATGATTTTATTTTATAAACACTTTAATAATGTGGGTTTTCAAACAAATTAATATCCAAATATTAAACCATTGACTACCACAATCATGTTTAAATAGCGAGGAAATAATTTATTTATTGTGGGGAGAATATAACACCCTTATAATTCTAAAAGATTAACTTTTTATTCAATATTGTATATGACACACAACACCAAGGAAATAAAGGAATATAACAAATCAATAATTTTAGGTATATTTATTATTTTAAATAAATTTAACATTTTCTAGAGCTTAAAATACATGAAATACTATGTTATTTTTCTTCACACTCAATAATAAATTTCTTCAATGACATGCATTACAAAAAAAGTCGAGTTTTACCGAACAAAAATATATTAATAAAAAATATTATTTAATATTATAATATATTAAATTAGTTTTTATGAATGTTATTAAAATAAATTATGAAAATATATGGTTTATAAAAATATAAAATGAATTCATAGATTACCAATTAATTATAATAGTATTTTAAAACAAATTAAATATATAAGAAATGTTTCCATACTAACAAAGGGGTTTTATCTATATAAATTAAATTAATTACTATTAGTGAATGATCATAATGATGTTTAAATATAATACACTCAATCAAATATTTTTTACTTTAATCCAATATATTTGATCAACATAAGATAGTAACAAACCCAATCTTATGCATAAAACCTATATTGTTCTAAAGGCAGTTTTACAGCCTTTTAATGGTGACATATTTTAAATTAATTTTTTGGAACATTAGTAAATTTATATGTCAAAATAAAATCCATTTTTAAATAATAATATAAAATTATCTTACTTTGAATTATTTTATTTTTCTGTAAAGATTCATTTTTTGATGAATAGTGAACAATA
Source organism: Viscum album (assembly GCA_963277665.1). NCBI lineage: Eukaryota > Viridiplantae > Streptophyta > Magnoliopsida > Santalales > Viscaceae > Viscum > Viscum album. The sequence goes on along the minus strand of OY728148.1, from coordinate 1,804,740,431 downwards.
CTGAATTTAAATTGAAAAATGATTTTTCATCTAATTTATTTATATTATTAAATTATATTTTAAACTTTTATGAGGTATAATTAGATAAATTAAAAATAAATTAATGCATTTTAAGTAATTGGAATAAATGTCACTATGAAATTTGATAGAAAATTATTTTAATCTTTTGAACATTTTTACGTTAAAATCCCTCTTTGTCCTCCGGTATGTAGGATTAATTTTAAATGAATTTATGCCACTAATGTGATTGGAATTGGGAAAAATGGATTCCCAATTTGTAATCAGAAAACATTACAATGTATAATAAGGTCAACATTGTTTTTGACCAAAATATTAGTGAAAGTGTTTAAAATTAATTATAGTAATTAAGAGAAAAATTATATTAATAGGGGACTAAACCTAAAACATAAGGACCATAATGACCTAGAAACTTATCCAAAAGCCAGATAATATCCATATTTATACCATAATACACATTGTATAAAATTTGGGACATTATCTGAGCCACGAGACAAAGAAAACATGGGTGGAATTTGCTCTTTAAAAAATTTACTAGAATAGCAGTCCTCCTCCATTATAAAAAGGCACTCACCCATACCACTTATTAAAACATATAAATCTATTTAGATCCTCCACAAAATACAGAAATAATATCCCAAAACATCCCCTAATCCTAGAATCCAAACATTTGGAAAAAATAAACCAAAGGACGTTTTTGGTATAAACTAAAATGAGTTACCCAAATAAGAGGTAACTTTCTTCAACAATCACTTTTGTTTCATTTATTCCCCAAACCCATTAAATTATTTTTAAATAATGATTATATAATATCCTATTTTTCTTAAGAATACTGATATTTATTTATCTAAGTGTTCGATCTATACGTTCACACACATCCAAAAAATGCAGTACCCGATAATCATTCATTTGTATGATGAACTACAGCCTCACGAACCGCTGTCATTCATTAATCCATTTATGATAGTTAAAGTTTATAAATAATGACAGATTTATTTTTTATATATGATATAGATATATTATTTGTGTTTTCTTAATGATTATGAATTTTTTTATATAACGCATACCTTCATGCTTCCCATTTTGAGAGAATATGATAACATCATTTGTGGACATGGGGACAACCGCCTCCTCAAAGTGATGTGATTCGTTCATGTTATACATGGAATGTATAAAAGATGGTTTCAATAAAACTTTGTGATATAAATTAAATAAATATGATAATATAATTATAATATATATATATATATATCATTTACTTTTCATTCTTTTAAACATGATAAATAAATGGAAGTAGTGTTTGTGCATACATACGACCTACTATCATTATGAAAGATGATTTAACTTCCTTTATCAAAACATTATAGATTATTATAAATAAATATATTATATATTATATAAATTATTTTTTAATTATTTTTTACATCTCAGATTTGATAAAATCATGACTGACATAATTAGAACAGAAATAATAAATCAAAACATACTAAAAAAACTAGGAAATTAACACCGGAAAGGGTGAAAATAAAAGATTATTGTTATTGAGATGGTAATAATTTATTTTAATAATATCATATATGGTATTATAAATATGATTATAGTTTTTTTATAAATTAATATAATTCTTAAAACCATTATACAATAGGTCAAATTATTTTTACTTGAAAGGAAACACAAGGTAAGAGATTTCATCTCAATTTCATTTCATTTAGGCATTTTCTAATGTTATACACCTAGTTTATTTTATATGATGTATATACTAGATATTTTAAATTTAATATCATGAATAATTTATTTTTACTAGTATTTTTTTAGTTTTAATTATTTCATCTGAGGTTATTTTAACTTAAAATAACCTAGTGGTAATGAAATTTTATAACTCAATTCCTTTTAATTGGATTATATCACTGCCTCATTGCCATTAATATTAAATGATTATGTGTATAATAAAATGCACTACCTATTGATGTATTAACAATTATTCTACGTGGTTTTATAGTTGATACACCTAATCAATTCACTAATTAATTATCACTCCCACATTATGACGATTTAAGGGTTTACTTTACAATATCATTGTAATTGATATTTCCCATTATTGAAATCCCATTAGAGGATTTTATATTTTGTTGTTAAATAAACCCATTAATTTTTTCACCATATATTTATTCATGAATTTTAACAAGTAATAGTACCATTTTCCTAATCTTTGGTACTCTAAATGTTTTAGAAAATGTTTTTAAGAAAACCCCACTTCATTTTTCCCTTTAGTCAAAGACCCAATTTTCTTCCAAAAACCTATTTTTCTAAAAAGGTTTTCAATAATGTGTTTATCATTTCAAAAATGAGTTATTAAAAAAACATTAATCGTTTCTTCTATTAATTTTTTTTTCAAAGGAATCTTATGGCCTCTTTTTGAGTATGTAACTCTTCAAACCATTTTACCTTTCAAAAGAAATGTTCTTTTTACCTTGTTTGACATATATGAAATTAACCACCACAATTTCATTGGAGCTTCCTTTTTAAGATTTTAAGGTTATTTTTTAAAAACTTTTTTTAATTTTTTTTAAAATAAAATAATATTAAATTAAAATTCAAAGTGAAAATTAAATTTTCCTCAAGAACCCTTTTTAAAAGACCATTTTATAGAATTTCTATTAATAAACAACAACAACAATTTATTTTTACTCCACATTGAGTATGTTGAACTTACACAATCTATATTATTCATCTATATGGTTTTTGATAGATTTTCCATTGATAGTGTTGAAATTCACTTCCTTGATTCATTTTTGTCTTCCCTTTCAAATATACACATTCCTGCGATCAGTCTACATTTCATTTCCCATAATTATCCATATCAATTGTCATGGATATGTTCATTGACTAATATGTATAATATTATAAAATATGTTAATTACTTTGACAGTTATTTGATTATCTAGAGAAGTATTGATAAATATTTATTCTTTAATTAGTATAAATATTTGACAAGGCACACTATTCAAAAAATAAATTTATTATTTGATATACGATGAATGCTTTGGCCATGTACTATATGGGTTGGGGACATGTTAATACAAGCCCCTCAATGCATTGGTGGTCTCATGAGATGAAATCTTTTGTCAAACCTAATCTAATGTGTTTTCATCGAGTATGTTTTAAACTATATAAGGGATAGATCATTTCAGTAAACGTATCATGTTCCTAGGAAACATGAAATCTAAAAATTAAGAATTTATTATTATAAGAAATCATCTTTTATTATTATTATTATCCTTGAGAATATTTATTTAACATTATCTATGGATTCAATTTTATTCTCACTTTATTGATTACATGGAATGTGTGTTCAGTTATTTACCTTTCCATATTAATTATACCATATCCAGTTTTTTAAAATGGAATTTGGGTTTAGTTATTTATCATTCCTTACTATTTATACACTTACTACTTTGTTTATTGATAATATTTCAAGTGTGATCTATTATTAAATTTCTATATTTATTATTCCCATTGATTCAATATTTCTTCTATTTTACATTACCCTTACTAAGAATTTTAGTTCAACCTTATTTTATTCCCTTTCACTTAGAACCCAAGAATGGTACAAATAAAGATATAAATGGATGCACCAGATGGAATAAATTTATTATCAGAAAAAATTGTTTTCTAATTTCTATAATAATTTATCATACATAACTCATGTTTTTTTATATTTTACCGAGACTAGTAAATTTTTTGGTCCTTTGGGACACGATTTAGATATATGTTATGCTACTGTAATTGTAGTAAGAATCAAATCTGGGATTTAACTGGCCGAGTTGCTACATCATACATAATACCTTTCATTATAACCTAGGGAAATGAAATGTAATAAAGGCTGATCAATGACACTTGATATTGGTAATTAAGAGAGATATCTTCATAACAATAGCATAAGGGAATGAAAACATGAGAATAACATTTGCAAAAAATAGTATTCATATCATATATCATAAACGTGAGTCATGGAATAAATCATGGAAGTTAATAATGAATTAATCATTAAGGAATGAATAAAAAGTCAATGATATCATAACACTTGCATAAGACATAGATGTTTGGTACAGAAATGAGAATTAAAAATATTATGTCATGGATAACCACAAAGACATTCACAAAATTTTGTTATTAAGATAAATACCCATGTACCTACTTCAGTATTGGGATAACCTCTACTGCACCTTCTTATGGTCCAATGATAACCTCATGTGTACCATTTTTTGGGCATCATATAACCTATTGTGTACACACTTTTTTCATTCTTGGGATAACCTCCCAGGTACCATCTTTTTTTGTTTAGTTTGGTATAACCTCCAATATACCCATTGATCCCATAGAACATTACAATTTACCCAATGTATTAAAGGTCCATATACTTATGGGCCCATCTATCTCAAAATAAAATTAATAAATATGTGTTCCACCAAATCTGTAATGACCCGCCAATTCTCATTGGCTTGAGAGTACAATGAATCAATATTAGGCCTTAAGCGACATCCCCAAGATGCCAAAGGCTGGAAATAAATGCCAAAGGGTTTCAAATACATGTTGGGGGAAAAATTTACCCTTGAAAAAATAACCCATAAACCAACCAAGAATAACCAAACATTCACTATATGATTCATGAACAAAAGAAAGACCAATAAACACTTCATTTATATCATACCACATAAAAGTACACAACAGAGGAAGAACAAACTAAGCATCAAAGTACACCGTGGATGAACAACTCAAGACTCTCAAAAGACACTACAACTCCATGCTCCACAACATCTCCCAAGAATCACTATGATCCACTAGCAATAAGATGCTTTACCATTACCTATGTCCCGAATTAAAACATCTGCAAAAGCACAAAAGTGCCAAAGAAAGGGTGAGTATAAAACTCAGTAGGTTTTCCCAATGACATACCTACTCACGCCACTAGGATAGAAGAGTTATAAATATTTATACAAAAATAGTTTATATATTTTTTTTTTCTCAAAAGCAGTTTAAAACTAAATATAAACAAGTTTCCCAAAACCACTTATAACCAAAATCCTTCAATGAAAAAAAAAACAATTTTCCAACAAGTTATTTTTCAAGAAAAATAACTAAACAAGCTTTAGAACCATTTATTAAAAATCTCATTTTGGCATACTCAACCATTTAACAAAATCCCTTTTTGGCATACCAAACCATGCATTCTATGTTATGAATGTTCCATACTCATGAGCAGTTTCTCATCGTTCTACCAAGTCATCACAAGTTAATTGTTTCCCATGTACCATTACACCATTGGTACCGAGTATAAGGTCATATTTGAACCAAGCCTCATACATATAATTACCATTGTGCCATTAAAAGTTTGGAACCAAGCACAAGGTCATATTTTAACTAAGCCTCATAAATACAACATGAATACACACCACAAATTCCCATCAATCATGCCAAAACACCCTTTCAATAAAAACAACTTTTTATTGAAAACCATTTCCATCAAAACCATTTCACTTCCAAACCATTTCAATTCCAAACTATTTCAATAAAACTCCCATTTTATTGAAAAAAAATTCCATCAAAGTCATTTCAATCTCAAACCATTTCAATAAAACACCCTTTTTATTGAAAACCCATTTTTCATCAAACCATTTACAATTTCATAAAATCTATACTTTAAAATCAACATTTTAAATTCAAGAAGCCAAATCACATTGCACAACAATTCACCAAGATTTCACAATTAAATCAAAACCACAAATCATCACTAAAAAAGCTTTATTCCATGCTTTTCACAATTAAAACCATACAAATTAACCAATTTAAAACTAAGAAAATCAATTCTAAAAAGAGGAGTCAAGAGTGAAGCCTCCTACCTAAGAGGTTTTGATGAAAACCACAATGGTTGAAGAACACTCAAGAACCTTGAGTCGAATCTCCAAGAACCCGTCGTAGATCTATTCTCCTAGAAAGATCAAGAACAAATCTCATCATTTTTGGTAACCACACACTTAGATCTACCCCAAAAAGAATATATCTAAGAAAATGATAGAATAGGAGAAGTATATCTAAGTAGATCTACAAAACTGATCAAGAACGAAGAAGAACGATCACATACCTTAAGAATCAAGCTTCGATTCTCCAAGAGAAGCCTTCGGATTGCCTCCAGAACAATGGGAGAACCTTCTCTATTATTAGTAGAAGAAAAGTCCCAATTTAGGGCCGCTTATAAGTAATCAACGAGAAACGTAGAGGCAAAAAACATGTGAGATCCACCTTTATATGATATTGTTTAAGTGGTCACACGATTTTCTCACACGATTAGACAAACCTTGCACTAACCATGCATTAGCCACTGCCTCGACACACACTCCATGCATGGTTTGGCCATAAGGTTAGACAAAACATGCATCACCCATGTAGAAGCTACTTCCACAAGGGCCAACTAGGCACAGTTTTACCGCATGGTTTAGACAAACCTTGCGCCGTCTGTGTGACTTCCCCTTTGCCTCAACACTTCAATCATGTTCTCCCAACTCTCCTATCCATCACCCTTAACATTAAAACCATGAAAATCATCATTAAAGTGTTACATACCAGAAACTGAGGGTACTACATTCTACCCACCATTGGTCTTTCTATCCTTGGAAAGTACAAAACCTTCACCCAACTGAAAGAGTTCCGACCACAGCTCTTTCATTTCCTTCTCATGTTATCATGTTCTCATGTCTCTTACTGAATCTGACCATGCTGCCATAAAAACTGCACTAGACTGATTATTTTCCCCCCACAAGAATTTCTCTTGCCTATCCACAATCCATACTGGGATATGTACCAAATAAGCATCTGGATCTAGGTCAACGTGATCCCATCTGATCACATGGTCAGGACTAGGCTGATATTTTTTCAACTGAGACACATGGGACAAATTATGCACCAAACTAAACCATAGTGGTAATGCCAACTGATATTCCACCTCTCCAACCTAGTCCAGTATCTCAAATGGGCAATGTTTCAATGAGATGACTTGCCCTGCTTCCCGAAACGAAAATGTACAAGCCTTGTAGATATCCTCAAGAAGACATGATCACCCACAACGAACGACAACCGTCTTCGATAGTAATCTTCATAAGATTTCTGATGACTCTGAGCCATCTCCATCCTCGTTTTAATCAACTGGATCTTCTCTATTGTTTCTTGGACAAGGATTGGTTCGACAAGTGAAGTTTCACGAGTTTCCATCCAACATAGTGGTGAACGACAAGGGCACCCATGAAATTCTTCAAAGGGAGCCATGCCTATCGAGGCTTCATAGATGTTATTGTATGATAATTCCACTAAGGGTATTTTCTACTCCCATGAGACACCAAAATCCATTACACAGGCCTTTAAAATATCTTACAAAGTTTGTATCATCCGCTCGGATTTCCCATCCGTCTGAGGATGATATACCGTGATCATAGTCAATTGAGTTCCAAGGGATTTCTGTAATGATTTCCAAAAACATGATGTGAACCTCAGATCTCTATCTGAGACTATAGAAACTGGTATACCATGCCTCTTTATCACTTCTTGGATATATATTTTTGAAGGATCTTCCACCATATGAGTTTCATGAATAGAGATGAAATGGGCCAACTCGGTTAGATGATCCACTATCACCCAAATGCCATCGTGTTTTCTGACCATTATTGGAAGACCTGTAACAAAATCTATTACAATATGATCCCATTTCCACACTGGGATAGATAAATATTGTAACATACTAGCTAGTCTCTTATGCTTTTCTTTTACCTGCTAACAAGTTAAGCACTGTGAGACGAACTCGGCCACCTTCATTTTCATGCTGCTCCACCAAAATTGTGACTTCAACGCCATTTACATCTTTTATGCAGCTAGGTGTATAACCCTTCTTGAATGGTGGTAAGCATGAATGAGTTGTTCCTGACAAACCATAGGTATAACCATCCAATCTCTAAAACACACAACTGGACCCCCATTAAGTTTCTATCCATCATTGGTATCCCCACCATTGAGTTTTGAACTTACAACCAGACATTCTGCATCAAATGTTTGTGCTTCTTTGATCATCTTTACTAAATTAGGAACAAGTGTAGCTAAAAATAAAACAACAACATCACCTCGGTCTTCACATTCCATATTCATGTCAGCTAAGACCGACATCAACTGCCGTTCATCTGATGCTACATTCACTAACTGAGCATATGACTTCCTACGCAATGCATCTGCCACCGAAATCCCTTTTACTGGTGTGTAAATCAAGTCAAAGTCAAACATCTGAAGATACTCCATCTATCTCCTTTGCCTCAGATTCAAATCTCACTGTGAAAAAATGTGTTTCAAGATTTTTTTATCCGTAAACACAATGAATTTCTCATCAAATAGACAATGTCTCATTTTTTTCAAAGCATGGACGACTAGAACAAACTCCAAATCATGTGTTGGGTAATTCTTCTCATGCACCCTCAACTAACAAAAATTATAAGCAACCACATGGTATCCATTCATGAGAACACAACCCAACCCTGATCCTGAAGAATCACAATACACCACATACCCATGTCTTGATTTTTGCCAGATTAAGATAGGTGTCGATGTAATCCGAACTTTCAGTTCATGGAAAGAATTCTGACATTCTTTTTTCCATTGGAATGGAGCATTCTTCTTTTTTAGAGCTGTCATTGGTGAAGCTAGTTAGGGTGAATCACACAAAAAGCATGGGTAGTAACCTTCTAGACCAATAAAACATTGTATCTCGAACACATTATTCAGTGATTACAAAGAGATATTGGCTTCTATCTTTTCAGGATCAACAGAAACACCTTTCTTAGAAATTACATGTCCAAGGAAACATACTTCCCGTATCAAAAAATCACACTTTGATAATTTGTCATACCAATGATGATCTCTCAAGATTTGTAACATTGTTTCTAGGTGAAATTCATGCTCAAGACTTGTCTTTGAATACACCAAGATATCATCGACAAACACCACACCAAAAGAATCCAGATATCGTTTAAATATCCGATTCATCAAATCCATGATGACCACTGGTGAATTCATTAGATCGAAATCCATGACTATATATTCATAGTGGCCATATCTACTTTTGAAAGCTGTCTTTGGAATATCTTCCTTCCAAAATCACAATTGGTGATATCCTAATCACATTTCAATCTTGGAGAACCACTGATCTCCCCTTAATTGATTGAATAGATCATCAATGTGTGGAAGTTGATATCTATTATTTATCGTAACTTGGTTAAGCTTACGATAATCAACACATAGCCGAATATTTCCATCTTCCTTATTCACAATCAACACTAGTGCTACCCATGTAGAAGTACTTGGTCAATTGAATCCCTTGCTTTCCAGCTCCTCTAACTGAACATTAAATTCCCGTAACACTGTTGGTGCAATCCTGTAAGATGGAAGGGAAATATGGTTGGTCCCCGAAAGGAGATCAATCATAAACTCCACTTCCCTTATAGATGGTAACCCTGAGAAGTTGTTGGGAAATACATCTGGAAATTGATCCACAACGGCTGGAAAACTATTTTCCTCAATCTCTTCCATTGATGCTGAAGTCGATGCAGCCAGTTGGTAAGAGATCGTTCCCACCATTGGTTCCAACAAGGTCTTTTCACATTTCTTTACCATCATATCTCCTTTGAAGAGATGGTCGATGCGGTCCTCAGTCGTGAAACTTACCATTCTCCTATAATAGTCGATGCGAGCCTTAAATATTATAAACCAATCCATACCCCAGATTACATCATAGATATCCATGTCCAACATCGAGAAGTCCCATTTTAACTCAGCACCATCAATAGTTATATCACATGCTCTGCACACAAATGCTTGACATTATCTTTCACCAAGAGGGGTTTTTAGTTTCAAAATAGAAGGCATCATTTCCAGTTTTAAACATAGCTAGTCAAAAACATGAGAATCAATGAAGGAATGTGATGCTCCAGTATCAAACAACACTAGCACAATGGTAGAATTCAATAGAATCATAACTCTCACCATAGACAGTCCAGCCTGATCATCGACCATCATCTTCTTAGGTCCATAAAATTGCTTCATCTACATTTTCCTCCTTGTTTCCCTGTTGAGATTTCCTTAGTTGAGGAATCATGGTATTTCGAGAATCACCATGGCTAGATCTGTGATGCTGACGAGATAGATTTTGCTGTCCACATTTTATCGAAGCATATGATGCTTGTGATGCCTGAGGAGTGTCACGTGCACCTGACCTCAAAGCATTCCTACAATAGTGCTATATATTCCTCATCTACTTGCAATTGTGACATGCTATAGGTTGCACCATACACTATCTCTTTATGTGGTTAGTTGAACACCATTGAAAGAAACATGCTTTGCTCTGGGGTTGTGGAGGACGGTTCACTAATCCCGTCGTCTGGTTCTGATTTTTAGTCTCACCATGGAAATAGGTATCCCTTTTTTTCCTCTTGTTCCCATCGATTGAGTTCCCACCATTTCCCATAGGTATCATCATTCCTCCTCCTATTGATCCCGAGATATCACGTTCAGCAACAGTCGCTCTGTTCACCATCTCTGTATATTCCTTAAGATAGAGCACTGTAATATTTGATCGAATATCTTTCCCTAGCCCCATTTCGAAGATGTGTGCCTTCAACGACACACTTTCCACATCCTCTAGTGTAAAACAGACTAAATTCATGAATTTATCTGCATACTCTGTGATAGAGAGACTATATTGTTTTAGACTGATGAAGTCTTTCATTTTATGGATCTTGAACATGTGAGGATAGAATTGTTTGTTGAACAATTCTTCAAAATACTCCCATGTAAGGCCTTCATCCAATTTATCCTACACTGCTAAATCCCACCACTGACGTGCAAGATCCACGAGCATATACGTCACCATCTTTAATTTCAGTTCTACTGGTGTGCCAATGAAATCGAAGATACAATTCATCCTATTTAGCCACACCTCTGCCTTTTCGGGTTCAACAACACCCCAAAAGTTTAGTGGATTCTGCTTCATGAACTGGATGGTATGATCCACATGCCTTGGTTCATTCCTCTGGTTCCTTGTATCCACAACATGAAAAGCTTAGATGATAATCTGAACTAGCTCTTGGTTCACATGTGGTTCAGGTGCAACCAAATTCTCTACAGCATCTTCGGGTTGGTTTCGACGACGCCTACTGGGTGCCATTTTCTAAACAAACAACAACCTCTGTCAATCTCACTCCCTAGAAACTGATGGATTAGAATTTCAAATTCTATCACATCATCTATCACAACATTGTTTTCAAAACTACCTTTTTCCCATGTTCAAACATTTTTGAAAAAAATCTTCATGCCTTTTGAAAATCAACCCATTTTAAAAATACACCAAATACCATGTTTTCAAAATATTTTACTTGAAAACAATTTCTGGATTGTTAAAAAATTCACACCTTGTGCAAAAATCCTTACGCATTCCTAATAATAAGGTATGAAATCCAAGTGGGAAGTAATTCCTCTACAATGCATTTCATGCTCATCTCATTGGCTAAACCCATGACAATGAAATTTCCTAACATTATATAAGTGTTTCCAAAACACTTATGTACCCAACACCTTGGTAACTTGAAGTTCATCATAAATGGGTTATTTACGTCCTTTTATGATATACATTTCAAGTTCCGACAATCCTACTCCTGTATAAGATTTCATCCCAGGGAATAAACAAGAATTAATTTCAACTCCAAGACCAAGAACATCGATGACCAATTGTTAGGCGAGGACCAAAAAACCGATACCATTTGTAATGAGCCGCCAATTCTCATTGGCTTGATAGTACAACGAGTAATTACTAGGCCTTAGGAGACATCCCCATGATGCAAAAGCCTGGAAATAAATGCCAAAGGGTTTCAAATACAAATTGGGGGATGATTTACCCTTTTTGAAATAACCCATAAACCAACCAATCACAATCAAACATTCACTAAATGATGCATGAACAAAAGAAAGACCAATAAACACATCATTTATATTAACCCACATCAAAGTACACAATAGTAGAAGACCAAACTAAGCATCATAGTACACAGCATATGAACAACTAAAAACTCTCAAAAGACACTACAACTCCATGCTCCATAAGCTCCAAGCTCCACAACATCACTCAATCATCACCATGAGACACTAGCAATACAATGCTTTACCTTTACCTATTTCTCGAAATAGAACATCTCCAAAAGCACCAAAGTGCCAAATTAAGGGTGAGTATAAAACACAGTAGGTTTCCCCAATTACTTTCCTACTCACGCCACTAGGATAGAAGAGTTAACAACATTAATATAAAAACAGTTTATATAAAACATTTTCTCAAAAGCAGTCTATAACTAAATATAATCAAGTTTCCCAAAACCACTTATAAACAAAATCCTTCAATGAAAAACAAACAAATTTTCCGGTGAGTTATTTTTCCCGAAAAATAACTATATAAGCTTTATAACCATTTATTAAACATACCATTTTGGCATACCTAACCATTTCACAAAATTCCCCTTTTGGAATACCCAAACATGCATGCTATGTTATGACAGTTCCATACTCGTGAGCGGTTTCTCGTTGATATACCAAGTCGTCACAAGGTAATTATTTCCCATGTTCCATTACACCTTTGGCATGGATCACAAGGTCATATTTCAACCAAGCCTCATACATATAGTCACCATTGTGCCATTAAACCTTTGGCACTGAGCACAAGGTCATATTTCAACCAAGCCACGTACATGAAACATGAACACACACAACAAATGCCTATCAATCATTCCAAAAAACCATTTCATTAAAAACAAATTTTTATTGAAAACCATTTCTATCAAAACCATTTCAATGCGAAACCATTTCAATTCCAAACCATTTCAATAAAACTCCATTTTTATTGAAAAACAATTCCATCAAAGTCATTTCAATATTAAACCATTTAAATAAAACAATTTTTTTATTGAAAACCCAGTTTTCATCAAACCATTTACAATTTCATAAAATCCATAATTTAAAATCAACATTTTAAATTCAAGAATCCAAATAACATTGCACAACAATTCACAAGATTTTACAATTAGATGAAAACCATAAATCATCACTAAAGAAGATTTATTCCATGATTTTCACAATAAAAACCATTAAAATAAACCAATTTGAAACTAATACAATAAATTCTAACAAGAGGATTCAAGAGTGAAGCCTTCTACCTCAAAGGTTTTGACGAAAACCACAACGGTAGAAGAGCGCTCAAGAAACCTGGGACGATTCTCCAAGAACCCACCTTAGATCTCTTCTCCTAACAAGATCAAGAACAAATATCATCATATTTGGCATCCACACACATATATCTACCCATAACAGGCGTAGATCTATGAAATCGAGAGCATATGAGAAGTAGATCTATGTAGATCTAAGAAACCAATCAAGAATGAAGAAGAACAATCACATACCTCAAGAATCCGGCTTCGATTCACCAAGAGACTCTTTAAAATTTCCTTCGGGATGATGGTAGAACCTTCTACAACTTTAGGAGAAGAAAAATCTCGAGTTAGGGCTGCTTAGGAGTAAAAACAAGCAAACTAAAGGCAAAAATGTGTGAGATCCACCTTTATAGGATCTAGTTTAAGTGGCTGCATGGTTTGCTCGCACGGTTGGACAAACTGTGTGCTAAACATGTGTTAGCCACTGCCTCAGTAGACACTCCATGTGTGGTTTGGCTGCACGGTTAGACAAACTGTGCGCTACCCATGTGGAAGGTACTACTTCAAGGGAAAACTATGCACGGTTTTACAACATGGTTTAGACAAACTGTGCGTCATCCATGTGACTTCCCCTTTGCCTCAAAAATTCATTCAAGTTCTCTTGACTCTCACATTCATCACCCTCAACTTTAAAACCATGAAAAACATCAAAAAAGGGTTATATACTAAAAACCGGGGGTACTACAAAATCATTCATCATATCCCAACCCATTAAAAGAAAAAAAATTTATAAACATTTTATCATAGAATAACACGTGGGAAAGAAATATTATTCTTAAAAACATGTCATCATGATCACAAAGCATCAAGAGAAAGGATATGGTATTATGTTTATATAATATCACCAGTAAATCATAAGAATAATCTGTGGTTATATTTTTAATTTATAGAAACAAAAAAATAATATCATTAAAATATTCTTGATGAAAATATCCATTTTATTTAGAAATCACTATATTAAAAAAAATTAAAAAAATTAAAGAAAAAAATTTCTCAAAAAAGAAAATTCTATGCATTTAAAGATAACTTCAAATAATTTATTGTTTATGACAATTTATAATTTTGTTCATGTTTTGAATTCAGAAATAATGTTTTCTTTTACATTTTTGGTTAAAATTCAAAAATTAACTCATTCAAAAAATGATAAGAAGAATATATTTAAAATATTTTTTTATAAAGAAAAACATGGGTAAGAATTAATTTAAAAACTCATAAAGGAATATTAGTTACATCATTGGACATTTATAGAAAACAAGAATATGGAAGAAAAATGATTTTCGACTACAGAGAGATAGAAGGTTTGTTTTCCTTAAAAACATTATTTCAGACTATTAAGTAAATAAAGAGAAGAAAATGAATTGATAATATGTATTTTATAGAAATAATCAGAGTATAACAAAATGAATTTGATTTTTTGAGATATAAATCATAATATTTCTTTATCTAATACTTAATCACAAATAATCAAAATAAATAGTTAGATTGTAATATAAAACACTTACATATTTAGTAACATTGAATTAAAAACATAAATAAAGAGATCCAATTATATGGATATTTATATAAAAATAATATTAATGAGGGTAATTATAAAAAAACATTGGAAGAATATACACCACATAAAAGAAACCAGTGGGGAATAAGACATGTGTCTTATAGAAAAAAGTGAGATGAAATACCCTTACCTTAGGGTTATCTTCCTTAAGGCGTGTTAAAAAATCATATGTAATAAAAATATATTTACTATAAATATATTATAGAATAATGAAAATATATATCATACCATTTGTTATTTATTTTTATCATTTTATCAAATTTTTATTACCAATTATTTATTAAAATCATGTTCTGGGTGATAACAGCTTCATTTTTCAGGTATGTTTTGGTTCGGTAGTTTTGTTCTCTATACTATGAATATGGTTCCATAATCGTAGGAGTTTAAATCATGATATAAATTTAATATATATTATTTATATAAATATTTATATTCTTAGATGAATTTTATCAATTAAAATGTGAAATAAAATGTTCATGGGGATGGTAGGCTGTATGTACACATGAACACTATTTTCATTTTTCAAAAAATTAAATGAAAGAAAGGTACATAATAATTGGAAATTAATGAATTAATTTTATATAATAGATATAATTTAATTTTTTATTAAATATTTTTTATTACCATCTATTTCAAAATAAAATGGAAAACGTATCACATTTTATCATAGAGGGGATAATCCACAAATATGCACGAGTGACATTAGAATTTTATAAAAGATTGGATGGTAAGAAGGAAAATGTGATATTATAATTCCATATGTCAAATTATACCATATATAAAATATTTATTTTTATACATGAAATATATCATTACATCCATCTTTGATATGTGGTGATGGAGAATGAATTACATCTGTTCGTGAGGTTGTAGTCCTCTAAACACACTATTGACTGTTCCATTTCACATTTTATTAAAGAGGAGATATATATAGGTAATTACAATAAAATTATTAATTATTAGTATATTTAATATGTTGGTGTTGTTATTTCATCATGGTTGATTAATATTTAATAGAGGTAGAAGAAGAAATAAAAGTAAAAATATTAGTTAAGAATAATACATCTTCTTCAGACAGCCTATTTAGGATTCACTGAAGGCCTTCATAGTAGGGTTTTATAATCTAAAGGGACCTAGAATTTATGATAAGAATTAATTAAGGGGATTTTTCAGGTATTAATCAAACCAAAAGGCTTTGGTAGTGTGAAGAAAATAAGATAGGATTCTCTCTTTTATAAGTGAGATGTACTGACATTTTTTGTAAAAACCCCACACTATCTAATAAAGGGTTTTCAATCTCAATAATACTGCTAGAAAAATTGATAAATAATAGATTATATGGATTTAAAATATGAGAAACAAATCCAAGCATATAAATAAGACAATTTTTAAACTTTTCATTCCCTTTAACTCTATGGTTACTTGTACCATTTTAGTTTTCACCACGTTAACTATTTTTTTACCTGTATAATTTATCCTTTAAGAATAAAAAGAAAATGAGATATATTAGATATTTTAGAAACATTTATTATAAATATTTTATCAAATTTATCAAATAAAAATACCTTATGTGTGGAAAAGTAATTTTTAAACAAGTGCTTGTAACACGCAAAACCCCGTTTTAACCTTAACCATGACAATGAATTATTTTCATATTTTCACCATTAACTAAATTTAAAATATAATTTAAAATTGTTAAATAATATTAATTATAATTATTCTAAATATAGACACACTTTTATAAAACTAAAATTACATTTGTGGTAGAATTTAATTTAATGGTAAACCCTCAATCGTAAAGAAAAATAATTTTTTCAAAGAAAATGATTTCTTATGTATACAAATTTTCTATATCTAAATTCAATATATAATTAATTATAAATTTAAATACCCTAACCCCATAATAATATATCTAGTGCTTTAATTTATTACATTTCTAATAAGATCATGTGTTCACATCTCGAAGGACTGAATAGTTTTGTATCTTTGGAAAACCAAATACGAACATAGTTGTTACATTACAACATTAAAAGGAAAAAATATTGAAACTCTATTGGAAACACCAAAAAACTCATAAATTATACATTAAATTCCGTCATAATATACATATTCTCATATTGGGGAAAATAAAATAAAATAATTTGGTGAGATCATATGAATAGTAATTTTATAAAATACCACAAAATCTATCATAAACATAAAAAATTAATAAGGGTGATTACTGAAAAATAAATTTCATTAAAATATAATATTGAACATAATATAGAAGGAATAAAATATGATTAAATAATGAAATATAAATAATTATATGAGAATGAAACTTAATAATGGATATGATACTAGTAGAACAATCACATGGAACATCGATTATTATTATTAAAGATATGGAATGACAAATGATCAGAATCATGAATCTATTATTGAGGTCTCAGTCAAGACATCATAAAATAAATGTTCAAGACCTCATATGAAACTATATATGAAAATAAATGTGCAAGGCCTTGGCTGAGTCCATATATTTTTTATTTCTAATGAGACCTATAAATGCATAGAGGGGTTATAGTGGGCCCCACATATCTCTTACAAAGTCTAATAGAATTCTCATATAAAAAAGGTGAAACATAAAAAACGGAAATTTTTTATTAAAAACTCTGATAAAAAATATTAGTACTTTAACCATAAAGAGTGAATGGTTTTAAAATAGCACACCCAAAGTCAAACTAGACATAAACCATTCAAAAAACCATGGAAGATGGTATCATTTGAGATAAACCTCAATGAAATAAAATATAAAAAAAATGATGTTTACATAGATGAATATACTTTTAAATCAGGCCATTGAAAAGTTATTGAGAAAAATAATCGTTAAACATTCCAATGTTTTCCCCCACAACTTTAAAACATATAAATAATAATCCCTATAGAGGAATGATATTAAATGAATCATGGAATATCATAAGAATAATAAGACTCATGATATGATATATCAAGGGTAGTGCATACACTATACACAATGAATATGTGGCGAACATGTCATTTATCTTAGAGAAAGAAAATTCATTTGAGAAAAACCCTTTCTTACTTTAAAAAGAAGTGTTATTTTTAAAATTAACTTTCATTTTTTATAAAACAATATTTTAAAATTCACTATTAACAAAAATAAACAGTAAGGATTATGAAATTATTTTCGAGGTATTAATGATTTATCATATGTAAAAAGTGTTTTTAAGAAACTTTAGAATTGCAGCACTATAGTTTAGTTTAAATAAATATGAGTCATTAAAATAAAAAAATCATAATTTTTTGTATAAAAAATGAAAAAATATAGTTTTCCATGATAAAAATATTGATTTTGAAAAAATACTGGTGTCCTAAATCAGATTATGGATGGTAATTGAAAATGGGTTAAAAATTGGGAAGTTCCCTTAAATCAGGCTTTCTTAAAGAGAATAATTGAAAAGAAAACCGTATAAAATTTGCATTCCGCCATAAAATAAAGATAAAATGATCGAGATACAATATTTTGGAACATTTACATATAATTTCGAATAATTATAAAAAAATAAACAAGAAATACATTAGGTTAATGGGAGATAAAGTGTAACCTGAATGAAAAATGGAGGTTCTGGAATAAACCCTTACCACTTTGTAATAAATCAAATCTTATTCCCTATAAAATTAATAATCATAAAATGATACAATTAATACCCTAAATGTAATGTATATCATGATATGATTCATCAAATGGTATTATAGATACACCACAAAAAAAGATATAAATGGGGAATAAGAAATTTCTCACTGGAATAAAAGTGAGATGAGAAAACCCTTACTTTATGTCTGAAAGCATTCTTTAGTTTCACTTAATGTACTGGATATTGAAAATAGATTTACTAATAATTTAATTTCAAACTAATTCAACAAGTATTGTTTTTATTATAATTTTATTAAGTTTATTTATGCCATTTTCTTGGATTTATGGGATTCAATCTCGTCGTTCAAGAGTTTTTGTTTCCTTGGTTTTCATGATTGGTTCACTTGTTTACATGTACAAAAGACCATATGAAAATGGATATAGTTATCTAGAATTGAATTTATATGATAATAACAAAATTTTAAGATATCTAACGGTTTTATATATCAATTTCTTTTCATATATGACTATGATTCATTAGATAAAGCGTTAATGATAACCATTTAAATTATTTTGGTGTTTTTTCGATCATCATGAATTTATTCTGTATTTTGAATTTTTATTATTATGTATATATACTAGTTAAATAATTTTAATCAAGTTTTATTACAAATATTAATGGATTTTTAACCAAAAAATGGTTTTATGACCATCTTTAAGGTAGGAACTGAATAAATGATAACTCTTCTTCCATGAAGGCGATAAGTCAACACCTCATGAATGATATTTTCATTTTTAGAAAAAATAGTGGAAGAGAATAGAATTGATGATTGATATTGAATTCTCATAATAAAATTATTTTATATATATGTTAATGGATTTATCATTCATGTTTTAATATATAATCTATGGTAATGAAAATAAAATGAAATAAAATTAAATGAATGAAATGGGATTTTACATATTGAATTCCTTTCCATGGGAACCTAATTAATGAACATTGAAATGGTCTTTTGGGTGAGACTAGAAGGACCATAATTTATGGGAGAGGATTGGAATATGTATTGGGTAGAAATTGGGAACCGTTCAAGGATGTGGATGTGTGAGGAGAAGAGTGGGTGAGGGGTGGTATTTATAGTGGAGAAGAGGGGTGTTTTTTTGAATATTTTATTCATTAGTTTACTACTTTGGCTCAATACTATGTAGAGTTAATATTCCCATGAATAAATAATATAAATCTAGAATAAGAGTTCAATATTATCATTCTTAAATAAAAAATAACTGAATGAAAAGTGTATTTTACTAATAATGTATATATACCATAAATTACAAGATTTCACTACTCACAAAAAAATCAACTATTTCAGAGAAATCCAAAAAATTAAGATAAACATTTTTTATGTGTAGAATTAAAAAATGGAATCAATTTTATTTAAAAATTTCTAAAATATGATACCCATATTTTTTTTATTAAAATCATCATTCATTCAAAAAATTCCTATTCTAAAATTGTAACTTATATTATAAAGATTTGAAAAATTAATTATGGTCAAATAATATTATATTATAATATTAAGAAAAAAATATTAATTCATGAATCTATTTTATGAGAATAAATTTTTTTTAAATCATAATATTAATTATAAAATTCTAAATAAACATTTTTTTAAGAAAAATATCAACACATAATTTATCCTTTTAAAACATCTATTTACTTATACCACGATATAAATAAATTATATTCTCATTCATAAGAAACCTATGTTTTATTTATACATTCATAGGTCTGGTTACTATTCAAATCATAAATATACTATTAATATAATGAAAATGATAGATTTATAAAAATTGGTATTTTTCACAATTCACTAGAAACTAAATATTTTAAGAAAAATAAAATAAATTTTGACCTAATACAGTTTTGATGATCCAATTTTAAAAAAGAAGTTTATTTTGATTGATGTAATTTATAATAGTTTCCAAATTTATTTTTAAAAAAAGTTCTCCATTTAAAGGAGGTAAAATTTCCTATTTAAAAATATAACACTTTTAATGTGTAAAATTTAATTAATTCTTATCATATTATTATAAAATAATTTGGATAAATGTCATAAAATTTGTTTAAATGTAGAATATATAAATTTAATAATCTATTTAATAAAATTACTTACAACCAATTTAATGGAAGGGTAATAATTTTTATTTAAAAATAATAATATTTAATTTTATATCATTGATTGATTAAGTTTGGTGTTGTGTGAAACCTATGTAGTCGAAGAAATTAAATTTTTAAAAAGACATACAATAAAATAATGGGGTGTGACATTCTCCCATCCTATAATAAATTTCATCTTTACAATTTTAAATTGTACAACAAAAATCAATGGTTGATGTGTCAAAATTCATTTGTGGGAAATCCACATCAGAAATATAGTTCATAAAATATCCTATTAATAAGAGTGAAAGGAAAAAAGTAAAGTTAAACACAAAACTAGGATTTAAGGTATGAATCATTAGCGGTATGTGATGACATGGACATAGAAGTGAAATATAAATTTCTTTTTCTGATAGAGATTGATAGAGAACTTGATCACTAGAAAGTTAATAATAAAAAATCAATAAATTTTGTGATCGGTTAAAAGACCATTGATTTCTCAGAAAGAAAATTAAGTGGATAAAATTTTTGGTCAAAAATATTTTTCCTAGTGTAGAGGGACTATTTTTATATTCAGATAATTAATCTTTGAAAATAAACTTACTTGATTACTTTATATGTTATAGGACTAATCTCATCCTTCGGTTGTGCTTCTGTCTATTTTTAATTGATCCCTCACACCTATAAATGAATGCTCAAAATGAATTTTTCATGCCTCAAGCACTTTTTATTAACCATAAGATACACTAGTTATTGATTCAACCTTTAAATATTTACTGAAACCATATTTTTTAGAACATAATATCTAATAAATCATACTTTATCCTCAAATAATAATATCCAATGTTCATGTTAATACATTAAACCATAGGACTCATCCAAAATACATCTATCCAAATTCACAGTCCATAAAGGTCTCTAATGTTTTTTGATATGATAACCATTTCCGTACATAAGACCATAATAAAATCATATTTCAATCCAAAATACAATTCAACTTTTATTACTTAAAATATTCCATGTTTTCCACAATAACATTAATCATTTAATCACAAAATCATTTTCCAATCCCAAGGTTATCTATTTGATAAAAAAAGTCCCTAAATTTAAAATAACATTTATCCATAAGAAAAAAAGTCATTCTAATTAGGACATCATGTTGGATAGTGGTAGGCATTTCACCCTTTTAACCCTTTAGATATGGGTTTAAACCCCATGACCATGGCAGATGTGACGAGTTATCACTCAGCCTGTGGATTTTCCTTTTTCAAAAACTATATTTATATAACAGAAAAATAAATATGATAGAAATTACTGAAATAAGTTAAATCACTAATATTATAAATAAAAACAATAAATAAATAATCCATCCATTTATTTCCACATAAGTTATTCCTTGGTCTAGGGTTAATCTAATAGAAGAGGTAATTGAGTTAGTTAATGGCCATATTACCCACATTTAAGGAATTGAACTTAAAATGGATTATTAGGAAGTTTTTTATTTCCTTCCATGTCACTCTTCATTTTTCCTCAAAAATTATTGGATTTATGTCATTCTTTCCCACACTTAAATTATTTATCCATTCAGTTGGGACAAATTACAGGGTGTCTCCTTGGACATTTCATACATGATGAAAATCAATCATTGTTTTCTCCATGGTATACCCTACAAGAGCCCTTATAAAACTTCACAGTTCTATTATTTGATGAGTATGGGCATTGGTTAAGGTATATGTTATTAATAATATTTCTAGAAAATTGATTAGGCATGAACACAATATCTTTTAGTTCTATCAATATCCCATTTGGTTTCTCATCACCACCACCTTGTCCATAATGTTCAATGTTAACATGAATCCTTTGAGTTCCATCCATTCAGTATACCAAAAATCATATTGCGAGTAACAATAGTCATAGTGAGTAAAACGTATAATCATTTATAGAATATCATGAAACATTATTTTCATCCCAAGACACCCTAGGTTTAAACAAATTTATTAATTTTCATTAAATATTGAAATCCTTCATAAATTTTTATGAAGAAAATGTGAAATATCCAAAGAATATACCCCAAGATTATCAAAAGAAGTGTGTAGTTAGTTATGTTTTCATGTACTAGGTTACACTGAGTCTGGCCCAACAGACCTTGTCAGAGTTGTTACCCATAAGTACATCATTTCTTAAACAACATCCACTTGTAGTATTTATATAGAGATGTACTTTTAAGAAGACCCACATAATCTCTACCTTACGAAATTTATTGGATGTTCATATATGCGTATCCTCAAAGTATACCTTAAGTTTATGTTCCATAATCTTTGTTTTTTCAATTTAGTTTCTAGTGATTCTTCTAAATTTTATTTAATACCAACTGTAACGACCCTGACCCTTGTAGCCCAGAGATAGTGACTTGCTTTATTAGATTGGTACTAAGAACAAGTGTTCACATCCCAAAGGACCAAATAATTTTGTAGCTTTAGAAAAATATTTAGAAAAATAGTGTTTATATTACAAATTAAAAAAAACAATATAGAAAATATATTGTAAACACCCATAAACTCCTAGATTATCCTTACAAGTAATTCATAAAATACATGTTCACATCCTAGGGAAAATAGAACATAAGAAAGGGGTGATCTCTGATGCCCAATAATGGTAATAAATACAACTAATGTTATCCAAAATATAAATAATAATGCAATGAAATTTATTAAAAATATATTACATTAAAATATAATATTTATCATAATATGGAAGGAATAAAATCTGATTATATAATTCTATATAAATAATCATATGAGAATGTAACTTAACCATGGATATTCTGCTCGTCAAATAATCACATGGACTGTCAATTACTACTATCATAATGATGGAATACATAAAAATGGTCATAAGAAACATACCATTGATCCCACAGCCAAGAAATCTGAAAATAAATGGTTATGCACTTACATACATCCATATCTAAAAATTAATGGGCAAGGCCTCGACCACGTTCATATCAATTTTTTTTATCATGTGATCTACTGATGCATCAAAGGGATATATAAGGCCACACCCTTAACATATTATTTCCAATACATTAATTATAATGAAAAGGTAGAAATATATATACAATAAACATTAATTTCAACAAAATATAATATAAAATGAGAAAACATTAACCATATACCATGAATGGTGTCAAAATAACACATATATAGTCAAACCGATCATAAAATCTTAAAAAAATATGGTAGATGGTTGTATAGGAGATAAAATACAATGAAATATATGATTAAACATAGGATCTTGTCATAGATTAATATTATTTTAAATGATACAATAGAAAATTTCATGAGGAAAATAATCATTAATCATTCCAAAGTCTCTCAAGCGAGTTTGAAAAAATTATATAAAAATACATATGAAGTAATAACAGTAAATTAAACTTATAATATTAGGATAAAAATAATAATCATGGTATGATATATCAAGGGTAGGAAATACACCACACATAAGGAATAAGTTGCGAACAAGACAAATTTCTCACAGAAGTTAAAGTGAGATGAGAAAAACCCTTTTTTACATTAGAAAGAAGTGTTCTTTTGGAAAATCATTTTTATTTGTCATAAAATATTATTTTAAAAAGTTATATCATAGAAAATAAAATCTAAAGATAATTAAATTATTTTTTATGCATAAATTATTTCCAACATGTAAAAATTGTTTTGGGAAACATTAGAATTGGGCCACCATAGTGCGGTTTAAAAGAAAATATAGAAGATTATTTAAAACAAAAAATTCGTAAGTGTTTTTGTAAAATTGGAAATGAAAAATGATATATTTTCATGGAAAAAATAGTGATTTTGTAAAAACAGTGGTGTCTTAGAAAATATTATGGATGGAACTTGGAAATGGGTAATAAATTGGGAAGGTCCCTTAAATTGGGATTGCTTAACGGGATGAATTGAAAAGGGAACCTAATAAAATATTTATATCCCCATAAAATAAAGATGAAATGATCTAGATACATGAGTTTGGAACATTTATACATAATTTAGATGAATTGTATAAAAATAATGGATAATTACATTGTGGTAAAGATAGAGAATGGATAACCCAAATGAAAAATAAAGGTTCAGGAAAAAAACTCGTACCACTTTGTAATTGATGGAATCATATGCCCCATAAATTTAACAATCATAAAATGAATCATTTAATAACATTAAGATAAAGTGAATCATGATATTATACATCAAAGTAAAGTATAAATAGACCAAAAATAATATAAAAGTTGTGAATAAGGCATATCTCACTAAAATAAAAGTGAAATGAGAAAACCATTACCTTATGTACAAAAGTATTCTATACTTTCCCTTAATGTTCTAGATAATCAAATTAAATTTATTAATAATTTAATATAGAACATATTAACCTTTTATTTGTTTTATTAAAATTTTATTAAGTTAATTTATGGCCTTTTTATGAGTTATGATATTCAATTTCATCGTTCAAGAGTGTTTTTTTACTTGGTTTTCAAGATTGGTTCAATTTTATATAGGTAGGAAAGATCATATGAAAATGAGAATACATATATATAAATGAAACTATATGTAATTATGGAAATTATTGGATATTTAAGGGTCTTATATGAAATTTTTCCATATATGAGGATCATTCATTTGATAATGCATTAATGATAACCATTTATATTATTCTTTGTTTTTTCAATCATTGTGAACTAGATTTGTCTTATAAAATAATATTTTGTATATATATGGGTTAAAAAATATTAAATAAGTTATATTAAATATATAAAATTCTTTTTTAAGAATAAACTATTTATTACCATCCTTTATGGCGTAATAAAAAAACTCATTGTCCACAAAGGTAGTGAATAAGCACCTCACAGACGATGTTTTCATTTTTAGAATAAAAAGGGGAAGAGAAGTGAATTGATGGTTGATATCACGTTATCATAATAAAATTAAAGTATATATAATATAAAGGAGTTTTGATTCATGTTTTGAAAGTTGAGGTAATGAAATGATAAGAAAGAAAAGAAAATTAAAGAAAATTAAAAGAACAAAAGAGGATTTTACCACTGGAACTCCTTTCCTTGATAAATTCCTTAAGGAACATAGAAATGGTATTTTGGGTGAGACCAGAAGGGAAAAAGTGGTAGATAGGTTTGGGAGAGGTATTTGGTATAAATTGGGGAAGATTCAAGGCTTTGGAGGTGTGAGGAGAATAGGTGGTGAGGGGTGGTATTTATAGTGGAGGAGAGGAGAGTTTTTTAAATATTTTAGTCATTAGTTTATTATTTTGGCACAGGACAGAGAATAATTTTGATTCCCATGATTCAATATAGTAAATAGAGATGGATAGTTCTATATTATGTTTCTTACATTAGTAATTACTCAAACAAACTCGTGTATTCACCTTATAATATATATATATCGTAAATTAATGTATTTCAATATTCAAAAATTATTCAACTATTTTAGAAAAATCCCAAAAATACACAGACACCAATTTTAAACATGTTGAATTAAAAAAAATTATTTTTCTTACGAAAATAATTTTATAAAAATGAGAAATTTAAATTTCAATTAAAATTATAATTTATTCTTTAAATACCAATTTTAAAATAATAACTGATTTCATAACACTTTGAAAAATTAATTAATGAATCATATAATTATCTTATAATAAAAAGAAAATAGAATATTATTTCATGAATATATTTTTTAAAAATAAATTCTCTTTTAAATCCTTATATAAATTATAAAATAAAAAAAATATTTATGTCTCACAAAAATACACACACTTAATTTATGAGTTTGAAAACATTTATTTACTTATTTCATGATATAAATATATTATATTTTCGTTCCTAAGATATATAATATTTCTTAATAGATTAAAAGGTGATGTTACTATTCAAATCATAAATATAATATTAATATAATGAAAATTTTATTTTTATAAAAATTGGGATTTTCACTATTCACTTGGAAATAAATATTTTCAGAAAAATACGAAACTTTAACGTGAAGATAACTTTGAAATTACGCTTTTAACAATTAAGTTTATTTTTATGAATACAATTTATATTAGGGTCAAAATTTAGTTTAAAAAAACATCACAATTAAAAGGTCTTAAACAACATTTAAAAAAATATAGCCCTTTCAATACATAAAATTGGATTCCTTTTTATCTTTTTCCTATCAAATCATTTGGATGAATGTAAAAAAATTTGATTAAATATATAATATATAAATTTTATAATTTGGTTAACAATATTCATTCCCCTTAATTTTATAACTTGGTTATAATTGTCATTTAAAAATAATGATATTTAATTTTATATCATTGTCCATTTATGTTTGATGGTTTGTGAAACCTATGCTATCGAAGAAATAAAATTTTAAAAAATAAATACTATAAAACATTTTTGTGTTACAATAATGATATAAATATGATTAATAATAGAATAAGAGAACTAATTCTACCTTAAAAAGTCTTAAATTGCATTTTATCTTAATTAATGCTTTAAACTAAAATACAACATTGAATAAATTTAGTATTTTTCACTATTCACAGAAAAATCAATCGGTTATAAAATTCTAAAAATAATAATTTAAGATAATTTTAACATACATTTTTTATAAAATTAAATTCATTTTTTCAGATCCATTTTCGAAAAATAAAAAAATTAATTTTATTATTTGTACAAAAAAATTCATTAAAATAAATTTTGAGTGAAAAAAGATTTTTTTCATCATTTAAAGAACTTATTAAAAATTATATAATTATTTATAAATATATTTTCATTTTATTAGAAAATTATAAATAATTTTAAATATCTATATATGGTTATTCGTATAACCATTAATAACATCTAGGTTATACCAAACTTGATTAAATAATAATATTTATATCATGGTTTATTTTAACTCTGTGTTTCTTGTAATAGAAGCTATAAACAAAATTAAATTTATTTGAAAAAAAATATTTCATAAAATAGAAGGCTGTTAAATTATTACCCTATTAAAATGATTTTCCCTCAAATTTTTGTTTATCTGATACAAAAAATTGATGATTCATCTTCCTCATCATATCCTCAAGTTTCCATGTAACTTCCTCAAATTTCTGATTCCTATAGTGAAACTTAACCAAGTGATTAGCCTTTTTTTGTAGTACATTACCAGTAAGATCCATGTTTTTTATTGTTTTTTATTTATAGTAAGGATCATAGACCAATGGTATGACCTTTGAGTTTAGTACATGGGAATGATCAGGTATGTAATTTGTATCGACCCAAATTCTTATCAATGGAATTATCATTCTAATAATTATGTCATGTAACATAAACCACATAAAATAAATAAAAAACCCAAAAAAATTATTTCAATAAATTATAAATGATACATTAGTCAAAAACTAAACCAATAAGAATGAAAAAAATTATAGTGGGATAAAAAATAGAAAATAAGTTGTGTATTATAAGAAAATTTGGATATACTCAATTGACCAGAATTGATGCACTCAAAAAAAGTTAGTATAAATAAAAACTATTTTTAATATTTATTTTAAAAATGAACATATATAAAAAATGAATTAAAATATAAGTGAATGAAGATAGAATGGAATAAGATGTATTTATAAGAGGTAGAGGACATGTTATACAATTAAAAAATATAATCATTGGAATAATAATTTGATCATTAGGAATAATTATCTAAGCATTAAAATAGTTAAATTACTTATGTAAGTATAAAAAAATATTTAAGTATATTTTAAAAGGATAGTATGGCATATTTATATCAATATACATGTAAATACATGATTTAAATTGTATAAAATTAGTGTTTATATTTTTATAAAACTTAAAACATTTATTTTTATTTTTATAATAAATATAATGATTTAAACAATTTTTTATTTTCAAAAAATGTATTAGTAAATTAATATTATGTTTTGTTGTAATGAAATATAATTTTATGCTACCATAATTAAGTTTTCAAAGGTTTATAAAATGGATCATAATATTAAAATTAGTATTTTTAAAATAAATAAAGATTTTATTTAAAAATTAAATTTCTCATTTTTAGAAAATATTTCAATAAATTGGGTTCAATTTTTTAAATCTACATATAAAAAAATATATGGTTATTTTTTGGTAATTTTTTGAAATATTTGATTGATGGATGAATAGTAAAATACAATAATTTACGATATTTAATATTATTATAAAAATACATTAATTTTTATGTCAAGTATAATGTTTTAACCACTATTGTATATCACACATGTAGAATTTACTATATATAGTCACAGTAATCAGTAAAATTGATTCTCTTTAGCCAAAATATTTAACTAAGGAATATAATATTCAAAAGTCCCCTCTCCATCCTATAAATACAGTTTATCACTGCCCCTTCTCCTCAAGACTAATAAGACTTGAATCATTAAAAATATATTAAAAAAACCTCTCCTCCCAATACCCCTTCATAATATTTCATATGGTCTTACCAGAATACCAATGCAAAGTTCCTTTAGGGTTCCTTCAAGGAGGTAATATTCAAGAGGTAACATTACCAAAAGACCTCTTTTAGATTTATATTTCTCTTAACTTATCTAAAACTACCACATCCAAAATATATTAATAAATACAATATAATATTTATAATGGAATTTAATAGAGATAATTTAATATATACAATTTTTCATTTTAATTTTGTCTCTAATTCAAAGAAACAAAATCTTTGTCAGGTCTATGTTGGTTAACCGTCTTCATGGATAATGAATATTATTTTCCATTACCTTCTCTATAGATGGTAATAAAACTATAATTATAGTTAAATTTTTTTTAGTAAGTATATTATAACTAAATTCACACTCTTTAAAAAATTTATTAATATGATATTAAATAAAACGAAACTAGTTTTTGATGTGCGATAAAACCTCCTAAATGAACTAACAACATAACATTAATGTTTTTACTCAATAAACCATCCCTATATCAAAAAAAATATAAGAGATTTGGGACTATATAAATTTCTATAAGAGAATTAATAAAATTTCATTTCAATTATATAGTTTTGGTCCCATTTGAAAAGAATATCCATAATTATACACAATTGATACAACCATTATATTTTGAAATGAATACTCCAAGAAAAATAAAATTGAAATTTATATCTAATTGAATTGAACATAAATAAAAATAATAAAATTATAGTAAATAAAATATAATTACAAAAGTGTATTAACAACTTAATTAATGAATGTATTTTTTTATTTAGGATATTATATCCCTGTGAAGAGAAATTCCTGAACATAAGTTAAGGGATCTTTCCAAACATCCATATTTCCATTTGGGTTATTATTTCTCTATATTACCTCATGTTATCACTCTAATTTTATGAATTACTTTCTATATATTGGGTATATATTTTCTTCTCATATATATCTATCTTTACTCATCTTTATTTGATGGGTAAATACTTATTTTAGAAGGTTACAATATCAATTGTTTTTAATAAGAAATCCCGATTGAAGGGAACTTCTCTGTTTATTATCCATTTTTAAGTACCATTCTAGAAAATGTTATAAAATACAATTGTTTTCTAAAATTAATCATTATATCATAGAAACATGTTTTTGTTCATTTTTGTTTTAATAGAAATAACAATGCCTTTATCCTATTTAAAAACGCTTTATTATTTTCCCTAAAACCTCTCTTAAGTTTCATATTTCTAAAGTTACCCAATCACTATTTTCACATTATCAATTTAGTTGCACATAATTTATCATGATATATACATGTTTTTCCTTTATGAACTTCCTAGAATTATTCTATCCCTTCTTTAAAGGAATCCATTTTGATAAACCCTTTTTACGCCTTATGACATAATTAATAAACCCATTTCATTCCATGGGTAATAATTATGCTTATACATTATGTTTAATTTATTTATATGGAACAAATAGGTATGGGAATGTTTTAATGGGTGTATATAGATATATATCGATTGTGTTGGGTATTTTTTTATCTCGTGAAACATTATGTATAGGATTATGGAGTACTCCCAATCCATTAAGAGACCATGTCTACCATGTGATATTTTCTTACATTTATTCTTGACTCATGTTTATGTCATGTAATATTTTTGTACCACATTTATATGATTACATGATCATATGATTCCTTGTTCTTTTTCTATGAATATATAATATTATTCAAGAATCATGCCTTTTATGTCATCATTTTATTCCTTTTAACTCATATGTTATGTTTCAATTCTATATTTATTCTCTTTTTGGGATTTTTAAATCACGCATTTTCTTTTTGAATTCCTTATATTATCCAATGAATTTTTGGGAGCTCAAAATATGTTAGGATCACACTATGGAGAATAAAATAAAGATTTTTTATTATAGTTTAATGTTTTCAAAATATTTATGTATTCTTTAAAATTCACTTGGATTTTTGATCCTTGGTTTGTTTTTAATTGATATGTATATTTACGATAATTTAATAATTTGTGTAACATTATTTGGTCTCTATAGTTGGTTTCAGATCTAGGTCATGTTTTTTTAGGATTAAAACTAGAAAACAATAGTGATAATCTTAGTCATAAGTCTAAATATACGAATAATTACTATGGATATCCGAAATTGAACATCAAGGAATCATAATTTAGGATACACTATTCATTTATAAGTTTTTTTAATATGTTAACAATTTCATTTTTATATATTGATTATCTATGTACTTAATCCCCTAATTTTATTTTATTTTTTTATTCAATGCTGGGATATTGGATAGCCCATACAAATAACCAATGTGATGATTTACCTAATGATATGATTAACCTGATGGTATTTAGATATTATATTATCATGATAGTATAGGCACAGTTGGATCAAGTAATGAGTAATAGCTTGAATATTGAGAAATAAAATTTTCCCCTAATAAAGATCAAGATGTTGTAGAATTCATTATACTAAAAATGACTCCTACTAAGTGGATATTTTAATACCCTCATTTATGAATAATGTACTAACTCTATTTATAATATATTCCTTATTATACAATTCTTAGAATAAGAGAAAGTTATGTTTGATGACTATTGTTTTCATAAGAATGCTGATCAGTGGTAGACACTAATAAAGAACATAAAGTCAAAAGATAAATTTTATTCCATAGAAAGGTTAGGATTAAAGAAAATATTTTAAAATAAATATTTTTCTTGATCTCTCTACATTAAAATAGAGAGGGATTTTCTTAAAATAAAATAAAAGTAAGATGAGTCTATTAGGGTGTTTGAGGAAATATTTACATGAATCTCATGATATGCCTCTGGCTTTGTCATGAACACTAATATAAAGGTAGATTTCATATTTATTGGATTAATGTTGATTCTATGGAAATACACGACAATTAAATACATTGAAAACAATGAGGAGATTAGATATTGTCCCCAGAACATGGAGATAAAGATTTGTGACACTCTTTGGTCTCATGGTCCTTAAGATAGAAAGCATTAAATAGAGGTAACTTTGGGAGGATCAATCAATAAATATCAGGTACAAATGAAAACCAGACTCCCACATGTCGAAAATGTGGGAAGAAGTATCCTAGAAATGGTTCCAAGGTAACAGGGAGATGGATCAAATGTTGAAAATAGGGGCATCAGTATATTGATCGATGAAGGGATATGAAGAATCCACCTAATTTAGAAGAATAATGAAAGGTTCAGATGGATACTCAGACTTTTGTACAGTGTTTCAATATCAAGTAACACATGAATTATGCAATCCAATTCCTTAAGTCCAAGATTATTAGAGATAATAAATGAAGATAACCTCTATGTACCAGAGATAAAAAAATGGAATAATATATCACTATAAGAGAGGTGGATCCCAAAAATAATGTAGTGGTAGGTTAGGTGATTATTCATTTTAAAAAATAGAATCGAATTTTTTATTTTGGTTCTATGAATTCATTCATATCTTTTATATTTAGTAGAACTACAAAGAAACCACCTCAAAACATTAGGGTTAAAGTTTTATGAAAATATAAAATGGATAAATTACTAAATCACAAGTATATAACTTCTCCCAGTTAAATTTTTGTGGACTAAACCTCTCAAAAAATATTTGATTAAATCTTTTAGTGGATTTTTATGTTATATTATAAATTGATTTTCTATATTTATATAAATCAAACATCATCTATGTGGAGAGGGAGACCACTCTTCAAATTCCAAGTCAGTTTCAAATTCTATAAAACTGTAAGGTGGAGGATGAATATAAATTGTAATAATCATAAAAAGTGTGCATATTATTTTCTTAATATCAAGAATATCCATCTCAAATAATTAAGATAAAATAGGGGATCATATTCGAAGACATTCTCATTGTGAGGGACTACACAAACTTGCTACACGAAGAATTGAATAGCCTTCCTCTTGATATAGAGGTTGAGTTTTCAATCAAACATATACCCAAATATCTTCCCCAATCCATGACTACATTTAAAATAGACACCATTGAGTTAGACAGACTAAATAAGAGGATACAATAGAATTTGGAGAAGGGCTTCATACCCAAAAGATCCTCACCATGGGGTGTGTCAGTATTCTTTATCATGACCAATGATGGGAAAATGACCCTTTGAATTGATTATCATGAGATAAAAAAAATCATGACAAAGAATAATTACCCTATTCCATTGATTTATGACTAATTTATTCAATAATTTGAGGTGCACTATTTCTCTTTTGTAGACCCTCGATTGAGATATCACCAATTAAAGGTAAATAAGGAAGATATTTACAAGATCACCATTCAAATGCGTCTGGGACACTGTGTTTAGAGTGATTACATTAAAACTCACTAATGATCATGAAATAATCATATAAAAAGGAATATATTATATAAATATTACCCTAATTTTTTTGTATCTTTTTTAGATTTTTTTCAGATATACTTCAAGAGAAAGGATGTTCATTAGGAGAAATAGAAATACTATTCATGGGACATTATTAATAGAGAATAGATTTGTAATGTGTAGTAAATGTGATTTCTGAATGGGGGAAGTATCATTCATGGGAAATTTATCAATAATAAATATATATATGTCGATCTTCAAAGATAGAGAAAATTGAGGAGTAGCCTAGACCAAAATTTGTAATGAAGATCCTTAGTTTCCATAGCCTAGATAGGTATTACTGATGACTTGTGAGAAACTTCTTATGATTTTCAAACCTGGTAACCACAATTAGTCAGAAGGGAGTTTAGTTTTTCTAAACTAGAAAATCTGAAGGTAGATTCAAAGTGTTTAAAAAGATGCTTATCACTGCACAACTACTTACACTACTCACAAGTGGGGAACACATTGTGGTATAGTGTGATGGGTAAAATAAGGGATTAGGCTATGTACTAATGAAAAATTATAAAGTTACTGACTAAGCCTATAGGTAGTTGAAATTTCAAGAGTAGAATTATCCAATGCATGATCTAGAGTTGGTGGTAGTAATCTTCATATTGAAAATCTGATATCATTATATCTATGGGGAGAAATGTGAGATATATATGAATCATAAGATCATCATGTATATATATTCACACATAAAGATATTTTTATGCACTAGTGAAGATGGTTTCATTTCATCAAGGATTATGAATTTTCATTCCACTACTATATTTGGGAAGAAAATATTGTGGTAGATCCTATAAGTTGAAAGGATCCAACTTATCAATGATGAGAATTGAGAAAGATCCAATATTCATAGATTTGAAATGGATGGACATGGGAATCATAATGGGGGGAAAATAAACTCTCTTCTATCAAATGATTACCGAAATATATTTTATTTAAATGATAGAGGATTCTTAGAGGGATGAGGTGGAAATTAAAATTAATGGGGAAGCTATCATTAATGGAAATTTATTACAGTTCAAAATTGACGAGGAAAGAGTTATAAGATTTAGATCATGACTATCTATACCATTAACTCCCTAGGTGAAAAAGAAGATTTTAATGATGAAAATCAATTGATCTTGTCCATTCAACAAGGGATCATTAAGATGTGTTGAGTTCTGCAAGGGCACTACAAGTGAGATAATATGAAGAATGAGATCACAGAGTATCCATCTATGTTCTTGATATGTCAGAAAGTCAATGATGAATGGAAAAAGTCTAAGTAGATGATGGAGACATTACCCACACCAAAATGGAAATAGAAAAAATCACTATAGACTTTTTCACTAGTCATATGTATACATTTAGTGTAAATAACTCTATATGTGTTATTGTGGATCATATTATAAGGTCTTCTCACATTATTTCAATTTGGGAAGAATTATCACTTGAAACACATGCACTAATACACATAAAATAAAATTTGAGTATTTAGGGAGTACTGACTGACTGAAATTTAACATTTTTATTAAGTTTGAATAAATCATCATAAACAGAATAACAAACATCACAGTGGTCTAAAGTAATATAGGACCATCACATCATTAACAAAAAACTTCATCCCCACACTAGGAAAAGAACCCAGGTTAATGAAAAAAGTACGTACTTTGATTTGAAGTTTCCATAGATACAAAATAATCTGCCACCATGTTACCCTCCCACCATGTGTGAGATATCTCAATATGATTGCCCTTGAGAATTTTACATTTATAGATAATGTATTCAATATTACAAGGATTAGTGCATTTTCCTATCAGTGATTTATAAAGAATCATAAAATCTGTCTCTACCATATTCAAAATGATTTGTCTTTTGGTGCATATCTCTATACCCTAAACCAATGCCTTAGCTTCTACCTAAAGTACATCACCTCTTCTATATAAAGCCTTAAACACGACAATTACTGGCTCCTCTTAGTTTCTAACAATAATACCCTCGCACATCTCCCCCCTTAGTAAAGGCCCATCTGTATTTAACTTGAACCCCTGTTTAAGAGACTACCACATTACCCAATGCCCCTAATCTGCAATACCTGGTTGGTTATCACCTAAGATGCTGAGAATGATATAATTCACTGAAGTCATAGAATGGAAGTCGAGAGTTAAGCGGACATGATCCAGAGGCGTAATCTTCATTTTAAAAACCATATAGTCCTGAGATCCGTGGATGTTGTTGTAGCGAGCATCATTCATGGCCTTCTATAAAACCCAACAACCCACGATGAGGATGAACATCATTGATTTCCTCCCTAACCCATGCAAGCCAACTCCTCTAAACCACGAACAGATGAAAATATCATGCACCTTGCTAGACCCATCCCAGCCGTAGAAGGCACCAAAGACCTTCTCTATTCCTCTTTCTCATTCAATGTCATAGAATAGGTGGACTACTATTTTATGGTTATAGAACCTACAGTAACAACACATAGAATCAAAGTTCACTCCCATGCATTTCAAATTCTCATCAGTAGGAAATGCTACATTCCTCACATGCCATAACAGAAAATTGAATTTTGAGGGAAGCTCTTTGAGCCAAAGAGTCTCCCCCACTGGTATTCATTCAAAAAGTCCCTCATCACACCTAAAAAATATTTTATGGATAATACATCTGACCTGGAGCCCAAGAAAATGAGTCTATGAGGATTATCACTAGTTACAATGCTATTGAAAATGGCAAGTTGGTTCCCTTCTAGAATGGCCTGAATAAATCTGGGATATCCATTTACCTCATTAAAGTAAAGTTATATTGTGGGGAATCTCAGGAACAATATTATACCCACACCCCAATCCTACTACCAAAAATTGATACTCCATCTTCCCTCAACCCATCGAGAGTGGTGCGGCAGAGTCTCCATGTACGGATGAACCAAACTCCAAATCTGAGAAGGACGAGGTCTCTACTCACACATGTTCAGGCCATAAATATTATGCATTGTCCTTCCCCAAATAGAGTGACCCTTCATATCCTCCCCTGAAAGCCTATAATGAAGCACTTCAATGGTGGAGGAGACACTCCTAAGATTAATTCCCCCTTCGAAGAGAGGTCTAGCAAGACGTTTACCTGATGCCTAGTGAGGCCTACCTTCCATCTGAACATCCCAAAGGAAGAACACTATAATCCTCCACAAGTTGATAATCACTCTCTTGGGTACCTTCCAGGTGGAAAGAATGTGCATGGTAATTGAAACCAGAACATTGTTCACTAGAGTAATCTGACCTCTAAAAGATAAGAATCTATTTTTTCAATTGTAGATACGCCCCAAGATTTTACTTACAAGATTCTAAAAATGATGAATCCTAAGAGAAGAAGGACTAATCAGTGCCCTGAGATACTCCATGGGAAAATATCCTCTTTTTATACACATGAAAACTCCCAAATCCCTCTCCCTCCTTACTGAGATATTCCTGGTTGTATAAAAAAACTTTTCTCTTTGTTCACAACTTACCCACTCCACTTCCAGTATTCCCCTAGAATCCCATTCAACCCATGCACTGAACTTCTACCGCCATTAATAATAACAATTGTGTCATATGAGAACATCAAGTGTGTGATACCCCTTGTGGAATGCTTGTTATAATAGGGGAGGATTTTACCCATGTTGAGACATTAGTTAATATAACACCTAATAGCATTTTGAGAGAGTATAAACAGGGTGGAGAAAAAGGATCCCCTTGCCTGATACCATGAGAATCCTTGAAAAACCAAAACTGCTTTCCCAAAAATGAGGTTGAAATACATACCAAGCTGGAGCAATGAAAAAGAAGGTCAGTAGTCTAATTAAAGAACACCATGCAAGCTAGGACTCTGAGGACAAAACCCCATTACACCCTATCATAGGCCTTAATCATATCTAAATTAACAACCAAATTTCCCCAAAAATAATTGTTGTTAATGACCCTTACCATCTCTTGTAAAACTCCTATCACACCCTGAATTGACCACCCTTTAATGAAGACATGCTGTATAGAAGCAATACATGTGTCCAAATGACTATCCATTATTTTATTGAGGATACTAGCCAGAGTTTTATACGGTATGTTGCACGTACTTATGAGCCAATACTTATCAATGGACAGCAGGTGACACACCTTAGAAATAAAAAATATCTTGGTTTCACAGGGAACACACAGAAAGTCCCTACCCATGATGAAGTCTGGGACAACACTCACAAGATCCCCTTTAATAATATCCCAAGACACCCTCTAAAATGATCTTGGGAAGCCATCAGGCCCTAGTGCACCATTCAGGTTCAACATCTATATCGCCTCATGCACTTCAGCTTCATCTAGATTCCTCCACAATCCCCTATCAATATCCTCTTAAATACTATTAATAATACCCTAAAAAACTCGACAGAACCCGTAGGATACCCCCCAACCATACCAGGATTGGGATCTGCCAGAAAATATTTGATAGCTTCATTAACCATGGCACCTACCTCATCAAGATCATTGGAGTAAGTTTTATCTTCCATTTGAATGTTGGGCCTTTGAACATGACGACTCTCTCAAATGAAAGCATCAAAAAATATTAACTTATGATCCCCCTCACGAAGCCATCTAACTCTATCTTCTTCCCTGTGCAGCCTTTACTCTCTCAGAAGACTATCAGTGACCTGATCCTTTTTCCTCTGATCTCCTTGAACAAAGACTCATAACAATCATGTTCCAAGAAATTCTACACACGTTCAACCTTTTTTCTGATCTTAATTAGGTCCTGGTCCAGAGCAAAAATGTTCTTTTTCAAATAAAAATCAGATTTTTTAGTCATATTAACTTATTATGGAGAGTATTCCATGGGTTCCCCCAGTGATGAAGATCCCAATCTTCCCTGACCACCTTGAAATATAATGGCACCAGCATGATTTGTTTTGAAAATTGAACATAATCCTCCCTTGACGTCCCTGTACTCAGAGAGATGCAAAGAAACGAATGGTAAGAGAGACACCGAACCAAGTGAGGAACATTGGAATCCAGGAACACAAAAATTGTGGCCTCATTCATCAGACACCGATTAAGATGACAAAAGGTGTGTATCCCACCTCACTGGTTATTACACCATGTGAATATACTTCCTTCATAGCCTACATCTAGAAGTCCATTCCTATCCATGAAACAGAGAAGGCCTGACTGACATTCCTGGGAAAAGTACCCCCACACCCTATCTTTTCATTTGGGATTTCTATAATGTTGAAATCACTCCTAAAAATCCAGGGGGTGTCTGTTGGGTTGCTACCCTCTAGATCACTCCACAACATCTCTCTATCATGGGAACTACACATTGCATAAATGAAGGATAAAATAAACAATTGAGCCCAAATTGAAATAATTGTAGTCAGAGATTGGTATGATGCACTCAGAAGATCAATGGTAATGTGGTCCTTCCAAAACATCCATATTGGGGAGTTAGGAGGATCCATATGCATAAAAACAAGATATTTCAGCCCCAGAGCATAATCCTTGACCTTTCTAGAGACCTATTTTGGTTCCATAATAGACACCATAGAAACCGAGTTGTTGCTTAAATCATTGATGATGAAATCAGACTTCACCCTGGCCCTTGGACTATGGGAATTCCATATCATGACTTTAAACATTGATACGAGCACATCTGGATTTGGTCCCAGACTCCTAGACCATGACATGACGAAACTAGCTTGAAATCACAAATGCACCAGATTTTGATTTTGAGCATGTTTGAATACCAGTATGCACCTATGAGAAGATTACCGCATGAGAAACCACACCTTGAGACAATGTTCTAAAAGTGACTTCTATAGCACCAAAATGTTGTTCATCCATCCTACTCTGATCCCACTTCAAAAGCATCAGAGGAGAGCACAGAGGGGAAGAAGGAGTAAGCGATGCTTGCAAATTCGTTCAGGAAGACACCATTGGTTGAGAGGTCAAGGCCATAAGGGTATTCTCCCTGTGTGGAGAAGGAAAATATACTTCTATATCACTCAGTTATGTCTCCAACAAAATGATCTCTGAAATGAAAAAGTGAGAAGGCCCCCAATCCTTAGCAGACATATTGTGAAGACGAATAGAGTTTTTAAGAGCCATCTCTATAGAGGGGGTGCACTCATATGAAAACTACACCAATGGATCGTTGCCCATGTCACGATGAACAAGAACCAACTCACAACAAGGGGATGTATTCCCATCACCAATAGAATTCTTGGATGAGGAAGCCACTGAAGTACAAGTAGGGTGGTTAGAGACAACTCCTTTTCCCTAATCATGACCTACATAGACTCAAGGAAACCGTGTGTTTGGATGCTGAGAAAAAGGCCTCGAAAAACCCTAGGGATTGGTGCCATCCATACGAACTTTGCGGCACACCTGCAGAGAATGACCCGAATTGTGGAAAAAGAAGCAGAACCTGGGGAAGACGGGGGTAAAATAGGGGTTCAAGATGATCCTCTATCCCTTCTATCCAGTTCACAATATGGTCCTAGAGCGGTTGAGATATATCCACCTCAACACAGATCCTCACAACCGAAGCCTCTGCTAGGCGAAGGGTCCTATCATCTACACATATAAAGCACCCCAATGAATCCCTGATTACCTTTAAGAAGACCTCATTTATGAAGGAAAGAGGAATCCCTGGAACTGAGATCCAGAATGCCTCTATAGAGAATTCTCTACCATAATGAGCATCCATCGACCAATGTAAAAGGGAGAACCTCCATCGCCCCACAGAGCACGGGCTCATGCACCAATCATTAATGAAATATTCCCTAGAAGACAAGAGGATGCAAAATGACTTCCTATACAGGATAGACATGGCAGTTGGAAGATCAAAGACCCAACACCTAATGAAATCTTGAAAAAATACAAGATTAGGCTTATCAACAACGAATATCACAACCAGAGTCCACTGATGATCCATACATGCCTCCATGAAGGACTCCGCCAAAACATCAAGCATGGGGGAACCCTTATCCAATAATGAAGATGCGACCCCCAGATCACCCCATAGACCTTTTTGAGGCAAATTTTATCTTGAGGGAGGGCATAGAATAAATTCCCTTAATAAATGCATAGAGGGGTGAGCCTACCCATCACCGATCGCCAGAGATCCAGGAATAGTGGGGGAGATTCTCACCAAGGGCACTAGAGTAATGGGTGGGAGAGAATTTGAAAATTATATTTCTATTCATGCTATGGAGTACCATTATAGATTTATTTGGATTAAGATAAAAGATTTTCCTACATGATTTGGAAGACTCCACAACATCTTCTAAACATTTATTTAATATTCAGTATAGATTATGAACCTTAAACTGATGAACCATATAAGTGGAAAATTCAAATATGGGATTAAATGTTGAAGGGATTATAGGTGTAAATCGAAGGAGGATGAGACAAAAATATTACTCTAGTTGAGTTATAGTACAAAAATAGTCTCCACTCAAGAATCCAAATGGATCCATATGAAGGCCTTTATGGAAAATATGATGAAATCCAAAATTCATGGACGATATAGGTGAACATAAGCTCCTAGGACCTAAAATGGTATAAAAGGTCATCACCCATCAACATCACATTAAAAATTCTAAAAGTTCATAAAATAGATATGCGTAAAATAATCTATGGGAACTAGAGTTTGAGGTAATAGGTAAGGTATTCCATTATATATCTCTATGGAATAGGGTCATGAGGTTTAGGAAAGAGGAAAATCAATGTCCCAAGTACATAAGCCTATTTGATACTATTGATCATATAAGATTTATACCCTATAGAAGATAAATTAAAACAAACAAGTCTCATATAAATGATATATTTCACATATAATCCTTTAGAAAGTACACATTAGATCTCTCAAATGTACTAAATCCTCAAGTAGTGTGGCTGGAAAATTATCTATATTATGAGGAGCAGCTGATGGTGATCTTGGACTGCAGTGATAAAGTTCTGCATGATAAGAAAACTCACCTAGTCAAAGTATGAGGTTGAACCATAAGTATGAGGTGGAAATATGGGAATAAGAGGAATCCATGAAAGAAAAATACCCTCACCTGTTTTCACTATAATATGAAAAACTAAATTTGGAGGGAGAAATTTATTAATGGGAGAAGTATGTGACAACCTTGAACTTTATCAACAGAATTTACCTTCTTATAATTATGTTATATAGCATAAAGAACATAAAATGAATAAAAAAACAACAAAAAAACTATTATAAAAAATGAATAATGATACACCCTTCATCAAATAAACCAATAAGAATGTCAAGTATTGTAATGGGATAAAAAATAGAAAAGAAGATAAGTGATATATGAGAATTCGGATCTGCTCGGCCAACCAGAATGACCGTACACACATAAAAAAATGATGTAGAGATAAAATTTAATTTTAAAATTCATTTTGAATATGGAAGTTTATATAACCTTGAGAAAAAATATAAGTTAATTAAGAATGAATGGAATAAGTGGTATTTATAAGTAGGGAACCCATTTTAACATTACAAATATAAACATTAGAATACTAATATGATCATCATGAAGTGAAATGTGATCGTTATAATGGTATCCACACCAATTTAAGGGTAAATTATTAATTTGGTATCTTATAAATGAAAAATATGAAATATTTATATCATAAAACTAGTAAATACTTATTATAAAAAGCATAAAATAAGTGTTTGTATTTTTATAAAACATATACATTTTATTTCATTTTGTGTAATAAATATAATGATTTGAAAGATTTTTAATTTTTATAAAATGGATTAATAAATTAATATTATGTTTTATTATAATGGTAAGATACTTTTATGGCATTGTAAGTAAAATTTAAAATGTTTCGAAAGTAGATCATAGTATTAATGTCGGTATTTTACAAATAAAAGTGGATTTTGTTTAAAAGTTAAATTTATCATATGTCACAAACTATTTTAATAAAATTTATTTAATTTTTTATATCAGCATGTAATAAAATGGTTAGGGTGATTTTTTTGTAATTTTTCAATGATAATTGTGTTTTTGGTGAATAGTGAAATATATTAGTTTACAGTATTAGATATTATAATATAAATATATGAGCATTTTATTCATGGATTCTGTAAGAACCCAATATATAGAAATAAAATAGAAAATAAACTATATATTTTCATAAGAATAAATACTATTGAAACTCTTGAGGCAAAATAATAAACTAAAAAATGAAATATAATTAAACACCCCTCACCCCATTACAAATACCACACATTGAAAAACATCTCCTCCCGCATTATAAACCTTGATGCTTCCCAAATATATTTTAAAACTTTTCCTCTACACTACCCCATAAGTAATAGTGCTTCCATTCTCACCAAATAACAATTCCATGTTTCTTTGGGGGCCCTTCAATGAGGCTATATTTAAGCAGTAAAACTGTCAAACAACCTCATTTAAATTATTTTCTTCTCTTACCTTATCCAAACCCCCTTCATCCAAAATGTCATAATAATTTTAGTACAATATATATAATGTAATTAATAGTGATAGTAAAATATTTACCATTAGTACTTTTCTTTTTTCTTTATTCAAAGAAATGAACCCTTTTCCCAAATTATATTGATTAACTGTCTCTATGGATAATGGGTTTTTATTTTCCATTACCTCTATTAAGGATGCTAATAAAACTATTATTATGGTTAAATAATATTTTAATAATTATATTATAACTTATTTTATATTATAGAACAAATATGTGGACATAATAATAAATTAATCAAAACTAGTTCACGATGGAATGTAAAACCACCTAACGGAATTAACCACAAACTGTTTATGTTTTTACTAAAAAAACCATCCCTATATAAAAAAATATGGATATTTAGGAGAATTTAATTTTTCAAAGTATATGAATACCATTTAATTTAACTTCTATATTTTTTGTCCCATTTGAAAAGAACTTCCTTAATTATATACCTATGATACGACCATGATTTCATTAAACAAACTCTCCCTAAACAATGAAAATAAACATTATATATCATATGAATGACCATAAATAAAAACAATAAAATTATATTAAATATAATATTGAAATAAAATGTTGTCAATTATGTAATTAATGAATCTTATTTATTTATTCAAAACATTAAGGTCAAGTGTGGAATGATTCTAATGTAAGGGATCTTTCCGAACATCCCAATTTCATTTAGGTTATAATTTTCCCATATTACCACAATTTCTCACTCTAATTTTCTTAATTAATTATTCTATATTATGTATATATTTTACACACAAATATATATAGCCTAATTCATCTTTAATTGATAGAAAAATTCATTTTTAAAAGGAAAACTTCTCAACTTCTCTCGATAAGAAAACCCAGTTAATGAGAAATTCTCTCTTTATTACCCCATTTCAAGTAAAAATAATTATGTGTTTTAAAGAACCTATGTTTTATAAAATAAACCATTTTATCATGGAATTATTTTATTTAATTCCTTTATTTATGGAAATAATTATTCCTTTATCACCTTTAAACACTCTACTATTTCCCCTAAAACCCTGCATAAGTGGAACATTTCCAAAGATACCTAACCAATAATTTTCTTGTTTTCACTTTAGTTGGAAATAATTTATCATGATATATACTTATTTTTCCTTTATTAATGTCAAATAACGATTCAATACTTTATTTCATGGAATCCATTATGTTACACACTTTGGTTACACCTTATGATATGATGATGTAATAATTCTATTCCATGGGTAATCCATATATTTATGCCTTATGTTTGATTTAATTATACTAAAAACAAATGAATTTACATTTTCAATTGTGTTCCCCTAAATATAACTCTAATTCACTGGGTAATGTTTTCTTTTATGAGATGTCATGTTTGAGATTATGGAGTAAACATAATCCATTATATGACTTTTTCCAACATGTGATATCATCTTAGCAGTTGTTATTGAATCATGTTTACATCATGTTATAGGTTGTTTACACATTACTATATTTCTATGATCATATGATTACGTATTATTCATGTCGTGTCTCCATATGATTATTCATGAACCATGCCATTTATGTCATTATGTTACGACTTCAGACTCATATTTTATGATCGATTTCCATGTTTGTTCCCTTAATAAAAATTTTAGATCACCAATTTAGTTTTTATATTTCATAGGTTATCCAATGTAGTTTTAGGAGATCAAATGAGCATAAGATATCTTGGTTGATATTATAATAAATATT
Organism: Viscum album; assembly: GCA_963277665.1. Lineage (NCBI taxonomy): Eukaryota > Viridiplantae > Streptophyta > Magnoliopsida > Santalales > Viscaceae > Viscum > Viscum album. The sequence continues at coordinate 1,804,695,543 of OY728148.1, read as the reverse complement.
ATTGAATTTTGTTATGTTGTATAATTATTTAACTATTATTACAATGGTATAAGAATCATTGATCATTGGTTTGTATTTAATGGATATTTATTTTTAAAATAATGTAATAATATGTGTAAAAGTCTTGGGTAATTATATACTTCATCAGGATATATAAATGGAACACATTATGAACTCAAGAAAGGTTTAGTGGAAGTCCTATGTGATAACATACTTGATAACATGATCAAGAATATTGAAAAAACATACCTATGGATCAAATTTTATTTCTTACCAAATATCATAACCTTATTCCATGGATAAATTTTCAGAAATAACTTCTTAGTGATTTAAAAATCCAAATATAACTAATTCTTATCATCATAAATTTTTTATCAACTCTAAACTTCTTTTATTGTTCTTTTGAAAGAATCTGAATCTCTCTATCACATTCCCCGCTACCTAGGGTCCCAATAGATTTATTTCTCTAACTTTATAACTATACATAGGAGTTATACACTTATTTTTATATACGTATTCATAACAATCAAGGTAAATTAGAATGTAAAAGCTATTATTATAAGAAAACTAAAATATAGGAAGGTGCTAATCCAAAAACACTTGTCAATCCGTAAAAAATGATATCAATTTATCTTCTAGGATTTGAGTGGTTTTATCAAACTGAATATCTTATTGAGGATGATAGTATGTGATAAAAAACATCTTTTTACCAAGGTATTTTTGAATACTTCACTATAACATAAAGGTAAAACTTAGATCCTAATTAGACACAATTTAATGTGGTACTCCATAGAACCTCAAAACTTACCCAATGTATTTCCTAGAAAGATAATACAAAGGGAAATATAATCTAATATAAATAATGTTTTTTGAATTTATAAGGATATTGACTGAAAACCAAATAAAATTATATCATTCAGTTTTTTAGGGAGTTCAAAGACAAAATACATGGTGAAGTTTTTCCATTTCTATTCTAGTATGGGTAATGGTTGTAATACCCCTTTAAACTTTTGCCTCTCATCCAGAACTTACTGACACACCTACTAGGATGATATATTCTCAACAATATATCACTTCATTCCATCCCTCCAAAAATGTGATTTTTGGATCTCTATAAATATTCTTACATCAAGGATGAATATATAATGAAGAACTATGAGCACGAATTAATAACTGCATATTAAAATATGGTATATATAGAAAACATACATGGTTATAGAACTATATCATTCTATGAAAATAAATGTTAAACCAAAGAACATTTCCCACTATCTTAAATTTTTCTATTTCTTCTTTTTGTGCCTCACCAATCTTCACATGTATATATAGTTGAAAAATAATTTGATAAAGTTAATACTTCACCCCTTCCTTATGAATTTATAGATATATACTTTGAAAATCCAAAAGAAATATTGGATTCTGTGTGACCATAATTGAAGATATGATACTATGATGCTTTCAAATGAAAGAATTTTCCACCTTTTTAGTTTCCCATGATGGAATTGTATTGATAAATCATTCTCTTTATTTAGATATAGACATTTTCTCTAGAACATACCCATATCTCTCTAAGTGAATATATACACAAAAATGTTATGATCAACATATATATATATCACATCTTTATCCATAAATATAATGAAACCACATCCTTAATGAAAAAGTTACACTAAATAAGTTGAAATCACAAGTTGGGTATTTTTTATCATGAACCTTCAATTTTCATGTGTCATAATCTATCCCCATGCCATTTTGTATGAGAAAACATTTCAGTCCCTTCTTCAATGCATTACTATAGTTCAAAAAACCTTCTCTACTGTAGGGAAATATAAGAATATGTGAACTGACTAACCATGTTTTTAATTCCTTGAAATATTTGTCACATTCATCTATCAAATAGAAAATAGATTCCATCCATGTTTACTTGGTGAGTGGATAAAACATTCAAGATAACTTCTCTACAAACCACTGATAATATCTTCTCAAACAAATAAAACTTCATATCTCAGTCATAGTGGTTGGTATGGGACAATTTTTAATAACTTAGTTCTTTGATGGATCAACAAACATATCCTATGTTGAGATTATATAAACCAAAAATGAAACCTATTATATCCAAAATACACAGTTATTTATTTTTTCACAAAACTTCTCCTTCATTATGGTCTCTAACACGGTTCTCAAGTGACCATCATGCTCTTACTTTCTCTATGAATATTTAAGAATATTATCTATGAAGTCATCAAAATAATGATAAAAGTAATCAATAATGACTCTATTCATTAAATATAATAAATAATGTGGGAATTAATAAGACCAAATTTTCTCACTATATATTTATAGTGTCCATACCTTATATGAAATGTAATTTTTGGTATATTATACATCTTTACCCTCAATTGATGATATCCAGAATGAAGGTAAATTTTGAAAAAGAATGTATTTCCACGTATTTGATAAAAAATGATCAATACATTGTACAACATATATATTCTTTATTGAGAGCTTCCGTAGATCCCAATAAATGAATATAGACTCACACTAGTCCATATTTATTTAAAAATAATAAATGGTTTTCCCCAATGTGTTTCACTTGGATGAATAAATACATTGTGATGATCCTTCTTGTGTTTCTTCTTCAATTTAAACAACATAATCAGGGACATCATATATTGAATCATTGAAATTGGAGTGGCACTAGGTATGAGTTCTATTGATAACTCAATATCATGATTTAGGGTAATACTATGAAACTCTACTGAAAAAACATCACAAAATACACACACACATAAGGAATATATTTGATGTTTAGTTTTCCCCATACATAAGAGATAAATACCCTTTTTGAATAGGATTCAAGACCAATAAAATGGATGAAATTTCCATTGTATGTTCATATTTATTGTCAAAATAATAGATGGTCATTGGTTGGGTCAAAATATAAATTGTGACTTCCCTTCCTTAACATTGATTTGGGATGTATCTATATAATTAAAATCCATGCCAATGATAACATCAGTTTCAACAAGTGTAACAATAAAAACATTTATAGAAATAACATTACCACAATAATTAACTATAGGAGAATCATTGATTTTAGATACAGTCATCAAACCATTAGGGGTTTTCACAGTTAATTAGATATCTAATAATTGTGGATAATAATTAATATTACTAGAAAATTATCCTCATAGAAATTAATATATATATATATAACTAAGCTCAAATATGGAACTTCAATATTAGATAATCCCCATTTCCACCATAATATCATCATTCTAACATCAATTCCCTAGTAAATCTAAAATACTTACCACGACCATCATGAATAATTTATTATACTGATCAACGAGGAAAAATAATTCATAGGATTTCAAAATCATAAAACCTTATTTTCAATATAATACAACTTATGTTTAACCTATGTCATCCATGGTTTTCATATAATAAAACAATTCCTGATGGTTTGTAATGGTTTTGTGAATTTCAAAAACTTATCCCCTAAGAAGGTCAAAATAGGTGTTAAACAATGCCCATTTCTGTGTAACAAGTGGTGATCATGTCAAAGCCTAATGTGAGATTTTAAATTTCATTATCGCTAACTAAAACAACTCTTGAACAATATCAAATTTTAGTCTCTAGATATGGATGTAATTTTATAGAAACCACCCACTCTATCCTTCACCAAAATATTAGGATTTTTTCCAATACTTTTACTTATTTCTAGGGTTCACATTAAAGATTTATCATCGACATTTTCAATGGTTAAGTAAATTGTTTTTAATACCAACTATAATTAACAACACATTTCATATATATATATATATCTTATTAGAATAATATTCATTACATCAGATAATGATCCACGCCAGAATCATATTAGTCTTGAACTTTTTGAAACATAGACACTTAAACTGGTTTATAAGGGAGCTATATCATCTCCCACTAATTTATTCCTAACTATCACACATGTGATACATATCATACATCGTAAATTTATTCATAACATGGTGTAAGTAAAAAAATAAATGGATATCTCAAATGGATAGTAAGTGTAACTAAAGGAGATATCAAAAAAATAAGGTTATAAGGGTTTGCGAATATGAGAATAATATTGGAAAACCATACCCTGCATATCATAAAAGAAAAACTAGAGTCAAGGAATAAATCACAGTAGTTCATAATACATTAAACATAAGTTAATAATAGAAAAAAAATCCATGGGAACATAACATTGTCATAAGAAATAATGTTTTGTTATACACATAAGCCAAGAAAATATTAATTCAATGATGAACACCAAGAAATTCAAAAAATTGTTAGGCTTGAGCTAAACACCCTTATACCTTATTCAACATTGGGAGAAAATCCCATTTACATATTTTGGGATTGACATAGCCTCCAGTGTACCTTACGTTTTAGGCTTGGGATGACCTCTCATTTACCCCCCTTTTTTGTTCTGGGGATAACCTCCTATGTACCATATTTTGTTTTTGGGTTGGGATAACCTCATGTGTACCCTTTGAGATTATAAAACATTAATAATTACACAATGAGTTAAAGGGATATATAATTCTATGCCCTCCAATGAAAAAATTATAATCAAAAAAATTTGTTCCAAAATATTATTCATCATGTCATAACCTATAGAAAGAAAATGGGTTTCATAAATGTTTCATTATAACATAACCCATGGGAAAATAAGTTTAATAAAAAAATTCAACATAATCATAAAAGATCAAGAGAAATGATAAAGATGATAACATTAGACTGTATCATTTTTAAATCGTAATCCAAATCCATTGTTGTTGTCGTTAATGTATAGAAATACTTAAAAAATGTCTTTATAACATTATTGAGGAAAACAACCTTTCCAATTTGAAAACAATTATTCAAAATAAATTTTTTTCCAAGTATTAAATAAAAAATATTCTTTGAAAATATACTTGGATAATTGTAATGTAAGCTTCATATAATTGAGTTGACAAGATGGAAAAAAGCTATGCTCATGATGTGTATTTTAAAACAATGATTCCATTCAAATTTTTAGTAAAAAGTCAACAATAGATCATTTTGAAAATAATAAGATGATTCATTTTTAATTTTTTTTCAAAATTAAAATAGGGGTAAAAATGAGTTTAAATAATAATAAAGGAATTTTAAAAAAAATATTTAAAATATTTATTATAACATCGATATGGAATCAAAAGGTTTTCTATCCAATGAGAGATATATAATAGGTTTTCATTAAAAACACATTCAATTTTAATATTGAGTATATTAAGAGTAAAATGAATGGAAAAGTATTTATTATCAATAAATAAACATAGGATAAAAAATTTCGGGGTTTCTAGGGAGTTAATACATAATATTTCATCATCAAATACATAATCATAAACAATTTGGATAAATAGTGAGATTAAAACAAAAAACTATTATATATTTGGTAACTTTCAAATCAAACCCTAAGGAAAGAGTTGTACTTTTCTGTTTATGTATATACTAATAATTTTCCTAATAATAATCATATAAGTCATTAATTTTAGTAATAAAAACCACATTATAGGAATAAATAATGAATACGACACGTGTCTCACAAATATGAAAGTGAGACGAGGACCCCGTACCTTAGTTCTGTCTTCCTTCATACATAATTTAAACTCCATTATAATAAATATATATTTGTTATAAATATGTTGTAAATCGATAATAATATATATAATATCATATATTGTTTATTTATATAATTTTTTCACATGTTTTTAACAAATCAATATTAAAATCACTCTTCTCGGTGATAACTACTTCATCTTTATTGTATATTTGGGTTTCATAGTTTTGGTCCTTCTAATTACATTATAGATACATCTTATCTTGAATTATAATAATGATATTAATATCATAAATATTCATTATATATATATATAGTCATCCAATAAAGTTATAGATAGAAAAATTAATCAAACTATTCATGCATAGAACTGGTTGTATATATGCAAGAATAGTGTTTTAAATTTCCGACAGATGGAATGATAGAAATGTAAATATTAATCCACTTGTTTAAAATAAGTTTTATATCATATATTGAAAACACACACATACACACACATATATATCTATATTAAATATTCCCTTATTACCATCCATTTCAAAATAAAATGAAAAATGTATCACATTGATTTTGGGAGGTGACAGTCCATAAGTACGCATGAGTGACATTGTAGTTTTACAATGGATTGGAAAGTAATAAGGTATATGAGAAAGTATAATTCCAAAATTATAATTATTTCATAAATATTATATATATATATAAATACATTATAAATCCATCATTTTATTTATCCATGATAGGAGTTGATGGAAAACAATTAGTTTGGGAGGTTGTAGTCCACCGTACACATGATTGATTATTTTTCTTCTCATTTGATATAAGACGAAATAGATACAAATCATTCCATTAACAGAATAATACATCATTATACATAACATACTATTGTTATTATTTCATGATGGTTTAAGACCATGTTAATGTGGATAAGAAGAAATATAATGAAAACTCTCAGTAAAGAATGATACCTCTTCTTCAGACAACTTCTTTAGGTTTTCACTGAAATCCTTCATAGAAGAATTTAATACTAAAAAAAACCTCTTAGATGTGGGAAGGTAATTAAGGAATGTATTTGGGAATTTAATGGATGAATAATGGTATTTTAGGGTGTAGATAATAGAGGAGAGCAGGTTCCCTTTTATAAGTGAGAAGAAGTTATATTTTTGTAAATACCCAAAAATATAAACTAACTGTCAAGAAATGTGCCACCAAAATAGATATGAAATGGATAATATAAATTTTAAGGGAGATAAAAAATTACAAAACGAAAATAGGAACATTTTTAAAAAAAATTATTCCATTAACCTCTAAGGATACACACTTTTACCATTTTTTTCACTTTAGTAACTAGTTTTTTTACCTAGGTAATTTATCCCCCAAGAATAAAAATAAAAATATCATTATTTATAAATTTGAACGAAATTATTTTAAATATTGGAAAAAATATATTAGAAAAAATAATATGTTTTTGTAAAATTATTTTTAACATAATCCCATAGAACTCAAAAACCACATTTTAAACATAACTACAACATTTAATTTTTTACAATTTTTACTATTCATTTACAAAAAATTACTTTGAACTTTTTAAATAAAAATAATTAATTTTATTCAAAAAATTGAATCTATTTTTTCAAATTTAATTAAAAAAGTGGAGTAATTTAATTTTAAATTAAACCCACAATCCTGACGATAAATCGTTTCTCTAAAGAAAAAGTTTTCATAGGTATAAAATTATTTGTATCTAAATTTTACATTAAATCAGTTAAAATGTTTAAATTGGATTAAAAATAAAATAAAAATTTTAAAATAAAATTTGAATTTGTTAATTCATTAAACAAAAAGAATTTTTTTTATTAAAAATCATTATTTTTTGTTTTTCATCGAAAAATAAAACTTCTTAGAAAATTATCAAAATTTTAGGTATATAAAATTATAACATAATATTTTCAAAAATTAAATTATTTTTTTCAAATAAAATTTCGAAAATTAGAGAAATTGTTTTTTTCATAAAAATGATGAAAATAATTTGTGTGTAAAAAATTTTATTTTTTCAGTATATAAATACTTTAATATAAACTATTTAATTATTTATAAATATATTTTATTTATTTAAAAAATTCGTAAATAATTTACAATATATAGTTTTTCATATTCATACCACCAATTTTAATAGCTATGTTATAATGATCACATTTAAATAATATTAGTAAGATCCCTGTTTATTTAAACTCATCATTTCATGTAATGAAATCTATTAATGGAATAAAATTTATTTGAGAAAAATATTACACAAAATATAAGGGTGTTAAAGATAGGTTTTCATAGTTATTTTTAGACTATTATGAGAGGTTGGGTTAGATACTTATAGAGGTGTTGTATATAATGATTGGATTTTATTTCACAAGTGAAGATGAGTCGTTTTAATTTATGAAAATCTATATTTGAATTAAATATCCATATATTCATCCTTTTCTATATTTTTATTTCTTCTTAAATCACAATTATCATTAGATTAATTATTTTAGTTTTAGTAATGTGTTTAAAATACTATCTATTGAATTCTATGTTCTTATTCTTTGTGCGTTCGACCATGAAACCTTCAATTATTATACTACTTGTTATAGGTTTTAGTGATATATGGTTCCATGTTTATAAATTCTAAACTGATTCAAAATTATATTATTTAATGAAATTTGTTGTCCTAGTCATGTTTTTATCATTGTTTCTAGGGACTAGACGAACATTAATTCAATAGATAGACATCACTTTTCAATCCCACATTTTTGTTTTCTAATTTATATTGGTATCATTTTTTACTATTTATCACTTAGTTATTTTAATTTAATCATTTGTAAACTCATGAAAAATTCATATCTAATTAGATATTAACTTATCACATGTCTCTAACAAAATTGACATACTCAAAAAAATATTAAAATCCAAGAATGGTAGAAAAAAATCAATTTTGGGTACCACAAAAAATATCTGTGTCTAGATGAAAAAATCTTAAGTATAAAATTAATGTTCAAAGAGATATTGATACTCTTATATATCATAGATAAATAATCTGAGGAATTAAGGGAAATATTATAATAGTAAGCTAATGATGTATATGAACCTATGGATGCATCTGAATACGTTTTTATGTCGAGTCAAAATCTAAGGTAAGTCCTCATTTTGATGCTAATTCTATAATTTTCATAAAAATAACCATAAAAACATTGTGGATAAAAAGGAATAATAATATTAACCATCCAATTAGAAAGTATAAAAAGAGGAATTGGAATGAGTGATGGCTACAAAATTTCATGAGGTAAATGCTAAATTTGTTGAAAAGATACCAAAGAAGATAAGAAGGAGGATCACTGTCAAGTGTAGATAACAACATAGATGCTTTTTCAAAAGTAATATCCTTCTTAGTTTTCTCCTTGTCAATGTTTTATGAAATTTTCAATGATAAGAAAATGTTTTATTTGAGCTGGACGTGAAAAAATTAAGAATTTGGTAAATCTGATATGGTTATCTCTATATGATATTCTTATTACATGATCCAAGAAAGTAATCTTTGAACATAAATAAAATACTTAAATAATTATTTTTGAATAAACTTAAAATTTTTATTTCATAATATAAATTTATCTTTATTTATTCTAGGAATATTTTTTAGGGTGTGATGTTGAAACCCTTTATTATTTTTGATCCTAAAATACATAGACATATTAATTTAACTTTGGTGTTTTTAATTTAAAGGTCTATGATGGAAAATAAATGAAGGTATAATGAATGAAAATAACTTCTTCATGTGGAAATTGGATTTTTTCAAATTCTTATATGTTTACCACCCCACTTTTTAGAAATTTTCTTTTGTATATTAACTAAAAAAAGAATACCTCATACTTATATTTTTCAACATTATATATTCAATGATGGAAAATTTCATATAAATAATAGGATGTGATGCTTTATATTTCATTGTAAATATATTTTAATGATTTATGTGGCTGTATGGGTGATTATAAATTGGAATAGCAATGTTACATTAGTGAATCATGATTTAGGGGACTTGTTGATTATTATAGATTAAATTTCTTTATACATTTCATGATGTAAATTTATAAATTTCATATGGATTAATTTATTATTTTTTCACATTTCATTAGTGATTTAATTTTATTATATGTTTCCATTACCAAGAGTGTTCTAAATCAATTTTACCTATTATTTATATATGATATTTATTGAGTGATACTTGGTACATGAAAAACAACTTGAACATACATAGGTATCTTGTAGAAGGTAGGATTGTATAATTTCATGTTAATATGATTTTTAAATCACTATTATTAATACCTTATCCTTTATACATACATTTAGAGTTTATTATTCTTTAAGAAGATAGAATAATTGAATGACCGTGCTAGGTAAGATCCACATTAAAAACCAATCTTATCCTTTATACCCTTAGTCATAGTGTTTCTCATGACATTCATAGTTCATGTGTGGGGAGTTGTTGTCCATGGTTGAATTGGTTGTGTTAAATTGAGGAGATAATATGAAGATAAGATTTGTTTCCTGAATTGTGTGGGTGTTTCTTGAATATATCACATATTTTATTCCATCATTATCTATTATGAAAAAGTTAAATAAATGGATAAAATATAAAATTCAAATTAAAATAAATTTAGGAAAATTGGGTTATGCCTTTGGAGGGTAAAAAATAATAATTTATTGTCCAATGAAATTAATAATTTGGGGATGGGTTGTTCATGTGATGCATTTCATTTGTTAAAATTTTTAAAAAATAAAAATGAAAAAAATAATTAAAAGGGTATCATTTATTGCGATTTTATTATTCAGGAAGACTAATTTGAGTTTTGGGGTGTGGTGAAATTTCATTTTAAATAGGATAATTTTTATCAATCTACTTTTGACTATAATTCAATATGGTTTAAAATTTATCCTTATTTTTAAGCTTAATAAATTTTTTCTTATCAATACACCAATACCTACTTAGATAAGATTCATTTGAGTCTTAATTCATGACTTTAGGATTTTTTGTGACATTTTCTCTTCAATGGGGGAGATTTGAAATCAAATAAAAGATCATGGATAATAGAATGTAATTGAGGTATGAGAAAACTCAATTAAATTGTTAACATGAGTGATGAGTGGAAAAATAAGTATTGATGTAGATAATAATTGGACTGACAAGTAATGATTAATTAAGAGTCCTGAATGGAAGTTAGGATATGACCTTTAATTTTTCAAAAATGGGAAGAGTAGAATACATAGTTGATGAGTTTTTTTTGAAAAATAAGGAATTAAAATAATATTTTTATGTGAATATTGAAATTTTTTTCCTCATTAAGAATTTTTCTATTTTTTTAAAAGTGTTATTTAAATATTGGTATCATGGGTTCCCTTTTTATTTAAATTTGAGCTTTATGAACAGGGAAATAAATTGTTTAATTGTGGGGGATTTGATGAAAACATTTTATGAATTTTTTTAATATAAATCCATTTATTTTTTAGTTTAATTTATAATCATTGTTCATGATTTTCATGGGTTTTTTTATATTTTATAGGGAGTATATAATTTTTATTTGGAAAAAATGACGAAAAGTAGAATATTTTTTGAATAGATTAATTAGATTGGGGAGTATGCCACCACCATTATCTATAGGAGGAGATATAGTGAAGAAGTTATTCTATAGTGATATTTTACATTCATGAGGTATCAAATTTTCCATAAAACCAACTTTTCAATAGCTATTTTCCATACACTATAGTATTTTCTCCACAATGTCGCATGGAGAAAGAACAGTATGGTTATGAAACTTTCCATTTTATTCACTAAAACATATAAATACTAAATATATATATTTTTATGGATAAACGTATCTCATATAGAATTTGATGATATATATTTTTGGGTGTTATAAAAGGGATATGTGTATAGATAATTCTAATATATAGAGGAGTTGGAGACTGATTCAATGGAGATAAGAGAAATGGGAGGTAATGATAAATATCAAAAATTAAAATATATGAAGACATAGGTGTTCAAATAAGATGAATGAATAAAATACAATACCTTCATCAATGGGAGTTTGAGGTGGTGATATAAAAGGTATGATAATGGGAAAATATTTGGATAAAAAGATAAAATATAAGATATATAAGAAATATAGATATGAAGATAAATCCGAGAGATTTTATCCATTAATAAAAAGGATATATACACTTTAATAGGATTGAAAATTTCTATTACCAGAAATAATGATTAGATTGAAACCATTAGAGAGTTTTATAGTTTATGATTTTGTTGCCTTTTAATTTTTAGTTGTGCAATAGTGGATGCATTAATTGGTTTTCAAAAAATATTAATGTAATTATCCCATTGTAATTCCATTACTTTTTCTTATGATAACTATTATATTCCCTTCTATATAATTATTAGTTTATTAAATATTGATTGAAAAAATAATCAACAGTGGCCAGGTTTTGTAGGGGATAGTTAGGTTGATGAATGAAAGTTTTTCTTAATGTTTGATTATTTTAATATTGTGATATTGGTTATTATTAATTATTGAATTGTGATTATTTATACCTTATTTCCTAGTTTCATAGAGATATTGAGGGTGATTAGGGGAGGCTGACCATTGTGATAGAGGGGTGTGGGGATAAAGTGATGACTTCACTCCACCTTTATTTTTGAGATTCAATTTAATGAATCTATGTTGGTATTAGGTTACCTTTTATGGGGGATCAGTTTTCCTAGGTGGTTATAGAATTTTATGAGAGATGGGGAATGATACCCTATGAATCATTGTGGAAAATGATTTTATTTTCTTTCATAATTGGAGATGAGTAGTTTTAATTTATAAAAAACATCCATTAATTCAAATTCTTTCTCTTCACACTTTTCTAACTTTTCATTTCGTTAAAAATTACTCTTCTCATTAGTTAACTACTTTAGTTTTACTAAATACTAACTAAGTTTATTCATTGAATTTTGAGTTCCTATTGCTCATGGGTTCTACCTCAGGGATGTCAATTCTTATAGTACTTTTTAATGATTTTAGTGGTTTTGTTTGTGTAGATAAAATCTAAAAATATTTAAGGATATAAATAGTAAAAATATTTTTAATTCTAGTCTTCACTATATAGGTTCAGAAACAAGGTGTGAAATGTTATTACTTTCCAAATATACATCCAATATTAAATGTATTGGGAATTAATTAATTTTAACTCATGATAAACCTCCCCTATAAGTTTAAATATCACCTTACAACCCATTTAGAAATTACTATAATTGTTTTTCATTGCCCAATATCTAACCACATACCTCCTCTTAATGATCTTAAAAATCATGGAAAACTTTTGGTGTCACCCCATTCCAATCCTAAAATTCATAGGATTTTAAAAAATGAGTAATTTTATAGGAAAATGTTAAAATAATTTCTCTTCAATTAATTTTTCTTTTTCTATTATTCTATTATGCCTTTCATAAATTAAACCAATAATCCCTAAAAAAATTAATTAATATATAATCATGAAGTTTATTTTTTTAAAATGTTCAATTTTAAATACAAAATTATTACAATATAAATGTGTATATATATATCTCTATTAACTTATCCTTACTTGGTAAGTGATAACACCGTCAATGATGCTGTCATTCTTTATTTACAATCACCATCATGGTTGGTTATTATCACATATAGTATATATATATATATATATCTCTTCTATAATTAGTGGATCTAATGGAAAAATAATAATTAAAAATAACATAAAATTTAGTTTATAATAAATAGGTTATAATAGTAATAAATAATAAAAAATGACTAAAATAAATGTAAAATACTTTTGGAGTAATGTTTTATTACATATAATTTGGTTACATAGTATTTGTATGAACAAAAATTAAAATTAGACCTATGGTAAAGGGATATATTTTCATAATATTATTATTTGGATTCCCCCTATATCTAAAACACTTCAAAAATATTTTAATATGAATTATAATCCCTTTTTAATATTAATTTTATTTACCTTTTTGGTATATTTTCACACCATTTCATTGTTATCTCAAAATTTATCATGTCACAACATTCAATGTTTGCTAGGGTATTATTTCTCCATCACATTCTTTGGTATTCCTTCATTAGTCTAGTACATTATAAAAATGTTTTTATGTATTTTCTATCAAAAATTTCATATTAATTTTCACATTAAGAATTTATAAAAATTTAAATTCATATTCAATTTAATATCTAAAATATATTATCAAGTTATAACTTATAAATTTTACAAGTAGTTTTCTACATCGATTTTCCCCACCTTTTTATTTGATTTTTCTCTTCTTATATAAGATAATTAATTTTTATATTATATTAAATAAACACATTATTTTAATGTTTATTTTATTTTAGAGTTTTTTATTCTAATATTTATATATTTCATTTTTTTTAAACAATGATTTTCTAGACCTTCTCACTCTTCTCTTTGGAAAAAATAACCTTTTAATTATCTTAATTAAAAGGCTTTGAATGAAATTTATATTCTATATGAACATTTATTTCTCATTATTATTTCATGTGGATTTATATAAATTTATTATATTTCCATTATATATTTATTCATCCTTCATAAGTCAATAAATTTCTATGTGGGTATCTTTTGAATTCTCATATTGATTTCCACCAAATTCAATTTTGATTTCTATTATACTTATGATTGTCTCCTTGTGTCCCCTATATTATTTTTTATGAATATATATCCATATTTAATTAATTTTCCTACCTTTATGATTACCCTTATAAATAAATACAAACCATTCCATTGATTTCTTTAAATTTTGTTATCTTCTATGATGTATAATTTTATTATGAGACTTGTTTCTATTTTATCACAAGTTATTACTATGAGAAAATATATACATATCGATAGTTATATAGAAATGGTTTTATAAAATATTTTTGAAAGATTTAATATTTAATTTTTAGTGATTATTATAAAAATTATCATTGTAATATGTATTTATTAGATGTTTTATTTGAAATCATCCCTACAAATTTTAAAAAGTGCCATAATCCTCCCCCCCATAGTCTCAAATTAGATTACACAAATGATCATTATACATAGATGCCTTCTCAAAATATGACTGCATTAGTCTCTTCCATCACTTCCCCAGCATCTATGTGATAGATTTGGAGTTGTGTAAACTTCTTCCACGATTAAACTCTTTCTCTCTACTTCAAAATAGATACCCTATACATTCTGTCCTACATGTGATCAATCCTTATCCACATATGAATCTTCTATGGTTGAACTCCTTGTACACTTTAAAACCTCATGTACAATAAATATACATTTATGGTTCATATACCATTGACCATATTCTTATATATCGTCCCATATAATATTTTATCATAACTTTATATTACCCATTTATTAAAAATTTCATGTTAAGGTTATGTTTAAGGTAATTACCTATTTGTTTTTTTATATGTTTTGAATTTTTTTTCTTGATCCTCTTATACTAATCATGAATTAATTATTTATAGAATATAATAAAATTATTTAAATATCATATATTTATATTCATTATATAACTAATTATAATAATCTATAAAATATAGAAATATTAAATGGACTACCTCGTTCAAGGAGATAGTAAGTCATACATACACATTAATGTTGTTTCTGTTTTCTTACCATATTGAAAGAAAAAATGTAAATGACAAATATGTATATGTATATATATTATAATTATAGTATAATTACTATGTAATATATACCATATAATTTTACTCATCCCAACCTCAATATATTATATTTAATATGTGAATGAATCTTATCTCTTTGAGGAGGTGGTAATCCATAAGTCTAAAAACAAAGTTTTCATAATCAGAAAAAATGGAAAGCATGAATGTATGCATTATATAATAATTAAAAAATCTTAGATACATAAAAAATATCATATATATATATGTATTATATAATATAAAAATATTAATTAAATCATTATTCTTATCCTTGAATGGTGTTAATAGAAGAAAAAATGACATCAATTCGCGTGCTGGTAGTCCCCCAAACACAGGAAGAATGATTGAATATCCCATTAGATAGATGTGTGTGTGAGTGTAAGTAATAAAATTAAAATAAAGTCATATTAGTAAGTTTATTATACTTATTTTATTATATAATAATGGACTAAAAATATTTTAAGGTGTTGATAAATAATGAAAACAAAAGTCTACGTTGAAGGATATTTCTACTTCTTTGGGTAAATCTTTTTTGTTGGAACCAAAGGGATTCCTTGAATGAATTTATTCCCAAAGTGAGGGTTATAGATTCAGAGGAGAAAATTTTGGAGATTATATGGGATGTTTCTAGAAAATATTAAGGCCTTGATATTTGTGAAAAAGTGAGGGGGTGAGTTCTATTTTTATAGTGGATGAGATGTGCCATTTTTGAAAATATAAAAAAGTACATTATTTAGAGGTCCACCTTATATCATGTTCCTACAATAATTGTAAAAAATATATTAAAGGTATTAAATGGTCTCAATATGGACATAAAATGGATTTTGGACATGTTTCTAGTGGATTTTCCCCTGAAGCTAATGTTTAACAACTAAGTAAACTTTTTTTTCCGTAATCAGTGTAATTAATTTTAATTACTTTCACTAATATTTTTTGTAAAAAGTTCATTTTAACTTAGTATAAATTATAAATTATTATTATTACATATTTTTAATAAATTTTTCTAAATTCAAAACAATTAATTGGCAGAAACCAATTTAAAATTAATCCCCCATAAGGGATGTAACAATAGGTTTTTAGTGTGAAAAGTTAAAATGATTGAAATATTTTTATATCCATTTTCAATGTAAAGATGAACCCAATGACCTAAAATGGACTAATATATTTAAAATTTATATAAATATAATATAAAACCACTATAAAATATTAATTAATTATATAAATAAATTAGATGAAAATGCAATATTCTGTTAAAATTTAGTGCTTTTGAAAATCGAGAAAACAAAATGAAATTTTTTAGAAAAATAAAACACATTTACCCATAGTAAATTTTGATATTCCTATTTCATAAATGAATTTTAATTTTTAAAATAAAATCTATAAAATAAAAAAAAATTATTTAAAATTGTTTCTCTATTAAAAGGTGGTACAATTACCTTTTAGAAAAAATACATCTTCAATATTCATAAAATGGGATTTATTCTTATTTTATTCTTATAAAATATATTGTATAAGTGTAAAAGAATTAATTGAAAATATAATATATATAAATTTTATTAAAAAACATTCATCAAAAGTGGGTTGTTTAATTTGTTTATATAAAATGGTTATTTTACATATAAGAATAGTTTTCTTTGAAAAGGGATTTTTTTAATTTCAAATAGTTCTTACACATATTTATAACTAATTAATAGCCAAATTATTTATTTCATATACATATGTAAACTATATTTTAACAATTTAGCTAATTTTATTTTAAACTTCCATTCCAACAGATAGGTAGTGACTATTTTAATAATTTATTAATAACATTAGTAGTATTCTGTTATTCTATAATACTCAGTCTTGTGTGTAAAAAAAATATGAAATGAACCCGAAAATTTGTTTAATAGAAGACAAACGTTGTTTTTTGGTACCAAAATACAATATATGTGTTTCATTTTTGTTAAATACTGACTTTATGATCCATATAAAGAAAGAATAGTGAGGTGTGGAGTTCAATACATGCCATCAAGTAACTTTTGAATTTATTTAATGAAAAAAATTAATTAAAAAAAAAGAGGGTGTTACATGTTACATCTATGATTTAGGAGTATATTCTATCCTTGTACTTCCATGAAAAGGAAACATTGATCATGAATCATTTTAGGAACCTTAAAGAATTTATATATCACACATTATGTCATGCCATGTTTACTTACTATCTACATTGCCTACATCATGTTTTAGTTCTTATTATTATTTCTATTAATTATTCTAACACATCATGTTGAAACATGATAAATGATTTTTTTAGATTAAATAGATGTAACACATCAGTTTATTCGTTTTATGGGACATTGTATATTGGAAGTGTTGATCTATATAGTTCATCCTTCAAATATATATATTGAAAATTAAAATCAATTAAATAAAATTGAAAAACAATAATTGGTCTTCATAAATACAGATGTCAATTGCAATTTAAATGATGTTTTCATCTATAAATTTTAATTGAAACATTTCATAATATGACCATTAAGGAAAAAATAGTTATATACCCAGAACTGACCTTAGTAGTGTGTAGTGGGTAGCATCTCTTATGTTCTATATTATTGATCTTATCACACACAAAAATATTTTTGATCAGGAAGATTGATGTAACATTTACATAAGAAGTATTTCACATATCACATTAGTGTATCTATGATAATTACTATGATAATTATCTATTTTAGTTTTGTGTTATAATATCTAGTTGTATGCCACATGGACGTCGTCCAGTCATTCACCAGGATGGTAGTAAGGACCATGCTCTGGAGGTGGTTGGCCTTGAGTCACTTATGATACCTCTAGTAGTGATAGCTATACCACATAATATAATATATGATGAATATAATGATTCAATGTTTTTAGGGGAGTCTATATGGATAATTAAGACTATTTAGGGAGCTCTATGACCTGCCCCATCTATCCGAGAGCTTATCCAGGCATTCTAGTAGCAGCATCCACTTACTTTTTTGGGGTATTATAGCACCAAGTATATAGTTATGGATGGTGGTAGTTTTATATATATTATATCACCTAGAGATACCTCATGATAGGAGAGTGAATATTTACACTTATATGCTTTGTGTATCTGCCTAACGTTTGTGTGATGTTTTGAAATAGACAGGTCAATATCCAGAAGTGAATTGGAGGGATTTCCCATCGATATTTTATGTTGTTTTTCTTTATCAATACCCATAGGGATGATCATTCTAGGGTATTTAGGAATCATTATTATAGTAATATGAAAGTTATAAAATAATCCGTTAATTTTACATATTTTTAGTGTGTTTCACTATTCTATACAGCTGATGATCCAATGAAAATAGAGAGGATTTGAGGATAGACTTAGGTATCCAATTCAATCTTAGGTAAACGTTTTACAATTTACTATTGTATATGATATTATTAACTAAGATCTTATCACTCACCATAACCTAGGGGAAGAAGATGGTTTGAGCTTGGGTAGTTCAGAACTGAGATATATTAGTGGTTCTACAAGTGGTCAATGGAGTTTCATTGAGACTACGCACGTAAGAGACACCATCCATGTGACACCCACAGATTATTATGCAGCTTGTCACTAGTGTTGGAATCTATTTTATAAGATGAACGTGCATTATAGATAACCCATTAACTGTTGAGGATATTAAATATTAGGGGATCTTCAGAATTTTTGTTGGACCTTCCCATTTGTGTCAAGTGGGAGAGGATCCATATTAGATCTACTATCAGTGAAAGGGTTAGTATAAAATTTTTAGGAATGTAGCTAGAGTACTATTGGTAGTATAGAAATAATAGGGGGTTGTGATCATGGTATTCAGGTTTCATATATATAGTTCCAACTGATCATACACAGTCTCGGTAGTCATGTTTTTGTATAGGGCCATGGACCAGGAGAGATTTATATAGTAAAGCCTATACTGGAGGAGTAGGGTGTTGGGTCATCTAATGTTTTATATAATATTATAGTCACCTATACTATTGAATCCTATTTAATTGATACATGTGAATAACACTCCTTCATATCTTTATTTATTTTGGATATCATTGGTCTTTATGATCTATATTAACTTGTTGTCATGACTGTTGAAACCCCTTCGAGAATAATTTAGAGAGTGTACGCTATTGTAAAAATTCCTTCTCGAGGTATTCAACCATAATTTTCTATGGGACCTTTTCATCCGAGAGATGATAGGATTTAATGTGTTTCTGAAGATGGGTTGGGAGATCCCCAATCATGCATTTTCATATTGTTATCACCATATGGTATTGTTCAAATCACCAGATTAAGATAGATAAATTAACAATGGAGAGTGTAATTTACATGTAAGTATGAATGGAATAAATAATTTTGGGATAAGTGGAGTGATTGACCAAATTTATAGTCTTTATATGTATGATCGGGAATTACTTCATACTAAATTCCCTCTTGTAGTCGACTGATTCATGGATGTATTTCACTGAAAACATTTTGGGACTACCTCTTGAGAGAGAGAAAAATTTACTATTGAGTTAGTTCCTAGAGTAGCACCAGAATCCATTCCTCCTTATAGGATGGACAAAACTGAGTTATAGGAGCTCAATAGGTATCTAGAGGTTTTAGAAGCTATGGGTTTTATCCTATCTAGTACTTCTCGCCGAGGTTCACTGGTCCTTTTCTCCTAGTAGGAGGATGGAACCCTCAGGCATTTTGTACATTACTGGAAGTTTAATTAGCTTAATATGATGAACCAGTATCACATAACCCATATAGTTGATCTTTTTTACTAGCTCTGAGGATCTTGGGTATTCTCAAAGCTCATCCTAAGATCAGGCTATCAACAAATTTGAGTCAGGCCTTCAAATATAAAATATATTTCTTTACTTAGTCAGTATAGCTTATATGATTACCTTTTTATTCCATTAAATCATACAAAAAACGTACCATCTTACCAAAATTTGTGAATAGTGTTTTCAATCCCTATCTATATTCATTTCTGGTGGTCTTCATAGATGAAATCATGGTTTATTATCAAACTCAAAGTGACCATTCCACTCATCTTGATATCATTTGAATACACTAAGAGAGAACCATATTTATGCTAAAATAAGTAAATGTATTTTCTAGATTGACAAGGTTCACTTTTTGGGTCACATAATATCAAAGGTGGGAGTTTTAGTTGACCTAGAGATGGTGAGAGTTTTAGATACCAAGGGAAACCTAAAAACTTCTTTGATATATGTTTTTTATTAGGGAAATACTTTAATTACATGCATTTTATACAGAAATGCTCATGCATTGTAGCACTTATTATGGGATTGAAAAATTAGTGGGCGAAGTATATATGATCATAATCCTAGGAGATGTCCTTTTATGATCTGAAAGTGATACTGAACTCATCACTAATCTTGATTCTACTGGAGCCAAGAAGTGTATTATGATGCATTATTTATTAGGCTTGGATCGGTTCTAATGACATAAGATATAGTTGTTGCATATAGGATATAGTATTTGAGGCCTCATGAGAATAATTACACAATGCATAATCTCAAGATGGAATTTATTGTTCACAACATACATTGTTGAGGCCATTACCTTCTAGGAGAGAGTTTTTACGGTGTTTATGGAACACAAAAGCCACATATATATTTTCATAAAGACATGAACCATATGAAGTGAATATGGGTCAAATACATTTTTTCCTTTAATATTTAGACTGATTATATGCCCGGAGAGGGAATTCTATTATTGATTTTGTGTACAGGAGGACCTAGATGAAGGTTATTTAGGAGGACACTAGAGTGTGGAATATTTTGGTTCTATTTTATGATATGCACATAGAGGTGAAGAACTATCATGGAAATTATATAATTTCATCACTATCAATGAACTATATAGTTATTGAGAAGGTATATTTGATTTAGTTTTTAGATTATGATGGTTTGGTCCTATGATAGAGTATTTTTGCTAAGGACTAGCCTCTGAATTTTTCTATCGATGGTGATGAACTAAAAAATATACATGGGTATATATGGGTCCATATAGGCATGAGAGAGGAACTTATGTGAGATTCAAGTGTTTCTCAGTGGGCGGTCATCCCTGGTATCTCCAATATATTTCATTATATTAACCAACAATATTGGTGGATTAGAATGAAATATAAACTAGAATATTTTAATACTAGGTGTTCCACCTACTAGCAGGTGAAGGGGGAACAGAAATTCCCCACTAGCATGATACAACCACTATCAGTTCTGAAATGGAAATGGGAAGACGTTGCAATGAATTTTTTTTCATAGGCTTAATGAGGTTTCCTCAAGGTAGTGACACAATTTTGGTAGTCGTGGATATATTGATGAACATATCACACTTACTTCCTATATGGGATACTTTATTAGTGGATGATCTGGGGAGACTATATGTCTGTGATATTATATGACTATACAGGTTACCTCATACTATATTTTCAGATTGGGATTATCATTTCACATCAAGGTTCTCGAAGGGATTATAGAAGGCTATGGGTACACAGGTGCTTCTGAGAAAACATTTTCACCATAAGACTGATGGCTAGGTGGAACAAACTATAAAGGTGTTGGAGGATATTCATCGACAAAGAATCCTTGATTTTGGTTGGTCATGGGAGATGCATATCCCTCTCATCAAGTTCACAATTATTAATAGATTTTAGGAAATGATTCATATGGATACTTATGAGTCCCTATACAGTATACTATGGTGTTTACCCATGTACTAGTTAGAGGTAGGAGTGGTAGCCCTACTAGGTTCTCAGATCATTCAAGAGACTTCAGAGTAGGTTCAAAATACTAGGAAGTATATGTTTTATACTAATTATAGACAAATATTTTTTTGTTGATCACCAATGATGACCTCTAGATTTCAAGGATGGGGATCATTTTTTCTTATTGGTATCACCTAGAATTTAGAATATATGTATATTGAGGTAAGGGAAGCTATCACCTCCGTTTTTATGTCTTTGGAATCATTGATGAGATTTGATCCCGTAGCCTATCACTTCTTATTATGTTAGAGATAACCTATCATGCATTAGGCCTTCCATATTTCATAGATTTAATGTTATCATACCGACCCATCTCATAATTTCTTCCAAGGATATTGAGTTATATTCCGAAGCTTCATTAGAGGATTATCCTGTACACAATGTCAATTAGAGATCGATGTCTCTTTGAGGTTGGTCTATACCTTTAGTATGGGTGATATAGAAGAATGTTTGTGTATATGAAGAAAACTAGGGTGGGAAGCTGATGTGCATGCTCAAAGGATAGAGTTTTTATTATACATCATTTCACTAAACATGTAGTGTAAATTTGGGGAATTACATCATTAAGGGGTAAGACTTTAAGAAACTAGTTTTTATACATGCTATTGATATTTTAGGTTTTTCTTTAAATATTTTGTTTTGAACTTATGTGGATTATTAGTGAGGATATGAAGGAAATTGGGGTGTATATGGATTTTTTTGGATCTCATAACCCCAGATGATGGAAGAAATCATTGGTCCACATGGTCAGTAGAAACTCTGTAGCCTATCCCATGTCATTTATCTTAATAGTGCAAAAAATTTCAGAGTGCTAAGATGGGTCCATAGTTTTCCCTAACTATCTTCTAAGGTCCACAAACCCTTATAGAATGTCAATATTTTTTATCATAGGTATATGAAATGGATAGTGCATGGTATCTCTGGTAGTGCGACATAACTGTGTGGGTTCCCTCCATGGATAGTGAAGGGTCCATAGTTGGTGCACGGTTTGGCCAATCGTGCGACCCGGTAATTTTTTGTGAAATTAATATTTTACACTAAAAATATATTAACATAAACCTCCCCATATTTTTATTCATTCCAACTATAATATACCCCTCCCCCTTCCATGATTTTCTCTCTCATCCATCAACCTTGGTTCCTAGATAGATTTTTGATCTATACTCTTAATTGATCTTCGTTCACATAGTTGTTTGAGAGAAAGTAAGACATTCATTCATCTTATTCGATTCATCAATTTTTATTCTCTCAATGGAGTT
Organism: Viscum album; assembly: GCA_963277665.1. Classification (NCBI taxonomy): domain Eukaryota; kingdom Viridiplantae; phylum Streptophyta; class Magnoliopsida; order Santalales; family Viscaceae; genus Viscum; species Viscum album. Next base: position 1,804,672,088 of record OY728148.1, on the reverse strand, counting down.
ATTTATGTGAATTATATTATATCATTTTTTAGGTCATTTGTCTATCTTTTCATTTTCTTCTATTATAGACCAAACCAAAGGTTGATACTGGATGAGTGATCCTCTATAGGAATAAGATAAGTGGTATAGTCTTTATCCATAAATTTTTTGTTGTTTTATAATATGTTACATTGTTCCTCATTCCATTTTCACTATATGTTTCTCCTTAAATTAATTTGTCTTAAATTCATTACCATGATTGAGAAACTCATGACATTCTTAGGCATCCTTCAATTGTTGCTACCCTTTGAGGAGTACCGATCAATTTTCCATTGTTGTTATAAATGTATAAATGGACAAGATATAATTTATATGGTTCTGGAGTGACTTATAAATGTGATACCATAAATGATAATGAATCAAAGTAGTGGCGTAGCATAGATAGAACACTTACTAGACTATTTGTAATTGAATGGATGTGAGTGGCCGAACCAAATCACTTAATTAAATTGAATAATGATTGTACCCATGTTATTAGTGAATAATAGTGAGTTGTGAATTTACTATTAGATATTATTGAATCCCTTAATGGTTTATAATTGAAATAATCTGAAATAGAGACCTGATTATTTTAATTAGGTCATGAAAAACCATTTTCTTAATGTTGTATTGGTATATCTTGCTTTTTTAATTGTTATGTATGGGAATGGTGTCACTTCATTAACTATGAAACCCATGAATGGAATCCTAATACTTTTATTATAGGAATGATGAACCTAGAGATATGATATGGGTATATTTTCTCTTATTGATATGATATGGGAATGGAATCCCTATGATTGTGATACGAGCATGATGACCTTCTAGAAATGAAACCGGATAGGGAATCCCTATTACTATGACATAGGGTGTAGCGTCCTCTATTCTGGTGATACTAGGCATGGAATACCTTGATTCATGTGAGACTCATTCTATAACTTATGAATTTCTGAGTTATTCCTCGTGTCTAGGATAGCGATTGTGACCATATATATGGTTGTATACGTCACTACATATATAGTCTATATATTTTATACACATGGTAACTTATTCAGAGAATATCTGGCTTAGGTCAGGGAAGGTATTATTATCATGGTGTCTTTATGGAACTAGAGATGACCCTTTTTAGATTTTATTAATTATTACCTTATTACACGCACACTTCCATATTAAATTCACTGACTAGATGTTTATAGAAATTATTGGTTGTGACCTACTGAGTTTATCACACACCCATCCTGGGCTGCCGATGGTACCTAGAAATACTATTTAGCTATAGTTATGGATAAGGTAAATCACCTAGTAGTTGATACATAAGATACTTATAGCATGGGAGTGGGGAAGCATAAGACCGAGTTGTGGCCCATGATGCTATTAGAGATAGTCCTTTTTGGTCAATTTAGCTTTTTTATACATGTAATGTATAGAATGATTTCATTTTAATTTTTATAGACATATGAAATATAATTATTCTATTTTTAATTTTATATATTATTGATACTAGATATTTATGTGATTCGTATGATTTACCTTCTTCTACCAGTTTCTAGTTATTTTACATTCTTTTATTTTCTATCTGCCTATTTCACCATTGTGTTACTATGATCATGAGGGTATAGCCTCCCCATCCTACTAAAATGGTATCTTGATACTATTCGGTAGCCTATGGTATACAGGGAGCCAAAATTTAGGCCATGTGGACAAATTGGATTGGGGAACCCTTCAGTGGCCTCTATGTCTGGGATGTCAACCCATGGATTTCAAGAAACTTGTATATATGGCATGTAAGATTAAATTTCTAGTCATGATGCATCAACACGCATAAATACCATAAACCATAACACATATCAGTATGAAATTTTAAACACAAAAATATAATAGAAATACCATCACGAATAACATGGAGGTCTATCACTAAAGAGTTGGACCACCACTTATGTTACTCAACTACCCAATACCCACATAACCTATCTCTTTTCTACCAAACCATAAACAAAGGGAAAATGAAAAAAAAACAAAAACCTCCTATGACATCACATTGTAATTCCCAAACATGAATCACCTATTTCAGTTTAGAGTACTACATAGCCTTTTTTGTGCCTCCTAATTTGAAAAATGTTTCTGATTAGGAGTGAGGTCTGAACTGTATATTGGGGAGACTATACCCTCATTATCAAAAACAATATATGAATATCATAAAAATAATATAATAACAGTATTAAAATTTAAAATACAAATAATAAATAAATGCGATATAATAGATGGAATGGACGGTATCTCAAGTCATATAAAGAAATAACCCAAAGTCACCCAATGTGGTTGGAAAAACTAGAGTTCAATAAAAAAAATAGGATAATAAATAAGACATTGTGATATCTCTATGGATTCCATCCCAATACCACCTCTAAACTCCAAATACCATATTATTAGCTCCATTTCACAAGTCCATTAACCTTTTACAGAACCATAATCATGATGTATACACATGCATCGAGATTCCTATGTAGGGTGTTAGTACAAAACCTAGTAGGAAACCAAAAATTCAACCCTAACATAGGTGAAAATATATATATTTTGGATTCCACAAAATGATGTAATGCACAATTAAATATTCAACCACATATGTGAAGGGTCATCATGTACTAAAAAATATTCCATAAACCATGATCCCACCCAATCTGAAACTATGCTGGTAAAAATTTTAGTTTCAGTCTCTCAATGTCTCAAAACAAGACACAAGGAACATGCATCCATTCATAACCCTACTTCCATTTTTTTATTTCTATGAACACCTTTAAAGATCACATCCAGCCCTACCCAAAGATGGCCATCTATCCTCTTATTACATTACACCTCACACTAATGTGGTCATCTATCATCACATGATTATACATCCACTAAACATACCTGACTAATTGGATCATAATCACACCAAAATGGGGTTTTATTCCATGTATGTATTCATACTCCTTAGATAAACGTCACCCTGACATGGTTTACTCTCAACTCAACTGAACATGTCTATGATGTATTACTAATACCATCAATTGATCACAATACCTAGAACTTTTTCCAAACATTCAAAATCCCCCTCAAAGGGTCTATTTAGAAAATTTCAAATACAACCAATATTAATACCAAAAACAAGTTCCATAGTCTACGAAACACCTACAAGAAAGTAATATCATAAAAATATCATTTGGTCATATCATGCATGGTTCTCACATGGCCATACACATACACTACAAGGTAAACAAATCATTTATGGTTTTCAAAAAACACAACCACATACCAACATATCATTCCAACAACCATATAAAAGGGTACTATGTGGTAAAGATCATCCTAACTCAAGTGTATTTATTCCCAACATTAATATCCATAGAGAGTAATCAACTAGAATTTGGAAACATGACATAGATCCCTAGAACCTATCCCAATTCATTATTATATAGAGTTATATATCAAGATTCTATAATAATAAAATGAATAAGGATTTAATTTGATTAATATTAACTAATGAGATCCATCCCCAAATGTGGATCAATTTACATTCCATTGAGATAGGTGATTCTAAATAGATATGATCTACGATCATTCAATAATCCATGAATTATCTATTAGATAATAATGGAATCCATCGATCAAGAAATAAAATGTAGGACCTAAGATTAATACCAACATAAATAATAAATATATAGAGGGATCAAGAAGAATGAAGAATAATGACCCCAAACCATTAATATTCAAGGACCAAAGACTCTAAATTCAGTAGCATTATAGTTCGAAGAGAACACAATCACCCAAAACCGCCACTAGAGTCCCTAGGTTCATGAATAGTAGTTAATGGATATAGAACATCGATATTCAGTAATATTTCTATTTTAAAATTCAATTTTTTAATTAACCAATACTCCACACATAGTTTGGTTAGGCCGTTTACAAATTTTGTTCCAACTATCAAAGGATCTCAACCTCATCGAGGCAGCCACATGTTTTGGATATTTTTTTTAGTAAACTATGATAAAATAATTCTTTTTACATCTTTCATGTGTCAAATAGTTGTCTGGGGAAGTTTCATGGTTTTATCTAAATTATCACTAACCATGGTCTACCCACTGTAATTATATAACAAGTTTCATATTTTATTTGTAAGAATCACACATTTTCCTATGATTGTTCTCAAATAGGGGACACCCTTAAAAACCTTCCTAACCCTCCAAATCAATCTATAAGATACCCAAAAATTCCCCCATGAAAATAATAATTCAAAAAACTTAATGAAGAGTTAAATTTAAGGTATATGTTAGCTATAAAATATCCATACCATTACAAAGGACATGGGAGAAGTTGTCATGGTCAAATTAGGGGACCAAAAAAATCCATACATCAGTGAAGAAGTAGACCTTGGTGAGTTTTAATTGTGATAATCTTGGAACATAGGCTTTCAACCAAAAAAGAAAATGTATAATTTTATTATCACCATGAAAATACTTTAATTATATAATTATTAATCAAAATTTACCCCTTCTTAGGTGAGATTGAAATAGTTAAACATAGGAATAGTTCTTCCAACACAGTGAGCAATGAGGAATTGAAAATTTTGATTTGAGGGAGTAAGTGTGTTGTCCCTGAATTCCTTATAAAATTTCTCTTGGAATAGAGTGAATATGGATAGAGAATATTAATCCACCAAAAATAGTGATGCTTATTGGATTCCAATTTGGCTGACACTCTTTCGATGATTTCTCATTGGACTATCCCTTAGTTGTAAACCTTGTATAATTATTTTGTCCAATTTTATTTTTTCATTTATGAATTTGAATTCCAATTAGACAATTTTAATGAATACCCACCAATGTAGGGACAATATCCATCTAATGTGGAAGAACCATTTGACTCCGAAATTAACCACTCCCCTCACATGGAATCCTAGGGTACTCCATCTTACTTTATATATCTAACTTATTTGGATTATTTATCCATAAATATTTAATGGAGTGACTGAACATAATGTGATGAAAATTATGTTTAATTTGACAAAAAATATTTTAAAAGAATTTTTATGTGTTAAACACATATTATATAAGTGATTCATGATAATAGATGTGAATTTAACATATTAAAAATGTTAAATAATTATGATAAATGGTAGATAAAATCCCATGTTTGATGATATCATTATTATAAGATATAACAATAAGTTTTGATTATTGAAAATTGATGATTGGGTGTTATATGTTACTATAAATCATTATTTAATGTTACATGATTCAAAAATGTTTTTATTGTAAAATTTATTTAATTATTGGAAATATAATGGATTTTGATTAAATGAATTGATTATGATTAAGTAATGGAATAATTTTTTTCATAAATTTAAATATACAAAGTTTGGTTAAAACACATTAATATGAGTTTGAGAAATTAATATTAAGTTTTGGTTATTTTATAACGAATTTTTTTATATTATTAAATATTTAATGATTTATAGAAATTATCCTCGGATATTTGTAAAGGGGTAATACAAGGTATAATACACAGTTATTCTTTATAAAATAGAAAATTTTGAATTATGTTTTGAATTTAAAATTTTAAGAAGATTATGATTTCTAGAAATTATTATTTAATTTTAATGTAAATTGGATTGGAATTTTGTATCTATAATAGTGATTGAAAAATATGTATTATTTATTTGGGACAAATAGGGTATGATTAATTATTTTATGGATTGAATTGTTTTTGTGATATTGCAACATTACTCTTTAATTTTAAAGAACAATGATTGTATCTAACTTGTAGGGAGCCTTGGGTGATGTTATTACATGATATGTTTATATGTCTTCCATGAGTTAGGATATGAATTACCTTAGGACTATGACAATTTATATTCTATTTTTTTTACTTAACACTCTTATGAGACATGTATTTGATAACAATTTTTATTTGGGTTGGTGATCAGAGCCTTTATTTACATTGGCTGAAGAGAGTATGTGAATTCTTAGGTAACCTGGTTATCACATAATTCATTAAAATTAATGTTGTAAAGTATAGGATTAATTAATTTAATTTATTCACACTATTTATATATGTGAAAACATTTTGGATTGTTTATGTATATAGAGGATTAGATTGAATATTATTTCTCACTCGATATGCATACTCATCTCATATGCAAGCAATTTTTATGCAAGGAATTTCATGTAAAGTAAAAGGGCCTAGATAGCAGGGAGAAAGTGCCAAGTGAAATCTCAACATGGATTTGTTATGCTTATATAGTATATTTTAGTGGCTATAAACAAATTCATTTTATGTATATTTCAATTTTATTTTCTATGATAAGATACTCAAAATTTACTTTGATATATTGTGTAATAAAAAGTTTCATTTGGGAATTTATGGTATTTTATATTAGACTTTATTATTTATTTTATTACTTATTTTCACTAATTTTGTTTATTATATTATAAAATTTAGTTCTTACATTGGAATGCACCATTAGTGGGCAAATAATTCACCAAGAGGTATATTTAGACTCTTAGTGTTAGTCCCTAATATTTGGTGATTGGTAACTGAACATAAGGGCATGTGGTGCTATACCTTAATTACATAGTTGTGATGAGGAGGGATTTCATAGTTACTCATGGTCTAAGGTATGCCATAGGATTTTGAAAATGGAAAGGGTTTTATGGTTTTGTTTTTGAGAATTTAAAATTTTTGATAAATATTTCTATAGATTATTGAATATTTTCCTTATTATAGAAATTAAAAGGCATTTTATGGTGTATAAAATTTAATAGGAATGAGTACTATTATATAAAATTCATTAAAATACTATTTGTCATTCACATTAATCGGGTGCATGGGAATCCTTGTAAACATCTTATTGCGGGCTGAACTCACCCCTTACACCCACCTTGATGGATGTAAACATTGTGTGCAAAATGATAAACATAAATTTAAACCATCATTCTCCACCATTAATGGACTGTTACCATAAAAATGAAGCACTAATGGAAGATCATTCCAAATATTGGATGGATCATAGTATTTTGGATGAGGCATGATGGAGTAGATTTGATGTTCAATTTTTGGAATCCTTCACTTTGTGGTCTTATAGACTTTTATTTTCAGATTTTATATAATTAATAAACTTGGTTTGATTATATTAATAGAATTAAATTTATTAAAATATTTATTTAATTATATTATAGTTCTTACACTACAGTATTATTCATTATATATCTTAGGTTGGGTGTTTACTCATATGGAAAACATGTATTAATGTTTTGGTCGGATGTTATCCTGATGAGTGTGGGTTAGTTTAGAAAAAACCACCCACAATGAGATTTATTTATCCCCAATAATTTCAAATATACTTTTTTATTTTTGAAGACGTACATTAGTTCAAACCGCATTACAAATTGACTGAGGTGTGTTTAAGGGAGAAGGTCCATGTTGGGTTATTAAAAAATAGTATCAATTTCGTTCCATTAGGAGGTGTGTCTGGTTGAGTTGGGACTCATGGTGTTTTTATTAAAATTCATAACTATCCACTTTATAGTGAACCATGGGTTTTCATGTTGAGCAAGTGATCTTAGATTTTTTTGAACCCCTTATAGAATTTTCTTGGATTCATTGTGGTTGTTTAACTGGGATTAAAGAGAAGGGTTGAATGAATTCCTCATATTGGTATATTTAGGTAGGAAGTGCATCATGGTCAAATAGTTTAGAGACACATGTTTGGTTTTAAATATATAATGGATTTCAAAATGGATTTTTTTTCAAATGGTTTATTTTCAAAGTGTCCTTTAATTTGGGTGTTTGTGAAAGGATTGAATTCATTGAATGGTATTGTGGTTTATATATGTTAACTTGGGTGGTAATGGGACCTTTAGGGGATGGATTTTAATGCAATATAATGAATATTGGATATGTATTTCTATAAAAAAAAAATCCTGGTGTGGTAAATAGTTACAATAAGTTCTTGAATTATACCATAGGTTAATGATTATTCCATTGCCATTGTGGAATGAAATCACTAAGGAGACCTCCTGGGAATCTGATAAAATATAAATTGAGAATGTGATTTATAATTATCAATGACTGAAAAAAAATTACACCTAATTGGGTGAAATATTATTTGACTGTTGGTGAGGTAATTCCACCTCATCAACCATGGGTTTATAGGACATTAGAATTTAAATGCTAGAATACTCTCATATTCTTTGGGTATTTGGGACATAAATATATGGAATAGTGGTTGAAAAAGATTAATTATATTTTTGACTTGATAATATAGAGTATTTAAAAGTTAAACTTGTTACTTGTGCTAATGATGGACTCACTTGCGAGGTGTGGGATTTAGTATTGCATGATAAGTTACAGAAACAATTTATATAAGGAAGGGTTTGACAATATTTTCCACAAACACATATACTATCATATGTTTCATGTAATAATGATAATTATGATCATTTATTTTAACTAGGAAGATATTATTCATGTGGATTAGGCTTCCAAATTTTTGACATTGACCCCGTTTTCACCAGAGGAATAATTTACTAAAGAATTGAAGGTTTGGAAGTTCGAGTTAGTATTGAAACATGAAATATGTTCATGAGTGATGATATTTTTATATAAATTCATATGTTGAGATGATAAATATGTTAATTATTTTTGATAAGGACAATATGATAAATAATCAAGGTAAAAACATATTCTCTCATATTGGTAAGTCAAGTGGTCAAAAATGATAAACATTGAAGGCATGATTATTATTATTATTGAATTAAAGCATTGTATAGTTGAGATAAATTAGTTCACAATTTAAAGGGTAATATTTATATAAATTTTGTATGTTTTTAGTATGGTTAATTTTATCACATTAAGAGGAATCACAAAAAATAAGCCTAGAATTTTTTATGTGTGGAAATGGTGGACACCTCAAGAGATATTCAATGAATCCAACTACTACATCTACGGAGGAGGATTTGAATTAGACTTAGATAATAGAATATTGGGTGGGTATAACTCAATAGGATGGTACATTTTAACAATCCTATTTCATAATTAATGATTATATGAACCCATGGGGACCACAACAATCATTTTCTTCATACGTTGTATGATCCAAGGTTAAGAAACATTTGGTCAACTTTTTTGAAACTATAAATTATCCAAAAATTGTAATGGCGTGACCTTAAAAAATTATAGATTTTTTTTCTAATATAATTCCTACCTTTATTATAATATTTATAATCATTTATTTATTATAATAGGAGTAGTGTACCCGTTGGGTTTGTAAGAAAAAATGTTACCTCATGTCATATGTATCTAAAAACAATCTATGATAATAATAAATTTATGTAATTAAGTATCTTTCATCTACTGTTATTATATGAAGTGTGAACTCTGATGGGACATTACTATCGATGAATTTTACATGTTTAATATTTTCTTAGTATTGAGATAACTTATTTTAGATAACACTCACATTGACCATTAGGGTTTCTAGGTGTTGTTCTCCAATAGAGAGGGAATGATTCATATATTTATAGAGTAATGAGACTTGAATTTAAGTAAATATTGACCTATGAAGTATGGTTTTTTATTATATTAGGACATTTATTGGTAATGATTTTGGGATAAATAGAATTGGAAGGGTATGTCATATTTATGGAGACAATCAATTTAATTCCAAACATTTTTCTATATTATTTTCATAGACACCACTATATTGTGACATATATGTTTAATTGTTTTTTCTTATGGATGAGTTATATATCTCTACATTCATATCAAATGACACTATTTAAACATTGATATTTTTAATTATAGTTTGAGGATATGATGAAAAAGTGATTTATTAAACTAAAGATGTATTACCTTAGGTTTTTTATATTTTTTTATAAATTATATTCCATAACATAGAGGCATAAAAATATAATATTTTTTCATTTTATAGTTATTATATGAAGTAATTATTAATATATATTATTTGATCCAAAAAATATGGTGTGAAATTTTCCACGATGATCATAATATGAGCCTTAATATTAGAACACTAGTTGAGTTGAAGATGAAGGAATGTCACACATGATAAAGGAGAAACTAAAAGGATCTATATGTTCTACATGACTTCTCACATAACTGGGGGTGGATGCCCTTTAAAAATACTCACCAATCTAGTCATGTGGTGGTGAAAACATTCTACAAGAAGTAAGTAATGGATTTCATCCATCATTGGATTAAAGGTTTCTCCAATATTTAGATATATTTTTATTCCTTTTAATACATATTTTAACCTCATAAAATAACTTCTATGGATATAAAAAATATCCTGTAACATTTTTAATTTCATAGGATTCTATTTGATAGCGCATAGATCCATGATATATATATGAATCACAATTTATGTCCCTTAGAATCTAATCATTTTTAGGGAATGTTGAAAAACTGCATGCTCATTTTTAGCTTTTTTTTGAACCTCTAAGAAGTTATGTATTCCATTATTAGGAATTCAAATTCATGCCTTTCCTTTTCAAAATTTTAAACCTCTCTTTAGGAACCCATATATATGAATTCTTGAAAATTTATTCTCTTTCTCAAGTGTTCATCAATTTCCACCCTTCCATGTGCCTTCAACCATTCACATACTTCTAAATGTTATATAATTTTTTATCAATGCACATTCCATTACATGAATTCCTTAAAGGGGCCCCCATATGTTCCCTTGGGGAGTACCTAGTAACCTAAGAACTTTTGAGAAGTTAACTCCCATGATTTGGTGAAAAGTATAGATATTTCTTATAAAAATATCCAGAAACCCCTCATTTTTGATACCATAGATGAAGTAAAACAAAATTAAAATCAAAGCATCATGAAGACTAGAGAATAAATGAACATGATTGTATATAACCCTACTTTTTGTGTGTTTACAATTATAACCAAAAGGGATTATATTGAAATTTTGGAACCCTATACCACCTAATTAGATCTATGCATTAGACAACCCATTACATGAGCACCATAACACCATTTTTTCAAATCTCACAAGCTCTGGACCACCCAGGCACTGATGCACCTCATTTTTTCATGATATGTGGGTGTTAAGATAGATTTATACTCAAATTAATTAAATTTATATATTCCATTAATATCAAATAATTTATTATGGTTTTTAGCTTCATTTTAAGGTTTTTATAATTAAACACACACATTGGAAACATTTTTGAACAAAAATTTAAAAAAAACCACGTACATTTAGAATACAAGTCAATTACTATATAATAACACATTGTGTACACAACTAGAGGGAATTTCTTATTTAGGTAGGTTGTCAAAGATGAAACTATAAAACCATGTATGGTGAAAATACATGTCATGTACTTCCACTTACTAATATTTTACTATGTAATGATGTGATAAATAGTGTGGGATGATGACCATCATGGAGAACCACATGGAAATAATTAGAAATGTTACCAAATGACTTATAAATTCCATCATTCCATGTACTCTGAAATATATATAAAAGTTTTCATTAACCAATGGTTCAAAAATATCTAATTCAATGGGGAAAGGTGTTTATATTTTCGAGTATCATTCAAAAAAATTCATCTCATCTTATCATTTTCATCATTTTATTTCCATTTTATACTTAAAAGTGTAATTTTATTTAATTTTAATGAAATTATAGTTTCATAATTTCAATTTCAGTCTTTTTTATCTTTTAATATTTTATTTTCTTCTTCTCCTTTATCATTTCATTTTGTTTCTATTATTTTTTCATTCTATCCCAATAATCAATCCAAATGATGATTGTGTGATTACACCTCTAGTGTTGTTGTTGAGATTTGCAATGTAAAAATGATAAATATTGTGATATTTATATGATTTCCAAATTAATTATATATTACATATACCATGAATTATAGGAATATATGAAATTATTTTGGACATTAGTTGATTATTAGAGAACTAAGACACGGAATGGTCTATGGATTATTGATCCTTTCGGTTTTTCAATTTGCCTATGATAGATTATTAGTTCAAGGATTGGGTTATAAACAATTTAAAAAGGAAATTTGAATCAAACTATGCAGTATAGAGGAAACTAAATAAACATGAAAAGTATTTATGATCAATGAAATCAAATATATGTTATATTTTATTAAATTTCACCAAACTTCCATAAAATTATTTTCAATTCCATGTTATCTTCCTATTATCTTTTTTAAAACTAAAAAAACCAAAAACTATTTTTTTAATTTTTATCCTTATTCAATATAAAAAAATATAAAATTTTTATCCCACCACTTAATGTTATTTTGGATAAGACACAATGTCGCTTCATTACAATAGTTAATCAAATTCTTAAAATAAATAATCAACTTAGTGTGTGATAAAATCACACATTAAATTATTTTTTCATCACTCTTTATAATTTCCCATACATTTAGTAATATCAAATTTCTATAAAATGATGATTCCCCCTTATATTATGTCCACAAAAATTGGTCAATTCCATTTTCTAATATATAAGATATCGTTAATTAAAAATATATGCTTCCATGTTGAAATTTTCCAATTAATTATGATTATAAATAATAACAACATAGGTGGAAATTTTGAATATTAAATGATTGTTTATGATGATTTTTATGGGGAATGCTACTGCATGTGTTAATGTGTGATGGCATGAAATGTTTCCCCACATTCCATATTTCCAAAGGCTAGAGAATTCCATCACTTTCAATGGATATGTCTTCTCCTTGATCAAAATGAAATGATTGGATGTTGGGTTCTGCTTCCGTGGATTATTAATTAGTACTCAATTCCTAGTCTAGGCCTCTCTCATAATGTTAAGCCATGTTCATGGAACTCATTAACAGGGCCATATCTTTTTTGGACACCAGTTAATTATGATGCTTCTGTCTGGATATCCTAGGGGGTCTTGACAGGGCAGCAACCTTCGGCCTGGAAAATAGTCATGTTGGGCATTGCTGGAATGTATAAACTCTAGGAAAATTGTCACCTATATTCTTTCTCATATATGTGAAACTTAGGAATTTAACCCAAGGCGTAACATGTTGATCAAAATGGAATCTAACATTTAATTTGTATATCTCTCATGGCTATCACCTCATGAATCCCTTGTTTTTCATTGGTAGTTGATGCTATAAGAGCATATTGTCCATGTATTTAACCTCATGCATCCCATTGTTTTAGGGTGTGTATTTGGGGTTACTAGTTCAATTAATTTTAGAGATATAGTTTATTGATCAGTACATTCCATGGAGGTTGATCAATGAGGAGTATCCCTAGGGGGAGAACCTGAAATGTTTTCAAATGGATGGACCAAAATTTCTGATGGAGGAGGATCTAGGAGGTGTGCCCCATAATGGGAAGATGTCACACCTAGAAGGTTGACTGGAACACCCATTAAGGTGGTTCAAGTAGGTATGTACCTAGGATGGAGCACCTTGGTTTAATTTTTTCTCAGATTGAACTTCATAGAGGCATCCTACATACCCTGATTATAAGATCGAGATCAAAACCCATTTATTTTGGTGCTACAGTTTAAGGTCGTATGACAGGATTGATTCATGTCATTTAATGTATTTTGGTAAGAATTATTTTGTACCAAAGGGAGAGGTGAAAATGGATAGTATATGGATTTTTTGGGGAATTTTTCATTTGTAAGAAGATTTATCATGGTTAGAGTTGGTGCGGAGCTTATGCATTGAGCTTCCTGAGGGACCTGGAGAAGTTGTGGTCTCATAGGTGAGGGGCATGATCTTTATTAGGGATATGGAATGTATAGGATTGAGATGTAGGTGGATTTTTTCTTTAGTCCTCAGGGATACTTCCTATGTATCCTAATTCATTGGAAATCAAATACAACGTAATTTAGAATGGGTTGGGGCTTATACAAAAGGTGGAGGCCCAAAGAAACATATGGTTGGGGATTATGTGAAAAAACTACCCATATGGATACTGGATGGGGATTATATCTAAAGATAAGGCCCAAGGTATAGGTTACGTGTATTTTATTGATTCTACCAACCACTAAGACCATCTGAGTCATTATCTATGTGAGAAGAAATAGGAAGAAGTAGACTTGAATCTTATGTCATGAAAGAAGAACCAACGAATGATGGTGTGGAGCTTAGATGTAGAAGCTACCTGAGGAGGATGTCATTATGTGTGAGGTGGATCTCATTCTATATTAGGAGGATCTCATTCACTGTAAGGGTAAATGGAATGGATCCCATCCCATGCCACTTATACATGGAGAATACTATGCTTATTGCACAAGGTAGGGCCACAATTTAACATCTTGTGTTGAGGACGTTATGACTAGGAAGTTTTACATCATGAAACATAGACTTAGGGGACTCACTCCATACCCCTTGGTCTTACATGACCTGCTCTCATGCTCCTTTGAGAGGTTCATAGATTTAGAAATGATAGGATCCGATGACAAGGATGAGTGGTCAATCACAAGTTCCATGTTAGTATTTCTATACTGGTAAGCAACAAGTGCTAGCATACTTATGCTGAGAAAAAAAGGTATGCGGTAATATTGGGATTCACATGAAGTGAAGTGGTCCATATGAATGGGTGTCCTAGGTCACATAGGTTCTTGAGGTGAAGATGGACCAATCTTGGCTGGGTGGGTGTTTTTTGGTAACTCAACCTTCACAATGAGGTGTCATTAGAAGCGAGGAAGCATTGGGAGTCCCAAGAGAGGGGTTCTATGAAGACCAGTGGCCCATCGATATTTTCTTTATGAAGATAATGTTTTTCATATAGGTTAAAAGATTCATAAAGAAGAAGTCATCACAAATCACAGTGACCCTACCTTGGGATGATGTCCCGAATCATGAACAGAGTTCTTCATTATGGATGAAGGGTTCACAATTCCTCAAGTGCTCCATAGGGACTTCATCATTAGGGAATAGAAGAAACCTTCATGGAAGGATTACACACCTAGGGTAGAGTCTTTTAGGAACATATAAAGGGGGTTTTCAGGAATATCATGTAACTTTGATGATCCATTTTCAACCTGGTTGATGATACTTTGAAAGTTCATGAATTGGGTGCAATTTGGAAGCCAAAGAGTTGGGTAACCATCCATAAAATTTTGGAATGCGGGGGGTATTTTAGGAATGGGGTTTCATGATGCTAGGAGGTAGTCAATGAATGAATTTTAGGATTAAAAAATTGGAGTGGCTCCTTAAAACTCATGGAGCACGCCCTCAATCCTTTTCATGGTCATGAAATATCATCGGGCTCATGGCGGAAACCATCACAGCTTCACGTATTCACGAAGGACACTTCTCGACCGAGAGCTATGTGAGCTCCGACCATTCAGAAAGCGGAATTGATTCATGAAATGATTTACTTTAGTGGGATTTGTCCCATTTTGGATTGGATATTATCAAAATTGGCTAAGACTTCATTGACTAATCCGATGACATGTATTTTAGTGAAAACAAATCCCCCCCATGGAATGGGAGATAATGGGAAAAGGGGGTAAAATTTTGAAGCAGAATTGATGAAAATTGAAAATATTCTCTGTTTCTGTAATGTCATTTGTGATTCCCAGTTGCGATGTAGACTTTAGCATGTAGGCCATTAAGAATCTAGACCTATCTATACACCAATAAATAGTAGGGGGCTCAAATTCACTTGACATATTGCGAAGAATATATTGGAATCTATTTGTGAAAAACTATTCATCTTGATGAATGTGGTCCCTAAATTATACTTTAGTGAACTAAACCTCTAGACATTTTCTCCGTGAATGATTCGTAGTGAATCATACACCACAAACCTGATAATTTTAAATTGTGGACTTCCACAAAGAGCTCCATGAACAGGCTTCATGAATGAACATTGTGAACCATAAATTGAAAATAACTAATTATAAAATCCAATAGATGGCTAGGAAGTTGATCATGATTTCATTGCTGATGTATCTTAGAGAGAAGATATAGTAGAAAACATCATGATCGGGGAGTGCGCCATAGGATCCTCATACCCCAAATCATTTATTGGGTTTTTTCAAGGGATAAAGAGGAATATCAATTTATGGAATTGGCGGGCTACACATGGACTTGTCTTAAGGGATGTCATATTTATTCTAGTGTCTAGTAGGGATGAACCAACATACTAGTTCAAGGGAAAAATAGGGAAATACCAATGGCACAAGTATGTTGTAGGGTACATTTGGAAAGACCCCAGGACCATCATGATAGACTCACTATACAACTACAACAATAAAATTGATGGGGAAAAGATGTAAGAATAAGTATCCTCCCTATTGTATTAGAAAATCATCAAAGCAGTTTTGGGGGATTTATTGAAGGGATGGAATGAAGGTTTGTATTTGAACCATGGTGGAAACTTCAAAAGTGAGTGGGACAAGGCCAAATTTACATGCACATCATGATGAAAATTTAATAAAGAGATAAAGGGAGTTGGAATCTATTAAGAATCATGGGGCTATTAGTTTTATTTTTATCATCCATGTGATATCATGACTGAGCTGCTGAGTAGATGGTCACCAAGGACCAATAAATTCCATTTACATCATGGGGATGTCAATGTTATCCTCGAAGACCTTCAAAAAATATCTAGGAACTCAATCTCGGGGGAGAAGTACGGTGACTTTCTCCCCACAGGGATCATATGGTTGGACCAAGAGTCGCTACCAACATTGGAAAAGGTAATGATGGATTTCGTGTAAGGAAATAGTGAAGCAAATCCGAGGATGAGGGATATTCCCTTCAAGTAGTTGTTTAGATACTTCATGAATGGACAAGTATATTATCTTTCTAAACGGAATGACACATCCATTATTTTGTAGATTACTCCATGAAAATACCTGAGGAGATACCTGCATGTTAAGGAGGGATACTACTGAGGGATTTTGGAAGTGATCTAGTTGAATATATGAGGTTGTAGAGTAAAAAATTATGATCAAACCATATTCATGTTAGAAAGATTAATCACAACACACATTTGTGGGTGGATGATCCAAGGGAGGGATGGACACATGGGGGTATGACCCCGAACTTTTATAATGGCATCAACGATGGTGATGAGGTAGTAGGTCAGCATTGGTGTCCCAGGGTTGGGGAAGCTATACAAGGTACTTTAGTATATCAATTAAGGGAAGATGGTGCTGCATCTATTTGTGACCTTTAACGTTTTGTACAGTTGGTTGGCTAGACACATGGGTGGTAATGAGTATCTAAAACCAATTTACCCACCCATAACAAATTTTCACCCATAAATACTAAACATTGTAGAGATTATTACCCTAATCTAGGCATGATATAAGTACTGGATAATATTGGGATGGTGAATCACTTCATATTTCATTTATTCTCCCTTCCGACAGGGGTAACGACCGACAAATGCCTAAGAAATAAGGAGTAGAGTTTCCAACTCCCCACTTTTTGAGGTGGGATATATGAATAAAGGGTTTAATGTGAGCTATTTTGTGATCCATATAATCCAAAATGGCTCACAAGATAGTTTAGGTGCCTCTAGAGGTGGAATCTAAAGCTGTACTCAGAGGTTCTTAATAAGTTCCACCCTTCAGCAATGAGGCAATTATGGTGCATGTGAAGATGGAATTATATGGAAAGAGATACCACCAACAACTACTAAATATGGTATTATTCATGACTATAGGTATAGATGGTCAAGCACCTATCCTGGGGTTATGTTGAGATAGTGGACCACCCAAGCCAATGTAGCGGTGAGCCCTCCACCCTTAGTTCAGGGCTGAATAGTGGCTAGAGGGAACCATAGTGGTAGAGCGGGTATTGTTGGAAGGATAGTAGTTGGGAGTCCCGCAATTCATGGGACCTAATAGTGAGTAGGCGGTGCAAGATAAAAAACAACATCAAGACTAACACTCATAGGAAGATAGACATTGGAAGAAGGGGATCTATCTGGAGTAGTCCTGAGGTCAATCATCCAAGCTCCAGGGAAGTGGTTAAACTGTGTGGATATCCCTAGAGATGTTATCCTTCCCACAATTAGGTAAACTGGGATATCTTTATGAATTTTTCTAGTTTTCATGGGTTGTTTCATCATCTCAATAGATAAGAACTACATGTTTCTATAATCATTTATTACAAGGATAGTAACCATGTGTCTTGGGATGATGCGAAGATGTACATGGTGAATGTGATGGACCTAGTGAATTCATGGGTCAATGCGTGCCCAATGAATGACTGGATAAAGGTTTTTCAAGACAAGGCCTCTCCCTAGAAACTTTCGGCAGCTAAAATGGATATACATTCTACTTTTCTTAAGGATTTTAATGAGTCTTGGGGATGTGAAACTCATCAAGGATCCTGTATAGGAGGAAGTGTCACTACTGGGCGAGTAAATATATAAATATTATGTACTTTAGATATAAAATTCTCCTTATAATTTTTTTTTACTCATATTTCCACTTGTACAGGAATTAGGGACATAAGAGGGGGAGGTCTGATATGGACCAGGAAGTGAAGGTCTTGGGACCCCAACCCATGGAATGGTGTGTATGGGTTCCAGTCAAGATTTCATAGTTATGAGTTTTCAAACATTGAAACCTGCATCTTAGGCAGCAACAACTGAGGGGACTCTTCCTAGGGAACTACCTATGAACCATTAAGAGCCTCTCATTACTGTATATAATTCACATAACTACCTTTCTCTTCTATATCATGAATATTTTCTTTTCCTTATTATTATTGACTGACATATTTTATAATATATGTTAAAATAACACTTGGATACCAACCAATAGTTCCAACAATTGAATTAGCTACTCCTAAGGCCAAGGAAGCAATATCAGACACTACTCCCCTAGTGGAATGGGCTAGGGAGTTCCTGGTAGGAGGGATGACTGTAGAGAAGTTATTGAAGTGGATTGCTGAGACCATTCCCTCGATTGATGGGATTGAGACATAGTCCATAATAGGGTTGGATGAATGATATTTGGATGATGATATTGTGGTAGTTGTTCCACCATAATTGGATATTGAAAAAAAATTCTGATTGACGAATCAATTATTGGGTTAACCGATTAGGTGATAGAGGAGACCACATTAGTAATGCCTTATTTAGAATTTCCACTAATGGAGGTTATAGGAGATGAAGGTGGATCGATAGTGTCCACCTCCATGACACCAAAAGGTTTATTAGAGGCTTCTGCCATAGGTGGAGAGGCTGATGAACAATTATTCCTTGGGATAATCATCATGCCTTGTAAAATAGTAGATGGAATAGTTCTCCATCCACTCATGTTAGAACACCTAAACCCATAGGATCTAGCTAAAAATATATTGGTGGTCTTTCCTCTTCATGAGCCTATTCCACCTAAATATTTTGAGGACTCTTTCCTAGAGGACACCAAGCATAACCAATTCTTCTAATGTAAATAAATGAAGATCATGAATAGTTTTGTTACTCGTATCAAGGTTGATGAACTTCCACAATAAGTAGGATGTATTTTCTATTAGTTGGTTAGTATGGGGACCGGTATAGTGTATTTTAGAACTATTCATGAACTATCCTATGACTTCCTCATCAAGTATATGTGCATGAAATGGAAAGAGTCCAATATATCCTAGAGAAAAAATAAGGTTTATGGAACCCAAGTGTCTATGAAATATAAGGAAGAGATTCCCTATCTGGAGGGGCTAGTAAAGGAGTACACGACAACTGCTTCTACTCCGGATCAGATCACTAGCAGCCAGAGGGATCAAATGGCATGGTCCGAGGACAAGGAGGTTGAGATCCATAAGGTAGAGGCATAGTGGTAGGTGCAGTAGGACTGTCATTGGATTAGGGAATACTATTTTCAATAAAAGTATGATTAAGGTAAGTAATATCTAGATGTGTGACAATATGTCTTTGAGAACAATAAGCGAAGGCTATCCAAACATGAGAGATCAATTACAGAGGTGGATTCGTAGATTCATATTTTGTATAAGGGAGGATCTGATATGTGTATGACCCTTTGAAACTATGGGTTTTCTTAATTTTCATTCTTAAACATATTTCCTTACTTTTATAGACTTATATCGATCAAAATTTAGGGACAACCAATAACCAATCCCTAGATCATGGGGGTTATGGTCAGTGTGAGAAAAAAGGGGAGACCTTGTGATTTATATTCGTATGAGAGTGTTCGATAGTCATCAGGAACTCAGGGTCTGCTATTATTGACTGAAGACCTAATTTTTCAGATATGAGAGAGGCCATATCCATAGAATAAGGATCTTGGAACAATCAACATTATTTTCAAACATTCTCTAGTTTACGGAAGAAATAATGCATGGGTAATTGAATTCAATATTTAAAAAGAGGAATGGGAAGTGAGAATCAAAATTCCCAAGATATATAATTCATGGAGAGTATAATGGAAATACAAGATAACTTATTACCATGTTTGAAACATAGAATTCATACCACTAGCATGCAATGAGGAAAAAATGAGGGTCGACCGCTGACCATGTTCAAAAAACAGGAGCCGTATCTGAATGTCATCCAAAGGCTTTTGAGATGATATCCTAGTATGATAAGTGAGCCAAACTTTCATGATACCATGCTTTTATTTGGTGTATTCAAATATGGAAGAGAATGAGGATATAAAAAAGTGGAAAGAGAACCGTGGGAATGGAGTGATGGAATGTTTGAATGGACTCCAACACTATTGGAATTATGCCACCATGGTTTAGAGAACATTGGAGTAAGTGTACAGGTATAAAAATATATAAAACCTATATTATATGGGAGAACTATCTCGGATTCCAAGAGAGGGATGAAAGAACATGAGCAATATGGTAGATGAACCAAACCAAAGGAAGGGGTCTCATGCAAGCTCTAAAGATACAATACAGTTATACATTGTAAAAAAGGATGATAGATACATAATTTTACATCATATAATGAGGAAGATGAATGTAATAGTTTATCTTCATGTGATCAAGATGTGTCCCACAATTTAACCTCATGTGATCGAGTCACTGTACATAGTTTATGGTCATGTGGGATGGAGCATGGAAGACCATTTATAGCCGTATTGAATGATCTATGGACATTTTTTATCCAATTGTATTTTCATGGAATGAAGGTCATAAAAATGACATGAATGAACCAAAATAATCTTTTTACCACAAAATATCAATAGGAAGATAGTACACATTTTAAGGTCTCGTATCATTGATCATATAGGCTAAAAACAGTTTAAGGTCATAATCCTCAGACCATGGTATTATCCAAATAGATATGTTTAGATTGGAGAGTTGGATATCTAGTCATGAATGAGGAACAAAGAGGCCCAAAACTAAAAAAACATTTTTTTTATGACTCACATTCTATTTGAAGTCATTATTAATGGATATATAGTTTAATGTTTTAGAGTTTGTACCAGTGGATCTTTTGTGGAGCTTGACCACATCGGTACACCCACTACCAGAAATCCTAATCCCACGTGAGTTCTACTCAACATGGGAAACAAGGAATAGTAAGTTGTATTCCTGAAATATGTAGCGCACTATAAGGGTGATGAGGTACCAATTTGAGAATTTCCAAATTTCACATGGCTGCCAGCATGACACATGCAAACTCATGAAGGGGATACCCCAGGTTGTTGGGACCCTTCTAAGATTAAGAGAGGTGGAAAGAAAGTAAATCGAGAAATTTAAGATCTGGATAAAGGATTGACTATTGAGTAGGGATCAATTTTTTACCTTGTTCAAAACACATGAACTACTACCATACCATCCAAAAATTGTAAGAGAAAATGTAGGACCGACTGTTGACCAAGTTTGAAATATTGGATCCACTGTTTGATGCTAGATATCAATTACAGTTTCGGCCCAGAAAGGGAGGTGATCAAAAATTGTAATGAGACCATCACCTTTAGTGGGTACATTTTTATTTGAAATATGATGTAAATCTAAACTTAGAAAGACTTGATGTGTGGAGTGGGGAATATCAGAATGTGGTATTCAGATCTGGATTTTTTCGAATTGTTTAGAGTTATATTTCATGGACCATGGATACTAGTTTTAGGTATTAGATCTCAGACAAGATGGGGGAAAAGTGGATGAAGGATTAAATGAATGTCTAGATGGACCCGGATATGAGAGGTCTAAGAATTTATACACATCTCATATGGAATGTAATCAAGTGACACATAGTTCTGGAAGGTAACATACATAGTTTAGGGTCGTACAGTCTAGACCATGGTGGATAGTTTAGAGTCATGTCTATTGTATTATATGGTAATTGTTTGGTCCAAGGGTATACATGAAATGAAAGAGGTAAAATACTATATTAATGAGGCCAATAATGATAAAACCCCACATAAAAGCCTTGATATAATATTCATATAGTTTATGGTTGTATTTCCCAGAACACAACTGAGGTCAAGGGGCTAAAGGGATAATAAATTTGTGGCTGGGCTTGGTGATGAGTGGTCTAAGCAATGGTATGCATCCCATAATGATGAGAATAAATCCACGCGTAGTTATAGTACATGGGGAAGTATGAAACCAATTCCAATAGGAGTGATTCTCTAAGATGAGGGAGCTAAGTTATCTCATGGTAATTGTGATCCATACCATGATCAAAGTAGAGGGTACCATTTCTTAACCACCCTATAATAATTGCATGAGGAAGACCGATTTAAAATGGTGTAAAAAACAAATCTAATTAAGGTGTAGGAGGAATATCATTTTTTATGGGTTAAGATCACATTTTAACAATACTTGTTGAGGAAGTAGGCTCCTAGTTTAATGTTTTATAGTTCAAACCAAGAAAAGGGGAGTTGTATCATAGGAACATGCGAAGGGAGAGAGAACAAAAATACAACTTGAATGAATCCTAGTAGGCCTAATACTAAAAAATAAATCTAGTGGTAAACCCACATATAGTTTAAATTTATGATTCTTAGACTATATTTCCATGCTTAAGGTATGATAATAATGACATTTTGCAAATAGTTTTGAGGTCACACTGTATAGAACACTGGCTATTAGTTCAAGGTACTGGATTTTGGACCGATAAATGAATAATTATAACCAAAAATGATATTTGGGTAACTATAGGAGTAACCTGATGTGAATGAGGACAAAATAAACCTACAATGCACAAAACATTCTTGGGGGGACTTGCATAATGTTTAATGTCATGATACTGGGAATTAAACTACTAACTTATGGTCATGGAGTTCAGACCTAGGGAAGAAGGATTTCCAAGAAGGGAATATGTGGCATGAAATAGTGACAAACCTGATGTGAATGAGGTCTAATGGGGACCATGGAAACACCACACATTCTAAGGAAGACCTACGCACAATTTAACATCGTGATTCATAGACTGTAACTGAGGCCAATGGGATGAAAGATGGATGCATTTGGAGCCGGTCCCAAATAAAAAAAGTTTGGGAGTCACTATGTATCCCATAAGTAGAGGAATCAAGCCACACATAGTTATCAAACACAATGAGGATAGATACCATCATTGTTGGGGTTAATCCTCTCTGATGATGGAATTGAGGTATCCCACCGTTATCATGGGACATATTGAAATTTTTAGGATAGGGTCACTGTTTAATATCATGTGTTGAGGATGTTAACTCCTTATTTATTGAAATAAAGTTAAGAACATAATTGGGGAATGTCTCAAATGGGCATGTGTAGTGAGATATTAGGTCCAAACCAATGTAAATGAGGGAGAAGGAGTCCCAACACTACACAATACATCCCATATAAATCCCACATTCAATTTAATGTCATGATTAATCAACTGCATTTCCTTGCTTATACTCATGAAACTCAGAGTAATAAAAATAGGTGACCACTCGAAGAGGGGTATTCATAATTTAGAGGAAGAAAAAACCCAAAGTGAATGAATAATAGGAGGCCCATGCACTACAAATACATTTATGAGGAGGCTTTCTTGCTATTATATGTTGTGATGCTCGAACATGGGATCCTAGTTTAAGGTCATGGAACACGAAGCATTGAATATAGATTAATTTTATATTTCATAGACTAAACACACATTTTAATATAATGTGTAAGGGATGAAGACGTGCAGGTTAAAATAATATAGTGAGGGTGATGAGGGGTGTGTATTTTAATTTCATGCAACTAGAATGCTGGTGTAATTATGTTAATCATTGTGCAACCGGGATGAAGGGGAGAAGGTGTTCCAAAAGGGAAGTGCATGGAAAGAAAACAATAACCTTATGTGAATGAGGAAAAAAGAGGAACGTTCCACACCATACTCCCAATGAATAATTTTTCAATGTTTATAATCAGAATGTTTGGACTAAAAATTTTAGTTTAAGGTCATAGAGATTAGACCAAAGGATGACTATAAATTTAATGTCTTAAATCTTGGACTAAGCTCTCAGTTTAATGGTGTATACATGGGATTATAATTACTTGCGAGAAGTACCAATTTAGGAAGTTTTCATTGGTAGGAGGAATGATGTGCTTTATATCGATGGTGACCAAAGAGTATAATACATTAGAGTAGACCTTTTGAGATATCATTGGTGTTCCGAGGGACAATATTATTTCACCATAGAGGAAGGAGAAGAGGTGGAATTTCTCATTGAACCCACATTTTATATTTTGTTGTTCCAACTCTAGATTATTCAAGGAATGGAGCTTATTATCTCTTAGGTATTTCATATCAACTAGATAGACTTATGCCATTGTTTCTAGTGTCTACTAGTCATAGAATGCTGGGTGGAATTTGATTCATTTTCTGATATTCCTACAGAGTGTTGTGGGATATTTTATGGCAAAAACATCTTGTTTTGGACCACCATCATCTGCAGAATGTTAGTGGTATTTTTTTAAATTCCACGATCTTTCTATTTTCCTACACATAGTAATAGGATGTATGGTTGAACTGGATTCTATAATTTGAATAAAAAATCATCAACTCATCCACAATGAATTCATGTAATCTTCAGTGACAATGGCATGAGGGAATCTGAATAGGTAGATGACGTGGGATGTCAGGAATTCAACCACATATCAGGCCTTGATATCCATGCAAGGAATCACTTCTTCCCACATGGAGAATACATCTATCATGATCATAACAAACCTTTATTGGCAAGATATTACTGGTGGATAGGGTCTGAAAACATTATGCCCTCATACTAAAATGATCCAAGAATACAAGGTAGTATGAAGGGGCTACAATAATCGATGTAAATAGATTGCATGAATCTGATATGAATGATACTTCTTGGCATACTTGATGCATTTGTGGACCACAGTGGGAAAGAAGTGGCCGAACCATCAAATATAGTGGAAGAGCTTTGACGCTATTTGATGAGGACCACATGACCCTACATGAACTACCTATATAAACTAGAGAATCTTGGATCCTTGGACGAAATAGAGGATAATTCCATCAAACACATGCCTATATTGAGTCTTCTAATGTTTATTCCCACTCTAGAGGGTGAATTGGGCTACACGTCGAATGATTCTCTCATGTTTGGCTCTGTCTAATGGGAGGATACCATGATGCAGACGCTTAATGAAAGTTGTTATCCATTCAGAGTTTCCTTAGGTTGTAAGGGGACCTGGGTGCCCGAATATAGAAGCACCAGAGACCATCTGGTTTGTTTGATACCCATATTCATCCTCTCAAATGACATGTGTGATGACTCTCTGGTGTGTAACATGAATGAATACATTATCCTAGTCTGGATCTATAAGATGGGTTTCTAGACTATTCAAGGCATTAGATCAACTATTATGTTACTAGAGAACATGGGTCACCTCTAGATGAGAAGTCCCCTAGGCCATCAAATGTAATATGAAATCTAGTAATGGTACGAGATCTAAATTTGTAATTATGTATTACCCTTTGATTTGTTTGATGATTAACTCAATGTCTCCCTTCACATGAAAATAGTGGACATCAATCTCGAGGGCTAGATCAAGACCAATAACGACAGCCTGATACTCTGCCTATTTATTGGTACAACCTTCTAAAAATTGGAAGGAATACATAATAACATCTTATTTATAGGTGATTAAGATGATCCCCATGACTAATCTGTTCAGTTTGGGATTATTGAGCCTTTTAGAAGTTGGGCTCCAGGAGGCACCATCAAAATTCATCTACCAACAAGGAAAAATCTGATCCTCTTAGTGGATAAATTCATTTGGGAAATTGATGTCTAGAGGAGATTCTTCTAGAGATAGAAGGGAGGTAAGAAAGTCAAACAAGGCCTTGACATTTAGATATTTATGTGAGTTGAACATGATGTTGAAATGTGTAAGGATCACAACCTAGCATGAAAACCATCATATCAACATCAAGTTATTCATGATATACATTAGTGGGTCTAATTATGAAAAAATGTATCTCATGATGATAAAAATAACTCCACCACATCTGAACAATGAAAACATGTGTGAGGAAACTCTTCTCGATAATATCGTATCTCTTCACTATGTCGAGGAGAATGTGACTGAGAAAAAATAGACAATTCACTCAAAATTAATTTTTATTCTTAATAAGAATGGAACTAGGGGACCATTATAAGGTGATCATTTAAATGGAAAGAGGCTTCCCAGAGATGGGTGGCATCAGCATCAGTGGATTTAATATATGCTGCTTGATTTTTCCCAGGTGTACTAACACTCTTCATACCACTAGTAATTGACACCTTTCATCATAGGAATGTAAATTGGATTAAAATTAAAATCCATATTTGAAATGAATATAAATATTTATTACAAGTGGATATGAATCCCTTTGTGCTCCCATAGGTTGATTATGAGAGGCATCTGATAGAGGGCATTGATATTCTGTGGGTTGACCTCAATGCCTCTATATCTGATGATGAAATTGAGAAATCTCACAGAGGTAATACTAAATGCACCCTTCAATGGTTTCATCATCAAATTATAGCAGTAGAGGAATCCAAAAAAAATATTCATATATTTGAGATGGTTCTGATGCTGGTGGGAATTGACCACGAAGTCATCCATGATGGATTCCACAAGAAAAAGGAGGATCAGTTTGAAGATGTGGTGGATGGATCACTAATAATTGGCTCTTATGTTTTTCATATTGAATGTAATTACCTGATAGTAGAAGGTTCCTTGAGGTTCTTTGAAGGTATTATACTCCTCATATTTAGGTTCCATTTATATTTGGGTATATTCCGAGTATCCTTCCATGAAGAAGAGATCCTAGAACCCAGTGGTGGAATCTATCAGAAACATCTTCATTGGAAGGGGAGAATCATCAATCCGAATCAAGCAGTTGAGGTCCCAGAAATAAATAAAGAATCTTATTTTACCATTATTCTTATTAATTCGGATGGTGTGTGATAGACACTTTGTGTTTTGAACATCCTTGATGAAGTTTGGTTTTACATGCTTATCAACTTCTCCCTCAACCATGGTACCATGAGAAAGGTTCATCCTCATGGGAGGCATCTTGAACCCGCAATGACTCACTGATAGACCAAGGTGGTAGAAGATATCCTGAAATTATATTCCTAGAATCTCTTCATCTCTCTAGGTGAATAAATGTTGGGTTTTCTATAGGAAATACATATACTATTGAGTTTCCTTTGGAGGCATGGATTTATTGATCATTGTAATATCAAATCTTCCATGGTACCAATGTTCACATAAATCAACTAATTGATAGTGGTGGGGACACCCTCTTCAAATATGGTAGGTTAATCTTCCAAATCATATCTATAATTTGAGGTAGGAGAATCAGTGGTAAGAGGTTTATCAAGGATGACTAATGCAGAAGGAATGACAGTGCTCTATTGGGTAGATATACAATCCTTACTAGGGAACTCTTACTCTAGTGAAACCATAGTGATGTTAAATTTCATTCCAGACCATGAGGCCTATGATTGATGTCAAAGTAAGGGTGGTGGGTCAGATTATGTTGGTTCAAACCAGATCATCAAAATAGGTAAGGGTGGTGGGTCAGATTATGTTGGTTCAAACCAGATCATCAAAATAGGTGGGTATGATGTACAATTTGAGCCATGGGGAAAACTTCTGGGTACATCACAGAGGTATGGATTTCTGGTATCACCAAATCATGGTATATATAGAAGTATGATTTAATCTTCTTATATTTCTTATATTTAGGAATGTGGTTCCATTTTCACTTCAAAATGACAAATCAATTTCCCATGTTAGGCATCACAACCTCCAACAATGAATTGGGAGGATAAAAGGCTCATGCATGTATTCCCATGGCCCAGTTTCAATGGTGGTGTTCCCAACCCCATTGTTTTAAACATGATTTCCCTAACTCTTTTAATAGACTACATCCAAATAGTGGGATTCAAAGGAGTCAAAGAGAGATGCATATCCCTAAAGCATGCATACTCAGCCATTTTGGGAGTACTTGAGGCATTTGTGATATGAGGAGGGGACTACTGGATATAGATGAAGCAAGGACCTACCAATAAACTTGTTGAGATTGGTGTCCTATGAGATAAACATGAATTTTGGAGTTAATACCAAGAATAAAAATTGGTTCTTCAACTATATTCTTCCACATTGACTCGTCTTGGTTCTATCATAACCCATAATCTAAAGGCCAGTGGGAATAAAATCTTCTTTAGTCAGTCCTAGATTTTGGAGTGTTTGGGTTAGAATGATACTGATCTCAAAATCAATGTCTATAAGATAGCCACAGTTTTACTTTCTATTGAACAAGTTGTTGTAGTATAGTGGGAGAATGTGACCTTTCATGAGGGATCCCTCATCTACTTTTGAGAAGGATACGACTTCGTGAAATTAATCTATCTCAATCTCCCATGCATAGTATGATACTATGACTACTACCTCTACTTCACACTAGTGAAGGATTTTCAAGGCCATTGTGAGGGCCTCTCCCATATATTTTGATAAGAAAAGGTCATAGTGTATCTAGAACCATGTAGGTATATGAGTGAGATTCTTCATAAAATCATAATTTTTACACCAAATGCATGTTTCTTCCAACAATGTTTTTCTATTTGGAAGGAAGCATGAAATGTATATTTGGATGAACCCCCATATTTGGGATGGTTCTGAAATATTCCGCTTCTCACTAGATAACTCACTGAATACCACTATCGACAAACTATCTACTAGAGGATGCCTAAAATTAACTTTACAAGGACGATAACGATGTGGTTGGGGCTATTATTCCTAGTCGGTTAGCACAATCAGTTATGGTGGCATGATTAGCAGAATGGGATAAGAGAATTGTTCCTATTGAGATATGGGAAGGACATGTTTCCTGGTATTAGTAGAATTCAACTCTTTCATTGAGGATCTATCATGATCATTCATCCCACTTTCATTCCCCTGAATATTGCTTCATTGGCATTAGGTGAAGGCACCTAGGGGATTTCCTGATACACCTCATCATCCGAGACCATAAATGGATCTTCTAAATCGATGGTTTTCATAGAGGCATACATCTATTCATCATCAAAGGAGTCTTCAAATACTGGGAGGACCTTGGGGGTGATCCACATCTCCAGAAGCATGGAACCTCCTAGGGTAAGGGATGGATTTTTTGGTTGGTAGGTGACGCTTCTTTTCCTTGTGTGATCAGTGTGTACTCTTTTGTGATCTAGAGGATTGTGATGTGGACATGAAAGTGTTATTAAAGGAAGAATAATTGACTTTAAGAGGTTTAGGCCAACCAAGCAGCTACGTATGACATTATGGGTATAGTAAAGTACTCTATGGTCGATCCAGTCATCATACTTTAGAGTCCCGTTGTTGGAAAACAACTACCATTCACCTTCACCGTCACATTCAGGCTTGTCGAAGATGTGGACCAACTATGATGAAACATTCCCCAATATGAACAAACCATTTTCCACTTGATACTATGGTCAATACATGATCAAATATCATTTTTTAATTATATTTCCAAAGATCCTATGGTAAGTATAATGGACAGGGGAATTAATAGGCTCAACATTTAGGGGATTCTTACAATATGGAAGCTCTAGAATTCCCTGTTCCTAGGAACACAGAAAATAACCTGGATCCCATACATCCTTGAAAGAATAGATCTGGTTTATCTTATCTAATAATGGAACTCCAAGATCCTTCCCTGATTATGGTATAGATCCTATCGAGTGGTGAGATTGAAATTCATTCTTCTAGGCGCCACTTCATGGTGGGGTAGTACTGGCTGATTCTGCATGTGGTAAGGCTGATATTGATGTGGTTGATACACTTAGAGAGGCTCTTATAGAAATGGGGTAAGAAACTTTAGTGGCTCGATGACCTCCACTTGTACTATGGTGGTAGTCTCTACATTCACTATTCTTCATAAAGGAGTTGGGAGAGGTAATGGATGTGCCTTATTTAATGATTCCTCTATGAATTGACCCTTTTCAGGGAAATCCTAGAACTAACCTATGATATTCTATGTGATGAGGGTACATAACATATTAGTATTCAATTTTCCTAAGAAAATTGTTAGAATATTCTATTTGTTCAATAACATATTGAGTAAATATAACATGAGCCTCGACCCGATAGGTGATGACTCTTTAAGGGCATCCAAGAGACCTAAGATCAAATCTAGGTGGATGCATTTTTCATAGTTACTATAGCACTAAAATTGAAATTATTATGTGGTACTATATTAGATTGAACTATTCACCCTTTTGGGCCTTTTGGCCACCTGTTTGGTCCTCAAGTACTTCAAGAAATTTGGTCCACATAATGCCTTTATACTAGTAAGGATTTTGAGCCACCTCAAGGATTTTGATACACCTCAATTCCTTTGGGCCACCTCAAGGCCCTTGGACCACCTCAAGGACTTCGGGCCACATGAATTGCAGATGAACTATTCTGACATTCAACAAACAAGGCCCTATATGAGGATTCATAGCAGAAACAACCACTAGACCATATCCAATCAAACATAGAAGAATGAGAGGGTATGTATTTTCCATAATTACTAGGCCTATGCATCCATACACAAGATAGCTAGCTGACCAAGCATGTGAAGGTGGAGTGTTGATCATGATGCAGACACTGGGGATGCTTTGTTTGATGCAGTCATTGTCTTGGATTAATTCCTTTAGGACCTTCATGTTCTTTAATTTTAGAAATCCTATGGGACATGTATAGGTTCCCCTTCAACCCTTAAAAGTGTTATTATCAAATATGAATAAAAAATGAATAAATTAGGTCATATCGAGTGAATAAATTTGTCCTTTATAGTAGTCGATGAAGTCTGGGATGCACTCGTTAAGATTTTTCTTATACTTGAAGAGACCAGTAATGATTGTATTGTACATGTTGGAGTAGAATTCATTGAGGATATGACTGTGGAGGTCTTACAAACTAGGTATAGACTTAATGGGTAACTGGTTGTACCCAATTAATACAGTTCCATAAAATTCATGTATGAAACATTTGACCTTGGCAGCCTCTTATTGCTTTGAGATTCCCAAAATTGGCCTACAGCTTGAGATGAAGTGGGACAAATTCTATAATGGGTCACTGTTTTCGACACTTTCGCTGGGGAACGTGCGTCCATCTTGTTGGAGGATGGCAGTACTGTTTGTTTCCCCACATTCCCGCATTCCAAAGGCGAGTGACATCTGCTCCTTGTTCAGGGGAATTTGCTGCTTGATCAAAACGGGATGACGGGATGTCGGTTCTTCCTTCCATGGATTCCTCTTCAGAACTCATCACCTAGTCTGGGTCTCCCTTATAGATTTAAGACATTGTTCGTGAAACTCTTCATGGTTCCATATCATCATGGACACTAGTTAATTACAATAATTCAGTCAGGACATTCCAAGGGGTCCGGTCAGGGAAGTAGTCATGTTGGACATCACTGGCATGTCTAGACACTGGGACACTGGAACGTCTAGGTTTCATCCCTTTATTATAGGGCTTCTCGAGGGCGTAGAAGTCCAAGTCATCCCGCATCTAATGTGAGTAATTATATTCCATAGGCATGTTTTTGAGGTTTTCCTCAGCTTCCCATGTTTAACACAGGGTATGCTACAAGTTTAACATCCAGTGGAAATGGACCAAACTGATCAGAACACTAATTAGAGTGTATCAGATGGGTGCAACCCCTGGAGGGAAAACTGATGTTTGGACCAACATGTGGTTGGATTCCCTATTACTATTGAGGGTAATGGGGAATGATATGGCATGATTTCACTGGGATGTGACATCCTAGATAAGAATCAAGATGGATGATGGAGCAGTTGAATGAAGTGAATGGTTAATGGGATGAAACCATCATGAGGTTGATGATGGTTTTTGGATTGAGCCTCGAAGATGCTTCCTACGTATCCTCGTGGTAGGGAATAAAAGTCCACATAGTTCATATGGTGACTGCATACTTCCTATTAGGGTTTTCAACATCTTACTGCAGGATGGGGTCCCAACGGCTTACCACTGGATAAGAATGTCAATGGAATACCGCTGGATAGGGTCACAACAGCTTACCACCGATTGAGGTCACAATGGATTACTACTGGATAGGTATGTCAAATGACTTATCACTGAATGGTGTCACAACGGATTATCGCTAATTGAGGTCACAATGGCTTACCGATGGATGTGGTCGAACTGACGTGAATGGGGACATGGGCCCCAGATAGATGATGGGGCTTTGATAAAGCTAGAATTTTCATATATTTCATATGGTATTTCATAGTTATAATACCCACCATATTTTTATTTTATGGTAAATTGTCACATTTTATGGTTTTAGTAGTATTTTGAGCTCAAATGCAAAAATTTCTTAATTTTGGGATTTAACTATTTTATTTGTTTTAAGTATTTAGGCCATATCATTTTCCACACTGAACCAAATTGTGAAATTCATTTTTTTAGGTTTCCTTACATAATGGGTCGAATTTAATCCATCTGGATCCTTATCTCAATCAATCATTTGAAGGCCCAAAATTAGCTCACAATATGTGTCTCGAAAACTGTGTACAGATCTAG
The DNA here is from genome assembly GCA_963277665.1 of Viscum album. Taxonomy (NCBI): domain Eukaryota; kingdom Viridiplantae; phylum Streptophyta; class Magnoliopsida; order Santalales; family Viscaceae; genus Viscum; species Viscum album. Next base: position 1,804,639,029 of record OY728148.1, on the reverse strand, counting down.
AATGTTTTAAAGATGAGCTTGTATCTCAACGTATACCGGTCCATTGGAGCATAAATTTTTCATGGTTCTATAAAAGGAATTGATTAAGATCTTTCATTAAGGATTCCATGCCTGAATATGCTGATTACAAGGCCATAATTTCATGGGAATTTGGAATTGTGGAAGACGAAGATTCGCCTAGACAGACTAAAGGATCCACAATAAAACAACCATAATGTGTCTAACAGTTGATGCAATCTAGAGGACAGAATTTGAGCGAGATTTCTTCACCCATTTTCTCTAAAAATTTGTACCTCCTCTCTTTATACAAGGATAGCCATTTTCAGGGGGAAAGTTTGAGATTTGTTTCTATAATTGTTCTTTATATTTATAATATATATTAGTGTAGATTTATTCTTCTTCTATTCATTTATTCTTTTCTTTAATTTCTTTTATTTAATGTGTTTCTCCAATCGTGATTCTTTCTAACTCCATGTTTTTGGAGAGCTAACACTCATTGTTGTTTGAGAGGGGAAGTGGTGGTATTTGAGTTTATTATTCTTTATTGTTTTATCATGTTTTATTCTAAGGATTCAGTAGTGGTTAAATGATTGTGGTGAGTGGTCTCCCCACTTTCTCTTCTATTGTCTTCTTCCTCCTCATTTATTATTTTTCCTTCCCATAAATATCCAATTCATTCAAACGGTGGAGTTTGGATTGGGTAATGATGTGTATAGTGGTCTCTGTGTAGGGTAATACATTTCAAACGAGAGGGTGTGGAGTGATATGTCTTTATTTCCACATTGAATAACTCATTGATAGATATTTTGAATAACAATGATAATTCCACCATGAAAATCCAAGAACAATGGTTTTTCTTCTACTATCGTCTTTGTATATTTTCGTCCTTTTATTTATATTTTGAATTTTATTATATCTTTATATTTATAATATATCTATATTTTATGCATTTTAAATTATCCCCCCATTTATATTAGTTTTATATTTTCGAATTAGTTAGTTTATAATAGTGACAATAGGAAAATAGTGTGTGTTAGTGGCCTCCTTATTATCGGCCCTAGGGTATGCCACTATGATGCATTATTAGGTAAATAAGAATTTAATTGAATTGTGGTTCATGACAATCCACTCTCATCAATTTGGTTCCATTTTTGGGGAGGCCAAATGCATACACACACTAGTTTTCATAAAACCCCCACAAAAATTAAATTTTCAAAAAGTTAAAAATATCATTTCATTGCATAACATTGTTCTTTTAGGTCATGGATTATTTCAGAGATTTTTCATATGCATATCCTAGTGATGAATTTTCTATAAAGGAAGAGTCTATTATGCTATTTATGGAAGAAGATGTTTTGGTGATTCAAAATAATTTCAAAATCCTTGAACAAGAAAGCACGATGGAAGCATCACTGGCGGCTGAAGTTGAAGAAGTTAAAGTTCTATGGATGGAATGACAACAAAAACAGAACAAACCTGAAGAAGAAGAGGTAAATTTTGTTCCACCAATATTCTATGTTGAAGAAACCATAGATTACTTGAAGACTCTTGTTGAAGATCCAATAATCACTCCATGGCCATTGCTTTAAGAGGTTCCTGAAGATGACATACCAGCTGATAAAACTATGGAAGACCAAAAAATTTTGGATGAAGATTGGTTATATTTTGTTGATGAACAAAACGTAAGTTATCATCCCATATTTTTTAAAGAAGAATTAATACCTCTCTATATCTCTCTTGATTTTGAAGAAGATGACGAAGTTCCTACTGAAAAAGAGTTCCCAGTGGCCCTGCCTAAAGAGATCGTGTTTCAAGATGACCTACACAAAAGGGAAGATTTTTATATTGATTTGTCAGGTTTTAATCATATCCAAGTGGAATTATTTTCTAACATCCTCTTTTTGAATATTTTGAAACAACATCACATGATCAGGCCCTGGATGTTGAATTCAAAGTCTCCAAAGAAGTCTTGGATGAAAAAGTTGAGGACTTATTCTTTATCCTTCCCCCATATTCTATGTTGTACCAAATTGAAAAGGGGAAGGAGCTATTGCACTCTTTTCATGGTTTTCTCTGTGGATGTTGTAGGTTTAAGAGCATTGGAAGAAATAATTAATGGTGTTTTCTAAGTAAGAAACCTCATCCACCAAAATATTGGGATTAAACTGCTACAACTGCTGGACTAGGGGCTATAAAAACATAGCAACTGCTTTAGGGGTCAAAACAAGCATTATCCTCTCTTTTTTCCATTCCTATTTATTTTTAGTTATTTTTCTCATATTTTCTTTATTTCATGCCTTTTAGGTCAAGTGGTAGTAGCTAGAAGCTTAACTCAAAGCTGCCACCAAAAAATAAAGTCAGGTTGTATCTTTCTTTCCCCTTATTTTTCTTCACTTATCATTATGTGTTGAGCTCCAATGAGGGGTATTGAAATCTAGGTGTGGGGGGAGTGTCAACCTGCTTAGTTTTTTTGTGTGCCTTCTTTTTCTTTTTCTTTTTCATATTTTTTGTAACATTGACCGTCAATGAATATTCTGATCATTTTTCACAAACTAATTGATTTTGAGAATGTTGAGATGATTTTTTATAAAATGGGTTTTAAATGATTGTTGATGTGAGAAACTGTTTTCTTGAATTGGATTTTGAATAATTTTTATGAGTTTGACTGATTTTTAAAATCCATTCCCATGAAACACTGTCTAAATGTATTTTTCCTATCTTGTGAGGTATTTTGAACCACTTTGAAATATTCTTTCTAATACCCACACATTCTTGAGATAAGCCTGGATTTTTTGTGAGAAATAGATATTGTGAATTCTCTCTTTCAATGCTTTATATTTCAATGAATGTTTCGTTGGGACCATGGCTATTCTATGGAGGAATTAGAGTTTGGTGTGTGTTTGTTGCCAATCCTCAGTGGAAGTTCAGAATGTGTGCCAGAAAAGTGATCATACTGTTCAAGCAGACAATAATATTGAAGGGGGTGCTATTTCCCAGTGTTTGCCAATTTTTTGGGCCTCAAAATAAAGAAAATGAAGACATAGTTAGTTGAAAAAATGCAAAGAAGAAGTGGTGTGTAGAATATCGGGAGGCGTTCGCGAAAAATCAAGGGCTGTGCGAAAAACAGCGGGTTTGCGTGAAAAAAGTGGGTTTTCTCGAAAAACAGCGTGGTGCACGAAATAGAGGATCCAGGGTTTTCAAGAAAATATTGTTTTGGAATCAGAACATGGAAAAATGGAAAAGGCATGGGCTGCGCGAAAAATCTGGAGATGTGTGTGAAAAATGATACCGGGGTGAAATATTACATGCCAAATGAGATGTTTTACACGGCACATGGGGTTTTTCACGCGGGGGTCTCAGATGCCTATAAATAAGAGGTGAACCCCCTCATTCCGTACAGTTGAAGACTTAGAGAAGATCCGAGGTCTGATGAATGAAAAAGAATCCCATAAAGGGGCTTGTGAAAAATAATATAGATTGCGCGGAAAATTACAGGATGTGTGAAAAAGGATGAGCTGTGCGTAAAAATTGGGGTTTCATGTAAAAGATTCAGTTGCACGAAAAAGGGTGTTGTTGCGCGAAATATTTTTACGCGCGAAAAGAAAATTTTGTGAGCAATAGGATGGTTTTGTGTGCAAAGAGTTGGTGTTGCGCACAATTGTTAGTGAAGCTTGTCTGCACATTCTGGTTATCCGGTTCAGTGGTTCTGTGCGTTCTAGTGCATCACTTCCAGACTTTGATGCAAGTAGAGTCTCATGCTAAGCAGAGACAAAGACATCAATGCAAATCTATTGAAGATACCTTCACATCTATAAACTGATTATGACTTCACAAAGGGAAGTGAGCAAGGGGGATTCAACGGGAGTGAACCGTGGGATGCTGTGACCTATCCCTGAACCTTTTGTAAAGGAAATGAGCCTGTGACAGAGAGACTGTGCCCGAACCTTTATAATCCACAGCTAGTAAAGTTTAGAGGAATTCTGTACGACCGACAACCTATCGGTGTATGCTCCTTGTACGTAGCCCTTAGTGGTGAACCAAGTAAAAAGTTTTGTGTCCTCTCTCTGCATTTGAATTCTTTCTTTTTGTTCATATCCATCATACAAGTTTAACAAGTTCCCACCAACGTGTGAACAATATCCATAACATTAAAAGAAAAAGTTGGCACCCTGATTCACCCCTCCCCTCTCAGGGTGTCCTGGGGTCATTAATGTTTTTGATATGATTGAGTCATTTTTTTGGATATCCATGTTTTATCATGATACCTACCTTTACATCTATCCTTCGTTAGCCCTTATATTCCATGAATTTATTTATAGGTTTAAGCCACATTAAAATAAAATTTTTCCTTACCTACCTGCACTCTTAGTATTTTTGCATGGTTATATCAAGTTTGAGTGTGGGGGAAGGTCCTTTCGTGTGCGTTATTTGTATTTGTTTCATTTATGGGTGATGTTAGGTGTGTTTCAACATTTTGGGCAGTGGATGATAAAGTTCAAATTGGGCATGGGTAATCGTTTCATTTTGCTTTACTAGTTTAATCTGGTTCTCCTTAAAAAAAGGAAAAAATCGAAAAAATGGATATGAGCTGGAATTTATCATTATACTTCCTTTTATGAATCATGCACCTAACTAAATTCAAGGGCAAGATGGTCATTATTTCATTGTATTCAATTTTTAGCTCATTCTCCATGAAAACAAAATAAAAAAAGAAATAAAGCTGTGCCTTTCTGGAGCTTTACAAAAAAATAAAAAAATGAAAAAAAGGTGGAGAACTATGATGAAATAATTCATTGTAATCAATTCTTGGGTCATGTCTTGCTTCTTAAAAAAGTTGGTAGTATTGTGTTTCACATTTTCAAAGGGATTGAGTGAGTAATTTCTGTGTTTTCACTTGAATATACACAAACTGTACTTAAGAGTCTAACGTCCTCTTTCTAGACTTAAATTTTTCAATCATTTTCCCACCAACCATAAGACAAAAAATTCACCTAGAAATTGTCATCATGATTAAAGTCATTTTCATATTTTTCACTATGGAGAGGTGATATTTTTCACAAGCCTATGGTGAAACATGCACTTTCCAAGTATGAGCATAACTCCATATATATTTTTTCTTCATTGAAGAGTGACACAAAATTTCAAGGTGAGGTAGGTTATGATTAGGCCATGGATGGATTTATGAGGTCAAATAAATTGAAATGCGAGGAAAGAAAATTATTTGTAAATGTTTTTCATAGAGGAGACATGATGGAATTTCATTTTGGAAAAGATCATGGATGTTATCCCATTTTTGATTTTTGTGTGGATTTTGATTCGAATATATGATGATTTCCCAGGAGTGAAATGATTAAGTTTGGGGGAGTGATGAATCTAGAATTATCACATATTTAATAATGTATTTAATAGTTCTAATACCCACCATAGTGTTATTTTATGGTAAATTGTCACATTTTTAGGTTTTATTGGTATTTTGAGATCAAATGCAAAATTGGCTTAATTTTGGGATTTGACTATTTTATTTGTATTAAGTATTTAGGCCATATCATTTTCAACATGAAACAAAATTGTGAAATTCATTTTTTAGGTTTCCTTACATCATGGGTCGCATTTAATACTTCTGGATCCTTATCTCAGTCAATCATTTGAAGGCCCAAAATCAACTCACAATCTGTGTCTCGAAAACTGTGTACAGATCATGAATATTTTAAAGATGAGTTTGTATATCAATGTATACTGATACATTTGAGCTTAAATTTGGCATGGTTCTATAAAATTAATTTATTAACATCTTTAATTAATAATTCTGTGTCTGAATCCGCTAATTAGAAGTCCTTAATGTCATGAGAAGTTCAAATTGTTGAAGATGAAGAGTCACATGGACGGACTAAAGGATCCACAAAAAAACTGCCATAACTCCTTCAAAAATGGACCAATGAGGATGATATTTTGTGGAGGCACACAGGAGGAACAATGGAACAAATTTCAATAATGGACTAGGTACCAATTCAGGAATTTAATGTTTCTAAAAGATGATGCAATCCAAGGACAGAATTTGAGTGAGATTTTTTCACCCATTTTCTCTATAAATTTGTACCTCCTCTCTTTTTATAAAGATATCTATTTTAAGGAGGGAAAGGTTGAGTTTTGTTTATATAATTGTTCTTTATATTTATAATATATATTATTGTAGCTCTCTTCTTCTTATTTTCATTTATTCTTTTCTTTCATTTCTTTTATTTGATGTATTTCTCCCACCGTGCTTCTTTCTAACTCCATGTTTTTGGAGAGCTAACCCACACTGTTGTTCGAGGGGGGAAGTGGCGGTATTTGAGTTTATTATTCTTTATTGTTTTATAATGTTTTATTATAAGGATTCAGTAGTGGTTAAATTATTATGGTGAGTGGTCACCCCACTTTCTCTACTATTTTGTTCCTCCTCCTTGTTTATTATTTTTACCACCCATCAATATCCAATTAATTCAAACAGTGGAGTTTGGATTGGGTAATTATGTGGAAAGTTTTAATTCTACATAAAGAGTTCATGGTGTAGGGTAATACATTTCAAACGAGAGGGTGTGGAGTGACAAGTCTTGATCTCCACATTGAATAACTCATTGATTGATATTTTGAATAACAATGATAATTCCACCATGAAACCCCAAGAACAATGGTTTTTCTTCGACTAACTTAATTTTGTATTTTCTTCATTTTATTTTTATTTTGTATTTTAATATATCTATATATTTATAATATATCTATATTTTATGCATTTTAAATTATCCCCCCATTTATATTATTATTATATTTTTAAATTAGTTAGTTTATAATAGTGATAATAGAAAAATAGTGTGTGTTAGTGGTGTCCTTATGATTGAACCTAGGGTGTGACAATATGGTTCATTATTAGGAAAAAAAGAATTTAATTGAATTGTGGTTTGCGACAAACCACTCTCATCAATTTGGTTCCGTTTCCGGGGAGTCCAAACTCTTACGCACACTATTTTCCATAAAAACCCAAAAAAATTTAAAAATTTAAAAAATAAAAAATATAATTTCATTGCATATCATTGTTTTTTTCGGTCATGGATTATTTCAGTGATTTATAATATGCATGTCCTAGTGCTTAATTTTCTTTTAAGGAAGAGTTTATTATGCTGTAGATGGAAGAAGATGCTGCGATGATTCAAAATAATTTCAAAATCCTTGAACAAGCAAGCAAGATGGTAGCATCATTGGCAGCTGAAGTTGAAGAAGTTAATGTTATATGACTAGAATGAAAACAACAATAGAACCAACCTGAAGAAGAAGAGGAAAATTTTGTTCCACCAAAATTTGATGTGGAAGAACCCATGGATGACATGAAGACTCTTGTTTATGATCCGATCATCACTCCATGGCCATTGCTTAAAGAGGTTCCTGAAGATGACATGCCAGTTGATACAACTATGGGAGATCAACAAATTTTGGATGATCATTGGTTAAATTTTGTTGAAGAATAAATGGTAAGTGATCCTCCCATATTTTTCGAAGCATAATCAGTACCTCCACATCTCTCTTTCTTTGGAAGAAGATGATGAATTCCCTGCTGAAAAAGAGTTCCCAGTGGCCCTTCTTGAAGAGATCGTGTTTAAAGCAGACCTACATGACATGGAATATTTTTATATTGATTCATCATGTTTTAATCATATCCAAGTGGAATTATTTTCTAACATCAACTTTTATGAATTTTTTGAAACAACATCACATGATCAAGCCCTGGATGTTGAATTCGAAGTCTCCAAAGAAGTCTTGGATGAAGAAGTGGAGGACTTATTCTTTATCATTCCCCCATATTCTAAGTTGTACCACATTTAAAATGGGAAAAAGATATTGTACTCTTTTCATGGTTTTCTCTATGGATGTTGTGGGTTGAAGAGTATTGGAAGAAATAATTTATGTTGGTTTCTAATTAAGAAACTTCATTCACCAATAGATTGGGGTTAAATTGTTGCAACTGCTCGACTAGGGCCAGTAAAAACCTAGCACCCGATTGGGGGGTCAAACCAAGCATTATTATCATGAACCAGCCTAGTTATCCTGGTAACCCGATAACCGAGCCGGCCCCGACATAGCTCGAAGGGCGTTCCCAATCCCCACTAGTCGGTGACTAGCACCTGGCATTACACAACATGCAAGTGGGATGGATTTTTGCCATAAGAATGCAGAAGCAAAAAAAAAGACAATGTGCATAGCAAAAAGAAACTCCATTGGGATTAATGTACCAGAATAAAAAGTGGCACAAAAACCCAAAGTACTACAACCCATGTACTAAAAAGGGGAAAACATCCCCAAAGTCACTAAGGACACAACTCACCAAAACCAAAGATCAACTGCTGGATACACCTCCAAGAGGTCCCTTCACTTTGCTCGATCATGGAAGAATAAAGTCTACAAACACCCGAAGGAAAAAGTAGGGTGTGAGCCTATGACCAGTAGGATACCACCAAAGATTCCATAACAGATGCCAAATATAGATTATCCAAAGAAAATCTTCCAATTTTCAAATAAACAGGTTTTGAAACTCAAAAGCTTATTTTTACAAAACATACTATACATTTTCAAATGATGGAAGAATTTACTTTATGTAAAGTCTTTACAATGATTTAATATTTCTAAAATAATGGATTATGTAAAAAATTTATATAAAATAGTTTATATAAATTCAGAATGCATTTAAGGAAGTTCAAAATCATTGGCATACATTGGTATTTCAAATATAAATAAACAAGTAAGCAACATGTTCATCTGCCAAAAGGTACGATAGTATTAAACAGTTATAGGATTCGTCACTCTCTATGTGAACTCAGAAAAATGTGTATACACACGTCCCTATGACACTGGCCAAAGGAGACTCCTCACCAACCTGTCGGGGATGTGACCCACTGCAAGTATATTTTAGGACATTGTCATAGCGTAGAGTGTATCCAAATAACTCACTAACTACCTAAGGCTTTCATCTGCTCTTGCATGATGGGTGAAATAATTTAATAGAGATTAGAAATACGATAAATCCCATTCTTCAATTTGAATTGTTCCAATTTCTTCCCATTTAAAACCAAAAAATGTTTTATTTAAAAAAACATGCCTTTTCACAAAATAAAACCAATGGGTTTCTATCAAATCATTTTAATCCATTTTCAGTAGTTTGAAATCCAATCAAATCTAATTCCATCATCACAAAATTTATTTCCACAAATAAATTCAACAATTTAATTTAAATCATATCATCAAATCCAAAATTTAAATTAAACAATTTTAATCGACCTATTTCCATAAGCACACGCAATTCAATGGAATTGGGGTTTTCCAAATTTCTATGCCAAAACCATTTCAAATATCTCAATTCACTGGAATCGAGTTTTTATCAATTTAATGGAAAGAAAATCTGAGAAATTGAATTTAAATCAACATTTGGAATAAATCAAGCTAATAAACTGATAATCAATTTGGTAAGTCGAGATGAAACCACCTACCTTGAAGGTTTTGAACAAAACCACAACGGTCAAGAACTCTTAAGAAAATCGGGTTTCTTTTTCAATAACCCACCATAGAGATCTTCAACTATAAAGATCAAGAACAAATCTCATCATAATTGGTACCACACACTTAGATATACCCATAATGGGTGTAGATCTAAGAAACTGAGAGAAGAGGAGAAGTAGATCTAAGTAGATCTAAGAAACCGATCAAGAACGATGAAGAACGATCACTTACCTCAAGAATATGGCTTTGATTCACCATGATGAGACTTTGGATAGCCTTCGGAATGATGGGAGAACCTAGTCTATCCTTAGAAGAAGACAAATCCTGAGTTAGGGCAGCTTAGGAGGAAAAACGAGGCACTTAGAGGCAAACCTGAGTGAGATCTTCAATTTAAGGATCTCATTTAAGTGCTCGCACGGTTAGTTCACACGGTTTGAAAAACCGTGTGCTAGTCTTGGGTTAGCTACTTCCTCGGCCACCCTTCATGCATGGTTTGGCCACATGGTTAGAAAAATCATGCACTGCCCGTGTGGAAGCTACTGCCTCGAGGACCAACTAAGCACAGTTTGGCCGCACGGTTTAGACAACCCGTGCGCCGCCCGTGCGACATTCCCTTTTCCCCAAAACAATGTTTAAAGTTCCCCCAAATCTCCCAAGTAACTAATACAAAACAGAGGTACTTAGAAATGTCAAAATTACCTAAAAACGTAATGTGATGTTACAACCTCCCCACCATAAGATCTTTCTATCCCCAGAAAGCCTATGAAAAAACCTCCATGTAAAAAAGATGAGGAAACTGCTCTCTAATTAGTGCCTCTCTTTCCCATGTATCATGAGAATTAGAACCATGATGCCATAGAACATGGACCAGAGGTATCGTTCTCCCATGAAGTACCTTGGTCTCAGAATCAACAACCATGACTGGTTGTTCAGTAACAGATAAATCTAGTTCAATCTCAAGATCACTCCAGCTCACAACATGAGATGGATCAGAGAGATACTTTCATTGCTGCGATACATGGAACACGTTAGGTATTGACGTCAGCTGTGGTGGTAGAGCTAGATGATAAGCAACATTCCCTGCAAGACCAACAACCTCAAAAGGTCCCACAAAATGAGAAGAAAGCTTCCCTTGCCTCCCAAGTTGTCGATGACCTAATCGGGGTGAAACTTTCAAGAACACCTGGTCACCAACTAAGAACTCTAAAGGTTTACAGTGATGATCAGCATAAGAATTGTATTGACTCTGTGTTGTCAAAATTCTCTGACAAACCAACTAGATCTTAGTTGTTATCTCTTGGACCAAACTCAGTCCTACCAAAGAACTTTCACCAATCTCCGACCAACATAAAGGAGATTTACATGGATGGCCATACAATGCCTCAAAAGGATCCATTTTGATCGCAAACTGATAACTGTTGTTATAATAAAACTCAAATACCCACAAATGATCATCCCAAGACCCACCAAAGTTGAGAACACATGCGCGGAGAATATCCTTAAGGATTTGAATAGCTATCTCTGTCTGGCCATCTGACTATGGATGGTAGGTCGTGCTCAAACAGACCTGAGATCCTAGTGCCTCTTGAAGACCTCTCCAAAAGTGAGATTTAAACTGAGGATACCTACCAGAGACTATAGCAGACGGAACTCTGTGGAAATGAACAACTTATTTCACATAAATATTTCCCAACTCCTCAACTTTGGTTGTATCTCAAATAGGTATAAAGTGAGCTGACTTGGTCAGTCTATCAATCACCACCCATATCGCATTCTTCTTCCTTTGGGTTTGTGGTAACCCAACCACAAAGTCCATATAGATTTAATCCCACTTCCATTTTGGGACTGGAAGTGGTTGAAGAAAACCCGAAGGTTTCCGGTGCTCGGATTTCACCTGCTGGCATGTATAGCAACGAGATACAAAATCAACATTGTCTTGCCTCATACATGGCCACCAGAACTATCACTGCATGTCAAAGAATATCTTCATGGTTCCTGGGTGTACATCCCACTGAGAGTTATGGCCACCCCCCATCACATCCATCCTTGCCTCTAACAGCACAATGTAATGGTTTCGATAACACAGAAAACCCTCTTTGGAGAACGACCACTGGGTGTCGGTCTCCCCACCATAAAGAGGGTCCCCAATTCTATGGAATTCATTATCCAGTTATTGTTCCAGAGGAATTAACCCAGGGAGAGAAGAAGTCAAATGAACACTAGCTAAAGAAACTTCATTCCCCTTCCACTGAACTCCAATATGAAACTGAGTAAAAATATCCATTAAACTCTACTATTATAAAGATTATTTCACATCCTGTGATGGAAGTTTCATGGTTAATGCATCTGCAACTACATTCCCTTTCCCTGGGGTATTGGCAATGTCAATGTCGAAATATTGTAGGTACTCCACCCAATTCTTTTGGAAGAGATTCAAATCTTTTGGAGAGAAGATATAACTCAAGCTCTCGTGGTCTGAATACACAGTAGACCTTTCTCCATAAAGGTAATGTCTCCAACACTTAAGTGTGTGCATTACAGCTACAAGTTCAAGGTCATGGGTAGGATAGTTATTCTCATGAGGCTTAAACTGAATAGATCCATATGCAACAACATGATTACCTTGCATAAGGACACATCCCAAACCTGAACCCAATGCATCACAGAAGACCACATATCCTATTCCAGCATCAGGAAGAGATAACACCAATGCAGAAGTCAAAAGACAATTTATCTTAACAAAAGAACTCTGACATTTATCATTCCAGGAAAACATCACTCCCTTTCGAGTCAGAGTAGTCATTGGAGAAGCTAACTTTGATATGTCTTTAACAAACCGGCGATAATATCTTGTTAATCCCAAGAAGCTCCGAATCTTGAAAACATTTCGTGGTTGTTCCCAAGTCATAACAACCTTCACCTTTTCAAGATCAACTGATATACCTTGTTCTGACATGACATGTCCCAATAATTTCACTTCATGAATCCAGAAATCACACTTTGAAAGCTTGGCATAATGTCGGTGATTCATTAGAAGACTTAGCACTGTTCTCAGATGATGCACATGATCCTCCTCAAACATGGAGTAGACAAGAATGTCATCTACAAAGACTACCACGAAAGAATATAGATACTCATGGAAAACCTTGTTCATCAAAGCCATGAAAACTGCAGGAGCATTTGTTAGGCCGAATGGCACAACAGGGTATTCATAATGGCCATGCCTACTCCGAAAAGCAGTCTTATGCATGTCAGATTCTTTTATCCTCAACTGATGGAACCAGATCGAAGATCAATTTTTGGAAACCACTTCGCCCCTTTCAATTGATCAAAAAAACCATCAATTCATGGTAATGGATATTTGTTCTTTATCGTAACTCGATTGAGATTTCGATAATCAACACATAAGAGAAGACAACCATCAGCCTTCTTGGCGAAGAGAATAGGTTCTACCCATGGTGACACACTCGGGTGTATAAAACCTTTCTCAAGAAGATCATCTAACTAAGACTTCGGTTCTTTTAGTTCAGCTGGAGTCAATTGGTAAGAGGGAATATAAACTAGTTGAGTACCAGGCATTAAGTCAATAAAGAAATAAACCTCCCTTACTCATGAAAAAATAGAGAAGTCAGAAGGAAACACATCATGAAACTCAGTAATGACTGGAGGAAGATGACCACACATTGAATCTCTATCAAGATCAAAAGAAAACATTGATATAACTTTCCCCAAAAATGGATAAGAGGGTCTGGCTCTTCTTGACCTTGGGTCCTAATCTCCTTGAAAAACAAGAGTCACACCACTGGGTGTAGTAAGGTAGACCCATCGAAGATAATAATTGATCCGAGCTTTATTGGCAATCAGACAATCCATCCCAAAAATGAGGTCAAAAGATTTCATGTCAAGAACCAAGAAAATACAAGCATGATCAACATCTGATAGAGAGAAGACCCAAGCTAGACTACAGAGACCCTTCTCTCTCATTATACCATGGGGTGTAGTAATATCCATTACACAAGATAACAATTCAATAGGTAGATTAAGTAGATTAATAAGATGGGTTAAAACAAAAGTGAGATGCACCAGTATCAAAAATAGTTTTCACTAAAGACGAATCTATAGTAATGGTACCTCTCACAGTTTCAGGACCTATATCAGCAACCTCTGGAAACTCTTCCACTGCATGAAGAAGCTTCATTCTGGATTCCTATGGCTGGAACCCTTTTGTACATAAAGCATTTGATTGCCCCGTAGTTTCTAGAGGTGCTGATGATCATATTCCACTACGTGGAGTAGAGAAGTGATTACAGAATCTCTGTAGGTTCCCTAAACGTCCATATGAGATACAGTTATTGGGTGCCACAGTGCATACCCTCTTAGAATGTACTGGCTTCCCACACTGATATCAAGTCAAAGAAGCCCCTCCTTGTGCTACTGGAGGTCTGGAATGACTCTGCTATCACGAACTACCATGCGAAAAGTCATGCTTTCATTTTCCTTTAAAGGAACACACACTGCCAATAGGAGGGAAAAGAACCTCCTTCAACCCCGACTTTCCTGCCAAGTCCATCTCGACCATGATCGCCCTAGCCAGCACATCAGCATAAGAGGGTAGATTCAGTAATAATACCTGATAACAGATATCTTATCGAAGTCCCAACTCGAATCGTTGATCCATCATCCTCTCATTAGATACAATCTCAGGATAAAATTGTACCAGCTCAGAAAAGCAATTTGAGTACACAGTCACAGTTTTCTTGGCCTGCTCAATCTTGAAAAAACTCCACAGCCTTGGCCAACACCATTGATTCTAGATAGTACAGGTTAGTGAAAATAATACTAAGGTCTTTCCACTCAAAACCCTCATGTTTCCCAGCCGTCACCATTGTGTCCCACCATCTCCTACTTGGTCCTTCTAGTACGAAGGTGGCACACTTCACCTTGACCACCTCAGGTGTCTCTAAGAACCCAAACAGACATTCAATCTTACTCAACCATTCCTCAGCATGTTAAGGGTAAGTGGAGACTTTATAAACTGGTGGCTTCTGGCATAGTAACTCTAGAGAACGACTTCAGAGAATGTCACTATGAGGATATATAGCTAGAGCAAGAACATGAACTAGAGGTGTTGTATGTCCCATAGCTTGGATAATTCAAACAATCACCTCAACCAGACATGGATCCACAATAGGACTCACTTGCTGAGATTCAGCAACAACCTCTTTTTGGATTTTATTTCCACGTCTTCTCAGAGACATGATTCTACATAGCATAAAAAGACATAAATGAACACCCAAAAAGAGTAATAAGGAAAACTATTCTTAAAAGAAGAGATAACAAGATTTGGATTCCACTCTAGCCAAATCAAAACATGGAAAATACTAAAACCAATCCAAAAGACGTATTTCCCTAACTAACCCTGGTGACTTAAATTTCATTGTGGTGAGAGATGGCCATGCACTCAATGACAACTACCTCCTAAGTCCTGATATGAATACTAAAATGCATACTATCATCAAGGGAAGATGATTAACCTACCCTCCGACACCACTTTATCACGAACCAGCCCAGGTACCCTGGTAACTCGATAACCAATCCGGCCCTGACATAGCCCGAAGGGAATATCCAATCCCCATGAGTCGGTGACTAGCACCTGGCATCACACAACAAGAAAGTGGGAATGATTTTTTCAACAAGAATTTGGAAGCAAAAGAAACAAGATATTATGCATAACAAAAAGAAACTCCACTGGGAGAAATGTCCCGGAATACAAAGAGGAAAAAAAACCCAAACTACTACAACCCAAGTACTTAAAAAGGAAAAAATATCCCATATGTTCCTAATGACACAACTCACCAAAACGAAAGATCAATAGCTGGATAAGCCTCCAAGTGGTCCCTTCCCTCTGCTCGATCCTGGAAGAATAAAGTCTACAAACACCAGATGGCAAAAGTACGGTGTGAGCCTAAGCCCAGTATGATACCACCAATGATTCCTTAACAGATTCCAAATATAGATTATCCAAAGAAAGTTTCCAATTTTTAAATAAATAGGTTTGAAAACTCAAAAGAATATTTTTACAAAACATGCTATACATTTTCAAATGATGGAAGAATTTACTTTAAATAAAGTCTTTACAATTATGGAATATTTCTAAAACAATGTCTTATGTAAAACATTTATATAAAACAGTTTATATAAATTCACCAGGAATGTAAAGAAGTTCAAAATCATTGGAATACATTTTTGTTTCAAATAAAAATAAACAAGCAAGAAATATAGTCATCTTCCAAAAGGTATGATAGTATTAAAAAGTTATAGGATTTCACACTCTCTATGTGAACTCAGAAAAATGTGTATACACAAATCCCTATGACACTAGCCAAAGGAGACTCGTCACCAACCCATCGGGTATGTGACCCACTACAAGTATGTTTTAGAACATTGTCGTAGCGTAGAGTGTATCCAAATAACTCACTAACTACATAAGTCTTGCATGCGCTCTTACATGATGGGTGAAATATTTTAAGAATGAATAAAAATATGATCAATCCCAATATTCCATTTAAAATGTTCTAATTTCTTTCCATTTAAAATAAAAATAAGTTTATTCAAAAACATGCCTTTTTCAAATGATAAAACCAATGGGTTTCTATCAAATCATTTTAAGCCATTTTCACCAGTTTGAAATCAAATCAAAACGAATTCCATCATCACATAATTTATTTCCACAATGAAATTCGACAATTTAATTGAAATCATTTCCATCAAATCCACAATTTTAATTAAACAATTTTAATTGTCCAATTTCTGTAAACACACTCAATTCAATGGAATTGGGTTTTTCCAAATTTCTATGCCAAAACCATTTCAAATAACTCGATTAACTGGAATCAATTTTTTATCAATTTAATTGAAAGGAAATTTGAGAAATTGAATTTAAATCAATTATTGGAATAATTCAAGAAAATACAATGATAATAAATTTGGTAAGTCAAGACGGAACCACCAACCTCAAAGGTTTTGACCAAAACCACAACGGTCGAGAAAGCTCAAGAAAACCGGGTTTCTTCATCAAGAACCCACCTTAGATCTCTTCTCAGAGAAAGATCAAGACCAAATCTCATCATACTTGGTACCACACACTTAGATTTACCCATAATAGGCATAGATCTATGAAACTGAGAGTAGAGGAGAAGTATATCTAAGTAGATCTAAGAAACTGATCAAGAACGATGAAGAACGATCACATAACTCATGAATCTGACTTTGATTCACCATGATGAGCCTTTGTATCAGCTCTGGAATGATAAGAGAACCTTCTAGGACATTAGGATAAGAAAAATCCAGAGTTAGGGCTGCTTAGGAGGAAAACGAGGCACTTAGAGGCAAAACCGAGTGAGATCCACAATTTAAGGATCTCATTTAAGTGCCTGCATGGTTAGTTCAAACAATTTGACAAAAAATGTGCTAGCCATGCATTATCTACTACACCTAAAACCCTTTACACATGGTTTTTCCGCACAGTTAGACAAACCGTGTGCTGCCCATATAGAAGTTACTGCCTCCTGGACCAACTGTGTGCAGTTTGGCCGCATAGTTTAGGCAACCCGTGTGCCACCCGTGCGACTTTACCTTTTCCCCAAAATAACATTTAAAGTTCTCCCGACTCTCCCAATTCACTACTCAAAAATAGTGGTACTTAGAAACCTAAAATTACCTGAAAACATAACGTGATGTTACAATTATCCTATTTCTTTTCCATTCCTCTTTCTTTTTATTTATTTTTCACATATTTTCTTTATTTCATGCCTTTTAGGTCAAGTGGTAGTAGCTATGAGCTTAACTGAAAGCTGCCACTAAAAAATAAAGTCAGGTTTTATCTTTCATTCCCCTTATTTTTCATCCCATATCATTTTGTGTTGAGCTTCAATGAAGGGTATTAAAATCTAGGTGTGGGGGGAGTGTCAACCTGCTTAGTTGTTTGGTGTGCTTTATTTTTCTTTTTGTTTTTCATCTTTTTAGTAACCTTTATATTCAAGGAATATGCTGATCATTTTTCACAAACTAATTTATTTTGAGAATGTTGATGTGGTTTTTTATAAAATGGGTTTCAAATGATTGTTGATGTGAGAACTTGTTTTATTGAATTGGATTTTCAAGCATTTTTATGAGTTTGACTGATTTTTGAAATCCATGCCCATGAAACACTAACTCAATATATTTTTCCTATCCTGTGAGGTATTTTGAACCACTTTTAAATATTCTTTCTAATACCCACCCTTTCATGAGATAAACTTTGATTTTTTGTGAGAACCAGATCTTATGACTTTTCTCTTTTAAAGATTTTGATTTCATGGAATGTTTTTGATATGATTGAGGAATTTTTTTGGATAGCCATGTTTTTTCTTGATACCTACCTTTACATATATCCTTCATAAGCCCTTATATTCCATTAATTTTCTTATAGGTTTAAGCCACATTAAAACCTGATTTTTCCTTACCAACCTGCACTCTTAGTATTTTTGCATGGATATATCAAGTTTGAGTGTGGGGAAGGGCCTTTCGTGTGCATTATTTGGATGTGTTTAATTTATGGGTGATATGAGTTGTGTTTCAACATTTTGGGAAGTGGATGATAAAGTCCAAATTGGGCATGGGTAATCCTTTCATTGTGATTTATTTTTTTAATCTTGTTCACCTTAAAAAAAACGAAAAACCAGAAAAAATGGAGATTATCTTGAATTTATCATTATACATACTTTTATGAATAATTTACCTCTTTAAATTCAATATCATGATGGTTATTATTTCATTGTATTCAATTTTCTGCTCATTCTCCATGATAAAAAAATTTAAAATAAGAAAAAAAAGTTGTGCCTTTCTGAAGCTTTATAAAAAAAGGAAAAAAGGAAAAAAAGGTGGAGAACTATAATGCAATAATTCTTTGTAATAATTTCTTGGCTCATATCCCACTTCTTAAAAAGGTGTATGGTGTTGTGTTTCAAATTTTCAAAGGTATTTAGTTAGTGATTTTTGTGTTTTCACTTAAATATTCATGCATTGTACTTAAGAGTCTAACATCCTCTTTCTAGCTTTAATTTTTTCAATAATTTCCCCACGAACCCTAAGCCACGGAATTCACTTGGAAAAATTCCTCATTATTACTATCATTTTCATGTTTCACGCTATGGAGAGATGATATTTTTCAAAAACCTTTGGTGAAACATGCACTTTCCAAGTATGAGCATAACTTGAGATTTAATTTTTCTTCAGAGAAGAGTGAAAAAAAATTTCAAGGTGAGGTTGGTTGTGATTGGGCCATGGATGGATTTATGAGGTTGAATAAATTTAAATGTGAGGAAAGAAAATTATTTGGAATTGTTTTTTATAGAGTAGATATGAAGTAATTTCATTTTGGAAAAGATCATGGATGTTTTCTAATTTTTTATTTTTGTGTGGATTTTGATTTGAATATATCATGATTGCCGATGAGTGAAATGATTAAGTGTGGGGGAGTGATGAAGCTAGAATTTTCACATATTTCATATTGTATTTCATAGTTCTAATACCCACCATATTTATATTTTATGGGAAATTGTCACATTTTTAGGTTTTAGTAGTATTTTTGAGCTCAAATGAAAAAATGGCTTAATTTTGGGATTTAACTGTTTTATTTGTATTATGTATTTAGGCCATATCATCTTACAAACTGAACCAAATTGTGAAATTACTTTTTTTTAGTTTCCTTAAATCATGGGTCACATTTAATCCTGCTGTATCCTTATCTCAATCAATCATTTGAAGGTCTAAAATCAGCTCACAATCTATGTCTCGAAAAATGTGTATAGATGAGGAATGTTTTAAAGATGAGCTTGTATATCAATGTATACGTGTCAATTGGAGCTTAACATTGTCATGGTTATGTAAAAGGAATTGATTAACATCTTTCATTAAGGATTATATGTATTAATCCACTACTTACAAGGCCTTAATGTCATGAGAAGTTTGAATTGTGGAAGATGAAGATTCATCTGGACATAGTAAAGGATTCACAATAAAACAGTCATAACTCCTTCATACGTAGACCAATGAGGCTGATATTTTGTGGTGGCACGTGAGAGAAATAATGAAACAACTTTCAATAATGTACCAGGTACCAATTCAGGAATTTAATGTGTCTAAAAGTCAATGAATCTAGAGGACAGAATTTGAGCGAGATTTATTCACCCATTTTCTCTATAAATTTGTACCTCCTCTCTTTTTACTAGGATAACCATTTTCAGGGGGAAAGGTTGAGTTTTGTTTCTGTAATTGTTCTTTATATTTATAATATATATTAGTGTAGATTTATTATTCTTATGTTCATTTATTCTTTTCTTTCAGTTCTTTTATTTAATGTGTTTCTCCCACCGTTGTAACGCCCCGACCCCAGTTACACAGAGTCGGTGCATTATTGTGTAACATTGGCATGATAAAAAAAGATCAAGTCTCGAATGAACTATTAGTTTAGTTTTCTTGGAAACACTAGATACATTCATAAGTCTTACATTACATCATAAAGTAAAACCAAACTAAAAAAACATCATGTATTCATATCCCCTAATACTATCACTGCAGGTCATTCATAATATACTTAATCACATCCTGGAAAAATTAAAACATTGAAAGGTGTGAGCTCAGTTTCTCATTAAGGATAAAAATATAGAGGAAGCTTTCATAAATAAACAAAAACATTTAAGGAAATTTATAACTAAAAAATCCTTTTAAACTTGAAATTCAACATAATATGGAAAAATTAAAATGAGATAATGCCATTTAGTTATTCACATGGATATTCTACTGGTCGAATAATCACATGCAATATCAATAACCACTTTAATAATGATGGAATGCATAATACCAGACTATCATAACCACGTAGAAAAGGCCTCATGCCAAGACACTAGTTTGCCTCATGAGACCTACTGATGCATCAAGGAGCTATAGTGGGTTCCACCCGTCACTTATTAAGTCCAATGCATTCCTCATATGAACAGGTTTAAACATATCATAAACCATAACATAATCATATCACATAAAACATGCATAAAGGAAATATAAAATTTCCACATTTCAATCATAAGATATCAATAAAACACATCTATATAATGAAAACATTATCAAAAACATTTTCAATCCCAAATTAAAAGAAAATTAAAACTTGTTATTTATTTTTTATTTAAAAAAGTTATGGCTTATAGAGGAATCCGAAACTCAAATAATGGTCACGGTGGTGGAGAAGTCGTTGTCGCCACATACATATGACAAGAAAAACATTCCTTTTTGTCATTTAGTAAAAAACTTCATATAAAAAGATTCCTTTTGAATAAATGTAAAATTCAAAGGGGTTTATACACCATATAAAAGAAAGTTGTGTATAAAACAAAATATGCCTCAATGAAAGGAGATTGAGAGGAAGTCCTTACCTCGTCTCCGACTTGACTCGACCAATCTTTAACCTCCTGAATAATAAACTAGAGTTAATTTTTATTTTCTTAAGAAACTTTTTCATTTTCATTATTCCTTTTATATAACTTATTACCATGTTATGAACATTATGTAATTATTTAAGTTAATAATGGTCATTTTGTCGATATTTGGTACTTGAGTCAAAAATAAACTTCTTATAATTATAAGTTGTTCATGTGGTGGAATATCCATTATATCCAGAATTATATTCATGATTTAGATATCATATATATCATATATATCCATTATATACATGCATTTATAATATTACATAACATTTAGAGGTAAGAAATGAAATGCACTGTTCATGGAGACAGTAAGCCGTACGTACGCATGAACGCTACTTTCATTTCTATTTTGTATTTAATGAAATGAAATTATAATTATATAAAGTTATAATATAATTCCAGTATAATATAATGTATAAATAATTTACTCAATACTTTATAAATCCCACATATGGCATTAATGATTCAAATCACTTTGAGGGGGCGGTAGTCCACACTTCCTAAAATGAAATTATCAAGTTTACCCATAATGGAAATCATAAAGGTCTGACATAAATGAAAAATACAGAATCATAATGTAAAAAAACATAATATATATCATATATAAAAATAGTGTCATCATAATGGCCACCATGATAGGTGTTAAAAGAAGATTGAACAATCATCGTTTTGTGAGGCAGTAATTCACCACCCACAGAAACAGTGTGTTCATTAACCATTAGACGAAGGTGTGTGTAAGTGTAAATAAAATCCTTCTCATAAAAAAATCCAAGTATATTTATGATACTTGTTTTGTTACAAAATAAAGAAATAAAAAGATTTTAGGGGGTTGGAGAAGCAAAATAAAACAAAATAACACAAGAGAAGACATTACCTTAAAATCAGGTAACTCTTTTTGATTTGAGCCAAAGGCTTCCTTGGGAAGACTTATGCCCCAAGTGAGGATTCTAGGATTAAGAGAGTGAATTTAAAAGAGTATTTGGGCAGATGTTGGCTGAGCCAAATGGCTTGGAATGTGTGAATAAGGTGGTAGTGGTGGGGACCTTTTATAAGAGGAGAGGAGGGGCACTCTTGGAAAGTCATTAAAGGTAACATTATTATGAAATGATTTTCGGATTTCAAAGGTCCCACAATTATATATTTAGAATATAAGGTGATACGGGTTCTAAATCTACTCATCCAATAGGTTTTTGACAAGTTTAAGTCTTTTATTTTACGTTATCATTTCATTTTATTTAACTCATTAATTAATGAGGTAATTGCTGCATCATCATGGTGTGATAAATAAATTTATTTATTTAATGCCCAAAACTTATAAAAAAATTACCATGATCTAGGAAAGATTATTAGCTTTCCAATTAATATTTATAGTTAAAAATTTAACTTATATAACCCCATGTAATAATTGTTTTATTAAAACAACACATGTTTGTGACAATTTTATATTTACTTTAAAATAAAGTTATTAATGTCATTTTCTTTCCCAAGTTGCTCCATGGGGTCCCCATGTTGACCCATGGATTTTCTTGGTCATCTGTGACTCATACAATAAGGGTAGGACAAGTGTCAAGATATTTTCATATTTTTATAATATCATTTTTACCTTAAATTTCACTAATTACCTTTAATCGTGATTAATAGAACTTAAAAGTTACTATTCACCAAAAATTATTTTAATCCCATTGAACCAAATTTTACTTCCTAATGACAATGATTTATGTCGGATTTTGGAAATTCAAATCATAGAGGTGGTAAAATTTCATTTGAACAAAAAATCAGTTTTTTAACTACCACTTAGTGGTTTCACTATTCATCAAAAATCGAAGTTTTTTAGAACAATTCCAAAAATTAACCCTAAGCTATATTTGATATTCCTAATTCAAAAATGATGTATTTTTTACAAAATTAAAACCATATAAGTTCAATTAATTAATTTAATAATTAATTCCCACTGTCACAACAAATAGTGTGTTTTTAAGAAACAAAATATATCAAAAGATTGACAATTGTTTATGTCCAATTTCAAAGTGAAATTAATTCTAATGACCACCATTGGATAAAATTGTAAAAATATATTCTAATTATACTTTAAAACCACTAAATTTTATAATTTATCACTATAAAATATTTTTGTTAAAAAAGTTGTTTTTATATATTTTTCAGTATTCATAAAAAATTGGAAGTTCTCAGAAAAATACCAAAAATTCAACATATGCTAATTTTGATATTCCAAATCCAAAAATAAAGTCCATTTTTAAATATAAAATTTATATAATTTCTAAAAGTGGGTATTACTATTCATAACTGCTACTTTTATTGGTCGCGGTGTGTTAGAACTCGAGGTTGCGTACAACACATGCTGCCCTATTATTCAAAGAGAAGTGTACCATGGAAGTTTAGGGTGTTAAATTCTCCCCTCCTTCAATAAATTGCGTCCTCACAATTTGAAATTTTTGTTTGAATATAAAAGGTTGAAAATAGAAAATAACTTTGTGGAAAACCCACATCAGAAATAAGGTTAATAAAAATATAACTTTAAAAGAAAGAAAGAGAAGTACAAAGGTCACTCGAGATAGCCAATAATAGGATTCTATGAAAACATGGTTATGAAGGAAAAACAAACCATCAAGGTATGATGGAGAGTTGTATAAAACAGGATTAGGAGAAAGTTTAACTATAATAAAATCACAAACTTGTGATTGGTTAAACGATCATTGATTCCCCAGTAGGAAAAGTTAACTGACAATGTTTTTGTTTTAAGTTACCATTCATAAAGTTGAGGAATTTATTTAGGATATTTACTAAGAATTTAAGGAAATATACATACTTGTCATGTAAACTTTAATTCTTTAATAACTTTTTAGCACAAACCCTTCTTTCACTCATAAAGATAATAAAACTCAAAAATATTATATTTATCCAAATCATATAAGGATCAAAATATTAACACATACCATTTAGAGTAGGAAAACTATTTTGTAATAACCAAGGACATCATGTAGGCTAGTGGTAGGTAATAAAGGCATGTCGTACTATGGTTTTGGGTTCTATTCCTACAGCTTTGTCCGACGCGACGGGTTATCCCCTGACCTGCATGTTGTCCTTTTCCTAAAACTATAGTATTATAATATTCCAAAAATAATCATCATAAATGTTTTAACCTTAAAAAATACTACCCAAAGATAAACTTAATACATTCCAAACTTTATTGTTATCCAAAATACCTCTGTCCAGACTTTTTCTAAAATGTCTCTAAATTCCAAAATCAATTGTATCATCAGATTCCTCAAACAAACTAAAGTTTCTCTTATTTTCACATAAAAAAATATGATTAACTTCATCATATTATGACCTTATTGAAAAAAACAAGTACTACAGTACAATCCTTATACATATCACATTATTCTTATAACCAGAATATAATCGTTGAGTCCAAAATCACCAATACATTAATTATTCCACTTCAACTGTAGTAACAGTATAAGATTGGCCTTGATCCCTTGGCCTTTTCTGAGGTAAGTTTCCCTGACGCTTAGGATATTCATTTTCATAATGCCGCATTTCCCTACAATTGTAGCATTCAACATTGATAGCCTCTTTCTTTACCTTTCAATCACGAGTCTGGTGACCCTTTTCTCTACATTTATAGCAAACTCCCATTCCTTTTAGGCAAGTACCGGGGTGATTCTTCCAACAATTATCGCATAATGGAAAATCCATCTTTCCCTTTTTCCCTTTATCTATCTCTTGTTCCACTGTTCTCTTCTTCTCTTTCTTTACTTTATTGTTATAAGATTAAGAGAATTATTTTTCTATCTTGATAGAACACGGGACTATATCTTTGTACTTTGAGAAAGATTTTGATACTAATTCACCATGGAGAAATGGTTTTAACCCATCAAAAAACGATCAATCTTACTTCTTGGGTTACGTATATAATCTGCAACATGCCTCGCTAACCTTGTAAAGTTGGCCTCATACTTTGCGACATTCTCCTCCTCCTTTTGCCTCAGACTCAAAAATTGCCTTCCCATATATGCTCTATGGTCATGTGGAAAGTATTTTTCTAAGAAATGTTCCTTAAACTACCTTTATTACATACTTGATACTTCTTCATATTCCTCTGTGTTTTGAATCAGCGACAACCATTGATCAACATCTCCATTGAGGCAGTAAACTGCAATGACAACTTTCTCCCTTTTGCTACTCCCCAAGGCATGAAATATTTTCTCTATGGATTTTATCCATTGCTCAACTACTAATGGATTTGTACCCCCATTAAATTTTGGCAGTTATTTCCTCATGAAGAAGTCTAACATTGATCCTCCACGTTGCGGATCAGGGTGCTCCATACGAGTAAGGTTATTATTCATAACATGAGTGAGTTTCCCCAGTGTGGTGATAAGTTGATCAGCACCGGTTATATCTCTAGCTCCACTATAATTATCTTGAGTAGGAGGTAAATCCCTACATAGAGTGTGTGTGTTGATATGGTTTCCATTCCTCCCACTAGGTGCCATTTCTAAACAATGGCATAAACTAGATTAGTTTATGAGTCAAAATACATAATAACAAACTTGCAAAACACTTAACAAAAATGGAACTATTTATGGATATAATCCATAATCATAAAAATGTTTTCATTGAGGAATTATATACTCATAAACCCTTCATAATGGTTTTCAAAGAAAATGAGAATTATCCTAAGCATATCCCACGGGAGTGTCGTAACCAATAGTGGAGCAAGGCCCGTTGTCGTGCACTAGTTCTCATTTGAGTCTAGCTCAAAGCGGTTTTTTCGAGTTTTACCCCTAGGTACATCTGTGCCAGAGCTGCCTCTACCTGGTCATATCCAAACAGGGATTTATTGCTCGTAAAACTCACAAAAATCTCTATAATACCAAAATTTTAGGAAGTTCTTCTATACTAATCCTCAAAGTCTATCTTAGGGCTATGTGCTCTAATATGAGTTTATCTAAATCTAACTTCCAAGGTCAGTACTAAAATTCCTCTGATACCAACTGTAACGCCCTGACCCCAGTTACCCAGAGTAGGTGAAATATTTCATAACATTGGCATGATCACAAAAGATCAAGTCTCGAAAGACCGATTAGTTTAGTAGTCTTGGAAACACTAGATACATTCATAAGTCTTACATTACATAATAAAGTAAAACAAAACTAAAAAAACATATTTTCTTCAAATCCCCTCATACTATCCCTACATTTCATTCATAATATACTTCATCACATCCTGGAAAAATTAAAACATTGAAATGGGTGAGCTCAAATGCTCAGTAAGGATAACAATATAGCGGAAGCTTTCATTAATAAACAAAAACATCAAAGTAAATGTATAACTAAAAAAAGCCTTTTAAACATGAACTTTAACATAATATGGAAAAAATAAAATGAGATAATGCCATTTAATTATTCACATTGATATTATACTGGTCGAATAATCACATGCAAAATCAATAACCACTTTCATAATGATGGAATGCATAATGCCAGACTATCATAACCATGTATCCAAGACCTCGTGCTAGGACTACAGATAAGATTTTGTCAAGGCCTCGTGCCAAGTCACTAGTTTGTATCATGAGGCCTACCGATGTATCGAGGAGCTATAGAGGGCTCCACCCGTCACTTATTAAGTCCAATTCATTCTTCATATGAACAGGTTTAAACATATCATAAACCATAACATAATCATATCACATAAAACATGCATAAAGGAAACATAACATTTCCACATTTCAATCACAAGATATCAATACAACACACTAATATAATAAAAACATTATCAAAACCATTTTCAATACCATAATAAAAGAAAATTAAAACTTGGTATTTATTTTTCATTTAAAAAAAGTTATGGCTTGTAGAGGAAGCTGAAACTCAAATAATGGTCACAGCGGTGGAGAAGTCGTTGTCGCCGCATACGTACGACAAAAAAACATTCCTTTTTTTCATTTAGTAAAACACTTTGTATAAAAATATTCCTTTTGAATAAATGTAAAATTCAAAGGGGTTTATACACCGTATAAAAGAACGTTGTGTATAAAACAAAGTATGCCTCTATGAAAGAAGATTGAGACGAAGTCCTTACCTCGTGTCTGACTTGACTCGACCATTATTTAACCTCCTAAATAATAAACTAGAGTTAATTTATATTTTCTTAAGAACATTTTTCATGTTCATTATTCCTTTTATATCACTTATTACCATTTTATGAACATTAAGAAATTATTTAAGTTAATAACGGTCATTTTGTTGATCTTTGGTACTTGAGTAAAAAATAAACTTCTTATAATTACAAGTTGTTCATGTGGTGAAATATCCATTATATCCAGAATAATATTCATGATGTAGATATCATATATATCATATATATCTAGTATATTGATGCATTTATAATATTACATAACATTTAGAGGTAAGAAATGAAATGCACCGTTCATGGAGACGGTAAGCCGTACGTACACATGAACACTACTTTCATTTCTATTTCATATTTAATGGAATGAAATTATAATTATATAAAGGTATAATATAAATCCAGTATAATATAATGTATAATATCATTTACTTCATCCTTTATACATCCCACATATGGCACTAACGATTCAAATCACTTTGAGGGGGCGGTAGTCCGCAATTCCTAAAATGAAATTATCGCGTTTACCCATAATAGAATTCATAAATGTATTCCATAAATGAAAAATAAATAATCCTAAGGAAAACAAAAACAAAATATATATAATATATAAAAATAGTGCCATCATAATGGCCACCATGAGAGGTGTTAACAGAAGATTGAACAATCATCGTTTTGTGAGGCAGTAATTCGCCACCCACAGAAACAGCATGTTCTTTAACCATCAGACGAAGGTGTGTGTAAGTGTAAATAAAATCCTTCTCATAAAAACATCTAAGTATACTTTGGATACTGGTTTTGTTACAAAATAAAGTAATAAAGTGATTTTAGGGGGTTGGAGAAGCAAAATAAAACAAAATAACACAAGAGAAGACATTACCATAAAAGCAGGTAACTCTTTTTGATTTGAGCCAAAGGCTTCCATGGGAAGCCTTCTGCCCAAAGTGAGGATTATAGGAATAAGATAAGGAAGTTTATAGAGTATTTGGGAAGAGTTTTTCTGATCCAAATGGCTTGGAAGGTGTGAATAAGGGGTAGTGTTTGGGGCCTTTTATAAGAGGAGAGGAGGGGCACTCTTGGAAAGTCATGAAATGTTACATTATTATGAAATGATTTTCGGATTTCAAAGGTCCCACAATAATATATTTCAAATATAAGGTGATAAGTGTTCTAAATATACTCATAAAATATGTTTTTGACAAGTTTAAGTCTTATATTTTACATTATCTTTTCATTTTATTTAAATCGTTAATTAATGAGGTAATCGTTGCATCATCATGGTGTGATAAATATATTTATTTATTTAATGCCTAAAAATTATAAAAAAATTACCATGATGTAGGAAATCGTTTTACCTTTCCAATGAATATTTATATTAGAAAAGGTAACTTACATAACCCCATGTAATAATTGTTTTAGTAAAACAACACATGTTTGGGACAATTTAATTTTTACTTTAAATAAAAAGTTATTATTGTCATTTTCTTACCAAAGTGGCTCCATGGGGTCCCCAAGTGGACCCATGGATTGTATTGGTCTTAAATGACTCATCCAATAAGGGTAGGACAAGTGTCAAGATATTTTCATATTTTTATAATATATTTTTTACCTTAAATTTCACTAATTACCTTTAATCGCGATTAATAGAACTTAAAAGTTACTATTCACCAAAAACTATTTTAATCCCATTGAACCACATTTTACTTCTTAATGACAATGATGTATGTCATATTTTGGAAATTGAAATCAAGGAGGTTGTAAAATTTCATTTAAACAAAAAACAGTTTTTAACTACCACTTAGTGGTTTCATTATTCATCAAAAATCGATGTTTTTCAGAACAATACCAAAAATTAACCCTAAGCTATATTTGATATTCCTAATTCAAAAATTATGTCTATTTTAAAAAATTCAAACCATATATGTTGAATTAATTATTTTAATAATTAATTCCCTCTGTCACAACAAATAGCATGTTTTTAAGAAACAATATATATCAAAAGATTGATAATTGGTTTTGTCCAATTTCAATGTGAAATTAATTATAATGACCACCATTGGATAAAATGGTAAAAATATATTCTAATTATACATTAAAATCACTCAATTGTATAATTTATCACTCTAAAATATTTTGATTAAATTTTTTTTAAGTATGTTTTACTATTCATCAAAAATTGGAAGTTCTCAGAAAGATACGAAAAATTCAACATAGGCTAATTTCAATATTCCGAATCCAAAAATGAAGTCCATTTTGAAATATAAAATTTATATAATTTCAAAA
Source organism: Viscum album (assembly GCA_963277665.1). Lineage (NCBI taxonomy): Eukaryota > Viridiplantae > Streptophyta > Magnoliopsida > Santalales > Viscaceae > Viscum > Viscum album. The sequence continues at coordinate 1,804,609,543 of OY728148.1, read as the reverse complement.
AGTGGGTATTACTATTCATAATGACTACTTTTATTGGTCGCGGTGTGTTAGAACTCGAGGTTGCGTACAACACACGCTGCTCTATTATTCAAAGAAAAGCGTACCATGGAAGCTTAGGGTGTTACAAACATGCTTGTTTCTAACTCCATCTTTGTGGAGAGCTAACCCTCATTGTTGTTCGAGGGGGGAAGAGGTGGTATTTGAGTTTATCATGCTGTATTATTTTATCAGGTTTTATTCTAAGGATTCAGTAGTGGGTAAATGATTGTGGTGAGCGATCACCCCACTTTCTCTACTATTGTATTCTTCCTCCTCATTTATTATTTTACCATACCATCAATGTCCAATTCATTCAAATAGTGGAGTTTGGATTGGGTAATGATGTGGAAGAGTTTACTCTTACATGAAAAGGTCTTAGTGTAGGGTAATACATTTATAACAAGAGGGTGTGGAGTGACAGGTCTTGATCTCCACATTGAATAACTCATTGATAGATATTTTGAACAACAATGATAATTCATCCAGGAAACCCCAAGAAAAATGGTTTTTCTTATACTAAATTCATTGTGTATTTTCTTCCTTTTATTTGTATTTTGTATTTTAATATATCTATATATTTATAATATATCAATATTTTATGAATTTTAAATTATCCCTCTATTTATATTAGTAATGTATTTTTGAAATAGTTAGTTTATAATAGTGACAATAGAAAAATAGTGCGTGTTAGCGGCCTCCTTGTGATCGAACCTAGGGTGTTCCACTATGGAGAATTATTAGGTGAATAAGAATTTAATTGAATTATGGTTCACAAAAAACCACTCTCATCAATTTGGTGTCGTTTCTAGGGAGGCCAAACACATACACACACTATTTTTTATAAAAACCCAAAAAAAATTAAAAATTTCGAAAACTAAAAAATATAATTTCATTACATATCATTGTATTTTTAGGCCGTGGATTATTTCAGTGATTTTTCATATTCATGGCCAAGTGATGAATTGTCTAGAAAGGAAGATTATATTATGATGCAGATAGAAGAAGATGTGGTGATGATTCAAAATAATTTTAAAATCTTTGGACAAGCAAGCAAGATGGTAGCATCGCTGGCGGCTAAAGTTGAAGAAGTTAAAGTTCTATGGCTAGAATGACAACAACAACAAATCCAACCTAAAGAAGAAGAGGTAAATGTTGTTCCACCAACATTTGACGTTGAAGAAAACATGGATTACTTGAATACACTTGTTGAAGATCCAATCATCACTCCATGGCCATTGCTAAAAGAGGTTCCTGAAGATGACATGTCAAATGATACAACTTTGGGAGATCAACAAATTTTGGATGAACATTGGTTAAATTTTTATGAAGAACAAAAGTTAAGTGATCCTACCATATTTTTCAAAGAATAATCAGTACCTCTCTACATATCTCTTTATTTGGAAGAAGATGAATAATTTCCTGCTGAAAAAGAGTTCCCAGTGGACCTACCTGAAGAGATCATGTTTCAAGCTAACATACACGAAAGGGAAGATTTTTATATTTATTCTTCATGTTTTAATAATATCCAAGTGGAATTATTTTCTAACTTCCTCTTTTCTGAAATTTTTAAAACAACATCACATGATCAATCCCTGGATGTTGATGTCAAAGTCACCAAAGAAGTCTTGACAGAAGAAGTGGATGACTTCTTCTTTATCCTTCCCCCATATTCTAAGTTGTACCACATTTAAAATTGGAAGGAGATATTGTACTCTTTTCAAGGGTTTCTCTATGGATTTTTTAGGTTTAAGAGCATTAGAAGAAAGAATATATAGTGGTTTTTAAGTAAGAAACCTCATCCACCAATAGATTGGGGTTAAAATGCTACAACTACTGAACTAAGGGCAGTAAAAACCTAGCACCCCCTTGGGGGGTAAAACCAATAATTACCCTCTTTCTCTTCCATTCCTCTTTCTTTTTATTCATTTTTCTCATATTTTCTTTATTTAGTGACTTTTAGGTATAGTGTTAGTAGCTAGGAGCTTAAGTCAAAGCTTCCACTAAAAAATAAAGTCAGGTTGTATCTTTCATTCCCCTTATTTTTCTTCGCATATCATTTTGTTATAATCTCCAATGAGGGGTATTGAAATCTAGGTGTGGGGGAGTGTCAACCTGCTTAGTTGTTTTGTGATCTTTCTTTTTCTTCTTATTTTTCATCTTTTTAGTAACCTTGATGTTCAATGAATATTATGATCATTTTTCACATACTAATTGATTTTGAGAAAGTTGAGATGATTTTTTATAAAATGGTTTTTAAATGATTATTTATGTGAGAAACTATTTTCTTGAATTGGATTTTCATGATTTTTTATGAGTTTGACTAATTTTTGAAATCCATGCCCATGAAACACTGACGTAATATATATTTCTGGTCCTCTAATGTATTTTGAACAACTTTGAAATATTCTTTCTAATACCCACACTTTCTTGAGATAAGCTTGGATTTTTTGTGAGAACCAGATCTTGTGACTTTTCTCTTTCAAAGCATTGGATTTCATGGAATGTTTTTGATATGATAAGGGCATTTGTTTGTCTAGCCATATTTTATCTTGATACCTACCTTTACATCTATCCTTCGTTATCCCTTAGATGCCATGAATTTCCTTATAGGTTTAAGCCACATTAAAAGATGATTTTTCCTTACATACCTGCACTCCTAGTATTGTTTCATGGATATATCATATTTGAGTGTAGGGAAGGGCCTTTTGTGTGCGTTATTTGGATGTGTTTCATTTATGGGTGTTTTGAGGTGTGTGTCAACATTTTGGGCAGTGGATGATAAAGTTCAAATTTGGCATGGGTAATCCTTTCATTATGCTTTATTGGTTTCATCTGGTTCTCCTTCAAAAAAAAATAGAAAAAATAGAAAAAATGGAGATAAGCTTGAATTTTTCATTATAATTCCTTTTATGACTCATATACCTCTCTAAATTAAAGGTAATTATGGTTATGATTTCATTTTATTCAATTTTCAGCTCATTATCCATTAAAAAATTAAAAAAAAAGAAAACAATGATGTTCCTTTCCGGAGCTTTACAAAAAAAGAAAAAAAATGAAAAAATGGTAGACAAAAATGATGCAATAATTATTTTTAACAATTTATTAGATCATGTACCACTTCTTTAAAAAGTGGTAGGTGTTTTGTTTCACATTTTCAAAGGTATTGAGTGAGTAATTTATGTGTTTTCACTTGAATATTTATGCATGTACTTAAGAATATAACCTCCTCTTTCTTGCCTTAAAATTTTCATTCATTTTCCCACCTAACCTAAGCCACAGAATTTACCTAGAAAAATTCCTCATGATTAAAGAAATTTTCATGTTTCTCACTATGGAGAGATGAGCTTTTTCACAAGCCTATGGTGAAACATACACTTTCCAAATATGAACATAACTCCATATTTAATTTTTCTTCAGTGAAGAGTGACATAAAATTTCAAGGTGAGGTAGGTCGTGATTGGGCCCTGGATCGATTTATGAGGTTGAAGAAATTTAAATTTGAGGTAAGAAAATGACTTTGAATTGTTTTTCATAGAGGAGTCATGATGGAATTTCATTTTGGAAAAGATCATGGATGTTTTCTCATTTTTGATTTTTGTGTGGATTTTGATTGAAATATATGATGATTTCCCAGGAGTGCAATGATTAAGTTTGGGGGAGTGATGAAGCTAGAATCTTCACATATTTCATTCTGTATTTCATTGTTCTAATACCCACTATAGTGTTATTTTATGGGAAATTGTCACATTTTTAGGTTTTAGTAGAATTTTGAGCCCAAATGCAAAAATGGATTAATTTTGGGATTTAACTATTTTATTTGTATAAAGTATTTAGGCCATATAATTTTCTACACTGGACCAAATTTTGAAATTAATTTTTTTATGTTTTCTTACATCATGGGTTGCATTTAATCCTTCTGGATACTTAGCTTAATCAATCATTTCAAGTCCCAAAATCAGCTTAGAATCTGTGTCTTGAAAACTGTGTGCAGATCATGAATGTTTTAAAGGTGAGCTTGTATCTCAACGTATACCAATACATTGGAGTTGAAATTTGTCATGGTTATATAAAATGAATTGATTAACATCTTTTTTTAGGGATTCCATGTCTGAATCCTCTAATTACAAGGCCATAATGTCATGGGAAGTTGGAATTGTGGAAGACGAAGAGTCACCTAGATAGAATAAATTCTCCGCACTAAAACAGGACTAACTCCTTCATATATAAACCAATGAGGCTGATATGTTGTGGCAGCATGCAGGAGGAATAATGGAACAACATTCCATAAGGGACTAGGTACCAATTCTGGCATTTAATGTGTCCAAAAGTCGATGCAACCCAGAAGATAGAATTTAAGCGAGATTTCTTCACCCATTTTCTCTATAAATTTGTACCTCCTCTCTTTTTACATGGATAGTCATTTTCAGGGGGCAAGGTTGAGTTTTTTTTCTTTAATTTTTTTTTATATTTATAATATATATTAGTGTAGCTTTCTTCTTCTTTTGTTCATTTATTCTTTTCTTTCATTTCTTTTATTTAATGTGTTTCTCCCATCGTGCTTTTTAAGTCCATGTCTGTAGAGAGATAAACCTCACTCTTGTCTGAGGGGGGAAGTGTTGGTATTTGAGTTTATTGTTTTTTATTGTTTTGTCATGTTTTATTCTAAGGATTCAGTAGTGGTTAAATGATTGTGGTGATCGGTCACCCCACTTTCTCAACTATCATCTTCTTCCTCCTCGTTTATTATTTTTCCCTCCCTTTAATATCCAATTCATTCAAACGGTGGAGCTTGTATTGGGTAATGATGTGGAAGAGTTTACTCCTAAATGTAGAGGTCTTGGTTTAGGTTAATACATTTAAAACAAGAGTGTTTGGAGTGACAGGTCTTGATCTCCACATTGAATAACTCATTGATAGATATTTTGAATAACGATGATAATTCCACCATGAAACCCCAAGAACAATGGGTTTTCTTTTACAAAATAATTTTTGTATTTTCTTCCTTTTATTTGTATTTTTTATTTTAATATATCTATATATTTATAATATATCTATATTTTCTTCCTTTTTATTTGTATTTTTGTATTCTAATATATCTATATTTTATGCATTTTGTTGCGAACCACAATTCAATTACATTTGTATCTACCTAATAATGCACCATAGTGGAACACCCTAGGGTCGATCATAAGGAGGCCACTAACACGAACTATTTTCCTATTGCCACAATTATAAACTAACTAAGATAAAAATATAATACTAATATAAATGGGAGGATAATTTAAAATACATAAAATATAGATATATTATAAACATATAGATATATTAAAATAAAAATAAAAATAAAAGGAAGAAAATACACAAATAAGTTAGTAGAAGAAAAAACCATTGTTTTTTGGGTTTCATGGTGGAATTATCATTTTTATTCAAAATATATATCAATGAGTCATTTAATGTGGATATATAGACCTTTCACTCCAAGCCATCTCGTTTGAAATGTATTACCCTACAACGATACCTCTGAATGTAGGAGTAAACTCTTCCACGTCATTACCCATTCCAAACTCCACCGTTTGAATGAATTGGATATTGATGAGAAGGAAAAATAATTAACGAGGAGGAAGAAGACAATAGTATAGAAAGTGGGTGAAGGCACACCACAATCATTTAACCACTACTGAATCCTTAGAATAAAACATGATAAAACAATAATGCACAACAAACTCAAATACCACCACTTCCCCCCTCGAAAAATAGTGAGGGTTAGCTCTCCACAAACATGCAGTTAGAAAGAAGCAAGGTGGGAGAAACACATTAAATAAAAGAAATGAAATAAAATAATAAATTAACAGAAGAAGAAGAAAGCTACACTAATATATATTATAAATATAAAGAACAATTACAGAAACAAAACTCAACCTTTCCCCCTAAAAATGGCTATCCATGAAAAAAAAGATGAGGTCCAAATTTATAGAGAAAATGGGTGAAGAAATCTCACTCAAATTTTATCATCCAGATTTCATATACTTTTAGACACATTAAATGCCTTAATTGGTACCGGGTCCCTTATTGAACATTGTTAAATTATTCCTCCCGCGTGCAGCCACAAAATATCAGCCTCATTGGTCCACATATGAAATATTTATGGTTGTTTTATTGTGGATCCTTTAGTCTATCCATGTGACTCTTTTTCTTCAACAATTCCAACTTCCCATGAAATCAGGTCCTTGTAATCAACAGATTCAGACATGAAATCCTTATTTAAAGATGTTAATAAATTAAATTTACAAAAAAATGAAAAATTTCTGCTCTAATGGACTGGTATATTTTGAGACACAAGATCATATTTAAATCATTCTAGATCTATACACAGTTTTCGAGACACAGATTGTGAGATGATTTTGGGCCTTCAAATGATTGATTGAGCTAAGGATCCAGAAGGATTAAATGCGACCCATGATGTATGGAAACCTAAAAAAAGTAATTTCAGAAGTTGGTTCCGTGTGGAAAATGATATGGCCTAAATACTTAATACAAATAAAATAGTAAAATCCCAAAATTAAGCCATTTTTTCATTTGAGCTCAAAATACTACTAAAACCTAAAAATGTGACAATTTCCCATAAAATAACACAATGGTGGGTATTAGAACTATGAAATACAATATGAAATATGTGAATATTCTAGCTTCATCATGTTGGAACCTCATGGGGGCTTCCTATGTACCTTGTATTAGCAAGGATCACAGACCTCGTAGTTTAGGTGGTGGGAACTGACATGAAGATGGTCGGGATGACCAGTGGATGGTGGGATTGAACCTCATAGAGGCTTCCTACGTACCCTGTCTTGGCAAGGATCAAATACCACATAGTTTCGGGTGTAGGAATCAACGTGAATATGGTTGGGACCACTGTTGGATAGTGGGCTTGAACCTCAGGGAGGCTTCATACATACCCTGAATTAGCAAGGATCAAAGACCACTTAGTTTACGATGTGGGAACATATGTGAAGATATTCGAGACCAAAGGTTGTTGGGATTGAACCTCGTGGAGGCTTTCTATGTACCTCACCTTGGAAAGGATCAAATTACACATATTTAAGAATGGGGGTCCATGAAACGATGTGAAGGAGAACCTGAGGTCCAATAGTTTTTGGTCTTGAACCTCACGGAGGATTCCAATGTACCTCACCTTGGTAATGATCAAAGTCCACATAGTTTAGATATGGGGTCAGGGAATACACTCTAGGCTTCCCAAGGTGTTGGTGAACCGACATGAATGGGGCTGGAATGACCAATGGGTGGTGGGATTGAACCTCATGGAGGCTTCCTACATACCCTGCCTTAGCAAGGATCAATGTCCAAGTAGTTCTAGTTATGCAGGGGGGGCTTACACTCTAGGTTTCCCATGGTATTGGTGAAATGATGTGAATGGGGCTATAACAACCAATGGGTGGTGGTCTTGAACCTCATGGAGGATTCATACGTACCCTACATTAGCAAGGATCAATGTCCTCATAGTTATGGTTATGTGGGAGGGGCTTACACTCTAGGCTTCCCAAGGAGGATGTCATGATCAGTGCTTGGTATAAGACCACGTGAGTCAAGCTCAGTGTGAGAAACAAGAGAGAGAAAAGACCTGATGATAACGTTGTGAAAGGTGCATCCGTGGAAAGTGGAGTGGGGATTACACGTGATTGCGGCCCCAAGAAGAAATAGGGGATTTATGCATGGTAAGTATCCCGAAGAGGTTGGGACTTACTCCAGGATGGAGGCCCGGTGTCGACAAAGCCCAATGGGTGAGGGATTTGGCACTAAAAAAAGGAGTGGCAGGGATGCTACCTCTTGCAAGAAAAGCTAGGCGCTTACACCAGGGTGGTTTCCCTTTCCCCACATAGTATGCATGGGGGAAATAATAGTTTAACTTCATGTGATGAGGATGATGATTCTTGGAAGTTTAACATCCAGTAGCTCGGATGGGGGAGGGTTCACTCATCACCCCTAGGACTTACATAACCATTACCCTCTAAAACTTGGTGAAGGTAATGCACCGGTAATGTCGTGGCTAGGGGGTGTCATGGAGCGAACCATTGAGGGGTCCATGTTAGCATGGAAATGCAAAGAAGCAATAGCTGTTAGCGTGCCTATGCGAAGAAGTATGAGGCGATGCAATGCAATGGGCAGTGTCATCCAAGGGACTTTGAAATTGCTTCAAGAGAACCTAGGAGGTTGCACGAGAGAGGGATTTATAAATAAAAGGGATTTATGAGTAGAGGCCTTGTAGAGCTCTGGTACTCCATGTAATGGAGGGTCTTTGTGAAGGTTCGGGCTTCATGAAGTGACGTGTCCAAGCCTAGGCATAGGGAATAGGTGCATACAGGTGGTGCTTCATGAAGTAGATGGGGAATTTGTGAAGAAAATCCCTACAAATCATGGGTGACTCGCCAAGAAAGGTCAACTAAGAAATGTTCTTCATGAGGCATATTGACTCTTCCTTAGAATTTGAGTCACGCGTGTATGGGGGTCCTTCACGAAGCATAAACACTCCGCGATGACCAGAGTTCTTGTGAGGATCTCCTTCCTTCCCAAAGGCCCATGCGATTCGTGAAAGGAATCCCTCTCAAAAGAGGGGGTGAAAACACAGCAAAGGGGAGGCACTTCACATAGAAAAAGTACCTTGAGTAGCTCATGGTTCGTAAAGCATAGAATGCTTTATGATTTGAGAGTTGAGAAGGTTAAAGGTCGGATGATCTGTCCTTTGTTCCAGGGGAGAGGCCGGTATTTATAGGCAGGAGGAACTATGAAGTAGAGATCGCTCGGTGCGAGGCTGGATTCCACTCCGCGGCGAGCTCGCAAATGTCAAAGGGGATCACGGAGAATCCCGCCTCCGGGCTTCGTGGCAGGCTCACAAACATCAATGGGGCTCATGGACAATCCCGCCTTCAGAATTCACATCGGGCTCACGAATGTCAAAGGGGATCATGGAGCATCCTGCCACCCTGCTTTGCGGTGGGCTCACAAATGTCAAATCTGCTCGCGGATAATCTTAACCCCATGCTTCGCGGTGGTTTCAGGGCCATGGAGCTCTGCAAAAGGTCTTCGTGAGATAGCTTCAGAGACTTTCTTAGTATCCTTGTCCCTTCCAATTTTTTCCACCAACAACCCCCCCCCCCCTCAGACATGGATCCGAGGAGAAATCAAGTGTCAATGTTTGAGGTTTATTCACCTAAATTACTTGTCCATTCGCGAAGCTGGCTCACGTAGGACGATCACCGAGTGGGAAAGCGATGGGTCGGAGGGGTACGCTGTGAAGCTCACCGTGGTCAGGACGTGCCGTAAAGTTTCAAGGGTTGTCGCCTATAAATAGAGGTTATTAATTCTCTTTTTTTCTTTTCTCTCCTTCATGATTTTTGCTTTTAGAGCTCTCGATTCATGAATCTCCGCATACTCCATGATTTTTCTCCATGAATCAGGATTTCAGCTTCATAGTGCATATCGAGTCTTTGACTTCGCATATGTGCACTTCGCGGATCTGTGTTCAGATGCTGAGGTAGGGCTCCACGAATAGAAATTGTGAACACGCTCCGAGAACAAGCTTCACGAATGAACCCCAAAATCGCCCCAACCTAAAAGTCTGAATGGCTCATCAAGAAGCTACCCAGGGGGTCCTTGCACATGCTGTCAGAAGGTATGAGATTTTGAATAGTCTGGGTTTAAGAGAGATAATTCGGAGCCACTCTTACCATGGTTCTTTGGTAAAGATGCTATTGGAGAGTCAGAAGAACTACCAGTTATTTTAGAGGATGCATTTGTATGGATTCGGGCTGAGGGATGACATCTTCATCCCAGACGGAAGTCAGGACCAACCATCTTACTGGTTCATGAGCACATCGTGCCAATGCAGATGGTTCAGGGCGGCTGACGGCCATTCCCCAGGAGGACTTCAAACCCATCATTACTGACTGCTTATACAACCACCTGAATAATGTTTATTGGAAGGAGTTATAGTTGGAGACGTCTCCCCCCATGCATAAGACGATTTTGAAGGTAGCTCTAGGGAACCCAGAGAAGGGGTGGTCTGAGGAATTGGACCTATGCCAAGGTGGAATCTTCATAGACAATTGGGCTTGGGCCTACTAGGTAGGCACCTCATGTTAGGATTTTGGGGCGAAGCTGAGAAGATTGGTCATGTACGAGGAAGCTTGGGCCTCCCAATTTCACATCTACCAGTCAAAACAGCTGATGCCGGAGTTGTTGAGTAGGTGGTCATTGAGGACCAACACATTCCATTTTCACCATGGGGAAGTCGACATCAGCTTGTGGGACGTCCACCAGATCTTAGGGGTCCCAATACCAGGGGATATGTATGATGAATTCATCCTCATCATGAGTGTGTGGGAGGACCTAGATAAAATGTCGCCACTGGCGATGGATTTGATGGAGCTTGTGCTAGGAGAGGTCAAGGAGGCAGTGAGGGATGTCCATTTCAGGCAGTGGTTCAAATAGTTCCTGTACTTCCCAGGGGACAGAAAATTTCCAGCGAGGCCTCAGACTTTCCCAAAGGGGGCCCAGAGTAAGGAGCAATCACACTGGAGACTTGTGGAGGACAACCAGCAGAAGAAGTGGGGATTTAGTGTCATCACTAAGCAACAATCGATAGTCAGGCTGGCAGCCTTCATCGCGGTTCTCATCGGTGGTAGGATCCAACCAGTGAGGGACACCAACATGGGAGTGAAACCAAGCACATTTATTATGGCATCCGTGTTGGCGACAGGCGGGCATGACAACCTCGGGATCCCAATTCTCACCAAGATGTATAAGATGTTGCGGCATATAAGTGAGGGGAAGAGGTTGCAGAGAATATGCGGTCCATTCCATCTCCTATATGGGTGGATAATAGCACACATCAGGGGGTTTACAAATAACTGAACCCCATTCCCCCTCCCAAATCAAACTTCTTCCCATCCATCCTGAATGATGTTGGGAGCTTTCTTGCCAAGATGACCACACCGTCAGTTCTGAACTAAGTTTGGAAGGTGGAGGAGTTCAATTTACACCCATTTTTGTTGCTAATGGGAGTATTCAATGATGATGGATAGGGAACGGAAGGCCACCATTCCTATCTCCTAGTCTTTTGAGGTGGAGTTTTGGTGGAAAGGGTGGATCGTGAGCCTCTCTGCGAGCCGTACAGCCCACATCGATTTGCTCGGCAATTCTGATGCATGCAGCAACTGACCCCACATGTCAATATGGGGGTTCTTTTTTAGGAACACCTGTGTTTGATGAGGTAGATGTGTCTCATGTTCCCACAGGAAGATGGGAAGATGCAGAACCAGCTACCTCTGCCGACCGTTGTCATCGGGTTAGTGATGTAATATACCTAGAGTTGGGAGGCAGCCTACTTCGGGAAAATGCTGAAGTAGCCAACCATTCGATTTGATGATGGAATGAATCTCAAACCTCAAGGCCAAGGTTAGAAGGCAAAAGGGTCATCTTGTGGTGGCGGGGCTGCCATAGCGGCAAGGCCCGCTCCAGTTGTGAGAGAGGCAGCAGTGGAAATAGACCCAGTGGTGTACGAAGAGTAGCGCTATCCTGAGGGGAGGCCACCTAGAGGGATTTTTAGAATATTCACTCATTATCTAGGGAAGCATCTACACCACAGTGATATTCCCGAGAATGTTGTCTTTCCGAAGGGCTGGGACATCTGGGAAGTTAACTGGAAACTCCTTGACCCATTGGAGATGTGGAAACACATGAACCGCTTCAGGATGGATTTTCCTGGGATATGCCCTCTTAGGGACGGCTTTGCGATATCCCAGGCAGAGGCAGAGCAATACCTGACAGATCTGGAGGACTTTGTGCATTCCCGGGGTACCCCGCGTTCAATGATAGATCGAGTCAAGGTGTTTCTTGATCGCACCACTCACCTACAGTTGATGGATGCTGACTTTAGGGAATGGTTCCCTCTATCGGAAGAATCAGATGAATCCTCCTGGGGAGACGTGGCTGAGAGAGGGAGCCCGTTGGAGGATGGTGAAGTCAGGGATCAAGACTTGGATCATGAAGTGTTCGCCGAGGCCCTTGAGGTAATGATTCCAAACCCCTTCTTCAGGGCCCACTTTCAAGTCATTATGGACTCCTTTCTAACATCTAAATTATGCAGGAGGGCCTTGTGAACAGTTCTTTTTCTCGCCCTTCAAGATATACAGATGTGGGATTTTCGGGGACCACGACCACTACCAGGGAGATCAACATGTGTGGAAAGGCCGAAATACCCGAAGTGGATCCTGAATCTTTAGACCTTCCAACAATATATGGAGGGCCACGCTTCGGGGTCCCAACGACATCAACCTAAGAGAGAGACTGAGAATTCAATCTTTGTAAGTCTCTTCTACCAAATTAATGATTGTCATCCATCGACCACGTTAACTGACATGCATGCTCCATTTTTGGTATGCACAATCCTCCAAATTGTGTGGGTTTCTTTGGTGAGGTCGTTCGGTTCCCCTGGTAGTGCCTTTCCCAAGGGAATGCTGGTGACCGTGGAGGTGGAGGTTTAGATTGATCAAACAGTGGCGCTCCAGGTCACCAGTGGGACCGTCAGGGAGACTGAGCCTGAGATCATCGAGGTGGGGTCTGACGATGAGGATCAGTCAGAGGGCCCAAGTCCTTCCATGCCTGATCAAACACCGGATGCAGACTCAACTGATGAGTACTTGGGGGCATTCCCTACATATGAGCCTGCCAACCGTGCTAATTGGGATGAGGTATCCTCTGATGAAGAGGACAACAGAATAGTCTATCACCGATCATGGAAGTGGATCAAGCACTTCATTGATAACAACCCCCAAGCACTATGGCTAGATGAGATGGAAAAACTTCACACACGATTGTGCGAACTATGTGCTGGGGGAGTGGATGCCCAACTTCCTCACATTATTGTCCAAGATCTAATGGCGGAGAAGTTTCAAGAGCATGATCATGGCCTCGGTGTGGGTTGGTAGCGAGGAAATGTGGTGAACATCAAAAGGCTCTAGGAGGCCTAATATGAGGTCCAACGGCTTTAGAGTCAGGTAGAAGAGCACTCGGACTCCCTCAATGTGTAATATGAGATAATATTGCGATTGAAGGCCCATATGGAAGAGGATGAAGAGGGAATGAAGTGAGCCTCCAATGAAATGATCTTCATCCCGACCGGCATTGAGCAGGACCAGATTGCAGCTAATGAATTGTGCCCCATATCTTCCGAGAAAGATCAGGAACTGAACAAGAAGAATTAAATCCTGGATGCCACCAGCCAGAGGGTGGCGAAGCTACTATTCTCTTTTGACGAGGTTAACCCGTCCACATGGAAAATCGACCCTCCGGTAATGTAATGATTACAAACCCTCAAACCTAATTTCATGCTTTTATTATTTGATTCATGCATCATGGACAAGTTCCATTATTTTCATTGGTTTATTTCACACCTTTAATATTTGTGGAGCGTCCAATGATCATTTCGTAAGCTCATGTGGGTCGAGCCTGATCCAAGAAACATTGGATGGACACCTTATCACTCCATACAAATGTAGCAGTGAAAACCATGCGTCGAGCATCAAGGGGTTTGAAAAACTAACCCATATTCTTGTGAAGAGAAGGTAGAGACCTGACTGGATAATGAAGCTCCCAAAACAGTCGAATTATCGTTTTTCCAACGTGCTGTTGTGCACGAGAGGGGTAACTCCAGGGGTGATAGAATAAATCTGAACAGGGGGAATGGAGTGTTTAAATTACAATACCCAAGATTTAGAACACTGTAGTGATGGTATAAATATTAATAATGACTGTTGACTGCGTTCGAAACATAGTATCCTTATTGCGTTAGCCTGAAATGGGGATAACAAATGAGGGCCGACTGCTGACCATGTTCGAAACATGGGGCCTGACTGAAAATGTCATCCATTAGTCTTCCAGAATGTTATCCCAGGACAGAAGGTGATCCATAGTCCATGCATCCATATTGTTATGGGGTTAATCTATATTTGAAATAGGGAGAGGATCCAAATAAAGGGCACACATAGTGTGGAGAGTGGAGTGATGGGTTTTTCTACTAGAGTTCAACACTCTTGAAATTACAACACCAGGGTGGGAACACGTTAGGTGGGTACATTGGTCTGATCAGGGGTCAAACATACATCTGAATAGGACCTCTTTGATGAGGAAACTGTCACCTCCCAACGTTATCATGGGGCATCCTGAACTTGTTTGGGGTAAAGTTGCAATTTCATGGTTTCTCAAAAAATATCAGGTCAAGGGACCCAAAAAGGAGAGGTAAATGGGAATTATGGTTCCTAAGGCTAGACCCCAAGATAGGATGTTTGGGGTTCCTGCGTTTCCCATGAGAATGGGAATCAATACGAATGTAGTTCTTGGGGAATAGTGTGGTCAGAGACCAACACTGGTAAGGAGAATTCTCTCTGGAGAGGAAACTGACGCATCCCATTATTCACATAGGGCATCCCGATGTTGTTCCAGGTCGAACCACAATTTAGTTTCATGCATTGAGGACATAGGAACTCATATAGTTTAACTTCATACGACATGACATGGAGTGATAGGGAAGATATCTGGAAGGGAGTATGTGGCCTGGTAGCTATCAATCTGACGTGAATAAGGACATGGAGTCTAGATCGCACCACGTATCCTTAGAGGAAACTCTTCAGGTCAAGGGACCAAGTGTAATAATTAGTCTAGGCTTCAAGAAAAGTTGCCGGGCATTCATATTTACCCCATGAGGATAGGAATAAATCCATACGTAGTCCTAAGAGCAGAATTTAACGTCACACGGGATGAGGAAAGGCATGTGTGGCAATGGTTTCTCCAGTACACATTCTACCAAAACTATTAATCCCACATGAGTCATGATCGATGTGGGAAACAAGAAGTAGTGATGGGACTTTTCTATCATAGGGTGTCACACATTAGGGATGACGGGGTATTAGATGACTGAGGTCCCACTGATGCTGACCCACCTATATAATGCACCTAGATGAGATAAAGAGTAAAGCCAAGCATGTTTTAATTCCACTTGAACATAAGGGAGTGGAAACATGTGAATCATGATGCTCGAAATATAGACTGCAATGATGGTGGCATGATGATGGATGATAAATGTTGACCATGTTAGAAACAAAACATCCACATCGCATTATCCTGGAATGGGGACAGACAAATGAGGGTCGACTGTTGACCATGTTCGAAACACAGGACCTATCACAAATGCCATCTGAGGTCTTTAGGGACGTTGGCCCAAAATAGTAGCTGAGCCGAGGCATCATGATACTAGGCCGTGAAGTGGGTCCCTTTGGATGTGCAATAGGATGAGGATCCAAATAACAGGCTCACGAATCTTGGACATGGAATGAGGGGAATTTTCCCAGTAAAATCCCACACATTGGGATCTTTGTTAAAACACATCTGAATATGACTATAAGAAATATTAGATAGAGGGATTTAAGTCCCTTCCCAAGAAAAAGGGTCCTAGGGTCTCACAATTTCATCCTAAGGTCCTGGGGTGGACCATTACGGGTGGCTTGATTTAATGGAGAGTGCTTAGGGTGGCGAAACAGCCAAACGGGACACGTGATTCCCTTAGAGAGATCAAAATTTTGGGCCATAGAACTCATAACATGCTGGTAAAAGATATAAAAAGGACATGGTGTGGCTATTTAAAGACCCAACACAAATGAGAAACTAAGAGGTATATTCCACCCCATATATACCTAGATGATTTTGGGCCAAGGGGCCAAAAGAGAAGGGACAAGATTTGTAGATTCCTGGGGCTAGACCCATAGACAAAAAATTACTGGGTGTTCCTATGTATCCCAGGAGAATTAGAATCAAGTTGAACGTAGTGCTGAGAGGTGGCACGATAAGGTACCATTGTCGGGGATAAAAGGGGCGTGCTGGTCTGTCCCTCACACCAAAAGAAGTGACATTTGATAGGTCTTTTTTCCTTTAAGGTGAATAGAGGTTTTTTTATGAAGCGATGGGCCATGAATAGAGAATATAGGAATCACAATAATAATCAAGATAAAGGAAGGCATTGAAAACTAGTATGGTGCTTGACTGATACCAAACATGATATCCCTTGAGCAGGGACATCACAATGTAGAGCCGTTTTTTGTCATGTGGCTGGGATGATATTGTATCAGTTTAAGGTCATGGGATGGGACCAAACATGCGGTTTAACGTCGTATGGTATAGATGAAACAATTTAGTGTCATGTGGGACTAGGCTTAATAGTCTTGAGTCATATGGCTCAGACAAATACAAGAAGGATGAGGTTTGAAAGGGTATGTGCATGGCATGATAAAGCATACCCGACGTGAATGAGGATGAGGTCCACATCATACCGTGCGCGATTCCATAATGGAAACATCGGACCGAGGGGCCATCAATGATTAGAGGATAAGGGGTAGGAGAAACTAGCTCGAAATTGAGCTGGACCCATAGACAAGGTGTCAGGGTGTTCCTACGTATCCCATGTAATGGGAATCAAGCTGTACATTGTTCTACAGAGGGTAAATATGAAAAGATTAGTTTAAGGTCTTAGAACTTAGACCAATGAAAAAGCGGGACAATTACAAGTAAGCACATACCTTAATCCGCTCCCAAATCCTACGTGAGTCAAACTCAGTGTTGGAAACAAGGGTGGATAAGGTATTTGGAATACGTGAAATACATGCAAATAGAAAATCGGTGGATCCCCGAATGATTGCCTTATCGCAGATTTTTTCCTCTTAATGTGCAGATGTGCATTGAGGAATAGTACCAAGAGTCTCAAAATTCTACTTGGACATGATGAGGTGCAGAAGGATGTGAGCCATGTAACTGAAATTTTGGACATAATGGGGTTAGCGTGATGATGGAGGATAATTGCCGACTGTATTCGAAACACAACATCCATATCATGTGACCTGAGGTTGGAAGAAAAAACGAGCATCGACCACTGACCAAATTTGCAATGCGGGACTTGTATCAATTGTTTTGCTCGAAACCCTTGAGGAAGATAGCCCGTAATGTTAGGAGGGCCCTTGGTCTGAGTATCCATGTCATTCAGGGGTCCCTTTGGGTGTGGAAGGTTATGGAAGCCCTAATGAAGTGGAACACAAAGCTTGAGAAATGGGTGAAAGCATGTCTAGGTAGAATCTGACATTCCAGGTGCTAAACCAGAGTACCCTTGGGCACATTAGTGAATTACCAAAGAGGACCGAGGGGCTCATCTTGAGAAAGGCCGATTTGAAAAGACATGTATGAAACAAGGGGACGGAGAACTCTCAAGAGAAGGAGGTTAATGGCGTGGTTGTTACAAAACCCAACGGGAATGAGGGAATAATCCCATACCACACCATATACCCCTCTCCCTGGGAAAATGCAGGCCAAGGGGAAAAGGATAAACAGAGATCTCTAAAAGATGGGGCTGGGCCAAAAGTCTAGACCTTCAGGCAGTCCTACATATCTCATGAGGATGGGAATAAAGCCACACGTAGTTTTTGAAGGGAGTAATGAGTAGTTTATCGTCATGTAGTATGAACATAAATGGGTAAGACACCCCACATATGGGAGGTGTATGGTGCAACGAGAAACCTGACATGAATGGGGACATAATCCCATACCACACTGTATAACCCTAAGTGAGAACCTAGTCCGAGGGACCAAAAAGGCCAAGGGGCCTGAGGCTGGGCCTCAGAAAGAATGGCCCGACCAGTTTGCAGTTTAACATCTAGCAGTGAGGACAAAGAAAATGGAAAGATACCCCACATAAGGGAGGTTTATGGTGCGATGCGTAACCTTCTGTGAATGATGAAATAATACCATACCTCATCTTACAACCCCGTATGAGTTAAGATGTGGGCCAGGGGCCCAAGATTGGGCACAGGAAGCGCAGAAGGGCATGTGCTCACGGTATGGACGATAAATGACATGAGGCATGTCTCAAGGGGATATGTGTGGCATGCAGAAATATCCCGACGTGAATGAGGACATAAGTCCTCTCCACACCACACAACTCTAAATGAGAACTTGGTCTAGGGGCCAAAAAAGGCCAAGGG
Organism: Viscum album; assembly: GCA_963277665.1. Taxonomy (NCBI): domain Eukaryota; kingdom Viridiplantae; phylum Streptophyta; class Magnoliopsida; order Santalales; family Viscaceae; genus Viscum; species Viscum album. The sequence goes on along the minus strand of OY728148.1, from coordinate 1,804,591,412 downwards.
GTCGGAAAAGGCCAAGGGGCCTGAGGCTGGGTGTCCCGACCAACGATAGCCATATGACCTCTTGTGTGGTTACCGCCGCATCACAACTCCTAAGACCACATGAGCACCGCTCAGTGTGGGAAACAAAGAGCCGGACTCATCTCTCCCTGTCATATAAAGGTCTAATTGCTGGCATCTCCAGAAGGGAGTTCATCGCTTGGAGATACAACGGGGTAGAATAGACCACTGCACTCAATGTTTCGGACATCATGGGGTGGATCTAATGACAAAGGATAGCTTTTGACCATATTTGAAACATATAATCCCTATAGTGACATGGACTTGGAAAAATAAATGAGCATCGACCACTGACCATATTCGTAACGCAGGACATGTATCAGTTTGTTGCTGAACATCCTTGAGGGAATTGGCCTAAAGTAGTTGGAGATCCCTTGGTCCTAGAATCCCTACCATTCGGGTGCCCATATAGATGGATAATTTGATGTTTTCCCAATCAAATGAGTAAGTGATGCATTGCTATACCCATCTGTGAGAGAGGCGAACACCTCTGGGGAGTGGGATGTACAGCGGGATCGAGACGAGCTCGATGTGAATTGGGGAAAAAGTCTACACAACACCATATGTCTTAAACTGGGGGAGGATTCTGGAATTTGGGTTGGTCCAACAGAAGAAACTTCCTATCTTTCCTACGAATCCCATGAGGATGGGATTCAATCCATCCATAGTTCTTGATGGCCATGCAGTTTCGTGTCATATGGTGAGGATGTTGGAGGATAGAAGAACGAGGAGTGGGAACTTGGTGTGACCGTCATAATCCTGAAATGAGTGGGGGTAAATATCATACACTATAACATGCATGGATCCTTTGATTGAACTATATCTAGGGGGAATAGTCAAAGAAGAGAGTTTGGGGCTAGGCTCAAGATGAAATGTTTCAGCGTTCCTACGTATCCCATGGAATGGGAATCAAGCCACACATATTTCTAAGGGTGCAGTTTAACATCTTGCAGGATGAAGTACAGTTCAACTTCATGCGAGACAAAGCAGTATAGGGTCATGCAGGACCAAACAATTTAGGGTCATGCTGGACCGAATAGTTTAGGGTCATGCCAGACCAGCCGGTTTTGGGTCATACCGGACACGACAGTTTAGGGTCATGTAGGACCAGATAGTTTAGGGTCATGCTTGAACCAGCAGTTTAGGGTCATGTAGGACTATATGGCTCAGGCAAAGTATTGAATGATAAACTTGGCATTGGTGGGAGGAGTTATACGCTCACCATCCATGGTCACCCGGGAGTATGCTCCATTGGGGTAAACCCTATGAATTATGTATGGTCCATCCCATTTGGACTCCATCTTGGGTGGTTTCCTACTAGGGATGAATGGTGTCCAAAGGTCCAATACCAAGTCTCATTACAGGAAAGAGTGGAGGCGAACCTTCTTGTGGAAGGCTCTTACTATCTAATTCTTATGCCTTTCCAGATTGTGAAGGGCACGAAGCCTATTCTCGTCAAGTGCTTCCAATTCAAACAAATGAATTTTGGCTACCACATCTGGCACCTACTGGACATAGACCACTGTTCATAATGAAGGTAGCTAGATCTTGATGGGGAGGATGGCCTCAGTTCCACACACTAGGGAATATGGGGTCATTTGTGTGGAATTAAGAGTTGTTTTCTGGTAAGCCTAGAGAGCGCTTGGGAGCTTGTCCGGCCAAATCTTCTTATTCTGACCAACCATTTTCTGCAAAATGTAAGAGAAGGTTTTGTTGAATGCCTCGATCTGTCCATTTTTCTGCAAGTTGTAGCGGGAGGTATGGTTCAAAAGGATGTTGTACTTGGCGTACAATTTCTTCAACTCATCTGCTCAGAAGCTAGTGTCGTTATCGGCGAGGCAAACGTGAGGGAATCCAAAATGGTAGATGATATTGGAGATCACGAAGTCAATGATAGAACGGGCCTTGACCTCCTTGAGTAGAACTGCCTCTGCCTAGTTGGAAACGAAATCCGTAATGGTCAGGATGAACCTACACTGGCGATCTGTCGCTGGTGGATATGGTCCCATGACATCGAGTACCCATACTATAAATGGAAAATAGTACTTGGTGGAGTGGAGAGGTTTTGGTTGCCGATGCATGAATTTAGCATGAATTTGGAATGTGTGACATCTCTTGTAAAACTCAATGAAATCATGGATCATGGAGGGCCAAAAGTACCCCAGTCTCTGAATCTGGTGAGACAGCTTCGACCTAGTCTAGTGGGCGCTGCAGGAACCGACATGAATCTCCTGCATAACCTAAGAAATCATGACTCCCTGGATGAAAGGGAGGAGGAAACCATAATAACCATGCTTTTAGAGGATATTCTCTAGAAGTTTTCTACTATGGAGGGTAAACTACAGTGCGTGGCGTCAGATTCGCTCGCGCTCGGCCCGTTCAGCTGAGAGGTAACCATTTTGGAAATACTTGATAAAGGGAGCTCTCCAGTCATGATTCACTTCAGCCACTGCATCTAAAGAACCTGGGGGTCCTGACGTGCAGGCTCTTGCAAAAAGATGGATTATCCATAGGCCCTCACCATCATCTGGGGTAACGGGAGCAATGAATCTCTGATGCGCCACTTGTATAATCATATCATCCTACTCTGGTTCTACAAGTGATGCAGCCAGACTGACCATGGCATCCACTCCACTATTCTAAGATCAAGGGACATGAGTAACATTCCGCTGAGATGGTAACTGGGCCATTAGATGGAGAGTGTGCTCCAATAACGGTAAGAGCTTTGGTTTTCTGATGACATAGTCACCGATGATTTGCTTGATGTCTAGTTCGGAATCCCCTTTCATAGGAAAATGGGGGAACATCAATATAGAGGGCCAGCTGGAGGCTAGTGATAAGAGCCTGATACTCTACCTCGTTATTGATGCAGACTTCTGACAATATGAATGAGTACAACAGAATGGATTGTTCCAGGGTAATAAAGACAATACCCAGGACTACCATGTTCAGCTTAGTATCATTTAGCCTTTTGTCGATGGGGCTTTGGGAAGCACCATCAAAGTGCATCTGCCATCACAGGATGGCATGATCTACTAAGAGGATTTCCTCATCAGAAAAATTGAGATCCATGTACTGGTCAGTTGGAGCCTGATGGGAAACAAGGAAGTCTGTCAATGCTTGCCCCATAATAGATTTTAGAGGGATGAACCTGATGTCGAACTGTTGGAGGATTACTACTAATCCATTCTTGACAACTGGTCAATATAGAGAAGTTTAGAATGTACTTCAACGGGTCTAATCGAGACACCAGCTGTACCTCATGGTGTTGCAAGTAGTGTCACAATTTCTGTACTGCGAATACTAGTGCGAGGTAGCTCTTCTCGATGGGGGAGTATCTGGTCTCCATATCAAGGATCATGAGGTTGAGGTATTGAAAATTGTTCTACATCCCCTCATTTTCATCTGGGTGATAAGGGCACCGAGAGATCATTCTATTTCAGTCACGTACAGGATCAGTAGTTTTCCAGAGACGAGTGGCATTAGGACTGAAGGATGTAGAAGATACTGATTGATTTCTTTGAACTTGGTATGGAAAACTTCACCCCATTTATAGGCGGATCCTTTCTTCATGAGCTGAGAAAAGGGATTACATTTTCCAGCTAGATTCTCAATAAATTAGCATATGTAGGCTAAGTGTCCTTGGAAACCTCGAAGTTCCCATATGATGCTCAGGGGAGGCATCTGAATGATTTCCTCGATCTTCTATAGGTCAATATCGATGCACCAGTACCTGACAACAAAGGAAAGGAACTTCCCAGAGGTGACCCCAAAGGCACATTTCAATGGGTTCATTTTCAGGTGGCGGGAACGGAGGAAGTCGAACACTTTCTTGAGGTCCTTGAGATGGTCCTAGCACTGGTGATATTTGTCCCCCAGATTGTCTACATAACATTCGACAAATTTTTCAAGGATTGGATTAAATATGCGGTGTATGTACCTCTTATAGGTGGAACCTTCATTATTCAAGCTGACGGGAATAACCTGGTAACAAAAAGTACCTTGAAGCTCCCTGAAAACTGTGGACTCCTCATCCTTGGGGGCTATTTGGATATGGTTGTATCCAGAATAACCATCCATGAAGGAGAGGGCTTGGAACCCAACTGTAGCATCGATCAATAATTCTATCACAGGAAGGGAAAAATCATCTTTCGGACAATAACGGTTGATATTCTTAAATTCGTTGTAGACTCTAATCAGTTCATTCTTCTTCTTAACTAGAAAAATGTTGGCTATCCACTTGGGGTACTAGACCTCCTTAATGATGTTGGATCTGATGAGCTTTCCAACATCGGCCTCGACCATAACATCGTGAGAAGGGTGAATCTTTCTGGGAGGCTTCTTGAACTCGTGATGACTTGCCAGAAGACTGAGGCAGTGGACGACTACCTAAGGATATAGTCCTGGAATCTCATCGTAACTCTAGGTAAACACGTCATGATGCTATTTAAGGAAGTCTACATACCGGTGCTGATCCTCGGGGGGCATGGAATCACTAATCAATGTGGGTCTTGGGTCTTCCTCGCTACCAAGGTTCACCTGTACGAGTTCATCGACCATGGAAAAATGCCCTCTTTAAAGGCTGGGGGAGAATCCTCCAATTACTCTTCTTCGCTTGTGGAGGAGGGATCCTCCATGGTGGAAGCTTCCTCTTGGTCGGCATATTCCAATGGGAGGCTGGTACCATCCTGAGCAGTAGTGGTCACTACATCAGGAGATTCTAGTATTTCCAAAACCATAGCAATGAAGGTTGTCGAACCGATCCCATCTAGTCTTCGGCCCAAGGGGCCATGCTTGATTATATCAAAGCAATAGTGGCACGTCGGATTGATCCAGTTAATTCTCGCTCAGGGAAACAGGAATGTTTGACCTACTTCCATTGCCATGGGGAAGACATATCGATACCTTAGTGGGGTATGAGGCTCTGGGTTCACCTGAGCCTGATTTGTGTTGGGGCACGAGGTGATTTTATATCATCTCTTGGTCTTAGGAATATGCCACCCCCTTATACCAAATACAAAAAAACATTACCCCATGTCGAGGGACGTGGACTCCAATCAATGGATCAGGAAGACGTAGGCATCATCTAGACCTGACCAGGGTTTGGTTGTGACCGTGACAAGCTCAAACTCAATTGCCTAAATCTGTTTATCCTTTCTCTTGTAATAGTCAGCAACCAGATAGCGGGCTTCAAAAGAGGCGAAAGAGGACAAGTCACCTTGGAGTACGCCTACTCGACCATTAAGGGAGTACTTGAGGCACTGGTGATACAATGAGGGGACCACCATGTGCAGGTGGAGTCATAGTATGCCCATTAATGCATTGTATGTGGTGTCTTGAGAGACAACCAAAAAATCGGGGTAGGCAACTAGGCCACAAAACTGGTTCTTTAACATGATCTTTCCGACTGTGGTCTGATCAGTCCTTTCGTATCATTGTATTCTTAAATCAGAGGGAGTCATGTCATCCTTGGATAACCATAGATTCCGCAGTGTCCGTGTTGGGATAAGTTTAATCTTGGATCCGGTGTCAACAAGACAGCAGAGAACCTCCATGACGTTAAATTGGCCGGTGATGTACAGTGGGAAGATGTGCCCCTATATGTGAGAGCCTTAATCTTCTCCAGAGAATGAAATGATGTCATGACATTCAGTGTTCCCGACCTCTTTAGCTTGAAAGGCTTCTCCAGCTGCTATATCAGTCTCAAACTAAAGGGGGCTTCTTAAATCCTCAACGAGGGCCTCACATGTATATGATGATATAAGAAGGGCCTTGAGGGTTGAAATCCTCACTGGGATGTTAGAATGGTGATTTAGAACATCATAATTCTACGCCAGGTGCGAACATCTACTTACAGGAGGCCGCTCTATATAAGGAGGCATGGCGGGCCCTACCAGCTTGTGCGGCAGTTGACTGGTGCTGGGTATATCCTGCTTCTCACTAGTTGAAGCCCATAGAGTAGCTACTAGATGGGGTATGGATGAATGAGACTGGATTTTAGTAAGTCAAGGATAGTCACGACATGGTCGGAGTGGCTTTGGCTAATCTAGTAGCACAAACAGCAGTGGTGGCAGGCCTGATGACCCCAGATGAGGAGGTTGCGCATCATGATCTCAGCATTGGGACTACAGTCTGGTCTTAGTGGCATGCACAACCTAGCTGGAGGTGCCAACTAATGTGCCTCGACAAACTATATTCCCCTAGCTCTACCAACACTGGCGTAGGCTAGGGACTATAACATCTCGAGTCCAGAGCCCCTCCACTGGTTCCCCGTACACGATTCGCCACATGACCTCAAGCGTGTTTCCCCGAATTCTAGAGGCTGCTTACTAGCAGCGAGGGCCTTGATGAGTCGGTGGGGAAACTATGCCCTCATTCGGTAAGGTATACAAGGTAAGAAAACAACAATAAATAGCGGAAGTAGTAAACAACATGCATAATAACATAAACCAAACAACGGAAACAATGTAGATATATAACTATGATGACAATGATGCAGCAGGTACAAGTATCTAAGGAAAACAGAAAACACAACAATGTGATGAAATGCAACTGAAACCAAGTGCAAAATAAAAACAAAGTAAGCTCCACAACATCGCGAGCCACGGCTCGGTCCCATGCTCCCCAGCTCCTGGTGCAGTCAAGATCCTGAAGAAGAAGGGTGCTTTCCATTGTCTATACCTGCAGCAACATAGTCTTCTTGGGCCCAAAAGCATGGCCCAAACAGGGTGTGAGATTCAATTCCAGTAGGCAATCACCCAAAGATTTGTGCCTAACAGTCAATGAATACATGGCAGCAATAAAACAATAAGCAGTAAACAGAAAATTACAAACATCTACAATCCACAGTTCTAACAAGTAAAGCACACAAGCAAGCAGTCAAAAACAAGAAAAAAACAGGTAACCCTCTTGGTAGCTCTCATAGTCTAACCCCTATGGTTTAACCTATAAGTACTAGAAACCCTCTGGGAGGCACACCCAGTCCCACTCCTCTGGTTCAGCTACGTAATTAAGTAGACTCTCTGGGGAAGCACTCACCGTCAATTCCCTCTATAGTCTCGTATCTTGCTAAAGGCTCTCTGGGAAAGCACTAAATGTCAATTCCCCCTATGGCCCACGTTGTGGATCTACAAACTCTATGGGGAATCACTCAACGTCAATTCCCCCTGTGGTCTTGCATCATAATTAAAAGACACTCTGGAAAAGTCGTTCTATCAATTCTCCCTTTGGTCTAATACTCTAGGTTCTCACAGTCCTGAGTATAACTAAACATTCTTAGTGCACATGTAATATCCAAGTAAACCTCAAGAACTACTTGGCTATCAACTAAGGCTCAACATCAATAACAAAACAGCGCTTCCACTATCCTACAACTATGCATGGAAACAGGAAAAATGCCCAAGAGGAAAAACAAGCATGGAAAAGAAACCTGAGCACAAAAACAATTACTCTACTCACAAGCAATAACCTCTACTAAATCAAACAAGCAAAGAAGGCAAATAGAAGGGGAAAAACAGGAAACATGCAATACCCCGTTCACGGGTATTGGAGGAATTTTCACATAATATTCATCAACTTTCTACAGAAAGGCACAAATCACCTACCTCGATCCGAATAGATCGATATACGCGAACCTCGATGACCGATTCCTCTTAGAACAACGTAGATATGAGAAAACACACAAAAATTTCATCCCACAATAACTTGGAAATGAAGAGGAATCAAGAAACAAGGCTCAAGCAGAGGGAATAACTCACCGATGCGATTCCAACACAATCGACCGTGCTCGAATTGGAGAACGGACGGTGAGGCGGGAGCTCGGGGAAGATTCGGTCGTACGGTCGCTCTCAGACGGACGAAAATTGGAGAAGAAGATGGTTTTGGGGGTTAGGCTCGACCCTGGTCCATTTAATGAAAAAAAAAGAAATTACACGACCTGTACTTCTTGAGTACACGGCGTGTACTTAAATTTTCCGTACTCCGAATTAACCAGCCTCCACCTTAGCCTTACACACAGTGTGTGTGGCCCGGACACGGCCAGCACACGGCTTCGAGCCGGGAAGAGTACACGGCATGTACTCATAAAGAACATGGTGTGTAATTATGAAATTTCTGGAAAATTCATTTTTCTCAAAAACACCAGAAAAAGGAAAAACGTACCTGAAATGAAGATTCGGGTTCTTACAAACTTCCCCCCTTAATGAAATTTGTCCCTGGATTTCCCTAACGAGTCGGAGAAGAAGAAACCCCGAACAGCTCCGGCCATTGCGATCGTACATCGGCCTCCCACTCCCAAGTCTCGTCTTGTACTCACCCGTGCTGCATAGCACCCATATCAGAGGAACAGACTGCCCACGGAGAACCTTCTTACTGCGATCGACAATCTGGATAGGATGCTCCTCGAACGATGCATCCACTTCAAGCTCGAATTCCTCGGGCTGAAAGACGTGAGATTGCTCTGAAAAGTATCATCAGAGCTAAGAGACGTGGAATACGTCGTGCATGGCTCGATACCTCTGAGGTAGCTGCAACCGATAGGCGACCGGCCCCACTCCCTCCAAGACCTAAAACGGCCCGACGTACCACGGTGAAAGCTTACCCTATCTCTGAATCCTTTTGTGTCCCAACCTTAGTGTGACACGTAGGAAAACCTTATCACCAACCTCGAACTCCAGAGGTCGTCTCTACTGATCATCATAAGACTTCTGTCAAGACTGCGCTATAGCCATCCTCTTCCGAATAAGCTCTATCTGCTCTGAAGTGTCCTGAACAAGACGAGGTCCCAGAAAAGCTGCCTCTCCTTCCTCCAGCCAGCATAAGGGTGATCGTCATGGCCTACCGTACAAAGCCTCGTATGGCACCATCTGAATGGTCTCTCGGAAACTTTTTTTGTAGGAAAACTCAACCATAGTAATATGCTTCTCCCAAGAACTGCCAAAGTCAAGGATGCAAGCTCAGAGCATATCCTCAAGCCCTAGGATCGTGCGCTCAGACTGGCCATCAGTATGGGGATGGTATGTTGCACTCAAAAGTACGTGTGTACCCAAGGCCTTCTGAATTCCCTTCCAGAATTGAGAGGTAAAGAACACATCTCTGTCTGAAAAAATAGAGCATGGAACTCCATGCAGACGAACGATCTCTCGGATGTAATATCGTCCCAGATCATCGACACTGATGGTCTCCTTGATCGGCAAGAAGTGAGCGACCTTCGTAAGTCTGTCGATGACAACCCAAACAGAATCGTTCCCTCGAGGTGATCTCGGTAACCCGGTCACGAAGTCTATCGCAACATCGTTCCACTTCCACTCCGGAATGGGAAATTGTTGTAAGAGCCCCGCTGGTCGCTGATGCTCTGCTTTCACCTGATGACAAGTAGAACATCTCATGACAAAACCAGCAGCATCCTTCTTCATACCTGGCCACCAGTACTAGTGATGAAGATCCTGATACATCTTGGTGATGCCAGGATGAACTGCCCAAACAGAGGAATGGAAATCCCACATCTGCTCCTCGCGTATGTATGCTGGCACATATACGCGTTCTTGGAAACGCAAGATCTCATCCTCGCCCACTGTCCATCCAGGAAGAGGGTCCTCTCCTGACACATTCTCTCACAGGACTAAGACTTTAGAGTCTAATAGCTACCTCAGATTCAGATCACGCTAAGTGAAGATATACTTGAGACTCTTGTGGTCAGTGAAGACCACAAAGTGCTCTCCCCGAAGATAGTGTCTCCAATAGCGCAAGGCATGAACAATAGGTGCCAACTCCAGATCATGCATAGGTTAGTTCTTCTCATGTGGCCTCAACTGCCGAGACCCATATGCAACGACTCCATCTCCCTGCATAATCACAACTCCAAGACCAACACCTGAAGCATCATAGTAAACAGTGTAGCTCTTTCCTGGCTTTGGAAAGACTAGTATCGGTGCTGACGTCAACCTCTCTTTCAACTCCTGAAAGGCTGACTCACAAGAATCTGACCACAAGAACTTCACCCCATTCTTGGTCAGACCTGTCAAAGGTGCTGCTAGAAGAGAAAAGTCCGGAATGAAGCGTCTGTAATATCCAGCCAGCCCTAGGAAGCTTCGTACCTCAAAAATGTTCTTTGGATTCTCCTAGGAAACTACAGCTCTCACTTTCTCTAGGTCCACAGATACTCTTGACTTTGAGATGACGTGACCCAAGAAGTGAATCTGATCCATCCAGATGAGGCACTTTGAGAGTTTAGCATAAAGCCGATGCTCTCTCAGTGTACTCAGAACAATCTAAAGATGGGTGGAAAGCTTGATCCACCTCTCCGGAGGCGTCTCTAGATGCTCGAATATAGTCAGCATGGCTTCCATCCATGACTCTACAACCTAAGGTCCTCCCTCCCTCGAGAACGTGGGAGGATGCTTCTGCTGAAAGACCCGCGTCAAGTTTGCCATAGATGAGGCAGGAGGCGGTGCTCCCTGGAAGGCCTACATCATCCTCATGAAACCTTCCCTGAACTGCGCATCAGCGCCCATGACTGGTACAACAACCGGTGCCAAGGATGACTCGGCTGGGGGATCGACAGGAAGTCCTTGATGAGCCCTGTCTAGCATCTGATCATTGCCTGACGACAGAGGTATGACCGAAGGATGTCTCGGAGGCATATCTTTGAAAGATCAAAATAACACCTTAGATCAGGAAAACAAGGAGAGAGAACACACGAGTACAAATGGAAACAGGGGAAGAGAAACACACAAGATTGCAAAACACGACTACACAACGTGTATAAAACTACACGACATGTCTTCTTAAACCACTGACATGGGCGTGTACTCTCACCCTACAAGTCATGTACACTTCAAACTAAATGGCGTGTTGATCCCCACACATGGAATGTACTTAGAAAACTATTACCCTGCCTGAGTCTCCTTACATGGCTAACCCACACGGTCCGACTCAACCCGAGACTACACGGCGTGTTCAAAACAAACACGGCGTGCACTAGACAAGGCTTCAGCGGTCTGTGTTGTTAAGAACACGACTGTCTACACGGCTGAAACTTACACGGCGTGCTCCAAAAAAACACGGCATGTATAGGCGAAGGTGACACCATCCCATGTTGTTCGTGACACAGTCGGGTACCTGGGCAAGACTACACGGTGTGTTCCGAACTAACACGGCGTGTGTGGAAAAGAAGGTCATGCCAGCCCGTGTTGTTCGTGACACGGCCGGGTACCTGGACAGGACTACACGGCGTGTTCCTTAAGGACACGGCATGTTCTATCCGAGCTTTCCCATCCCGTGTTGTTAGTGACACTTCCGGGTACACGGCTCCGAACACACACGGCGTGTACCAATGGTACACGACATATTCCCGAAGTTACTCCAACGACACCGTGTTCTGCTCACACGGTCAGTGACATGACCTGAAAACTATACGACATATATCTAGAAATTACATGCCGTGTATTGTAGATTTTTCTGGGCAGTAGCTCAGAAACTGTTCAGAATTCCAGAAACACTGAAAACAAGGAAAAAGATGCCAAATTCCGATCTGTGAGGACCCATAACACCACAAGTACCAAAATTTGGCGTTTGTTTTAAGCAAGGAACAAAACAAATAGCTTCCTAACATAACAACAGAGAATATATCAAGAATCTATCACAACAGTATGCATAATCTACACAGAGCCTATCACAACAGCATGCAATCGCTAATGCACCCTAGATGGCACGGAAAGAATGCATGGCATGAGATTCCTACAAGTGTCTATATGATGCATGAGATGACATACCCTCATCTCATCAGGTTGCGATAGAAATAGAACCGCAATATCATAATAGTAACCGCACAAGTCGTGTGAATCACTCTAGGTGAAATCAGATCAACTATAAAATCTCAAAACAAAAAAACTGCAATTAACGAGATAGTATGGCTTTTCCCTATACATGGGTTAGCTACTCTCGGGCACAACGTAATACCAAGTATCAAATCCGTCCTATCCCTGGCTAAGGTCTCCAAACAGTAAATAAAGAGAAAATAATACCCTCTGATACCACTTTGTAACATCCCGAGTCCAGAGCCCTTCCACTGGTGCCCCGTACCCGGTTCACCACATGACCTCAAGCGTGTTTCCCCGAATGCCAGAGGTTGTCGAATAGTAGCGAGGGCCTCGGTGAGTCGGTGGGGAAACTATGCCCTCATTCGGTAAGGTATAAAAGGTAAGAAAACATCAATTAACAGCGGAAGCTGTAAACAACAAACATAACAACAGAAACCAAACAGCGGAAACAATGTAGATATATAACTATGATGACAATGATGCAGCAAGTACAAGTATCTAAGGAAAACAACAAACACAACAACGTGCTGAAATACAACTAAAACCAAGTGCAAAAGAAAAACAAAGTAATCTCCTCAGTATCGCGAGCCACGGCTCGGTCTCATGCTCCCTAGCTCCTGGGGCAGTCAAGATCCTGAAGAAGAAGGGTGCTTTCCCTTGTCTATACCTACAGCAACATAGTCTTATTGGGGCTAAAAGCATGACCCAAACAGGGTGTGAGATACAATTAAAGTAGGCAATCACCCAAAGATTTGTGCCTAACAGTCAATGAATACATGGTAGTAATAAAACAGGAAGCAGTAAAAAGAAAAGAACAAGCATCTACAATCCATAGTTCTAACAAGTAAAGCACACAAGCAAGCAGTCAGCAACAAGAAGAAAATAGGTAACCCTCTGGGTAGCTCTCACATTCTAACCCCTATGGTTTAACCTATGAGTACTAGAAAAACTCTGGGAGGCACACATAGTCTCACCCCTCTGGTTCAGCTACGTAATTAAGCAGACTCTCTGGGGAAGCACTCACCATCAATTCCCCCTATAGTCTCGTATCGTGCTAAAGGATCTCTGGGAAAGCAATCAACGTCAATTCCCCCTGTGGCCCACGTCGTGGATCTACAGACTCTCTGGGGAAGCACTAAATGTCAATTCCCCCTATGGTATCACATCGAAATTAAAAGACACTCTGGAGAAGCCCTTCCATCAATTCTCCCTTTGGTCTTCTACACTAGGTTCTCACAGTCCTGAGTATAACTAAACATGCTCAGTGCACGTGTAACGTCCAAGTAAACCTTAGGAACTACTTGGCTATCAACTAAGGCTCAACATCAATAACAAAACAACAGTTCCAATATCCTATAACTAGGCATTGCAATTGGAAAAATGCCAAATAGGAAAAAAAAACAAGGCAAAGAAACCAGAGCACAAAAACCATTACTCTACTCACAAGCAATAACCTCTACTAAAGTAAACAAGAAAAGCAGGAAAATAGCCGAGGAAAAACAGGAAACACGCAATACCCCATTCACGGGTATTGGTGGAATTAGCACATAATATTCATCAAATTCCTACAGAAAGGAACAAACCACCTTCTCGATCCAAAGAGATCGATATACACAAACCTAGACGACAGATTCCTCTTAGAACAACGTAGATATGAGAAAATGCACAAAAAGTGCATCCCATGATAACATGGAAATTAGTAAAAATCAAGAAACAAGGCTCAAGCAGAGGGAAGAACTCACCGCTGCGATTCGAATGCAATCGACCGTGCTCAAATCAGAGAACGGACGACAAGGCGGGAGATCGGGGAAGATTTGGCCGTACAGTCACTCTCGGACGGACAAAAACTAGATAAGAAGATCATTTTGGGGGTTAGGCCCGACCCTGGTCCATTTAATGAAGAAAAAGTACACGTCGTGTACTTCTTGAGTACACAGCGTGTACTTCAATTTTCTGTACTCCAAATTAACCGACCTCCACCTCAGCCTTACAAATCATGTGTGTGGCCCGGGCACGGCTAGCACATGGCTTCGAGCTGAGGAAGAGTACATGGCGTGTACTCAGAAAGTACATGGTTTGTACTTCTGAAATTTCTAGAAAAATAATTTTTCTCAAAAACTCCAGAAAAAGGAAAAACGTACTTGAAAAGAAGATCCAGATTCTTACAGGGATGTTGGGGAGGTTCTCCTGGCGCTCCCCATCGTCGGGAGTCATATAGGGATTTACCAACTCCATGGTATTAACCACAACGTACCCTTGATTATCACTTGAAGATTCATAGATTACTAGGAGGATTCTGGGAGTAATACCCATATCCAGAGGCATGAAGTCGACGAGAGTGCGGGATGATGATGGAATTGGGGGGGGGGGGTTTCTTTCCCTTGCGCCACTGATGCTTGCTCTTCTAGGAAGAGGCTGGCTGAGATGATGATGCAGAAGTAGCGGCTGTAGCTTCTGAAGGCTCCGGCTGATTCAGGAAAGCATGAATGATACAATGGGAAAAGGAACCTATTTTTCGATCTATGCAGTCATCATACTTTTTGGACTCGTGGTCAGAAACCTACTTCCACTCACCTTCATCGTCGCTGCTGTTGTCTTGACATACAAAGACGCCTGGTACTTATGCCGGAGTTGGGCCTAGCCTGACTATGTTGTCATCGACAAAGACTAGAAGCCAGTCTTTGAACACATAGAAATGCTTGAGGGTGTACCCTAGGATCTGATGATAGGGGCAGTAGTGGGGGAGATCAATGAGATTCTCTTCTTCTAGCCTTCTACACTCAGGAAAACACACAATCCCTTCTTCCAAGGCACATCGGAAGTAGACGGGGACCTGATTATCATTGAATGAGTAGGTTTACCACCTATTCATGACACATGAATTTGATTATGCTTTTAAGGTTGATTTATAGTTTAGGGCAGACCCTAGGTCGTTGTTTCCGACGCTTTCGTCAGGGCGCGTACATCCGTCCACTTGGGGCGCGATGCAGCTTTTTTGTTGCCCCACATTTCCGGTTTCCAAAGGTGGGCAGCATTTGTTTCTTACTCAGGGACATATGCTATTTGATCTAAATCGGGATGATGGGATGTCAGTTCCTCCATCCATGGATTCCTCCTCAGAACTCATCACCTAGTCTGGGTCTCCCTCATAAATTTAATACATTTTTGTGAAACTCTTCCCGGTGCCATGTTTCCATGGACGCCGGTTAATTATGCTACTTCTGTCAGGACATTCCAAGGGGTCTGGTCTGGGGAGAAACCTTTGGTTGGGGGAGTAGTCATATCGAGGCATCATTAACAGTCTAAATGCTGGGGAATTGGCATGTCTATCTTTTGTCCCATATTATAGGGCTTCTCGAGGGTGCAGAAGCTAGAGGAATCCCACATAGAGCACGGGGAATCATATGACATAGGCATGTATCGGGGGGTTTCCTCAGCTTACCATGTTTTAACACAAGGTATGCCACAAGTTTAACATCCATCGGAGATGGATCGGGCTGATCAGAACACTAGCTGGAGTGGATCATATTGAGGAACCCCTCTTGAGGGAACACCGATATCAGAGCCAGCCCGTGGGTGACTTCCTGAATGATGTGGAGGGGAATGGTGTGGAATGATATCATCGGTATGTGGTGGCCCAGGTAAGAATCAGGATTGGTGGTGGAAGGCTACACGGAGTAGAGGGGGAATGAAATGGAGCCTTTGTGGAGATGAGGGTGGTGATGGGCTTGAGTCTCGAAGAGACTTCTTACACATCCTCATGGTAGGGAATCAAAGTCTGTATAGTTCGGTTGGTGAGAATCGACGTGAAAGGGGTTAGATCAACCAATGGGTGGTGGGATTGAACTTCATGAGGCTTCCTACGTACCATGCCTTGGCATGGATCAAATTCCACGTAGTTCAGAAAAAGGGGCTACTGAATTGAGACGAAGGGGTGTTGGAACAACTGGATGGGAAGGTTACAATGGCTTACCACTAGATTGGAATGCAGTTTAACATAATGAGGGATAGGGGGCGTGCCGGAGAACCGACGTGAATGAGGACCTTGGCCCAAGTGGATGGTGGGCTTGAACCACGTGAGGTTTCCTACGAACCATGCCTTGGAATGGATTGAAGACCACGTATTTCAGGTGAAAAGGGGGGATTAGCACATCGACACGGAGATGGTCGGGGCCAATGAATGTTGGTCTTGAACCTCAGGGTAGCTTCCTACATACCATGCCTTGAAACGGATCAAAGTATTCATATTTGAGGAAGGGCTTTCTTCAGTGAACCGACGTGAAGGTTAACCCGGGGGTCCACTGGTGGTGGTCTTGAACCTCGTGAGGCCTCCTACGTACCATTCCTTAACATGGATCAATGTCATCGTAGTTCGGGTGTGCAGTTTAACGTCATGCTGGATGAGGGCATCCAGTTTGAGGTCATGTTGGACGAGGGAATACAGTTTAACATCATTTTGGACGAGGGAATACAGTTTAACATTATACTGGATGAGGGTGTTGTCATGGTCAATGCTTTCTCTAAGCCCATGTGAGTCGTTCTCGGTGTGAGAAAGAAGAGGCAGCAGAGACCTGACGATCACGTCGAGAAGGGTGCATCCGTGAGAAACGAAGAGGGGCTTACGCGTTAGGTGGACCATGGTGATGAGACTTACTCCAGGATGGAGGCCCAAAGTGCGACAAAGCACAGAGGGAGAGGGATTTGGGACCGAAGGAAGGAGGTGCCTCATTCCCTATCACGCCCTCCGCTGGCCCTGGCAGTGAGGAAGTACGGAGGTGCATGGGTGCTACCTTCCGCAAGAGGGATTAGGGTGATTACAAGAAAGTGGTTGCCCTTCCCCATGGACAAACTCCACTCCCAGAAGGAGGATATCATCCCCTTTGGAGACAAGGGGTCCTAAAAAATGTCTGAGCTGGGGGGACCCTACGTGCGAGGCACAGGGTCGGGTCACAGTTTAACGTCATGTGTTGAGGACGATGTGCTTGGAAGTTTAACGTTATGCAACTCAGACGAGGTTGGTCTACTCCGCACCCCTAGGGATTACATGACTGGTACCCTCTTCCCCTTGGGGAAGGGAAGGCATCGACAATGCCGTGTAGAAGGGGGGTCGCAGTGCAAACCATCGAGGGGTCCATGTTAGCGTGGCTATGAGAAGAAGCAATATCCATTAGTGTTCATATGCGAAAAAGAATTAGGCAATGCAATGCTATAGGTGGTATCATCCAGGGGACTTTGAAATCACATCGTGCAAACCTGTAGGGTCACACGGGAAGAGGAATTTCCAAGAAGAGGGGTCCACAGGCAGGGGCCTTGTGGAGCTCAGTAGCTTTTCATTGTGAAGGGAACTTGAAAAGGGGTGTGCTTTGTGAAGTGGAGTTCCTTTCCCTTAGCATGGGGAAGAGGTGCGAGTGGGGGGTGCTTCGTGAAGTAGAATGGTGTTCGTGAAGCACTACCTCGTGAAGCATAGGTGCCTCGCGATGCAAGGAGCCTTGAAGCAGTGTTCTTCGTGAAGTACAGTGACCCTGCCTTGGCATGTAGATCGCATGTATAGGTTGGGGGTTTTGCAAAGCATAAATGCTCCACGACCACCCGGGTCCCCTTGGGGATCCCCTTCCTTCGCGAATGCCCTTAGGCTTCGCGAAGGGATTTCCTCTCAAAAGAGGGGCTCAAAACGAGACAAGGCGGAGGCCCCTCACGAAGAAAAAATACATCATGGAGCTCATGATTCCCAGAGCGAAGAGTGATTCGCGATTTGGGAGCTAAGAAGCCTAAAGGGGGAGCTCGGTATTTATAGGCAAGAGGCGCCGCGATGCAGAGCTCATGCGGTGCGAAGGGGGCTTCGATTGCTTCGCGGTGGGTCACAAACGTCAACCAGATTCGTGGAGAGGTACCACCTCCTCTTCTTCACGACAGGTCCGTGAACGTCAGGGGCGTTTTCAGAGCTTACCGCCTCCTCTGCTTCACAGCGGCTGCATTTCTAGGGGGGACTCTGCATCGGGGCTTCGTGAGGCAGGGTGTAGGGCCTCTTTTTCTTCTCTCCTTTCCTCAAATATTTATGGCTCCAAAAAATTCCTCCCTCAGACTTAGAGCCATGGAGTGTTAAAGGGTTATAGTCTCAGGTAAATCGGTAAAATTATCAGCAGTTCATGATAATGAATTGTGAAGAGGGCACGCAAGGCGGACAAGGGCCATGCGACCAGACGCGCCGCAAAGCTTTGCGCGTGCTGGGCATGCCGCAAAGCTCTGGGGGCCGCTGCCTATAAATAGGGGGATGAACTCTCTTTTCTTTTTTCTTATTTGAGGCTTTGTCCTTTTGTGCTCTCAATTCGCGAAGCTCCGCGTACTCTGTGTCTTCTCACCGCGAATCGAGCTTCACGGTGAACTGCGAGTCTCCAACTCTGCGACTACACGAAGAAAATGTTTGCCTGCAAACTGAGGCTGAACTCCGTGTCTTTGCTTCTCAAACGAGCTCCGTGAATAGACTTCGCGATCTGAGCTAAAAAATTTCAGAGTGTTTAAAAGAAAATGGCCCACCATGAAGCTACCCGAGGGGTGCTTGTGGACGCCGCCTAGAGGGATGAGATGGACAACAGTCTGGGATTGGGAGAGCTAGTCTGAAGCCACTCTGACCATAATTCTTTGACGAAATTCTTGTCAGAGAGCCAAAAGAACTATCCGCTATACAAGAATCTGCCCTTGTATGGATTTGGTCTGAGGGATGCCGTCTTCATCCCGGAGGAAAGCATGGACGAGCTAGTATGCTGGTTCAGGATCATGTCATGCCAATGCCAATGGTTCAGGGCGGCTGATGGTCATGCACGGGAGGAATTCACACCTGAAACCGCCGACTATCTTTAAAACCATCTAAACAACATCGATGGAAGACATTGCAACCAGAGACGTCCCCTACCATGTACCACACCATATTGAAGGCAAATTTGTGGGATTCGAAGAAGGGGTGGTCTGATGAGTGGGACCTGTGCCAGGGCGGCAACTTCACCAATGATTGGGAACGGGCCTACTGGGTTGGTGCCTTATGCGAGGATTTTGGCACCGATATGAGGAGAGTGGGCTTGTATGAGGCGTCATGTGCCTCCAAAATCCACGTTTATCAACTAAAACAACTGATGCCATAGCTATTGAGCAGATGGTTTCTAGGGCCAACACTTTTCACCTGGACCATGCGGAGGTTGGCATTAGTCTGTGGGATGTCCATCAGATTTCGGGGGTCCTGATCTTGGGGGGCATGTATGATGAGTTCCTCCTCATCATGAGTGCGTGGGAGGATCCAGATTAGATGTTGCGGCTAGAGCTGGCATTTATGGGACTGGTCCCCATATATTAAAAGAAGCGGTGAGAGATGTCCACTTTAAGATGTTGTTCAAGCAGTTCCCGAACTTCCCGGAGGGTCGAGAGTTCCATATGAGGCCTCGAACTTGTCCTAAGGGGGCTCAACGGGGAAAGGAGCACTCGTATTGGTGAATCATGGAGGAAATCCAATGGAAGACCTAGTGTTTCAGTGTCAGCACTGAACAGTGGCCGATAGTCAGGATGGCGGTGTTTATTGAGTCCCTTATCTACGGTTGGATCCTAACGGTGAGGGACACTAACATGGGGGTGCAAACTTTCTCTTTCATTATGGAATCAATGCTGGCCATGGGTAGGTAGGTCAATCTAGGGAATTCTATGCTCACACGATTGTACAAGATGTTGCGACACATTAGTGAGGGCAAGAAGCCACAGAGGATATTCGGCCCCTTCCACCTTCTGTATGGGGGGATCACGACACACGTTAGGGGGGTTTAGGAATATCCAAACCCCTTCTCACCATCAGGTTCAAGCTTCCACACCTCAATTCTGAATGCTACCGAGAGCTTCCCGGTCAAACTAACCATACTGATGATGCTGAACCGGGTGTGGAAGGCGGATGGGTTTAAATTCCACCCATTTCCATTGTCGATGGGGGTACTCACCGACGATGGTCAGGGAACAGAAGAGCACCAGGATTATATTATGGCCTTTATAGGTGGAGTTTTGGTGTCACTGGTGGACTGTGAGCCAATCTGTGAGCTGAACACCCCACATAGGATCACGAGGCAGTACTGGTGTCTGCAGCAGCTGACCACACAGGTCTACTAAGAGGTGAGCCACGAGGAGAACCCATGCGTGATGAGGCAATTGTGGCTTATGTTCACACAGGAAGATGATAAAATGTGAAATTCATTGCCTCCATCCAATTTCGCCTTTGGACTGGTAAAGGAGTCTGCTATCAGCTGGGAGGAATCTTATCCGTGGGAAATGCTGAAGCAGCCAACCGTTCAAGCCGGTGATGGCGGGCCTCTCCTATCCCGAGGTTGGGGTCGGAGGGAGGCAAGTGCCTGTCGTGGTGGTGGAGCTGCCATGGCGGCGAGACTCGCACCAGCTGAGGGTGAGGTAGCAGTGATGGATCCAAAAGAAGTGGCGGATCTGATGGTCCCAGGAGAGCAGAGCCATCCGGAGGGGCGTCCACTGAGGGGATTCCGCAGGATATCCGCTCAGGCTCCAGGGAAGCGGCTGCGTCATTTCGATATGCCAGAGGATTCCATCTTCCCGAAGGCCTGGGAAATTTGGGATGTCAACCAGCAACACCTCATCCCTCTCGAGATGTGGGAACACCTGAACCATATCGAGATGGTTTACCGGGTATAGGCCCTGTTTGGGCCAGTTTCACGGTGTGTTCAGTAGAGGCAGAGCCATATCTGGATGAGCTGGAGGACTACATACATTCCAGTGGTGTCCTGCATCCAACAAAAGACCGGGTTAGGGTAATGCTGGATTAGATGGTCCCCCCGCAGCTGTTGGCCGCCGAACTGAGAGAGTGCTTCCCTCTGATGGATGAATCAGATGAATCCTCTTGGGGAGATGAGGCCGGTGGAGGGAGCCCGTTGTAAGAAGGCGAAGTCGCTGACCAAGACTCGGATCATGAAAATTTCACAAAGGCTCTCGAGGTAACATTCCAAGTTTCTTTCTTCGGAGTCTGCTCTCAGGCCATTATGGACCTCTCACGGACATCTGAACTTTGTAGGAAGAACTTGTACGCAGACCTCGCTCTCGCCCCTTGGTGGGTGATGATGTAGGACAGTCGGAACCCGCACCTGCGGTTGCATCCATTTTGGTGTCTAGTTAGGCTAGGACACCCGAGGTGGCTCCTCTAGGATCTCCGGACCTTCTGACAAAATACGGAGGCTCACGCTCTGGGGTCCTATCAACATGAAATCAATATTAGCACCAGGAGTTCGATCTCTATAATTATTTTCCACTGAATTCATTGTTGTTATATATAGATCATGCCAACTAACGTCTATTGCCTTCCCTGTCACCTAATGTTCTACAACTGGAATGGGCTGCTGCGGCAAGGCAAGTTGGGATGTCTGGTGGAATCCCTCCTATTGGCATGCCGGTGGACGTGGAGATAGTTACCATGCCTACCCGAACTGCAGTACTCCCTATCATTGGCCGGACCACCAGCAGGGTCGTGCCCGGGGTTATTGAGGTGGATTCCGACGATGAGGATCAAATAGTCGACCCAAGTCCCTCCACATCTGATCTGACACCAGATTCCATGCCTTATCCCACACCAAATGCCGACCCTACTGAAGACTTCGTGCGGGTGTATCCTGCATACGAGCCCAATAATCGCGCAGACTGGGATGAGACGACCTCCAATGAAGAGGACAGTAAAATAGTCTATCACTGATCATGGAAGCTGATCACACGCTTCATCAACGACACCCCCAAGCACTATGGTTGGACGAAATAGACAGACTTCGCTCACAGTTGCACGAACTATGTGCTAGGGGAGTGGATGCCTAGCGCCCTCATCTGCTCATCCGAGATCTCATAGTAGAGAAGATCTGGGAGTATGATTGCGGGCTCAGCGTGGGCTGGCAGCGGAGGAAGGCGACGAATATCAAGAAGCTCTAGGAGGTAGAAAATGAATTCCAACACCCACAGATCTGGGTGGATGAGCACTCAGCCTCTCTCAATGCACAATCTGAGCTGATCTTGCGATTGAAGGCCCAGCTAGCAGAGGCGGAAGAGTGTGTGAGGAAGGCTTCTGAAGAGATGGACATCATTCAGGATGACATAGAGAGGGCCCAAGCTGAGGCTGATGAACTACACCCCGTCACTGCAGAGGATGAGCGGGAGCTGAGTCGGTAGTAGTAGTTCCTAGACACCACAAGTAGAAGGGTGGCAGAGCTTCATTGCTCTTTTGATAGGGTTAATCCGTTCATGGGGGGAGTTGACCCCCGGGTACTGTAACAGTTACAAAACCTTAAACGTACTATCGTGATTTAATTTTTTTGAATGTCGTAGCATGCATGAGTTCCGTTGTTTTCACTGGTTCATTTTGAATCCTTACAATGTTTTTGGAACCTCCAGTGACAATTCCCTAAACTCACGTGGGTCGGGCCCAATTTGAGAAACAAGAGATAATCGCCTCATCGCCTCATCCAAACATAGGAGTGGAAACCAAGCTTTGGGAATCTGGGGTTTGGACAACTGGTCCAGATTTCTAATAAACAAGAGAGACCTGACTGCAGAATAAAGTTCTCAGAACAATCGAATTGCCATTTTTCCAGCGTGCTCTTCTGCACGAATAGTGAAACGCCAGGGGCGCTGAAATCAGTCCGAACGGATGGGAATGGGATATGTGTATCATGATACCCAAGATTTGGAACACTGCGAGGAGGTGTGAAAATAGAGGATAATTGTTAACCGTGGCAGAAACGCAGCATACATATTGCATTATCCTGGAATGAGGACGACAAATGAGGGATGGCCGCTGACCATGTTCACAACATGGGGTCTAACTCAAATATCATCGATCATTCTTTCGAGACATTGGCCCAGGTCTGCAAACGGACCATAGGATGAGCGTCTATACTGTTAGGGGGTCCTTCCAAACATGACGAGTCTTCCGGAACATTGGCCCAGGACAGTAGGCAGACCATATGTAAAGCATCCATAATATTAGGGGGTTCCACCAGACATGAAAGAGGATGAGATTTCAAATAAGGGGCATGCAAAGCGTGGGATGTGGAGTGATGGTTTGTTCAAACAAAATCCGACACTCATGAAATTATGCCACCATGGTGGGAGTATGCTAGATGGGCACATTAGTTTGATCAAGGACCATTCCTTTCAAACAGGGCCTCTCTGGCGAGGGGGTCTGTTGCTTCCCAATGTCATCTCGGGTCATCCTGAACTTGTTCCGGACAGAGTTATAGTTGGATGGTCCCCTATAAGAGGTCTGGCCAGGGGTCCGGAAAGGGGAAGAACATGATTTATGATTCCTGTGGGCTGGACCCTAGGTAAAATACCAGGGTGTCCCTACGTATCCCATGATGATGGGAATCAAGCCACACGTTGTTCTTGAAAGCACAGTTTAACGTCTTGCAGGACGATGAGAAGCCTAGTTGTGCCGGTACACATCCCATCAAAACTACTAAGCCCACGTGAGTCGTGCTCGATGTGGGAAACAAGAAGTAATAGTAAATTTCCCGACACAGGAAGGGGAAGGTTAGGGCGAAGGGATGCTCGGTGAATACCAGCCCAATGGCACTAACACGTCCATGTGGCGCACCTAGATGCATGAAGAGGTAGACCCAGGTATGTTGGAATTCCACTTGAACATGAGGATGTGGAAATGTGTGAATCATGACGCTTGATATTTGGATCACAATGATGGAGGCATGACTAGGGAGGATAACTATTAACCATGGCGAAAACGTAGCATCCATATCGCATTATCCTAGAATGGGGACAGACAAATGAGGGTCGAACATTGACCATGTTCGAAACACAGGACCTATCGCATATGTCATCCGAGATCTTTAGGGACATTGGCATGAAATAAAAGGAGATCCCTTAAGCCCAACATCCATGGAGATCCCTTAATCCTAGAATCCATGTATTCTAAGGTTCCATTTGGATGTGGAAGAGGATGATGATCCAAATGGTGAGCTCACGAAGCTTGGTTATGGAACGAGAGAATGTCTCCATGAAAATTCCATAATCAGACTCTTTTTCAATACACATCGGAATATGTTAATGAGAGTATTAAACAGAGGGATTCGAGTCCCTTCCCATAGGGAGATCTTAATTTAGGGTCGTATAATTTGGACCATAGATGGGAGGAAACATAGGAGGCACGTGGTGGGTAATTTTAAAAACCCAACATGGATGGGAATCAGGGATATGTATAGTGTGGTGAACAACCCTATGTGGATAAGGACATAATCCCATACCACACCACACAACCCCCTTGGGAGATGTTTTAGGTCAAGGTACTGAAAATGAGAGTTGAGCTAGGCCTAAGGCAAAGTGAAAAGGCGTTCCTACGTACTCCATGGGGATGGGGATACAGAAGCACGTAGTTCATGAGAATTTTAAAGGGGCGTGCAGACCTATCCATTTTACCGAGAGAAGTGGTATTTGATAGATCTTGTTTGTCCTTTAAGGTGAGTGGTTTTTTTGTGAAGCAACATGCCTAGGGTAGCAAGCCCTGGTGTCACCACAAGAATCAAGCTGTGATAGGTGTTGAAAAATGGAATGGAACGTGACCAATACCCAACGTGATGTCCTCTATGATGAGGTCATCACAATGTAGTGCCGTTTTTTCATCGTGCGGCGAGGATGATAATGTCACAGTTTAGGGTCATGTGATAGGACCAAGCATGCATTTTAACGTCATGCAGTGCAGACATAGAAGAGACGATGCTAAGTGGGGAATGTGTACAGTGCCATGGAACATAACCGTCATGGATGGGGACATGATCCCACATCACACCGTATGCAATTCCGAGAGGAAGACCTCAAGCC
Organism: Viscum album; assembly: GCA_963277665.1. NCBI lineage: Eukaryota > Viridiplantae > Streptophyta > Magnoliopsida > Santalales > Viscaceae > Viscum > Viscum album. The sequence continues at coordinate 1,804,566,672 of OY728148.1, read as the reverse complement.
GAGGGGCCTAAATAGATGTGAGAGTGAAAGGGGCTTGAGGAACTAGCTCCCAGCAAAGTTGGACTCAAAAACAAGACGTTCGGGTGACCCATCACATCCATGGGGATGAGGATCGAGCTGCACATATCCCTTAATAAAGATCTTAGTTTATGGTCCTAGAGCTCGGACCATGGGAGCCTCGAAGGACACCATATTGCAGCTGTTTCCCCCTGACATACAAAGGTGCACTGCGGGATAGTGCTAAGAGTGTCGAGATTCCACCTGTACATGATGGGGTGGAACATAATGTGAATCATGAAACTAACATTCGAGGACTGAAGGGGCTGGCATGGCAACATAGGGTTACTACTAACCATGGTGGAAAAGTAGCATCTATATCACATGAGCCTGAAATGGGAACAAACAAATGAGCATCGACCACTGAACAGATTTGAAATGTGGGATTTGTATCAATTTTTTTCCCAAACCCTTGTGGGAGTTGGCCCGTAATGATAAGAAATCCCTTGGGCATTGTATCCAGGCCATTCTTGGGGGTCCCTCAAGTTGTGGAAGATATTGGAAACCCGGATGAAGGGAAACACGAAGCCTGAAAAGCGGAAGGAACTTGACCAAGTTGAATCTGACACTTCTGGTCCTAGTCTAGAGTACTCTTAACACATAGGCAAACCACTGCCAGGGGTTGAGGAACTCAACTTGAGGGCGACCAAGAGATCGAGGGTTCCTGGGAAAAGGGGGCATAGTTCTAGAAAACCATGTATCATACCTATATATCCCCCTCTTGTAGAGGGACAGGCCAAGGGGCCCAGTTAACTGGGAGATCAATAGATCTCTAATATGTGGGACTGGACCCGAAGTTAGGGTATTCAGGTGGTCCTACGTATCCCATAAAGATTAGAATCAAGCCACACATAATTCTGGAGGGTGCCTTTTAATGTCGTGCGAGACAAGAAATAGGAAGGATAATTATTTTAACGGGGTGCGTGTGGTGCAGCTATTGCAAACCCGACGTGAATGAGGACATAATACCACACCACGCCACGCGGTCCCATAGTCAAGGTCCCGAAGGCGGGGCAGAAGAGAAAAATTAGCTGAACTCAAGCCGGACCCAAAGACAGGAGGTCTGGGCATTCCTACGTATCCCATGAGGATGGGAATCATGCCAGACTCAGTTCTTATGAGATCTTAGTTGATGGTCCTAGAGCTCAGACCATGGGTGGATGTCAACTTTCCAAGTAATCGCAGACCTCGACCCAATACCTAAACCCATGTGAGTTAAACTCGGTGTGGGAAACAAGGGTGGAATATCCTTATCGCAATACCCGGAATGTCCATCAAGGGGAAGTCAATGAAGAGAACCGAAGGACACCTTTAACGTGGCTTTGTTCCCCTAACGCGCAGATGCGCACTGAGGAATAGTACCAAGAGTTTCGAAACTATAGTTGGACATGATGAGGACAGATAAGGATGTGAATCATGTAATCAACATTTTGGGCATAGTGGGGTTGGCGTGGCGATGGAGGATAACTATTAACCGTGGTGGAAAAAATAGTCTCCACATCGCGTTATCCTGAAGTGGGAACAACAAACAAGCATCGACCACTGACCATGTTCGCAACGTGGGATTTGTATCAATTTGTTGTTTGAAACCCTCAGGGGCGTTGGCCCATAATGGTAGGATGTCCCTTGGGCATGGTTTCCAGGTCATTCTTGTGGGTCCCTCCGGGTGTGAAAAGTGATGAAATCCCTGATGAAGGGAAACACAAAGCCTGAAAAGCGGGTGTGGATGTGTCTGAGTAGAGTCCAACATTCCAGGTAACTAAACCAGAGTACCCTTAGTCACATTGGTGAACCACCGAAAAGGGTCGACAAAGTGGCTCAGGAGGTTGAGGTACAAGGCGTGGTCATTACAAGCTTGATGTGAATGAGGACATAATCCCACAACACGCTATATACTCCCCTCTCCGAGGAAGGGTAGTCCAAGGGGCTAAGGTGTGATGGAGATTTTCGGAAGATGGGGCTAGACCCGAAGCCTAGATATTCAGGTGGTCCTACATATCCCATAAGGATGGGAATCAGGACAGATGTTGTTCTGGAAGATACCCAGGGGCAGGATACCCTAATGAGGATGTGTACGGCGTGGCGAGTAACCCGATGTGAATGAGAACGTTATCCCACACCACACCACATAGTCCCGTAGAAAAGAACCTAGGCCAGGGGCCCAAAAAGGCCAAAGGGCCTGATAGTTGGGCTCTCGTCAAGAAGGCATAGCCTACTCGTAGTTTTACATCTTGCAGTGAGGATGAAGGTCGGGGAATAAGACTCCCTGGACAGAGGAGGTGTACGGCGCAGCGAGTAACCCAACGTGAATGAGGACATAATCCCACACCACACCACACAGTTCGGGTAAGGACTTGGGATAAGGGGACCAAGAAGTCCGAGGGGCCTAAGGCTGGGCCTCGGTCAGGAAGGCCTGACCGACATGCAGTTTAACATCTTGCAGTAAGGATGAAGGCTGGATGAGGTGTCTCTTTTAGGGATGTGGACGGTACAGAGGGTAACCCGACGTGAATGAAGACGTAATCCCACACCACACCGCACAACCCCATCATAGAGTACCTGGGATAGGGGCCAGATAAGGACAAAGGGCCTATGGAAGAACCTCGGTCAGGGAATGTTCATGGAAAGTAACCATGCCATATACTCCCATAAGAGAATCGGGGCCAGGGGCCCGACTGTTGGTACCACCCGGAGGGAAGTTTGTTACTTCAGGATGGGGCAAAACGAACCACTGCACTCGATGTTTGGGACATCTTGGGGTGGACCAGAAGATCCAGGACAACTATTGACCATGTTCGAAACACATTGTCCCTATGGTGACCTGATATGGGAGCAACAAATGAGCATCATCCACTGATCTCATTCGAAACGTGGGACTTGTATCGGATTTTTTCTCGACATCCTTCAGGGAGTTGGCCCGAAGTGGTAAGGGGGACCTTAGGCCGAAGATATATACCATTTAGGGGCCCTTCCAGATGAGGAATGTGATGGAATCCCAGTCAAGGAGTGGGTGAAGCATAGCTGTACCCATCAACGAAAGAGGTGAACATCTCCAGGGGGACTTACAGCCGGGTCGAGGCTTTCTTGATGTAAATTGGGGAAAAAGTGTGCACCCTGCCATATTTCTTGACCCAAGGGGAAGCTTTTGGCTTTTGGGCTGGGCCAATGAAAGAAATGTCCAGACGTTTCTACATATCCCATGAGGTGGGAATCAATCCATATGTAGTTCTTGAAGGCCATGCAGTTTAATATTTTGCGATGAAGACGTGGGAGGATAGAAGAATGGGTGTGGGAACATGGTGCGACCATTATAATCCTCGTATGAGTGGGGCTAAGGAATCCTACTCCTCATCATGCGAGGACCCTCCGAGGAAACTATTCCCAGGGGGGACATTCAAAGAGAAGAGCTTAGGGCTGGGCCCATGAAGAGACTTCTGAGCGTTCCTATGTATCCCATTAGGATGGGAATCAAGCCATATGTAGTTCTGGAAGCTCAATTTAATGTCATGCGGGATGAAATGCAGTTTAACATCATGTCGGATGTGGGGCACATCTCATCTGGAGATATGTATGGTACGGCGAGTAACCCGACATGAATGAGGACATAATCCCACACCACACCGTATAATCCCGTAAGAGGGACTGAGTCGGGGAAGTCCAAGGGGCCTGAGGCTGGGCCTCAGTCAGGAAGGCCTGACTGGCTAGCAGCTTAACATCTTGCAGTGATTATGAAGGAGATCTTAGTTTAGGGGCATAGAGCTCGGACCATTTTGTAGTTTATTGTCATACAGGATGATACTAAGCAGTTTAATGTCATGACAGATGATGTTGTAGTTTAACGTCGTACGAGATGATGTTGCAGTGTAAAGTCATACAGGACTGAATGGTTTAGGGTCATGCAAGACCATCGTGTAGTTTAGGGTCATGTGGGACCATCCATTTTAATTTCGTGTAGGACCATACAGTTTAAGGTCATGCGGGACCGTCCAGTTTAAGGTCGTGCAGGACCATAAAGTTTACGGTCGTATGAGACCGTGGTGCAGTTTAGGGTCATGGAGGACCATAAAGTTTAAGGTCGTGCGGGACAGTCCAGTTTAAGGTCATGGAGGACTATACGGTTTAAGGTCATGTGGGACCGTGGTGCAGTTTAGGGTCATGCAGGACCGGGGTGCAGTTTAGGGTCATGTGGGACCGTACAGTTTAAGGTCGTGCCGAGCCTTGGTGTAGTTTAGGGTCATACATGACTTGGGTATAGTTTAGGGTCATGTGGGACTGTACATTTTATGGTCGTGCTAGACCTTGGGGCTCAGGCAAAGTATTTCTTGAGGAACATGGTGTTGTTGGGAGGAGTTATGCGCTCACCATCCATGGTCACCAAGGAGTATTCTTCATTGGGGTAAACCTTATGAATGATGTAAGGTCCCTCCCATTTGGGCTCCAACTTGGGTGGTTTCCTACCGGGGATCATTGGTGCTCAGAGGGCCAACACCAGGTCAGCCTTCAGAAAATAGTAAAGGTGAACCTTTTTGTTGAAGTCTCTGGCTATCTTATTCTGATGCCTTTCCAGATTGTGCAGTGCACGAAGCCTGTTCTCGTCTAGTGCTTCCAACTCATCTAGATAGCTTTCGGCCACATTATCTGGCATCTTCTGTTGATATAATGCAGAATGCAATGACGGAAGCTGGATCTCAATAGGCAGGATGACCTCAGCCCCATACCCCATGGAATATGGAGTCACCTGGGTGGAAATGCGAGTCATCACCCGATACACCCAGAGGGCGTTGGGGAGCTTGTTCGACCAACTTTTCTTGTTCTGACCAACCATTTTCTGCAAAATGTTAGAGATGGTTTTTTTTGAATACATTGATCTACCCATTTTCCTGTGCATGATAGAGAGCTGTATGGTTCGAATGGATATTGTACTTGGCGTACAATTGCTTTAGCTCGGCTGCTCGGAAGTTGGTTCCGTTATCAGTGAGAACATTGTAAGGGACTCCAAACTGGTGGATGATATTGGATCTCACGAAGTGAATGATGGAACAAGCCTTTACCTCTTTGAGTGGAACTTCCTCCGCCCACTTGGAGAAGAAATCTATAGCAGTCAAGATGAACGTACACCGGTGAGCTGTCGCCGGTGGATACGGTCCCATGACATCGATTCCACACACCTCAAATGGGCAAGAGTACTTGGTGGAGTGGAGAGGCTCTGGAGGGTGATGCAATAAAGTTAGCATGAACATGGAACATGTGGCATCTCTTGGAAAACTCAATACAATCATGGATCTTAGAGGTCCAGATGTACCCCAGTCTCTGGATCTGATGGGACAGCATTGGCCCAGCCTGGTGGGCACCGCAAGAACCGACATGAACCTCTTGCATGAACTGAGAAATATTGACTCCTTGAATGCAACAGAAGAGAGAACCATCAAATCCGCTCTTATAGAGGATCCGCTCAAGACTGGGACTACTCTGGAGGGTAAAATGCAATGAGCAGCGTCAGATTCGCTCGCGCTCGGCCCGATCATCCAGGAGGCAACCATTTTGGAGATACTTGACAAAAGTTTCCCTCTAGACAAGAGTGGCCTCAACCACTGCATCTGCAGAACCTAGGGCTCCTGACATGGAGGTTCCGGTGGAAAGATGGATTACCCACAGACCGTCATCATCTTCTGAGGTGACGGGGGAAATGTCTCTCCGGTGTGCCACATGTATGATCAAATCATCCAACACAGGTTCTGCAAGTAACACATCTAAGCCAGTAAAAGCGTCCGCTCGACCATTCTATGATTGAGGGACATGGGTAACCACTATTTGAGAAGGGAACTGGGCCATTAAATGAAGGGTGCACTCCAAAAATGGCGCGATATCTGTCTTTCTGACAACATAGTTGACATTGACCTACTTGATGACTAGTTTGGAATCCCCTTTTATGTGCAAATGGGGAACATCGATCTCAAGGGCCAGCTCAAGGCCGGTGATGAGAGCCCGATACTCTGCCTCGTTGTTGGTGCAGCCTTATGACAATAGGAATGCGTATGGCAGAATGACTTGTGTCGGGGTGATGAAGACGATACCCAGACCCACTCTATTGAGCTTAGGATCGTTGACCCTCCTACCGGTGGGGATCTGGGAGCCACCGTCGAAGTGAATTTTCCAACATGAGACGACATGGTCAACTGAGAGGATTGCCTCATTAGGAAAATCCAGGTCCAAGGATTGATCCATGGAGGTTGGATGGGCAGCTAGGAAGTCTGCCAATGCCTATCCTTTTATAGCCTTACGATACAAGAACTTGATGTTGAACTGTTGGAGGATCACCGCCCACAGAGCTAGTCGGCCAGTCAACATGGGATTGTTCAGAATGTACTTCAGTCGGTATATCTGAGAGACCCACTGTACCTCGTGGTGCTGCAGGTAATGCTGCAATTTCTGTATGCCAAACACGAGCGCAAGTAATCTCTTTTTGATGGGGGAGTATCTGGTCTACGTATCGAGGAGCATGCAGCTGAGGTAGTAGAGGTTGTTCTCTGTCCCCCCATTGTTCTTCTAGCCGACCAGGGTGCCGAGAGACCATTCTAGAGTGGTCACATAAAGGACCAACGGCTTTTCGGCAATGGTTGGCATCAAGACCGGAGGCTGGATCAGATACTACTTGATTTCCTTGAAGGCGGCCATACACTTTTCATCCCATTTATAGGCAGAGCCTTTCTTCATGAGCCGGGAAAAGGGATTACACTTGCAATACAGATTCATGATGAATCGGTGTATGTAGGTGAAGTGGCCTTGGAGACCTCAAAGCTCCCGAATATTGCTCGGGGTAGGCATTTGGATGATGGCCTTGATCTTCTCACGGTCGATCTTAATGGCTCGATATCTGACAACAAAGCCAAGAAACTTCCTGGAGGTGACCCCAAAGGCACATTTAAGTGGGTTCATCTTCAGGTGGTGGGAACGGAGGAAATAGAACACTTTATCAAGGTCCATGATATGGTCTTGGTTCTGGCGAGATTTGACCACCCTGTCATCCACATAGCACTCCACCAACATCCTGAGAATTGTCTTGAATATGTGGTGCATGGCCCGCTGGTAGGTGGTACCTGCATTTTTTAGAACGAAGGGCATAAACTGGTAACAGAAAGTACCTTGGGGTGCCCTGAAGGTAGTATACTACTTGTCCTCGGGGGCCATCAAGATCTGATTGTACCTGGAATACCCATCCATGAAGGGGAGGGCTTGGAACCCGGCCGTGGCACCAATCAAAAGCTCTGTCACCAGAAGGGGAAAAGAATCCTTCGTACATTGGTGATTGAGACCGCAGAAGTAGATACAAACCCTGATTTGTCCGTTATTATTCCTTAATGTAACAATTTTGGCTAGCCCCTTGCGGTACTGGACTTTCTTGAAGAAGTTGGCTTTGACAAGCTTATCAACTTCGACCTCAACCATGGCACCGTGAGAAGGGTGCATCTTTCTGGGAGGCTTCTTGGACCCACGATGGTTTGTTGGGAGACCAAGGCGGTGGACGACTACCTGGGGATCTAGTCCTGGCATCTCGTCGTAACTCCAGGAAAACACGTCACAATGCTATTTGAGAAAGTCCACGTATCGTTCCTCATTCTCGAGTGACATGGCTGCACTGATCAATGTGGGTCTCGGATCTGCTTCTCTACTAAGGTTCACCTGTACTAGTTCATCGACTATGGTAGAGATGCCTTCTTCAAAGACAGGGGGAGCATCCTCCAGATCCTATTCTCCACCTGTGGTGGGATCTTCCATGGGGGGAGTCGTTTCCAAGCCACTAGACACTGATGGGAGGCTGGTTCCAGTCAGAGCGGCAGTGGTCATCATGTCGGGAGACTCATGCACCATTTAGACCATATCGATGAAGGTAGTCGATCCAATCCCATCCGGTCTTCGAACCAAGGGGTCATGCTTGATGACATCAAATCAGTAGTGGAACGTCGGCTTGAGTCAGTTGATTCCCGCCCAGTGGAAGAGACACGTATGTCAAACCGCCATTGCCATGAGCCTGACGTCTCGATACCAGACAGGGATAGGAGGTTCCGGGATCACCTGATCCTGGTTGGTGTAGGAGTATGAGGTGATTTTATTTCGTCACTTGTACATGGTAATATGCCTTCCTCTTGTACCCTAAACAACAAAACACTGCCCCATGTCAGGTGTTGTGGCCTCCAACCAATGGATCAGGAAGATGTAGGTGTCGTCCAGACCTACCCAGTGATAATTTGTGACCGGGGAAGATTCATCCTCGCTTTCCAGAATCTGCTTATACATTCTCTTATAATAATCAACGTTTAGATAGTGGGATTCATAAGAGGAAAAAGGAGACGCATATCCATGGAGAATGCCTACTCAACTATTGAGGGGGTATTTGAGGCAATGGTGATGCAACAAAGGGACCACTGCATACTTATGGATCCATGGCCTGCCCATCAATGCATTGTAAGCGGTGTCTTGGGAGATGACCATGAATTCATTGCTGGTAATTAGGCCACCGAACTGGGTCTTCAAATGGATCTTACCAAATAGGGTTTTCTCGGTCCTATCATATCCTTGTATCCTTAGGTCGGAGGGAGTTAGATTATCCTTAGACAAATGCATCTTTCGCTGTGTCCGAGTCGGGATTAGGTTAATCCCAGATCCTGTGTCAACAAGACAGTGGTAGAATTCCACACCATTGAACTATCTAGTGATGTAAAATGGGTGAATGTGCCCCTATATGGGAGGGTCTTCGTCTTCTCTAGAGAACGATATAACGTCCTGGAATTCGATATTCTCAATTGCCTCAGCATGGAAGGCTTCTGTATCTGCTACCTCCATCTCATACTATAGGGGGCTCTTTAGGGCCTCGAAAAGTGCCTCGTGCATTTTAGACGATAGGTGAAGAGCCTCAAGGATATAAAGCCTCGCTAGAATGCCGTTGAGGTGCTTCAGAACATAATACATCCATGCCAGACATGAACCTATTCTTACAGGAGTTCATTCTATAATTGGAGGCACGAAGAGCCCTGCCGGCTGGACTGACGGCTAGCTGGTACTGGGTATATCATGCTGCCTACTAGTTGAGGCCTAAAGAGTAGCTACCGGATGAGTACTGGACCACTGATATTGGCCTTTAGGAGTTCAAGACTGGACGCGGCAAGGATGAGGCAGCTCTGCCTGATCTAGTAGCACAAACTACGGCAGAGGTAGATCTGAGGGCACCAGATGAGGTTTTGCGTGCTGGGCTCTGCGCTGGGCCTGCTGTCTTGTTTCAGTAGTGTGCACAGCCTAGCTAAAATCACCCGCTGACATGCCTTGAAAACCCATGTGGCCATGGTTTTGCTGACGTTGATGTCAGCCGGGGACATTGGGGAGGCTCACTTGGCGTTCTCCCTCATCAGGAGTCATATAGGGATTTACCAGCTCCACGTTATTAACCGAAGCGTACCCCTAACTGTATCTTGACAAATCATCCACAACTGGGTGGATTCTGGGGGGAATCCCCATCTCAGGGGGCATTAAGACACTGAGAGTGCAGGATGCCGATGGTATTGGGGGAGCGCGTTTCTTCTTCTTGCGTCGCCGATGCTTGCTCTTTTGGGAAGAGACTGACCAAGATGGTGACGCAGAGGCACTAGCTGCATCCTCCGAAGGCTCCGATTGATTTATTCATGCCTGAATAATATCATGGGCATGGGAGACGGTTTTATGAGCCATCAAATCGTCGTACTTCAGGGATTCGCGGTTGGGAACCTGCTTCCACCCACCTTCGTCATCGCTACCGCTTTCAGAATTCACAAAGACACCCGCCGCTTGTGTCGGGGCTGGGCCCAGCCTGACTATGTTGTTATCGACCTGGTTTTGGAGACAGTCTTTAAACACATATCACTGCTTGAGGGTGTGCCTTAGAATCTGGTGATAGGGGCAGTAGTTGGGGATATCGGTGAGATTCGCCTATGTCGGCCTTCTGCACTTGGGTAAGCACACAATCCACTGCTCTAGGGCACTACAGAAGTAACCGGGGAACTAAGCCTCATTGAAAGAGTAAGTCTGGTGCCTTTATTTTGGATAGGGGGCTCTAGGAGCCTGGCCTTGACAAGGGGATGGAGGGGCCTATTGAAGAGGCAGAGCCTGATTGTCCCACCTAGGCGGGGGTGGCACATTGTGTGGGGGAACCTGCCTATTCTGAGGTGGTCGCTGCTGGGCAGGAGGCTGTGCCAGAGGGGGAGGGCCTCTGCAGGGTTGCAGAGCCGGTACTACTGGTAGAAATTCTTGCTACCCAGGGGATTCTATTTGGGCCACCTCAGCGAGCTTAGTTCTGGCATCCCTCCTAGCTGGGATCAGAGGGGGTAGTAGACGCACCTGACTAGCCTGTTTCAGAGCTTCCTCAAGGAGCTGGGCCTTATTGGAGAAGTCCCAGAACCCTCTAGGGTAGTTCTGGTTAATCAGGGAAGGAACCAATTCTATTTTGACATTCCCTACACACATCGTTAGCAATTTCTTCTGATTCAGTGGCATGTCGAGGGAGTATGTAAGCCCCTTCCATCGGGGGATGAAGTCCACAACTCACTCATCAAGCCTTTGTTTACACTTGAATAGGTATTCGATGCTAGTCTTTCACGTGGTGTAGTTGAAATGGTATAATAATTGATAGTGGAGATCCTCCCAGCCGGTCACCGATCCAATAGGGAGCTGGTTATACCCGATGAATGAAGGGCCCTCCAACGTCTATACAAAACATTGGAGCTTGGAGGATACCTACTGTGCTAGGGTTCCCAACATGGGGCCGCACCTGGAGGAAAAGTGGGCCAGGTGCTGTGGCGGATCCCCAATCCCGTTAAAGGAAGAGAAAGTGGGATTCCCAAAACCTGGAGGTGCAGGCATATTATCCACCCACGTGGGATATGTCTTGCCATCTGGTGAGACTGCCACCTTCCATGTTTCCAACACCTCTAGGTGGGTGATGAGTGCCACTATAGGATCATCCATGTGGGGGTCCCTATCTTGACAGGGATCCCAAACCATGAGTGTGTTTCGGGGATCTTCGACACGGTAAACGACTTCAACGGATCGTGGAGCGACTGGAGGAATGGCCCGCAGGGCAGCTGGAGGAACTCGGGATGGATTCCTCGGATTGCCTGGCCATTCAGGAGGGTTTGGAGAGACATATCTCACCCTCTATCAGTGTGTTTTGGCTTCTACCCTGTCTGCGAGAGTTTCATGATTAGGGTTTCCCGGAGGCATCTCACCGGGGGAAGTTGTTCCTGCCCCTACTGCCCCATCTTGGGATCACCATAGTCGGGTCGACACTCTATAGAGAGCTCTTCCATGAGTTCATCGACCAGCCTCTTCTACTCAGAAAGCTGTTAGCACAAAGTGGCCTTCTCGGGGTCTTCGTCCATCTTCTGTACTGAGGCATACAGGTCGGAGTTCTTGACGGTTCCGACATGTTCTTTACCCTTACTAGCATTCCGACCGAGTACCGGTGACTCGGTGGGTGCAGGGAGGCCAAGAAGGTTCCTCTGCAGATGAGTAATCCTCCCTAATGGGTCCAAAAATGGTTGTACACACTCAGGGGGTAAGTCTTCATCGAGAAACTGCAGCTTATCCTCCTTATCCACTATGTCAGTCATGTGGACCGCAACCCTTATTGGGGGCATGTCCTCAATGTCGCATAATGAATCGTGCTGCCGCCAGATAGGATTGAAGAGGAGGGAGGCATAATTTCCCCAGCCACAGACTTCCACATGGGGGGTAGCTTCCCTGATGATGTTGTAGAGTACCTTGAAACTCTGAACACATTTTTTTTGGAGGGAGCTCTGGAGACCTAGTGACTCAGGGCGCTGGGCCATGGGGAGTGCGGCCAAATCAACCAAACAGCATTTCTCACCGATTTCTGCAAAGTGAACATGGATCCTGAGGTACACCACCTGATCATAAAGAATAAATAACTGCGTCTCCCATAGGGTTCGATAGAAGCAATCGAATTCCTCTGGGATGAGGGATTCCGGCGCACGAAAGTTCGATGCTGCCGTCGCCCAGAACTTATGCGAGAAGTGATCCACTGCGAGAATGTTCCAAAAGCTCCTAGGCTCAGATTCAGGGTCTGGTCCCGTATTTCCCCACTCATCAACCGGAGGTTGCTGAGGAACCAGTAGTGGTACTAAGGCGGACCGCTGGGACAGTAAACTGGGTGGTGAAGAATATGGTGAACAAGAAGACTGGCCGCCGAATTCTGGGCCAACCTCCGAAGAGTGTAGTGACCTGACCACAATGTCGCGATATGGTGAGATGACAGTAACAACTTTTAGTATATGGATCGTGGTTACCGTCGATGGGTCACGTTGTTTCTCAACCACCATCATTCCCCAAAATAGCTCTCTGTGATCTCTGGTCAAGGTAGAGGGCACTTCTGGTGATGACGGTAGTGAATGCATGGTCAGAACCTGTGGAACTCCCATAATTTCCTCCTCCTGGATGTACCCGCGAAGAGAGGTGGGAATCCGGTGGACTTCACATTCCCGAAAGATGAGGCTGACATGCCTTGTTCCTACCCCGATCCTTGACACAGAGGACCAAGGGGAGGGTTCCACTGCTGAGTCACAGTCTGCTTCAGAATCCGAGAAGCGGGCCAGTTTGATCTCCGTCTAGGCCTTCCCAGGATTCTTTTTGTGGCAGCGACGACCGGCCCTTTTTCCCCTAGATGGCTCCTTGGGACAAGGATGATTCCCTACATGTAGTCTTGGGGCCGTTCTGGTGCCAGGGTGGAGAGGACTTCCACTCGAGATAGCCGGGGTGTGAGGGGCATCGAGACAAATGTCGAAGGGGACATGGGGAAGACCTCCATGAACAACACCTGAGTGGGCGAAGCCTCCGTTGAAATTGGTGGGAGTATGGGGAGGACCTCCATGCTCATTGCGGGTGGAGCAAGGCTGACCTTCACTCCTTTGGTTTCCAGGGTGAGGAGAACCTTCTACAGTTTTAGAGAGAACATAGGGAGAATCCCTACATTAGAGAGGGAACGAACGAGAAATGCCTTTATATCGATGGTTGGAGGAAGGAGGAGGGACTCCATACTAGGTGTGGTGGTCACGGGAGAGGTTTCCGTGCCGAGTGTCACTGTTGTGGGGTAGATCTTCATTTGGGTTGGGGGTAGCATGGGGCACACCTCTATGAAGAGTTTCGGAGCGTGGAAGTCCCACGTTCTGTGGAGTAGTGGTATGGGGAGGACCTCTGTAAGAGGTGACATCATCACGGGTTAGTTCGCAATGATCACCACTCGTGCCTGCGACTCAGAGAGCCGACTAGGCCTGCCTGTGGGGCGGTTGGGGCCTCGATCCCGGTTGAGCATAGGAGTGCCCCTGCTCAGCGTGTGTAGGGACTTTGTGATATGAATTGGGAGTGGATCGGGCCATATTAGTCGTCGATGTTAACAACCCTTGGTGGGAATCCTCAGCTTAGGTCCAACACTAGCATCGGGTCAGGCGAGCTGGTGCAGGTGGTGCAAGGGAATAACTTACCTGCTACTCCCGCGAGGCCGGACAGCGGCGCTGATGTGGCCAGGTGGGGGACCTTTCTCAGAGTCCTTGGACCGTGACTCTAACCGGAATGAGCCGTACGTCACCCACCTCATCAGCGTAAGGCAGGGAGTTTTCAAGGAATTCCAAGGACAGGTTCCCGAAATGATTGAATGATGGGATGGGGAGCAGGGGCTCCCTGCACGGCCCTCGAGGGCGGCGTTGGTGGCGGGGCCTAGACGCCTCCTGGTCTAGGGGGCCATATCCTGGGTTGGTATTATGCCCTCCTCCTCGTAATGGCGTACGAGGTCATTTATCACCATTCATTGGATGACTTCCGACGAAGATATGAGGCTTGGGTGCCCCACATTCGTTGATGTAGATGTCGTTGTGGCAGCAGTGGAGCCACGCGGAGTGGCTGTACTGGTGTTGCCCCTGCCCTTGCATAGGAGGGTGGGCGGTTGTCGTGTCCCTGTAGCAGAACCTGATTCCTGAGAAGCAGGAAGATTAACTCATCAGCACTGCGAGGATAAGAAATTAACAATCAGTGCCCCCAGCGCCATTCCATCTTCCATGGCCGGTAAGAGGGATCCATGCTGACAACGTTGCAGAATGGAATGACCCACGTTCTACTGCTCCAATTTCTGGTGAGTTTCATGCCAGGATGGCCATTTTCTTGGCGGGACCCGGTGCTGGATATCTGGATCCTGTGACACGTCAATCTACTGATGTCTCAAGCGCTATTAATCTCCACATTGAGGAGAATAACTTCATGTCTAGTTAACCATTTTTGTTTTCAACGCTTTCATCGGGGCACGTGCATCCATCCGCATGGGGCGCGACACTGCTTTTTTTGTTGCCCCACATTCCTGCTTTCCAAAGGCGAGCGACATCCATTCCTTACTCAGGGACGTCTACTCTTTGATTGAAACTGGGATGATGAGATGTCAGTTCCTCCTTCCGTGGATTCCTCCTCAGAACTCGTCACCTAGTTCAGGTCTCCCTCATAGATTTAATACGTTGTTCGTGAAACTCTTACCTGTGGCATGTTTCTATGGATACCGGTCAATTACACTGCTTCTGTCAGGACATTCCAAGGGGTCCGGTTAGGGCAGCAACCTTCAGTTGGGGGAGTAGTCACATCGAGGCATCATTAACGTGTATGAACGCTAGGGAATTGGCGTGTCTGTCTTTTTTCCCTTATTATAGGGCTTCTTGAGGTCGCATAAGCCCAAGGAATCCCACATCGAGTGCGGGGAATCATATACCATAGGCATGTATCTATGGTTTTCTTCAGCTTCCCATGTTTTAACACGGGGTATGCTGCAAGTTTAACGTCCAACAGAGACAGATCAGGATGATCAGAACACTAGCTGGAGTGGATCAGATTGAGGAACCCCTCTTGAGGGAACACCGATATCGGAGCCAGCCCGTTGGTGACATCCAAAATGCTGTGGAGGGGAATGGGGTGGCATGATTTCACCAGGATGTGGAAGCCCAGGTAAGAATCTGAATGGGTGATGGATGGATACATGGAGCGAAGGGGGAATGAAATGGAGCCGCCATGGAGATGAAGGTGGTGATGGGCTTGAGTCTCTCAGAGACTTCCTACGTATCCCCGTGGTAGGGAATCAATGTCCTCATAGTTCGGTTGGTGAGAACCAGCGTGAAAGGGGTCAGAGCGACCAATGGGTGGTGGGCTTGAACATCGTGAGGCTTTCTACTTACCATGACTTGTCATGGATCAAAGTACACATAGTTTAGTAAAAGGGGTTGTTGAATTGACACGAAGGGGTGTCAGAACAACTGGATGGTAGGGTTACAACGACTTACCGCTGGATTGGGATGTAGTTTAACGACATGCGTGAAGGGGGCATGTCGGAGAACTGACGTGAATGAGGACCTTGGCCCAGGTGGATGGTGGGTTTGAACCTCGTGAGGTTTCTTAGGTACCATGCCTTGGCATGGATCAAAGACCACATAGTTCAGGTGAAAAAGAGGGCTTGGCACACCGACACAGAGATGGTTGGGGTCAACGATTGTTGGGATTGAACCTTAGGGAGGATTCCTACGTACCATGTCTTGACACGGATCAAAGTCCTCGTAGTTCAAGAAGGGTTTTCATCGGCGAAACGATGTGAATGTGAACCTTGGGGTCCACTGGTGGTGGGATTGAACCTCGTGAGGCCTCCTACATACCATGCCTTGACCTGGATCAAAGACCTCATAGTTCAGGTGTGCAGTTTAACGTCATGTTGGATGAGGGAATATAGTTTAACGTCATGCTAGATGAGGGAATACAGTTTAACTTCATTATGGATGAGGGAATATAGTTTAACATTATGCTGGATGAGGGTGTTGTCATGGTCGATGCTTACTCTAAGCCCATGTGAGTCATTCTCGGTGTGAGAAACAAGAGGTAGCAGAGACCCGATGATCACATCGCGAAGGTTGTTTCTGTGAGAAGCAAAGAGGGGATTACACGTTAGGCAACCCATGGTGCTGGGACGTAATCCAGGATGGAGGTCCGAAGTGAGACAAAGTGCAGAGGGAGAGGGATTTGCGTCCGAATGGAGGAGGTTCCTCGTTTCCTATCACACCCTCTGCTGGCCCTAGCGGTGGAGAAGTACGGAGGTGCATGGGTGATACCTTCTGCAAGAGGGACTAGGGGGCTTACACCAAAGTGACTGCCCTTCCCCGCGGACAATCGCCACTCCCAAAAAGAGGATATAATCCCATGTGGGGACCAGGGGGCTTAAAGAATGTCTGAGATTGGGGGACCCTAAGTGCGAGGCATAGGGTTGGGTCACAGTTTAACGTCATGTGTTGAGGATAAGGAGCTTGAAAATATAACATTCTGTAGCTCAGACAAGCTGGGTCTACTCCACACCCCAAGGGATTACATGACTGGTACCTTATGCCCCTTGGGGAAGGGAAGGTATCGGCAAGGCCATGTAGAAGGGGGGTCGCAGAGCGAACCATCGAGGGGTCCACGTTAGCGTGGCTATGCGAAGAAGCAATAGCCATTAGCATGCCTATGGGAAAAATCATTAGGCGAAGCAACGCTATGGGTGGTATCGTCCAGGGGACTTTGAAATCACATCGTACAAACCTAGAGGGTTACCTGGGAAGAAAAATTGCCAAGCATGGGGGTCCACAGGTAGGGGCCCTGCAGAGCTCGGTTGCTTTGCGTAGTGAAGGGAACATTCAAAGGGGTGTGCTTCGCGAAGTGGAGTGACCTGGCCTTAGCATGGGGAAGAGGTGTGAGTGGGGGGTTCTTAAAAAAGTGGAATGGTGTTCACGGAGCACTGCCTCATGAAGCATAGGTGCCTCGCGAAGCAAGGAGCCGTGGAGCATTGTGCTTCGTGAAGTACAGTGACCCTGCCTTGGCTTGTGGATCACATGTACAGGGTGGGTGTTTCGCGAAGCATAAACACTCCACGACTTCCCGGGTCTGCTTGGAGATCCCCTTCCTTCGCGAATTCACTTAGGCTTCGTGAAGGGCATCCCTCTCGGAAGAGGGGATCAAAATGAGACATGGTGGTGGCCTCTCATGAAGCAAAAATACCTCGCGGAGCTCATAATTCCCAGAGCGAAGAGTGATTCTCCATTTGGGAGTTGAGAAGCCGAATGGTTGGATTGTCCATCCGGAGAGCTCAGGGGGAGCTTGGTATTTATAGGAAAGAGGCGCCGTGAAGCAGAGCTCACACGGCAAGAAGGGGGCTTCGAATGCTTCGCGGAGGGTCGCGAACGTCAACCAGATTTTCAGAGAGGTACCGCCTCCTATGCTTCATGGTGGGTCCACAAACGTCAGGGGAATTTTCGGAGCTTACCGCCTCCTCTACTTCACAGCGACCATGTTGCTAGGGGGGGCTCTGCGTCGAGGCTTCGCGAGGTAGGGCGCATGGCCTATTTTTCTTCTCTCCTCTCTTCAAATATTTTTGGCACCAACAATCATCTCTCAAGGAGCGTTGGTGTCTTATAGTGTGTATTTTTAATAAATATTACTAAAAGAGGGGGTGATTTTGAAAACATTTTTAAGAAAATAACTTAACTTAAAGAGTTTAGTAGTTGATAGAATAAGTTGGAGGATTAAGAATTATGAGATGAGGAGATCACTTCATGTTCACTACACATATTGGATTGTTCATTGTTCTGAAAATTTCACATGGTTTTGTTTAATTCATTGGTTGAGGGTTTTCAAGATCTTGATTCCCCTCTTGCCTCTCTAAACGTTGCACAAAGTACCAACCCTTGACCCAACAATCGTGTTTTCATGGTTTGGACATCAAGAATAGAATAAAGGATATAAAATCATACTAATAACTTTTGTATGTGTGAGAGAAAGAGGATCCTTATGTTTCCCAATCAGAAGAACTAAGGTTTCCCACTTGAAATTTCAACCCAATCGGTGTTGAAATAAAAAGTGGTTCACTTAATTAAACCCAAGAAATGAACTCAGAGGAGAAACATGTTTAGATAATACATAAGTGAATAAATCCACACAAAAATTACACAAAACCAGTAGAGTATCAAGTTTCGTAACTCCATCCCATGTATGTGTAGCTCCCTCGAAATGATTGTCCACCGTTTAGATCGCCATCAAGAGGAGAAGGAGGCTCAGGTGGAACTCCCTCTTCATCCATGATTCCACTATGAGGATATGGGACTCCAGAACTTCAAGTATGAGGACATAACTCCTTTGGGTCTCTATAATACTAGAGCATTGCCTCTTGGTCGAACTTGCAAATGAGGAGCCCAAGGTTCCATTTTATAGGAAAATGGGAAGGTGGTTTAGAGCAAACAGAATTATTAAAACCACTTGTCATGGGTGTTTTGACCTCCAAACAGAATTATCTAGATTTGGAGAAAATAAAAAAGTTGTTTGAACACCTTTTGGATATCTCCACAAAAATATTGGCATAATTTGGACACCTATATCCCGAGATATGGACAGATCACAGCTCACCACTTTTGAATCCGTGCAAATTTGATGTTCTAGACAGATCAGGTCGGCAAGGCCATCAGATTTCCGAATGAGTCTTGGGATTCTTCATATGAAATATATCGTAATGAGTTTTGGACCTGCCCAAAATATTTCAACCCAATTGGATGAATGGTCTAGTAGCAGTGTCTGGATTAACCCACGGGTGTTCTTGGATCCTGCACAGTTTGGCCCATTTTTCTTAGACATCATCATGGGCCCTCCAAATCACCTTCACCTTCAATGATAATTTCAAGACAAGTAACATTGGAATTTTTAACAGTGATAAAAACAAAATAAATTATTCAAACATGGAATTTAATTTGTTATTATTTTTTTAATTTACAATACAAATTTAGTTTAATATAAAGGTGTTCGGGTGAAAATGACATAGTGAATCGTGGTACAATCACATAGCCACACCTAAAAATTTTCACTCCTGGGCAAAGTCACATAACCAAATAAAATGATGCAGAAATAAATATTCCCAACATCATGATGATTTAACATTTAAGGAAATTTCAATTCACTAAAGTAATGTGATCAATGCATGAACCACACCAAGGAGTTATTCCTAGTGAAAATGGAAAAAGATGTCTCATAAATCATATCACAATAAAATTCAAAGAGATTCATGATACCAGCATGAGAACGGAATTCAAAAGTCAACCATTCAACTAACTCTCCATGTGTGTGTGTGTGAAAACCGTTCCATGCTATTCTTTCCACTTTCTATCAAATAAATATAGGTTATTTTAACATTATTTAGATTTAAATTATTTTTCACCGAACTCGTCCTACATCCTTTGAAATAATATTTCAAGACCCACTCACTTAAGCATTCCCAAAAGTCAAACTATAAGCTCATGAATTAGATATCCCCATATGATGCACATTTCATCACTCCCCTCATTTATTATATTTTTTTTGTTTTTTAAGTTTCATTTGGAACAAATTTCACACTCATCTCTCAACCCTTGTTTGATCTCCTCAGGACACTAATTGCACTAGTTATAACAAGATCAAAGGTTGAGGAGGAGTGGTTTTTGATCAGTCGAAGACACAATTTTTTTTCAGGGCGTAAAATAGTTGGACATTATGTACACACACATAGTTCAATCTAGTACAGTAATGAAATAGATTGGATAAGGAAAGAACATATGAAAATATCATTTAAAGCTGAAATATATTAACCTACCATATATTTACATTATATTAAGTAAGAAATATTCACACTTCGTGGTTTGGTGCAAAAATGTATGGAGATATTAGTGACACAGTTTTCCCAAAAACTACTTACACAAGGGGCATTAATCCTCTCAAATGTTTCACAGTGATACAACCATTTATATCATTGAAAGAAAACCAATTCACTAAAAATCAATCCATGATGTTAACTTCATACAAAAAATCTTTTTCACCATTCATTATGGTATTTTTACTTTCCCCCTTTTATGGTCACCGAATCATAGAACTTTGAAATTTTTGTTGGGGGGAAAATGAAAATACCATAAAAAAGGTGAAAAAAAGAATAAAGAAGAAAGATAATGCAAATCCTAATGAACCCAAAAAGATGGGGAAAAGTGAAAATACCATAAATAAGGTATAAAAAGAGAAGAAAGAAAAGAAATGATGAAAAATATCCCAGAAATGTACCCATCCCCCCCACACCTATAGTTTGAAATGTCCTCACTGTAAGAAAAGAGGATGTGGAAGGGAAGGATAAAACATGGTGATTTTCATTCATAGATTTCTTCTTGAACATGGATTTCCTCCATCGGGGACTCCAAAATGGATTCATTGAAGTGATTCACCCACTTCCCATTGACAGTGAATGTTTTCTTGGTTTCTTCATTTTGAACCTAGAAAACACCAAATGGAGAAACATTAGTAATAGTGTATGGTCTAAACCAGTGGGAATGAAGATTACCTGGATGCAACTTCAGTCTTGCATTATAAAGGAGTACCATCTGCCCAATGTGGAACTGATGATGAAGGATAAAATGGTTGTGGGAAGCCTTGGTTTGCTCCTTATAAATTCTAGAGTTTTCATATGGATCTCTTCTCATTTCCCCAAAACTCCTAGATCTACAGCTTCCATTGGGAACTCGCACCAGAAAGATTAGTATTGTATTTTTTGATGGCCCAGTAGGCCCGGGGCTCAATCTCAACAGGTTGGTGACTACTCGTTCCAAACATAAGATGATAAGGTGACATTCCAATGTGAGTTTTGAAAGTAGTATGGTAGGCCCATAATGAATCATAATTTTGAAGACTCCAATCTTTTCTATTGGGTTGAACCTTTTTTGGAAGAATTTGTTTTACCTCTCTATTTGACACCACGGCTTGACCATTGGTCTGTGGGTGATATGCAGTAGACACTCGATGAATGAACCCATACCTATGTAAGAGTGATTTCATTGTTCGGTTGCACAAATGAGAACCCTGGTCAATGATGATGAACCTAGGTAAGCCAAACCTACAAAAGATTTGGGTTCTCAAGAATTATACAACTACCTTAGAATCATAAGCCCTTGTAGCTCGTGCCTCTACCCACTGTGACACATAATTAACTGCCAGAAGAATTTACAAGTTTCCAAAGGAATTTGGAAATGGCCTCATAAATTCAATACCCCAAACATGAAAAATGTCATGAAAGAGAAATGGTTCTTATTTCATTTAATTTCCTTTAGAGACATTCCCACTTCATTGGCAACAAGGACAAGATTTTCAAAAATCATGGACATCCCGAAAAAGCGTTGGCCAAAAGAGACTAGAATCAAGGACCTTGCGAGTAGTCTGTTGGTGACCAAAGTGGACCCCACAAGCAAGAGTGTGGAAGAATCTATGGATGGAATGAAACTCACTATCGAGAACACAACGCCTATGGACTTGATCACTACAGGTGCACTAAAGGTAGGGGTCATCCCAGATATACCAACGAGACTCATGTTTTAGATGACTGGCTTTGATTCTATTGAAATTAGTAGGAATGAAAGATGCTACCAGATAATTTACCATTTTGACATACCAAGGAATAACATCTTGCACTCAGTGTAATTGCTCACGAGGAAACATGTCATTAATGGGAATACAAGGGGATGAGTCTATAACCGAGGATGGTGGAATCCTACAGATATAGTCATCCACCACACTCTCTGCTTATTTTATATCTCTAATTTCTAGATTGAATTCTTGAAGGAGGAGAATCCAATGAATAAGACGTGGTTCGGCTTCTGGTTTCTTAAGGAGGTACCAGAGGGCTGCATGGTCTGACAACACAATGAATTTTGACCCCAAAATATATGACCTGAATTTTTCCAAGGAAAACACATTGGAAAGTAATTATTTTTTAGTTTTGGTGTAGTTTTATTGGGTAGGGTCCCAAGTAAGTGAGGCATAGGCTATGACATGTGGAGCTCGATCGACCCTTTGTGACAAAACTACCCCAACTGCATAGTTCGAGTTGTCACACATGAGCTCAAATGGTTAATCCCACTGAGGCGGTTGGATTACCGGGGGTGAGGTGAGACTCCATTTTAACTTATTACAAGCTTCCTCGCATTCTTTATCGAAAACAAATTCTTTTTCTTTTTGGAGTAATCAGGAGTTGGGGAGTGCAATTTTACTAATGTCACGAATGAAACGACGATAAAATCCAGCATGACCTAGGAAAGATCACACATCCCGTATATTTTTGTGGAATGGAAGGGAATAAATGACATAAAATACTGATTTATCTACTTGGATACAATCCCTAGAAATTACATGCCCCCAAACTATACCTTGTCGCACCATGAAATGGAATTTCCCATAATTTAATACAAGATTCATTTCAATACAGTGATGTAGGACTGAACCAAGACTACTCAAACATTCATCAAAAGAAGAGCCATAAACAGTGAAATATCCTTGAATACTTCCACACAATTCTCTAGGTAATCCGAAAAAATACTAACCATGCATCGTTGGAATGTACCCGGAGCATTGTACAGGCTAAATGGCATCCTTCTATAGGAAAATGTTCAAAAGGGGAAAGTGAAGGTTGTCTTTTCCTGATCCTCAGGGGAAATATGGATCTGAAAGTATCCAGAATACCCGCCTGAATGGCCCGAAGGCCTTATTTTTTATTTTATTATGGATAATAATCCTTTTAAGGGTCGAAGGGGAACCCGTACATGACCCATAGGCCCAAAGCACAAGACCCTAAATGACCAGTAATACATGACCCGGAGGCCCAGAGGCATACCATGCCTAATACATGACCTATAGGCCCAGCCAACCAGAACTGCCCCTCCCCAGCTTCTACATCATTGATTGCCTTTATCTCACAACCTGCATTGCTTATTGGCTAGCATTGCCCCGTAAAAAGATGTGTGGTGCCTGGTCTCGATGGAGGTTGAAATACCCTCTCATTCATCCAATCAAGTTAGCTCTACTTTGAGTGACTGCTACTGGTGCTCTGATCCTCATCTGGGGCCTGATCTGTGTAAACTGGGATACTTCATGGTCTTAAATGGCCCGAAGGCCCTGTGTCCTGAAGGCCTTTGATGGCCCTAATGCCATGAGACCCGTAGGACCAAATCGGTGGCCCGAAAGCCCAAATAAGGTGAATAGTCCGGCTACCACAGTACCGAACAGTTCCTACTACAGTACCTGCTACAGTGTTGATACAGTGCCTGTTGTAGTGCCTACTACAGTGCCTACTACAGTACCTAGAAATTCACCTCCACGCGGTTTTGATCCTGGGTATCTTGGATGATAAGCAAGAGCCCTTACCACTTGGGTAAGGGCTCATTGGAATATCCAGAATAACCATAAAGGAATCAGTAGTGGGACTTAGCTGCTAGAAACTCTAACATTGGGCCAATGAATAGAAAAGAGAAATGTTCTTTCCTCGTGTGTTGGTTTAGGCAGCGATAGTCTATACAGACACACCAACTATTCTGCACATGAGTTGGAACCAATTCATTGTTTTTATTTTTAATTAATGTAAGGCTAGTCTTTTTAGGAACTACTTGAATTGGACTCACCCATTGGCTGTTAGAGATGGGGTAAATGATTCCAACAACCAATAATTTTGTTACCTCATTTTTCACAACTTCTAGGAGGTTTGGGTTCAGTTGACGTTGTTGCTGCCTCACTGGTTTCGCCTCATAATTTAACAAAATATGATGTGTACAAATTTATGGGCTAATACTAGTAATGTCAGCAAGTGTCCACCCTAAATCTTGTTTATACCCCCTCAAAAGTTCAAGCAGTCTCAATTCATGCTCAGGAGGGAGTGAACTAGAAATGATAAAGGGAAACCTGTTTCCATTCTCAAGATATGAATATTTTAAATCTTGAGGTAGTTTTTTAGTTCCAATTCAGGTGGATTTTGGATTGATGGGAGTGTGTGTAAAATTGAGAGGTTACTGATCTCATCTAACTGCTAAATGATATCAACCTTGGAAGAGGAATGAGCGTTTACAAGCTTTTCAGTATCATCGATGGTCAGTGGATTGTCATTGTTCAAGAAATCATTAATCAATGAACATGCATGACACTTTTCTAGACCACTATAAAAATCAACACATGAATCATTTCCTAGAATTTCTATCAATGAATAAAACTCATAAAGGGGATTGGGGGAATGAATTTTTTTAGGGGTAGGGAGTACCTGAATTGAATTAACAGAGAGAGAGAAATGTTCTTCTGAGGGGTGATTCATGGCATCAAGGATGTTGAAATGGACTATGTCACCACCAAATTCCATAGATAATGTACCATTGTGGACATTAATTATGGTTTTGGCGGTTTTCATGAAAGGTATCCCCAATATAATTAGAGCATGTACATTCATCATATCATCCTCCATTTTAAGAACATAAAAGTCAGTAGGAAAAATTAAATTTTGGACCCTCATAAGAACATCCTCTAACACACCAAAGGGATGTGTAGTACTCTAGTTAGCTAGTTGAACAATAATTTCAGTGGGCTTCAGTTCCCCAACCTGCAATGTAGAGTAAATGGATTGAGGCATCACATTTATAGAGGCACCTAAATCAAGCATAGCATTAGAAAAAGAATAATTTCCTATGGTGCATGGAATTGAGAATATTCCAGGATCATTGCACTTGGTGGGGAGTGGTGGCTCTATCAAAGCTGAAACATTCCTTACCAAGATCACTTTCTCATCACGTTAAAGTCTCCTTCGGTGTGTACACGTATCCTTTAGAAACATAGAGTACCGTGGAATTTTCTTCACAGCATCAATCAATGGGTTGTTTACCTAAACTTTCTTGAAAATTTCCAATATTTCCTTATCAAGTTTAGTTTCCTTTTGTTTTCGTGGTTTGGTGGCCCTTTGAGGAAATGGAAGAGGAATGGTTGGGATAAGTGACTCATCAATATTCACACTCTTTCCTTTGGAAGGGATTATCTCAGGACAATGTTCTTCAGCATTTGGAACATTCTTAATGGTTGGGATGGAGGTTTCCTTAGGAGGGGATGACTCTAATGGAGGATTCATTTTACTTTCTAGTTGTTTTAAACTCTTAAGTGTGATGGAACTAACATTTATTTTATCCCTAGGGTTAACTAATAGTTAAGAGGAAAGTTTACCTAACCAATGACTTTGAATTTCACCCACTAAGTCAGCTAGTTGGCCTAACTGGGGTTTGATGTCTTGTTTTTCTGCCTGAGTGGTTTGTTGGAATTGGATATTTTTGGCAGCCATT
The DNA here is from genome assembly GCA_963277665.1 of Viscum album. Taxonomy (NCBI): domain Eukaryota; kingdom Viridiplantae; phylum Streptophyta; class Magnoliopsida; order Santalales; family Viscaceae; genus Viscum; species Viscum album. The sequence goes on along the minus strand of OY728148.1, from coordinate 1,804,541,389 downwards.
TGTTTCATAATATCTTCTTGGCTAGGCTAGGGTTTTTGAGGGGTTTTTTGGAAAGGACTTTAGGGTGGTTGAGAGTTTCTAGGTGGTGGTGGTTGATGACTAATCTGCCCCGATTGGTTCCATTGTTGTTGAGGTTGGTTTGAATACCCCCTTGACTATAGTCTTGGTTCTCTTTCCACCCAGGGTTGGATGGATAGTATGGTTCATGCCTAAAGGGTTGGTTATAGGGGCGGCCTGGAAATATTGCCTAATAACTCTTAGATATTTCCCTCAATTTAGGACATTGGTCAGAGTAGTGGATGTCAGAAGATCATATACCACAATGGATCAGAGGAGGAGATTGGGATTTCCCTTTGGAAAGAGAATGTTGTCGAAGAAGGGTACTTACCTCTCCGAACTCTGTGTCCACCTTCTTCTTGAATTTAGTACTTTTTACCTCATGGACACCTCAAATCGGTACATTGGTAATTGAACCAAATTGTGGTGTGTTTTGAGCCATGTTCTCAATCAGGGTTCTTGCAACAATTGGGGTCTTATCAACTAGTGCACCACCTGCAGCAGCATCGATCATATTTCGATCAATAGGGATTAAACCTTCATAAAAATATTGCATTAAATGTTGATCACTTATGTGGTGGTGTGGGAAACTTGAACATAACCTTTTAAAACGTTCCAAATATTCATGTAATGTTTCCCCTTGATATTTTATTATCCCACAAATTCCATTCTTTCTTGTTGTACTTTGAGAGGCTGGGAAATATTTTTCCTGAAAAAGGTTTTTCATGTCTGCCCAGCCTCTTATTGGAGAATTAACATAATATAACCAATCTTTCGCAGTGAATTCCAATGAAAATGGGAATGATCTAAGCTTTACTTATTCCTCATCCACATTAGCAGGTTTAAATGTTGAACAAAAAATATGAAATTCTTTTAAGTGCTTGTGTAGATCCTCCCCAAGAAGTCCATGGAATCATGGTAATAGATGAATTGAGCCAGATTTTAGGTCAAAATTGGGTGCCTCACCTTGTAATTGAATATAGGTGGGTTGGATATCAACATCAGGATAGTTTAGTACATTTAATATTCGGTTGTTTTCATCCATATTATGCAAGTTTATTACAGTTTTTATATTGGTTCTAGAAGAAGAGGAGGAATGATCAAGAAGAGTGTCAATGTTTTGTGTGTCCTCCTTTGCTAGGTTCTCTTGTGTGTCCCGGGGTAATTGATGTATTATCCTCTCCGGTTCAGGTTTAAAAAGAGGTAAAAATTCCGGATTAGAATTATTCAGGCACCAAACCTACACAAAAAATAGATCAGAATACAAAAACATAGGTAGAGGTATAAAATAGATAAATATTCACAAAATTTAATTTTTTTTTAAAAAACACGCACTACTAATCAAAGCGCTCCCCAGAAATGGTGCCAAAATTTGACCGTGTTTTCGTGACACGTCAAATTGATTATTTTTTTAGGTTGATTTATAGTTTAGGGAAGACCCTAGGTTGTCTCTCAAGGAGAGTTGGTGGCTTGTAGTGTGTATTTTTAATAAAGATTACTAAAAGAGGGGGGTGATTTTGAAAACAGTTTTAAGAAAATAACTTAACATAAAGAGTTTAATAGTTGATAGAATAAGGTAGAGGATTTAGAATTATGAGATACGGATATCACTTCAAGTTCACTATGTATATTTTATAGTTCATTGTTCTCAAAATTTCACATGGTTTTGTTTAATTCTTTGTTTGAGGGTTGTCAAGATCTTGATTCCCCTCTTGCCTCTCTAAACATTTCACAAACTAAAAACCCTTGACACATCAATGATGTTGTCAAGGTTTGGACTTCAAGAACAGATTAAAGGGTACCAAAGAACACTAATATCTTTTTTATGTGTGAGAGAAAGAGTATCCTTGTGTTGCCCAATCAGAAAAACTCAAGTTTCCCACTTGAAATTTCAACCCAATCAGTGTTGAAATGAAAAGGGGTTCACATAATTAAACATATGAAATGAACTCAGAGGAGAAACATGTTTAGATGAGAAATAAGTGAAATAATCCACACAAAAATTACACAATACCAGTAGAGTATCAAGTGCTGAAACACCCTCCCAAGTATGTGTATCTCCCTCGAAATGATCATCCACTGTTTAGCTCGCCATCAAGAGGAGGAGGAGGCTCGGGTGGAACTCCATCTTCATCCTTGATTCCCCTATGAGGATAGGGGCCTCCAGAGCATCAAGTATGAGGAGAGAACTCTTTTGGGTCTCAAAAATACCAGAGCTTTTCTTCCAGGTAGAACTTTCAAATGAGGAGCCAGAGGTTCCATTTTATAGGAAAATGGGAAGGTGGTATTGACCACACAAAATTATTAAAACCACTTGTCACATGTGTTTCAACATCCAGAAAGCATTATATAGATTTGGAGAAAATAAAAAAGTTGTATCGCCACCTCTTTTCTATGATCACCGAATGTTTGGCACAATTTGGACACATATATCCTGAGATATGGACATATCACAACTCACCACCTTTGAATCCGTGCAGATTTGGTGTGCTAGACAGATCAGGTCTTCAAGGCCGTCAGATGGCCGAACGAGTCTTGGGTTTCTTCAAATTAAATATATCCAAATGTGGTTTGGACCATCCTAAAAACTTTCAGCCCAATTGGATGCACGGTCTAGTATCAGTGTGCATCTTAACCCACTAGTGTGCTTGGATCCTGCGTAGTTTGGCCCATTTTTCTTAGACATCATCATGGGTCCTCCAAATCACCATCACCTTCAATGAAATTTTCATGACAAGTAACATTGGAATTTTTAATATATATAAACACAAAATAAATTATTCAAACATGGAATTCAATTTTTTATTATTTTTGGAATATACAATACAAATTTAGCTTAGTACAATGGTGTAAGTGAGAAAATGACACAGTGAATCACGGTACAATCACTGGTCCAGTTTCTTATATCCAGAAATGGGGGCCTTGGAGTTTGGACCTAATGAGGAGCTAGAGTAGCCTATTGAGGAGGCAGAGGCTGATTGTCCCGCCTGTGCAGTGGCGGCGCATTACGTAGGGGAACCTTCCAATTATGAGGAATCCGTTGCTGGGCTCGAGGATGTGCCTATAGTAGTGGGCCTCTATGAGGTTGGGGAGGTGGCTCCACTAGTAATACTTACATCTGTCTGGGGGCCTCTATTTGGGACACCGTGGTAGGCTTGTCTTTGATAGGCCTTCACGCAGGAATTGTGGGATGCAAAAAATGTGTCTGGTTGGCATGTTACAGGACTTCTTCCATGCGCTGGGCCTTATTAGAGAAGTCTCAAAATCCCCTGGGGTAGTTATAGGTTATCATAGAGGGAAATAGACCCATCTTGACATTTCCTACACACATCATCAGTAATTTCTCCGGAGTTAGTGACATGTCAAGAGAATATTGAAGCCCATTCCACGGGGCGATAATGTCCGCGACACGCTCAACATGCCTTTATTTTCACTTAAACATGTCGGCAATGCTCGTTTTCTACATGGTGGAGCTGAAATGGTAGAGGAATTTCCTACGAAGGTCCTCCCAGCTGGTTACAGATTTGATGGGAAGCACACTGTACCAGATGAATGAAGGCCCCTCCAATGTCTGAACAAAATAGCGGAGCTTGGCAGCCTCCTGCTTCACTAGAGTCCCTAACATGTTCCCACACCTTGAGTTCAAGTGGGCCAGGTGTTTCGGTGGGCCCCTCGTCCTGTTCATGGGGGAGGAGGTCATATTCCTAAAACTCGTATTTGCCGACATATCATCCACCCATGCTAGATATGGTTTGATATCGGGTGGGATTGCGACCTATTGTATTTCCAACACCTCAAGGAAGATAATGAGTGACACCATTGGATCATCTGGGCAGGGGTCCGTGTCTTGACGGGGATCCCTAATCACAAGCATGTTGGTAGTTTCTTCTATATAGTAAGCAGGCCCGGCGGCTCGTGGAGCGGTAGGCGGCCTGACCCTCGCGGTGGCTGGGGGAGCCCAAGATGGGTCCCTTGGATTTTCGCACCATTCGGGAGGGTTTGGCGAGACATAAGGTACCCTATGTCAATAAGTTCCGGCCTCAAACCTGTTTGCCGGGGCAGGACGATCAGGGTCGCCTAGATGCAGCTCGCCGAGGAGAAGTTGTTCCTGGCCTTACTGCCCAAGCCTAGGTTCACCGCAGTCTGGACATCGCTCTACAGCACATTCAGCCAAGATGTTCTCGACCAACTTATTCTACCCAGCAAGTTACTGGCTAAATGTGGCCTTCTCAAGGTCTTTCTCTATCTTCTGCACTGTGGCGGACGAGTCAGAGTGCTTGGAAGCTCTGACATGCTCTTTACCCTTATCGGAATTCCGACTGAGTACTAATGCCTCGGTGGGTGTAGGGAGACCTAGTAGGTTCCTTTGTCGGTGAGTAACTCTTCCCGATGGGTTCAGTAGTCCTGGCATGCCCTTGGGGGGTAATTCCCCATCAAAAATCTCTAACTCATCCTCCTCATCCACTATGTCAGCCATGTTGACCATGACCCTATCAAGGGGAATGTCCTTGATATCACCAAGAAAGTCAGGATGCCACCGTATAGGACTGAATAGGAGGTAATAATACTTCCCCCAACGACGAATATTCGCATGGGGGGAATCCTTCTTGATGATCCAGCAGAGTATCTTGAAACTCTAAATGCATTGCTGTTGGAGGACCTTACAGTAGCCAAGTAACATAGGGCGCTGAGCCATAGGGAGCGCAACCAGATTGAATAGATGAAATTGCTCGCAAATGTCTTTAAGATGCACTTGGATCTTAGGATAAACGACTCTTTGATGATGAAGGTGATGGTACATCTCCCAGAGGGTTTGGCAGAAACATTCATCCTCCTCTTGCGTGAGGGATTCTGGCGTGCAGAAATTTGGTGTCGGCACAATCTAGAAAATCTCGAGGAAGTGGTCTGCTACAAGGATATTCCATAAGCTCCTAGGCTCGGATTCATGGTCTGGACCTTAATTACCCAACTCGTCAATTGTCGGTGGATGAGGAACTAGAAGTGGTACTGAGGCAGACCACTAGGATGGTCGGCCGGTGGGTGGAGAGTATGAAGAACAGACTGATTGTTTGTTGATTCTCGGGCTGTCTTCTGAAGAGTGTAATGACCTGGCCACTATGTTGCGATAAGATGGGCTAACTCCATAAGTTCCTGGCTCAGGGGATAGGGATTCTGGTGATAGGTCGCTCTGCTGATCGCCCACCATCGGTCCCCAGAATAGTTCTCTGTGATCTTTTGTCGAGGTAGAGAGAGATAATGGTGACGATAGTGGAGATTGCACAACCGTAACCTGCGAGGATGCCATATTTTCATCCTTATGGATATAAATACGGAGGGATGTGGGAATCCTATGGACCTCGTATTCTGGGAGTACTAGGCTGATGAGGCTCATTCCTTCCCATGCCCTTGACTTGGATGAGCGAGAGGAGGGTTCTCGTGCTGAGTTGTATTCCCCTTTAGAGTTTGAGAAGTGGAACGATTTGATCTCTGTCTGGACCTTCCTAGAATTCTTATTATGGTGGTGATGACCCGCCTTCCTTACTCTAGGTGGCTCATCGGGATAGGGCTGATCTATAACACGAGGTTCTTCGGCTACACTGGTGCTGAGGTGGAGAAGGTTTCCACCTGAGGTAGCCAGGGTATGAGGAGCACTGAGAAAAATGTCAAAGGGGATATGGGGAGGAACTCCATGGATAGTCTTGGAGGGGAAAGACCTCTGCTAGAACTAGCCGGTGCATGGGGAGGACCTCCATGCTTGTTCCCCCTTGTGACCTCAGTATGAGAAGGCTCCTTGTACCAGTCTAGATTAACACGGGTAGGACCTCCAATTTTGGTGCTAGTGAGGCAAGACAGGCCTTCACCCCTCTATTTTCCGAGGTGAGGAGGGTCTTCTCCAGTTGAAAATAGGACACGGGGAGGATCCCAATGTTGAAGAAATACAGGATGTTCAATGTCCCTACACGGGCAGTCGAGGTAGGAGGAATGAATCTATACCATGTGTAATGGGAACGGGAGAGGCTTCCGTACTGAGTGTCACTGCCGCGGGGAAGACCCTCATTTGGATTGAGGGAATCATGGGGCAGACTTCCTTACCGATCCTCAAAGCGGGGAAGGCCTGCGCTCTCCATGGTATAGGTACAAGGAGGACCCCCATACTGGGAGGTATCACTGCGGGTTAGCTCGCGGAGGCTACTCCTTGTGCTGGAGACCAAGAGAATCTACCCCGCCTACCCGTGGGGCGGTTAAGGCCTCGATCCTAGTTGGGTGTATAAGTTCCCTTGCTCAATGTATTCAGGGAACTGATGATATGCATCAGTGGTGGATCAGGCCATAGTAGCCACCGACATTGACACCCCTTGGAGGGCGTCCTCAGCTTGCTTCCGATATTGGAGTCGGGTCAGACGAACCAGAGCCAGTGGTTTAGGTACATGTATTACCTGATCCTCATCCAGCAAGACTGGGTGGCGGCACTGACACGGCTGGGTGGGAGACCTCACTGGGGGCCCATGGAATGGGACTCTGACCAGGCTGTGCCGGACGTTACCTACCTCATTAGCGTAAAGTAAGGATTCATCAAAGCATTCGAGGGAGAGGCTCCCAAAATGGTTATATGTCAGCATGGGGAGTAACGACTCCCTGCGTGGCCCTCGGGGGCAACATTGGTGACAAGGCACAAAAACGTCCAGATCCAAGAGGGTGATATCCTGAGTCGAAATTATGCCCTCCTCCTTATACCAGCGTATGAGGTCATTGATCACCCTTCATTGGATGAACATGGACGAGGAGATAGGTCGTGGGTGCCCCATGGTTGTGGGTGTAGAGGCCATTGTAGAAAAGACAAAAATGCGTGGGACTGCCGCGTTTGCACTGCCCCTTCCCCTGTATCGGTGTGCATGCGGTGATCGCGTTCCGGGTGTAGCAACTTGATTCATGAGGATCAAGGATATTAACTCATAAATGATGAAATAAAAAGGAATTGATGAACAATGCCCTGACGCAATTCTGTCTTCCATGACTGGTAAGAGGGATCCACATTGACAATGTCATAGAACATGATTTCCAACATTCTACTACCCCAACTTCTAGTTTGTTTCACGCCAGACCTGCTATTTTCCTAGTGGGACCTATTGCTGGATAACTAGATCTGGTGACACACTAATCCATTTATGCCTAGAGTGCTACTAATATCCATATTGAGGAGAATATTTTCACATCGGGTTCACAAGTTCTATTTCTGATGCTTTCTCCGGGGCACGCATGTCCATATTGTTGGGTGATGACAGCACTATTTGTTGCCCTGAATTCCCGATTTCCAAAGTCGGGAAACATCTGCTCCATGTTTAGGAATGTTTTCTCCTTGATTGAAACGGGATGATGGAATGTCAGTTCTTCCTTCCTTGGATTCCTCCTCTAAATTCATCACCTAGCCTGGTTCTCCCTTATAGATTTATAACGTTGTTCATAAAACTCTTCCTGGTGCCATATCTTCATGGACACCAGTTAATTACACTGCTTCTGTCAGGAAATTATAAGGGGTCCAATCAGGGCAGCAACCCTTGGTCAGGGGAGTAGTCACGTTGGACATCACTAGCTTGTCTGGATGTTGGGAAATTGACGCATCTGGGTTTCTTCCCCTTATTAAAGGGATTATCAAGGGTTCGAATGCCTGAGGAATCCCATGTCGAGTGTGAGGAATTATATTCCATAGGAATTTTTTTGTGGTTTTCCTCATCTTTTCATGTTTAACACAAGGTATTCCACAAGTTTAATGTCCAGTGGGGATGGATCAGACTGATCAGAACATTGATTAGAGTGGATAAGATGGGTGCAACCCCTAGAGGGAACACTAATGTTTGGACCAATGTGTGGTTGACATCCTAGTTACTGTTGAGGGGAATGGGGAATGAGATGGCATGATTTCACCAGGATGTGGTGGCCCCGATAAGAATCAGTATGGATGATGGAGTGGTTGAATGAAGTGGATGGTGAATGGGATGGAACCTTCATGAGGATGACGATTGTTTTGGGCTTGAGCCTCAAAGAGGCTTCCTACATATCCCCATGGTAGGGAATAAAAGTCCACATAGTTCATCTGGTGATGGATTACCTCATATTGGGGTTTTAAATGGATTACCGCTATATGGGTTTGCAATGGGTTACCACTGGATAAGAATTTCAATGGATTACTACTGAATAGGTTCACAACTTCTTACTGCTGATTGATGTTACAAGAGCTTACCACTGGATAGGGATGTCAATGACTTATCGCTGAATGGGGTCACACTGGCTTAACACTAATTGAGGTCACAATGTCTTACCACTGGTTAGGGTCGAACAGACATGAATGGGGACCTAGGGCCCAGATAGATGGTGGTTCTTGAACCTCGTGGAGGCTTCCTACGTACCTTATATTGGCAAAGATCAGGACCTTGTAATTCAGGTGGTGGGAACTGACGTAAAGATGGTTGGCATGACAAGTGGATGGTGGGATTAAACCTCTGTGAGGATTCCTATGTACCCAGCCATGGAAAGGATCAACGAACACATAGTTCAGGGTGTGGGAACCGATGTGAAGATGGTCAGGACCAATGATTGTTGGGCTTGAAACTCATGGAGGCTTCCTACGTACCTCGCCTTGGCAAGGAACAAAGTCCATGTATTTCAGAATGGGGGTCGGTGAACTGACGTGAAGGAGGACCTGAGGTCCAATGGTTGTTGGGATTGAACCTCGTGGAGGCTTCCTACGTACCTCTCCTTGGAAAGGGTCAAATTCCACGTAGTTCAGATATGGGGGTGGGGCATACACTCTAGACTGCACATGGTGTTGGTGAACCGAGGTGAATGGGGCCGGAACAACCAATGGGAGGTGGGATTTGTAATCCCCCTACCCTATTTTCCCAGATTCAGTGCATTATTATATAACATTGGAACGATACAAGGAAATCATGTCCCGAAAGACCGATCAGTTTAGTAGCTTTGTAAATACCTGATACATTCAGCAGTTTTACATTACATTATAAAATAAAAAACTACAACAACATTTTTTTCATAGATCACACTCATTTACCCTCAGAATATCCCTAAAGGTTAGTAATAAAATACTTCTTTACATCCTTGGAAAAATAAAACATAGAAAGGGGTGAGATTACATTCTCCGGAAGGATAACAATATAGCGGAAAATTTCATAAATAAGCTTAAACATTTAAGGCAATGTATTAGAATAAAAAAATCCATTTAAACTTGAAATTTAGAAGAATATGGAAATGATATAATAATAAAATTCCATTTACTTATTCACATGAATATTTTACTAGTCGAATAATCACATGCAATATCAATAGCCACTTTCATAACGATGGAATGCATAATGCCAGACATCATAACCACTTCGTCAAGGCCTTGTACCAAGAATACTAATAAGATTTTGTCAAAGACATGTTCCAAGACACTTGTTTGTCTCATTATACCTACCAATGCATCGAGGAGCTATAGCGGGCTCCACCCGTCACTTACTAAGTCCAATGCATTCCTAATATGAAAAGGTTTGTACAAAACATAAACATTTGTATTAAAACTTGCATACTAAATGTCAATAATTTTCCATAAACCATGAACTGTGTAAAAATAACACATCCACAGTCAAACATATCACAAAACCTTCAATAAAATATGGAAGTTTTGGATCATAATAAAACATCTTCAAATAAGCTTAAAATCTATCAAAGGATGTCGACATAGATGAAATAAAAACCTTTTTTAGAGAAATATCTATTTTTTATTTTGAAATCATTTAAGAGGAACCAATTTATAAATAAAAAATTTATTTTGAAAATATTCTTATAGGCTTGTCAGGGAAGATTTGATGATTTTATAATGGTATAAAATAGCCACACCTGTGGTATAAGTTAAAAAACATTCTTACCTTAATTTTTTCGAAAAGGTCATAAAGAACCTTGTTTAGAAAATGATGGAAAGATTTCTTTCAGAACATATAAGGTCAAATAAGGGTATAAATGGCTTTAACCCATTGTCTAGTAAATAGTAGAAATGTTTGAAATACATTTTTAAGAAGCATGGATGTGGATGCTAATGAGGTCCTAGTAGATAATTACGTATAAACAACCTCGGATAATGAAGAGATTGTGAAATTAACTCGTACCTTATTCTTTTCCTTGGTCGAGGGTAGGATAATATCCTTTATAATGTTGAAATAAATGATATTAAATTATATAATAACCATAAACATTAATATGAGATCTTATAAGATCTTCTGTTATTACTTTGTTAGTGATATTTCAGTAGTATAATCGTTTAGGGTGTTAACTGATTTGTTTTCCTTTATATGCTTTGTTTCATAAGTAATGTTTGTTGTGGATATGATGTTTCTTAATTAAAATCAGAATGATATTATGTATTTAAACATTATTTGTAATCATGAAATGAAATTTAGTCTTGAATGGATACGGTGGGGAATGAATCTCATCGCGTTCGTGGAGACGGTAATCCGTATGTACGCACGAGTGACAATATCATTATTTTGATATTAAAATAATATATAATTGGATGGTATATAATATATAGAGAATCCTTATCATGTTATATTTGTTATTTACATCAATTATACATCATTATTATACCCATCCAAATAATAATGTATTGAATAACAACTACACCACGACGTGGAGAGGGTAAGTCGTACGTATGCACATATGGTGACATGTCATTAAAAGGATGGATAGAATAATTAATATGGTTATACCATATTTATAATAACATCAAAATATATAGAATATACTGGAGTTATTATTTTATAATGGAAACAACAAAGAAAGTGGAAGTGGAAGAAGACTGGAACATGATAGAGGTGATTAAATATTTAGCTTTTCTTCGGGTTCTTCATTTTGATTTGATCAAAAGGGCTCCTTAGGTTGACTTTGTTACTAAAGGAAGGCATCTAGGATGAAGGGAGGACAATTGAGAGTATATTTGGGTAGGGGTTTGCCAATCCAAATGGATTTTAAGGTGTGAATTTGAGGGAAGGGGAAGTTCCCTTTTATAAGAGGGGTAAGGGGAACCTTAGGAAAAGATTGAAATATTATTTTATAATAAAATCATATTCTATTTTTAATGGCTCAAAACTGATTTATTTCGAGGATAAGGTGGGGATGGGATGACAAATACACAAAAAAAGGGTTTAGACAGGTTTGGGTCACTATATTAACCTCATCTTTTAGATATAATACTTAGTTAATTAGATTTAGATTTACTATGTCTCTTTGTATTTTTATATTATATGGTTAATAATCTTACTATAAATTTCCAAGAGAACCTCAAGTGGTTCATTAATGAAATATATAATATTATTTAAGTGATTTGGCCTAAACATAGATTTTTAGGAATATAATATAAATTAATAATTTAATATTTTTTTTGAAAAATCTTTATGTCAATTTTGACACTATTTTATATTTTGTTTTTGTTAAATTCATAACAGCATTATTACTTAGAAAAAAATTCATTTAATCAACCATAACTTTTCATATTAACCTACAAAATTAGTGGAATTCATAAAAAGTCTCAAATTAAATTTATTTGAATATTTATAATATCAATTATTTTAATATTTCATTAATAAGGTAATTACTGCATCATCATTGTGTCATAAATAAATTCAATTATTTAATGTTTAAAAAATATAAAAAAATACCATTATGTAGGAAATATTTTTATCTTTCTAATTAATATTTATCGACTAATTTATCTTATATTTAACCCTATATTAACAATGGTTTAGTTATTAAACATTGAATTTAATACTTTTAACTCTTCTTTGAATTAAATAATAATAAATTTCCTTATCTAATCCAAGTGGATCTAAAGGATCATATTTTATTACTATGGTTGTTTTTGGTCTAATTAAACTTATCCAATAGAATTAGAACATGTGTTATGGTAATAATAATATCATTTTTACCTTTAATTACTCTATTTACTTTTAACCATGGTAAATAAAAGTCAAAAGTTACTATTCATAAAAAAATATTTTCTTCTCATTGAACCAAATTTTACTTAATTATATCAACCGTGTCTTTTAGATTTTCAAAATTCAACTCAATGAAGTGGTAAAATTATGTTTTATGTAAATTTGCAAATGCTCCTAGGAGGTGGGTAAAAGACGGTAAAAAGTTAAATAAAATTTTTATATATCTAAAATTATTTTAAATTGACTGCAATGAATTACATTGAACTTATATATGAATTATGTATCTATTTTGACCTAAAATAAATTTAAATAAAATAAATAATTATTTAAATAAAAATTCGGTTTTAAACAATAACTCAGTGTTTTTCACTATTCATCAAATATTGAAAGTTTTCAGAAAAATAGAAACAATTCATCATAAGATAATTTTGACATTTAGAATCCAAAAATGAAGTCCATTTAGAAAGATAAATTTTATAAAATTCTAAAAAGTGGGTATTTCTATTCATAACAACTAGTTTGATTGGTTTTGGTGTGTTTGATCTCGAAGTTGTGTACAACACAAGCTACTATATTATTCAAAGGGAAATGTACCGTGGAAGCTTGGGGTGTTAAATTCTCTCCACCTTCAAATAATTTAATCCTAGAAATTTCAAAAATATTACTGCATAAAACAATTCAGGTGGTTCTTCATCATAAGTTCCCCGGGTTCCCACGTTTCCTTTTCTATCTTATGGTTTCTCCATAGAACTTTTACCAGACGAGTCGTCCGGTTTCTCAACACTTGTTCTCTTGTATCAAGAACCTTGATAGGCTCCTCACAATAAGACAGATCAGGTTCCAGTTCTAATTCCTCAAATTTAAGTACATGTTTTGGGTCAAGCATGTATTTTCTCAATAGTGATACGTAGAACACATCATGAACTTTGGAGATACATGGCGGCATTTCCAAATGGTAAGCTACAACCCCAATTAGTTCTAGAATTTTGAAAGGTCTGATGTACCTAGGACTCAATTTACCCTTCTTACTGAAACGTATAATACCCTTCTATGGAGATACCTTCAATAAAACATGATCTCCTACCTGAAATTCCAAATCCTTCCTTCAGTTATCATCATAGATCTTCTTCCTACATTGATCTTCTTTGATGTGGGTTTGGATTACCTTAACCTTTTCCATCGTTTCCTCTACATGTTCTGGGCTTACGAGTTTTCTTTCACCAACATCATCCTAACAAGTTGGGGTGCGACATCTCTTTCTTTATAATGCTTCATACAGTGCCATCTGAATACTTGAATGGAAGATATTGTTATAGGAAAATTCCACTAGATGTAAATATTGATCCCACATACCTTGAATGTCAAGAGAGAAAGATCTCAAGATGTATTATAAGGTTTTAATAGTCCATTCTGATTGTCCATCAGTTTGAGGGTGGTAGGAAGTTCTCAAATGAAGTTCAGTATCCAGGGATTTCTGATGAATTTTCCAGAATCTTGATTTAAAACAGGGATCATGATTAGAAACAATCAATAGGGGTACTCCATGAAGTCTTACGACATCATTAATATACAGTCATGCTAAATATTCAATTGGAAATTCTCTCTTATAACATTAAAATTTACTAACATGGTAAGATGATCAACAATGACCCATATTTCATCATTCCTTTTAGGAGTCCTTGGTAGCCCCATGACAAAGTCCATTGTAATATTATCCAATTTCCATTCAGGTATGGGAATATGTTTCATGACTCCTCCAGGCTTTTGTCTTCCTTCTTTCACTTGTTGAAAAACCATACATCTTGACACAAAATAAAAAATCCCCCTCTTCATGTTGTCCCACCAAAAATGTTCCTTCAAATCTCTATACATCTTGGTGCTCCCAGGGTGTATAGAAAAATTGTGTCTATGAGAATCATCCAACAATTCTCTTTTTAGATCAGGTATATTGGGAACACAAAGTCTCTTCCTTTATTTTAAAATACCACCTTCATATATGATGTCACTCAATCTCTTATCATTCAAATCTTTAATATTCTTTAGAAACTCATCATCATACGGTTGAGAACTTTTTATCCTTTATAGTAAATATGGGTTGGAAACAATTTGAAAAAGAATTGATGTTTCACCTTCCATGGTTATTCCCATATCCATCTTTACTAGATCCATGTATATAAGATCCTTTTTAACTCTCATCTTGTTCAAAAATCCATGATCCTTTCTACTCAAAGCATCTTCCTCCTTATTTTCCTTCCTCAGGTGGTAGTTTATAGTTCAATCATAATCCTTGAGTAGTTCAAGCCATCGCCTTTTCCCCATGTTGAGTTCTTTTTGTGAGAAAATATACTTCAAACTCTTGTGATCAGTATAAATCACATATTTTTCACCATAGAGATAATGTCTCCATATCTTCAAAGCAATTATTAAAACTAATAACTCAAGATCATGAGTAGGATAGTTTTTCTCATTAATTTTTAGCTGTCATGATGCATAGGTAATAACACTATCAGTCTGCATAAAGACACTATCAAGTCCTTTATTTGAAGCATCACTATAAATAACAAACCCATAATTCCCTAATGGTAGATTCAATATAAGAGCATTGAATAATCTTCTCTTCAATTATTCAAAACATTCTTCACACTATTTTGTCCAAAAAATATTTAACCCCTTTATGTGTGTTCTGGGATAATGGGTTAGCCAATCGGGAAAAATGTTGGATGAAACGCCGATAATAACCTACTAAACCAATAAAACGACATACCTCAGTTATACTCGTCGGTGATGGACATTATTGTATTTCCTTGTTCTTTTAAGGATCGACATATATTATATCCTTAGAGACAATATTGCCACTAAAGGAAATCCCTTGAATCCAGAATTCACACTTTCTAAACTTCCCATATAATTCATTTTTTAAGAGTCTTCAGGATAATGGACAAGTGATTTTCATGATCTTCGTATCTTTTCGAGTATACCAATATATCAGCAACAAACACCACTACAATTTCATCAATATATTCCATGAAAACCCAATTCATTAGATCCATAAAGATAGAGGGTGAATTAGTCAATTCAAAAGGCATTACTGTAAACTCGTAATGCCCGTACCTGGTTCAAAATTATGTCTTCGGAATGTATTCCTTCTTCACACACAACTTATGATATCTAGATGAAAGGTAAATCATTGAAAAATATTGAGATCCATGAAGTTCTTCAAATAAATCATCAATGCGATGTAGGGGATACTTGTTCTTTATTATTATAGCATTGATCCCCCTATAGTCAATACACAACCTCATAGATCAATCTTTCTTCTTAACAAAAAGGACATGGGCTCCCCATAGAAAAACACTAGGGAGAATAAATCCCTTGTTACTCAATTCCTCTAGTTGTTTCCTTAGTTATTCTAATTCCACAGTGGCCATTCTATAAGGGGTCTTCGATATGGGCCTTGAGCTAGCAATTAAATCAATGGAAAACTCAATTTCTCATTCTGGAGAATGTCCAGGTAAATCATATGGAAACACATCAAAAAATTCTTGCACAATAGGTACATATTCTATTTGAATAATATTTTCCTCACCCATAGTTATTTCATTCTCTTCCCCCCCAATAATTGAATTTAGTTGAGCTACTGGGGGGGATCTAGATAAGAATCAAGTGGTGACAATTATTCTCTAAAATAAGGTGTTATTTATCATCATTATCAAAATAAGTAACCTCCTTCTTATTATAATAAATTTTTGCATCATGGTCTGAATGCCAATCCATACCAAGGATTATATCAAATTCAATCATGGGTATGGCGATGATATCAGCAAATAAAGAACATTTATATTCCCTAATAGGGACTAATTCACAAAACATTATTGCAATGATACTTTCTTTAGGAGTTTTAATAGAAAACTTACATATTAAATCAAATTGTAAATATCTAATTTTGTTATCAAACTGGGAAGATATGAAATAATGCGAAGATCCAGAATCAAATAATGCATTTTCTAATCTTGAGGAAACCATTAAATTACCTACCACCATGTATTTCAGAGCTTCAACCACAACAGTAGTGATAACATAAGCTTTTCCTTGATCCCTTTGCCTTTGATGAGGTATGTTTCCTTGGATATTATGAAATTAATTTTCTTAATATCCCATTTCTCTACAATTGTAGCATTCCACATTTATAGCGTCTTTCTTCCCCTTGAAATCATGATCTCGGTGGCCTTTTTCACCACACTTGTAAAAGACTCCCCTTCCCTTTAGGAAAGTACTGAGGTGTTTATTACCACATTTACTATAGGATGGATATTTAACTTTTACCTTATTCCCCATATTTCCATTTCCATATTTTTTAGTAGATCTCTTCTTCTCTTTCTTTTCTTTAATGTCGTAAGAGTTAGAGAATTCCTTTCTTGATAGCACATGAGACAATATCTTTGTACGACGAGAAGGATTGTGAGACTAATGCTCAAAAAAGAAATGGTTTTAACCCATAAAAGAAATGATCAATCTTATTTATTGGGTTACATGTATTATCTACAGTGTGCCTTGCTAACCATGTAAAGTTAGCTTCATACTTAATGACAATATCATCCTCTTTTTTCCTCAGATTCAGAAATAGTCTTTCCATATCCACTCGATGGTCATGATGAAAGTATTTTTCTAAGAAAATCTCTTTAAACTCCATCCATTACATATTTGATACTTCCTCATCTTCCTTTTTGTTTTGAATCAATGACCACCATTGATCATAATCTCTAATGAGGTGGTAAACTGCCATGACAACTTTTTCCCTTTCGCTACTCCCTAAGGCATGGAATATTTTCTATAAAGAATTTATACATTTCTCAGCCACTAATGGATTTTTAATCCCATTGAATTTTGGTGGTTTTTTCCACATGAAGAGATCTAACATTGATCCTCCACACTATGGATCAGGGTGCTTCATTTGGGTATGGTTATTAATCATAACCTGAGTGAGTTGTCCTAGTATGGTGATAAGTGGATTAGCATCAGTTGCTTCGCCATATCCACTATAAGTATCTCGAGTAGGAGGGAAATACCTACATGGATTACATGCATTGATACAGTTTCCATTCCATCCACTAGGCGCCATTTCTAGACAATGGTATAAACAAGATTAGCTTATGAATCGAAATACATAATTCAAAACTTGTAAAACACTTTACATAAACTGAACAGTTTGAGGATATAATCCATAATCATAAAAATATTTTCTTTGAGGAATTATATACTCACAAACCCTTCATAATGTTTTGTAAAGAAAATGAGAATTATCTTAAGCATATCCCTCGGGAGTGTCATAACCAAGAGAGCAGCATGGCCCGTTATTGTGCACTCATTCCCATTCGAGTCTAGCTTAAAGCAGTTTTTTTGGGTTTTACACCTAGGTATATCTATTCCAGAGCTGCCTCTACCTGCGCATATCCAGACAGAGATATATTTCTTGGAAAACTCACAAAATCTCTACATTAAAAAAATTTAGGATGTTCTTCTATACTAATCCTCAAATTCTATCTTTGGGTAATGTGATCTAATCAGAGTTTATCTAAATATAGATTCCAAGGTTTGTACAAAACATCCTCTAATACCAACTACAACACCCTGACCTCAGTTACCCAAATTCGATGCATTATTTCATAATATATTTATGATACAAGGATATCATGTCCCGAAAGACCGATCAGTTTATTAGCCTTGAAAATACCAGATATATTCATAAGTTTTACATTACATTATAAAATGAAATACTAAAAAAAAATTATTTCCATATATCACACTCATATCCCCTCAGACTATCCCTTTAGGCCAGTCATAAAATACTTCTTCAAATCTTGGGAAAAATAAAATATAGAATGGGGTGAGCTCATATGCTCAGTAAGGATAAAAATATAGAGGAAACTTTCATAAATAAGAATATACAATTAAATAAATGTATAAGACTAAAAAAATAATTTTAAACATGAAATTCAGCATAATATGGCAAAGATATAATAAAACCATGCCATTTACTTATTCACATAGATATTCTACTATTAGAATAATCACATGTAATATCAATAGCCACTTTCATAATGATGGAATGTATAATGCCATACTTCATAACCACATAGTCAAGGCCTTGTGCCAAGACTACAAAATATATTTTGTCAAAACCTTCCGCAAAGAAACTAGTTTGTCTCATGATACCTACCGATACATCGAGGAGCTATAGCGGGCTCCACTCATCACATACTAAGTCCAATGCATTCCCCATATGAAAAAGTTTAAATATAACATAAACATTCGTATTAAAACAAACATATGAAATGTCAATAATTAATCCATAAACCATGAATGGTGTAAAAATTACACATCCATAATCAAACATATCACAAAACCTTCAATACAATATGGAAGTTTTGTATCATAATAAATCAACTTCAAATAAGATTAAAATTCATCAAAGGATGTTGACGTAGATGAAATCAAAACCATTTTTAGAGAAATATCTTGTTCTATTTTGAAATCATTTAAGAGTCACATAATTATAAAGAAAAAAAATATTTTGAAAATATTTTTATAAGCTTTTCAGGGATGCTTTGATAATGTTATAATGGCAGAAAATATCCAAACTCTCCGTATAAGTAAAAAAAACATTCTTACCTTAATTTTGCCGAAAATGTCATAAAGTACCTTGTTTGGAAAAGGACGGAAAGATTCCTTTCAGAACATATAATGTAAAATAAGGGTATACATTACATTAACCCATTGTCTATTAAATAGTATAAATGTTTTGAAATAAATTTTTAAGAAGCATGGATGTAGATGATAAAGAGGTCCGAGTAGACAATTACGTATAAACAACCTCAGATAATGAAGAGTTTGTGAAATTAACCCTTACCTCTTTTCTTTTCCTTGGTCGAGGGTAGGTTAACCTCATATATAATGGTAATATCATTGTTATTGAATTATAAAATAACCATATATATTAATATGATATCATATATGATCTTCTAATATTGCTTTGTTAATTATATTTTATTAGTATCATCGTTTCAGGTGTTAACTGATTCTTTTTCATTTATATGATTTGTTATGTAAGTAATGTTTGTTTTGGATATGATGTATCATATTCATATTCATAATTATATTAATTATTTAAACATTATTTTTAATAATCAAATGAAAATTAGTCTTGAATGGATAGGATGTGGAATGAATCTCATCACGTTTGTGGAGACGGTAATCCGTACGTACGCACGAGCGACAATATCATTCATTTGATATTAAAATAATATATAATTGGATGTTATATCATATATAAAGAATACTTATCATGTTATATTTATTATTAAAATCAATTATAAATCATTATTATACCCATCCAAATAAAAATGAATTGAATAACAACTATACCACGACCTGGAGACGGTAAGCCGTACGTACGCACGTATGGTTACATGTCATTCAAAGGATGGATAGAGTAATGAATATGGTTGTACCATATTTTAATAACATCAAAATATATAGAATATAATTGAGTTATTATTTTATAATGGTAACAACAAAGAAAGAGGAAGTGGAAGAAGAAAGGAACTTGAATGAGGTGATGAAATATTTACCTCTTCTTCGGGTTCTTCCTTTTGATTTGATCAAAAGGGATCCTTAGGATGGATTTTTGACTAATGTAAAGCCTCTAGGATGAAGGTAGGAATGTTGAGAGGATATTTGGTCAGGGTTTTTCTGAGCCAAATGGTTTCAAAGCTGTGAATTTGAGAGAAGGGGAAGTGCCCTTTTATAAGAGGGGTGAGGGGCACTTAACGAAAAGATTGAAATATTATTTTATAATAAAATCATTTTCGGTTTCTAATTGTTAAAAAATAATTTATTTCAAGTATTATGTGGGTATGGATTAAATAATATCCAACCAATAGGTTATAGATAGGTTTGGGTCACTATATTAACCTTATATTTTAGATTTAACACCTAGTTAATTAGTTTGACATTTACCATTTATCTTTTTATTTTTATATTATATGGTAAATAACCTTACTATAAACATCCAAGAGAACATAAAGTGGTGCATTAATTACATATATAATATTATTTAAGACCTTTGGATGAACCTTATATTTTTAGGACTATAATATCAATTAACAATATAATATTTGTTTTAAAAACTCTTTTACATAAATTTTGACACTATTTGCTATTTTGTTTTTGTTAAATTCATAACAACATTATTACTTCGAAGAAAATTAATTTAATCAACCCTAACATGTAATATTAACCTAAAAAATTATTGTAATTCATAAAAAGGCTAAAATTAGTTTTATTTAGAGATTTATAATATCAATTATTTTAATATTTCATTAACAAGGAAATTACTGCATCATCATTCTTTCATAAATAAATTAAATTATTTAATGTCTAAAAACTATAAATAAAATACCATTATATAGGAAATGTTTTTATCTTTCTAATTAATATTTAAAGTCAAATATATATTATGTGTAACCCTATATTAAAAATGGTTTAGTTATAAAACATTGAATTTAACACATTATCTCTTCTTTGAATTAAATAATTATAAATGTACTAATATAATCGAAGTGGACCTAAAAGAACATATTTAATTCATAAGGTATGTTTTGGTAGAATTAAACTTATCCAATAGAATTAGGACATGTGTTAGGTTAATAATAATATCATTTTTACCTTTAATTTCACTATTTACTTTTAACCATGGAAATAAAAGTTAAAAGTTACTATTCACCAAAATTATTCTCATCTTATTGAACCACATTTTACTTACTGATATCAATCATGTCTCTTATATTTTTGAAATTCTACTCACAGAATTGGGAAATTATGATTTATGTAAATTTGCAATTGCTATTAGGTGGTGGGTAAAAGAGAGTAAAAAGTTCAATTAAATTTTTATATATCTAAAATTATTATAAATTGAATGAAATGACATAAATTGAACTTATAAAGGTATTATGTATCTATTTTGACCTAAAATAAATTTAAATAAAATAAATAATTATTTAAATAAAATGCCAGTTTTAAATAATAACTCAGTGTTTTTTACTATTTTTCAAAAATTGATTGTTTTCAGAAAAATACCAAGAATTCACCCTCAGCTAATTTCGATATTACAAATCCAAAAATAAAGTCTATTTTGAAAGATAAAATTTATTAAATTTTAAATAGTGGGTATTACTATTCATAACATGTAGTTTGATTGGTTGTGGTGTGTTTGAACATGAAGTTGCGTAAAACACAAGCTATTGTATTATTCAAAGGGAAACGTACCGTGGATGTTTGGGGTGTTACAGGCTTGAACCTCGTGGAGGATTCCTATGTACCCTGCCTTGGCAAGGATCAAGGTCCTCATAGTTCTGGTTATGGGGTGGGGCTTGCACTCTAGGCTGCCCATGGAGGATTTCATGGTCGGTGCTTGCTCTAAGCCCACGTGAGTCATGATCGGTGTGAGAAACAAGAGACAACAAAGACCTAATGATCACATCGCAAAAGGCGCATCCGTGGGAAGTGGAGTGGGGCATACACGTGATCATGTCCCAAAGTGGAAACTTGGGCTTTATGCGGGGTTAGTAACCTGAATATGTTGGGACTTACTCTAGGATGGAGGCGTGGTGGTGACAAAGCCCAGCGAGAGAGGGATTTGGCACAGAAGAAAGGAGGGGTAGGGATGCTGTCTCCTACAATAAAAGCTAGGGGCTTACACTTGGGTGGTTTCCCTTTCCCCGTGTAGGATGCATGAGGTGAAGTCATAGTTTAACCTCATGTGCTGAGGATAAAGATGCTTGGCAGTTTAACGTCATGCAGCTTAGACGAGGGAGGGTTCACTCTGCACCCCTAGGACTTACATAACTGGTACCCTCTGCACCTTGGTGAAGGGAATGAACTGGTAATGCCATGTCTAGGGGCTATCATGGAGTGAACCATTGAGAGGTATACATTAGCGTGGCTATGCGAAGAAGCAATAGCTTTTAGCGTGCCTTTGTGAAGAAGCATGAGGCGAAGAAACATAACAAGCAGTGTCATCCAAGGGACTTTGAAATTGCTTTCTGTGAACCTAGGAGGTTTCACGGGAGAGAGAGATGCAGAGAAAAGGGGTTTACGAGTAGAGGCCTCATAGAGCTCTGGTGCTCCTTTCAATGGAGGGGCTTCGTGAAGGTGCGGGCCTCACTATGTGAAGTGGCCTAGCTTAGGCATACGGCATAGGTGCATACAAGATGTGTTTTGCGAATTAGAAGGGAATTCACAAAGAAAATCCCTACAAAGCATTGGTGCCACACGAAGCACGGTCTTATGAAGCAATGTGATTCACAAGGCAAAATGACTCCATCTTAGCATTTGATTCACGTGTGCATGGGGGCTGCTTCACGAAGCATAAATGCTCTATGATGACCTGAGTCCCCGTGAGGATCTCCTTCCTTCGTGAAGGCCCGTGGGCTTTACAAAAGGCATACCTCTCGAAAGAGGGGGTGAAAACAAGGCAAAGGTCAGGCACTTCACAGAGAAAAAGTACCTTGAGTACCACATGGTTTGCAGAGCAGAGAGTGCTTCGCGATTTAAAATCTGAGAAAGTGAAAAGTCGGATGATCCATCCTTTGGGCCTAGGGGAGGCCGGTATTTATAGGCAAGAGGCTCCGTGAAGTAAAGCTCTCTCGGTGCAAAGTTGGATTCCACTCCACGGAGGGCTCACGAACGTCAATGGGGCTTGTGGAGCATCCCTACTCTGGGATTCATGGTGGGATCACGAACGTCAAAGGGGCACATTGACCATCCTGCCTCTGGGCTTCACGACGGGCTCGCCAACGTCTAAGGGGATCGTAGAGAATCTCGCCACCATGCTGCACAGAAGGCTCACGAACGTTAAATCGGCTCGTGGAGCATCCAGCCTCTAAGCATCGTGGAAGGCTCAGGGCCATGGTGCTCCGCAAAAGGGCATTGCGAGTAATCTTCAGAGACTTTCTTATTATCCTTCTCCCTTCCAATTTTTGGCATCAACAGTCACCCATTCTGTTTAATGGGTAAAATATATGGTTTTCAAATTCTTGTGGTGATCTCAAGTCATCCACCCATTCTAGTTTTGGGTTTCATTCATGTGGGATCATCACATATAGTGTTTCTACGTATTTTAGGTGAGCGGTTCTCAGAGGGTGTTTCTACCATGACAAGGATATTTGACCACCGGTACATTTATAGGATCATCAACCCTGTAGGTAGGCTCATCGGCTAAGGGGGTGGCTTGATCTGCATTTTGATGAAGGTTATCAAACTACTCATGTGGATTTGATGACTCATATCATGGATTCTTTCTATACACTCTCAACTATACTCTATTTAGATGCGCAGAATCACGAAGATCAAATATTAGCAATTATCCAACGAGGATTTTTATCTTCTCTTATAGAAGAGTGAAAATATCATATTGTGGAGAACCATAATCTAGGAACCACTCAGCGAAGAATTTTATCAATGACCCTATTATGATATGTAACCTTATTGAGAATGGTGGATATTTAAAGATTGACCTCTCTATTTTACATAATATCTAATTTTTTAGAAGGATGAGAGGTCCCAATATGTTCTTTAAACGTGATGATGTTTTGTCTGGTTGGAAGCAATTCATAGGGATCCCTGAGTCTGGGTGTCTTCCTATGAAGATGAGTAAAAACTCTTGTATGAGGGTCTCTTTAATAATGTACTACCCTATGGGTGGATTTTTCTTGTTGGAACCTATGTCAAATTATCGTTTCTCATGTAACTCAAGAATTAATATGTTCATCATTACTATACCCAAAGTCATGTCCAAAATATAAATAGGTAGGTCAAATTGTTTCCGGATTGGAATGAAGGGAAGAGAATTTTACTATCCCTATTCCCTAATATGCGCATGTGGGGATTAATCTTCCATAAATATGTGGGGTAATATGAGTCTCTGGATGTATCTATGTTGGAGGGTCCCGTGGTAGACAAGTGATTCAGGGTGTTAAGAAATTGGGAGTGCTTCCATCTCAACCATTCAGCACTGCCGATCAATTTCATCAAATTTCTCCCAACTTCCTGGGTATACCAACTAATGTTCATGGATTATATGTACTAGTGACCTGATGGATTTGAGGATCCATGATGCACAGTCTTCAATGAAGGAAATTGGGATATCAATGTTGGAAGTTTCATTCGTCCAGAATACCATTGAAAACTGATTAGAATCTAGAGTCTCCCACATGATATCATTCTTAGAATTGGGATCCTTCTCTTGGATGTCCCAATATTCAATAATCACCCGTCAGGATACTGGCGGTGACATTTTTGTGGATTGGTGCATCAGCTGGATGTAAGGAGGATGATTTTCTTCATGATTTAACTTTTCACAACACACTAGTTCATCACTCTGGAGCATCCCCAACCACCTAATTATGTACTTATAGTACTAGGTGTTCACCACATCCTCATGTGAAAGGGTAGTGACACACATTGGAGGGGAAAATGGATGGTTTTTATCTATAAAATTCCATAATATTTCTCCATGATCCTGGGTAAAGGTGGTGAGGAAATATAGTGATGATGGATATGGTTGCACTGTGAAATCCTAGGTGGGGGCCAAGACCACATCTAACATCTTGTACCTACAAAGGGATTTGGGGACCTTATGAATCTCACCTTCCAGGATGATGAACATCACATGTATGGATCCAACCACATACTTTGATGTTGATTACTTGGGTGAATGTTCCATCATTTAATCACATTCATCCTTGGATTCTATGAAGCAAATGAGATTGACTATGACTTTACACTTCAGAAAATTTTTCCTTATGAGGAGAAAGTTCTCTCTTCTACCCCAAGAAGGTTCCTCAGTGTAGGGAAGTTCTTAGGCACTGGGAGGACCTCAATGTTGGGGGGTTATTACATGAGGAGGACCTTTTAATTTATTAGTTGGGATATGGATATTGATTTTGTATTGGTTGTTTTCATATTAGGGAGTACTTACACTTTGACTCTTGTGTGAGTGGGGATGACCTACACTCTGATTATTGACAAAAATGTAGGACATATTCTTATGTTGGTAGGGTCCTGGGGGACCTCCATGATGACCTATAATAAAGGAATGGAGAGGGCCTCTGTACTAGCATGTCAATGTGTGAGGAGGACCTTCTCACTCATCCAAATAGACATCAGGAAAACCTCTATTTTGGATAATGATGGAGAGGGGAGTACATCAACTTGAGGTGGTTGGAACTTGTTGATGACCTCTATGATTACTATTGATGGAGTGGGTAGGACATCTACTCTAGTTGGTTGTGTCATGGGTAGGACCTTGGTGTTGGTTGATGGTGGTATCATGTGGAGGACCTCTTTACTGATGATCGATAAAGCGGGGAGGACCTATGCTTTTATGGATTCGTGAGCAAGGAGGACCTTTGATTGACACAAGAACAATGTGAGAGGGACCTCATAACTGATTGGCTATGAGAAATAGTGGGACTCCATGTTGGGAATAATAATTATGGGGAGGAACTCGATACTATTTGATGACGAAGTAATTAGTACCTCCGGTTTAACAAGTATGAACATCGGGAGGGATTTAATATTGATTTTTTAGAGTGGGTAGGATCTCCACATTTGTTGGAGATAGATTGGGAAGGGCCTCCATACTAAATTGCATCATCATGGTCTAGGCAATAATGACTGGTGGTGGGGTCGACAATTAAGAGAGTCATCACAGCCTTCCTGTGGGGTGGATGAGGTCTCAATCCCAATCGAGAAAATATGGATCCTTTATTGTCAATTTAAGGGTCTAGAAGAATGATTCTATGGTGAAAGGGGCCAATGAAACCATGGAAGATGATTTCCATTTTTGAGAATTATCTTGGGATTATTCCCGATGTTGTTTCTAGGTGGTTTGGGTCGGACATGGTAGAGTAAGTGTATAGTTCAATTTTTCATTAACCTAAAGGAATGGTTATTACTGGGACAGACAAGGCTTGGTGGGATCCCTTCTTGGATGGTACAAGGTGGTAATCATGGCTATGTTGAATCGATTACCCCCCATCTCCTTGGTGTATGGAATTGATTCATAATATTTCTATGAGGAGAGGATCCGAAAATGAATTTTTTCTGATGGATTGGGGAGTAGAGGATCCCAATGTGGCCCTTGGGATCATTGATTTCACCAAGGTATGGTTGCATCCATGTCACAGTGAGCCATGTAACTTGTGGGAATGACTGAATACTTCTCGTATCAATGTAAAAGGGTGTCCATAACCCTTCTATAAATGTTATTTGAGGGAGATATAGGGTGTGGGCACCTAGTAGCTATAG
The DNA here is from genome assembly GCA_963277665.1 of Viscum album. NCBI lineage: Eukaryota > Viridiplantae > Streptophyta > Magnoliopsida > Santalales > Viscaceae > Viscum > Viscum album. The sequence goes on along the minus strand of OY728148.1, from coordinate 1,804,514,981 downwards.
TTTTAGTGGAAGTCATAGTGGAGTTGGAGACACGCTAGATTTCCACAATGAAACTTCTCTTGCCCATGCATCTGTAGATGTTGTGTGGTTGGTTCCCTAATGATTGGGTCCTAAAAATTAAGTTGATTATATTGTCATTACATATGTAAGGAAACTGAGATCCAAATCCTTATCTTCTTCCAATCTTCCAAAGGTGTAGAGATAGATCTTTGCTGATGATGTCAGAAACAAAAATGGCCAACATTTTACTGCCCCAATTTCGGGTGAATTCTATTCCAGGAGCACTTTATTCTTTGTGGGTCTTGGAACTAGATAGCCAGATCTGGTGACATACTAATATGATTATTCCATAAACACTACCAGTCCTCATGTTTAGGATAAGAGTTTCACAGCAGGTCCCCATTTGTTTCAAATTTCTCCACCAGAGCATGTTTCCATGTTTTTTATCAAGTGCTAGTGTGAATTGTTTCCCTACATTCCATATTTCCAAAGGTTGGTGGATTCCAAAAAATTATTCAGAAATTTATACTTCTTGATTGAAATGAGATGATGGGATGTGGGTTCCCCCTTCCATGGATTCCTTCATATAAGTTGTTTCATTGTATGGGTCTCCCTCATAGAGGTAATTTATGGAAATGGAACTCATTCTCACTACCATCTCTTTATGGGCGCAGATTAATTATGCTAATTTTGTCTATAAATTCTTGTGGGACTTGATATGGCATGAAAATTCTATCTAGAGAGTAGTCCTGTTGGGAATCTCTAGCATGTATGGATGATTGGAACATTTGTCAACTATATTACTCCTCTAGGTGGGAATCTAATGGATTCATCTTAGGAATGAAACCCAATTCATCCCACGTTGATCGTGAGGAATCTAAAGCTGAAGGCCCATATACTCTATGGATTTCACCTTAAGAATCCCATATTTCTCAAGAGGTTTATGATTCCATAATAACATCTTATCCATGGCTTTCACCTCAGGAATCCTAGGTCAGGAATAGTGTATGTTATTGGGGTCACTAGTCTAACATCCTATGAAGAATGAGTTGATTCACTATGAAACTCAATGGAGGTGGATCAAAGAGGTGCATCCCCAGTGGGAGAACCCAAAAGGTTTATCAATGGATGGATCAGAATGCCTGTTGGAGGGGGATTCCTGATGTGTTTTCAATAAAGGGAAAATTTCATATAATGAAGGTAGACCAAAACACCCCTAAAGGTGGACCAATGTGGTATATCCCTAGGACGGAGCTTCTTCGTAAACTATTGGTCATGATTGAACCACATAGAGGCATCCTACACACCCTTCTTATAAGATAGAGATCAAAACCCTTGTAGTTTTATGCCGCTATTTAAGGACATATGACAAGACCGATCCACACCATTTAACATCATAGAGTATGGACGCTCACATTGATAATAGAGTTCCAGTGATGGATATTGTGGGTATTATACTTAAAATATTCCCCCCACAATACGAATGATCTTGGTTGTAGTTAGTGTGTGGCTCACAGATTGAGTTTCCTAAGGGAAATTGAAGAGATGTGGTCTCACATGTGAGGGAAATGATCTTTATCTGTGATATGGACAAGAGAGGATCAGTATGGATGTGGCTATTGGGATTGGACCTTAGAGTGGCTTCAAACATATCCCATTTAGTTGGGAATAAAATCCCACATATTTTAGAATGGGCTGGGGGTTATTCCTAAGGAGGAGGCCCAAAATGATATATTGTTGGGTATTGCATGTGGAAGATACCCATATAGATGGTGGATTAGGATTATATCTATAGAGAATGTTGAAGGTGAAGTTTTGGTTGATTTTATGGTAACTAAAAGCCTCTAATTCCACATGATTCATGATCAGTGTGAGAAATAAGAGGAAGTAGTCAAGCTGACAATTGTGTTGTGAAAGAAGTGCCAACGAGAAATGGTGTGGGGGTTTTGCATGGAAGATGACCGAGGATGATGTCATTCAGTGTGAGGAGGATCTTATTCAATGTGAGGAAAATATAATTTCCAATAAATGTAGTGACAATGGAAACTATATCCTTCTACTCACACATGGATAATAATATTCTTATTACATTGGGTATGGATAATGTTTAACTTTATGTGTTGAGGACATTGTCGCTAGGTAGTTTTACAACATGCATCTCAAACATGGGACACTCACTCCATACCCATTAGGCTTATATGACCATCACTCATTCACCTCTAAAAGGGGAATGTATTTAGAAATTTTTGGGTATGATTATGGGAAGGATTGGTTAATAACGAGGTCCACATTAACATTACTATTTTGATAAGTAACGGGGGTTAGCATACCTATGATAAGAAAGAAGATGTAGGTGGGGATCCTGATATGAAATTGAAGTGGAGTGGGCCATAGGAATGGGTGGAACAGTTCACCTAGGTACAAGAGCTGTAGTTGGGATGATCTTGGATGGGTGTGGGGTTTTTGGGAACCCAACCTTTGCAATGAGGTGTTAGTAGGAGGGAAGTAGAACTAAGAGGCTTGGGAGAGGGGCTCTGCAGAGCTCGGGGCCCCATTGTGAGGTTCTTTACATAGATAAGTTTCTTCATGGAGGTCAGGGGCTTCACTAATAATGAGGAATCATAAAATGGGTATCCCTACCTTGGGATGAAGTCATTGATCAAATAAAGAGTTATTTGAAAAGGCTTAATGCTTAACGAAGCCTCAAGTACACCAGAAGGATTTATTCCTTCACGAAGATCATTGGACTTCAAGAAAGTTATTCCCACCTAGGGTGGAGGATTTAAAAACACATGAAGGGGGTATTTTGAAGATCAAGTAGCTTGGATTATCCATTTTCTGTCTAGTCTATGATGCTCAAAAGTTTCATGAATTGGGTGAAATTTGGATACCGAAGAGTCTTATAACCATCCCTAATGTATCAGAATGAGGGTGATATTTATAGGAAAGGAGATTCATGAAGCTATAAAGTAGTCTACGATGGAATTATGGGCATAAAAAATGGGTGTATATCCATCAGACTCATGGATCACACCATCAGTCATTTATACAGTTGTGAAGCACCCTCAAACTCCCAGAGTACATTGTCACAACTTATCATATTTACAAAGCAAAATTATTGGTTAGGTTCTCCCTGATCCCTGACTATTCATGAAGTGGCATGGCTTCACAAAATATACTCTTTTATAGATATTTTGGCCCATTTTTTCTTAGATTCTCTCTAACCCAATTAAGACTTCCTCTAATATTCTTATGGCATGTATTTAAATGCCAATAAATATTTTTATTATTTTTGAGAACTTTTAAAATGATTTATAATATAATATTTATTATATATTTTTAATTATTTTAAATTTTCATTTACTGGACCAAATATTTTTATTCACACCATGACATGATTGATTTTTTTCTTTTCTTTTTTTAGAGGTACTCTAAATAAACATGTTCATACACTTCAATGTACCCCCAATTATTGTGTGAAATCAAATTATTTTTCCCATATATAACTTGGTTATATATTTTATATTTTATTTTGAGAATACAAAAAAATACTAGTAATTTTAATTTACATTTTTTTCTATATCCATTCATTGACACACTTTTGAGCCTAACACACATTATCCTTTGTTAAGACCATAACATTCATGATTGACTTGATAAGTATCCATATTTCATGATTTATCTCCCTATATACCCTTAATATTGAATTTATTGCTCGAATATAGTTCATTGAGAATTTGGGGGAATAAAGTAACATTATTTTTTTCATAGGGATGTGTTCCATTATATATGAATGTTTGGATATATTATTATTTTAGGAAAGGTCCACATGTAATTTTTTATTATAATATAACAAATTCATCTTAAAAAAGTTAATAGAATAAGAACATAAAAAATTTACAAGACAAAATGTTTATATATATATATAATAAGATGATTAATATTTTATTATACTTCATTTAATTTGACCTGTGACTCTATCAATGGAATGTGGAATCATTTTTTGGCTGAATCACTTTTTGGGTACTATGATTGAGAATTCTTGTATTTTTTTGAATGATTAATCATTTATTGAATTTAAATTTGTAGACGTCATCCTTTTATCCCATAATTTTATATTTCTATCATACAACCATAAGACTAAAATAAAATCCCTAGATATCCTCATGATTTTCACATTATTATTTATCGCTTTCGTAGGGAGTTGGGATTTTAAAAATACTATGTTATTCCTTACATAAATATTATATGATAAAAATATGAATATATTTCACACTTGAGAGATGAGTGAAATCAATACTAGGAGAGTTAAATAATAAGGGTAAGGGGTATTAACAAAAGGATGAATAATTTGAGTGGAAGAAAAAGACCTTCCTAAATTGAAATTGTATATGAGAGATGATTGGAATACTCTTACTGAGAAAAGGTTTTTGATTTCGAAAATTTTAGTTATGAATTTATTTTTACATGTACAATTAATTTTATTTTATTTTTAAAGTATCGATTCTCTTTAATTTGATTTTCAGATTTTTCGTAATGGAAATTAAAGGACTACATACTAGGGAGTTGATGAAACAAATTTCTTCATGATTTTTAGGGTTTAGATTGTGTAAAAATATATTTATTTATAGTTTTTTATTCCAATAAGTTAAAAAATTTAGTTTTGGTACTTATATATATATATATATATTAGGTTTTGATAGTTACCAAAACACATTGGAAATGATTCGGGAATTTTTTTAAAAAATAATCACTGTGTAATTTTAGAGTACAAATAGTGTACCATCCTTCACTACATAGAGTTGAAAATCAGAATGAATTAAAAGGGTTAGTTTGTGAACAAATATTAAACTACCTGACTTTAAATTTAAGTGATACATGCTTCTTGCTTCAAATTGCTGATAGTTTTCCTATTACTTATTGGATAAAAACACAGATAAATTTTGAAAACATTGCTGGTGATAACTAAGTTGATTTAAAGTGTCTTTTTCATAGTTGTTTATAATTTTTTAAAACATTAATTTTCACTTTTAAATAAATATTTTTTTAATAAAATATCATTTTGACAATGTTTCACCTGGAATAAATGGTTTGGAAAACTAATCTAAGGCTGGGAAGCACCCCTTATACCCCCTTCTCTCTCTCCCATCTCCCTAACTATTTTACTTTTTATTTAATATAAATTCTAAGAGAAAAAAATGAAATGAAATTTTGAAATGAATTTTATATAGGAAACTCATGTTTATCAATTAAAACATTTTTAAATTCCATGGGAAAATGTACAATTAATGGTATCACTCATCTTTTAAAATAAATGACCTAATTTGTTGATGAATTATTTGATAAGATAAATATATTAAATGACCCCCCATTTCTCTCTCCCATTAATCAAAAATTACGTTCATGTGATAGTAAACATGACACCCTTACACCAGTATCCCAAATATGGGGGTTATCTTACTAGATTGGAATACGATATATGGGTTATCATCCCATGTGAATAAATACTTTTTTAGTCTTGATAGACTAGATATATACATGATTCTTACATTAAATTAAAAAACATGAAACAAAACATTGAATTTGTTGTGTAAACATTATTATTTCTTCTGTTATATCCATGTAATCATTCATGGAACCCTTCCTGGTATCATGGGGAATGTAAAACATAATAATGGATGTGATTGGATAGTTAGTAAGGGAAATATTACAATAGAAGTTATCATAGAATAAATAATTAATGGATTTTATGGAAGTGATAAAAAATAATGAAATATTTCATACCGATAAAATCAAAAGAGGTGAATATATACCTGGATAGTTGTTATTTTAAAAAGGAGTGTGGGATAGAAAGTTTCTAATGAGTGAAAAACTTCATTCTTTCATTCTTTCTAGATTCATATTTAGTTAACAATTTTTGTTATTAGAGAATATTTGGTCTCGAGGATTGATTGGGGGGATTGAGTGTGGTTAGATGATCATTGAAAATGGGTACACCATTTTTTTTTTCATTCATGAAAAATCCAAATGGCTCCCACATCTGTAAAAATTTATGATTATTCTTTCAAAAACCAGGTAGTCATTTGGTGATTTAAACACAAAAATTCTTAGGAAATCATACCAATCAATTGGATAAGAGTTCAACCTCATTACAACTTTTTTGGTGGAATTTTTTCTTACTCAAAGACTATATTATAGATTTAATATATCTTGATTATTAATTCCCAAAACCTAATGTTATAACCACTTCCCTAACAAAAAAATTAGGTCTGGAATCCTAGTTCATGCAAAATGTTTTTCAATTAATTACTCCATTTGTATATATCAAGGGTCTTCCTTATGATTTCCAGTATTAATTAACCATAAAGGAAAACATGTAATTTAAATCCATATGATTAGAAACTCTAGAGTTTATTATCATTTAGAAAGGGGATGAGTGTTTCTAGGTTGGGATTGAAACCTTGAAAGGTTTAGTATGTATCCAATAATAGTAGTAAAAAAACAACACAGTTTATTTGATATATCTTATGGTTTTATATCAGAACTAAAACATGAAATTTAATTTAATGTGGTAAGGTTTCATATGATGGAATTTAGGCATTGAGTATAGAGCTTGGACTTTACATAGGAGTCAAATGTATCATTAATATTATAGTAATCAAATCCTTTATAGTTTAGTTTTTACACAAATCTATTATTGGAAGGGATAGATAATTAGTACACATGATGATTATTTTCCTATAGTTTTCTAAAATGGTAATTACCTTGGGACTTAAACTCAATTGGATACCCATTTATATAGGAATATATATCATGTTATTAAATGGGTATGAAAATCAAAGGTTTCCCTAGGGGATTTCATGATGCTAGTTATTCAACCATCGTAGATCCCTATGATAATGTGATGCATTCTCAGTGTGAGAAAAATAGATATAATATGATTAGATGCAATACATATGGATATTCAATATACAGACTAATGTATCTTCAGTATTGAGCTTGGGCCTCAGGAATGCATCCTACTTAATCTTTATAAAATTGAAATCAGAGTCTTCATAGTTTTGTGGGTCTCCAAGACAATAATGGGTAGGGATGTGTTACTAAATTTTTATTGATTATTATTATTGATAATGTTTATCAAATTTAGGTACATATTCCATGATTGACACCCATGAGAGAAATCTATCACTTATCCTCTTATAGATAAAGAGTGAAGACCATGAGTGATCGACTAGGCATCATTGGGTGACATGAGGATCCCATAAGGTTGTATGAGTGCATGAACCTATTAAATTATGGAAACTTCCTATGTTAAAGATTAATTTCTATCAAAAATATCATATTATGGGGTTTACATGGTTCAAACATGCATGTATATTTATTCCTACTGGCCAAGGATGACATGCCAATGGATGTTTTCCTAACATGTCAAGGGTGTCTTCCTGATTTGTCTAGAGTCTCATCCTAACATGTCTTATGGTCCTTAGGTGACCAAATATTATATTTATGTGTACATAATATTTGAATGATTTCATGCCCAAGGAGATTCTAGAGAACTAGCTGACATCTCAGGATACTGGAACATGATCTGACTAAAATGTATAAGGATTGTCATGTGAACTAGTTTACATATCTAGAGGTTATCACATAATCTAGGTAATGTGTATGCATGAATTACCGTGAACCAGGCTAACTTATCCAGGGTTCATTTCATGATTTGGCTAATATTCCTATAGGGCTTCGTTTTGACCTAGCAGATATGTCTAAGATTTATTGCATGACCTGGCTGATATGTCTGGATGAAAATTTCTGAACCTGGATAACATTTCTAGGTGTTATCACATGATAAATGGACATATCATTTTAATCACAAGACTTACCCACATGATAATCAGTGGATATATCTACACATGACTAATTTTTCATTTCCATCCTTTATCCCATAAATGCCCCAATGTTTGTCTAGTTATGTCTTATTAAGGCATCAAATAATCAAGCTGACATGTAGAAAGTACCCCACATGATTCATATGACATGATGTAATTTCTTCTCATGATTAATAGGTTCATCAAAAAAGGTTTATAAATATACTTCATAATACCTATAGTCATTCCATAGTCTTACCTGTGTCAAGACTCTTTTGATTATGTGGTTAACCACTCTGGAAATTCCACACTCACTTATGCACCCCTTCATTTCTTTTTCCACATCAGGTAGGGAGGGTAGAATTTATGGGCATCTCCCAAAAAAATATACACCTTTTTCATGGTACTTAAATCACAAATATTTCCTTGAGCTGTTGGAGGTAGTGTTGCATTACACATTTTGTGTGATCCATTGGTAGTTCATACATGATGTAATATTTTTGTCATTTGATTAAAAAATCTATATTATCACTCCCTCATTACCATATTTTTTAAACCCATGGTGGATTAATGTAATTTTACATGATCAAATTGAACTTTCAAGTGTCCTTTTTTAGATTTAATCCATCTATCTCATAGACCTCACTTGAATTATTTGGCATGTCAAGGGGTCATTGCATGATCAGGCCGACTTGTGTCAGGCTATTTGTGTGATCAAGATGGCCTATTAGAGGGCCTTCTTAGGACTAGTAAATTCATTATGAAAAGATAATAAACCCTTCTCATGAAAATAATTGTAACTCGTATTCACATAATAGTACAATATTTTGAGCATTTACTTTATAAAACCTATTGGTAACTCTCATCGATTGCCAATTAGGGAGCTACATGGTCAATCAGAAATGTATGAGATCCTTTGAATGATTAGGAGTAATTATAAAGTGTCCTTGTTTTGATTATATCATCATGTATTGAGGTTTTCGTCATGATCCCTAAATTGATTATGAAAACCACATCATCCCTTCATATAAAATCAGTGTAACTTCCATCACATTAAGTTACATGCTTTTTCAAATTTTATTTCCAAAAAATATTTTGTGGTTTTCAAACAATTTCAGATATAATGTCACATGATAAAAACACTCATATGAGTGACTTAAGATGACCAAAAGGGATGTCTTATTGGGATTCTCAGGATCAGGTTGGCATGCCCTAGGGGCTTCACATGATCATGAGAAGATCATGAGATGCACATAATCCCATCTCTTAATGTTCCTAGGGTACTGTGATTCGTAGGAACTATGTTCCTAATCACCATATAAACATTTTATCTATTCTTTTTTATGGAAAATAATATCTATTCGACAATTGTTTCTCCAACACTAATAATAATATTTCTTATTTAATGGGAATCATCAAATTTTCCCCTCAGAAGCAATGTATGAAGGAATAAAGACTCAGTTATGAGGAAGTAAATTACTTCCTAAGTCAATTATATTTCTGATGGTTGGTATTTAGAGTGCATTTTAGTCTTCCGAGAGACCATTCTTATTGCATGACGTGTCCAATAAATATGGTAGTGGGAGGCCATTCATTTCACCTTTGAACCAAACATCCATAACTCTCATGGCTTCCTCTCTCATGTGATTTATTTACAAAACTATTTTGCATAACCCTACTAGGAGAACTATTTTTGAAAAATAATCATGTGAACTCATTTATTTATCTCTTAATGTTATACTCTTCTCTTTATTAATAACATGAGAAATAAGAAAACTAATTAATGGTAATTAGTTTGGGCCATCAAACACATCTTTTTCTATAGTGTTTCTTGTGTGCTTCACATGTATCTCAGGGAATATCATATTATTAGTTATTCTTTATGTAATTTTTGTGACCTTCATTTGTGTACTAAATCACAAATATTAAACTATATCACATGTTCTTAAAATTATATGGAAAAAAATGATTCCTAAGGCCTGTAAAAGGCCATGTGTGTTGGATTTGGTGGCCTAGAACCAACTACTTTATACCTTATTCATTAATAAAAGACTTATCACATCTTGATTGTTCTTCTACCTGACAATGCACGTGATAATCTCCTAAGGATAGATGTTGCATTAAAGGGTCATAGTGGATCCCTAATATGATGATAACCGGAAAGTGCCATAACACTGTTCTTGAATATATATTCTATGACCGGATGATATTATTTGAGGGACACAAATAATACAGGCCATTAGGGGTGAGGACTCATAAAATTTTGAGGCATCATCTCTAGGTGTGCACCCTTGGTAATATCTAGGAGGATATTATTATAAAGAGACCCTCCAATAGGAAATCTACATTTCATAGTGTCATTGGATGTTCTTATCTGCGGATGTGTGTATTAATACTTAGACTTTAAGATTATTATTAATGGGTATTACAACTCGAGCACTTATATGTATTGATGAAAGCTGTGACGACACAATGTTCGCAGTGAGGTAGTATACGTTGGGTGCGTCACAAGTAACACTACATTAATAGATAATGCGAGAAAGGATTTTCCCCTTCTGTTCCATAATAGAAGTACATATCTCAGTCCCTTTGATGGAATTGATATAGCCTAAATAAATCCATGGCCATGGTAAGGTATGGGCGAGTTCAATTCCAGGAAGTCGAAGAAAGAATAATCGAGCACATGGGTTGACGGCACTAGCATACAACCCTATTGATTAGAGATATCAAGACAAAGGGATTATATTACACAGTAAGCATTCGTATGAGGGGACACATCATTGCGGCATGAACTTATATCTCTATGGGTGCCTTGGCGTATTGCTAGATGCTAACTTTGGACTTTAGGCAGGCTCTGCCTAATGCCACTAATAAAGAGGCCCAGAGGGTCACACACTAAGTGTATCCATGTATCTTAATTAAATATTAATTTAACAAGTTAAATAATGATTATTCTCGACTGTGGTTTAATAATTATTTAAGGATGCCTGATCATATTTATTTCATCACTAGTTATTTGAGAGAATATATTGTGGGCAAAATAAAATGTTTATTTATTGAGTAATGCAGTTACATTTATTAAAAAATAAATATCCATTACTCAAGGTCTAATAAATGTGGTGGAGGAAATAAAGGAAAATAAAAGTACACACCATGTAAATTAAATATACACATCATGTAGTTTTATGGAAAACGAGTATATGCCGTGTATTAATGATTACACGCCATGTAGTTTTTCCAATTGGGATTTGAGGATATAATATTATTTTATTAAATGATATTTATTATTATCAGTGTGGGCGCATGTCAAGGAATTAATAATTCAAGATGGGGGTTTTCAATAAGAGTTAATGAAATAAATAAAATGCGTAACACGTTTATTTATTATCATAACTCTATAACCTCAAACCCGATTATAAATATCCTCACAACCCCAACACTTTTCCACAAGAGAATCATTGTGCACAACAATTCTGGAGACTTATTTCAAGGCCGAAAGAACTCCTTAATCCAAGAATGCTCTCAAGACCGAGAGACCAAGGCGATCGAAGGAGGACATCGCAAGCGAAGGTTCTTTTGCGCTAGCACCCTGAGATCCCTTCGGGGACATCCGGAGATACGTGGCACACATGTGGATCACTGCTAGAGGAATCCTACACTTGGACTCTACGATGTAATGACGGATCACAGGATAGTGACCAGAGACATCAACAAAGAAATAATTCCACCAAGGTAATTCTTGTGAATTAATTAAATTAATTATAACCAACATATGATGATCCTATCTCTAGGGTTCCTGGATTCCCTTTTATGTTTTTCATTCCTTGTTCTATTCGGAATATTCGGTGTTTTACATCGTGATGGATCTTGGATTGAACATTGTTTAATGTTAAAATTAATGTTGGGAAAACCCACCAACATGGTTTCATTGCGCCCGAAACCTACAAAGTGATCGAAACCGCTTATACATTTCATGTTATTCGTGTGAGACCACCTAAGATAGGAACCCCTTTTACCCATTTTGAAAGGATTCTTTACACACATCAAATATGATTATTTTATTTTAACCAATATTTATTCAATATTTTAGGCCATGGTAACCATGGAATGTCTGAATTCCATGGTTGAAAATTTGGATGCCGATCATCAAATGGTCATCCATTCATCTCAAGTGCAACTGTGAAACTTAATGGGTAAGAATCTCTTAGAATATCCTTATTTAGACTCATTATCTCAATAATTGTTTAGTGTCAAAAATGATATTCCAATTATGTCACCCCAATCAAATATATTCCCTCTTTCTTGAATCATTAAGACCCATAACACATTTTTAAGAAATATCTCAAATGTGGGGCACTTAATTTTTAAAGAACGATGCTTTAACGAGTAGTTAATAATGTTTTTACTAATAAACTTCAAATAGGTCTGACAGGAATCTGATACTCATATACATGTGTAAAAATTGATATTCTACAAGTAAGATATTCAAATGGGTTCTTAATTGGGACCTTCAATAATGAGGGAGCTTTGGGATGGATTGGGACTATCCTTTCTAGTTAAAAAGTACAACCATTAAATTCATTAATGGTATAATGTGACATGTAATGTATGAGGCCACCATGAATTCAAAAAATCTAGAATATTTGAACAAGGTGGTAATGATGGAATTAGAATTATGGTGTTGTATGGTCACAAATAAATTTCTTGTAATTCATGTTGATGTTGGAAATACTAAATGGGATGCCAATAAAATCTAGGACACACTAATTTTTGGAGATATATAAGACGAGTTTCACTATCCTTCATCCTCTTAGTGCGATGGCAAGCAGACTCCTCCCATATATAGGGAGTTGATCAAGCTAGTTCAGAAGTCCATTTGGAAGGCCGTTGGGTAGGCCCTACATCCTAGGGTGGATATCCCATTTAAGAAATTTGTGAGAGATGCTATCAAGAAGTTCAACTATGAACATAAATTTAAGAATCTAATGAAATTCCCCTCAATATATACTCAGGGTTCCAAATGTTCCTATTATAATATAGATGAAGAAGGTAAATTCAATAACTAAGAGTGGGATATCATTATAGAAATTTACCGACCTATTTAATTTGATGATTTTCATAACTTGCACCTATGTGGGTACCTTCTTAGAAACCAAGAAATTAGTGGAGTTAGGGTTTCAACATTCAGGATGGAAATGTCCATGGATAGATAAATGTGAATATGTTTGTGTATTATTGTGTTTGTTAGACTATACCACATTCTACACCATGTTTATAGAGGAAGATCTATGTACAGAGTCTCCAACCCCTTCCATGTTTTGTGGGGTGGGATGGGGTATCACCTAGGTGGATATGAGTATCTAAGATCCTTGAATATCCCAGTTGTTCATTTTTATCCCTTTTTATAGTGAATTAGTGAGGTGACACCCATTTTATTTAATTTTCGATAAATATTATCTCACCCAAACCACTATGAACACTTCTCTTTCATACCTTACAAGGTTACCACATACACTATAACCGATAATGGTGTAGTAAATTTGAAATCCTAAACATAAATTATATCATTTTATGTGGGAGTTATATCCACTCGGATTAGTGGTACAATTTATTGTGATTCCTATAAACTTTTTCATTTTTTGAATCAATTCAAATACATTTAAAAAATGTGACGTACTTCCCTAAATGTATAATGCACAATATACCTGATGGAGGATCACTAATTATTTTTATGTTTACTGGAGAGGAGACTCAAACTCTATTAGAATTTCCTCCAACCATAATTGTGATTGTTATGTACAAGACAATTGGTGATATAGATAATGGTTCATATTAGAATGTGAAACTATCTATAATGGTACCTAAGGTCATAGAGACACCTCCATCTGTCAACGTAAACACCATACCTAACAAGCATCTTTGTTATATTAGTATATCGACATCACAAATGCATTATAAGTATGTTAGGTTCCTAAAATAAGTTTTTTACCACATGAAGTATCGATTGATAAAACATTGATTTGAAAAGATCCTATAGGTGAAAACCTAACCAGGCTAGCATTTCCTGATTCATGTCCATGATGGGGAATTTTTAGGAATTAAAACACATTTACTAAGATATGTGGTTTTCTACGCTAGGTTAAAAGAGTTATTTCAGGATTTTTACACATCACTTATCTAGGGGGGATCACTATTAAATTGCAACTAGCTGAGGTTGAGGCCTTCCATCAATACCATGATTCTTCTATGTAATGTGAGAATTTAAAAATCCACTATTCAAATGGGTAATTTATGTGATGGTTCTCAGATCAATAGTGGTTATTGCAGATGAGGCAGATCATTCTATATCTGAATAAGAGGTATGAATAACATTACATACACCATATTTTGAATGCAATACCATCAAACTCATGTTTAAATATATTGTATTTTCATGAACATATAAAGAATCTAAAGAGGTCCAATCACCATCAACATGTATGACATATTCTTCTAGGGGTATGACTACATGAGATGACTTGGGGGGGAGGTGATAACCATGTGGTAGATGATGGAGGATCCCCTGGAAAAATATATTTAATGATGGGGATGTCTTTCAATCCCAAGGAATCCTGGTTATAACCTCAATTGGTTCACATCTATTGCCTTTGGAATCACCCCTTCCATGGATCCTTCCTTAGGGAGGATTGGGAAGAGTATGTTCTCCAATTAATTCTAGTTTTCTCTCAATGAGTTCTTGAGAGAGTGTTACACTTTACATTATTCTGTTCCTAAGAAAATTTAGTATCTTATTTCAACATAACCAAATATTTATGTCACCAATAAGCCCATGTGGAGGAATAAAAATCTACTCCATAAGAAATAGGTGAATTTTTATTAATCTAGTAGAAAATTTGACATTGGGAATGGTCCATCAAGGAGGGGAAATTTTCATGGTTCCATAATGGTCATTCCTGGAACCTAAAATTGAATCTTCAACAATCGTTCCTTTTTTACCTTTCATGGAAGATGCACTATTTGGGGAGGTTGATGTAGGAGGATATTCTACCACAAAATTATCCCTAACGGAGGCATCACTGGGTGAGAGTATGAAGTCATTTAGAGATAAAACATATTGTTTTATTTTCATTATGTTTCCTAACATTTATCCAATATTATATTCCTCAAGGTAGTCGCACTAACTAAACTAATATGGAAAACACATGGGGTGCCTCCAAGTCACTCATCATAAAAGGTTGTCATTTATTCCCTCAAAATCGAGATTAGGTGGATAGATATTTTATGTGATACCATTAGAAAAGTTATATTCCATACAAAGATAATGTACTTTGAATATCTTACAATATCATATTATTCGTAAACTGATTGATAATCCTTTATAACTCTCATTACAGTTCCATCACCTCAAATATTAGAGGGACTAACCCCATTTTCTTTGGGATTCCTTCCAATTGGATCAACCAACATATAAGTATTCTATGTTCCAATATCCTCAAAACATATGAGTATGACCCCAAAAAAATGACACTTAGTTTTAAAATATGGTTCTATTCTATGGTTAAGCTTGAGTCCAGTCTAAAAGTTAACTGTATTTCATCAATAGATGTGGTGAGAAGTATGGTGATAATTGGAGCATATTCTAAAAAACCCCATTGGAGGGGTTGAAGGGATGGTTCGAACACCGTAGATATATTTTTACAACCCTAAAATATAGGGGATTTTATTATAAGGTTATCCAAATATGGTTGAGAGAAAGTATCTTCTTGAGAGAACATAGGTGATCTCTGGAGTTGGGGGTAACAGCTAGAGAGTCTTTATCTTCAATCATAGGAAGTTAGTATGTGACTCTGATCAAGGATTCCTAGTATGAAGAACCAAAAATGGATCAATGAAACTTCATCAATGCTGGGAAAGTAATGGTTGGAAGACTACATTATGAAATTGATCAACTTTAGTAAGATCATTCCCAAAAATGATATACATTGGAGACTTCATAGATGAATTTCTCAGAGCCACATGGGCTCCATGAACTAGTGTAGAAGGCTAGACATGATGTTTTTCTAGGGAAGAAGCAATAAAGATGTCTTTAGAGGTAGATATAGAGATAATTGATCATTTTCTCCATTCAATAGCTTCCTTGGACCAAAATTCAGTGACTCTCATGTTGTATTTTAATAAGATATTGTAACAGGTTTGTTTTTCTTTTTTTAAAATCATTTTTTATCTGACAATCCATTTTTGAGACCCTAATATCTAGATATTATGCTATTCCATTGTACTTAATAAATGAAAAAATAATTTGAGATTTATATGTTATCAAAAAAATATATTTTTCCCTTCATAAGTCTTTTATTTTATTTTTATGATAATTTCTCATATGTGATTATTTGTGTAAGGATCTTTATTGATGTATCAACTCAAGACATTCTATGGTGACCAGGTCCAAAAAGATAATTTTTATAAATATGTCCCAAAGAGAGAGTCCTCTAACTTTTCCCTAATATTCATATGAGGAAAGATTATATAAAATGAACATGGATTTTTTATTACGTTTCTGATCATGAGGTTTTCATGGGGTTGAGTCAAATAAAATTTGTATTTTACTCCAAATGTTTCTATGTGTCTCACCATGTTCATCACTATATGAGAGGGGTTTGGGAGTCTCATAATCCTATCAAATACATATTTTTTTGTTTTATTAATTCTGAAACAATCAAAATTTGAAGAATTTTTTTTGGCTTTTTATTTAATTAATTTAAAATAAATAAAGTATAATTCAAAAACAATAATGATTGAAAGGGGTTGGATCCATGGTCAATCACACATATTCTTCATTATCCTTTTAGTTTATCATCACAAAAAACTTTCAATATCATTCTTACATTTCTCCCAACAATCTAATTTGATTTTATTATCACAACATAGTGAAATACTCCATGATACATAAAGTTCTACCTCCTCTATAGTGAAGAGGTAATGAAAATAATCGATAGAGGTATTCAATATTTAAGGCCTTTCTCATTTGTACGCATTCATCCCTCAATACATAGTGCTCCTCATGTATGCACTATGAACTGAGAGAGGGACCTAGTGCACAGGTTAGTTCTCCATTATTTGGACTATAAGAGATAATGATACAAACACAACATAAATATTTTAGAAAAACATTGAAAATTGGGGAACAAAATAATAACACACAGTTAAAAAACTAAGAAAAGAGTTGGAATTTAAATTTAAAAGAATGATGAAAATTTCATAAATTAATTAAAAATAGAGTTTGAATATTCCAAGTGGTTTCAATGGGTGAGATAAAAAATTATTGATAAGTGGAGACCTTCTTCATCCTCACATTTAGATTCGAGATGATCATCTTAGATAGATTCCACACGTTCATCTCCAATGGTTATGTTCAATTCTATATGAAGTGTTAGTTCCCAATATAATGATCTATTTATTTTGACGGTGAACCAATTTTGTACATCTCAACACATAGGATGTTATTCTACCCTAAGCATGGGATCAGGATTACCCTACCTTTGGCCATGTAAAAACACTAAATGATTTTAGAAACAAATTTTTATTATATATATATATATATTTAAATAGTTATATATATGTGCATATATAAAATATAACATATTACTATTATTAAATATATATAGTTTTATTTTTAATTCTTTTCCTTGTCTTCCTATTTTCTTCTTGTGAGGGGCGGGGGATTCTCCAGGTTGCTTGGAGGCTTTGTATCCTCAGGGGTGGACATAGAAATATTAAAATATAGACTCGAGAAACTCCATTGATGATGCATAAATTAGTGGTTGGATCATGTTAATCACATGAGGAAATGGGTTTCAGTAGGTAGGACTCCTCTAGATCTATCATTATTCAGTCAATGATCTTGAATGGTGGTGCAATCTTCTACCTCAATGGAAGCAGGTGGCGTAGATCATGTGAACTTCAATAGGGAAAATCTTGATGGTTATGTATGATTACTATGGTCTTCAAAAGTGATGGTGGTGCATAGTAGTAAATATTTATGTGGGTGTGGCTGCATGGTCAATATAGTGATCATGAGAGGGATGTATAAGTGAAAATGGACGTAACTGTGGAATGGTAGGTAGTTAGGGTTTGGGAACTCATAGATAGTTGGAAACTGACCATAAATGAGGTTTATGGTAGGCTATCCATGGTCAGTATACTACCCATGAATATGGTTTCTAGTGGGTTTCATGGTAGTAAATTCTTCACTTTATAAATATGGGTTTACGTTGAATGAGATCTATGAAAGACATACAAATTTTTAGAATCACAGTCAGTTCATTCATTTTCTTTTTCTCAACCAACATTTTTAAAAAATAGTTCTAGTATAGAATTATTCCAATTAATTATTTTCAAAAAAGTGTAAATAAATTAAAAATCTAGGTTTTTCTCTGGAAAATTATATATTTAAATTCATTTTAATATTAAAAAATAGTGTTAATTTTCATATTTTTATATAAATTCATAAGAAAATATTAAAAGACACAATAGTCAAAAAATCAATCAATTAATGAAATTAATTCCATATTGGATATTTACAATTTTAATTTCACATCTAAAAACATTGTTACCATTTTAATATAATGTATTTGTAAAATGATCTTATTTAATTAATATATCAATGAAAAATATATTTTGGTGCCTTTTTACAATTAGTTTCATAATTCATAGTCCCATAGAATCATTTTTTTACCAATGAATTGATTGAATTAAGGGGTATTTTCAATGAATAATAGACAAAATCAATAAAAATATAAACCCACTTCACTCACCCACACATGAACTATTTTAATTCTACGAAATATTATCATTTAATTTTAATTTATTCAAAAAGAAAAAATAACTCAAACTACTAATATCTAAATTTAACAACCATAATTGAAACAAAACAAAGATACATCCAATGTTTGAAAAATCATAATTCATATGTGATTAAATCCAATTCCTTATTTCCATTCAATCAGTGTTTAATTATAGTGGTTGATCAAATTAGATTTATGCGAAATCAAAATTTTAATGAATAAAACCTCAATTTATCCCTCCTTTCTCTATATCCTTATATAATGGCTTGATTTTCCACATTATTGATACAACTAGAATGTGTGTGTTTTAAGTAAATTCCCCCTTTCTAGGTTCATTATTCAACTAACACAAATGAATTTATTTTTTAATTAGAAACTATATTCATTTTTTGTATTTTTTTATTTTCGTTAATTTTTAACATCCATGTATGTGTATAACTCTATGAAAATTAATTATTGGAAATTTAGAGAGTGCTAATCACCCACACTGTATCATTTTCTCAAAGATCCATTTTGGGTTCCCAATTTTCAATATTAATTCAAGTCCAAAGTCCTTATACCATTTTCAATTTATTTTTCTCCTAAAGTTGTTCTTTCTTAAAAAGGGTGAGTTACCACATTTTATGTTCAAAATTATAGTAAATTTAGGTTATAAAATTGATTCCACATAAATTTTTTCACTCACACTCCTTTTCAAAATTTAAATGCCAAACATTCTAATAAAATTGATCAATTTCACTATAAAATAATTTAAAACTCACTATTTTAGAACTACTAAATTCCTTAACTCTATCATAGTATTTGAAGACTAGGAATGACATCAATGGAGTACAAAAAATGCTTAAAAAATGAATATTTATACAATGGAGTTAGTAAAAATATTTAGAAAAAGAAAAAACATTCTTGTTCCTTTTTATATATGTTTTTATAGTTACTATATGAAATTTATTTTATATTTATTATATTAAAATATAAAAGGTATTTAAAATATTAAAAAAATCAATATTTTCATTTATTTTATTATTTACATATATATTTAAAATGAACATACAAAAAAATGATTTTGTATCTACATATTCTTAAAGAGTTCCTATAATGAATTTAAAACTACTCAAAAACATGATTTAAAATCCAACACCACACTTGTTATTGACATTAATGATTTATGTTCCAATAGACATGCATTAAAAAAATAGTATGTGAACATTTCAAAAGGATATATGTAACCTGGTATTTATTTCACAACAGGTTTGATTTGAACTCTCATGGGAGATATACGGATATAATGAGATATTCTGCATGGTTTTTTCTACTTAGGGATGAACTAAAGTAAAATAGTATTCAAAAATATAATAAAATTTATCGAAAATATTTTTAATGAAAAAGAAAATAAAATAAGAATGAATAGATGATTAGATTATCCCTGCCAATATAGCATATATTCAGAGTACCCATGGTTGGAAAATCTTGTGACTATCTCCAATCCACATGATAATGGGATTTATACGGTAAGAACAACCACATTATTTTTCATCCACAGTAGCTCAGTAGAAATTCTTGTAGGTCCCCATTGATAAAGCACCACACTTCCATTCCCTCATCAGTGTGATGTATCTCTTGATGTGGGTTTGTAAGAATAGGTCTTGGGGTTTCCTCTGGTTCTTTCATACTATTTTTTGATTCTTATATTATTTTCCTACCTCTATATGATGTTTATGGTAATGTTTAGGGAGTAGTGTATTTTCCTCAGGTTGAGATAATTCTTCTTTTGAAATCAATTCTCTTATGGAATCTTTTAAAAAATACTAAAAAGATGATTTAATCAGTATGTCAAATTAATCTTCATCCATATCTTCTTTTTTCCTCTAATGATCTCTCATATTTAAATTTTAATATCTCTTATTTCTCTTTTACTATTTACAGCTCTAGTTTTTATTCAATTAATGCTACCACATGTTCTTTATTTGCTTTAAATATGGTGGATATTAGTGGTATCGTGTTAGGAAAATTAAAATTATGGATATTTATAGAAAATTAATCTTTTATAAAGGTATAAATAAATAAATGATTTCAATTCATTGGTAACGCATTTTCCTGTCTCAAAAATTTAATCATTGTCGAGATATAATATATTTATGTATATTTCATGTATGGATGGGGGAGGGGTTGATATTTTATATTCTCATAAAAATAAGCTCATCCACTTTATTATCATCTTCGATGTTCTGTAACAACTCTAAAGATCATGTGATTTCATTATCAATAGTATGTATATTAGAAAACAATTGGTTTAAAATAAAATTAGAGAAATAAATTGTCCAAATATAGTTTCCCTCAAGTGTATCAACTTTGTGTTTATTTTCCTCATATAATAGATCTAAGAAGATTTTATCATGGATATATATTATATGATAGTCTACCTTTAAAAATTCACCTTCCATAATATCCTATTGAGAAAAGAAACTGGGCTCAAACCCATCAGATTTGTTTTTCTTCCATATATTGATGAGTTCTTTTTGGGTTGTGACTATTTAATCATGAATACCATTTAATTCCTTATTCATTTATCTATGTTCCTCCAATTGTTTTTTTATTTCACTTTAAAATCCTTCAACAAATATGAGTATATTTTAATTTCTTCTGGATTATTATATTATTTAGTTTAATGGTGTGGGGGATTGTGTTATTGATGGTAGTGGAGATTATTCATATAGTAATTTTCACCAACCCAACAGGTGGTGTTCAAAAAATTTTTTTTGGTACTTCTATTGAGATTACATATCTTGGAATTCCTATTGGAATGTATAATGGTAATATGGTTTCAGATCCATTAAATAATAGTCTCACAGTAACATTTATCATAATTTGGAGGGAAAATTATAGAAGAATACAAAAGAAATTAAAAATTGGAAGAATGACAAACACTAAATAAAATTGAGCTAAAAAGGTGAAAATTAACATTTATCCTAGGAAATACAACCATATTTATCATGTTGCTTCCACATGAAATTTTAAATAAAAATTTTATTTTACTCCTAATGCATCCTAGTGACCAACCATGTCCATATCCCAAGGATATGTGTTTGGGAGATTCACTATCCTAGAATTTATTATTTTTATGTTTGCTTCTTAATTTTGATAAATCTAAATTTTATGTTTGTTAATTGTTTATTTATCAATTAAATGAATAAAAAGAAGTAAAACAGATGTAAAAACGAACAATGGATCAAAGGGGTTGGATCTATGGTCAATCAAACAGATTCTTTATTACCTTCTTATGTTTCCATCTAAAAATGTCATCAACTACATTCTTCCATTTATATAATCTATGTAATTTGTGGTTCTGAAATACCTAATAAAAATCCAACTTGATACATCATGTTCCACCTCCTCTACAGTGAATAGAAAATAAACATGCTCGATCGAGAAATTAACTATCTCAACAATATCATATGTTGTTCATCCCTAAATCAATAATTCCCCACTGGAATTAATTATTAACCATGATTTAGAGGAATAAGTGATTTGATAGGTTAAAGGATGTAGAAACTCATCAAAAATCTCAGATGAATATCACTAATATAATTCTTTCAAATTTTTATTACATTAGGGACGAAACCTAGAAATAATTAAGGGACAAAGTGCTTGTGTGATCTCCATCAGTGAAATAGCACTTAGTATAGTTCTCAATTATTTGTATTTTAAGAGATAACATTATAAATATGCTAACTATATTTCATAAAAACTCATAGAATTTAGAAGAATATTCGAGAAAATTAACATAGTATGAAAAAAGATGAAATTGGAATTAAAAGGAAGAAATAAAATTATGGAAAGGAATTATAGGAAGGGTTAGAAGATTCTAAATGGTGTCAATGGGGGAGGGGTAAAATTATTTATAAGTTACAACCTTCTTTATCTACACATGTAGTGTTAAGGTGAGCTTCTCGAATGGATGCCATAGGTTTATCTCCGTTGTATGTGATCAATTTTATCTAGAGAATCTCTTCTAAATATTAAGATCTATTTATTTTGGCATTGAAGTAATTCAGCATATTTTAGTACATTGGTTGGGATTATACACTTGAAATGGGGGACATCTGAATTGAATTTTTGTGATCCTTGGGAAGGGTACACGGTTGGGAGTGAAAAAAGCTGGCAGACCAGGCCTAGGACCAAGATGTCACTACATTAATCTATATAAACATGTCAAATATTTTTAGTGTTAAATTATTATTATATATTTATATACAGTTTAAAATATAATTATAACAATAATAATTATTATACTATATATATATATATATATTAGTTTTTATTATTTTTATTTTTTGACCATGTTCTTCTAGTTGTGGGGATTCTCTAGAGAGCTCATCAGCTTTGTCTCCCTGACAATAGATGTAGTCATCTTAAAATATGGACCAGGAAACCTCCATGGTAGCAGCTTCAATTGGCAGTTGAATTTTTTCATCAGATGATGAGAATGGGTTTCAATGTGCATGACACCTCCATATCATTCATTATCCAACAATATATCTTCAACGGTGGTGAGGCCTTCCCCTTCGATGGGAATATGTAGTGGAACTCATGTGAACTTCTATAGGGTAACACTTCGAGGGGTTGTATGAATCACATGGTTTTCACAATAAATGGAGGCACATAGTGGTTCATGGTGAACTGGTTGTCAGTGAACTGTTATTATGGTGATTGTGGGAGTGGTGGATATGTTTCAAGGATAGTGACCATGGTACAATAGGCAGTTGGGGTGAGGGTACTCTGGGTCTGTTGGAAACTGAATGTGAATGAGGTTCATGGTAGAAAATCCATGGTTAGTATACTAAACATTGATATGGTTTGAAGTGGATTGTTTTTCTAGGTGGTGCCTCATAGTTGTAAGATGGGGTGATAATCAATTTTATCCACAATAGTAAAAATGCTAATGAGTATCATGTCCAGTTTATTCCTTAATATATTTTTAATTTTAATTTAGAAAAATTTATTCATTTCATTGAGAAATTGTTTGAATTAATTAATTTAAAATAAAGATAAAAAAATTAAATCATATTTTATTCACCATAAAATAATTAATTTCAATTCATTTAATGATTAAAATTGATTTTAATTTATGGTATTTCATTTAAATTCCAAATAAAATTTTGAAATAAATAATAATAAAATGTATAATGTTTTTAGGAAATAATTTATAAATTGAACATTTATAATTGCAATTTAACAGGAAAAATTAATCACCATTTTAAAGGTATTTGTTTTCCAAATAATGATTAAAAATTGATTATATCAATGAAAAACAATATTTTTTCAATTTATCTTGTATTTTCAGATGTTAGAAAGGAATAAATGATAGTTTTACCTAGTAATTGATAGAATGTTGGGGTATTTCCAATTAATAACAGAGAAAATTAGAAATTTCATTACACATCACACCACCAAAATTGAACTATTTAACAACTGGAAAATATTATCATTGAATTTTCATTTATTCAAAATGAAAAATGATGTTATGTTATATATATCTAAATCTAATAGCCATAATTGAATCAAATCACAGATTCATTAAATGTTGGAAATATCATGCCTCACATGTGAGTCAAACCATAAACTCATTTCAATTCAATCATTGTTTAAGTACAGTAGTGGATCAAATTGGATTTAAGTTGAATAAAAATATTAACAACATAGCCTTCATTTATCTCCATTTACTTTGTTTCCAAAAATTAATTCTTTATTTTCCACTATGTTGACAAAATTCAAATGAATGTGTTAGAAGTAAATTTCACCCTTCCATGGGTTCAATATTCCACTCACCTAAAATAATTCGTTTTTAACATACACACATTATTCATTTTTTATTTTTTATTTTTAAATTTTGTACATCTTTGTATGTCCATATCATTTTAAACAAAAACATATATGAAATTTATAGAGATAAACACACAAAACCTGCATCATTATCATAGAGATACATTATAGATTCCAAATTTCCCATTTTAATCCATTTTCAATGGACGTATACAATTTTTAGTAGAGTTGACTCCCTGTGGTATTGTTTCTTGTAGTGGTCAGGTTACCTATGATTAATTACAAAATTCTAGTTACTTTATGTTATAATATTGATTCCACAGAAATAATTTCACCCACACCCCATCTCCAAATTCTTTGTCCAAACATTAATAAAAATAGATGGATAGTGTTTTGGACAACCCTAATTCACCGGATGATGGGGTTTCTATTGTAAGAACCAACATATTATTTCATCCATAACAACTCATCACTAATAATTGTATGTCCAAATTGAAACAGTACTACCTTTCCAACCCCTCAATTGTGTGATGTATCTCATAAAGTGGATGTGGAAAATAGTGTATGGGGTTTCTTCAGGTTATTCCATTCATGTTGTGACTTCTTTGACCTTTTGTTTCTCCCTCCACTTGATCTTCATTGTAATGTTGATTAAATAGTGAATTTTACAAAGGTCTATGTAATTTTTATTCTGTAGTAACATATCATATGAAATCAGTTGTAAATTATTTAGAAGAAGATTCATGAAATCTGGCAATGGAATCTTCATCCATCTAATATTTTTTACCATCTGGGGTAGTCTCGTCTTCAATTTTCTATAGCTCTTCTTCCTCTTTTAATATTTGTAGATATAATTTTTCTTCAAGGGGAGCTACCACAGTTCCATTATCTTCTTAATTTAGAGTGTAAATCAGTGGTTCTGATTCTAATAAAATAACATTTTGGATAGTAATTTAAAATTTATCTTGTAAAATTATTGATATATATGATTTCAATTCAGTGGTAAATCCCTTTTAGGTATCATCATGTTAATCATTATCAACATATAATTTCTTATTGAATATTTTGATGCATGTTTAGGGGAATAAGTTGGTATTATAACTTCTCTCTAAAAATAATCTTATTTACTTAAACATCATTCTATAAAACCAACAAGAATTATTCAGATTATTTGATTTCAATAATTAATGGTGGGATATTAGAAGGTAATTGTCCTCTAATAAAATTATAGAAATAATATTTTGAAGAAATTTTCCCTAAAATTTTTCATATTCGTGTTTTATTTCTCGATACACTAGATCTGATAATATTTTTAGAAGGATTCAGGGTGGAAGATCATCTACCCCTAAAAAATAACCTTCCACGATATCCTCTTCAGTAAATATAGTGTGATAAATCTATTTATTTTATTATTATTTACTTTGATCAATGAGTTCTTTGATGGTAATGAATATTTCATATTGAATAAAATTTAATTACTTAAACATTTATCTTTGATAATTAATTATATGTTTTAATTCTATTAAAATTTCTTCTATATAGATTAGTATCCTTGAATTTCTTCTAGTGTAAGATCTTATTATGGTTTTGGGTGTAGGGTAATTTCCTATTGAAAGTAGTTGGGTTCATTCATGTAGTAGTTTTAATTCACCCACCCGTTTGTGTTTAACAATGGTTATTGTTGGTACTACCACTGGGATCCCAAATCCTTTTATTCCTATGGAAATGTGTAGTTGGAATATGGATTGGTATCCATTAAAAAATGGTATCATATTAATATATCTCCCACTTTGGAGATGAAATGGTAGAATAAAACAAAAACCAAGAAAAAAACTGAAAAAAAACTAATTAAAATTGTATTAAAACAATAAAAACATGACCCTACTCTTTAGAAATTGATCTAATTTGATTGTGTAGTTTTCACAGGCTATGAAAAAAATAGAATTTATATCTTACTCATAATGAATCATAGTATCTAACCCTGGTTTTCTCTCAAGGGAATGGTTTTTTGAGTATCATTATCCTAGAACTTATGTTTTTTTGAGTTTTTTTTTTAATTTTGAAAGAATATCGAGCTAATGATCAGTTTTCTTGGTTTTCTATTTAAGAATTTTATAATAAATGAAAACTAATAAAAACAAAATAATGGGTAAAATGGGTTATATGTAGTGTCAATCACATAGATTCTTCATTATCGTCTTATGTTTTATTCTCACAATGGATTCAATATAATACTTCCATTTATCTCCATTATCTATTTTTCAATTATGAAAATACAATAGAATTCTTCCCTGAAACTTCTAGTTCCACCACCTCTACAGTGAAGAAGTACTAAACATGAATGATCAAGGTATCCACTACCTCAACATTTGGATCCATCATATGTTATTCATCCCTAAATCCATAGTTCTCCACTGTCAAGTGCTATGAACCATGAGAGGGATCACAATATTATTTGATAGATTCAAGGATGGAACAAATTATCAGAAAGAGTATATGAATAACATCAATCTATTTTATTATACTTTACTATTGTGTTAAGAATGAAACCCAGAAATAATTATAGAAAAATGTTCCTATGAGATTCCTCCATCAAGACCTACACATCATTTTATTTCTCTAGGCTTTTGATTTGAAGAGATCACATTTCAAACATGTCATAGATATTTTAGAAAAAATGGATAATTGGGGAAGAAAATGAGAACACATAGTAAATAGACTAACAAAAAAGTTGAAATTAAAATTTAAATATAGAATGATAATTGTGGAATGAAATTATAGCTTAGGTAGGCATATAATGGAGGTAAATGGTTTAGATCATGATCAAGGGAATATAATGCAAGAAAAAATAAAAACAACAATCACCATGAAAATCATCTTGGACTATGGAATCTCCCATGGGACCAGATTAGAGGATGAGATTTCTATTCAAGACTACGATGATAGTGTGTTGGAAGTCCAGGATAGAGGTCTTCATAGCCCTGGAGGATGAAAGGGTGGAAGTCAACATGGATGCAGGGAGCTGTATTTTTTTAAAGGGGATGAATTCAAAAAGCTATTAGGACTACATGCATTTACCGAATCCAACGGAAATTAGGTCTGCAAAAAAGAATAAGATGGATGGATAATGAACCGAAGGATCATGTTCAAGGAGACAAGGAGATTTCAATTATTTAGAATAATAACTAGATAATGGTTTGTGGTTATTTTATTGAAACAAAATAGGGTGGTGACAAGATAAAGGATCCACCTTAGAAGAATAAGGGTGCCAAGGCTACGGATAGAACAACTGATTATATGTCCCAGAAGAAAGGGATTATTATAATCTCCTCATGCATTCCATATAAGATATTTTATAAGAGGAATTTGATCTCAAATACACATAAAATGATTATGAAAGGATGGTAGATAGGCTTCCTCGAGTGGACCTCAACATATATCTCTGTGTTTGGATCAATAATAAAAATCACATTTTTGAATATGGATTCAATGAGAGGAAGAAATTTTTGGAAGAATTAATTTATGAATAGAACAATGTGTCCTATAATTTTGATAACCTTATCATAGATTAACTAGGAATGGATGAATCAATGATATAATGGATTCTTTATAGAGGTAAGGTTTCTAATAGGATTAAACATTACTTTAATAATATGGTCATTTATTTTGATGTCAGTTAATTTTCTATCATAAACTAAATGGGTTTCCCAATTTTCCCTTAACATATTTACAAATATTTAAAAGGTAATTTTTAGTAAGTTAATTACATATTTATTTTTCATCATATTTAGTGTTAAAGGGATATTCTTAGATGTATTCCACATGTTCTTCACTTATGGAAATGATTAATTCTATTAAGACTGTATGTTCCCAAGATAAATAACTATTTACATTGAGGGTGAATAAATTCATTAAATCATAGAATAATGAATGTTATTATAAAATCTAAATGGCGGATGTCAGATATGAATTTCCTTGGTCTTAGGGAATTGGGTTTGGTCATCATTGGAAAAAGTGGGCAGATTAGGTCTGGGCCTGGGATGTCACTACATTTCACCAACTAAAAATGAAAAATAATTTTGATGGGAAATTATTATTATTATATAAATATAGTTATTTATATAGTTATATATATATAGTTATATATATAAATATAATTATATATATATAGTTATATATATATATATAGGTATATATATATATATTATTTATTGTTTTCATTTTCTTCACATGCTCTGTTCGCAGTGGTGAACCTACAGAGAGTCCGAAAACTTTGTCTCCTCATTGGTGGATGTCAACATCTTAAAATATAGCTCATGATAGATCCATAAAAGTAGCTTCAATCGACTATATAATCCTATTAATCCCATGATGAAAATGGGTTTCGTTACATGAGACTCCTCATTATAGTTCAATGTTAGGTTGTGGATGTTCTATGGCGGTTCTGTCTTCTCCCTCAGTAACCACAAGTAGTGGAGCTAATACGAACTTTAATATGGTCAATATGAAAAGTGGTGTATGAGTCCTCTTGTATTCATAGGCAGTGATAATGCTTGGTGGTTCATGACATTGTTGTTATAGGTGAAAAATCGTTATGGCTATCGTGAGAGTGGTGGATATGAAGAAAAGGAAGTTCTCTTTCCCCTGTAGGAAGTTGGGGTAAGGGAAATCATGGTCAGTTGGAAATTAACCATGAATTCATTTCATACTAGGCTATCCATGGTCATTATACTAAATGTGGATATTGTTTTTGGTGGATTTAATGGTAGAAAATGCCTTATTATAGGTAGATGGGTTGACTGCGAATGAGATCCATGGTAGGAATAAAGATAGTTAGAAGCACAGTTAGTTAATGACTTTTTTATTTTTCATATTTCATTTTAAAAAAATAAATTCATTTAAGTATATAATTTTTGCAATTAAATAATAAAAAAATTATAAAATAATAAAAACAGTAGATCGTCATCTAAAAAAGGAATAATTTCAATTCATGTAAAGATGAAAAATGATATTAATTTATGGATTTTCATTTACGTTTAAAATAAAAGGTTAAAGAATTAATAGCAATAAATTTAAACAATTTAATAAATTAATTCCAAAATTAAGGATTACATTTTTTATTTCATAGATTAAACTTTTATTACCATTTTAATAGTATTTATTTTTTTAATTATCCTAAAGAATGAATATATGAATGAAAAAAATATTTTGAGCAATTTATGATTTATGTTTAGATTTCATAAAATCACAAAAAATCATTGTTTTACCCTAAAATTGGTAGAATTAGGGGGTACATTTAATGTATAATAGAAAAATTAAATTTAGAATTTAGTCTCACATCATTATCCATTAATGATTTTTCAACAAGACAATTGTTTTCCTTTCCTAGACTATAAATGATCAATGTTTCCTAAATCAGACATGGTGTTCTTATAGCAAGAAAATAATTTACATTTTCCCAGGGTTTACTTTTTCAAGTTTTCAACCTATAATGTATTATATATCTTTCAATTTGATATTCAAGGTCTTGAAAGTTATGCCTTTGAGTTTCTTTTGTTTATGTTATTAAAATTTGGACCATCTGTTGATGTAGTTTGGGGTCTTCTTTATCAGACCATATGTTGCTATAGAATAGGGTATTCTACATTAAAACAACTGTTGACATAGTTTATAGGATTCCATCTTGTATCATATCTTATTTTAGTTTATGTAAATTCATGATAATCCAAATTTTTATGTTTTTTAAGGTATTATAACTTTTATATGATTTTTGTATGTCTTATACATAGAATGGGTAATGGATAAATATTCATGAAGGGTTCAGACACCCCACAAACATGGTACGATTTGGTTTGGTGTAAGGTATAGTAATGTTAGGGATTATAAATCCTCTTGTATATCTGGAATATGGTTCATGAAAATCATAACCTAAAGAGTATAAACCAATTAAGATGTGATAGGGAAGACATTCCATAGATGGTCACAAAACACTCTGCGGTGCTGACTTCCACTGCGATGTTTTTGGGGATCTAGGGGATACAAGATAGTTTCTTATAAGGAAGAGATGCCTCCAGTTGAATGGTATAAGGTTTATATACATATATTACATTCACATGGCCTAACATAAAGGTTTCTACTCATTTACTAGGGTCATAGTAGGTTTATGAAGACTCAAACACTAGGTCTATAAAGTGGTGTATAGACAATAGTCTATCAAAGGAGGGCTCTGACACGTTGGGGGTAGTTCTTTTTATGGATGAAATCTCGATCCCTACATCATGTACTTTTAGGGATTTTGTTGAGGGATACAAAAAGGTCCAAGAATGGAGTACCATATTCCAACTTTAAATATGGTTATAATATATGATGATGAAACATTGATGATGTTAAATCCACCTAAATAGTCTAGTTATGGGGACTATAGAGTATGATCTAGGAATATATAAGTCAAATAAATATGGGTGCAGATGCATAAAGGTTGACATTTAGTAATGGTGTAAACTAGTATCACATGTATCAAGGAAAATATCTCTTGGATTTAACGGGTACCTTTCTTCTAGGAACAAATCATTTACAAAATGCATGCTCTAGGGTGTTTCAATATTCACTAGAAAATACTAAATGGTTTACTACAGCGAAATCATTATCGATTACCAATAAACTACACAGAAAAACCAAGATAAATAACTCAATTCTATGGGGTTCTTAGATAAGTGTGTGAACACAATGAATTGGTGATTGTTAGTTTAAGCATAAATGTCATGAATGTGATTTATAGAGAATTAAATATTCTAGAAGGGTTTGAGAACCCCAAATGTTTTGTTGTTCCAGAGTGATCAAATTATCGCAAGTAGATGTTATAAATAAATTCTATAACCTTTTCTGGACTAGAGGATCTTCCAATCATGGTTTGGATTTTACTGGAGTTACAATATAGGCCCTACATGATTTATTCATTTTTTATTTATGATCTGAATTCTTCCAAGACTATAAATATTATAATTTTAGTCATATGAGACATGAATTTTTCTCAAACCTACCTTTTTTGGTTTTCAACATGATAGGTTTTGTGTCTTTTTCGATATAAGGGCATATGGTTTAAGGTTATGATGTATGTTGACCCGATATCAAGGAAGTGTAACAAAATAGCTTAATTAGGATTCCCAAGGTTGAGATTACCCAACATACATCCGAAAGGAGTATCAAAATTTTGTAAGTCATGGATCAAGGTTCTCAAATCAAGAATAACGATATAGGGAATTCATGAGAATGATGATCATGTATCACATTGTTGTGACAATTGCAACATTAAGGATGCTCGGACTTACAGGTGAAAATCCCCATTTTAAAGGAAAATACACATTTGGTTGATATGATATGAGCTCATATAATGGATCTTAGTGAAAACATATATTGTCAACAAAATGGTCCATTTAATCATGGTGTCCCTTTTTAAAGCTCCATGGAAAGTATACAGTATTCTATGAAACACAATCCATGAAGTTTGATTTTTTGGTTGATGCATTTAAAAGGTTGATGGGATCACCCCTAGATTTAGATGAATGTGTTTAGTATTTATTGTTCCATTAATTATAAGTGAAGATTGTATATGGTCTTCAAAGTTTTAATGTCATTTATAGAATATTCACTTGTTATAAATTTTAAAATTATGTGATAAGGATGTCTTCCTTGCAGTTTAACATCATTCTGTATGGATGTTGAAAATTATGTGAAATATTCTAGATATCATTATGGACACTTTTAACTGGTTGTTATGATTTAGATAATGGTGGGATATTCTATCCATGCATGTTCTTAATGGAAGTAATCCATATATTGTAACCCATCTTGTGAAGATATATCTTATGTGCAATCATGCCATCTATATTTCTAATTCATACGTAGGTACGGAGAGTCTATGAGACTCAAACAACCTTAACATATTTAAGATCATGAAATGTGGACCAGAGCCTCATGTAATATGAAATTTTAGAGGCTGGACTCCGTTGAATTTACCTATAAATTTTTTAATGGAAATAATCATGCCAAAATCATATCTTTTATAGATATCCTTCTATGTAGATATGACTCATATGTATGGGATAAGGTGATGTTTCCCCTGAAAAGGAGTTCATAGCATACAATTAGGATGTATGATATTATAATATCAATGGTATTGTTGATGTGAATGGATCTCAAATTGGGATATTATTTCATTTGTGGGAAGACGTCTACAGTCTCATGACCAAATGAGGTTAACGAAATTCAATATATATCTAATACCTAGGATGATTCTGCTAATGGAAAACCTACATCTAGGACCAAGGAGATACATATGGGAACTACTATGTATCGATACAGGTCATGAATTATGTTATATATTTCTTTCCACTAGGGGATCCCTGCATATATCAAGATCATATATAGGGAGGTTGCATTTTTATCTCTTCCCTTAGTGAGCCTCGATATCATACCAGATGATGGGGTCTTCTACATATATCGAGCTCACGTATACATAATATTATTTTCTATATTAATTATAGTATGGTGATAAAAAATTATTATTTTTTGAAATGGAAGGGAAAATATGATCTATGAAATTTTAGGTCTTATAGATAGACCAAATGTCTTGTAGTTTAACATTATGTGACTGGGATATTATCATATAGTTTAACACCATGCAACAAATAAGTTATCATGAAATTTAACAGCACTGTACTATTATGTTTTATATTAGTATAACATCATGATACTATGATTTATTGTTTAGAATAATGGAAAAATAAACGAAATTGGGTCCTTACAAGAGATACGTACACCGGCATAAAGGGGTAAAAGAATATGATATGATAATACTACTTTAAAAATTAATATTATGAATAGATGTGTAACATAGAGTGTATCCAAATCCACATGAATATTTCTATTATTGTGAATTTAAAACATAACCCAAGAATATTCAATTCATTGGGAGGTGTAGATCAATGGGTATATGTCGACCATCAATAATGAAATGAAATCTTACTCTATAATGATAGGAAAATAGCTCTAAGATTTAATGGGGTGGGCCTATCTTCTTGGACCAGAAAATCCAGTAAGTGAAAGATTTGGGGCATTGTGTTTTTTTAACATGAATCCTATCAGGTTGCCTTTGGGTTAAAAAATCTATATTACCAGTATACTAAAGGGGGATATAAGAGCATGGGAGAACCTAGTATGTGGGTTTCCAATAAAAGGGTTTCAGATCAAGGAGTTTTTTATTAGCTAAAATATCAAATTTATTATATTGGTTAAAGGATAAAATAAAAGTCAAGAAGGGTTCATGAACCCTTAAGGCTACACCAGTGTGTGTTGAACACATTTCAAGAAATGGGATAAAACATGTAATCCTTGAGTACAAAATCATTAAGAGAAATGATCCATTCAATGTGAAGAACACATGTCTTGTATTTTAACATCATGACACTATGAAATTGACATATAGTTTATGTAACACCACTAAATTTTATGGCATGCCTTCTTTTTAATTTATATCTTCAATAGCTTACGTTGCACACAACAGCCAACTTAATCATATAATGAAATATTATTATAAAATAGTTGTTAAAAAGTCGTGAATGAATATAATTAACCACTTTAAGAAATTATATATATTCAAAAAAATTTACATTTAAACAATATATTTTATATAAAAAATATAATAATAAATAAAATTATGATTAAAAGACATATTTTTTCAAAGGCAGTTTTTCTTCCTTTTAATGGTAAACTTTTGTAAAAAACTAAATTTTTAAAGGTTTATGAAATATTTTTGAAAAAATAAACATTATTTTCCAAATATGAATATCATAATTTACTTTGGTTGAATTTGTTTTATTTTTCTGAGATCATTAAATTTTTCGAAGAATAGTAAAAAAATACTGCTTTTTAATTGAAAAAATAATTTTCATCTAATTTATTTATATATTTAAATTATATTTTAATTTTTCTGAAATATAAATAGTTCATTTATACATCAATAAATTCAATGTGGTTCATTATAATCAATTTCACATTAGAATTGTAAATAAAAAAATTCAATCTTTTGAAAACAATTTCATTAAAAACCTGTTGTATCATCCCTTCTGAAGGATTAATTTTAAATTAATTTCTACAAATTCTAGGAATTAAATTATAAAAAATGTATTTCATATTTTTAATAATAATTTAAAAATTTAATAAATAGTTACCTTTTATTATTTGTTTAATATGAATAGTAAACATAGTAATTTTAATTACCATGGTTTAGGGTAAACTAGGTAATAATGGGTAAAAATAATATTTTCAATATTATAAAATTACCTTAAAACATGTCCTAATTTTATTAGATGATTTATTATCTACAAAAATCATAATTTTGATGATGTTATGGCCTCTTAGATCCAAATGGATGATTTAATTCCATTTATATAATCTAATGTTCGGAAAGTCAAATATGTCATACTCATGTTTTTAATAAGTATTACATTTTTAAAATGAGGTTATTTGAAAGATATATTTGAATATAAATATTATTTTAAAGATAAAATATTTATCTTAACCATGGAAATTTATTTTTAATTTTTGGGAATTAAATAATTACCTTAAAGGATTACATAATGATGATCCATCAATTGTTTAATTAATGGAAATATTTAATAAATTATATTAAAAATATTAAAATAAATATAATTTGAGATAATTAATATCATAAAAAATTTAATATATTAACTTGGAATATTAGGTATGTATTAATTTTTTTATGTTATCTGGTGTATTGATATTTTTTTAGAAGTCAAATCAATGAATAGTTTCAAGATTGACATTAATGATATTTTAAAATAAATATTTTTTATAAAATAGTATAAAAAATAATAAAATATATAAGTTGGAAATATTATTTAGAAAAGGTTTAAAATTTCATCCATGATTAATTTAGGGTTATTTTTTGATTTTATAGTAACATTAATTAGCTTGAATGGGAAAAATATATGTTGTCTTGGTGAGAGTTAAAGAGATAAAATAATGGTTAGAAACAAAATATATGTGTAAGAATGTGACCAAAAAATGTATATAAAATATTATATGGAGAATTTATACCAATAATAGTCTTATCTAAAAACATAATCACTTTATAGACATTTGTAATTGATAATTAATATAAATGAACTTTACATTTGGAGAGTTTCCAAAAGTGCTCATCACTAAAATTATAAAAGGGAAACTCCTCTCTCATTTATTCCCAACACCTTGATCCTTATTGATCTAACAAATCCTACCCATTTCTCATCCCAACATCCTTATACAAATTCTATAGATCCCATGCCTCAAAAGAGACCAACCCTAGATCCCTTAAGAAGAGATCAAAAGGACGTCTTCTGAAGAAGAGGTTATCGTTTTTAACAACTCATCCAATGCCATTTATTCTTCTACATCTAAATCATGTTTTGTTTCCAAGATAAAGTAGTAAATTAACTATCATCTATATTATGAGAAGTTATTATTTTTTTTACAACTATGTTATACTTTTATAAATCCTATGAAAAATGAAAACACCGCACATGCATACATACAAGTTAATGTCTCCAAACCATGGTGTAATTTCTTTCATCACCCATTTACTTGGATGAGTATAATGATGGAAATAATAGATATATATAATTATTGTGGAATTATATTAATTTTTTAAAAATTAATATACGATACACTTACTTACCCTTTCACCATTAAGGGAAAGGTACCATTTCCCATGCGTACATACAACCTACCATGTCCACAATGCGAAGTGATTCATTTTCCATGTTAACCCTTCGTGAATGATTAAAAAAATGTATATAATGAATAAATATGATATATTTAAACTTAATATCAATATATAGATGAAATAAATATATCATATTCATTTAAAAAGGTACTTACATGATAAAACATGAATTGGAAAATGAATCATTTAACACCCGAACAAGGGTAATAACAAAACATTAATTGAAAAATTATATAAGAAATACATATATGACATCAAAAATATAAAAACAGTTCTTTTGTAAATTAATATCATTATTTAAACCATTATAAAAAATGTTAAATAATATTAAACTAAATTAAAGTGCAATTTAAGGGTTTATTTCATAATCTCATCATTATTTGGGATTTTTTTATTTAAGTCTCCACTCGAGAATATTTTCTTCCATATCCATGATTTATAAAAATGTCATCAAATAGATTTTTCATATTATCCTTTTAATTTTTAAAGTATATTTACAATTGTTTTAATTTTTATAAAATGTTTTCAAATGAATTTTTTTTTCATTTTCAATATGAGGTATTTTATGAATTTTTTGGCAAATAGTATGGAAGGAATTTTTAACTTATGAGGTTTGAGAAGATTTGTAGACTGTCATGAAACCTTATTGTTTCCAAATATTACTTTAAAATTTTATAATTTTCATTTTAAAGAATATATTTCTTTATTAAATTCACTAATTTTATAATAAATGATTTCAATGTAAAAAAATGTATTCCTCCCAAGAATTTCAGAAGATTTTATTGGATTATTATAATCTATCTTAACAACCTTTATTGAATCTTATGATTCATTGAGATTGGTTTTTTATAATATCACCTACCATATTTTATTTAATGGTTTATGATATGTTTTGTTATGGATGTGCTATTTTGATACCATTCAACATATTACTCATAATGGTTTGGGATTATGTTTAATAATTGGGGAATATTATTTACATAATATATATATATATGTGTTGTTTATGATTCACATCATTTATAAAAGGACTTCATTGTACTTAGTCATTGATGATCCATGCCTGATATAGACCCTCAATGCATTGGTAGGTCTCACGAGACAAACTACGATGGTTTTTAGCCAAGGCCTTACCAATTTATTAGATTATTGATATAAAATCCCCAATAATGATATATTATTGGAACCCAGCCATGGAAATATTATATTCTTGGTACAAATCCTTGAAAATAAATTTAAAATATTTTTAATTATCCATTCAATAATTTTGAATTTAGTTATTTATATTCCATATTATTAATTGATTAGTATGAATATCTATGTTTAAGCTTCATTTTCATGTGAATATTTATGTGGAATTATTTGACCATATTTTATTCCCATCATATTATATTCATGATATTGATTAAATCACATGTTTTTCAGTTATTTACCATTCTATATTGTTTATTATTTATTTACCCATGAATTAGGCTATATTCTTACCCTTTCTGAGCGTTTGAGATTACCCATATCTCATGTTTCATTTTCCCTAGGATACAAGGAACTATTCTTTGATTGACATGTAGGGTTACAAAATGTTGGAATAATTAAATTCTTAATGAAATTATTTTTCGGTTTTATGTTTATAATTTAATATTAATTTCATGTATGTTTCTAGTTTACCAATATTACTAAACTTTTTTGTCCTGGGGGATATAAAGGAATAAATTACTGAGTTATTATTTATCCCTATTAGACATGGGGAAAATAGATGAAATGTGTGATGAATTTTTATATATATACAAATATCAGGAAATATTTTTCAATGATTAGTGGTACCAGTGCCACATAATTAGAGAAAACGCTTATTTGGTTAATGGGAACACTTATTATGGAACCAAGATACCCAATAGGGACAACCTCATAGACATTTTTTTATTCACTAGTAAATCCAGTGGGGTCCCTTCATGAATCAAAACATTTACTAGGAATAATTTCTATGGAACTGTGTTATTCACTAGTGAATCATACCGGGTTACTTCAGTATTGGTCAGTCCCTATTACCAATATGCTATGAAATTATTCGAGAATATTCTCTCAAGGTATCTAGTGAATTAGACATGAAAATGGGGAATAAGGTTTTTATGGTGGAAAAAATGGGGGTTCCCAATGGTATCTTGATTATCAAGGAAGTTATGCCTTAATAAAGGATATATACCATGAAATGAAAGTCTACAAGAATGTGATATCATAATATCTCTTTGAAAATTGTTATGATGCAAATATGAGTATCATTGAGGGTATTAAAATACACTTTAATATATGGTTGATAGAAAGTGTAACAACCTAAAAATATATGAGTTAATTGTATATGGGGACCAGTGGGTACCATTAAACCAATGATTATGACAGAATCATATATTCCATGAAGATAGGGAGAAAAATACTATTTTAAGGGGACTGTCTTATAGAATTAAAAAATCCACTTAGCTCAAGCTCTAGGTAATTATGTCATTCAATATATAATTCTAGAGGATTCCCTTTAGATAAACTAGTCCTTGCTTTTAGTAAGCAATTGGGGGCCCTAATAGAATGGTATCTCATAACCTATAGGCTTCCAAGATAATGCTATCAACTCAAGTAATTGTTTGGTATTAGCTCTGATATCAAACATAATAACTTGGTGTATGGATAATGTAAAATTAAAGAAGACTTTGATCACCCTAAAGGCCATTATAGTGTGTTTTGAACAAATTTTGTGGTTAAGGGATGAAACATTAAATTATTGAATACACAGTCATCAGGTGGAAGATCTGCTTTTCAAAAAGAACCCTTGTCATGTAGATTAACATCATGTGATTATGAGGTTTTCATTCTATTTAATTTCATATGATTAGGATATTGTCATGCATATTAGTATAATGTGATTGGTATGTTGTCATGTTGTTTAACATCATGTGACTAGGATGCTAGAACGTAGTTTATCATCATGTGACTAGGAAATTAATCCCTTTCTATTGGTAGAATAAAATTTAATCACAATGGTTAATGCTACTTTATAGATTCCATATTCACATATTAGTGGTTCCCAACATGAGAAACATGGGATAACTAGGATATTTATTAGCGGTGTTAGAGTGTGAGATATAAAGTATGGTGGGGGAGTTCATAATTTAATGTGGAATTGAGACTCTAAATTGACCAAAATATCATTTAGATACATGATTGGCAGTGGTGATAACTCATGTATGATCCTAAAATGGAAGATCCATGAGTCACTATGTAACACATGGTAATAGAAATCATTCCACACATAGTTCTTACATGGAAATTCCCCCACACTACTTCAGTTATTTTATGGTAGAGAGGGAATTTTTATTATATTATGGTTAGGACCAACATTCGGGATATGGGAATCACCACATATCCAGTGATTACATGAATCATTCCATACATAGTTATTGGATGGAAAATATTCTTCATAGGTATGACCCATACATAAATAGGGGACATGTTTATGTTTATATTTGGGATGGACCCATGATATGGGACCTGGGACTCACATTTTATCCTAAATTAATAGAAATGATGACCCACATAGTTCTTGAATTTTTTTGTAGACCTTCATCCTATATATAGGTGGGGTGATTTTTATATATATAATTACTAGACCCGGTACTTTGGATCTCGGAGTCACTATGTATCCTATGATAACAGGAATTAAGACATGTGAAATTCATGAATATAAAATTACCAATGATGTTCTAATTCAGATGTATGGGTGGATTTTATATTATTTTTAGACCCATGATTTTTTATTTAGGTCTCACTATATATCCTATGATAATAGGAATCAATCCACATGTATTTTTTGTATATAAAATTACCATTGTAGGTTTGATCCATACGATGGGAGGTGATATTTTTCTATTTTTTCTGTGGATGGACTGACAATTTGATATCTATAGATCACTATATTCCAGTGACAATAGTAACTATGGTGCACATAGTTCTCAAATGAAAACTTCCCTACATAGGTCTGACCCATATGTTGGGATGAGACATTTTTTCATTTATATTTCTGCTGAAACCAAGACTTGTTATTTGGGTGTCACAATATATCTTGTTATTATAGAAATCAATCCATATATAATTATTGTTTGGAAAATATCTTCCATAGGTAAAACCTATAAACACAAAGGGGGAATTTCTTCATATATATTGAAGATGGACCTAAGACTTGAGTTATGGGCATCACTATGTATCCTATAATAACATGAATCATGATAGATGTAGTTCTTCTATATAAAATTCTATATAAAGGTATGATCCATAGGAAGGGAGGAAAAAATTTACTATTTATCTAGTGGATGGAACAATGATTTCAGATCCGACCATCACAATGTATCATGCTATAATAGAAATTATGACACACATTGTTGTTGTATGAAAAATTACCTATATAGGTCTGAAGCATATACTAGGAAGAGAATTTTTCATTTATATTACTGTGAGACCTAGGATTTGAGACATGTGTGTGACTATATATCTCGTGAAAATAGGAATTGAAGAACACAATGTGCTTGAATAGAAAATTCACTATGCAAGTCTAACCCGACATAAGGAGGGAACATTTTTTCCATTTATATTGTAAATGGACCTAGGATTTGAGATCTGAGTGTCAATGTGTATCATGTGATAATAGGATTCAAGCCACACTTAGTTCCTGAATGGAAAATTCAATGCATTTTTCTAACCCATACACATGAATGGGACATTTTTCAATTTATATTATTTTTGGACACAAAATTTTAGATTAGGGTGTCACCACATATCCTCTGATAATATGAATCAAGAAACATAAAGTTATTAAATTTAAAATTACCTATACAGGTCTTACCCATACACAGAGAGGATATATTTTTCCATTTATACTATAGCTGGACCTGTGATTTGTGATATGGGTGTTTCTATATATCATATGATCGTAGGAATTAAGCCGCACTTAGTTCTTGAATGTAAAATTTCCTACACAGGTCTGATCCATACATAGATACGGGAATTTTTTTACATTTATTTTTCATATAGATGTTGGATTAGAGATTTAGGTGTCACTATATATCATGTTATAAGTAGAATCAATATACATGTTTTTTTGTGAATGGAAATTTCCCTATACATTTCTGCCCTATAAATATGGTGGGGACATTTTTCTATTTATTTTGTAGTTGATCCTAGAATTTGAGATCTGAGTGTCACTACCTATCTTGGGATAATATGAATCCAAACACCTGTAGTTATTATACAAACATATATGGATTTTACTGACACATATTTATCCAGTTACTTCATTTTTTCCGATGAACATATCTATCTCATGTTTTGTAAATACTTCATTACGTAATGCCCTATGTGCATTTTACTAGAAAATATAGTGGGAGATCTTCAGTGAAAGTTAATTTAATTCAATAAGGTGGTTAGATTCTATGTAGTTTTAATTATTACTTCTAGGACATAGAATATTATGATGTTTAATGTCATTTTCCAGGTCATAAGATAATATTAAGTTTAATGATTTTCTACAAGGTGTTAGAATGCTATTTATATTAAATTATTCCTTATAGGAAATAGGATTATATACTGTTTAAATACATTATTCAATAAATTGGATCCCACTAGAAGAAATGAAATTCAGTTCATGAGAAACCTCACTTTGTTTGGGGATATAACATGTTTCCCATTCATCATGGACAATGAGTAAGCTCTATTATAGTAGAACCTATGTGTGATAAAAAGTCCTTCTTATTTCAATTCCAATTTTGGGGGTACTTCCCTTGAATCATTGATTATCTGGGAACCAATACCTATTATTTTTAGAGGAATGACTAGATGAGAATTTTTCTATTGATTCCTTGTGTGATCTAATTTGGATGAACTTTGAGGTTGTTCTGCTTACACATCCTTTTCTCATCGATCCATTTAAATCATTTAGCCACCTCTATGATTATTCATCAATTGAGAGATTTCCAAAGATATATATCTGGATCTTGGAAAACTATAATTCTATGGGAAACAATACCTCTATCAAATAAATTAGTAAATATTGAGTTTTTTGTGGTAGTGTGAGTGGTGGTGGGGTGGACACATAAATATTGGAGGGGCTTGTTCGGGCAATACTTCTTTTCATTATTCACCATATCTTATAGTATATTTGATATATTCTTATTGAAGGACACTATCTACACATCTTCCAATGCATGATATTAGGATAAGTGATTGGACATTATGGTGTATTCCT
Organism: Viscum album; assembly: GCA_963277665.1. NCBI lineage: Eukaryota > Viridiplantae > Streptophyta > Magnoliopsida > Santalales > Viscaceae > Viscum > Viscum album. Next base: position 1,804,472,393 of record OY728148.1, on the reverse strand, counting down.
ACTATAAATTATTTAAATAAAAAGGAAAGATGTTCATATCATTGTTTATTAATATCCTTTTGAGGGTTAATGAATTTTGTGATGATATTGGACTTTAGGATGTTGATGCTATTCTTCATACTAAATTCCTTGAGGGTTATAGACTCATCTAATTTTGACATAAAGTCATTAGTAGTAAAGATTAAATTAATCTTATTCTATGTAGCTGGGGGATATGGCCCCACAAATTCTATTCCCCAAACAACAAATATCCTAGAATACATAATTATATAAACCAACATTAAGGACTGATGGTTGATGTTTTCCTACATTTGAAATGCATGAGGCTTCATAGTGAATTCCATGTAATATTAAATCATCATATTATTTTAGTAACCAAGTCTTTTAATTTTATTGGAGATTAAGGTTCAAGAGTAGTGAGAAATGTATCATCTTTCATGGACCTCTTCCCTAGAGATGAGAGTCTCTCCTAATGCAATGAACCCAAGGATGACTCCATTGAAGCCTCACTTATAGAGGTATTTATACTCAATTTTTCTATTGTAAAGGGTGAAATTTTCTACTCAGCGTCATATTGATTCCCATTAGGCATGATCTAATGGGAGAGTCCTACTTTGTATGTATTCTATTCTTAGATCCATCATCAATGGGTGGGTTCACCTCATTAATCATTGGAGATGTGTGGTACAAATTGATTTTCTCTATCATAGGTGATAACTGGTGATAAAACCCTTCAGTGATTGATGATGAAAAATATTTCATATAAATTGGGATCATCCAGGAATATGACTTCACTGGATAATGTGTCAACATAGACATTTTTTTATTATGGGACGTGATGCTTCATTTTTTAAAAGGGATTTCATATATAAATCCTCTCATGAAACTGAAGAGGGAGTAAAATTATTATTTCTTAACTGAATACTCATAATTGATCTATTTGATTACTATCTCAAATTATCATTTTATATTTATGTAGAATATATATAATTATAGGGCTAGCTCTAATCTGAGAATAAAGGTTTTGAACTCTATCGCATTATTAGTGCATCCATTAGATAGTGAGAATGAATATGGAAAAGATTCATTATTTGGTGAAAAAATACAATCCCTATATTTTCATGATTCAGATTTTGGTTTTTTATTCTTCATCCAATAGGTATTTAGGATACAAATTTGAAATATATATTCTATATTCCGAGAGTGTAATGGGTATTTAAAACATATTCATACAGTAGTTTGGATTCCACTAGAGTGGGATACTCAATGGTATTTTCTAGAAATAAATCTTTTAGGGCCTTCCCATTAACTACCTTTCATGACATAAATAGGATTTCATAATTTTTAAAGATAACAAACCACTAGAAAAAACAACTTGTTAACATAGGGTGGTGATGAATTTAATTGACCAAGATGACATGAGAAACTAGGTGGACATCATGATGATGAATGTAATGTCTTGTATTCTAAATATAAATGATGAGCCTAAGGTCATTTTTTTGGATATTACAATATCATGTTTTAGTATCTGGCATCATTCATCTAGGATTGTAGATTTTTTTTTTCATTCATGAAGTTATTTTTCTATTCGAGGAGGGCACCAAGTGATCATTCCATTATGGACACATATTGAATAATTGGACTTCCTTATACTCGCAGAAATTAGATCAGTGCATTCAATATGTAATTTTGGAGCTTTTAAAAATCCTCTTGGAAATCCTAATCCAGTTTTTTGGTGAATACTTTCATCATTAACATAATGAAAGGTTGATATTTTCTTGCCATTTTGGCTATGAAATACTAAATATAAGTTTATTTTTCTTGGTGCCGCCTTGGTTCTTCATTATTATATAGGGGTGGAGTTTGTTGTATTTCAGTATTATTTTCAAATCAACCTCAACTCAATAGTGGCATACCAAAAATATAAGGAATTTCTCCAACATTACACTAAATGAAAACTTTTGAGGATTGATCATCAATTTATACTACAGTAATTTACTAAATATTTTTTGGGTATTAGTTAGTTTATCACAACACTATCGATATTTAACTACCATGTCATTGAAATAACATTAAGTGATTCTTTGAAAGAAGCATTTTAATATATGTTTCAGGGAATATTGGTAAGTAACATCAGTTTTCTTTAATCCAATGGTAATGACCTGGGTGTAAAATATCCTATGAGATCCTCTGAAGAAAGTGGAATCCTTATCTACTGGGGCCATCTATATTTGATTATACCATGTATAGAAATCCATCATGGAAATGTCTTCTAAGAGAGTATTTTCATCGATCAAAAGTTATGTGATTGGAAATTGAAAACAATCCTTCAAACGATATCTATTAGAGTCTCAGAAATAAATTAAATCCATGATCTTCCAATTCTTTTTCATAACAAGGTAGATGTTAGAAATCAATTTTGGGTATTACACCACATAGAAAGAATTAGATTTGATAAAATTTTCAACTTCTAATTCTAAATTATTAGTATGAAAGGGTTTTATTTTAATAGTTTCTTGTATGAAACCGCAATGGTCATCAAGAAATCCTAGGTTATGAGTTTCCAGAATGGAGATCAACCCCATAATACCTGCATTATTCCATGTGAACATATATAGATGCCACTTTAGAAATTAAATTTACTTATTTAGATCCTTGAGAGACAAGAAAGTAATAATGAACAAAGGTTATGGGTATTGTTATGTTCATATATTCACTTACCTAATATCATTAATGGTTGTAGATACACATTCCGAAAAATGTGGGAGGAATGTTCGTGTGGTCTTACCCTTCTTCTTCCATTGATTAGTCTGTAGAATCATATTCATATATGGTTTATAACTTGGTGATATCTCTATATCTGTTGATATAAGAGAGACCATTTAGGAAAGATACTAACATGTAGGTCCACCAGATTCATTGTGGGAAGATTTTAGGGATCCATGTCTTCCTTTAAGATATTATTAGGGGAAAGAAGGGTAGAATTTTTAAGTTACAAGTAATTACTTGTTGTGATTTTTCATTTTCCATAATGGAAAAAAGTAATAATTAGAATCAAGTATAGAATTATTTCGACTTACCTTTGATGAATCCACTACAGCTGACACAATTTCTATCACATGGACATGGGACCATGATTTTTTTGGTGCATGATTGTTTTTTCAAGTTGAGTCAACAACCTCAATATGGTTTATGGATACCACATAATCACTATTGTGCATGCTCTAGGGATTCGTAGGTGTGGTTCCTAAACCATTAAGAGTCATAGAAAACATTTCATCATCCATCAGTAGTTTTTTTACTTTCTTTTTTTATAAGCTTTCCTCAGTGTATATAGATTCAAAATACTCAAGGGGGGTGTTTTAACAAATAGGTATGTCAAACATTACATTGATGGGGTATTTAAAGCATTGATGAAATGACTAATGTACCACTACATCGCTATGAATCCAAGGTATTATTAATAGAAAAGTTTATTTTTTATCATTATAGATTACCATAAAGTCAACATTACCATGATACCCCAAAATGATCCTAGAGTTTTATGTTTTGAGGGGCCTTTTCATGATCCTATCACACACTTGGATGGTTAGTTTTTTTGAGGCAAGTCCCCCTCACAATATCCTAAGCATTAGAGGGTCCGAACTGGGATGAGGTAGATTTTAGAACCAATGTCAACCATTGAACATTTGATATTGGTTTTACATAGTTATATTGAAACATATTGTTTTTTGATATGTATATGGATAAATTATTCTTAGTCCCATTATGTGAAAGAGAAGATGTTATGAAATCTAGATGGTATAGTCTAAACTTGATAAACCTAAATTGTGAAAACAATTATCTCAAAATCCCATGGGATCTAGAGGGACTTAATGTGTAGTGATATGATCTCTTTTTAATGTTAGAGAGCATTTAAGATTGAGAGTTTGTTAGGGATAATAATCAAAAGTTATAGTATGTTACATTTTGGTTCCAGAAGTGCACATGTCCCAAGATAGGGTCTCTTATTATCATGAGTTTTAAGAGTTGATGTATTTGAGTTATATGGTAATTTTCCATGGATAGATGTATAGGGAATATATTTTTTATGTGGAATATATTTTATTTTATTAACCGTTTTTAGGTTGATCAGACATGTGCACACCTATTTTTCGGTCATTTAAAGTGATCAGCTTTGAATGACCACTAATGTGATATGTAGAATATCCATAATTTTGTTGGTCTTGCTAAAGATCTAAACCATGGGTTTGAGTTTCATTTATGGGTTCCAAAGTGATGGAAATAGAATATTAGGTTCGACCACACTTGTTCCATACCCTGTACCCTTGAATTCTGCATCCTCTACCTCTAGCTCCCAGATCTGGTATAATTAACTCACATTTAAAGGAATATTAATCATTAGAGAAAGTTTATTAGAATCATTAGGAACTATATTTTGGAAAAACTATTTTAGGTAATGTAAGACTAAGTTATAATTTAAGGGTATGTATAGAAAAACGTATTAATGTTACAGTTAGATAGATATTATGTGATTTCCTTGAAATACATCATTGTATGGATACTACAAGTGAACAAGGTTTTATCATAGATGTAACTAGGGGAAAAACATTGAACTGGTGTGATGGGCCTGACTAGATCACGACCTAGTACATGAAATTGGGCCTCACTGCACATCTGGCGTTACACTCCTAGGGGACAGAATTAAGATAATTCACATTTTCTTTGAAAATCATTGGAAAGGATTGTAATATATAATGAAAAAGATTTACCTAGGTTAGAACTAATGTGTTTTATATTAAAAATAATGTGTCATGATATAGATACCAAATTAATTATTATACATTTTTCTCAATATACCTATTGTTACTCATACTATTATTCTAGTTTTTAGTCAATGGATGGAACTAGAAGGATTCATGTTAACATTAAACTTGAAGGACAAGGTTTGGTAAATGACAAAACAAGTTGGTTGTTTATATAATTGAAATATATAATTTTCAAGACTAATTAGTTTTCATGAAATATTACAAATAAAAGATACCATAACCAACTCTTTCACTCACCAAATAAGAGAAGGATGGAGTTTTCTTAGTGCATGAGTGGTGGAAACCTGGAGTAAAAAGGGATCGATTTCCCTCATGAAGTAGACATTGAAGGATACAACCATGTATGTGTATCAATGGAATGGAGAAATTATTTATGTGACTACCAGAGGGAAACAAAAAATAATTTAAATTTAAAAAATGAATAATATGATGGAAGGAAATAAATATAATCATGATAATCCATTTATAGTCTGTTTCTATAACTATAGGGAGATTGGTCATTAACCGAGTTAATTAACTCTTGTAAATTATAAACTCTAGATCTTGATAGTACCAATGTGTAAATAAATAAATTAAATATTAATGAATTGTTGTTGTATCGAAAACATTAGTTAAAAATATATTTAATGATTAAATTTTGAAGATTTATATAATATTTATTTTAGAAATTTTGCTAATATAGTTTAGAAAAAGAAAAACTAGTATGTTGGGTGAAAACATATCAAATACTACAAAGTATTGGGGGGCATAAACCCAAGAATGGAGGATGATAAGGGTTTCATCCATACCAATATTTTACTTGATGTCCTTGGTAATGTGTAAAATGTTTAGTTACACAATTTGATATACAATTGTTAATAATGAACCTGTTGTGTCACTTTTTAGGATTAAAGATTAAATTATAAAAAATATTGGTTTTATAAAATAGTTAGAGATAAATATAATGACTTATTTTATGAGTATTATGATACATTAAATGAAAATTTTAGTTCCTAAAAAAAGGTTCATTATAGGATATCCATTTTACAGATTAAGGGATGAATTATAATTTGATCGGAGCACTTCCAAGAGATAGAATTGTTCATATAAAATTGAAATGTATCATGTACGAATATTTACTTATATAATTGGTTAATAAAACAATCAGTCAATATTAGGAAAATTATCTTAAAAAATGTTTTCCTAATACATACATTTTTGTTGAACCAATGGAATTTTAAATCATCAAAGCTTTAGGTATTTGAGGCCCCCTAGTTTTCATTGATCATTTACTTATTTGTGATCGATGACCTCAATAACTTAGTATAAATATTTAAAAATTCCCCCCAAGAACATATTTTCAATTTGCACTAATTTTCTACAATGTAGAAACCTAGTTATTTTTTCTTTGATGTGACATTTTCACTCTCATTCTCTCATATTAAGAAGACATTTTATAAACTCTTTGATGATGTGTATTTTTTAACTAATTAATTTCCAAATACCAAACCTTTAAATACAACAATTGAGTTTAAATTGAGGTGAAAACGTTATTTAAGGTAGGGTGAATATAACACCTTGAAAATTTAAAAGAATGACATTTTATTTGAATCATTTACGACACACAACACTAAAAGTAGAATGTAAAAATAAAATATTGAAAATTTATGGTATAGTTAATATTTTAAATAAATTTAAAATATTCTGTATCATAAAATACATGATAAAATGAGTTATCTTGTATAAAAATCAAGACCGATTGGGTGTAGGAACTATTACCGTACTGTACAGATGATGGTGTTTGATGACTATGATTCAGGTAGGATGATGCAGGCATGACGATGCACTGGGTTTTCAGGATATGTAATGGGTTTCATTACCACTATTCATATGATCCATGTACTAAATAAATAAGTCATTAAGGGTTTATTTTCCTTTGGGGGGTATGACATGCCTTTCCGGTGTGTGTGTGTGCAGTGTGTGTGTGTGTGTGTGTCTGTGTTTGAATGTAATTATAAAAATAAAAACATAATATATATATATGATTTGTTATAATAATAGGTTAAATTAATGGTTATGTACAATATTAACTAACTTATGAAAATGTATTTGTTTATAAAAATAAAAGTTTAATTCGTAGGTTTCCAATTATTTAGAAATGAATATATAAAAAAAATTGAATATACTGGAATCTTTTATGATCTTAAAGTTGTCTTAAAATAAGAAATTAAATTAATTACTATTATTTAATTATATTAATTAAATTTATATATAATATATTCAATAATTTTTTTTTCATTTTTTCAATAGATTCGATAATCATAAGATAAGAACAACTGCAATTTTATGCATTACAATCAATATTTTTCTAAAGATAGTTTTATCATTTTTTAATGGGAACATTATATTTATTCCAGTCGTTAGAAATATTATAAATTTTATATTTATAAATAAATATAATTTATGAAATTGGAAGATAAAAATTAAATTAGGGTAATTTTTTTATTTTTCAAGTGAAGTTTCAATTTTTAATGAATAGTGAATAATACTAAATTTTAATTGAAAAGTGTTTTTTCGTTTAATTAATTTATATTGTAAAATTAAATTTTATTTAATTTTAATGTAAAATTATAAAAAGTATACATAAATTAATAAAATTTATATCATTTCAATCAACTTAACATTGAAATTTGATACACAAAATTTTCAATATTTTGAAAATTTTACTTTAAAAACCTGCTTTGTCATCCCATGTGTGGGATTTAATTTAAATTATTTTCTAACAATTATTTTATATTAATTTAAAAAATGGATTCCATATTTTAAATTTTAATAAATAAAAATTTATAATAATTTCAAATTATTTATTTACCAGTAATATTATTTAATACTTTAATAATTAATTACCACAATTTAGATAAAATTTAGTTTAACAAAGGACTAAACCTTAATATTATGGAAAAATTGAATTATATTTTTTTTAAAAATCCATATTACACCCATATTTATACCATTTATTTTATATAACTTTTTTATTATTGTATCCCCTTGAAATGAAAAAACAAGGGTGGAATTCCCTCATTAAACAATTTACAAGAATGCCACTCCTCCACTACAAAAAGGAACTCTCCCCTCCAAATTATTCTAACCAATAAATCCATTTGGACAAAACAAAATCATCCCAAATAATATTAAAACATCACTTACCTAATATTAGAGGCCTCACTTTAGGCAAAAAGCAAGCCAATGAATTCTTCTGGTATAAACCATAATAGGATACCCGAATAAGAGGTAGCATTTTTCAATAATCACAATTATTTCATTTACTTATCCGAAAATTAAATTATTTTTATTCCAATATTATACATTAACATAACTATATTAAGTATTCTTATAATTTTAATGATAATTTTTTGAACTATACTTTCACACACATCCATCAAATGGGGTAGACAATTATTTTTCATTTGTACGATGTACTACGGCCTCACGAACTGACGTCGTTTGTTCATCCATTTACCACACCATTAAAGGTTGGAAATAATGATTTATTTTTATTTTATATATGATATATAAACTAATTAATATGTATTTATGATTCATGTATTTTTTTATATAACACATACCTTCATACCTTTTATTTTGTGGCGATATAAAAATATCTTTTGTGGATGGGTGGGCTACTACCCCTCAAAGTGATGTCTTTCATTCATGATATACATGGATGTATATAGGATTTTTTTAATAGAACCATGTGAAATATATTAAATAAATATAATAATGGAATTATAATATATATTATTTAATTTTTACTCTTGTAAACACGATATGGAATTGGGAGTAGCGTTCATGCATATGTACAACATATCGTCTCCATGAATGGTGCATTTCATATCCTATCTCTAAATGTTATGGATAATTAAAAATAAATATATACTAAGTATATATGATATTTAATTCACAGTTTTAATCCTTTAGATGATGAAATTATGATCAATAAAATAAGAAGAAAAATAACATGTCAAAACATACTCAAAAAACTATGCAATTAACACTCAAAATAAGGAATATAATAAAATTCTATTATCAAACAGGTAATAATATATAATAAGAATGTCATATATGATATAATAAATTCAATAATGGTTCTTATACATGTTAATAACTATAATAAAACAATTATACAAGATTTTAATTGGTGTTCACCCAAAAGGAAATGCAAGGAAATGGATTTCGTATTAATTTCATTTCATTGAATCATATTTTAATGGCGTGAACCAAGTTTCATTTATATGTCCTACATAAACATAAAATTTTACATTTAATATCATCAATAATTCATTATTAATGTTATTTTTATTTTCTATTTTAATTGTTTCATCTAAGAGGATTTGAATTTAAAATTACGAAGTGGTAAAGAAATTTCCTAACACAATTCCTTTTCATTGGATTATATTACTTCATCATTGAAATTAATATTCAATTGTTATTTGTATAATGAATTTTAATATATATATTTTTGTATTTACTCTTCTTATATGTGGATTTATATTTTATACACATAATCAATTCATTTATGAATTCTCACTTCCACATTATGATTTGTTTAAGTATTTATTTCACAATATCATTCTAATCAATATTTCTCATTCATTAAATTCCAGTAGTGGAGTTTATATGAATGTTGTTAGATTAAAACATTAATTTTATTATGATCTATTTATTTATGAACTTTTTCATGTAATAGAAAATTTTTTCAACTCTTTAGTACTAACAATGTTTCAAAGAATGTTTTCAGAAAACCCTAATTTTATTTTACTATTTAGTCGAAGAACCTGTTTTATTCTAAAACCCGATTTTTTTTAAAAAAATATTCCTAACCACTAAAAATGATTTATTAAACACATATTAACTCTTTTTTTCTTTTAAAAATATTTACAAAGTATCATTTTAGTTTATTTCCAAACAAGAAACTTTTTTACCTTTTTACATTGCAAAATGAATTCTCTTTTTACCTTGTATGACATGTATGTAATTACCATACATTATTTATATAAATACTCCTTTACAAGTGTAGAAGGTTATTTTTTTAAAAAAATTAAATTTTTATGAAAATGAAATAAAACAAAATCAAAATAAAAAGTATATTCTCCTCAAAAATATTATTTTCAAAAGTACTTTTTCTTATGTATCCATTCATTAATGACAGGAACCCTTTTTAGTCTACTTGAGATATTTTTTTTTGATACAATAATAATTATTTATCTGGATATTTTTTGATTCATATGGACAAGGATAGTACTAGAATTCACTTTCTTGATTCATTTTTCTAATCTGGTTGAAATATTCACATTTCTACAATCATTAGACAATGAATTTTCCCTAATTATACATACCATTTATCATAGATATATTTATTTCCTAAACTATATACCATTTTTGTAAACTATAATTACATTGACATTTATTATTTTATCTAGGGAAATATTGATAAATCATCATTCATTAATCAATACAGATATTTGATAAGACACATTGTTCATTAATTAAATCGATTATTCAATATATAAATAATGATTTGGATATGAACTATACTGGATGATGAATGATTAATTAAAGACCCTCGATACATCAAAAGTCTCATGTGAAGAAATAAGTTGGATAGCCTAAGCTAATGGGTTTTTACCCAGTATGTTTTAAACCATTTAGATGATAGATCTTTATGGTAACAGTATCATGTGACTGAGAAACATAACGTCCCATAATTCTGTATTTCCTATATTTAGAATTAATTTATTTTTATTATCCATGAGTTCATTTCTTTAACATTATCAATGGATTCAATTTCATTCTAAATTTATTGATTACATGGCATGTGTGTTCTGTTATTTACCTTACATATTAATTATTCCTTATCATGTTATTTCAAATGATATGTGTTTTCATTTAGTTTTTTTCCTTTATTTTTATGAACATCATACTCATTTTATTGATGATATGGAATGCATTTTTATTTATTAACTTTTTATATTGATTATTCTCATTGATTAATTATTTATTTTTCTATACATTACCCTTACTAAGAATTTGAGCTCACACTTAATTTTTTTCCTTTCCACAGGAATCCAAGAAGTGTACTAAGAAAGATATGCAAGGATACACTAAAATAAATAAATGAATTCTAAAAAAAATTGTATTGTACTTTGTGTACTCATTTATAATAAAAGACTCATGTATGTATCTATTTAACCAATAATACGAAAATTTTTAGTCCTTTTGGATGAGATTTACTTGTATTTTACACCGATGTAATGTTAGTAGACATCGACTCCAGGATTTCTAAGGCTGGGTCACTATATCTTACACATAACTCTCCCAATATATATTTTTTATTAAAAGGATTAACACATATCAATGGATAGATTTATGAATCATTATATTTTAACAACATAAAACCACTATCATAATACTAATTGAAAGAGGGGATATAAATCACATAAAAAACCATGGAGAAAAACTGGATGGATGTCGATGTTCAACCTTAATTTGAAAAATGCCTCATTTGGTAAAGGTTTTGTGAATATGTTAGCAAATTATTCTATTGTAGGAACATACCCTATATTTATTCCTTCCTTTTCACATTCTATTTGATGCAGTGATATCTGGTTTAAATGTATTTTGAAGTATAATGTTGTACTAGATTTCATGTAATGTTTCTGGAACTCTTATTACCCCAACCCTAATGTTGTGGTAACTATACATCAAAAATTATTTTTCTAACAATGTATTAATCTAAATATGTTGTGTTACGACTTATGTGGTAGTAACATACTAATATTCATTCATTCTAGGAGTTAATAATTGTTTTCATATTATACAAATATAAACAAATTTTCCTTACAAATAAAACTACACTATATTTTTATCTTATATCTTCAATACTTCCTTCCAAATCTGCATCCCTATAACCAGACAAATAAATATTTTCTATGATTTATAACTAATTTTGAAATAGGTAGTGACTTTGATATATATGAGATTTAATTTTCATTCCAATAAAATTTATTGTTTTTATAACAAATTTATAATCTGGAATATATGTTATAAGATAAATATTTTCCAGTCTTGTTTTATTCAGATTCAAAAAACATTCAATCAACTTCCAAAACTCTTTAGATTAAATTTCCTTAAATTCTCCTCCTTTAATAAACATGGATCCCATTAAAATGGTGTGGAAACATATTTCGAATTTTACATTCCAAACATAATAATATGTTCCTGAGAACATTTTTCATGTAAAATAAACATGTTTTTCGTATTTTGTGATATTTTTTAACCCGTGAAAGTATTTCATCTAACAAAGAATGGATATTTCAAACAACTTTTTCATATATTTATCAAACTTTTAACAAGTTATCTCATTATTTCTATCAACAATAATGTAATCAAAAAATAAAATATCAATGAGAAAATATCATGACATTATATTATGTACATATTACTATCAACTATTTAATTTATAAAATTAAACTTTCTTATGTAGATATTCAATTTAGTATACCAATCCCTCAAGTATTTCTTTATCCCATACAAGTATTTCTTCATGTTTAACACCAAAATTTAATCATTCCCTATAAAAAATTCCCATGGTTGTTCAATTTATACTTCTTTATAAAGCTCTCTATTTAGAAAGGCTAATATCACACCTATTTGAAAAACCATGTAACTTCATTGTAGAAAATATGCATGAAAGATTCTAATTTTTTATTACCTTGAAACTGTATAAAAAGTCTCACCAAAATCAAAACCTTCAATTTGTAGGTAAAGTTTTCACACAAATAATTCATTGTTTCTTACCAAATCGCCATTCATTCATCTTTTTCTAGAACACCCAATTTATACCAATAAAATTTTTCTCATTTAGTTTAGGTACTAGTTCCAAATTATCATACATATGATTCTAATCAATCTCTTTTATCATATCCTAAAACTAGTCCGGATACTCAAAAAAAGGTTCATCCACAAATCTGGGTTTAAAATTTGAATATAAATAAGTATGTTTAATAACTTTTTAAATTATTATTGATTGATCCTTTTTACATTGATAACCAATTATGTTTTGAGATTCCACTTTCTTCCTCAACCTAGGATGAGATGTTCGATAATATTCCTCATTACTAGAAATTGAAAATTCTGATTCTTTTGTTTGTGTTCCATCACAATTGTTGGAATTTATATCATTATACTTAACAATAATTCTTCTACCCTCTTGATCATCCTTATCTTCATGTGCTTATATAGTATCTTCCATATCTTTCTCAATAAAGTTTACATAGACAGAATAAAAACTTCTACATTTTTATTTATTAAAAAATATTTATCTTCTTTCATTTGGAGTATAACAATGAAAAATTCCATCTTAGCATCTCTAATAAAACATTCCAAGGTTTAAAAAATTGGTTCTTTATGATGCAGGGACTCCAAGAAACTCTTAATTTTAAAATAAGCAGAGTTTTTTTATATAACATTTCATAAGGGGTCATATTGGAAATTATCCTATAGAGAAACTAGTTATGAATATAAAAAACAATTCTAATTGCTTTCCTCCATAATTAATAAAAAATCAATGGTTATATAACGTAGTACACACTATTTCAGTTAATATTCTATTATATCTTTTATATACACCATTATATTGAAGTGTGTATTGTGTAATGAACTGATACCTAATTCCATATTTTTCAAGAAACGTTTTTAACAATTAATTCTTGTATTATCCTATATTATATCTTCTATAATTATTCACAAAATACCCACATTACTTTATAGAAATTATCCAAAAAAATTAAACATATTCAAGGAATCTGACTTACGTTTAAAATATATAACACAACTAATGTGAGTAAAACAATCAAAGAAATAAATTAAGAAATTATCTCTTAAATTTTATTATTTTCTCATTTGATAATAGATATAAGAATTAAAAAGTTCCATGATTTTATTGAAACAAATATCAAAATTATTATGCACCTAGTTTTTCATCTTCTCTTTCTCACATATTGTGAAACACTATTCTATTCTTCTTGACATATCCGGAATACCAAGGAAACTGCCATTCTTTGATATCTTTCTCATGTTTCTCTAACAAATATTTATTAACCCTTTATTACAAAATTTATTTTATTCCATCATGAATAAGTAATCATAATTGTGAAATTCACCAAATTTAGACAAGTTTCCTTTCACATGTAGGCCATATGAAAAAACTTTTCCATCAAACTATATTGTAAAAAACTATCTTTTTTAATTGTTTTTACCTTTGTCATAATGTTTTGAAACACATAATATATTATGTTTCATCCCATCAACACATGAATATTTTTTTGGATTCAACTTTGTTTCCCTAATAATAGCATATCCAAAACCTTTAATTCTGAGAGATCCTTTATTTTTAAATATTATTTTTCCTTCTTTGAAATCATTAAAATTATTTAATAAATTTAAATTCCCTATCATATTATTGGAACACCCACAATCCAAAATCTAGGGGTGTTCTCGATTTGTATCATTGAGGCAGGATTCTACCCTAATATATTTTTTATATCTCTTTATCATTCTTAACATCTAAATTCTGATAATTATTACAATCCTTTTATTGTTTTGTTAAAAAACAAGAAATCATTTTTCAAAGTGTCTACGATTTTTACATCTTTCAGAAGTAGTTTTAAATGTTTGGAACCAATTTTTATATTTCAAAACATCCTTATCATATTTCTTCCATTGAGAGGAAGAAATCCCCCTTGTTTTTTTACCATTTATAACTCATCGAATAGTTGTAATGTTTTGGGTTAAACCAAGATATATTTTTTATATGATCAAATCCACTAAAATACCAGAAGTACCCATAGGAAAAATAACTTCCTCTAAAACTTACATACGTAAAATAATTTTTTTAGTTTTTGTTAGAAACATTCTTATATGTCACATCATAAATTTTTTTGACCCAAAACATTCTATTATAACACATATTTCCCCACCTGATTTTTTATTTCTTCCCATATTAATCAGAATTAGATGTAGTAATTTTTTTGACTTCAATGTTTTTGAAACATAAAAATTCTAAACGTTATTTGTTTTCTTGACATACACAATTTTTAAGTTTATTATTCTTATAAAAAATAAAATTTATTTTCGACCATTAAAGGTGAATTTTTAGAATCCTTGTATGGTTTACTCTTTCCAGAACATTCACCAACTATAGAGGTTGAGTTATTGAAACATGTAACTCTTTCCTCTATATTATTTTTTTTGTACAAGTATAATGTTTTTTTCATTTAACATTACTTCAAGATGTTCATTTTGAATCGTTTCATTCTATATATACTTATTTATACATTCAGTCTCTAGAAGTAACATAGATTTACCTTCAGAAATAAATTATTGAATGTTTTTATGGATCTTTACTTCTTCAAATTATTTATCTATCGTTTATGTCTGACAATATTTCATAGAAATTATTTTAACTCTCTTTTTAGATGCAATTATACATCATTTTCTTCATCTTTAGAACTAATACATCAAAATTATTCATCATTTATTGTTTAAATGAATTTATTTTATTCAAAAACATTACTAAACCATTATGCTTCAATTTCACTATTTTCCTCTTTTTTATCTTTAGAGGGAAAGATAATTCATTTATATTTTTTAAGTGTCTATATTTTTTTGGAGTAATATCTTGAATAATCACCATGTTTCTTCTAAGATCTTATTGGAATTATATAATATTTTTTGCTATTATAGTTTTTCTTTCATCAATAATGATTAATTGTAAACTTCCCAATGGCTCCATATTTAAAACATTTCATGGTAATTTTCTGCTTGTACTTTCGTGCACCAATTTTTACATTTTCATAAAACATGGATAATAATTTATCAAAATAATATATACATTATTTTCATATTCATATTCAGAAAATTCTTCTTCTACTAGAATATTCATATACTTTCTTTTCTTTGAAGCTTTAAAATAAATTTCTCAATAAAATCTTGTTTTTTCCTTTCATAAATTTTTCCCTTATCATTTCGTAAGTAATGAGAGTATTATTAATATCATCCAAATATTGAGTTTTAGGTTCTATATATTATATAGATGAATCCTTGGCATCCAACATATCAAGAATAGTTCTTAAGATCTTTTCAACATCACTTGAGTCTTCAAAATGCATACAAATAAATCTTATGGTGCTTACAATATCATTCACCCTTGTAAAAAATCCACTAATAGATTAATTATCACCCATTTTGATATCATTATACTTTAGATTGTAGATTTTTAACAATTCCTTCATCACAATTGAATTCCCTTTAAAAAATCAATATATTATAAATCACATTAGTAGTATAAACTCCCTTCAACATTATAAACTCACATTCAAAAAGTGATGATATTAAATGATTATTATCTCTAAAATAATTCTCAATATTCTTTTTTTCTAAATATGTAAGTGGAACTTTATAAACAATAGGAGGAAATAATTTTTTTTCTTCTTCCAAAACATCATTCCCAAGATACATAAGATAATGAGTCATTCTACATTTCCAAATATGATAGTTCTTTCCATCAAAGACTAGAATCCCCTTACAATTGACATAATTCCAATTTTCCATAACAAATTCTATGTCAAAATTATAGAAAAAACTAAAGTAAGGGAACCTTCCCTCTAATACCAATTTAAATTCCAAAAATTGTATGGATGTATGATGGAGTGGGGGAGGGTGAATTAGTGATATCGTTTTCTTTTAAGTTTCTATTATTTTGAAACAACCTTCACCTCTTAATAATGATTTACCACTTTTTTAAAAACATAAAATTCACACATCTATAGGAACATAATTATTTACAAGGATAACTACTCAATAATTGTATCTATTTATTGGAATTATTTTAAATAATATAATACCTAACAATCCACTAAAAACAATCCTTTTGAGTGAATACAACAGGTATGATATTCCCTACACCTTTGTAAAATACCGATCAATATAGTAGTGTATATGATTCTTCTAGAATGAATGATATAAATATGAGTTTATAACACATTATGAAAACTTCTCTAGATTGTTACAAATGTGTTACTATTATTCATTATAAACTTCCACATATGTATTTCTTTTAAACTTAAATATTTCTTAACCAACCCAGTAGTAGGTAAGAACATCATATTTTGAATTCAAACAAAAACATTGTCGGATGGCTCAGTCTGATTCCTCTGTTCAAAAATTTAATACAGAAAATATAATAATATAGAAATAATTTCGAACCACATTGAAATTTTCCAAAAATAATGTGTTTGATGTATTGGTCTAATAAAGTAACCACTTTCCTCTTCTTTTTCTATCCTGTAAACATTCTAAAGAAAACACCATAAAAACATTCTCTTCTCTTCCAAAACATCCATCAATCTATCTCTTTATTCACACATGAATAGAGTTCTGTCCTCAAAATTAACATGGTAAATCCTTTAATTTATAAGTGATTCAAAATTCGAATGGGTGAGAACTAACATTAATTTTCCCAATCAACCAAATTTCCAAAATCTTTAATTTCACATTCATTTTGACTTCATCTTTGTCTCTTTTTGTGCTTATCAACTCTTCCTAACTCTTCTAAAAACTTATTAAATCTTCTAAAAACAGCATCCTTTTCCAAACATCATAATAGTTCTTTATTCTGATAAAAAATTATATTGTAATATAGTTCTTCATTACAATGAATCATATGTTCACTCTAATTTTTATGACATAATTGTAAACTCGTAATAATGAAAGAATTCGCATTATTATTTTCCATAAAAATGGAAAATAAATAAATGAATCTTATTTTAAAAGATTAGTAACAACTAAAAAAATATAACCTTGAAACCATTATTCTATAAACATTGCCAAAAATTTATTAAACTTATGTTTCTTTTCATAAACATCAGTGAAACTTATAAAGATTCCAGAACCCCCTTGTAAAACATATCTTCAAAACTCTTAAAAAACATATCTCATTTTTTAAATTCCTTTAAAAATGATCATGTGTCTGAGGTAGCACATAATTTGATGACTTATCGGTGTTAGTATTAGTTTGATAGATCAGTCTTTGATTCATTCTAGTAAATCGATGTCTTGAATTTTCTGATGAATCCTAGCCTATATGGAAAACCAAAAAAGTTTCTTCGTTCATTGTTGAACCACATAAAACCACATCAGAGTTATTTTTATATTGAACCAATTGAATATAACCGATATGTATCTTTAGTTTCATGAAAATGTTTGACTACAGGTTGATCTTCATTCAATTGGCCAGTATTTAATCTTAGTCAATTTAATGGTTCCATTAACTACAACAAAACCGTTCTACCTCAAATTCTATATCAATACCAAAAACATTAATTTGATTGATCTGTGTTAGAATTCCTTTGGTGGATTAGTTTAACACAATTTATAATGGATTAGTGTCAACAACGACTTTATATATCCTTACATTCTTCAAAATATGAATAATTTTTTTGTTTGTTGAATAGGATAGTCTGATGGATCAGATAATCTAATGTATTCGTCTATTTATACCTCTAAAAAACATCTAAATTCCATCAACCTAGTCACCTACCAACATTAGTGTCTAGTACCACTCATACTAAAGATATAATATTAGAAAACATTATATTGAAAATTTATTCATCCACAAATTTTTGTTGTATCATGAATTACTCATGATATTATGATATTTAAGGATTATTGTAGAATCATCAAACTTATAATTGAAATTTCTATGACATACCACCCTACCAGAGTCTTATATGTTTATATACAACCCTCAATTTGATTGGCACCACTTGGAATGAATCAACCAAATTTATTCCCTTTCTTTCACAAATCTTAGATCACAAGTTTTGATGTGCTCATGATGTTGAAAACATACATACTAGAAAATCATAAATAGATTAATTGATGAACATCTCAAAATACATTCATACTACTTAAAATATTTTCACATTGAAATCTTCATTCTAGACATATTGAGAGTCTGAATGTTACTTCTTCTAGAAAATATCTCCAAAACCCATTAGGCATTCTTAGAAAAAATGATTCTATTCTTTTGAGTTGGGTACTCCTTCAACTGATCATCTATACTTACAATTTGAACTAATTTTTCATAATTTAAAAATAATAAAAAACTTTTATAAAAACATATTTTATGATAAAAATCATCAATCCAACATGGTTGCAATAATGGATGCATGTGATTGGAGTCACATCATACAAGAAGTTGTCTAGTTGTATGTAACATCATCTTCCATGTTTGAGATGTGTCCCCATTTTAATGATATCCCATGCTAGAGTATTCACATGTCTATATCTATACATTTATGACTTATTTATACACTCAAAGTGGATATAATTAGTTGTATTAACCAACTATCCCCGATGTTACACTGTTCCTTGATCTCTCGTACAACTATGAAATTTCAAGATGTCATTTCTAGAGGGATATGATTCCTTAGGGATAGGGTAAATTGAAATGATCCATAACATCCCTATCATTGGATACAATCATCTAATGGGGATATGGAAATCAATATTCGGTTAATTTTCATATTGGATATGAAATAATATCATAGGTAATTTTGATGCTCTTCTGATCCTATGTCTTGGAAGATGGAGAATGTGTTCAAGTTGAGATGAAAATAATTTGTGTTAATAATATAGAGGTTACCCTTATATCCTTGATAATTGAGGATTCTAAACATCAATCACTGATGGGCTGACCACACATTCTAACATATATGTTGCATTCCCTCCTCCTCTAGATCTTTTTGGGATCTCATAGTTAGAAGTAACGATGGTACACAACATCTTTGAAAGGTTATTCCTTTTTATCTTCTTATATATATCAATGTTTTCATCTATTTCAAAAAATACATATTACTCAATATGGTTTGACCACTGAATTTGTTTCCCTAGGTCGCATGGTAAACATGGAAAGGTAGTGTTCATAGTTGTTATGGAACTATATGTGGTTAGCCCCCATTTTTAGATAACCACTTTATATGAAGTTATCTAGGAAAGGAGAGTATTTTCAGGTCCATGTGAGATATTACCATGAGTAGGTCTACAAGAGATGTTAGGAGTATAGTCCATGTTATCCATACTTATACTACTTTGAGGAGTGATATTGAGGTATATATTGCATTATTATTCAAAAACATATTTGGCTGACCTTCTAGCTATTTCAGATATGTTTTGAATATATTCAAGGACACTTTCACTGAGTTGATAGGGAATATGATATATATGGCATGTTGGGTCCAAAATATTCAAACCTATCTTTTAAGGTTTTTCAAGGATATGATCCAAATTCTTGAAAGTCACTGAGATATGTTGATGACCGACTTTTGCGGCCGGAATATGAGACCATTTCTATGAATATGTTGGAGTATTTCAGGGATCTCATTCACCATTAGTAGGGATATAATCCACCATGTGGGTGGTTTTCAGAATATGCTAGTTAAACCTAGTTGAAGTGGGGGATATTCTTTGGAAAAGTATCTTAAAAATGTTATCCTAATACCAACATTTTTGTTAAACATATTTTCTTTTGTAGTTAATTTCTGATTTTAGATATGGGTGTTAGTATGTATCATGTGACAACTATAATCAATCCACACATTGTACCTAAATGGACATAATAGTGAAAATGATAAACCAAGTGGGTTATTGACAAGATTAAATGTTATCGTGTTCATGCCAAATTAGGTTTCTGGAAATATGATCAACAATATACACCATAACAAAAAAATGGACTCACAAAATAAGATAAGGATGGAGTTTTCTAAGAGCTCACGTTTTGGAACCATAGGGGGAAAAGGGATCGATTTCCATTATGTAAGAAATGTGGATATAGGCACCCATGAATGTGTCTCAATAGAACGTGGAAATTATTTATTTGTGGGATATAAGGACATAGTGAAAATAATTTCCAAGGAAAAATTAATAGTATGATGGAAAGAATTAAATATAATCCTCGGGATCTATTTATAGTTCATTTCCTTTACTATAGGGATCCTAGGAATTACCAAAGTCACTTCTGTCATCTGAAGTATAAAATCTAGACCAAGGGTGATAAATATGTAAATAATGAAATGAATTTTTTTTGAATTGATGCTATATTGAAAACATTAGTTAAAAGGATATTTAATTATCAGATTTCCTATATGTCTACAGAATTTATTTTGGAAATTATATTAATACATTTTAGAAAAAAGAAAACATAAATGTTAGATGACAACCCATCAAATCATGAAATGTAGTGGGTCTTAAACCCATTAATATAGGATGATAAGGGTTTCACACCTACCATTTTCCTACATGATAACCCTAGTAAATTTTAATTTTTTTTATTTTTAAATTTTTATGAATTAATGTTAATAATTAACTAGTAGTGTCACTTTTTAGGTTTAGATATTATTTTCATCACAATATTAGATTTGTAAAATAGTTAGAGATAAATATAGTGACTTGTTTGGTGGTTATTTTTATCCATCAAATGAAAATATTATTTCATAAAAAAGGGTTCATTCTTAGATATCCATTTCATAATGTATGGTATGAATTATAATTTGACCAAAGAAAAACCAAAATATGGAATTGGTTATATGAAAATGACACATTTCAAGTAAGTATATTTTTTTAAATTCATGGTTAGTGAAATAATCCCTCAACATTAGTAAATTATCTAAAAAAATAATGATATCATAATACCTACATTTTTTGGGAAGCAATGGTCTCTTAAATCATCATAGATTTAGGGATTTGTGGCCCTCAACTTTCTTTTGATTGCTCAATTATTTGTGATCTATGACCCCAATCACTCCGTAAGAATATTCATTCTTTTCCCTAAGACAATATTTTAAATTTCCAATAATGTTATCCTACGTTTAAACTTATTAATATATTATTCCATGTGACCATTTCACTTATCAATCTCTTTTATTAAGAGAATATTATTTTTAATCTTTTATGATGTGGGTTATTTTAAAATTTTATTTCCAAATATCAATCCTATGACTACCACGATCGATTTTAAATTGTTAGGACTCAATTTATTTAAGGTGGGGTGTATATAACACCCTATGAATTCTAAAGGAATAACTTTTTTTGATATAATCTATGACAACCAAAACCAAGAGTAGAAATGAATATAACATTTCAAAACATTATAGTATATTTAATGTTTTAAATAAATTAAAAATATTAAATAACATGAAATACATGAAATACAAAGTTATCTTTCAGCTAACTCATTCCCTTTTGGGTGTAGGAACTATTACAGTACTATATAGATTATGATGTAGGCAGGATGCGATGTAGAAAAAATGATGTAGGCATGACGTTGCATTGGGTTTTTGTAACATGTAATGTGTTTAATTCCCATTGGACCTGTGATCTGTGTAATAAATAAATAATGCATTATGGGTCAGTTTCCCTTGTGGGATGGTCTATGGCATACTTTTCCTTCCTATGTGTATAGTGTGTGTGTGTTTGAATGTAATTATACAACCAATCACCTAAATATTGATATATATTATTTAATATAATAAGATTTTAAATTAATAGTTATGAATATTATTATATAACTCATGAAAATATATGATTTATAAAAATATAAAATTAATTCAATGTTTTCAATTAATTAGAATTGAATATAAATACTAATTGAATATAAAGGAAATGTTTCCATGATCACAAAGGTGTTTTACCCTAATAAATTAAATAAATTAATTTTTTTGAAAGACCGTAATGAAATTTATATATAATATATTCAATCAAATATTTTTTACTTTCTACCAATATATTTTATAAGCATAATATAAGAACAAACAAATTTTATTCATAAAAACTTATATTTTTCTACAGGTAGTTCTACAGTTTTTTAATTGGGAAACAATATTAAATCAAATTTTTTTGAGGTATTAAAAATTATATATTAAATAATAAACCTATTTTCTAAAATTGGATGAAAAAATAGCTTAGGGTGTTTTTTTGGAAATTTTTTTTGAAAATGCATTTTTTGAGGAATAGTGAAAAAATATTGATTTTAATTTAAAACTGATTTCTCAAGTAATTTATTTACATTGTTAAATTATATTTTATTTAAAGGAACATTAGATAAATTATAATTCAATTAATTCAATTTATGTTTTTTTAATCAATTTCACATTAAAATTGGATACAGAAACATTTAAATATTTTGAACATTTTTAATTTAAAACCTCGCTTTGTCATCCCATATACAAGATTAACTGTAACATAATTTCTACCACTTATATGATTTCCATTTAGAAAACTTGATTACATTTTTTTAATTGGAATAATTTATAATTTATAATAAGTTAAATTACTTTTTCATCAAAAATATTAGTAAAAGTCGTTAAAATTAATTTCATCAATTAAGAAAAAATAGATTAACAAAGGACTAAAACATAAAGATAATGGAAAGAATGAAATAAAAACTTGTAAAAATAAATATTCTGTACATTTTTATAGTATTTAATATATAATATTTATTTTTATTATTATTGGATCAACTTGACTGGGAAAACATCTATATGGAATTGCCACTTTTAAAAATATACAAGAATGTCACTCCACCTCCACTATAAAAAGGCACTCACCACTACCAATTCTTCACACCCCTAAAGCCCTTTGCCTCACCGAAAATCATCCAAAATAAACTTAAAACAAAATTTACCTAATCATAGAAACCTCAAAATTGGGAATAAATGAATCCAATGAATTATTATTATATAAACCAAAATCAGTTACCCGAATAATACGTAATGTTCTTAAACAATCACTTTTATTTCATTTACCCCTATAACCATTAAAATATTTTTTATCATTATTATATAATAAAACAACTATATTAAATATACTATTAATTTTTATGATAATATTTATACCTACACTTTCACACACATCTATCAAATGGGATACACAATTATTTTTTCTTGTGTACGGTGGACTACCGCCTCGCGAACCGATTTCATTCGTACATCCATTTACAACCTTTAAACGTTGGAAAACATTATTTATTTATGTTATATATATAATATATATAGTATTTATTATCTCATTATGCTTCTAGAAATTTTTTTATATAACACATACCTTTATACATTCCATTATGTGGGAATTTGATAATATCTTTTAGGGACGTTTGGACTACCCCCTCCTCAATGCAATATTTTTCATTCATAGTATAAATTGAATGTATAAATATGGTTTCAATAAAAATATGAAACATATATTAAATAAATATGATACTTGAAATATGGTATATATATATATATCATCTACTTTTTATTCTTTTAAACACGATAAGGAAATGGAAGTAGAGTTCATGCATATGTATGACTTACCGTCTCCATGAATGGTGCATTCAATTTCCTATCTCCAAATATTATGTATTATTATATATACATATATACATAATATATATGATATGTAAGACATGTTTTAAGTAATTTATATGATTAAATCATGATACAAATAATATGAATAAACATAACACGTCAAAATATATATAAGAAACAAGATAATTAACACCCGAAACAGTGAAAATAATAAAATATTATTATCAAACATGTAATAAAATATTATAAGAAGATAATATATGGGATTATAAATATGATAATGGTTCACGTATTAGTAAAAACATTCTTAAAATTGTTATACATGAGTTTAAATGGCATTCACAAGAAAATAAATGAAAGGAAAGGGATTTTGCTTCAATTTCAATTTATTGATGCATATTATAATAATCTAAACCTAGTTTATTTTATATGGTATATATATAATTCCCTTATAAATTAAGAATCATTAATTATTCATTCGTAATGTTAGTTTTATTTTCAATTTTAATTATTTAATATAAGAGGATTTGAACTAAAAATGACTAAGTGGTAAAGAAGTTTCCCAATTCAATTCCATTTCATAGGGTCATATTACTTCATTATTGTCGTCAATATTATATGATTTTGTGTACAATTAATTTTACTATATATTTAAGTATTACCAATTCTTATATTGGGATTTCTATTTGATAACCTTAATTAATTAATTTATTAGTTATCACTTCAATGTTTTGATAATTTTATGTATTTATTTCACAATCTCATTCTTATCAATATTTCTCATTCTAGAAATTATATTAAAGGATTTTATATTGTCTTTATTAATTAAAACCATTAATTTTATTCTCCTCATGTAATTTTTGACCTTCTTTATGTAATAGAATTTTTTTGACTCATTGGTACTCAAATTTTTTAGAAAACCATTTTAGAAAAACCCGACATCATTTATCTATTTAGTCGGAGAACTTATTTTCTTCTAAAAACCCAGCTTTCAAATAATGTCTTCATAATTGTTCATGACCTTTAAAAAGGATTTATAAAATAAATATTAATCATTTTTTTATTTCAAATTTTTTTTCAATGGAATATTTTTGTTTAATACCAAACAAGTAACTTTTCAATTCTTTTTACGTTTCAAAAGGAATTTTATTTTTACCTCATACGAAATGTTTGGAATTAAACTCTATCATTTCTCTAAAGATTTCTTTTGAAGATTATAAATTTTTTTAAAAAGGTTTAGAATTTAGTTTTTAAATGAAATGATTTAAAAAATGTTGGAAAGTATATTTTTTTCCAAAAAAATATTTTTGAAAGATCTTTTAATAGTGTATCCATTCATCAATGAGAAATAACCATTTATTTTTAATACACATGGGATAATTTTTATTGATAACATCCTAATTATTCCTTTAGATGGGTTTGGATTGATATGGCCAAGGATATTATCAACATTCACTTCCATGATTCATTTTTTAGTCTCCTTGAAATATTCACGTTCGTGTGATCAACGAACATTAAATTTCACCTAATTATAAAAATCATTTATCATGGATATGTTTATTTGTTAAACCGTATACAATTTTTACGTAAAATAATTACTTTTATAGTTATTTTTTTACCAGGGGATGTATTGATAAATCTATATTCTATACTTAATACCTATATTTTATTAGGCACATTGTTCATTAATTAAATCAATTATTTGATATATGATAAACACTTTGGACATTTATTATATTGGTTGGGGACCAGTCAATGAAATATAATTGATGTATAGGTATTATCATGAGAAGAAATCAGTTGGAAAGACAAAGATAAATGGTTTTTACTGAGTATGTTTTATACCATTTAATGGATATATCTTTATGGGTACAATATCATATGCCTCAGAAACATGACGTACAACAATTAAGAATATCCATTTTTGAGAATTCATTTATTATTATTATTATCCATGTAATTATTTATTTGAAATTATCTATGGATGAACTTTCATTCTTGGTTTATTGATTACAAGGAATGTGTGTTAATTTACATATATTTCAATATTAATTATGCTGTATTGTGTTATCTCTAATGACATTTGTTTTCATTTATTTACCTTTCCACACTTTCCATGAAATTCATACTCAGTTTATTGATTATATGTAATTTTTATTCAGTTATAAAATTTCTATATTGATTATTCTTATTGATTCATTATTTATTATTCTATACATTACCCTTACTATGAATTTTAGCTCATGCTTAATTTTCTTCCTTTCCTAAAGAATATAAGAATTGTACTGAGAATGATATTCTAGGATACGCTAGATAAAATAAAGTTATTATAAAAAAAAATTATTTTGTAATTTTTGTATTCATTTATAATCCAAAACTCATGTATGTATCTAGTTTACCAATACTACTAAACCTTTTGGTAATTTTGGATGCGATTTTCATGTTTATTATACTGATGAAATGGTAAATGGCACCGACTACAAGATTTTTGGGGTAAGGTCTCAATAGCTTACCCATAACACCCCTAATATATATGAATCATTAAAAGCTTTAACATATATAAATGGATAGATTTATAAAACATTATTTTTATCCCCCTTGAAATCACTATCCAAATACTAGATGTGAGAGGGGACATAAATCACATACCCCAACCTTGGAGAGAAATATTTTGGATTCCCATGTTCAACCTCAATTTGAAAAATACCTCCTTTGGTCAAGGCTTTGTGAATCTATAAGCAACTTATTCTGATGTAGGAATATACTATATATTGTGTTCATTATTTTTCACATTCTATTTGATGATTTGATATATGATATCAACATATTTTGAAAAAGTATGTTGTATTGGATTTCTTTTAAGGTTTATAAAACTCTTGTTAGCACAAAGCATGAGCATAGGTAATTAGTCCTCGAGAAGTAATCTTTATAACTAAATATTCATCCACATTTTTTGTGTTGAGTCTTGAGTTGAAGATATATACTCAGCTTCAGCCATGCTAAGAGTCAATAAATTTTAGTTTTTGAGTATACTTAATTAAATAACTTTTCCCTAAAAATAAGTCTCCACTAGCTTTGGATCTTATATCATTAATACTTCCTACCCAATCAACATCTCTATAGCCAAAAAATAAATAGTGTATAATCTATAATACCTAATTTGGAAATATGTGCCTTTGATATAACTCAGAATTAATTTTCTATCTAATAAATGTCATTATAATGGATTACTTTAGAATTTTCCACAAAAGTTAACAACATAAATTTTTTTCGATCATGAGGTAGTTAGATATTAAAAAAATCCCAATCATCTTTCAAACACTTTAGTGTAAATTCTATTACTTCTCCATTTTAATCTTCTTAGTTACAACTAAAATTATAATGGAAACTAGTTTTTATTTTCTACTCCAAACATTTTAAGATGTTCCTTATAATAATTTTACTATAGAATAAATGTAACACCCTGAGATTTTATGAGAATTATTCTTTTTAATTTATTTGATGTATTTTGTTATATGCTACACCAAGATTATCTATCACTATACGCAACACCGTATTAGCTTTTATTATACACAACAATATTATTGGCTTGCATTACATGCAAGAGAAACCTTCCTCGATAGCATACATTGTACGCAATACTGAGTTTCACTAAACAACGAAATGTTATTAAAATATTATATAAACTAGCCGTTATGAATAGTAATACCCATTTTTTGAAATTTTATAAATTTTATATTCCAAAATGGACTTCATTTTTGGATTCGGAATATCGAAATTAGACTAGGGTGAAATTTTGGTATTTTTCTGAAAACTATCAATTTTTGATGAATAGTGAAAAACACTTAGTTATAGTTTAAAACCGAATTCTTATTTAAATAATTATTTATTTTATTTAAATTTATTTTAGGTTAAAATTGATACATAATACCTATATAAGTTCAATGTAATTCATTGGAGTCATTTTATAATAATTTTAGATATATAAAAAGTTTACTGAACTTTTCACTATCTTTTACCCACCACCTCGGAGAATTTGAAAATTTAAATAAAACTTAACTTTACCACTTATGTGAGTGGAATTTTTAAATTTCAAGTGGCATGGTTAAAATCAAGGAGTAAAATGTGGTTGAATATGATAAAAATAATTTTTGTTGAATTGTAACTTTTTACTTTTATTTCCCATGGTTAAAAGTAAATAGGGAAATTAAGGGTAAAAATGATATTATTACCCCAAAACATGTCCTAATTATATTGTATAAGTTTAATTAGAACAAAATAATCCTTAGGAATAAAATATTACCCTTTATACCCACTTGGATTAGATTAAGACATTTATTATTATTTTTATTTAAAGAAGAGTTAAAATAGTTAAATTCAATGTTTAATAACTTATACCTTTTTAATATAGGGTTATAAAAAAACATTAGAAAAGTAAATATTCATTAGAAAGAAAAACATATTTCATACATAATGGTATTTTATTTATATTTTTTTAGACATTAAATAACTTAATTTATTTATGACACAATGATGATGCATGAATTACCTTATTAAAGAAATATTAACATAATTGATATTATAAATACCCAAATAAATATAATTTGAGACTTTTTATGAATTAAACTAATTTTATAGGTTACTATAAGAGAATAGGTTTGGTTATATGAATTCTTTTCGAAGTAATATGGCTGTTATGAATTTAGAAAAAACAAAATATCAAATAGTGTCAAAATTGACATAAAGGAGTTTTTAAAATAAATATTATATTATAAATTGATATAATGGGCCTAAATATCTACGGTTCAGCCTAAATACTTATATAATAATATATATGACATTAATAAACCAATTGGGGTTCGATTGGCAGTGTATAGTATGTTTATTAACCATATAGTGTAAGAATACAAGAAGACATAGTAAAAGTTGAATTATTTAACTTAGAGTTAAATATAAATGATAAGGTTAAAATAGTAACCTAAACATGTCTAAAACCTATTGGTTGAGAGTATTTAGGCCATAACCACCCTAGCCTTTAAATAAGTCACTTTCAAGCCTTTATAAATCGAATATTAAATTATTATAAAATAATATTTAAAATTTTCCTAATGTGACCCTCACCCCTCTTATAAAAGGGAACCTCCTCCCTCTCTTATTCACACAAATTTGAGCATTCATTCTCGTCCAACCACTAAAAATTTTAGTTCTCCACTTCCATAGAAACCTACTAGAGGTTCTGGTCTTCTTCAAAGACCAACTTCAGTGCCCTAAGAGGAGGTTAAGAGGAGGCGCGTCAAAGAAGAGCTAATCTCTTCTACCGATTCGTTCAAGTTTCATTATTCTTCTACTTACTATTCTTTATTTGTTTCATTATAAAGTAATAGAATAAGTATAACTAATATACTAATATGTAATTATAAATATTAAACTACCCCATTTATCCTTCTATCCATCCTACAGAAAAAGAAATTATCGCGCGTGCGTACGTACGGAATACCATCTCCACGCTGTGGTATGATCTGTTTTTCCACCACAACCTTACATGGATGGGTATAATGGTGTAAATAATAAAATTATATGGTTATTATAACATGATACTAATTCTGAGATATTATATCATCCACTATAATTCTATTCAAAAATAATGGGAACAATATCATCGCTCATGCATACGTACGGATTACCATCTCCACGACGTGATGTGATTCATTCTCCATGTTAACCATTGAAGAATGATTATAAAGTGCATATAATGAAGAATAATGATATATATGACATAATAATTCTACTAGGATATATATATATATATATATTTCATCTACTTACCTCAATTCAAGTCAATAAGGAAATGAAAACAGCGTTCATGCATACGTACGACCTACCGTCTCCATGAACGGTGTGTTTCATTTCATTTATCAATATATTATATATATATATATATATACTGCATATAATTGATATATAAATCATTTTTTACATTCTGGAAGTAAGTAAATCATGATATAAGTTATAATAATATCAAGAACAACAAGTCCAAACACATACGATAAATGAAACGATTTTACCCAAAACACTACTTTAACATGGAATTGACAAAATAATGGATAATATAAAGTCATATGTGAATCATATATGATATTATAAATATTATTATGCTTATTTAACAAGTTAATAATATTTTTAAACCCAATATACAGGAGTCTAGGACACATATAGAAGAAATTGTACATAAGGTATGGGATAATTTTGCAAATCTCATTTTTATCCGAGATTGCTTACATGTAAGTATTTACTGTGGTTATGTTTATCATCCATGTCCATGTTTTATAAATTTTTTTCATAAAATGTTTAATATTCTTCATTTTATGTTTAAATTCATTTTTACCCTTGGTTGAATTTTTACCTCATTGTATGGATGGAATCTTTCCATTGGTTACCATATAAGGTACTATTTGAATTTTCCAGTAGAAGTACGAGAATATTGTTTTTTAACTTATACGGCATGAACGGATTTTTACGGTTTCATAACACCTAATTTTCATGATTCTTCTTCTACAAGATTTCATGATTATTTTCAACAAAATCCATTTCTTTTAATATTTCATGGAATTTTGTGAAAAGAAAATGATTTTGAATAAGAAAGGATATTATCCTCATGAAGTCATTTCAAGTGTTTTGTCAAAACTATTTTCCATATAAGATGAAATTATTTAGTATGATTATGATTTAAGTATAATGTCTCTATTATTTACATGGTTTGATTCTTCTTATAATTAAATGATATCCATTTGTTTTATATGGATTATTTTATGATGGGATGATGTTTATGAAACCCATTTTATTCTTTGGGTTATAATGAATGATTTATGTTTATTTTGAGGCACAAGTAAGAATGATTTCATTATGAGATGGGTGGGACCGATATCTCCCTCCAATGAATTGGGTAAATATTTATATCTCATGAGATAGGCAAGGCTGGAATGAAAAGTAAACCTGATTCAGTAATAGAATATGTCCATTATGATGGTCTTGGCAGCAATGCTTTGACTACTATGGAAATCATATCAAGTACTTAATGGTTTCCAAAATTCCATGTTTTATTCCCATGATATTTTATCATGGTTAATGTTACTTTATGATCTATTCCTTATAAACTGCCATGATTTATGTCATTAATCATGATTTTTATGTTTTATGTTCATTTTCATACATTCAAATGTTTATGTATTGTTTTATGTTGTCCATTACTACCCTTACTGAGCATTTGAGATCACCCTTTTTATATTTTCTTTTCCCCAGGATATAAAGAAAGGTTTTTGTTAAGAAACAAAAGGGATGATATTTATGGGAGATGTTGAAATTATTTCACCACCATTAGAAGATTATGTTTCGAGTTTCCAAAGACACTAAACTAATACGGTCATTGGACGTTTGTTTTGTAATGTATTAAGTATTCTGCAAATGTAATGTAATTTCCATGTATGTCCAGCTTTGGGTCTCTATAGTTGGTATCAGAGTGAAGGTTTAGTCAACATTTGGAAACTAGGTTGTGAATACTTTACTGAGATCCCTAGAGATATTTCTATGGTATGTCTAGGGATATCCTTATAGATAAGTATACGTATAAGTTATAATCCTAGAATAACGGTAACGATATTAGAATTAATCATAAGATTCTATATATTGAAGATACTCCCCCTTTATTATGTTGTTTTCCTAGAATGATTTATTCCTCTTATACTATTCTTTTTGGGTTTTAGATGATGGCTGGAACCCGAAGGAACCGTGTTGATCAATGTAATAGGAAACACGATGATTTTCTCTTGAACAAACCAATGTGATGGGAGATGGAGTGCCAAATCATATTGCTATACTTACACAAGATATGAATCATTCTGGACTTTTGAATGAGCAGTGAAGGGAATAGTATTCTATTGAGTCCTTCATGAGGCAACATCAACCTTCTTTCAGTGGGTCTTCCAATCCACTTGTTTTTTAACAATGGATTAGTACCATTGAAAATATATTTTCCATACATTGATGTCCAGAACATGAAAAATTCATTCGGGGTGTTTACTGTTTAGAAGTTGAGGCATACCGGTGGTGCACTCTAATTAAGAATACAAGGCCCTAAGGTGAAATTGATTCCATGGAATGGGACGAGTTCAAGAACTTATTTTTCAATAAGTACTTTCCTCGTATTCTTCGAACAAAGATGGAAAAGGAGTTCCTTGAGCTTAAGAAAAAGGATGATGAATCTGTTGGTATATACGAGGAAAATTTTACAAAGATTTAAAGTTATGAATCTGGCATTATTATCTAACCTGGAAGTAAAGTTAACCAATTCTTCAGGGGCTTAAATACAACTCTTAACTATAAGATACTTGAGTAGCTATGAAGAAATTGTGCGTTGTGCTATCAAGGTAGAAATGGAAGTTAGTGTTAAATATCCATATCATGGTTTTGAAAAGAAACAAAATATTGAGTTTAAGGAAAAATCACAGAACAATTTTTAAATGAACGTGAATGTTTCATTATGCTCAAAGTTTGGAAAAGAACCAAGGTGGAGATTGTCTAAAAGGTACAGGAAAATGTTTTATGTTTGGAAAAGAAGGTCGTCGAGTGGTTGAGTGCCGAAGTAATTGAAAAAAGATAGCTAATGATGTGAATAGAGAAAAGACTTTAAATAACACACCAACAACACTTCAATGCTTTAAGTGAAAAGAAACAGGGCATTATGCTAACCAATGCCCTAATCCATGGGTTAATGATGATCGACATCAACAACCTCAACAGGAAAAGGAAAAAGGGAAGTCACATGTGATCAATATTGGATATGTTGAGTATGACAACGATGTGGTGGAATGATTATGTGTTTTGGTAACGGGATTCCAAAATAATGTTGTGGAATCTCATTTAGAATATCATGGAATATTGAAATATCTATGTAATTGATTGTTGTGGCTTTCGATAATTATATGGTACAGGTAACCATGAAAAGTGATTGAATTGTTTTTGTAAAGCAGTTGATATGCGCATAATTAATGGATAAGAAGAAAATAATTTGTTTGATAGAATACATGTTCTCATGATTGGTATAAGGACAAAGTTATATCATGGTTTGAGTATATAGAATTTTTGGGATTTTGGTATGTGGAAAGAGTTAACTTTTGATAGCATTTATGATTTCACTAAGGTTCTATGGTAATACATGTTTAAAAAGAAAACATGATTAAGGTAATCACATGTTTGGTATGTGACCAACAAGATACATCTTGTGATATATGAGGGATAAATGATGGTATTCACATGCTTGTTATATGAACTTTTTAGTAATCGTTCTTTTTATACTATGAGTTTGGAAAGAAGTATTTTGGATAAGTCTTAAGGTTGGAATGAATTAAGTTGAACATCATATAGTATGGTTTAAGGCTATAAATTTTTTATATTTTATTTCAAGAATGTAATAATAGTATAGTTTATGAAAAGGGACAACCTGCAGAATGGGCGACAACCCGTCGCGTCAGACAAGGACGCGAGAATCGAACCCACAACCAAAGTGCGACAGACCTTTATCACCTACCAATAGCCAACATGAAGTCCCTGGTTATTAAAAACTAGATTTATTTTTTTAAGCGGTATGATAGATGAAATATAAGTCCATTTTTGGAATCATATATGATTAACCTCACCATAGATGGACTTATGTATATTTGATAACATTTTCTAACCTTTTGTTTGAGACAGATGGAATGACCCATCATTCTATCACATGATCTGCTAACACTTCACGAATGAAAAATTCAACATCATTTCTTTATGATATGAAGTGGAAATTGTTCATGGAATGACCAACAGTGAGATTGTACCAAAATCAAGTAAGTATTTCTCCTAATTAAAAATTCTAAAATGTAGGGAAATGATATTTAAAACCAAAAATGTTTTCCTAGTACCCTCATATCTAATGAATTAGATGGTACCTTACATCATCACAAATTTATGGCTTTGTGATTATTGGATATTTCATAGCCATGTTCACTACCATTCTCTATCAGAACATGATGGTTATATTTCTCTTCCATATCCATATTTTCACCTATATTCTCCAATGTGGAAACCCAGTGATGAGTTACATTGGGTATCGGTTATGTTTTTAACGTTCCTTTTTAAAATGATGTTTTAGTATTCCTTTTTACGATGTCGGTTTCTATGAATGAAACTTTCATGTATAAAACCATTTATAACCTGGGGAATTTTGAGGGAGAAATTCATTTTAAGGGGGGTAGAATGTAACACCCTGACATTTTATGAGAATTATTCCTTTTAATTTCTTTGCTATCTTTTGTTATTCGCTACACCAAGATTATCTTGTGCTATATGCAACACTGTATTAGCTTATAGTATACACAACACTATTCTTGGCTTGAATTACATACTAGAGAAACCTTCCTCGATAGCTTGCATTGTACGCAATACTTAGTTTCACTAAACAACGATATGTTATTATAATATTATATAAACTAGCCGTTATTGTCACGACCCGTCCTCGGGGCCCATGCCGTGACTACCCCAAGCCCGACTTCCATAGGCCAGGGGCTGGCGACTTGCACCAAAGGCGTAAATCCCGATAACTGGGAAGGCATTGCCTTTATAAAAGAAAACAAGCACCACAGAGTACTAGCGGAAGCAAAACACTAAGTACAAAAGAACTACTGAAAAGTAAAATGGGCCAGAATACAAACCCAAAAGAAAGTACAACTACAACTGAACAAGGTACAACAGCAAAAAGACAACAGCTGGAAGTAGGAAGCAACTCCTAGGTCATCCTCCTCGGATCCTACCTGAAGGGTAGGTACAGATAGTGCAGCTCTTGGTCATCCACCACGGATCCTACCTGAAGGGTAGGTACAGATAGCCTCCTCCACGCTCTCATCCGTCAACCTCCTCTGTGAGTCGTCACGTCGTGTAGTCCACCTCCGGGTACTGACTCGTTGTGTAGTCCACCTCCGGGTACCGACCAGTCCTCAAATACTCGGCCTCCGTCAGCACTGCCCATCGTCTGCAACCAACACAACGAGGTGCGAGCATAGCCCGTGCAGGGGTGAGTATAAAGATACTCAGTAGGGACCCCGAGACCCTCAAGGTCTCACTAAACCAACAAGGATAACCACAAGAAGATCTCAACAGATAACCTCTACTTAGATATATGCCCATACATATATCTAAGTTATCAAGTAACCCATCTCAATCATGAGGAAACACAAGGATTGTGAAATCAACGGATAACCACTACCCAGGTATATGCCCATACATATACCTAAATTATCAAGTGACCCATCTCAATCATGAGATAAACACAAAGATCAAAAGTCTCAGCTCAAACCAGGATTTTCACTATCGAAACCGTAACTGCTGGAGAGCTCCGCCTCTGGAGTGTATAGTGGTCCTGTCACGACTATGAGGTACTACTCACTAACCTAAGACTGCTGAGGTACTCCTCCTATTGAGTACCACGGGCCTGTCACCTCACACAGTAGTGCTTCCCGCCGGGGTCTGCCACCCAAACACAGTAGTGCTCCCCCCTCCTAGCCTACAGAGGTACTCCTCCTGTCGAGTACCGTGGGTCTGCCACCTCACATAGTAGTGCTCCTCCGCTGTGGGTCTGTCACCTCACAATGTAGTGCTCCCCACTGGGCTACGTAAGTCACTCCGAATCGAATCGGACAAGCAGTCCTCAGGTCTCCGCCAGCTACATGGTCTCCGTACACCGCACGTTCGTCTCAGGGAGGGTCCTCTCCACGAGCTAAAGGTCGATAATCCAAGTATCTCAAAGTCCCACGAAGAAGTATCTCAATGGACCACCTCGTCATAGGGGTCTCAACGCAACAGACGGCGCGTCAATCGGATGCCCGGTCTTTGAGTTGCTAGCCTTTTCGTCCCAGGGGCCCGGTTGGTTTCGTGTGCGAACTAGTCCGGCCGTAACTCAACTATACCCCGAACACTCATAGGGTATACTGATAGGGACCGTTTCTCAACGAGATCACCAATGCCGCTGACGGTTTGTCAAATGGACGTTCTGTCAGAAAGGTATCTGCTTTTCTGTTCCAGGGGCCCGGTTGGATTTCGGTGCGATCCAACCCAGCCACTATCCAACTGCATCAAAAACTCGGGCAGAGGATGCCAAATGTTCCATCTCAACAAGAGTAAAACAACGAGACAGACGGTGCGTCAATCGGACGCCCGGTCTGTGAGTTATTGGTTTTTTCGTCCCAGGGGCCCTGTTGGTTTCGTGAGCGAACCAACCCGACCGTACTCCACCTGTGTCCAAACCTTGAGAGGAGTGAGCCAAAAGATCCATCTCACTTGGAGGAATTCAACAAAGCCGACGGTACGTCAATCGGACGTCCGTAGCTCATGATATGAGTGTTTCCGCTCTGAAAGCCCGGTTGGTCTCGTGTACGAACCAACCCGGCTGAACTCAAAGTAATCCGAATCCCTGAGTGCGATATACCGAAACGACCGTCTCGATCCAAGGATCGCGTTGCCGCTGACGGCACATCGTTTGGAGGTCTGTAGCTCAAGTTACGGGCATTTGACCGGAAACGGTCCGAAGTCGGGGGGTCTGGGCCCGGGCCGACCCGGCCCGACCCCCCCTGGGTCGGCCGAACCGGGTCGACCCGGTCGGACCCGGTCCGGCCCGGCCAGGGCGTGGCCCGGCCGGTCGGATTGGCCTGGCTCGGCCAGCCCAGCCCGGCTCGGCCGAGCGGCCGCACGACGCGGGGGGGAGCCGCCGCCCCCGCGTGACACCCCGCGGCACCCGCGGGTTGTCGCCCTGGATGACCGAGCGACGCGGGGGGAGGGGGGGGGGGGGGGGAAGCCACCGCCCCCGCGGACAACCTCGCGGCACCCGCGGGGTGTCGCCCTGGTTGGCCGGACGCGGCTTCAGCCGCATCCCGCACGCGCCTGACCCGCGCGGCCGCCGGTCAGCGGGCGCCGCCGCTCCCGGCCGTCGTCGTCGCCGCGCCGGCGACCCGCGCCGCCACCGGCTTCCACAGACCACCGGAGTCACTCCGGTGGTCCGTTTTCCTTCCCATCTGCGTCGTTGTTCCTCCCGGGTTCCGTTCTTCACTGCGGGATCATCAAACTGCCCTTGCGTCACGTTCCTTTGTCGCCCGAAAAATCCGCACAATCACGAAGAACGGCGGAGGGTTGTCGGGCCGTGTTCGTTCGGCCCGCACCCTCCGCATTAGATATAAACAATGGGAGAATTTTTATTCCACACAGGAAACAAAAATTTTAATAAATTAAAATTGTTCACGAATCCGGTTCTTTAACTTTTTAAAGAAACATTTACGGGAATATAAAAAGGGGTAAATCCCAAAATAATTCCCTACCTCGTAGTCGTCGTCGTACGCACGTTCTTCGCGGATTTGCTCGTCGCGGAAGGAGGGGATCGTCGCATCGTCGTGGAAAGGCATCGTGTCGTCGTGGAATCTGGCATTGCGTCGACGAACTCAACGGACCAAGAAACAACGGATTTAATTATAAATAATTAAATCCTTGTTTTGTTATAAAAAACACAAGGGAGATTTAAGAGAATCCCGAAGTCTCTTACCTCAAACAACTGATCGAAGATTCGTTGCAGAGGAAGAGACGTCACATAAGAACGTTGCAGGAAGGGAACGTCGGCGTCACGGAATACGGCGTCGCGTCGTCGACTTCCGCGGGTTCGGCGTTCTTCGTCGGAGGCCGGCGTTCTTCGCGTTCTTCACATTCTTCGTGTTCTTCGCAAAGAATGATGAAGGTTCAAGAGCTCTAACAAACCTCTCAATGAGTAATCCTTCAAAAATACTTGTTGGTCTTATTTTATTATTATGCCAACAAACGAAAAAGGTAAGTAACAACTCATCAATTCATTGAATTAATTCAACGAAAGAAAGCACCCATTTAATTCACGAAACAAACCACCCATTTAAATGGTGCGTCAAGGATTTATGAAAACGCGTCAGTTGACTTTCATAATGAAGGGTTTTCGCGGGTGCGTTACTTAGCAAAAAGAAACGGCGGGGCTCGTGTGGGTCCCACCTCACAAATATCCTACCAAGTGGGTAGGATATTTTTTTATAGCACCCTATCCTCAAATACTTAGTTTAAGCTACTTTAAGTGGCTTCAAGTGGCTTAAGTGAAATAAAATAAAATTGTCATACAACTTTATTTTAATTCTTAACTTAAACCCCAAAAATTAAAAAGCACAAACGAGAAAACGCAACTCCGAAAGAGGCGTTTCTAAGCAAAAACCGGCATTTTGATTTCATCGGTGCCCTCAGAATTCGATTCTGAGCACCGATTCAAAAGTTAGAAAAACCCGCTCGTCCGTTCACTGAACGTACCCGATCCAATCTTCAGAAATTGATTCCGGGCACACCGGGCCTCAGAATCAGGCGCCGTTAGAAACTGCGTTCTTGTAAAATTCCAATGAAAATTAAGAAAAAAAAAATTTCTTTGGAATTTACGGGTCTTTACATTACTCCCACCATAGGGCTTTACGTCCATGTAAAGCTTCACCACAAACTTAGGGAAACAAAGGCGGTACTGAGCACGCATCTGAGCCTTCCGCTCTCATGTGCTCACCTGGAGGTACCCATGCTGCCAAAGAAAGTGCACAAGAGGAATCGACCGTCCTCCTAGGATCCGCTCCTGTCGATCCTCGATCCCCACCGGAACCTCTGTAGAAGTCACCTCATCGCCACTGTCCTGCTCCCCATGGTCAATGATACGTGGAGGGTCGAGCATGTATCTCCTCAGTTGGGATACGTGGAAAACGTCGTGCACCTAGTGCAACTGAAGTGGATGGGTCAAGCGGTAAACCACCTCGCCTACCCAGCTGAGGACCTAGAAAGGTCCGTTAAACCTCGGAGATAACTTGCCTCCCGGGACACCTCTCCGTAAACCTTGTCGAGGTGAGACTTGTATAAGGACGTGATGGTCATCCTCGAACACTAGAGTCCTCCAAGCCCTGTCAGCATAAGGCTTCTGTCGGCCCTTTTCCGTCCTCATACACTCTTGGATGACCTGGACCTTCTCTAGTCTCACAAGAGCTGCTACGATTTCTTCTTTGCTGATAAGAGAAATCCGGTCTCATCTCCTGGATGAACCACATTCGTTGCCTAATACAGTCAATCCTGACATGAATGATGCATTCATGCCATGGATGACGTCGTAAGGCCTCGACGTAACTACTAAGAGATCCAACTGTCACTCTCGCCTCCAAGGGTCGAGTCACACTGTCGGCATCAGTGTGTGGTCACTAGGTCTCCTTCAGTAGAAAACTCAACAGTGAGGGTCAAGTCGACAGTCTTAACCAGGACCACTCAGTATCAACAAAAAAAAGGATAGGAAAGCAAACAAAGATAAGTGTATTTTTATTATTGCAGCTCATAGTACAAGACACAAAGCAACTACAGACAAACATCAACAAAACCAGAAGCAATAGGATCAATAGCCTCCAGGACTAAAGCTAGTCCCGCTCCTGTCCATCTGCTTCCGGAGCTCCAAGACCATAGGCCTCAGCTGCCTGAAGCCGAGCTCTCCCATGTCCTCCTGTCCCCTGCGGTCGGGGTGGGCCTCCTGGTGGTGGTGGTGGCAACATCCTGAAGTGTCATCCACCTCCAGCTACACGGACAGCTCCTTGCAGTCCGCCCTGATCGAACCTCTGCCTCTGCCTCGGAGTTTCTTCATTTAACTGCTGGTCATCTTCATGGCGGGTCGGACAGTCACGTGCTATGTGACCAATTCCACCGCAGGAGTAACACTTAATGGATGGTCTGGCTCTATCACTTCCCTTGGTGCCTCGCACTACCGACCCTGAGTCACGCGGTCGACCACCTGTAGGTCTGGTCCTCTTGGACCCCTGCGCCATCGGTCTACTACCCTCTACAGAAGACTCTACCGCATGCCGGCTAGTGGTGGGTCATTCTGCTGGAGACTACTCAGCAAGGAAACTCTCCACTAAGAGGGCTCGCTCCAACACTCCTGTCTGCGTCAGAATGTAGTGCGATACAACCGAAGCTCTGATCTCCCGCCTGAGCCCCTGCTCGAAGGTTCGGGCCCTGAAGAACGGGCCCCGTACCATATCTGTGGAGTAGCG
This sequence comes from Viscum album, assembly GCA_963277665.1. NCBI lineage: Eukaryota > Viridiplantae > Streptophyta > Magnoliopsida > Santalales > Viscaceae > Viscum > Viscum album. The sequence continues at coordinate 1,804,431,974 of OY728148.1, read as the reverse complement.
CGAGAGGTCCATGAATCTCGCTGAGTACTGCGCCACTGACATGCTGCCCTGTCGCAGCTGAAGTAACTCTTGTATACGCACCGCTCGAAGGGTGGCTGGTACAAACTCTGCCTGGAATAGGCTCTCGAAGTCTGCCCATAGAAGTGTTGCCTCATCATGCATCTGAAGCATCAGGCTCCACCATCTTCCTGCTGCTACCTGAAGAAGGCTGGCAGCAAGGATCACCATGAAATCTGTCGGCGTCCCCACTAGCCAGAAGACTCTCACCACAGCCTCCATCCAATCCTCAGCCGCCTGCGGGTCCGTCCCTCCCTGAAACCTGGGTGGCCTCTGGCGCTGGAACTCATGCAGTGCGCTCAAGCGACGTGCATCCTCTGCTGCTGGGGCTGGTGGCATCGGTGGACCAATGGGTAGTAGTACCGCTGGTGCCTCCGCTGGTGCCTCAACTGGGATAGGGCCCTGTACTGAGGCCTCGTCGCTCGGTGGGCTGTCAGTACGCACCACTCTCGGGGCTCTAGCTGGTCGTCCACGGGGAGGCATCCTGAAAGAAACAACATGACACGGTCAAAAGATTATACCTAGTGAGCTGACCTAGTTTGAGCTGACATTTAAATAGAACTTCTGGAAAACACACACGCAATCAGTGTTTTCATGCACAAATTCAGAAATCATTTGTCAGGGTCCTGGTGTATGTATACGTCGGCCGCTCGCACCAACACTAGACTCCCTGAACACAAAATCATACTCGGTACTCTTAACACTATTGCTTCACAGAAAGAAACATCAGAGTTATAAGTTCTGCAGTAGAACCGAACTCCTCTGATACCAATTTGTCACGACCCATCCTTAGGGCTCGTGCCGTGACTACCCCAAGCCCGCCTTACATAGGCCAGGGGCTGGCGACTAGCACCAAAGGCGTAAATCCCGATAACTGGGAAGGCATTGCCTTTATAAAAGAAAACAAGCACCACAGAGTACTAGCAGAAGCAAAACACTAAGTACAAAAGAACTTCTGAAAAGTAAAATGGGCCAGAATACAAACCCAAAAAAAAGTACAACTACAACTGAACAAGGTACAATAGAAAAAAGACAACAGCTGGAAGTAGGAAGCAGCTCCTGGGTCGTCCTCCTCGGATCCTACCTGAAGGGTAGGTACAGATAGCGTAGCTCCTGGTCGTCCACCACGGATCCTACCCGAAGGGTAGGTATAGATAGCCTCCTCCACGCTCTCGTCCGTCAACCTCCTCTGTGAGTCGTCACGTCGTGTAGTCCACCTCCGGGTACTGACTCGTTGTGTAGTCCACCTCCGAGTACTGACCAGTCCTCGAATACTCGGCCTCCGTCAGCACTGCCCGTCGTCTGCAACCAACACAATGAGGTGCGGGCATAGCCCGTGCAGGGGTGAGTATAATGATACTAAGTAGGGACCCCGAGACCCTCAAGGTCTCACAAAACCAACAAGGATAACCACAAGAAGATCTCAACAGATAACCTCTACTTAGATATATGCCCATACATATATCTAAGTTGTCAAGTAACCCATCTCAATCATGAGGAAACACAAGGATTGTGAAATCAACGGATAACCACTACCCAGGTATATGCCCATTCATATACCTAAGTTATCAAGTGACTCATCTCAATCATGAGGTAAACACAAAGATCAAAAGTCTCAGCTCGAACCAGGATTTTCATTATCGAAACCGTAACTGCTGGAGAGCTCCGCCTCTGGAGTGTACAGTGGTCCTGTCACGACTCTGAGGTACTGTTCACTAACCTAAGACTGCTGAGGTACTCCTCCTGTCGAGTACCACGGGCCTGCCACCTCACACATTAGTGCTTCCTACTGGGGTCTGCCACCCAAACACAGTAGTGCTCCCCCATCATAGCATACAGAGGTACACCTCCTGTCGAGTACCGCGAGTCTGCCACCTCACATAGTAGTGGTCCTCCGCTGTGGGTCTGCCACCTCACAAAGTAGTGCTCCCCACTGGGCTACGTAAGTCACTCCGAATCGAATCGGACAAGCAGTCTTCAGGTCTCTGCTGGCAACACGGTCTCCGTACACCGCACGCTCGTCTCTGGGAGGGTCCGCTCCATGAGCTAAAGGTCGATACTCCAAGTATCTCAAAGTCCCACTAAGAAGTATCTCAAAGGACCGCCTCGTCATAGGGGTCTCAACGAAACAAACGGCGCGTCAATCGGACGCCCGGTCTGTGAGTTGCTAGCCTTTTCTTCCCAGGGGCCCGGTTGGTTTTGTGTGCGAACCAGTCCGGCCGTAACTCAACTATACCCTGAACACTCATAGGGTATACTCATAGGGACCATTTCTGAACGATATCACCAACGCCACTGATGGTTCGTCAAACGGACGTTCTGTCAGAAAGGTATCATCTTTTCCGTTCCAGGGGCCCAGTTGGATTTCGGTGCGATCCAACCTGGCCACTATCCAACTGCATCCAAAACATGGGCGGAGGATGCCAAAAGTTCCATCTCAACAAGTGGAAAACAACAAGACAGACGGTGCGTCAATCGGATGCCCGATCTGTGAGTTATTGGCCTTTTCGTCCTAGGGGCCCGGTTGGTTTCGTGAGCGAACCAACCCGACCATACTCCACCTGCATCCAATCCTCGGGTGGAGTGAGCCAAAAGATTTGTCTCACTAGGAGGAATTCAAGAAAGCTGACGGCACATCAATCGAGCGTCCGTAGCTCAAGATATGAGCGTTTCCGCTCCGAAGGCCTGGTTGGTCTCGTGTACGAACCAACCCGGCCGAACTCAAAGTAATCCGAAACCTTGAGTGCAATATACCAAAACGACCGTCGCAATCCAAGGATCGCGTTTCCACTGACGGCGCATCGTTTGGAGGCTCGTAGCTCATGTTACGGGCATTTGACCGAAAACGGTCTGATGTCGGGGGGTCCGGGCTCGAGCCGACCCCCCTCCCCCCCCGGGTCGGCCGAACCGGGTCAACCCGGTCGGACTCGGTCCGGGCCGGCCAGGGCGCGGCGCGGCCAGCCCGGCCCGGCTCGGCCGAGCGGCCGAGCGACGCAAGGGGGGGGGGGGGAACTGCCGCCCCCGCGGGACACCCCCGCGGCACCCGCGGGGTGTCGCCCTGGACGATCGAGCGACGTGGGGGGGGGGGGGGGGAGCCGTCGCCCCCGCGTGACAACCCCGCGGCACCCGCGGGGTGTCGCCCTGGTCGGCCGGACGCGGCTTCAGCCGCATCCCGCGTGAGCCTGACCCGCGCGGCCGCGGGTCAGCGGGCGCCGCCGCCGCTGCTGAAGCCGCGACGGTTCTTCCGGCGGGGCACCGGGGCGCCGCCACCCCCGGCCGCCGGCATCCCGCGCCGCCGCCGGCTTTCGCGGGCCACCGGAGTCGCTCCGGTGTTCTGTTTTCCTTCCCGTCTGCACCATTGTTCCTCCCGAGTTCCGTTCTTCACTGCGGGATCATCAAACTGCCCTTGCGTCACGTTCCGTCATCGCCCGAAAAATCCGCACAATCACGAAGAACGAAAGAGGGTTGTCGAGCCATGTTCGTTCGGCCCGCACCCTCCACGTTAGATATAAACAATGGGAGAATTTTTATTCCACACAGGAAAAAACAATTTTAATAAATTAAAATTGTTCACAAATCCGGTTCTTTAACTTTTTAAAGAAACATATACAGGAATATAAAATGGGGTAAATCCCAAAATAATTCCCTACCTCGTATTCGTCGTCGTACGCACGTTCTTCGCGGATTTGCTCATCGCGGAAGGAGGGGATCGTCGAGTCGTCGCGAAAAGGCGTCGCGTCATTGCGGAATCCGGCGTTGCGTCGACAAACTCAACGGACCAAGAAACAACCGATTTAATTATAAATAATTAAATCCGTGTTTTGTTATAAAAAAACACAAGGTAGATTTAAGAGAATCCCGAAGTCTCTTACCTCAAACAGCTGATCGAAGATTCATTGCGGAGGAAGAGACGTCGCAGAAGAACGTTGTAGGAAGGGAACGTCGGCGTCGCAGAATACGGCGTCGCGTCGTCGACTTCCGCGGGTTCGGCGTTCTTCGTCGGAGGCTGGCGTTCTTCGCGTTCTTCGCGTTCTTCGTGTTCTTCGTGAAGAAGGATGAAGGTTCAAGAGCTCTGACAAACCTCTCAACGAGTAATCCTTCAAAAAGATTTGTTGGTCTTATTTTATTATTACGCCCACAAACGAAAAAGGTAAGTAACGACTCATCAATTCGTTGAATTAATTCAACGAAAGAAACCGCCCATTTAATTCACGAAACAAACCTCCCAATTAAATGGTGCATTACGGATTTAAGAAAACACGCCAGTTGACTTTCATAATAACGGGTTTTCGCGGGTGCGTTACTTAGCGGAAAGAAATGGCGGGGCTCATGCAGGTCCCACCTCACAAATATCCTACCAAGAGGGTAGGATATTTTTGGATAGCACCCTATCCGCAACAACTCAGTTTAAGCTGCTTTAAGTGGCTTCAAGTGGCTTAAGTGAAATAAAATAAAATTTTTATACAACTTTATTTTATTTCTTAACTTAAACCCCAAAAATTAAAAAGAACAAACGAGCAAACGCAACTACGAAAGAGGCGTTTCTAAGCAATAACCGGCGCTGCGATTTCATCGGTGCCCTCGGAATTCGATTCCGAGCACCGATTCAAAACTTAGAAAAACCCGCTCATCCGTTCACTGAACGTACCTGAGCCAATCTTCGGAAATTGATTCCGGGAACACCGAGCCTCGGAATCAGGCGCCGTCAGAAACTGTGTTCTTGTAAAATTCCAAAGAAAATTAAGAAAAAAAAATTTCCTTGGAATTTACGGGTCTTTACATTATTGTAACATCCCCAAATGATAAAGGGTTAAATGACTAAAATGATATGACTCATGTCAAGAAGGTGCACCTTCCTTTTAGGGAGCTTGTCTGATTAGAAATCCACAGTTAAGCGTGCTTGGACTGGAGTAGTAATCAGCATGAGTGACCTCCTGGGAAGTTTCCTAGGGTGTGTGCGAGTGAGGACAAAGCACACTGGAAAAGACATGTGTCGGCCTGTGGGGACAATCATTAGTCAGATGACCCGTTCAGGCATGTGGGTGGACCCTGGGGTGGGCCCCACATGGCTGCGGGGCAACTGGTAGTACCTGGTGGGCCAGGACCCGACGACCATGTTAAGGCAGGGTGTCTGTGCTGTCACCGGGACCCGGTTGTCACATTTGGTATCAGAGGAGGAACCCTGCCTTAAGTGCGCGGTGCACTGCCTGGGTTGATATGTAGGGCCCACAACGAGGGCGTTGTGCTCTAAAGGGGGGGGGGGTGATTGTAACATCCCCAAATGATAAAGGGTTAAATGACTAAAATGATATGACTCAAGAAGGTGCACCTTCCTTTTAGGGAGCTTGTCTGATTAGAACTTCACAGTTAAGCGTGCTTGGCCTGGAGTAGTAATCAGGATAGGTGACCTCCTGGGAAGTTTCTCAGGGTGTGTGTGAGTGAGGACAAAGCACACTAGAAAGGACATGTGTTGGCCTGCGGGGAAAATCATTAGTCATATGACCCGTTCAGGCATGTGGGTAGACCCTGGGGTGGGCTCCACGTGGATGCGGGGCAACTGGTGGTACCTGGTGGGCCAGGACCCGACGACCATGTTAAGGCGGGGTGTCTGTGCGGTCACCGGGACCCGGTTGTCACAGTTATGAATAGTAATACCCACTTTTTTAAATTTTTTAAATTTTATCTTTCAAAATGGACTTCATTTTGGGATTCAGAATATCGAAATTATCCTAGGGTGAATTTTTTGTATTTTTCTAAAAACATTATATTTTTAATGAATAGTGAAAAACACTGAGTTATAGTTTAAAACTGAATTTTTATTTAAATTTTAGTTATTTTATTTAAATTTATTTTAGGTCAAAATTGATACATAATACCTATATAAGTTTAATGTAATTCATTGGAGTCATTTTATAATAATTTTATCTATATAAAAATTTTATTGAACTTTTCACTCTCTTTTACCCACCTCCTAGGAGAATTTGCAAATTTACATAAAACATAATTTTAACTCTTTTGTGTGTGGAATTTAAAAAATCCGAGAAACACGGTTAATATTTAGGAGTAAAATGTGGTTCAATAAGATAAAAATAATTTTCGGTGAATAGTAACTTTTTACTTTTATTTAGCACAGTTAAAAGTAAATAGGGTAATTAAGCGTAAAAATGATATTATTACCCTAAAAAATGTCCTAATTCTATTGGATAAGTGTAATTTGACCAAAAAAACCTTAGGAATAAAATATTACTCTTTAGATACACTTAGATTAGATTAGGAATTTTATTATTATTTTTATTTAAATAAGAGTTAAAATAGTTAAAATCAAATTTCAAACACTAAAACATTTTTAAAATAAAATTATAAAAAAGATAAATTAGACTATAAATATTCATTAGGAAGATAAAAACATTTCCTACATAATGATATTTTATTTATATTTTTTTCTATATTAAATAATTTAATATATTTATGACACAATAATGATGCGGTAATTACCTTATTAATGAAATATTAACATAATTGATTTTATAAATACCCAAATAAATATAATTTGAATATTTTTATGAATCAAAATAATTTTATAGGTTAATATAACATATTAGGGTTGGTTATATGAATTTTGTTTGAAGTAATAATGCTGTTATGAATTTAGAAAAAACAAAATATCAAATTGTGTCAAAATTGACATAAAAGAGTTTAAAAAGAATATTATATTATTAATTGATATAACAGTTTTAAAAATATAAGGTTCTTCCAAAATACTTATATAATAATATATATGACATTAATGAACCAATTGGGGTTTTATTGGCAGTTTATAGTATGTTTATTAACCATATAATGTAAGAATACAAGAAGACATGGTAAAAGGTAAATTATTTAACTTAGAGTTAAATCTAAATGATAAGGTTAAAATGGTAACATAAACGTGTCTAAAACCTATTGGTTGAGAGTATTTTGACCCATAACAACCCTATCCTCAAAATATGTCACTTTGGAGACATTATAAACTGAATATGATTTCATTATAAAATAATATTTTATGTTTTTCCAAAGGTGCCCATCACCCCTCTTATAAAAGGGCACCTCCTCCCTATCCTCTTCACACAAATTTGAGCCTTCATACTCGGCCAAAACCTGACCATTTAACTTCTCCACTTCCATAGAAACCTCTTAGAGGTTTTGGTATTCTTCAAAGACCAACTATAGTCCCATTAGAGGAGGTTAAGAGGAGGCGCGTCAAAGAAGAGGAAATCTCTTCTACCGATTCTTTCAAGTTTCATTATTCTTCTACTTCCTCTTCTGTAGTTGTTTCATTATAAATTAATAAAATACGTATAACTAATATAATTATATGTTATTATAAATATGATACAACAACATTTCACCTTCTATCCATCCTACGCAAAACTAAATCACCGCGCGTGCGTACATACGGAATACCATCTCCACGCTATGGTGTAATCTATTTTTCCACCACCACCTTACTTGGATGGGTATAATGGTGTAAAGAATAACTATATATGGTAATTTTAACATGATACTAATTTTGAGATATTATATCATCCACTCCAATTCCATTCAATAACAATGGGAATGATATCATCTCTTGTGCATACGTACGGATTACCGTCTCCATGACGCGATAAGATTCATTCTCCATGTTAACCATTAAAGAATGATTATAAAGTGTATATAATGAAGAATAATGATATATATGACATAATAACTCTACTGTATTTATGTATATATATATGTCACCTACTTACATCCATTCAAGTCAATAAGAAAAGGAAAACAATGTTCATGCGTACGTACAACCTACCGTCTCCATGAACGGTGTGTTTCATTTCATTTATCTATCTAATACACATATATATACTGAATATATATGATATATAAATCATGTTTTACATTCTGAAAGTAAGTAAATAATTAGATAATTAATAATAATATCAAGAAAAACATGTCCAAACACGCACGATAAATGAAACTATTTTACCCAAAACGCTGCTTTAACATGGAATTGACAAAAGAACGGGTAACATAAAGTCATAAGTGAATCATATATGATATCATAAATATTGTTATGGTTCTGTTACAAGTTAATAATATGTTTTAGCCAACTCTATAATATTCTCAGACACATACAGAAGAAATTGGACATAATGTAACAGATAATTTTTCAAATCTCATTTTTATCCAAGATTGCTTATATATATGTATTTATTGGGGTTATGTTTATCATCCATCTCCATGTTTTATAAAAACGTTTCAATAAAATGTTTACTATTATTTCTTGTATATTTAAAGTCATTTTTACCCTCTTTTTAATTTTTTCCACATCGCATGGAAGGAATCGTTCCTTTGGTTACCATATAAGGAACTTTTTGACTCTTCTGGAAAAAGTACGAGAAGAATGTTTTTAACTTATACAGCATGAACAGATTTTTACGGTTTCATAACGCCTAATTTTCATGAAGAATACTCTACAATATTTCATTATTATTTTCAACAAAATCCTTTTCTTTTAAAATTGCATGGCATTTTGTGAAATGATAATGATTTTGAAGAAGAAAGGATATTTTCCTCAAGAATTCATTTCATGTGTTTTGTCAAAAATATTTTCCATCTAAGATGACATTATTTAGTATTATTATGTTTCAAGTATAATGTCTCTATTATTTACATGGTTTTATTCTCCCTATGATGAAATTATATCCATTTGTAATATATGGATTATGTTATGATGGGATAATGTTTATGAAACCCATTTTATTCTTTGGGTTACGATGAATGATTTATTTTTATTTTGTGGCACAAGTAAGAATGATTTCATTATGAGATGGATGGGACCTATATGTACCTACAATTAATTTGTAAATATTTATATCTCATGAGATATGAAAGGCTGGATTGAAAAGTAAACCCGATTCAGTAATGGACTTTGTCAACTATGATGGTCTTGGAAATAATGCTTTGACTAATATGGAAATCATATCAAGTACTTAATGGTTTCCTAAATTCCATGTTTTATTCCCATGATATTTTATCAGGGTTAATGTTCCTTTATGATCTATGACTTAAGAACTACCAAGATTTATGTCATTACTCATGATTTTGATGTTTTATGTTCATTTTAATACGTTCAAATATTTATGGATTGTTTTATGTTATCCATAGTTACCCTTACTGAGCATTTGAGCTCACCCTTTTTATGTTTTCTTTTCCCCAGGATATAAAGAAAGGATTTAGGTAAGAAAAAAAGTGGGATGATATTTATGGGAGATGTTGAAGATCTTTCACCATGATTAGAAGATTATGTTCCCAGTTTCCAAAGACACCAAACTAATACAGTCATTGGGCGTTTGTTTTGTAATGTATTAAGTATTCCACAAAAGTAATGTAATATCCATGTACGTCAAGCTTTGGGTATCTATAATAAATATGTTGTTTTATTTTGTGAGCTTTGTAACATAGGAAATTATTTCATCGGACAAAGAATGGATATTTCAAACAATTTCTTTATCTATTCACCAAACCTTTCACAAGTTCTTTCATAATTCCCATCAATGATTATTTATTGAAAATATAAAATAATAATGAGGAAATATCTTGAAATTATTTGATGTATATATTAATATCAACTCTTACATTCATAAAATTCAACTTTATTAAATAGTTATCCAATTTGGAATACCATGCTATCATATCTTGCTACATCCTATACAAGGATTTCTTCAATATGCACACATAACATTCATCGTTCCCAGTAACAAATCCACATGGCTGTTCAATGTAAAAATCATCATAAATCCCTATTTTTAGAAAGTATAACTTTACATCCATTTGGAAAACATTGAAACATCATTTTATAATAATTTCTTGAAAGATTCAACATTGTTAGACCTTGAAACTGTAGAAAAATTCTCACCAAGTTCAATACCTTTAATTTGTTAGTAACCCTTTTACACCAATGTTGATTTGTTTATTACCAATTTACTATTCATTCAATTTTTTTTGTAGAATTCCCAATTTTAAACAATAATAAGTTTTTCATTTGGTTTAGGTACGAGTTCCAATGTTTGATACTTCTCAATCTGATCAAACTCTTTATTCATAGCCTAAAACTATTACAGATACTCAAAAGGAATCATACACATTTTTTGGGTATGAATTTTTTATATAAATATGTATGTATAATAAGTTTTTATAATATTCTTGTTTGAACCTTTTGATGCTTATCCAAAATTGTTTTTTGATATTCCACTTTCTTCATAATTCTATTGTAATATGTTCATTAATATTCCTCATTATTGGAAATAGATAAGTTTGATTATTCCATTTGTGTTCCATTACAATCATTGGAATTTTTTTCATGCTACTTAATAAAAATTCTTTTATAATCTTTATCTTCCTTATCATCATGTTTTTATATAGTATATTCCTCATATTTCTCAAAAAAATTTACATAGATAGAATCAACAATTATCCATATTTCAATTATAAAACATCTTTATCCTCTTCCATCCAAAGCATAACTAAGAAATGTTCCATATTCACCTATATAATAAATTATTTTAAGGTTTCCACCTTGTTTCTTTATTATGGAGGGTGTAACACCCCGATATTTCATAGCACATTATTGTTTCAAAGTAATTCAATAAATTACACTACACACAACATCGAGTTTAAGGGTACCACATCTTACCAAACTATCCGTTAAAAGCGGTAATGAATAATTTTAACAGAATTTTGAACTTTATATAACACTTATAATTGTATAATCCTTATTATGAGTTTCATATACATAATTTAAGGACAAATTCATTTTTTTTCAAATAAAAGAAGTATTTTTAAAAAAATTCAATTTTACCGCATTTTAATGGGGAACCCTTTATAAATTAAATATTTTAATCTTTTATATATTCAATTTGAGAAAATTAAACTTCTTATTTGGGATCCGGAAATAAGAATTTAGTTTCAAAATTTTTTTGTTGTTTTTCTGATAACTATCATATTTGGGTGAATAGTAAAGAATAATATATTTTAACTGAAAACAAATTTTTTTATAAAAATAATTTATAGTGTTTAAATATAAATATGAATGGTTTGGATGTATATTTAGATAATTTTTTTACCATTTAATCCAATTTTGGTCATTGGAAGTAATTTAGTTGGAAATTGGATATAAAAAATGTCAATCTTTTTCGTGGTTATTATTTAAAAAAAATACACTTTTTGGTTTTGAAAACTAGAATTATTTTTAAATTAATAAATGAAACTTCTATGTTTTTAATTTGGTAAAATGGACTTCATTTTTTTATTCAGAATATCAAAATTATCCTAGGGTGAATTTTTGGTATTTTTCTGAAAATGTTCAATTTTTGATGAATAGTGAAAAAACACTAGGTTATCGTTTAAAACCGAATTTTTATTTAATTAATTATTTATATTATTTAAATTTATTTTAGGTCAAAATAGATACATAATACTTATATAAGTTTATTGTAATTCATTGGAGTCAGTTTATAATAATTATATATATATATATATATTCTTTATTGAACTTTTCACCGTCTTTTACCCATATACTAATAGAATTTTCAAATTCACATAACACTTAATTTTACTACTTCTATGAGTGGAATTTATAAAATATGAGAAAAACGGTAAATATGAAGGAGTAAAATGTGGTTCAATAAGAGAAAAATAATTTTTGGTGAATAATAACTTTTTTCTATTATTTACCACAGTTAAAAGAAAATAGGGTAATTAAGGGTAAAAATGATATTATTATTACCCTAAAACAAGTTCTATTTCTATTGGATAAGTATAATTTGACCCAAAAAAACTTTAGGAATAAAATATGAACCCCTTTGGTCCACTTGGATTTGATTAGGACATTTATTATTATTTAATTCAAAGAAGAGTTAAAAGAGTGAAAATCAATGTTTAATAACTAAAACATTTTTAATATAGGGTTATAAATTAGATATATTTGATTATAAATATTAATTAGAAATACTAAAATATTTCCAACAATAATGTTATTTTATTTATAATTTTTATATATTAAATAATTTAATTTATTTATTACACAATGGTGATCCAGTAATTACCTAATTAATGAAATAAAAAAATAATTGATATTAAAAATATCCAAATAAATGTAATTTGGGACTTTTTATAAATTTAAATAATATTATAGGTTAATATGACATATTAGGGTTGGTTATATGAATTATTTTCTAAGTAATAATGTAGTTATTAATTTAGAAAAAAAATAAAATACTAAATAGTGTCAAAATTGACATAAAAGAGTTTTTGAAACAAATATTATATTATTAATTGATATTCTATTCCTAAAAAACTATGGTCGGGTAAAAGGAATTATATAATGATATTTGTATCATTAATGAACCACTTGGGGTTATTTTGGAAGTATATACTATGTTCATTAACCATATAATATAAAAATACAAAGCGACATGGTAAATGTCAAACTATTTAACTAAAAGTTAAATCTAAAAGATAACGTTAATATAGTGACCGAAACCTATATAAAACCTATTGGTTGAGTGGTTTTTGACCCATCCACACCATATAATTTATATAATCCATTTTTGATCCATTATAACCCAAAATGAGTTTATTATAAAATAATATTTATAGCTTTTCCTACGGTGCCCCTCACCCCTCTTATAAAAGGGCACTCCCCCTTCTCTCTGATTTACACCTTAAAAGCCTTTTGGATTGGCAAAAACCTACCCAAAAATCCTCTCAACTTCAATAAATTCATCTTAGAGTCCTTCATTTAGTCTGAATGAAAACTTAAGGAGCCCTTTTGATCAAATCAAAAGGAAGAACCTGAAGAAGAGGTAATAATTTCACTACCCTCTTTCAAGATCTTTTCTTCTTCCACATCTTCATTCGTTGTTATTTTCATTCTAAAATAATAAATCTAGTATCTTCTATATACTATGATGTTATTATAAATATGGTACAGACATATTCATTATTATATCAATCATTTGAATGACATGTCACCATACGTGTGTACGCACGGATTACCATCTCCACGCCGTGGTGTAATTGTTATTCAATACATTATTATTTTGATGGGTATTATAATGATGTTTAATTCATTTAAATAATAAATATAACATGATAATTATTCTGTATATATGATATACCATCCAATTATATATTATTTTAATATCAAAAGAATGATATTGTCGCTCGTGCGTACGTACGGATTACAATCTCCACGAACGCGATGAGATTCATTCCCCATCATATCCATTCAAGACTAATTTTCATTAGATGATTAAAAATAATGTTTAAATACTTGATATCATTCTGGATAAGAATAAGATACATCCCATCCATAACAAATATGACTCACATAACAATGAATATAAAGGAAAACGAATCTATTAACACCCAAAACGACGATAATACTAAGATATTATTAACAAAACAATGTTAAAAGATCATATATGATATCATATTAATGTATATGATTCTTGTCTAATTTAATAAAAATTATTTCACCATTATATAGGAGGTTAACCTACGGTTGACCAACGAAAAGTACAAGGTAATGGTTAATTCTACAATCTCTTCATTATCCGTGGTTGTTTATACGTAATTATCTACTGGACCTCTTTATCATCCACATCCACGTTTCTTAAAAATGCATTACAAAACATTTATTACTATTTACTAGACAATGGGTTAAATTCATTTATACCCCTGATTTAATTTTTATAATGGTTTTAATGTAATCTTTCCGTCTTTTTCCAAACAAGGTACTTTTTAACCTTTTTGACAAATTTAAGGTAAGAATGTTTTTCTAACTTATACGGCGGGTGAAGCTATTTTCTGTTGTTATAAAATCGTCAAAGCATCCCTTACAAGCTTAAAAGAATATTTTAAAAGAAAATGTTTTCTTTTTTAATTATGTGTCTATTAAATGATTTCAAAAAAGAGATATTTCTCTCAAATAGTTTTGATTTCATCTATGTCAACATCCTTTGATGGATTTTAAGCTTATTTGAAGTTGATTTATTATGATACAAAACATCCATATTGTATTGAAGGTTTTGCGACATGTTTGACTGTGGATGTGTTATTTTTATACCATTCATGGTGTATGGAGAAATTAATGAATTTTCTTATGCTATTTTTAATATAAATGTTTATGTTATGTTTAAACCTGTTCATATGAGGAATTCATTGGACTTAGTAAGTGACGGTTGGAGCCCGCTATAGCTTCTCGATGCATCGGTAGGTCTCATGAGACAAACTAGTGTCTTGGAACAAGGCCTTGAAAAAATCTTTTTTCTAGTCTTGGCACAAGGCCTTAGCTATGTAGTTATGATAGTCTGACATTATGCATTCCATCATTAGATATCGATATTTCATGTCATTATTGGACTAGTAGAATATCAATGTGAATAAGTAAATGAAATTATTTAATTTTATTTTTTCCATATTATGTTGATGTTCATGTTTAAAAGGCTTTTGTTTTAGTTATACATTTCCTTCAATGTTTATTCTTATTTACGAATGTTTCTGCTATATTGTTATCCTTACTGAGCATCTGAGCTCTCCCCTTTCTATGATTTATTTTTTCCTAGGATGTGAAGAAGTATTTTATGACTGACCTATAGGGATAGTCTGAGGGGATATGATTGTGGACTATGGATACTATATTGTTGTATTTTTTAACTTTACGATGTAATGTAAGACTTATGAATATATCTAGTGTTTCCAAGGCTACTAAACTAATCAGTCTTTCAAGACTTTATCTTTTGTGATCATTCCAATGTTATGTAATAATGCACCGACTCTAGGTAACTGGGGTCGGGGCATTACAGTTGGTATCAGTGGAAGTTTAGTACCAACCTAGGATGCTAGGTTTAGATAAACTCTGATTAGAGTGCATAGACCTAAGATGGAATCTAGGGATTAGTGTTGAAGAACTTCCTAGAATTTTGTTATTGTAGATATTTTGTGAGTTTTCCAAGCAATACATCCTAGTATAGATATGACCAGGTAGTGGCGGCTCTGGCAGAGATGTTCCTTGGGGTAAAATCCGAAAACACCACTTTGAGCTAAACTCGAACGGGAATTGGTGCATGACAGTGGGCATCGTTGCACTCCTGGTTACGACACTCTCGAGGGATATTCTTAGGATAATACTCAAATTCTTTACAAACCATTATGAAGGGTTTATGAGTATATACTTCCTTAAAGAAAACATTTTTTTTGATTATGGATTATATCAATAAACTTTTCAATTTACATTAGCTACTTTACATGTTTGGAATTATTAATTTCAATTCATAAACAGACCTAGTGTATGCCATTGTATAGAAATGGAACCTAGTAGAAGTAATGTGAACTCCAATAATACGTATGATCCAAAGAGTAAGAAGGAGCATATATTCCATGGTATTAAGAAAACATTTAAAAGTGAAATAGTCTCTCATGTTTTCTCAACATATGAAGAAATAGTATCATGTGTTAATAAGATAAGTAAATAATTCTCTGAGTCCTATGGCTTTTAAGGGATGCAAGAGAAGAAAAGGATGGATGAGATAAAGATGGATAAAGGGAAGAGGGAAAAGAAGAATTTTACCATACTTGATAACTATGGGAAGAAACTCCCTGGAACTTGCCTGAAGGGAATGGGAGTTTGTTATAGTTGTGGAGAAATAGGACACCAAGAACATGACTGCAAGGGTAAGAAAAAGGTTTCAAATGCACAATTCTTCATCTGCAAGGAGTTGTGACACTACAAAAACCAATGTTCAAATCATCAGAGTGTGCCCCAAATGATGCTATTGGATAATAATCAAGTTATGATACTACCAAAGATGAGGAGGAATGATTTGAGTTCATATGTTGTTATTAAAGAATTATGTCATTTGAGTGTTGTATCAACACTGTACTGGTTATAATAATTATGGAGTATATAAGGATTGTACTGCAGTACTATTTCATTAAGGACTTGAGATTGTGTGGAACCAAGAAAAGTAACTCAATAGTAGGTTAAATTTTCGGAAAATATTGATGAGAGAAAGATAATCCATAATATGGTTCTGATACTGAGGTAGTGATTTAGGAATAATAAAAGTTTGATTTGGAAAAATTATATTAGATATTCTTGACTACCTTGAAACCGATTAATGATTTCTATATTCCATCATTTTTTGAGTTTTCAACATTTTTTTATTGAAGGAGTATATCATGTATTCTATAATGAATAAGGGAGCATGAATGTAATTAGTATGGTTTTATGGTAATTCAGGATGTTGCAGTGTTTTAAAATAATACATGATGAAGGTGTTCACATGTTATTACGTGGCAAAAAATATCTTCGTTGTGTTAACCTTACCTATAAATTTTGGACTTTGAGTTTGGACAGAAGTATTTTGGATAAGTATAGTTTGAGATTATTTTTGGATTCCCATAAAATGGACAACCCGGAGGTCGGGAGACAAACCGTCATATCTGGAAAGGCCGCGAGACTTAAACCTGCACCTGGAGGGAAATAAATGTGTATCACATACCACTGACCCACATGATGTCCTGGATTGAATAATGTAGTTTTCTTAAAGGTTCTGGTAGATGAATTATAAATTCATTTTTTTGGAATCCTATACAAATATGATAAATACAATATTTTTTAAGTTCTATTATCTTTTAGAGTGAAAGATAAGTTTGTGGTAGAAATTAGTTAAAGGATGGAACTCTACTTGTTATGTATATATATATATATTGTTCTCTTATTATATGAAGAAATTAATTCTTAAACATTAGGTAGGGGATCTTAAAACTAAAAATGTGTTATCCTAATACCATATGTTTTGTGGAACTGATGATATTTTAAATCATCATAGATTGATGTCTTTGAGGCCCTCAATTCAGCAATTGTTTATGAATGATGACCTCAATCACTCCCTATAAATATTTATGTTTTCCTCCAATTATGCTTCTATAATTTCAACCAATGTTCTTCTAATTGAGATCGTAATTTGGTGGTTACTTTTTCATTCCCCTTTTCCTCTTATTAAGACTAAATTTTATTAACACAATTACCGATGTGGGTTTCCCCATAAAGGTATTTTCTATTTTCATACTTTTATTTTTGAAGAACAATTTCAAATTAAGAGGATGCAATTTATTGCTGGAGGGAATAATGTAACACCCCAAGATTTTATAATACGTTATTTCTTCAAAGTAATTCAATAACATAAACTACCCGTAACATCGAGTTGAAGCGCACCACAACTTACCAAACTAGTCATTAAAAAGCGGTTATGAATAGTATTAACAGAACTTTGAACATTATATAACCCTTATAATTTTAGAATCTGTATTATGAGTTTTTTAGACATAATGTAAGGACAGATTTATTTTTTTCAGATAAAATAAGTATTTTTCAAAAAAATGCATTTTTACCACCTTTTAATAGAGAAACCTTTTTAAATTAAATATTTGAATCTTTTATATATTCAATTTTTCAAAATAAACTTCTTCTTTGTGATCGGGACATATGAATTTTGTTTCAAAATTTTTTTGGTGTTTTTTGATTACTTTAATATTTGGATGAATAGTGAAAAATAATATATTTTAACTGAAAACAACTTTTTTAATCAAAATAATTTATAGTGTTAAACTATACATACGAATGGTTTGGATGTATAATTAGATTATATTTTTACCATTTAATCCAATATTGGTCATTGGAGGTAATTTCACTTTGAAATTGGACAAACAAATGTCAATTTTTTGGTAGTTATTATTTCATAAAAATACGTCTTTTGGTTTTGACAATTGGAATTAATTTTAAATTAATAAATGAAACTTCTATGTTTCTAATTGGGTAAAATGAATTCCATTTTTGGATTTGGAATATCAAAATTATCCTAGGGTGAATTTTTGGTATTTTTCTGAAAACGTTCAATTTTTGATAAATAGTTAAAAATCACTAAGTTATCGTTTAAAACAAAATTTTTATTTTAAATAATTATTTATTTTATTTGAATTTATTTTAGGTCAAAATAGATACATAATAACTATATAATTTCAATTTAATTCATTTAAGTATATTTATAATAATTTATATATATAAATATATTATTTAACTTTTCAACGTCTTTTACCCATATCCTAGGAGAATTTGAAAATTCACATAAAACATAATTTTACCACTTCTGTGAGTGAAATTTTTAAAATCTGAGAGACATGGTTAATATCAAGGAGTAAAATGTGCTTAAATAAGATAAAAATATTTTTTGATGAATAGTAATTTTTTAGTTTTATTTACCACGGTTAAAAGTAAATAGGGTAATTAAGGGAAAAAATGATATTATTGTTACCCTAACACATATCCTAATTCTATTGTCTAAGTATAATTCGACCAAAAAAACCTTAGGAATAAAATATGAATTCCATTGTTCCACTTGGATTGGATTAGGACATTTATTATTATTTAATTCAAAGAACAGTTAAAAGTGTTAAAATCAATGTTTAATAAATAAAACATTTTTAATATTGGGTTATACATAAGGTAAATTCAATTATAAATATTAATTAGAAAGATAACATGATTTGATACATAATGGTATTTTATTTATAATTTTTAGACATTAAATAATTTAATTTATTTATGACACAATGGTGATGAAGTAATTACCTAATAAATGAAATATTAAAATAATTGATATTATAAATATCCAAATAAATGATATTTCAGACTTATTATGAATTACACTAACTTTATAGGTTAATATGACATATTAGAGTTGGTTATATGAAATATCTTCTATGTAATAATGTTGTTATAAATTTAGAAAAAACAAAATACCCAATAGTGTCAAAATTGACATAAAATAGTTTTTAAAACAAATATTATATTATTAATTGATATTCTATTCCTAAAAATATAAGGTTCAGCCAAAGGACATATATATTGACAGGTGTGTCATTAATGAGCCACTAGGGGTTCCGTTGGAAGTATATAGTATATTTATTAACCGTATAATATAAAAATACAAAGAGACATGGTAAATGTCAAACTATTTAACTAAGAGTCAAATTGAAATGATAAAGTTAATATATTGAACCAAACCTATCTAAAACCTATTGGTTGAGTGGTTTTCGACCCATACCCACCTTATCCTTTAAATAATCCATTTTTTCAGCCATTATAACCAGAAAATGATTTTATTATAAAATAATATTTCTAGCTTTTCCTAAGGTGCCCTTCACCCCTGTTATAAAAGGGCACTCCACCTTCTCTCTAATTCACCCCTTCAAAGCCTTTTGGATCAGCCAAACCCTGCCCAAATATTCTCTCATCTTCCCTCAATTCATTATAGAAGCCTTTCTTTAGTCAAAATTCCATCTGATAGATCCCTTTTGATCAAATCAAAAGGAAGAACTCGAAGAAGAGGTAATACTTTCACCACCCTCTTTCAAGTTCTTTTCTTCTTCCACTTCTTATTTCATTGTTATTTCCATTCTAAAATAATAGCTATATTATATTCTATATAATTTGATGTTATTATAAATATGTTACATCCATATTCATTATTGTATCCATCATTTTAATGACATGTCACCATAAGTGCATACGTACGGATTACCATCTCCACGTTATGGTATAATTGTTATTCAATAGATTATTATTTGGATGGGTATAATAATGATGTGTAATTCATGTAAATAAAAAATATGACATGATAATGATTCTTTATATATGATATACCATCCAATTATATATTATTTTAATATCTAAAGAATGATATTGTCGCTCGTGCATACGTACGGATTACCGTCTCCACGAACACGATGAAATTCATTCTCCATCGTATCCATTCAAGAATAATTTTCATTAGATGATTACAAAAAATGTTTAAATACTTGATATAAATATGGATATGAATAAGATATATCCCATATGTAACAAATATGACTCACATAACAATGAATATAAAGTAAAACGAATCCGTTAACACCCAAAACGACGATAATACTAAGATATTACTAACAAAAAAATGTTAAAAGATCGTAAATGATATCATATTAATGTATATGATTATTCTATAATTTAATAACATTTATTTCACCATTATACAAGAGGTTAACCTACCATAGACCAAGGAAAATTACATGGTAAGGGTTAATTCTATAATCTCTTCATTATCCGAGGTTGTTTATATGAAATTATCTACTGGGACCTCTTTATCACGCACATCCATGTTTTTTAAAAATGTATTCCAAAACATTTTTTTTACTATTTACTAGACTATGGGTTAAAGTAATTTACACCCTTGTATGATTTTTTATAAAATGGTTTTAAAGTAATCTTTCCATCAATTTCCAAACAAGGTACTTTTTGACCTCTTCGACAAATTTAAGGTAAGAATGTTTTTTTAACTTATACGGTGGGTGAGACTATTTTCCACCGTTATAAAATCGTCGAATCTTCCCTTAAAAGCTTAAAATAATATTTTCAAATTAATATTTTTCCTTTATAATTATGTTACTTCTAAATTATTTCAAAAAAGAGATATTTCTCTCAAATAGTTTTGATTTCATCTATGTCAACATCCTTTTATGGATTTTAAGCTTATTTGAAGTTAATTTATTATGATACAAAACTTCCATATTGTATTGAAGGTTTTGTGATATATTTGACCGTGGATGTTTTATTTTTATACTATTCATGGTTTATGGAGAAGGATTTGACATTTCGTATGCTAGTTTTAATATAAATGTTTATGTTATGTTTAAACCTGTTCCTATGAGGAATGCATTGGACTTAGTAAGTGATGGGTGGAGCACGCTATAGCTCCTTGATGCATCAGTAGGTCTCATGAGACAAACTATTGTCTTAACACAAGGCTTTGTCAAAATATTATTTGTAGTCTTGGCATAAGGCCTTGACTACGGGGTTATGATAGTCTGGAATTATGCATTCCATAAGTATGAATGTGGTTATTGATATTACATGTGATTATTCACCTAGTAGAATATCTATGTGAATAATTAAATGCCATTATTTTATTTTATTTTTGAAATATTATGCTAAAGTTCACGTTTAAAAGTCTTTTGTTTTAGTTATGCAATTCATTAAATTTTTATGCTTATTTATAAAAGTATCTTCTATATTTTTATCTTTATTGAGCATCTAAGTTCACCCCTTTCTATGTTATATTTTTTCCCAGGACGTGAAGAAGTATTTTATGACCGACCTGCAGGGAATTATGAGGGGATATGAGTGTGGACTATGGAAACTATGTTGTTGTAATTTTTCAATTTATTATTTAATGTAAGACTTATGTATGTATCTAGTGTTTCCAAGGCTACTAAACTAACCTATATTTCAAGACTTGATCTTTTGTGATCATGCCAATGTTATGTAATAATGAACTGAATCTGGGTAACTGGGGTCAGTGCGTTACAGAGGGGCTCCAATAAACTCTTAAATGATTAAAAATCATATTTCTATCATAGAACATTTCAAAAGCTGAAATACTAGAAATTTCCCTATAAAAACACATGTTTTGAATATAAAAATATGATCTTATATATTTCATATGAGATTAATGGAAAGAATATGGTTATGTAATATAATACACACCATTTCAACCAAGCTTATTTCATATCTATTAGAAACACCAATTTTTGTGTGTGTATGATGTACTGAACTCATGATGAAGTCTATGTTTTTCAAGATAACTTTTGAACACATCATTATTGTATTCACTAAAATTATAAGATCTCAAATTATTCAAAAAATACCCACATTATTGTACATTAATTCTCCTAAAACCTTTAAATATCTTCAGATCATCTGAGTTAGATTTAAAATATATAACTCAAGTAATGCACGTAAAATCATGAAAGAAAGAAATGAATTAATTATATGTAAATATTTATTATTTTTCCATTGGACAAAAAATATCAGAATGAATAAGTTTTCAGGGTTGACTTGAACAAATATAATCTTTCAGATGCACACTGTTTGGAATCTTCCCCTTCTAAAAGATTGAGAAACACTATTCTCTTCATCTTGACATATCAGAAATAAAATGGACACAGTCTGGGTTTTATATCTTTCACATGATTCTCTAACAAATATGACTTAAGAATTTATTGAAAAATTTATTTTCTTCCATCATGATTAAGTAATCAAAATTGTGATATTCACCAACTTTAAACAAGTTTCCTTATATATGTTATCCCTTTGTATTAATTTTTCCATCTGCCTATATTTTCAAAAAAAATTGTTCCTGAATAAAACATTATTACCATTTTCAAAATGTTTTGAAACACATGGTAAGTTTTTTATCTAATAAACACAGAAGTATTTATAGGTTCAAAAAAATTCCCGAAAAATAGCCGATCCAACACGTTTAATTCCGATAGATTCTTCATTTCTAAATTTTACTGTTCCTTCTTTGAAATCATTCACATTATTCAAAAATTTCAAATCCCATATCATATGAATTGAACACCCACTATTAAAAATATAGGGTCATTCTATTTTTATAGAATTGAGAGATGTTTCTAAAATAATAATTTTATCCTTTACTTTAACAATGATCACATATGACTTTTCATAATTATTATATAATTTTTTTTTATTTTGGTAAAAAAACATGATTTTTTTTCATGGATTCCATGTTTTCACATATTTCACTAGTAGTTTCCAAAGGATGAAACTAATTTTCATGTTTCAAAACAACCTTCCCATATTTCTTTATTTGATTAGATTGAATCCTACCTTAATCATTCCCTTTTATAACATAAGGAATAGTTGTAATGTTGTTGGTTAAACTATGAAATATTTACAATATGTCCAAATCCACTAAAATACCAACAATACCCATATAAAGAATACCATCCTCTAAAAGATCCATACATTATAGAATTATGGGAATTTTTATTAGCAACATTCATAGATTAGGCATCAGAAAATTGTGGATCCCCAAATATTCTATTACAAACCATAGTTACCTTTTTCAATTTTTATTTGTTCCTATAATTACTGGAACTATAATAAGTAAAAAAATATACTTATAGTTTTTTAGAAAATTCTAAATTCTCAACCATCTTGGTTTTAATCACATACACTATTTTCCTAAATTTATTGTTCTTAGTAAAAATTAAAAATTATTTTCATCCTTAAAAGGTAAATTTTTATAATACTTGTTAGGTTTACTCTTTCCAGAACATTAACCAACTATAGATATAAAGTTCTTGAAACATGCAACACTTTTTTCAGCATTAGAAATATTTTTTTTAACAAGTTCAAACTCTTATTATTTTTCCATAAACATTACTTCAATATGTTTATTAAAATTATTTTCCTTATAAAATTAATTCTTAAGATATTCAATATCTTTGAGTAATAAGGTTATCTCTTCTGAAAGAAATTATTTATTGTTTCTATGTAACATTCTTTCTTCATGTTCTTCATCTCTCTTTCAAATATGCCAATATTTCAGTGAAATTATTTAAAATCTATTTTCAAATGAAATTATAAGACATTATTTGCATCTTAAAAAATACTAAATCCTTGTTATTCACAATTAACTATTGAGATGAAAATATTTTCTCTATAAGATTTTGTAATCTTTTTATATTCAACTTTTATTTTTCCCTCTTCATTATCATTAGGTATAAATCTTCTTCATTTTGATTTTTAGAACATTCAATATTACCCTTTGGAGTAATATCTTGAATTATCACCATTTTTATACCAAGATATTTTTGGAATTATATCACATTTATTGCTATTATAATGATGTTTTTATCAAGAATGATTAAAAACAATGGTCCAAATGGCTCTATATTCAAAACATTTCAAGGGAGGTTTACCCCATACTTTCATGTTCCTTTTTGAAAATTTTTATATAACATGGATAATATTTTATCAATATTGATAGATTCATCATTTTCATAGTTAGAGTCAGCAACTTCTTCTTATTTTATAATCTTCTTATAATTTCATTTCATGGGAGAATTGAGTGAAATTTCTCCATCAACATTTGTTTTTTCCTTTCATATTTTTATCCATTATCATTTAATAAGTAATGAGAGTTCTATAAAGATCATCCAAAGATAGAGTTTTAGGTTCTCTATATTCTATAGATTAAAAATTAGAATCAAACATATCTATAAGAATTCCTAAAATCATTTATACATTATTTGAGTCTTATAAATTCTTAACAAAACATCTTGTGGTGTTAATAATATCATTCTCCCCTATAAATAAGTCACTAATATATTCATTCTCATCCATTTTGAGATCTTAAAAGGTTATCCTCTAGATATTTAACCTTTTATTCTTCACCCTTGTATTAACTTAATAAAATTAAATATGTAGAGACCCGAATCCTGACGTACATGGACATTACATTACTTTTGCGGAATACTTAGTACATAACAAAAACACACACACAAGGATCATTATAGTTTAGTGTCTTTGGAAACTCGTAATATACTATTCTAATCGTGGTGAAAGATCCTCAACATCTCCCATAAAGATCTTACTTTTTTTACCTAAAACCTTTCTTTATATCCTAGGGGAAAGAAAACATAAAAGGGTGAGCTCAAATGCTCAGAAAGGGTAAACAAAATAAATATCAATCACATCATAAGAACATAACATTTTGGAAATCTTAACCTGCAAAAGAGAGCATAATTTCATAACATGGGATAAATCATAGTCGTGAAATGAAATCCCAATAATCACAACATAAAACATGAAAATTTGTGGCATAAACACATAATCATATATAATCATTTCTTATTAGTCAAGACTCATTGCCAATACTATCTTAGTGGAAAAAGTCCATTTCTGAACCGAGTTCACTCCTCATTTCAGTCCTGTTTCACTGAACCGATATAACCTACCGTTCCAGCCATGTCTATCTCATGAGATATAAAATCTTTACCCAATGCATTGAAGGGAGATATAGGTCCCACCCATATCATAATGATACCATTCTTATGTGTGCCACAAAATCATAAATCATACATCATTTCATAACCCATGTAATAGAAATTGGATTCTTAAACATTGTGACATCATAAAACAATTCATATAAGATAAATGAATTCATAAAAATAATTCCATCACAACATAATCAAATCAATGTAATAATAGAGATAGAAAAAGAACACCATATTATCTTAGATGGAAAACAATTTTGATAAAATGCTTAAACTCCATTCTTGAGGAAAATATCCTTTCTACTTCAAAAACATTTTCATTTCTTAACATGGCATACAATTTTAAACTAAAATAAGTTGATTAAAAATAAACTTGAAAACAGGTAAAGGAAGCTTCTTGGAAATAATTTTTTAAAAATCCATTCATAATTATAAGTCAAAAAACACATTCTTCTCGTACTTTTGTCGGAAAATTCAAAAAGTACCTCGTACGAAAAACGACAAAAGATTCCTTTCATATATTTTACTAAAAACTCACCAAAGGGTAAAATTGGATTTAAAAAATTGTAGGTGGATGGAAATAATATTACATATTGAGGAAACATGGT
Source organism: Viscum album (assembly GCA_963277665.1). NCBI lineage: Eukaryota > Viridiplantae > Streptophyta > Magnoliopsida > Santalales > Viscaceae > Viscum > Viscum album. The sequence goes on along the minus strand of OY728148.1, from coordinate 1,804,406,325 downwards.
TGTGGATGATAAAATACACCCCAGTAAATAGAAAAGTATAAACAATCTCGGATAAAAATGAGATTGTGATATTTCCCTTACCTTAGGTCCGATTTGCTTGTATGTGTCTGAACCTCCTGTATAATGATTTAAATAATGTCATTGACTTATTATAGAATCATACTCATTGTTATGATATAATATATGGTTCACTTATGGCTTTATATTACCCGTTCTTTTGTAAATTCCATGTTAAAGAGCGTTTTGGGTAAAATCGTTTCATTTGTCGTTTGTGTTTTGACTTGTAATTATTCATATGATTACTTAGATCATGACTAATTAATTCCAGAATATGAAACATGATTTATATATAATATATTTTCATAATATACATATATATAATAAATCAGTAAATGGAATGAAATACACCGTTCATGGAGATGGTAGACCGTACGTACGCATGAACGCTGTTTTCTTTTCGTTATTGAGTTGAATGGAATTAAGTAGATGAAATAAATATATATATATAAATAAATACAGACTCATTATTATGTCATATATTTCATAATTAATTAGTATATATACTTTATAATCATTCATGAATGGTTAACTTGGAGAATGAATCTCATCGCGTCGTGGAGACAGTAGTCCGTACGTACGCACGAGTGATGATATCGTTCTCATGATCGTGGAATTGTATTGGAGTGTATGTATTCTATTTCAGAATCAATATAAATTTACAATAATCATATAGAGTTATTATTTACACCATTATACCCATCCAAATAAGGTGGTGGTGTAAAATAGATTACACCACAGCGTGGAGACGGTATTCTGTACGTACGCACACGCGGTGATTTCATTTTTCGTAGGATGGATAGATGGTGAAATAAGGTTGTTTCATTATTATAATAACATATAAGTATATAAGTGATACTGATGTTATTACTTCATAAATAAACAACCTAAGAAGATGAAGTGGAAGAAGAAATAAAGATGAAAGAATCGGTAACGGACATTACCTCTTCTTTGAAGCGCCTCTTTGAGATTTCCTTTTATGGCAGTAAACATGGTCTTTATGGAAGACCAGAACCTCTAGGATGTTTCTAGGGAAGTTGAGAAGGGAATTTGGTAGGGGTTTTCCGAGTTTGAAGGCTCAAAGTCATGTGAGGAAGAGAGGGAGGAGGTTCCCTTTTATAAGGGAAGAGAGGGGTACCTTTGGAATAACTAAAACTGTTTATTTATTATAATTCCAAATTCGTTTTTAAATATCTCCAAATTGATTTATTTCGAAGATAAGGTGGGGATGGGTTGCAATCCTCCCATCCAATAGAATTTAGACAAGTTTAGGTTCCTATTTTAACCTTATCATTTAGATTTAACATTAAGTTAAATAATTTTACTTTTACTGTGTCTTCTTGTGTTCTTATACTATAAGGTTAATAAACTTACTATAAGAATCCAAAATAACCCCCAAGTTGTTTACTATTAATATATAAAACTTTATCTATGTCATATGTCCAATCCTTAGATTTTTAAGAATAAAATTACAATTAATAATATAATATTTTTTTAAAAACTATTTTTTTGTCAATTTTGACACTATTTAGTAATTGATTTTTGTGAAAATCATAACAGAATGATTAGTTAAAAAACAATTAATTAAATCAATACTAACATGTCATATTAACTTATAAAATTATTTTAATTCATAAAAAGTCTTAAATTACATTTATTTGGGTATTTATAACATCAATTATGTCAATATTTCATTAATAAGATAATTACTGCATCATCTTTGTGTCATAATAAATGATAATTATTTAATCCCTAAAAATTCGAAATAAATTCCTATGATGTAGATAATTGTATTATATTTCTGTAGACTATTCATGTTCGAAGTTTCATGAAGTTTATCACTAAATTAAATTATTATACATATAAGATTTAAGAAAGTGACATGTTGTCACATTCTTTGGTTTTAATAATAATTAAATTATTTTCATTAACAAAAGTACATTAAATGAATATAATCCGACCATTAGGTGATATGGGTCTACTTTTAGTCATCCAATAGGATTTTGACATGTGTTAGGGTAATTTTATAATATTATATTTACCCTTAATTACCCGATTTACCTTTAACTATGGTAAATAAAATTTACCGTAGTTACTATTCATAATTCCCAAAAATAAAAAGTAGCTTATTAACATAATTTGGATACACTGATTCCAAATACGGAATCCATTTTTCCAAATTCAATACACAAAAGTTGCAGAAATTAAATTAAAATTAATCTCGTTGTCGAAAGAAAACGGGTTTTTCTTTAAAACATTGCAAAGGATTGAATTGATTTATCCTATGAATTCAAGGTAGAATCAATGCTAATGACATACATTATATTAAATGGTAAAAATATATTCTATTTATTCTTTAAAAACATTGAATATTATAATTTAACCATATAAATTATTGCGATAAAAAAAGTTGTTTTTAATTAAAATATAGCGTGTTTTTACTATTCATCAAAATATGAAAGTTACCAGAATAATATGAAAAATTTATCCAAAGTAAATTTTTATTTCATGATTCCAAATAAGAATTTTATTTTGTCAAATTGAACTTATAAACATATCAAAAACTAGATTAAAAGTGGGTGTGCCATCAAAAGGCGGCAAAACTGCATTTTTTGAAAAATACTTATTTTACCTGAAAAATTTATTTTGTTCTTATATCATGTTTTAGAAAATGTGTAAGATGAATAATAATGTTATAAAATTAAAAATTTAGTTAATACTATTCATAACGGCTAGTTCATAATAATATTATAATAATATATCATTGTTTAGTAAAACCCGGTATTGCGTACAACACACGCTATCGAGGAAGGTCGTGATTGCATGTAATGCAAGCCAAGTCAGGGTTGCGTGTTGTGCAAGAATCCTTCGTTGTTTCGTATAACATAATCCAACCATATTTCATCTATACATTGAATATATATATATATACTCAATGTTGCGTAGAATAACTATTATCAAAATTGTGTGTAACATGTTCCAAGAATTGTGTTGCGTATACTGCAAGCTAATACGGTGTTGCGTATAGCGCAAGGTAATCTTGGTGTAGCATACAACATAAGACATTAATGAAATTTAATAGAATATTTTTCATAAAATCTCGGGTTGTTACATTCTACCCCCCTTAAAATTAATTTCGCCCTCGAAATTCGTCGGGGTTATAAATGGTTTACTACTCAAATGTTTGTTTAATAGAAACCCACATCGTAAAAAGGAATACTAAAATATGGCTTTAAAAACTTAATTATGAAATGTAACAGTTACCCAAATTAACTCATCACTGGGTTTCCATGTAGGAGAACATAGGTGAAAATATGGATATGGAAGAAAAATCTAACCATCAAGTTCTGATGGAGAGTGGTAGAGAACGTGGCTATGGAAAAGCCAGCAATCACAAAGCCTAAAATTTGTGACGATCTAGGGTACCATCTGATTAATCGAATATAAGGGCACTAGGACAACCTTTTTCTGGTTTTCAAGATCATTTCCCTAGAGTTGAATATTTTGAATTAGAATAAATACTTACTTTATTTTGGTACGATCGCACTATTGTTCGTGCTTTGAACAATTTCCACTTCATCACTTAAATAAATGAAGTTGAATTTGTTATTAATGAAGTGTTAATAGATCATGTGATAGAATGATGGGTCATTCCATCTGTTTCATTCAAAAGGTTAGAAAAGTTATCAAAAATACATAAGTCCATCTATAGTGTGATTAATCATATATTGTTCCTAAAATGAACTTATACATCATATATCATACTTCTTAATATAATAAAACTAGTTTCTACTAAACAGGGACTTCCTGTAGGCCAGTGGTAGGCGATAAAGGCCAGTTGCACATCTGTTGTGGGTTCGATTCCCACAGCCTTGTCCGACGCGATGGGTTGTCTCCCATCCTGCAGGTTGTCCTTTTTCTAAAACTACATTACAATAACATCCCATCAATAATATAAAAAAAATTCATCTTTAAACAATACTAACTTATGTCCAACATAATCTATTCCAATCATTAGGCTTATCTAAAATACTTCGGTCCAAGCTCATATTATAAAGAAAACGATTACTTGAAATGTCATCAACCAAGCATGTGAATACCATCATTTATCCCCCATATATCTTGTTGGTCACATTCCAATCATGTGAATACCTTAATCATGTATTCTCTTGAAAAATGAATACCCATTAACCCTTTGTGAAAACATGAATGCTGTCAAAAGTTAACTCTTTCCACATACCAAAATACAAAAATTCTATATACTCAAACCATGATATAACCTTCTCATTATATCAGTCATGAGCTCATGAATACTATCAAACATTTAATTTTTCTCCTTATCCCTTCATTATGCGCATATCCTCTATATTCCAAAAATATATGAATAAACTTTCATGGATACTGGTAGAATTAATTATACACTTTCAAAACTCAAGGAAAGAAAAAAATGTAACGATCCTTACATGTCTCTTTATTCCATTGTACCATGAGATTACTTATACAACATTACACATGATAAACATGTAATCAATCCACTACCTTTTTAAACCATTGACCGAGCTTCAACAATTCTTTCATCTCACATATCATTTGTTGTCTCTTCATCATCATCAACATAAATACTACCCATACGACTATACTGATTCTCTTCATGAGACTTTACCTTAGGGAATTGGTTTGCATAATGCCCGTAAATTCCACATTTAAAACATTTAACCATTGTTGATGTCGTAGCAATACCATTATCCTCATCCATGATGTTAACTGAACCTTTTCCTTTGCACTTATTGGATTTATGTCCTTCTTTTCCACACCCAAAGCATCTTCCAATTCCTTTGAAACATTCTCCTTGATGCCTCTTCCCACATGAATTACATAGGGGAAATTGAACTATCCTTCCTCTATGATCATCATAAAACTTCATCTTTCTCTTATTAGCCGAGTTAGGAAACTTACAAAATTTGAGTTTATTGATCATATTATGAGATTTCTAATTCAGCATAAAAATGATGTTTGGACTTCCAAATCTAGTTTCATTTGGTTGCTCATGAAGAATATCATTCCATTGTCCGTTATATCCTCTATTATTGTGAATCTTCCTGTTTCCAGCCATTTTCTAAAACCCAAAAAGAATAGTGTGAGCGGCAAAAATCATGCTAGGGAAAACAACATAGTAATGGGGGAGTACCCTCAATATCTAACATCTTAGGTTAAATTCTATGATCATTACCGTAGTTCTAGGAATATATCCTATACGTATACTTATCCTTAGGGACATCCCTAGACTTACCTTAGAAATATCTCTAGGGATCTCACTAGCGTTTTCGCATCCTAGTTTCCAAAGGTTGACTAAACCTTTCCTCTGATACCAAATGTAGAGACCCGAATCCTGACGTACATGGACATTAAATTACTTTTGTAGAATACTTATTATATAACAAAAACACACACACAAGGATCGTAATAGTTTAGTGTCTTTCGAAACTTAGAATATAATCTTCTAATTGTGGTGAAAGATCTTCAACATCCCCCATAAAGATCTTCCTTTTTTTACCTAAAACCTTTCTTTATATCCTAGGGAAAAGAAAAAATAAAAGGTTGAGCTCAAATGCTCAGTAAGGGTAAACAAAAGAAATAGCAATCACATCATAAGAACATAACATTTTGGAAATCTTAACCTGCAAAAGAGAGAATAATTTCATAACATGGGATAAATCATAGTAGTGAAATGAAATTCCAATAATCACAACATAAAACATGAAATTTTTTGGAATACACACATAATCATAGAGAATCATTTATTATTAGTCAAGAATCATTGCCAAGACTATCTTAGTGGACAAAGTCCATTTCTGAACCGAGTTCACTCCTCATTTCAGTCCTGTTTCACTGAACCGGTATAACCTACCGTTCCAGCCATGTCTATCTGATGAGATATAGAATCTTTACCCAATTCATTGGAGGGAGATATAGGTCCCACCCATCTCATAATGATACCATTCTTATGTGTGCCACAAAATCATAAATCATACATCATTTCATAACCCATGTAATAAAAATGGGATTCTTAAACATTGTGACATCATAAAACAATTCATATAAGATAAATGAATTCATAAAAACAATTCCATCACAACATAATCAAATCAATGTAATAATAGGTATAGAAACAAAACCCTATATTATCTTAGATGTAAAATAATTTTGATAAAACGCTTGAACTCCATTCTTGAGGAAAATATCCTTTCTACTTCAAAAACATTTTCCTTTCTTAACATGTCATACAATTTTAAACTAAAAGAAGTTGATTAAAAATAAACTTGAAAAAATGTAAAGGAAGCTTCTTGGAAATAGTGTTTTAAAATTCCATTCATGCTGTATAAGTTAAAAAAACATTCTTCTCGTACTTTTGTCGGAAAAGTCAAAAAGTACATCGTACGAAAAACAACAAAAGATTCATGTCATATCTTTTAATAAAAACTCACCAAAGGGTAAAATTGTATTTAAACAATTGTAGGTGGATGGAAATAATATTACATATTGAGGAAACATGGATGTGGATGATAAAATACACCCCAGTAAATACCAAAGTATAAACAATCTCGGATAAAAATGAGATTGTAATATTTCCCTTACCTTAGGTCCGATTTGCTTCGTATGTGTCCGAACCTCCTGTATAATGATTTAAATAATGTCATTGACTTATTCCAGAATCATACTCATTGTTATGATATCATATATGGTTCACTTATGGCTTTATATAACCCGTTCTTTTGTAAATTCCATGTTAAAGGGCGTTTTGGGTAAAATCGTTTCATTTGTCGTCCGTGTTTTGACTTGTAATTATTCATATGATTACTTAGATCGTGATTACTTAATTATAGAATATAAATCATGATTTATATATAATATATATTCATAATAAACATATATAATAAATCAGTAAATGGAATGAAATACACCGTTCATGGAGACGGTAGACCGTACGTACGCATGAACGCTGTTTTCTTTTCCTTATTGAGTTGAATGGAATTAAGTAGATGACATACATATATATACACATAAATCTAGAATCATTATTATGTCATATATTTTATTATTAATTATTATATATACTTTATAATCATTCATGAATGGTTAACGTGGGGAATGAATCCCATCGCGTCGTGGAGACGGTAGTCCGTACGTACGCACGAGCAATGATATCGTTCTCATGATCGTGGAATTGTATTGGAGTGTATTTATACTATTTCATAATCAATATCACTTTACAATAATCATATACAGTTATTATGTACACCATTATACCCATCCAAGTATGGTGGTGGTGGAAAATAGATTACACCACGGCGTGGAGACGGTATTCCGTACGTACGCACGCGCGGTGATTTCGTTTTCCGTAGCATAAATAGATGGTGAAATAAGGTTGTTTCATTATTATAATAACATATCAGTATATAATTGATACTGATGTTATTACTTCATAATGAAACAACCTAATAAGAAGAAGTGGAAGAAGAAATAAAGATGAAATAATCGGTAACAGACATTACCTCTTCTTTGAAGCGCCTCTTTGAGATCTCCTTTTAGGGCTCTAAAACTGGTCTTTGAGGAAGACCAGAACCTCTAGGATGTTTCTAGGGAAGTGGAGAAGGGAATTTGGCAGGGTTTGGCCGAGCGTGATGGCTCAAAGTGGTGTGAGGAAGAGAGGGAGGTGGTTCCCTTTTATAAGGGAGGAGAGGGGTACCTTCGGAATAACTAAAACTATTATTTTATTATAAATCCAAATTCGGTTTTAAATAGCTCAAAATTGATTTATTTCTAAGATAAGGTAGGGATGGGTCTAAATCCTCTCATCCAATAGAATTTAGACAAGTTTAGGTTCCTATTTTAACCTTATCATTTAGATTTAACATTAAGTTAAATAATTTTACTTTTATCGTGTCTTCTTGTGTTCTTATACTATAAGGTTAATAAACTTACTATAAGAAGCCAAAATAACCCCCAAGTTGTTTACTATTAATATATATAACCTTATCTAAGTCATTTGGCCAAACCATAGATTTTTAGGAATAAAATAACAATTAATAATATATTATTTGTTTTAAAAACCATTTTTTTGTCAATTTTGACACTATTAAGTAATTGATTTTTGTGAAAATCATAAAAGAATTATTAGTACGAAAAAAATAACTTAAATAAATAATAACATGTCATATTAACCTATAAAATTAGTTTCATTCATAAAAAGTCTTAAATTACATTTATTTCGGAATTTATAACATCAATTATGTCAATATTTCATTAATAAGATAATTACTGCATCATTTTGTGTCATAATAAGTGATAATTATTTAATCCCTAAAAATTAGAAATAAATTCATATAATGTAGATAATTGTATTAGAGTTCTGTAGACTATTCATGTTCTAAGTTTCATGCAGTTTATCACTAAATTAAAATTATTATACTTATAAGATTTAAGAAAGTGACATGTTGTCACATTCTTTGGTTTTAATAATAATTAAATTATTTTCATGAAACAAAGTCCATTAAATGAATCTAATCTGACCATTAGGTGATATGGGTCGACTTCTAGTCATCAAATAGGATTTTTATTTGTGTTAGGGTAATTTTATAATATTATATTTACCCTTAATTACACGATTTACCTTTAACAATGGTAAATAAAATTTACCGTAGTTACTATTCATAATTCCCAAAAATAAAAAGTAGCTTATTAACATAATTTGGATCCACTGATTCCAAATATGGAATCAATTTTTCCAAATTCAATACACAAAAGTTGCAGAAATTAAATTAAAATTAATCTCAATGTCGAAAGAAAATGGGTTTTTTTTAAAACATTGCAAAAGATTGAATTGATTTATCCTACGAATTCAAGGTAGAATAAATGCTAATGACATACATTATATTAAATGGTAAAAATATATTCTATTTATACTTTAAAACCCTTCAATATTATAATTTAACCATATAAATTATTGAGATAAAAAAAGTTTTTTTTAATTAAAATATAGCGTGTTTTTACTATTCATCAAAATATGAAAGTTACCAGAATAATATGAAACATTTATCCAAAGTAAATTTTTATTTCATTATTTCAAAGAATAATTTTATTTTGTCAAATTGAACTTATAAACATGTCAAAAACTAGATTTAAAGTGGGTGCGCCATCAAAAGGCAGCAAAACTGTATTTTTTGAAAAATACTTATTTTACCCGAAAAATTTATTTTGTTCTTATACCATGTTCTAGAAAATGTGTAAGATGAATAATAATGTCATAAAATTCAAAATTTAGTTAATAATATTCATAACAGCTAGTTCATAATAATATTATAATAATATATCGTTGTTTAGTAAAACCCGGTATTGCGTACAACACACGCTATCGAGGAAGGTCGTGATTGCGTGTAATGCAAGCCAAGTCAGGGTTGCGTGTTGTGCAAGAATCCTTCGTTGTTTCATATAACATAATCCAACCATATTTCACCTATACATTGAATATATATATATATATACTCAATGTTTCGTAGAATAACTATTATCAAAATTGTGTGTAACATGATCCAAGAATAGTGTTGCGTATACTGCAAGATAATACGGTGTTGTGTATAGCGCAAGGTAATATTGGTGTAGCATACAACACAAGACATTAATGAAATTAAAAGAATATTTTTAATAAAATCTCCGGGTGTTACAAAATATATCTCAGATACCTTTTGTAATATAATCTCCCGTCAGTCTTACAAACTCACTTTCAACAAGTGATGAGGTTAAATCATTATTAGCTCTGACATCATTCTCGAGATTCATGTTGTCCAAATATGTACATGGAAGAACATCAACTAGAGAAGGAAAATAATTTTTTACCTTCTTCCAAAACCTCATTCCCAAGATATATAAAATAAAGAAACATTCTGTCTTTCCTGATATCATAATTCTTTCTATAAAAGACCAGAATCTCCTTGCTCTTCACAAAATTTTGATTCTTTATAAAAAATTCTATTTCAAAAGAATTAAGTAATGACTGAAGGAATGAGACATTCCCTCTGATACTAATTGAAAATTCTCAACTACGATGGATGTATTACTCAGAGGGTTTGGGGTGAATTAGTGATATATTGTTCTTATAATTTTTCCTTCCTTTGAAACTAACTTTTCGTCCTCTTAATTATTTTTAACTTGTCTAAAAACAGGAAATTCACATATCTACATGAATATATTTATTTACAAGGTTCACTAATAAATATTAGTAACTATTTATTGGCATGGATTAGAAATATTATAAGATGAAATACTCCACTAGAAAACAATCCTTTTGAGTGACTAAAATATGTTTGATATACCCTACAATTTTTTAAAATAGTGATAAATAAAATACTGTTTGTGTATCTTCAAGAAAAAATATATAAACATTATTTTTTAACAAATTTGGAAACCTTCATGAGTTGGTTAAAATCATTTTACCATTCAGAAGTATAAACATCCACTTATATATTTTTCAAAATACAACTCTTCTATTTCATACCTACTGATATTTAAGAACTTCACATTTGAACTTTGTAAAAAAACTAAATATGATGGCTCAATCTGATTCACTTATGAAATATTTGTATGGAAAAAATAATACTCTAGAAATAATTATGAATCGCATAAAACATTCACCAGAATCAAGAATTCGATGGAATGGTCTTATCTGGTAACCACTTTCATCTTCTTCTTTTATCCCTAAAACATTCTATAGAAAAAAAGTCATGGAAATTCATATTTATTCCAAAACTTTAATCAAATTATATCTATATTCACACATGAACAATGGTATATCCTCAAAAATTTCATTGTAATTCATTTAATTTATAGGTGGGCCAATAATGGAATGAGAGGGTATGGACTTTTTTTCCCACTCAACAAAATTTCATGAATCTCAAATATGACATTCATTTTAAATTTCTCTTTGAAACTTTCAAGGATTATCAACTATTATTGATTATTCTATAAACTTATTGAATCTTCTCAAAACATCATCCATATTCATACATCATAACAGTTCTTCATTCAGAAAATAAATGATGTTCCGATATAGTTTTTCATTATGATGAAATATATAGTCACTTTGATTTTCTTCACATTATTTTAAACTCAAAAGAACTGAAGACATCTCATTATGATGCTATGTACCATCTGAAAATAAATGAACAAATTTTCATTTAAAATAATATTACCAACTAAAAAAATAATACCTTGTAACATCATTCCATAAATATTTGTGAAACTTTGATAAACTTAAGTTTCTTTCCTAAAACATCATTGAAACTTCAAAATATTCCATAACCACCATTGAAAAAATATATGACAAACTCTTCATGACATATCTAATTTTTCATTAATTATTTTAACAAATATTCATGTGTTGGGATAAGTTCATTTTTCGATGGCTTATTTTTTTTGACGTTCATTTGATTGATCAATCTCTGATTCCATCTAGTGAATCCATGTCTGAGATTGTTTGATGTCTATTGACCCAAAATAAAATGAAATATTCACTCATCCTTGAACCACTAAAAACACATTAGAGTTCTTTTTCACTTGACACAATTTAAGATAACTAACATGGATAATTTTTTAATGAAAATGGTTGACAATATGTTGATCTTCATCAGATTTATCGGTCTTCAATCTTAGACAGTTCAAAAATTACAACGACTATAAAAACTATTCAACCAACGATTCTATATAAATACCATCAATTTAATTTTATTGATCGATATGATAATTCTTATGATGTATTAGTGGCACATAATATATAATGGAACAGTTTGAACAAAAACTTTATATATGCAGACTTTATTCTATTGATGATTGATCCTTTTTAATTTTTTTTTGTTTTTTGAATTGGATTGTCCGATGGATTGAATAATCTTATTTATTGATCTGTCCATGCCTCTTCAAATCGTTTTGAATTCAAACTTCCCAGTCAAATGACAACATCGGTGTCTGATACCACTTGTACCAATCATCTGAGACTATAACACTTTATCATCAAACTATCTTCTTCCATAAAAATTTGTTTATATCATTAACTACTCATTATGTTTATATATTCAAATATAAACATAGAATTTTATAACATATAATGGAACGATCTATAAAATCCAACCCTTCTAGAATCTTCTTTCTTTCTATCAAAACCTCAATTCTATTAGCACCACTTGGAATGACTAAGACACATTTTCTTCCTTTCTTTCAGAAATCTTGGATCAGAAGTTCCGATTAACTCATTATGTTTAAAAATTAAAAACAAGAATAGTATCATAAATTTTTTTGATTCCCATCTCCAAATACATTCCGACTTCATAAAATATTCTCACACAGTTTGAAACCTCTATTTGGGACACAATATTAGACTGAAGGTTACTTCTTGGAAAACATCTTCGAAACCTGATGGACTTTCATAAGAAATATTTCTATGATCTTCTGAGTCTGGTACACCTTTGCCTAATCATAAAAACTTACAAAGTAAATTTATTTTTCTTAGTTTCAAAAAAATACAAAACTATAGCATAAAATTCTTTTAGAATCCCAAATAATTCTAGCCAACTTGGTTCCAACAATGGATGCATGTGATAGGAGTCACTTAATATGAGAAATTGTCAAGTAGTCTGTAACATCAAGATCTATTCTTGAGACGTGTCCCCATTTTGTTGATAATAAAAACTTAAGAGTGTTCAAGTATCCCCCTCTCTATTTATGAATTATTTGTACCTAAATGTGGATAAGATTAATTGTATTGACTGTCTATCTCTCACATTACCTTTCTCCTTGATCTCTCATATAACTATGATATTTAAAGTTGTCATATCTAGGGAGATTTTATTCCCTAGGGATAGGGTAAAGTGAAATGATCTATACTTTATCCACAATTGGATACAAAAATCTAATGGGGCTTGGAAAATCAATAGCCATATATTTCTCATATTTTGGGGAAAACACACCATAAGCATTTATCATGATCTTCCAATCCTGTGTCCTGGGAAATGGAGAATGTGGTCATGTCTCGATGAAAATAAAGTGTGATAATAATCATAAGGTTAAAATTATATCATTGATAAGGATACTTATAGACTTTAAACACAGATGGGTTGAACACATATTCTGATGTATGTAATGCATTCCTTCCCCATATAGCTTATCTAATATTACATATTTAGAAATAGTGATAGGCCAGAACATTTTTGAAAGGTTTTTCATTGCCTCTTTTTTCTATACATCCATATTAGATTCTATTTCATGAAAACTATATCACTAAATATGGTTTGACCACAAAACATGTTTCTTTGGGTCACCTTCTAACCAGGTAATGTTTTTTCTAATAGTTGATATGACACTATATATGGTTACCCACAATGTTTTGAGAACCTTTTTATATGAAGTTTTCTATGAAATGAGAGTATTTCCTGGTGAATGTGAGATATTACAATGGGGTTCATTTTTATGGGATATGTTAGGAGTACAGTACCTGTGATCTATATCTATACTACCACGAGTAGTAATAAAAAGGTATATATTTCCTTCTAATTTAAAGTAAGTGTTGGATGATATTTGAGTTTTTGATGATAAGTATTCCATAGCCTCTCTGAAATTGGAACAGATATGATCAAGAATATGATCTGTATAATGTATCAGGGCCAAAATATGTTGACCTATATTTTTGGGTTGTGAAGGGATATAAGAAAAATTCATGAAGATCACATAGATATGTTGTTTACTGGCTGTTTAAATAGGAATATGAGACCATTTATAGGAATCTACTAGTGTATTCTGGTGATATTTTATATCATTGGTTGGAATATAATCCGACATGTGGCTGTTTTTCAGAATATACTTGTCAAGACATGTTTAAATGGGGCTATGAGCCTGATTCAAATATGCATTCCCACTCAAAATATGTTGATATAAATCTAGAATGGGAGAAAGGTTATGATCCTCTTATATTACCTCTAAATTATTCTAGAATATTCCATTATTGGGAAAAGTTGAGATATGAGCCAGGCTCCCATATTCAACTAGAATATACTGAGTAATTTCATCACATGGGATAGAATCCTTCCATATGGTTATTTACAATTTATACTGATGAACCTATTTTGGAGTGGGGATATAAGCATAATACTATAACATTAGAGTATTACACTGTATTTCTTTGATAGTAATGTACACCTATCTTGAGGAAATTTTTAATCTATGTTGGTGACCCCCATTTAGAACAAAAATATAATCTGGATCCTATTCCTTATCCTTTATCCAAATATTCTAATAATCCTCCATGAAAAGGGAAAGATGTGAAATTTATCTAGAGTAGCCACATATTTATTTATATCATTGTGATATGCTACTCTTGATGTTAGGATAGAAATTTGTGTCTCTCCCTATATTTTTATCTATTCTAGAATATGATGACAATGTAATTTTTTTATTTTTAAGATATAGGGACAATTTATAAGTGTATGTACAAGGATAAACGCTTAAGTTTTCATTGTATCCACAATATACTGGTATATATATTTGATTATGTGTTTGATATAAACCCACTTCCATCATCCTTGTACCATTGAAATATATTAATTATCCTCATATGCAGTGGTGGTTATATGTACCTCCCCCTCAATGGATTCTTTAATATTTTGGAAGACTTGATATGGGTGAGAAGGGATAATATCCTACTTTTTGGGAATCACCATAATATACTATTGGGAATCTTGAGTGGAAATGATATTATAACCCCCTGATTAAAATCTTTCATTGCATGGTGAGATCTCTTTGATTTCCAGTCATGCGTTTCCGGAATGGTGACTAGTTCGGTAATGGTATCAACAAAATAAGGAGGGAATTGGTGGGATTATGTTGGTGAATATGGTTGATAGGATCTGTATTAGGATGCTCCTAAATTTATATGTGTCAATATTTGACTCCCAAATCTACCCAACTCAGGTATGGAATGTGTTAATTGTCACACATTGGGGATAGACATCTAAAATTGTTGGTAGTAGAGGTAGAATTCACCGACTTAATTTTTTTTCTTTCCTTAAATTAGATGGAATTGTAGGAATCTATATTTGGAGGCCTATACATGAAGTCTCCTAGTTCAGGATCACATAACATTAATGATATTTTTAGACCATAACATTCTCTACTTGAGACAGAATGCGTCAAGTGTTTGACTTTGTTTTATGACCCGACAAGGCAGCTATTTATCTAAGGTTCAACAACATTTATTCTATGGAGATATGATATTAGGTCATGGTGGTATTTTTGAGAGAATTATCTACAGTCACAAAGATAACAAGGAATATGGTATCTAATTAATTTTTCACTATATGGTTCTGAAAATTCCGCTAAGGGAATAAAATACTCCAACAATCACATCGTAGCATGAATAAAGTACTCCTACAAGACTAGTAAGGTGAATGGACTCAAATTTAGTTAAAAAGTTTAGAATAAACATGAAGGAACTAATGTTTTCAAATAATTTCAAGTGGTCCACTTACCATCACTAGGAAGGGTCCATATACTTCCTGGATCATGAACCACCAGTACACGGAATGATTAGAAAATTGCTGGCCTGCAGAGCGATGAGATAAAAATACAGTCGATAGAAAACTGCATCGCTGAAGGACTCATGGACGTGATGGAGATCCGTGTACTATCTTGCAAACTCAAAAGTTCACAGGTGAAGAAAACCAGAAGTATTTCACGAAACATGATTATGAATCGTGGCCTCCACAAAATCCAGTTTATGGAGTCTTCTATGGGTCAAGATATCCCAGCATGGGCCTCTAAAAATGGTTCGGTAGGCCCATAGATACAATTTCTCCAATTCTCTATAGAAGGAGTATAGAAGATGAGGAAGACAGATGAGGAGAGAGAACTGGTATGGGTGAAAAGAGGATAAGAACATTGAGGGTGTAGGAGAAATTTCCCCCACCTCGAAGAAGATCACGGGAATCCATCCCGTATCTGAATCTGTTCATGGATTCTATCCTATGAATAATAAGAAGTTAATGGAATACATCCCATGAACCATAAGGAGAAATACGTTTGTGGATGTCCTCCCTGTGAACTGTATTCAGAAGATCCTCTAAATCCAACCTACAAACCAATAAAAAATAAAATAAAAAATGTTTCTCAAATTCCCATATGTGTATGATAGTATGCAGACTCCCATATGAGAAACCTAGTAAGAAGAAGGTCCTTGGAGGCCATCTATTCTATGTAAAATCATACGTGGATAGCAATTATGCCGAAAACTCCTTCACAAATAGACATTTCGTGGCCAGCTCTTATGTGGATTACCATATGCGGCCAGCTTCTATGGGGACATCTGTATGCATATAACCATTTTCGCCCACCAGTACATTTATTGGGGGTTGCGCCCCTGCACCCCCACTCGGGGTCAGTGCTGGGTTGTAGTCTCGAACCTCATGGAATGTACCTTCGCTTCCGTTACTGACCCCCATGAAAAATGCATAGTTGCACCATGAACTTTTCAAGCTGTGTTGAAGACATTTTCTATTATGCCCTTATACCACCCAAACATCCATCCATTAAATACCACGAGAAGAGACACTCTAAATGCACCTCCCAAAAATCCCTATAACCTACCTCCTATTCCAGGATGACCCAAGACTCCATTGAAAATAACATCCTAAATGACTATTAAATGCCCAAACACATCCTTTCCATCCATCAAACTCTATGTATATAGTGATACTAGATCCTCATAAACCTACATGGCCATCTGAAGTGGAAGGCCAGTGTCATGAAGACACCTTTGTTTGACTATGTACATCATGCCCTAGTGGATCTGTATATATTTCCAACAAGAGATTAATTTACTACCTCTGTACACCTCAATGTATTCCATGCCCCATATCATTTCTTTTGATCTGCGAATCCCTAGAGTTATAGTTTAAACTATCCTTCCCTCCCATGTTTGAGGCATGTCAGACCAACCCGGCCTTATTATCCTCTAGCTAATCAGGGTTCCTTCCTTGAATGGTTGAAACACTATTTCCTTAAACTATGAGTAATCATCCTAACCACAAGACGTTAAACTATATGGTATTAGTCCATGTAACACGACATTAAACTATTATCCCATTGTCTAAACTATATGACTTTAAACTGTAGTATAATGGGTAATTTAAGATCTTCATAACCTCCATGGCCATCAGAAGTGGAAGGCCAGTGTCCTGCGGACACCAATGTTTTACTATGAACATCAAGCCCCGGTGGCTCTGTAAATATTTCCCACAAAAAAAAACCATCAACTGAAGGAAAATTATTCCTTAGGAGAGTCCTTTCTTACCTCTGTATTCCTCAATACCTTCCATGCCTCATATCATTTCTCCGGATCTGTGATCCTCCAGAATCCTTGTTTTCCCCTTCCTTCCCTCTCATTCTCAAGGCTTGTAATAACATCCCAACATGATTATCCTCTAATTAATTATCATCCAAGATATATGATTTTAAACTGCAGTAAAACTCACATGAAATTCTAGGGCCCTCCCACCGAGGTAAGTCCCCAATCCTCCAAGGCCGATCCGCATGACCTTTAATAACATTTCAGATTGAAATGTGCATTGCTTTATTCCCTCTCCCACCATCACCCCAGCCTCTTCCACCATAGGCTCTCCCTCTCCCACCAATAAGAGAGGAGTCATGTGGTTGATTTGACCTCTCACCTCCTCTTGTTTCTCACACCGATCATGACTCATATGGGCATAGGGGTTTCTGAAAATTACAATATCTACCCAATCTAAACTATGAGAACTATAATTCTTGATCAAAACAAGATATATAGGATAACAACATAATGGACCATGCTCAAAAAGGGTTCCCTCACAAAAGGGATCACCCAATCATGTTTACCTCAAATGGGCAGCATCCATGCATAAGACCTAGCATATCTAAATAATTAGAATTCTGATTTTTGATCAAATCAAGATACGTAGGATGCCTACTTGAAGGCCCAATCGCAAAGGGGTGCCCTTCTAAAAGGGTTTACCCAATCATATCCTATTAAATGGGAAGATTCTGGGTGTAATCCCCAGAAAATATGAACTATGATAACTCTAATTTCGGATAAAACAAAGATACATAAGACACCTACTTGAAGCCCCAAGCTCAAAAGGGTTCCCTCCCATAAAGGGTTCACCAAATGAAGTATTCATAATTGGGAAGATTTCATGCATAAGCCCCAATAAATCTAAACTATGAGAAATTTTATTCATGGTGAAACACGGATATGTAAAATGACTACTCAAAGGTCTGAGCTCAAAAGGGGTTCCCTCCCATAAAGGGTTCACCTAATCATGTCTTTGTAAATGGGAAGATTCTGTGCATAAGCTCTAATAAATCTGAACTACATGAACTCTGATTCCTGATAAAACTAGGATACATACGATCCCTACATGACTGCCCGAGCTCAAAAGATGTGCCCTCCCCGAAAGGGCCCACCCAATCATGTCACCTTAAATGGGAAGCCTCCATGCGTAAGCCCCATCAAATATAAACTTTGATAACTCTGAGTCCTGATCAAACAAGGATACGTAGGATGCCTAACCAAAGTCCCGATCTCAAACGGGTTACTATACAAAAAGGTTTCACCCAATCATGTCCCCAAATGAGAAGCTTCCATATGTAATCCCTATATAATTAATAAATGTGCGGGTTTTGATTTCTCTCCCAACGATATGTAGAAAATCCATCTTATAGGTCCAATTCTAACATCAAATCATCTTCCACCCCTGGATGACCATAAACTCTAATGTGCATTATTGTATGGCTCAAGTCAGTCATATCTTCAAAGCATAAAATATATGCATGCCTACGACGATCCTAAAAACCATGTGTAGCTCATGGACACAATCTTTTGGAATGAACCATGGAATCAAGAACATATGAACAAGACATAAATCTATAAGAGAATCCTAGAAAATGCATTAATTCTCCCCCAGAAGGGTTCTGTGAGCCTGAATTCCCATCCTCTTAGCCAATGGATTCCCCATGTATCATTGTCTGAATCAGCAATCAATGAGATCCTCCCATTAGAAATAAGGTTCTCGAATCATTGATATTTGGGTCATTGGGTGCTTTTGGATCCATGAAAAAACCCATTGGAGACCATTCGATGAACTTATATCATAGGAGAAATGATTGCACAAGTACTTGACCCCACGCAGTCTACCACTTGGACCTACTGACTATGAAATCTCCTTCACAATAAGAAATTTCTGAATTACACAATCCTTGCATTGTTAATCCAGCCTTCTTTTAAAGGATAATGATGTAGAATGGGTCAAAAAACAAACGAAATGGTGAATTTTACAAGAAAATCAACCTGGAGAAGGAGAATGGTGATGATTCTCATTAGTACATTTCACCATCACCCAAAACATGCAACCATAGAACCAGAATAATCATTATAACTATGATACATGTTCAATTAGATATCCAATAGTGACATAATTTTTAATTCAAGTTTTCATTTCAACTATTTTTTTGGTGTGGAATGTACATGATGAAACAAACTATCTAATGGGAATCTGAATTACATATTTGAATTGGAATATTTAATTTAGGGTTCACCATTTATTTCCATGTAGGAAATTAAAAAAAATAGCATGATGTGTGGTCAACTGATCATTTTTATTATTTTCCAAAATTCACATCAGTTCAACTATTTTTATTTCAATTAAATGTTTTATAGGAGTGAACTAGTTTACTTTTTGAAAACATTCTTTCTTTAATTATTTCAATATTCATGTTGATATTATCATTTTTATTCCTTAGGAAAATTAGTGCATGAAGATTGATTGGGGATTGATTATATTTTCACAATCATTCATGTCAGGTTCTTTATTTTTTCACACACAAAATATCCCAATGACTCTTACATTTGTCAAACGTTATAGGTCTTTAGTCTAAATAAAGGAGTAAATTTTTGGATTCAAACCCAATGATGCTTAGGAACATAATTATCTAGGTGGATGGGATGTTGGGATCATTTCACTATTTGGGTGAATTTTTTCCAACTCCAAGACATTCTGATAGATATAATATATGTTCATGATTATTTCTAAAATCCTGATGTGGTATTGGTTAAACTTATAAACCAATCAGGTGTTTAATGATTAAACATTAAAAAGGGTATACTATTAATGACACCATACGAATCAATCAATGTTTCTACATATGATTCCCATTACATCTTAACTAGGAGGTCATAATTTTAAATTAAATCCCTATGATCATGCAATCTAGAGTTTCTTATCATCCAAGAAGGCAAGTAGAGTTTCAGGGTCAGAATTGAACATTTGCGAGAAAACCTATACATCTTGTAATAATGGGAACAAGACCCACATAATTCATTTGACATTGTTTAAGTACAAATTAAAGAAACACATTATCCATTTTGACATCATGTATTAAGGATTTATATGAGTTTATTAAGGAATTCAGTATGGATATTGGGCCTTATGAAGGTGACCTTTGAATCCAACTTATAACATGAATCATATTTTTTGTAGATTTTTCCTCAACCCTCTAATTCTTAGGGATACATAATTAGTAATTGTGTGGGTTATTTCCCCATAGTATACCTTAATGGGATCGCCTTTAGGACTTACAGAAAGGTGGATACCAATGTTTGGGGGTATTTATATAATGTTGTTGAATGTGGATTTCACACTATGTTTTCCTTGAGAAGATTAATAATGCAAGTGATTCAATAATGTAAGACCCCTAAGCTCACATGAGTGATGATCATTATGAGAAATATGAGATAGAAAGTGATTAAATTAATTGTTTATAGATGTAGGACATACATACTGAAGAAACCCTGGTATAGATCTCAAACCACATGAAGGTGTCCTAAAAATCATGAATATAAATGGAATCAAATACATTATTGTTCAGTGGGTCGCTAACCTATTGATGGGTTGTGATATGTGATTATACTTGAAGAGATTATTATTATCCATGAGGTTTAGTAATGTTATATATTTATACTAATGTGGAAATCCACGATAGATATACAACCTTTATTTGTTGATGGATAGAAAGTCGGGACCATGATTAATCGACTGAGCATGATTGGGTAGCATGAGGATCCCATATGGTTGTATTAATGCAAGAACCAAGTACATTATTAAAACTTCCCCAATTAATGGGGAATTGTTGACCAAAAACTCATGGTTGGGTGATCACATGGTTTGAGTGTGTATATCTTGGTATTCCTACTAAACATGGATGATATGTCTGAGGGTGTTGGAATCACATGTCTATAGTGTATTCCTGATATATATAGTGTGTCTTCTGGACATTCCATGAGTGTATTAATGACATGTATAAGGATCTTCATGCGATTGAGTCTAAAATGTTTAGGGGACATCATATGATCAAGCTAGCATGTTTGAGGTGCTTCTCAAGATCCGGATGACATGTCAGGAAGTCACTACATGATCTAGCAGACATTTCTAAGAAATATCATGTGAAACAACTAAAACATAGAGAGGTAACCACTTGATCTTGATTTTATATTTTGAGAAATTTTCATGAACCTAACTAACATGGTAAGATGTTGTGGTATTATTTGGACAATATTTTTAGAGGACTTCATTTGAACCTGGTTGACATGTATATTTTTCATTGCATAATCTTGATAATATGTCTGGATCACATTGCATAATCCTCGATGACATGTCCAGGGTCATTGTACGATCTATGAATAGATCAAATCAAATTAATTTCCCACGTAACAAAAAATTATAGTATCTCTCTTATCATGAAGATTTTATCATTTTTATCATTGAGCAAATAAATACCTCAATGTTTGTCACATGTTGGAATATTAAGGAATTTTGTGATCAAGAAGAAATTTATAAAATCTTCCATCTGATCTGATAAAAATGTAAAAATTTCTCCATGGGATTAATGGGGTGATCATGAGTGGCATATAAAAATAATTTTCAATCCATTATGTCATTCTCTATGATTACATGGTAGAAGACACTAGCGATTATGTGGTTCATCAGTCCGAAAGATCCACTCTCACAACTACAACCCTATGTGTGTTTTTTCCTATTCTAGTGGTTTTTATATGCATCACAACCCATAATCTTTTTTTGTTTTAATAATACCTAAATCCCATTTTTTGGATCTATTCAGTGGAGTGGGAATTATATCACACATTTTTCTTGATCTGTCCAAGGTTCATCCATGATGTCATATTTTTATTATGTGATAAAGATAAATTGTATGATAACTATGTCATTACTATATTTATTAAACCATGGATTTTCAAGTGGATTATATATGATAATATTTATATGTCGAAAAAATGTCACAAGGTCAAATTAAAATGAATGTTATCTCTATAATGATTGAGTTAGAATATCAAGTGGCCTTCACAAGATCCTGACAACATGTTTAAAACCATTTATGAGACAAGTATATTTTTTATGAAGGTTATTGTGTGATCAGTAAATAGATCACAAAAATCACATAACCCCTTTGTTTGAAACATATCCAACTCTTACTCAAATAAGGTTACCATATATTAATATTTTATTTTATAAATCTTAGAGATTCATCCCATATATTTCATATCAGCGTGTTTTATGATCATGAAAATATGTTTGAGCTCATTCAATAGACTAGTAATACTTTTCTGGAGGCCTTAATGTAAAGATACCAAAAATTACTTAGGATTTTCTAGAGATCCATGATATAATTACAAGAACCACGTCATCTCTTCACAAAACAATCCACATAACTTTATTCTCATGGAACTTATTCATTTTTGTGATTTTATTTCACTACTGACTTGGGATATTTTATTGAAATTGTTAGCTATAGTGTCACAAGATCAAAAATACTCATTTGAGGGACTTCACATGTTCAAGAGGATTTTATGAAGGTGATTCGTATGACCACAAAGACTTGTACGAAGGGCTTTAAATGATCATCATAAGATCAAACAAAGTATATAATCCCACTGTGTGATGTTTATAAGGTAATGTGATTAATATGACCTAGGTGACTAATCCCCAAGTATCCACACTCTTCAATTCTTGTGTAGATAAAATAATACATATAATTTGGTTGTTTCCCCAAACCTAATACTTTATATTATTATTTGGTGGGTATCAATAATAACAAAAGGTATATAAATAATTACATGAATAATAATAAATATTTCTATAATGAGAGAATACATAATTTTGGACATCATAATCCTACTTTCAAGGCCTTATTCCAATAAATCATAAACATAATATCAATTCCACATGTGAAGAGATAATAAATTATTTGATTTACATACACCAAATACCCTGTCTAGTTTATCTAATGATAAATACCAGCTCATAGTGGGTATATGTATTTCAAGGACCCACTCAATACTTAATAAGTTCAATGCAGTAATTATATGAATAATGAAAACAATTTAATCAACATGCCTTAATAATAAAAAACTATCTTTATTGGAAGAACTAGTTTAAAAAATATCAATACATTCCCCATTCAATAAATAGAAAAACATGATTTCATGTCTTCCAAATAAATAAGGTGTATGGTAGAATAATTTTCATCAAACTAGGTAAACATTGTTAAAATTATTATTAAAATATCACTTGAAAATTTATTATGGAAAATAACATTTTCATTTTTAAATAACTTATTTAAAATATAAAATATTATAAAATATTTCGGAAAATATTTTCTCTGAAAATATCAATGGAGAAATTTAATATTAAAATCTAATAAAAGTGTATTCATGGTGTTAGGAAGAGGCGATAAATACATTAACAATCATTATTTTTAAACATTTTAATGATGGTAAAAAATGTTCCATAAATAAATTGTAAAAAATATTTTTAAAAGCATTATAAATAATGTAAAAGATAGATTAAAATGAAAATAATACATAATTGAAATGATAATTATAACATTATTGAAATAATTTTAGAATACATGGTCATGGAAGAAAATATTCTTTGAAAAAGTAGAAAATAATGATAGATTTTATTAAAACAAAATTTCAATAATATATGTTCCAAAGGCAGAAAAATGAAAAGAAAATATATCAATTTAATATATAACTAGATAAGGAGAAAATATTTGCATATTAAATGATAAATAAAATATAGCATTATAAAATTTAAATTTAAATATAAAAAATCCAAAATAAATATGATATTATAGAATTAACTGTTAAAACGTTGGTGACATTGGAATCGTAAACCCCATGAAAGGAATAAGTAAAAATAAAAATTTAAATACCCTGAACATAAAAACATTTGTTATATAACATAAAAAAATTTATTATATAAAACCCATGAAGAAAAACATTAGTGGATATAGAATATGTTTCACAGAAACAAAACGAAGATAAGAAAACATTTCAAGGAGCATTACATTGAAGTGAGAAATAATCAATGATGTGATTTTGTGTTAATAATTTATATTTAAATATTACATGTGTAAATAAAATACCAAATAAAAATATGTAATTTTAAACATAATAATGGAATAACATAGACAATTAATAAGTAATTTAACTCATTAAAATAAATTTAGTTGTGAAACCCATTACCTTGAGCCCAACACACCATGTAGTTACTTCATATCCTACATAATGAAAATATATAAATTTTTTTACTTACATAAATATATATTTCAGTTTTATTTCCTAGTTATTATACCATTTAATTTATTTATCATCCCAGCTTATATATTTATTAAATCAATTAAATTCATGTCAGATGTTTTGAGAACATCCATCTCATAATTGATGAACAATATTGGTATGTTTACCATGGTCAAAGGAGTAATGTTTCTATCACATCAAGAATATCAATAATTTAATAGGTATATTTTTTTATTCAATATAACTTTATAATATTCTATTAATTTTATACAAGAAAAATTAAACACATCTCTTCATGGGTGCAACTTCCCACACATACGAATGAGTGACACTATCATTTTTAATGTGTGGAAAGGTAACAAGGTTTGTAATATAATATATTTTTAATAATGAATTTTTTTTGTAATATTATATATATTCACCGAATCATCCATAATAATCATCATTGTGAGGTGTTTTAAAAAATAAAGAGATATTCTTGAGGACATGATTGTCTACACGTACGCGGAGATGATGTATTCATTCCCCATAGAATGGAAAAGGAGAGGAACATGGGTCATTAATTAATCAATATAAAATTATAGTATTTTTTTAGACAGCAATTTTCTTATATGATCATGTTTTAAAAATATTTAAAGGAGTTATAAGAATGAATAAAATGAAAAAACATAGTAATGTGTTATACATTTCCTTCAGAAACCAACTTGGTATTACAACTTGTTCCTTCTAGGTTGAAATTTTTATCAAACCATTTCCTTTTAATCATGAGAATGATGTTTGGGAAGGGGTATTTTTAGGGATATGTTTATCTATATTTCTCATATGGTTTTAAGAAGAGAGGATAAGAGGTTCCCTTTTATATGTGAGTAAATGGAACACTACAAGTTAACTGAAATATTTAAATATATTTAATGTATTTCTCATGTAAAATGATTATCGATGGACGTGGATTAAAATTGGAAGCTTAAAAGGTTGAAATTGAATTATAAAATGAAATTTATATAGGTTATCATGTAGTTTTAAATAATATTTTTTAGTTTAACACCTTTAATAACTTGATTTAAATTTTATAATGGCAACATAGTTTTTAAAATGTATGGGTCATTAATTTACTTATAATGTAAAAATTAGATAAAAATGGTCCATGGTTGAAATTTATATATTTACAATAGAAAAAATATTTTTTTTAAACCATTTAATAAAATTTTATTTTACATAATACCTAATTAATATCATTTTTGGGATTATTCATTTAATTTGACTTTAATGGCATTAAGTTTACAATGAATTTCAAATATAGACTATTTAAACATAAATTATACAATATTATTAACCATAAAATTTCTGAAAACACCTAATTTATATAAAATATTTTTCTTTTAATTTTTTTAATATCCCTTATTAGAATTATCATATTGTAGGTACATGCTATAGGTCAACGTTTTGTAATAATTTAAGTTAATTATAAGAACAAAAATAAATTATAAATAAATTTACTTAAAAAATTAATACATATATGTTTAGAATAACCTTTTATATTATTTCATAAATTTATTTTATCCCTATGAAAACATATAAGAATATTTTAAAATCACTAGAGTGACATTATGTATTTATACTCTACTTAATGTAATTTAAATTTAATTTTCATATTAAATTGTAAATAAAATTACTTATAATGGAATTTAGGTGGGATCTGGGTTGAGTTGTCTCAATCAGTTGAATAAAGTAATATTTTTGTTATGATTTTGAAACATTTTCCCAATTTTTAATAATTTTCTCCATATTGTGGTGACAACTCCTTACTACTCATAATGAACAAAAATAAAAGAGTTATATTCACCAAATTTGTACATCCAAATCCTTAATATTGAATACATTATAAGTATTTGAATTTATATATTTATAATAAATAAATTTTAATATAAATTCATAAAATACAATTAAGAAAAGTTTTTAGAAAATTGTCTTATTAAGCATGCAAATAATCCAATACCAAAATGAAATATAATCTGTATTCCTATGGGATTATTTAAAATATGAATGGTAAAATGGGTCTTATGTTAATTTAAAAAATATAAATTATATTGCGACTTTAACGTTACATGGTTTAATTAAATGAAATGCCAGTTTTTAAAAAACTATATATACCACTATTCACTAAAAATAAATCATGTAAAAAAATCCCAAAACATCACCATATGATAATATTTACTTGAATATTTAATAAATAATATAAATTCATTAAAATAAAAAATTTCAAAATAGTATAAATTAATTATAATTTCTACCCAAAAAATTCAAATAAAAACAATTTTTCTAAAAAAACATATTTTTGAATTATAATATGACTTTATCGAAAATTGAGTATATATTTATTATTATTGAGTAAATAAATATTCATTATATAAAACACTTAAATATATTTTTCCTAATGAGTTTATTCATATTCAATCCTCCAGTTTAACATCTTGGTTATAATGGTCACATTTAAATAAGAATATATTTATAGTATATCACTATTCTCTTAAGGCTTCATGTTGTTTGTCAAAAAAACTACCAAGAATTATATTATTTTAAAATTAATTATTAGGTTTCTATATTAAATACATTCCATATAATTTATACTATTTCACTATTACTAAAGTAAATCCTTTTATTGATTGACCGTGTCTTGGGGTGTGTACAAGCCTTGAGATGGGAAACTATTTACATTCTTTATATTATCACAGGGAAATATATAAAATTTTCATAAATGATCAATGATAGTCCAAAGAGGTTTAATCCTATAATAAGGGAAATTATATTGAACATATTAGTAAATATTTATTTTAATAAATAAATAAATTATTACCATATACCAAGAAATATACATGCTATGTAATTGTAAAACATTTATATATTTATATGTGTTGTTTATAATAATAAAGTTAATTTATAACTATATCTCTATATACATATTTTATTTCAAATTAAAAATAAATAAAAGAATAAAATCATAGAAACTAAATATTGTTATTATGATATATATACATATAATAAATTAAAAAAAGGGGAATGAAGCTTTTAGCAATGACTATGGTGTTTAGTGAAATGTAATGGGTCCCTAGTTCGATTCAACACCCTGACCATCAGTTTTCGATTTATTAATTTTTAATTTTTTTTAGCAAAATATGTATTTCTTTTCAATTCATTTTAAACAATTATAAAAATGAGAATTTAAAAAATTAATAATCACATGGGCATGGAACTCATGTGGATTTGATGGTTTTAGCCATTTTGGGTGATCAAACTAGTCAAATGTTTTTGAATCCCTCCCCAAACATGGGATTTATATTCATTCCACTTATTTCTATTTAAATTTAAACAATGTGTGTAGGGTGTGGGTTAGTGTTTATTATTTTTAACAAATGTGATCTGTTTTTTATTTATATTAAACATTGTATAAAACAATGATATGAACTGAATGTGGTGCTGGGATGGTGGGATAAGTCTTTGTCGAGGGTCCCAATGTATTAGGATGAGCCCTTCCAATCACTAATCTATACCCATTTATTTAAAAATAAATACACATATAGTGTGTAATCACATATTTCATGTGTTGTGTGGTTTTTTATTTTCATAAATATTAAAATAAAATAAATGTAAATATAAAACCAATGATAAGGTTGGATCAGATTGAATGTTACAACCCAGGGTCCAAAATACCAAGATACAAGTTATTAAAGGTGACTCAGTTAAATCCATTTCCTACAAAATAAAACAATAGGTCGTATATATATATACACACATATACATATTAGTATTTTATATAATGATAACTTTGGTTTGTTAAAATATAAAATACTAAAAATATAATAATATATCAGGGTTATAAACTTATCCCAGATTGTTGTGGCTGGCCTATGAGATCAACAGATTGCAGGTTGGATTCCCACCACAAGGAATAGGCTTAAGCTCTCTCACAGTCTTTTTTTTTAATTTTAATTTTTTTTAATTTTTGTTACTCTTTGTGTATATGTATTTTTTATAAAAGAAATTCAAAATTAATTAAAACACCAAAAAATATAAAACATATTAAAATTAATTTATTATAAAAATTAATAAAATAAAATACTACATTGTGGGTTGATTAGTCCTAAATTCCACATAGACTTATTTAAATTCAATTCACTAATTATTTTACCATTCCATAATCTTCTATATATCCACCATCCACCATTAAGCCCTCTATAACTCCAACTATGACTAGTTTTCGATGCTAGGAGCATGATTAGGGACCATTTGTAGTGACTCTCACCCAAAAATACAAATATTTAGTTGGTACCCAGAAATGACTAGTATGAAGTGTCTTGGACTCTTGTATGATATGTAAAAGTTTTATATCATAATCATCCACTAAAATTTGTCAATTCATCCCTCTTACTTACTATGATTTTTTAGAGTTGACAACCCCCTTTGATTCTGAAGGGCCCTTATTCTGGGTGAAGTAGAGTGACATGGATCATTCTATCGAATTCCTTCTTAGAGGAAATCCATTGTTATTGAATATGATAGAATTTCATTTATGACGCATCCTATATCCATATCATACCACCCCACCACCTATTGTCTCGCGCACTATCCCCAATTGATCATGATTCCTGTATATATTTTAAGAGTTTTATTAACCATATTTCTAATAGGATCATACCTCTTAGAAGACACAAATTATCATTTACCACACCTCTCACCTCCACCACTATATTTCAATATGATTGTATTTTTACATCATGAGGATGGGGGAGTCATATCTGGCAGGGTTATAAAAATTTGTACATGCATTTATTAGCATGAATATAACTAACTCCCCTTATTTCCCACCTCAAACATTAATACCATGTTAAAACATCATTAGGGTAACCTAAACAGTAACTTTTATGCCACATTTTTCTCATATCTCTTAATTTTATTTGAGACCTTCACCCTACATAATCTCCTAGTCACCCTTTATTAAATGGATTTCCTCATGCTCATGCACATGAGGATGGTATAGAGGAAAGGGAGTACCTATTTCCTTATGAATAACATCCCCTAAAATATTATCAATAAGGTATATGAGGATCAGAGGGGTAATATTGATCCAGTACTAGTACCTAATTATATATTCCCTCCACGTTTTTCCACATACATTCCACCACCAACCACTAACTATGTAATTATTTCTACACCTATTCATGCAAATATTACTTTTACTTTTATGTTGTTGGGAACTAGTATGATTCCTAATTGTACCATATTTTTGGTGACATAGTAACCCACTCTAGGGCCTCCATATACAAATTCATCTGATACAGTTCTGCATGACCATGTGCCACCACTACATCTGACACAATGATTTTTTATATTTTTTATTATTATATATTAACATTACCTCTTGATTTCATGTGTTGAGTTCCTATATATTTATTTTACTTTTAATATATAATCCCACTATAGGACCGACCTCACAACTAATTCTCATTTATGGGATATCAAATAGAATAGAATTACTATTTTTATTTACCTTTTAAATTTATTTTTTATTTAGTTCTTTTATTGCTTTCATGGTTTATATTTTTCTAAATAATATTTCTACTCCTTGGTATTTCACATTAGGAAATGTAAAATATTAAGTGTGGGAGAAAATATTCCAACTCCCATTAGTAAATGCCTTTGAATGATCTAATAGAAATTTTAAATTAGAAAAAAAATTAAATGTTGAAATGTTGAAATTAATTATTATTATAAATAATAATAACGTTGGTGTGAATTTTGAAAATTACCTCATTTTTATATTTTATCATTAATTTTAAAATTCATTATATTATAATTTTATGTCTAAATATTGAATTTTTGAAAATTATTTTTTACTAGACTGAATGTTTTTTTTGACAACAAGAATTGATCAACTTTTTATTTCTCATCATGAGAGTTACTCTAAACTAACGTTTTTCATACTCTTCCTAACACCCTTCTTTCTTGGGTGAACACAAAATATGATTTTAATATAGAATATTTTTTAATAATCCAATAATTATTATGAGAAAAAATAATTTTTTAGTTTTATCGAGATATTTTTTTCTTAAGCCCATTATTTGCCAAATTTTGAGACATACCTTACTTTATCCCTTATTATTCCCCAAGATGTTCTAGTTCTTTCCCAAAAGACATATTTTGAGTTCTTTATGATAAATTTTATTCATATTTTTTAATTTTAATAAAATACATATCATATCATGATTTTTTTTCTATATACAATTGTAAGTGATAATGTTCATAGAGTAGTTTTCACAATAAAAGTTCAAAGTAGTTCCCTGCAATAATGAGAACTGAGAAGTGCTATGAAACTATTAAAAAATATATGTTATATATACTGATGATATCATTTGATGGGAAAATGATATATTTTATTATGGGTGGAGACTCATAGGACATTGAGGCACATTCTCATGGTTTATGCCCATGGGAATATCCAATTAGTTACTATAAGAACAAGACCTTCCAGTAAGAAATTCATATATATGTGTTTCATTGGATGTTACTATATGTGGAAATTTCTATTGGTCCATAGATTTTATGATTAATTTTAATGAGTATTATGAGTTATGTAATTTCATTTACTGATGAAAACAATTATGAAAGATTATCATGATGATGTTGGATACATTGGGTGCATTATGAGAAATATTTCATTAATGAATAATACGAGAAAAGACTAGTACATTATATTATTTAATAAAAGCTAATATTTCATACCCCTTTATGTAAATTATATAGGCTAAATAAATCCATGGTCATGTGTTTCTATAGGAATGTACTATTTCTAGAAATTCAAAGAGAGTGATATCAAGAATATTGGTTGATGGCACTGAAATAAAACCCAATTTATTTGAGATATCGTGATAAATTGATTATATTTCATAGTAAGCGTTTGTATAAATTAACATGTCATTTCGTCATTAACTTCTTTCTCTATTGGTTCCTTGGCATATTTCTATACGCTAACCTTGGACATAAGGATTTTCTACCTAATTCCACTGAGAAAGAGGCATAGATGGTCATACACTAAGTGGGTCAAGAATAAAAGTTAAATAATATATTATTTTTTATTATTTAACAAGTGGTAAAAATATTATTCCCACATGTGGTTTAACAATTATTCTTTCAAGCTTGATCATATATATACTGTCACTAATTATTCGATAGAATATAATTCAAGTGGAAATTTTGATAAATATTTATTTTCTAATAAGTGAATATAATATTTATTTATTTATTATTGAATAATGTAGTGATATTAATTTAATAAATAAATTTTCATTATTCAAGGCCCGATAAATATTGTGGAGAAATAGAGAAATGATTTTAATGATCTAGTGAGAAATAATAAATAATTAACATTATTTTATTAAATAATATTTACTTTTAATTTTCATGTTAAGCGCATGTTAATAAATAATGATAATAATAATATTATTTGACATAGGGTTTCTAGTAGGACTAAATAAATAATTAAGGCAACTCGTGAGTTTATTTTATTTTAACACTGGTGATATATAAACCCAGTTATGTTAATTTCTGAATAATTCAATTAATTTTTTTTGGTTTGAAGAATGGATTTAGAGAATTATATCAAGCCTTAAAGAGAAAAATTTAAGAATAATGCTCCCAAGAACAGAGAGAAATATTCCTTCCCCAGATCAAGGAGAACGCTTTGGATGTGGTTATTCAGGAGATCAGAGGTGGACGACCCAAACACAAGGATCTGTTGTTCTACCAACCTGGAGATTCCTTTAGTGACATCTAGAGATTTGTGGAACTCATGTGGATTGACACCAGAGGGAATATACAATAGATTTTGACGATGCAATGATAGTTCATCCTTAACATGTCACCAGAGTCATCAACAATGAAATAATTCCATATAGTTAATTCAAAATTTAACTAAATTGACTAAAAATAATATGTGATGATCCTCTCTTTGGTTAAGGGTTGATTACTCTTGTTCGATTCAATTGATCCAATTATGTAGATAATGACGATTATCATCATTTAGATCTCATATTGATCATCTATTTTGAAAATAAATCCATGTTGCAAACCACCCAATGCATGCATCTGTTGAACTGGGAACCTTCAAGTGGTATCAGAATAGTCACACAATTATTTAAAGATCATCAGTGATTTACACATTGAAATTTAGTTTTTCAATTCAAGTGTAATAGTTATTTTAATCAGAATCACATGATCTAATTCTTCCACCATCGTTCCTTATAGATATAATTGAGAATATTTATTTTATGATTAAAATAAAATCGATGAACTCATGAGGAGGTTCCAATGATTCATGATGGATAACATAGGATTACACATGGTGTAATCAGAATTAAATGTTGTGTATTTGTGATCAATACAACATGAATTGATTTAGAAATTAATTCAAACCATGTGAATTAATTACACACAGTGCATTAAATACCTTACACCATGTGTTGAACTGGACAAGGTAGTGCACGATCCACAAGATTACATGACCTGCAGCCAACATACATTGAATGTAGTCCCTTTGAGTCATATATAGGCAGTGTCTTACCATACAAAACCTACAAGACTGGTGACCATGTAGTTTTGAGATCACACGACATGTATCCCACTGTACATGTTGTGTACTCCATTTTTCTAAGGTACAATTTATACACCAAGTCCCTAGGTGTGTACCTCCGATTGATGGTGAGAGATGTATACACAGTGTAGCTAGCTTGTAGATTCCATGTACTTATACAAAATTAAGAAGTTTTAAAATTTATTTTATATATTTTTTAAACCATGAGACATGTACTAGTGTGTGGTCACTAAGTTGATATGACACTCAATGAGGTGGTTTTTAATATATATATATATATATGAATAACTAAAATATGCATAATGGTCAAATATTCATATCTTTTATGAGTTGTACTATAATTTTTAATATACGTGCATTAATGGATGACACATTACCAAAAAATATTTCAATTAATTTAAATCATTATGTTGAAACTACACATCATGAAATTACATAATATGTCATTTATGTTATATTTAACAAAGAATAAACAAGTATACAAGTATAGTAAATGTTGGGTAGATTCAGAAAGGTATTCACCATATTTCTTATGAATTACATTTATATTCATAGTTAAATTTAAATAAATTTGTTTAATTTTTATAAAATTATAAATGTATTAGAATCTCAAGAAATTTCTAATGATAATTAATATAAAATAATTGATTAATTAAAGATGATAATTAATTCATTCAAGGAAGATTTATCGAAAATAAGAAAAATTAATAATTGAATGACAGTTTTATTAAATGCTTAATTGGTTGCATGCATTTGGATGATAATTAGAATAGGTCATTCTTTTTTATGTGATTGGTTTCATTTAAAATAATTTATTAATAAACTAAATTATTGGAATGTGTTCCAACTCTCCTTTTATTATGTATGGGCTTGTATACCCATGTTTTGTTTTATGTAAAACCCATTTCCCATAACTCGAGTATGAATAAAAAGAATTTGTAAATGATGGACCTCCAATGAGAGTGGATTCAGTTCATTTTTGAAGATGAGGGGAAACCAATCTAAGGAGATACATAAGTGGATTGGTGGAATGCTGTAACACGAACCTTAATCGATTCA
This sequence comes from Viscum album, assembly GCA_963277665.1. Lineage (NCBI taxonomy): Eukaryota > Viridiplantae > Streptophyta > Magnoliopsida > Santalales > Viscaceae > Viscum > Viscum album. Next base: position 1,804,371,832 of record OY728148.1, on the reverse strand, counting down.
TGGTGTTTCCCCCAAGTTAAAAGGTTTGTTTATCAACTACTAGATAAAATAACCATTAGTAAATATCATGGTCATATAGGTTTATTATATTATTTATATCATTATGCATGGGTATTTCATTATGGATGTTTTTGTTGTGATAAAATAATTAATGAATTAATGAGCATGCGTGATGGAACTAAAAAAACAGAATTATGTGTAAATATCATCTAAGATATGATTAATTACTTACGTAAATGTACTTAATATATAAAAGTATGTTATAAATGATAAGAATTTTAAATTTACACATAAAAGGACAAAATCCACAAATAAAATATTATTTCAGTACAACCTTCCATTACATCAGTTAAAATCAAACCATAGTTCAATGTGATTGACCAGCCAAAGTTGGGGTGTTTTCAATTATCGAGAAATATGACTTCAAGTTTTAGATTGACATAAAATAGATCACATAAAGATTTTACTCCCAAATAATGACATGGTGTAACTATGAGTAAATGTTTATGGAAATCCAATTTAAGGATTTCAGGATTTGGCAGTCCACTCAGTGGATCCATGAATTGCGATTTAATGCAGTTGCAATTTAGAATGGCTATAAATACCATTAATGTTGCTTCATCAGAAAAGTTTGGGTAGTGAAAAGGGGAATATAGATCCTTTCCACTAGGTTTTCTAATAAACATTATATTCCAAAACCAATGGTGAGGGCTATTTGGTTTAGATAAAATAGCAGGAGACTAATGAATTTAAAATTTATTTATTTGTTTAAAATTTATCAAATGAAGTACTAAAATAATATTCATCTTATTTTTTAGAAACAACATTAAAATAGATTCAAACATATCACTATGATCTATATGTGGTAAGTTAAACCTTCTCAGTAACATAAATTTACTAGAGTGGAAATTGAACTTATGAATTATACATCACCATTAAAGGAAATTGTATGTGTTGGAATAACGATTTCCAATCGCACATGGTAATGTGGAAAATAATGAAGAGATGTCTCTATAATAAAAACATCTGAATGATGATAAATATGTTATGTATTTCGTGATATCATCCATTTAAAACGATATTTTAATGTAAAATGAATATGTGGATTCATATAGAATGATGTCTCACCTTCGGGATCTTTATCGAGAGAAGGTGTGCCAATATAGTTATGATATCTCCAATATTTTTTTTACATCAATGCTCAGAGAGTCAATGCCTGTTGGACCTTTTGTATTCATGATTTATGGCTACATTGAATGCTTAGACATCTTAGGAATTAAATTACTAGATGAGTTTCATATAGATCTCAAACATTTGTCACTTCCCAAGTCCTTAACCAGCTTTATTCTTAAGTATAATATGAATAATAATAAGAATAGTATTTCAAAACTAAGTACATTTCTTCTCTAAGTGGATAAGGACATGTTGAATGAAAAAACCTAGTTACATATGGTGAACAAGAAAAATATGAATAATGAAATAGGTCCCAAGACCAATAAAAAGTCAAACTCCTGAGCACAATACTTATAAGAAGTGGATGATCCAGAGGTAGGGAAAGGAAAAGAAGTAAGCATGTATTTCATGAGGTATGCCCGGGCACTGGAAGAGGAACTACACCCTGAATCTAGGGGAATCTAATGGGTTGTTTGTTTTCATGCGTAATCATTCCATATCTACACATTGGGTATTAGATACAGCTTGTGGTTTTCACATCTATAACTAAATATTGGAACCAAGTTGATTTTAAAAGATTTAGAGAGGAGTTGTGAATCTAAGAGCTGATAATGGTGCGAGGCTAGATTCCCTAACTATTGGTGACTATCACCTTTCATTTCCAATAAAAATGATTTTGTTTTTGAAATATTTTTATTATGTTATTACAATGAAATTAATTTTTGTATCAGGTTTAGATGCAGATGGTTTTATTTTCAAATTTTGAAATAAACGTTTTTTATTTTATAATGACATCATATGTTATGGTATATAACATTTCTATAACAGTCTTTCTGTATTTCATTACGAAATCCATGTGATGGAAATTGGAAATGAATCATGTACACATGTTTTATGTAACACTATGTTATGGAATTACCGACTTGGTCATGTAAACAAGAAGCATTTGAAAATGCTCTATCAAGATGGTTATTTAGAATATTTTGAGCTAAAAGAACTTCAAATATGTCATTCTTGTTTATAAATAAAAATGACCCAACCAACATTTTTTGGATAGGGTGAAAGGGACACAGAGAACCTATGATTAGTATGAATTGATGTGTGTGGACCATTTCTAGAACAATCTAGAGGGGGTATATTCTTACATCATAACTTTTACTGATGACTTGAGTATATTTGGTTATATATACATGATAAGGCATAAGATAAATTATTTTGATAAATTCAATTAATTCAAGAAGGATTTATAGAATCTACTTGGTATGAAATTTAAGAATATTTTATTGGATCGAGGTCATGAATATCTTAACAAAGTGTTAATTACCTTTATATGTGAGTTTGTGTTTTTTCTCAAATCACTCCACCATATACTACATAGTTAAATGGTGTTAGTGAAAGGATTAATTGTACCTTATTAAACTTGCTAAGGTTGATGATTATTCATGATGATATTCCATTATCCTTTTGAGGATTTTCATTAAAAATTGTGACATAGACATTAAAATGAGTTCCAACTAACAAGAAAAATGAAATTCCCTTCGATTTATAGAGCAGAAAGAAACATGTTTTTTTATCATACACATGTATGGGGTTGTGAGTCATGTGTTATGGCCTTATCAGAAAATCAACTAGAACCATAAGAAATAATGTGTATCTTTATAGGATATCACGATGAAATAAAGAGATACTACCTATAAAACTCCTCAGATAAGAAATTATCTATTTTTAGACAATCCATCATTCTTGGGAGTGAGAACATCCTCAAAAATAATAATGGGAGAAAGATTAACTTTGATGAATTTACTACTCATGATACACATTATTTGGAGTCGGAAGAAGTTCTATATGTCCCTATGGAAGAAGTATCTCATCAAACATAAGCATTGTGTAGTAGCATAAGAGAGTTAAGAGAAACAGAGCAATGTTGTTTTCTAGTCATCAATGATGGTGACTCATTATTTATTGACAATGATGAACCCATATATTACAAATATGAAGTTTAAAGGTCAAAATAATCATGATTGAAATAATCCCGGAATTCAGAAATGGATTTCATATATTAGAGCCATGTTTGGGTTTTTGTCGATGCAGTAGTTGATGTATATCTCAACAGATAAAAATGGGAATTCATTAGAAAAATAGACATGGTAGGTAAAGTAAATACCTATGAAGAATAAAACGTCACGGAATTGACTACAATGAATGCTTTTATTCAGTTTAAATTATTAAATCCATTATAATTCTACTTCCTATAGAAACATACCATGACTATGAAATTTCGCATATTGATGTAGAAATTGTGTTCCTTAATGGGAATATATGGGAATATGTCTATATGACACAACCATAAAATTTGTGACATAAGGTGATTACAAAAATATTTTAATGTTTCAGTGATCCATTTATGGATTGAATAAAGCATATAGTTCATCGAATATTAAATTCGATACATTCGTAATATAATTTTGTTTCCTTAATAATGAATTTGAGATGAGTGTTTACAATATGTTTAGTGGGAATGTGTTCTCTATCCAAGTATTTTATGTTGATGTCATATTACTTATTAGAAATGACATACCAGTCTTACAGTCTGTTAAAAACTGGTTAAAAAAGTGTTTCTCTCTGATAGACTTAGGTGAAGCAAACTACGTTCTAGGGATGAAGACCATACGTGATAGATCCAAGAGGATTCTTGGAATAACCCAATCTATATATATTTACTAGATACTATAGAGATTTTTTATAGACCAATCCATGAGGGGATTGGTTCTGGTGTCACATGTTTACAATGTTCTATGAAAATGTGCCCTCGATCTCAATATGTGAACGAGATAATGAGTTAGATCACATATGATTTAGGGATAACTTCAATAATGTATTTCATGATATGTACTTGAAATGATGTTTCATATCCAATGATCCTGGTAGGCATATATCAAGTAGATCTAGGAGAAAAACATTTGACCGGTATTAAGGATATCCTTAAGTATCTGAGAAGAAATAAGTTTATGTTCTTGGTCTATAGAGGATACTTGGATCTTGTCATCAAGTGTTTTATTGTTTATGGTATTCATATATATAATAATAATCTAAATTAGTAGTCGGGATATGTTATCTGCTTCAATGGGGGAGTTGTGAACTGGAAGAGTTCAAAGGACTTTTTTTTCAATGACTATATATTGTATTTTGATTATATAGTGTCTTATGATGTATCTAAGGAATCCATTTATATTCAGAACTTTTTCTAGGAGCTTTATTTGGTACCTAGAAATAAATATCCTATCACATTATGCTTTGATAATAATGCAGTGGTGGCTCCTACAAAAGAGAAAATTTCACACCAACTGAAAAACCACATACTTAAGAATTATCATACCTTGAGATATTTTTATCCAATTGGTGATTTGGAAGTGAGAATAGTACCCATGAAAGATAAGATATTGTACCCCTTGACTAAATGAATATATCATCAGAAGATTGAGTATCTTGTGAGATCTAGTGTACTGAAGGTAGTAGTTGTCGCTAGTTCATGTTGGAGTATAATGGAGTGGGTTTCCTAGAAAGACTTATGTGTATTTTATTAAAACTTTTATTCATATAATGGAATATTAATAAACTACATATCAAATCATGATGGTTCTTCCATGTAACATAGTATGTCCTAATGTCCTTATAGTTGCAGGCGCACTAAAAGGTCATAGTAGTTCCCCGTTATAATAAGAACATGGAAGTGCAATGAAATTATTCTTAAATATATTTTCAATAGATTGATTAAATCTTTTTGATGGTAAAAAATTATACAAACTATCAGGGGTGGAGAGTCATTTGACATTAAGGAACCTTCTCATGGGGTACTCCCATGGTAATATCAAGTAGGATATTACGAGAACAAGACGCTCCAGTAGGAAATCCACATTTATATGTGTCATTGGATGTTTCTATGAAAAAACATATTTATTGGTACTTTTAATTTAATATTGTTATTAATGAGTATTATGAGTCACATAAATTGATTGATTGATGAAATCCATGATGACAGATGTTCATGTTAAAGTAGGATACAATGGGTGTGCCATGAGTAATACTATATTAATGAATAATGCAAGAAATGATTTGTCCATTATGTTATTAAATAGAATTTGATATCTCATTACCTTAATTGGGAGTGATATAGCCTAAATAAATATATTATCATTGTATTCAATGGGAAAGTTTCATTTCCATAAAGTCAAATAAAGAGATATCTAGCATATTAGACGATGGCACCAACATGAAACCTGCTTGATTTGAGACATCATGAATAACTGGTTATATTACACAGTAAGATTCCGAATGAGGTAAAATGTCATTTTATAATTAACTTATATCTCTATGGGTTACTCGGAATGTTCTTATATGCTATCTTTAGACTTTAGGATACTTCGCCTAATGCCACAAAGAAAGATGGCTATAGGGTTACACATTAAGTGTATCGAGAATCGTAGTTAAATAATATATTATTATTTATTATTTTACAATTTTAATAAATATTATTCCTAAAAATGGTTTTATTATTATTATTATATGATTTATCGCATATATTCTATCACTATTTATTATATAGAATTTAATTTGAGTGGAATATTTAATAAATATTTATTTTCTATTTAGTGAATATAATATTTATTTATTTATTTTTGAATAATGAATTGATATTTACATTGAAAATAAATAGTCATTATTCTTGGATGGACAAATATTATATGAAAATGTAGGACCAAATTTAATGGTCTAGTGAGAAATAATAAATTTTGAATATTACTTGATTAAATAACTTATAATTTTAATTCGCATTTTATGTGCATGTCGAGAAATAATAATAATAGTATTATTTTTTAACATGGTTTATTCTAGGATTAAATATATAATTCATGGAAGATTTTAAATTATTTTTTCTTTACCATAGCAATATATAAACCCAATTATGTTATTTTCTCAATAATACAATTCATTTAGTTTTGTTTATGCACAACATATTTGGAGAATTATCTCAATCCCTAGAGATAACCCTTCTCTACGAAATCTCCCAATAAAAAATAAAAATATTCCCCCACTAGATCAGGGAGATTCTTTGGAAGTGGTTATTGAAGTGATCAAAGGAGGAAAATTGAAGCACAAGGTTCTTCCATGCTAGCACCCAAATATTCTTTCGGTGTTGTGTGGATACTCATAGAACATGTGTGGATCATCTCTAGAGGGAATATTCACTTGATTCATATAGCATAATGATGTTGTTGCACAAATCTACCACCTGATGCATCAACCAAGATATAATTCCATCAATAGAATTATTAATTTAATTATATTTATTTTAAATAATATATGATGATCCTTTCTCTCTTATTCCAGCGTGATTACTCTTGTGTGATTTCATTGATCCAATTCCATAGGTCACGAAGTTTATCATCATACAGATCTCATATTAATCATTAATCATGATAAAAATCTATTTTGGTCATTTCCTATCACTTTTTTCTTCTATACCCATAACCTTTATAAGAATCCATAAATAATTTTATAGGTATACATATTCAATCTTATCCTCTCTACTTACCTTTAATATTAAAATTATTCCTTGATTATAGATGATAAATAAAATGGGTAAATGGGTAATTTCACGTTTCTTTGTGAATATGTATTCTATTGTGTTGTAATTATTGGATTTGATATCATTTGTGGAATAGACCACATTCTTTTTTTTCATTATAATACAACTAACTAATCTTAGGAAAATAAAATAATATTTTTAAATTTTTTGAAATAATACAAAATCAAAAAATGATATATATATATATATATATATATATATCTGTGTGTGTGTGTGTAAGAAAAAAAAAAGGAGGTTTAATATTATATTTTAAATTATTTGATATGGCCTATGTCCTTATCAAGGATTTTATAATTGATTTTTGGGGAGTAACGTTTTGTTACATTGAGTGAGAAATCATCAATTTTTTGAATGATTAATCAAGCATCGAATTTTAACATAAATAATACAGTTGTTTTCCATGTTTTTAAATTATTGACCCCAACCATAATCATAAATAGAAATACCTAAAAATCCACATGATTACAATAAAATTCATTGTATATTTTTTGGAGAGTTATTATCTTACTAAACCAATGGTATGCCTTGAAAACTATTTAGTTTAAAATAAAATTGTATATTTTTTACATTTGATAGCTAAGTGAATTTAATTATAGTAATGGAAAATAATAAGGGGAATGAGTATTAAAAATAGTTTGAACAATGTCAATGGATGATAAATAATGTCTTTAATTAGGATTATGTATGAGGCTTTGTTTGAATAAAATGACTTGAAAAAGGTTTATTATTTAGATATTTGTATTTTGAATTTATGTTTGTAATAATAATTTATTAACTGATTCACTTCATAAGGTATATATTAATTTTTGTTTGATTGAGAGAATTATTAATGGGCATATAAAATACTATGTGTTGGTGAATTTATGCACCCAATTTATGCCTGATATTTTTCATGATTATATTTACTAAAAAGATAGTTAATTTTAGTTATACATTCTATTATGAAAATTGTTTCCATTCTTCTGTTGTGTATACAATTTCAAATTTTTAAAAGTATAAGCTTACATTTGTAATGTTTTTTAACCAAAAGAAAAAAAATTCCCATCATGTACATTGAGGGTAAAATCCATGTACATTATAATTACATAGAGTGTAGACCTATAGAGAGAATGCCCAAGTTTAGTTTGTGGTCAATTTTGTTACTATATGTCGGTGTATGATAGTGTTATATGCTGTTTACTTACACTTACCCATAGTTTCCAAAGTTGTGGTTGGTTGAATGAAGTGGGTGGATAAATTTAGAAATGAAATGGGATCTTCTACAAAGTGACAATATATGATGTGGATTCCCATATAGAATGTAGTTTGAAAAATATATAAACGGTTTTTTTGTCCATTCGGTTAAAAAATTTTCTTTTAAGGGAGAAATTTTTTTTCCATTTTGAGTTTTGTTTGATAATTTTCATCTATTATTTCTCATTTATTTTCCTCTTTTTATTGTAATTAATTAAGTATAATTCCATTTATCTATAATGAAATCTTATTTTCATAATTTATATTTTATTATTATTTATGTTTTAATATTTCAGGTTATATTTATCCATTATAATTTTATTTTATTTTTCATTTTTATTTTATCCCATTATATGGTTATAATAATAATCAGTTGAATCAATATCTTATGGTGGTGTTGAGATTAGGGGTGGAAAATGATGGATAGTGCAATATTTTTATTAATTATATATCAATGTTATGTTTCTTCCATTTCATATGTCATGGATTATTGATACACAAGGTGAAATTTAGGGGATACATGGAATATTGGAGAAACAATACATGTAACAATCGATGGATTATTAGACCTTCCATATTCTGTAAATGGTCTTGGATACAAGAATAGATGAAGGCTTAGGATATAAGTTAAAACTAGTGGAAATAGAAACTGACCTATAAAGTAAAAAAATTATTTAACATGAGAAATATTGTTGATCTCAATGTACTGTTCTGGTTTATTAAATTCCATCTAGATTACATAAAAAATTGTCAATTACATTCTATCTTCTTCTGATCTATTTTAAAATAAAATATAAAAAACAAACAACATCTATTTTTTACATTAATTATTTTTTGAATATCTAAAAATATATGCATTATATTCTTCAACTCAGCGATCTTTGGTAGTTTAAGTCAGGTTTATTCTTTACTATTGTAATTCTAGGTTAAAAAAATCAATAGACCATGTAATGGTAGTGTGGGTCAGGAACCAACCATCTCGGATCTTGATCACCTATGTTATGTAGCACCTAGTTTCTACCCACATAATAATACATCCACCCAGACATTCTATGTTTACCACACCCTATACATAAGGGTACACCTCATAAAAAATTATCATTAACATTCTACATGGGAACCCAATGGTTTATACGATGGTGTATCTTCCCCCACATCCTAAATTGAGATTATTGAGAGTAATAACCTCAACAATTTATCACAATCCATCTATTTTTTTCACAAACCAAATGTTAAATAAATATTCACACCATGAATTTTTCAAATCGGGTCAGATGTGATTCAGGAAATGATACTAAAAACCCCTAACAGAATCAAGATTATCCTCTTGGTTTCCACATATTCTAAGAGTCAAGATACTTTTATTAGATTCATCATATGCCATGATTTGAGATGAATATCTTGGTTATTCATACGTTATTACTCGATATACTTATATTGGTTTCTATACAGGCATTGAGTTGAAAAGATTATATTAGTTTCCTCATTTTCCTTGAGACAAGACACTCCTATTGGTTTTCTAATATGCCTCTTGTTATGATTCCATTCTTGGTTTGAACAATTCCATGAATCGATATTATTTTTTTCTTTCTTAAAACTCATTCATTGAACTCATGTGTTAGGTTATGTGAGAAAGGGATGTTCATGCATAACTCAAATACTAACCTATTTCTAGGTATCCTTAACTCAGTATTCCATTCTACATGACTATATATGTATTTAATTAAATTGTTTTTATACTACCTTAAAAGTCCCCACTATAGTATTTTTTACGTAAACTCAAAAAGATACAATGTGCCATGTTAAATGACACTGAACTCTGTGGGATTTTATTTCCTTCAAAGGGATATATAGGGAGATCCCTTCATAAGGCCAATCACAAATCCAAAACACCTCAAGGATCCTTCTATTGGTTTACAATGATTCTCTCAATAGTAAAATTTTCTAGAGTGATATTCTATATTGCTTTATACAAAATTGTAACCAAATACATGGATTAAATGATATACCCTATAATTCCCATGTTCATTTTCATCTTTGATTCATATTTCTATCCAATTAGTTTCACTAATGGGTATGCAATATTATTACTGAGAATGATTTCATGAACCCATAGTGAATCAATAAGAGAGTCCTAGACTAGAAAAAAATACTTCTTGTTAGATGATTTAACATTCCATCTTATCAATTGAAAATGTTTCCATTATTTACTCTTTAGGTAATCATGTGACCACATACCTCTAGAAAGTGTGAGAGTCACATGAGACTCAAAATAACCAAAATGTTCCAGTGAGAAAATGAATGAATAAAATCATATATGTTAATTGTTTTCATTCATGGAATTAATAAAACAATAATTTTTAAAACATTAGTTCAAATATAAGACAATAACATAAATAAATTGTTTGAAACACATATTGAAATAAGAATAATTATTTTTCCATATAATATAGAATACCGATTGAATAAAATAATTACTTGATATAAAATATTACCAAGTACAATATGGAAATAAATAGAGATAAGTAACATAACTAAAATATAGAAATATAAATGCTCAATGTCTCCCTAAAAAATCCAATGTAAACACAATTTTAATAAGACAAAAAAATTACGAAAAAATTAAAAAATAAATAAAGATAAATTAAAAAAAAACAAATTGTATGAAATGTGTAGGACTAATGTGGTATTAATTGGGTAGTGAAATCCAATAGGGCAATTATAATATTAACCTAAAAATTTTAATAATAAAATTACTATTATAAGTAAATTCTAATATATGAAAATCCAAATAAAATAAATTTACCATTTAAAGTAATATATATAATTTTTTAATTCATTATAAAAATTGTGTTAGTTATGTTTTGATATATAGATATAACAACCTTAGTATTTTAAATTCATTATAAATATTGAAATTAATTAATTTTGAAATTTATTTCGATACAATCGATGAAAAGATTAGAATCAACAAATTAAAATTATTCCAGAGGGAATTTTTTGAAATTTTATAAAATAATTGACTATTAAGGTCACTAATAAAATAGAAAATACAATAAATGAAATGATATTTCCTAAAAAATATGATTTACTAGTTAAGTAACTTCTATTAAAATGTTATATTTTGTTTCAAAATTCTATAAATAATTTTATTAAGTCTATAATAATAATTTTAAGATATTATAATGTTGTATATAATAAATACATGAATTTTAACAAATTATTAGTTCTTTTAGTCATTGATTTATCATAGTTAGAAATTTATTATATTTAAATAACATATTTTTTTAAAATGATATTTCAAAATTAGTTTAGATTAAAATTTTGGTGTTTTTATATAAAAATTAGTCTAATAAATAAATAAATAGTTAATATCATGCAATAATTATGATGTGATGAAATCGTCATGAAAAACTATCTGCCCTCTTGTAAGAGTGCAATAAAACATTTTCTGTATACATTTATTTAATATGAATCCATTGATTTTGTATTTTAATTTATATTCTGTTTCCATGATTTTTATTGTTTTTGTTCATATTTGGTATGAATCATTTAATTGATGTTTTGAAAAAAATAGAGAAAATAGACCATTTTTGATGAAATCAAAGTGATGGAGGAGGGTACACTACCATTCACTATAAGTGTAGGTGGAGTGAATAAGATTCACCATAAGGATATTTTAGACTATCTAGGTCCTAAATTTTTTAGGTACTTGAGTTTTTGATGGAGAGTTTTCATACATCATAGTAGTTTACCCATGTTATAGCTTGGAGTAAAAAGGGTGTGGTTATGCCACAATACTTTGTCCACACAACAGTCTACAGATATAAAAAATACACATTTTTAGGTAGAACATCTCTCATTGATAATTTTATGATATATCGTTTGGGGGATATATAATAAGGATATATTTTTGGATAATAGATGTATATAGAGGAGGAGGAGTTCAATTAAAGGGAGATAAAATAAATTAGATATGAGAATATATATCTAATATTCAGACATATATTGATAAGGTATATATAGAATATAATTCTCCTGGGTGTTCAAAGAGGATTCATGCACATACGATAATCCCAATATAAATGAGAGTTTATAGATGAGAGATATAATGAAAGATAAAGCATAAATATTTAGTTAAAAAGAGGAGATATAGGATATATGGGAGATATAAATAAGAATATATTTGAGAGTTATTTTTTTATAAATACATGGGTAATATTCACTTGAATAAGACTGACAACATTTAGGTATGAGAAGCAAGAGTATATCTACAACACTACAGAGATTCATAGTTAATTATTTTTATTTTATTTTTCTTTTAAGTTTTTTAATAGCATACTAATTCATTGGTTATCACAAAAAATTAATATAAGTATCTCATTGTTACTCTATACATTTTTTATGCTACCTATTCTATTACATTGTTTACATTCTATAATTCTTAGAAATAATGATGATGATTTGGGGAGGATAATGAATGTGATAGTGTGGAGTGTGGAACAAGTTTTGACTTAACTACACCTTTCAATTTGATATTCATTATAATGAAATTTAGTTGGTATTAGGGTTCCTTTTGAGGGGGATCTAATTTACAATGTATTCAAAAATTTTACTAATATGTATTAATAGATACTCTAAAAAGTCTTATGGATAATAAATTTATTTCACAAGTGGAGATTAGTTTTTTTAATTTTTGAAAAAAAAATATTTGAATTAATTTTCTTTATATTCAGTATTTTATAACTTTTCATTTCCTTCCAAATCACTATTATAATTAGTATAATTATTTTATTTTCAAAAAATCATGAAAAATTATATTTATTGAATTCTAAGTTCTTATTCCACATGAGCTTGACCATAGGACTTGAAATTCATGTACAATATGTTAGATATTTTAGTAATTTTTAGTTACATGTTTATAAAATCTATACAGATTCAAGAGAATATGAAATAACGGCCTATGTGGTACTTATTGTGTTTTTTCACCATTTCCGAGGACTAGGATAACCTTAATTGAATAGTTATATAACAATTTTCCCTCTATCTTTTATGTTCACTGATATTAAATATTTTTCTTTTTCAATATTTTTTGTATGGTTGTGTTTTACAATGATATTAGGTAAAATCATGATACTTGTAACCCCCCCAATCTTTAAGAAATATTTTCATCAAATAAATCTAATTTCACTGAAATCTTATGTTGCACACAACCTAAAGTTTAAATTACGTTACATTTGACCTAGTGTATTAAAATATTGTGAGATATTATTAATATTTTTATATGAACATGACCATTATAACTAAGTTTACAAATAAAAGGTTTTGTATATATAAACATATTGATAAAAAATAATTAATTTTTATAAATATCTTTATATGTTTCGAAAATACTATTTTCTCAAACAAAATTTGTCAATTCATTTTGAGAATAATGATAAAATTTATTTTTGAATATTTTAGAAAACTAATTTTATATAATAAAAATTAATTTTTTAAAAATCATATAAATATTATTTTATAGTGAATTTTTTGGATTTTTCTAAAAATATTATTATTTTTGATGAAAAGTGAAAATACATATTTTTATAGAATACTATTTTTCATTTAAAAACTTATGTGGTTCTATTTTATTTATAAATGAGTCTATAAGTAACATTATTTCAATTATAACTCTATTAATCCAATTTATACCATTAAGATCATTATGAAAATTTCACAACATGACCATTGAATTATTTTACATTAATCTTTCCTTGGATTTGGATATTTTGGTTGAGGTTCTGGTTGAGTTCCTGGATTTATTTTTTGTGTTTTGGTAGTTTTTAACTATGTAATTTATACATAATATTGATGTTAGGATTGATATTAGGTGACACATGGTTGTAAAATGTTTAGGGGAAACTGTGTGCCCTCACCATGGAAATCATGCAACAAATGTGTGTTTTGAACAGTGGAAAATTTAGGGTTTGCACATGGTTTGGAAAACTATGCAACATAACCATGAGACATGTGACTTTTGGACAGTGAGGAGTTAATGTTTTGGAAAATCATGTGACCAAACAGTTCAAATTTTCAAGATCATTAGAAGTGTGAAATTAATTTACTTTCCCTCCTCTTTTTAAACCCCAATTCATGATTTCCTCCCCTTATTGGACCTAGGAACACCATGTGGATCCTCGACGTCCTCCTCCCTTGCTCTCCTTCTACCATTGAAGCTTCCCAAAGGTTCCTAGGTGAGTTTTCATTGGATTCTGAGAGGATTTCCTATTCTCACCTTCTTCCTCACTTGGTTCTTGGATGTTCTTGGTGGGGTACTTCTTTTGGCCGAACCCTAAGGATTATGGTTTATGTGTGGATTTAATTATTTGAATGATGGGTGTAAATATGGTCTATAACGATTATTTATTCCTTATCCCAAAGTTTGGTTGTGTTCGAAAATCTTTGTGGTAGGTGCTTCCATCCATTTCATTTCTCCAATATTCCATTTGATACTTGAGTTTTCCTAAAAGTATTTGTTAATGTGTTTCCCCTTAATTTTGATGTGTTAATATGAATAAATTCGGTGTTTTGATGAATGAACATAGATGAAAAATGGGTTCTCAAGTCTCTATTTAACTATTCCTTAATTTAAATGCACAAAAGGCATTTGATAAAAATCCAATTGATCTTTTTAAGTGAAATTAGGTTCTTTGGTTATGGTATTCCCCAGGTTTTGTTTTATAAATGTGGTTGGGTTGTTATTTAGGTGTTATATATGGAATTATGAGACATTTATGGTTTGATTATTATATTTGGCTTGTGTTATAACATAAAATAATGTCATGTTACTTTAAAATGGTATTTTTCATGGTGATTTATAATGAGCATTTGTTGGATGTTTTTTTATAAAAGAATATGTTTTTGTTTCAAGTATGTCTCCTCATTTATTTTTATTATTTTCCTAAATGGGGTTTATGAAATAAATGACATGTGTTTTCAAGGGAATTTGAGGTTAATATGTGTTTAATGTAGGTTATTAAAAATAAATGTACTTTGTTGCTTGTTGGATTCTTTTTGGTGCACTAAAAATGGGGTTTTCAAATTATTAATTTGATGTGAAAATTGTTTCATAAATGGATTTGGTGTGTATTTGGATATGAAAAGGTAATATATATGGGAATGGTTGGATTTAATATGTGTTTTCCTTGTTTATTTAAAAAGGGTTTTTATAAATTGTGAACATTTTGTGAAAAGTGTTTTCAAATGGGATTGGTGTTTTTAGTAAATGAAGATGTGGGTTAAAATTTATTTCCTAAAGTTTGTTTTGTTTTGAACATTGGGGTGAGTTTTGGAAACTAAACAGTATGGAATCCCATTTTCACCTTTCGCGTTGTTTCATTTTCTTAGTTTGTCATGGGAAGAGTTTTTTATTTTTAATGTAATATATGGTTTGGGATTGTGCATGTGGAAGTTGTTTTTTATAATGAATTTGGAAAAGGATGTGGAAATTGATTTGTGAATGTATTTATTCTGGATGTGTTAATATTTCTGTTGGAACCACATGTTCTCATTGAAAATTTGGTTTTGACATTATGTGATGTGTAGGGTTGATTGGAACATTGTGATGTTTTATAAATTGGTTTTGGAACTCATGTGATGTATGAGCTTGGTGGGCTTGTTGGTATGTTTTGAAAATGGAGTGAAAACAAGGGAAGCATGAATGAATTGTTGGTATTTTGAAGATGAGTTGGAATGTGGTTTTGATTAGGGAAAATAGAGGATTCCATGTGATCTTTAATCATTGAATAAACATTTTTGTAAAATAAATGGATTTTAATGTATATTTGTGATGACCTGGATTGTGTTTGGAAACCACTTTTCCTTAGGATGTGTTCCCCTCTAGTGGATGATGCATGGAAATAATGTTGAAATTTATTCCATTGGACCTTGGGATGTGTTCCTCTCTAGTGGCTCGTGCATAATAATGTTGTGGGTTATTATTCCTATAGTATCTTTTTACAATTATAAATATTATTTTCATTGTTTTCTTGAGATTCGTCTAGAGGGTCGAGTTGTGGTTTCTTTTTGGAACTGAATATATGTGTTGGAACACCCAAGAATTGATTGGGATGGTTGTAGTTCCATTAGATTGGCTAGTTTAGAGAATCCAATTTGTTATTGACTGTGGAGTTACACCATATTCATGTAGGTGCGTCTGAACTAAGTATGTGTAATGATTTACTTTAGCGATGTTTAGGATTTGACAATGAGTTTTATCTATATATTCTATTTTTTATAATTAATGTTGGATATAGGATTTACTATTTGTTCCTTATTCTTTAGTTTCTATTACTTTTTATATAACCCCATCTTGTTTATCTCATTTTCTATAATATTTGGATCTCAGTTTTGAATTCTGTTTTGGAATATAAAACCATTTTTGAAAATGAATGATGCATGTGTTTTTTAAAATATGAAAACATTGAAATGCTATGTTTAACTGATGGAATTTATTTAAAAGTATATTATATATATATATATATATTTATTTATATTTAAAACTCATTTTTTACTATTTTGAGAAAAAAAATCATGGACTCTATGGTGATTACTTATTGATCTGTTTAGATCACACCCAACTTTTTTCACACAACATAGGTATAAAAAAGATGTTTTTAGGTTCGGACATTGTGTTCGGTTGATCCATTGGAGAAATTTAGTCTTGTTCTTGGTAGTGACTAAGAGGTCTCACTGAGATCATGTTTTAGGGTTCGGTCTCATTTTTGTATTAATGTTTGCTTTTATTATCTATTGTATTTGGATCATTCATGTATCTATTAGTACTCAATTATTATTATTTTATTATTGTGAGATCTATTTAGTATATTTTACCTTTGTTTTATTTTTGATAAATCGTTCCTTCTAGAATTTTTTGATTCCCAACGCTAATTTCCATCCCATGGGGATAGGGAGCCCCCTTTGGGACATGTCTCGAACCAGGTTGGATGATAAGTTGGATGGAATACCAGCTTGGTTCATGATAAAATGGTTCCAGAGATGGCCCTTATTATTTCGGTTGTTAAGTATATTGTAGGTTTGGAATCCCAATACATTAGAGGTATGTACGAAAAGGATGTCATGAACCCTAACTCATTCTGATCCTCATGTTTCAAGGGGTAGTCTAAAATTTTATTCTTTTGTTTTGGTTTTTGTACTAAATTGATGGGGAATAACAATGGAGGAGATATTGTGTCATATAAAGATGTCACATGGATTAGCGAACCATGTATAATCTACGTGCATAGTTCAAGGTCCTCTTTGTGGTTAGTGCTTTCTTGGAGTATGGTCCACAAACAATGTCATCTGGTTGTTCATGACCACTAGTTCATTATCTTGGGGGTTTGGTGTATGTTCTGTTTTGTGTTATGGTTTTGGTTGTTGTGATTGGTATTTTAAAATGGAAATAGGGTTTTAAATGGAAATTATTTCACTAAAATAGCATTACATTGAAAAGTGAAATGGGTGTTTATGGAAAAAGTTATTCAGAATTTAGAAATGTTTTGGGGATTTTGGGGGAATCTTGAGTTGAGAGTTTAGTAAATTATTGGATTTTATGATAATGTGGTATGTGTGACCCTTGGTATTCCTTATTTACATTCACATATGAGTGGGTTTTTATGGAAATTGAATGTTGGCATGTATTCATGGGTCATATAAGTTGAGATGGGATAAACACATATGTGAGGATTTGTAGTATTCCATGGGTGAGTACCTAATGTCAATGGCTTGGCATGGTTTTCTGAAAATGTTTTTTAAAAGAAGAAAATGATTTTGGGGTTTGTTATTCATTAGAAAAAAGGTCTTGTTTTTTGAAAAATGTATTTTGCTATTTGGATAGTGGCCTTAGAAGAAAGATGTTTGGGAATTTGGAAAAAATTAAATTTTTGAATAGTGTATTTTTAGTTGTTCATATAATTTTTGGCTTATGAGACTGTTTTTTTGTCTTGAGATTATCTTTTCAATTATTTTCTATTTTGATGTTAATTTTTGGTGTTGTGATACTTTTTTTGTTCAAAATAATCCACCCAGAAAGGTCCCTAAAGTTTTTCAGTGGGTATTTTATAGTTTCTAGTTCTTCTTGGTTGTTTCTCATATTTTTTGGTGATCAAGGTCCCTTAGAGGTATTGGAATGGATTGAGAAAGTTGAATGTGTCTTCTGATCATTGGGAACTCCCAAAGCTATGAGAGTGTGTGCTATTCTATGATTATTTGAGGGTATTTTTTGGAATGTGGAAGGTGATTGGTCCTTCTTCAATGAAGGTTAGGAAAAAAAATTTAGGTGCACAAGAACAATTTTGTCTGATTTTTTGTACTGAATGTGGTGAAGATTAAGAAAGTGGAAGAGATCATGAGTATTCAAAAATCCTAGTGGACAATGGAGGCCTATGTTGACCACTTCAGGGAGATGGTTTCATTTTCTCCCGATAAAGCATCACAAGATCTATTGAAGGATCATCCTTTTATTTTAGGTGTTTATATTATTATCAAAGAGGGATCCATATCCACCAAGTAATATTGTATCGATATGATGGTGGATGAGGAGTTCTTATCAGAGATGGATTTCAAGGCGCGGTCAATGGTATGTTTTTCTCATGAAGGTTCCCCTTATTGCGAGAATTTAGTGCTAGAGGAACCTATATCTGGAAAGGCTGTTTTATTGGTTATGGATTCTCATTCATTAGACCGTTCATTCAAATGTTTTTTGCATTGCTGTTTAGGGAATTCTAAGCCTCCTTGTCGCAATCCTCCAAAGTCCTGTCATCGATATGTCCATTTGGTTCATCATGGGAGGGTTTTTAAGAATAATTTCCCAATAAAAAAGAATTTATTAGAGGTTATCAGCTCATAAATATAAGTCAATGGATGATTTAGAAATCAAGGAACCATACATAGGCATAGGAGTAAATTTTTCTTGTAAATAAGATTCTTCAAGGTGGTGGGGAACCATGGAATAATTCTAGTCTCCAAGTTGTAGTTTAGATGGTTTATGTTTCCTATCAGTGTTTATCACTTGTTCTGTTTCCTTTGTATGATAATTGGTCGTATGGTTTTCTGATAGTCCTATTTTGTGCCTTTGATGTGGATCTTTAAATGGTTATCCTTTCTTGAATTAGTTTTAGTTTTCAGTTATTCATGTTTAGAGATATTCATGCTTATAGAAATTGATTATTGTAGTTTGTATTGGGGTTTTCTACTTGGTTTGGTTTCCATTCATGGGTTTCCAATTATATTGTTATTTTGTTTTATATGTGGAATTTTTAGTTTAGATATCATCATTTTTTATCTTGTGTAGATAGTTTCTTGTTAGATTTTTTTGGGAGTTCTCGTGATGGTCTCCCCGAGGTTGTTTGGTTGGTTGTTTCTATATTGGGATGATATGAAGTTATGTTCGAGTGTTAGTTAGTTTATAATGGGGTTTAAAACCACTCATGATCTTACATTGTTCTTTAAGTCATTGTTTCCTCTTGAATTGGTTATGTGTAACTTTGGAAGAAAATGGTTACCTCGAGGTCTGTGTTTTTGTTCAGATTTATTTAGATTTGAGATCGTGTTTTTTTAACTTCATGTTAGGTTCCTTTCTGGGAGAATAATGTTTTTTGGGAGAATTTTCACACACTACCATGGATTTCATTTATTTCATTCTTTTTTAATGATTTGGATCTTTTTTGAAGTTCTAGTTGAGTTCTTGATTTGAATTTTTGAGTTTGGGAAATTTTTGAGTTAGTCATTAGTAGAAAAAGTGAATTGCGGGATTGAAAATATATGTTTCATGGTTGGATCATGATTAGGGAAAACTGTGTGCCCTCTCCTAGAAAATGGTGTAGCAAATGTGATGTTCGAATAGTTGTAAACACAAGGGTCATGCACAGGTTAGAAAACTATATGGAAATTCCCTTTAGGATAGTGAGATGCACATGGTATGGAAAACTATGTGACTAAACCATATGAGTTTCCCATATCATTAAAAGTGGAAAATTACTCTTTTCCCCTCCACTTTTTGAACCCCAATTTTGGATTCCCTCTATTTGTTCAAAATAGGATGAATAGGGGGATATTAAAGCTCATCCTCCCTTGATCTCCTTCCACAATTGAGGTTCCCCAATGGTGCCTAGGAGTGTTTTTCCCATTCATTATTTATTTTCTCTTCTACTCATCCTACTCTCTTAGTTCCTGGTTTTTCTTGGTGGAGTATCTCGTTTTGAAGAACCTTTAGTCTTAGGGTTGATTTGTAGTTCCATTTATTGCATGTTAGGGAGTGTATATTTTCTCTCATGCATATTTATTCATTATCCCAAATATTGGTTGTATTTTCACACTTTTGACAATGGTGTTTCTGTTAGTTCTACAAGCTCAACTACCCTGAGAGGGGGTGATTTAGGGTATGAAAGATTAAAACAAATTCCACTTCTTGTCTTTTTTCATAGTTCAATAAAACTATATTCTCTCTCTTTCCCATAGCATGGTATGAATTGGAATTAAATAATGAACAAGACACATCAATTTTTACTTGGTTCACCGTCACTGGGATACGTCTAAAGAGCCTAAAACGTCAATCTTCTGATGTTCTAAATCCACGAAAAGCCTACTTCAATTTACAAAGTTTGGGGTGGACTCACTATCATTATTTGTTTCTAACCAATCACCATTTGAAATCTCACTGCTCTCACAACTGAGGTTTGATCACCACTAATTCAGAATATTTACTCATAGTTTATAGACCTATAGGACTCTTCATTATCACAAATAAATGTAGTATCCACTATTTAAAGATGCACTATTGATGTTCCACTTTCATCCACTGATGAATATCACTTTATGCAGGTGTACTGGGTAACTTCCAACATTCATACAATCCTAGGATGTCCTGCACAATATATTAAGCTTAATGAACAAGTTTCATTTAACCACTTTTGTGACACTTCCTTCTCAAACACAAAACATGGGAGACTAAACCCCTTTTATGACTAAACCAATATTGTCGTGCAAATACCTACTGGAACACTATTTCTATGTAATTATGTACTTGCTCACCCAAACCACTTGCATGACTGGAGCTCCAATTTTCTCTATTTTTTGAGATTCCACTAAAATAATGGGGGTTATTCATCTATTTATAGGCATTTTGGCCACCCTGATCAACATGCAAAACGTTCCTCTAGGCACACCAGGCCATTCACCCCGGCCTCTGTCACCATAGTCACCATGCACGAACAACTCCAAAATATGTTTTCCTTTATTTACATTTCCATATTTTGATGTTCTGATCTTGAAAAACATATGGCGTGAAAAGTTTGAAGCCTTTAAGTCATTGTCTCACAAGTCCCTTTTCCAAAAACACATTTCCTCATTTTCCAATTTTGAGCACAAAAATTTGGTAAACAATGAAAAATAGTGCCACCTTATATCTGTTCTTTTGAACTGCCTCCAAATCGTACATTAAATTTTCTTGGTTCTTTTTCAATATTATTTTTTAACAATAAATCTTGAACATGAAAAATAACCATGGAATACCTATTTTTCAAAAATCACAGTCATCCAAAAAAGGATTCAATGTTACATAGAGGGATTTTTCCCAATTGTTTATATCTATTTCAATTCTCACACATTCCATTTGATACTTGAGCTTTCCTAAATGACTTATAATCAGGTTTCTTTTACTTTTGATATGTTTGTATGAGTTGATTTGGTGGTTTAATGATGTAAAACTTGTGTGAAATGGGTTTTCAAGGGTTTTTTTAGTTACGACTTTATGTAAATGCACATAAGGTGTTTGATAAAATTCTATTTCATCTTTTTAAGAGAAATTGTGTTCATTAGGTTATGTTCTCCCACGGTTTTGTTTTAGAAATGTGTTTGGGTTTTCAGTTGGGTCTTGTATATGGAATTGGGTGACTTTTATGGTGTGACTCATATGCATGGCTTGTTTAATTAATTTAAAAGAAAGTTATTTTCCATTAAAAATCTTTTTTAAAAGTTATTTGAAGTGTGTGTGTGTTAGAAGATGGTTTTATAAATGAATGTGTTTTTGTTTCATTTATGCATCCTCATTAAAATTTATAAATTTTCTAAATCGTATATTTGATATATGAGAATGGTTTTTGAAAAGTAATTTGATGTAAAAACGTGTTTAAGGTTGTTTTTTCAAATGAAATGGACATAATTTAATGTTTTATTGTTTTTTGTGCTCCACGAATGGGGTTTTTATATTATTCATGTAATGGGAAAAATATTTCAATAATGTATTTGGTGTGTTTTCGGATTTGAAAAGGTCTTTCCCATTGGAATGATAGGATTTGATGTCTATTTTTATTATTGAATTAAAAGGGGGGTTTATTAAATTTTCAATTTTTATGAAAAGTGTTTCCAAACATCATTGGAGTTTTGAGAAAGTAAACGTGTGACATAGAATAAGTTTCCTAATGATTTTTCTATTTTGAACATTGAGGTTTTTTTAGCTATTAAATGGTATGGAATCTAAATTGGAATCTTTCATGTTGTTTATTGTTCTCACATTGGCTTGAGAAGAGTTTTTTATATGAAATGTAAAGGCATTTTTGGAATTGTACATTTGAAATTCGTGTTTTATATTTACTTTGTAAAATTGTGTAGAAATTTATTTGTGAATGTATCTGTATTGGATGTGTTAAAACATTGGTTAGAACTTCGGGTTCGAATCGAAAATTTGTTTTTTATGTGGCATGAGTTGAACCAGTTATTGAAACCTTTTGATGTTTTAGAAATTGCTTTTGGAACTCATGTGATGTATGATTCTTTGGGGCATGTTTCCATGTTTTGGAAAATTGATTGAAAACACGGGTAGTGTAAAGGATCAGTTAGGATTTTTAGGCGGATTTTGAACGTTGTTTGGATTATGTAAGATGGCGGTTTCCAGGTGACATTTAATTGTTGAATATACATGTTTGTAAAATAAATGGTTTTTACTGTATGTTCATGATTACTGGCTTATTTTTTGGAAGCCATTGGACCTTGGGATGTGTTCCCCTCTAGTGGTCCGTGCATGTTAACCTTGTTGGTATTGATTCCACCTAACATTGGGATGTGCTCCCATCTAGTGGCTCATTCATGATAATGATATGGGTTAGGGTTGATATACAATGTTTCCCCATGTATTATTATTATTATTATTATTATTATTATTATTATCTTGGGATTCAAATGCATCATCTAGAGGGTCAAGTGACATTTTCTTTTTATCCCATATTAGAGGTGTTGGCACCTCAAATACTTGAGCTGTCCATGTGGGATGTGCCCCTGGATCAATTGGTTTAGGGCGGCCTGTTGGTAATTTCTTATAAATCAATACCATAATATGATAGGTTATTCTGAACTGATTATGTCTATGGATGTCCTCTAGATAGTTTTTTAAGTTCTCATGACTTCTATGTGTATGTTCTATTTATTTATAATGCATTTTGGATATTTTAATTACTAGTACTGCTTGGTCATTTAGTTTCTTTTACATTTTTCATTGCTACTTTTTGATTATCTAGTTTTGTTTTCTATTTGTATATAAATTTAAAAATGGGTTTTGGAATGTGAAACTATTTTTTAAAAGGAATTTTGTGTGAGATGTTTTAGAAAGTAAATTTCCATAAAGATATGTTTACATTCTAGAATTGATTTAAAAACTGAGTTTCTAAATGTATTTCAAAATAGTGTTTGTGTAATGTTATAAGAATGAAAATGAATAGGGGATGTTGTGATTACCTACTAAGAAGTTTAAACCCACACCCTTGTTGTTCCAATTAGTGTCAGTAGACCCAAGTGTTTTTCAAGGTTTAGGTTTCTGGTTCAGTTGTGCCTTTGGAGTAGGTTGGCCATGTGGTTGCGGGTGACCAAGAGGTGACATGGAGATCATGTTGTCTTTTGGAGTCTCAGTACAATAATCTATTTTGTTTTTGATCAAAAAATGTATCTAGAACCTTCATGTATCTATTAAAATTTAGTTATTATTGGTTTATTTTTGTAAACTCAATTTAGATTATTTAATCATGATTTTCTTTGCGCTAAATCCTTGACACATGATTTTTTGAGGTCTGACTCTAGTTTCTATCACAAGGGGATTGGGAATTACTTTTGGATAATGTATTACCCTGGTTACGATTCCCGGATGGATGAAATCCCATCTTGGATCATCACATAATGAATTTTTATATAAAAACTTTTTAAACTTTTGAAAAATTTCTCTTTGGAAAACTGCTTTCTCATTATATATTCATGTTTAATGTTAAATTAAAAATTGTCTATTATATTAATAGAATTATGAAAAATAGATTTCATATTTGGTATAATAATAATTCATATTATATAATAAGATAGGCATAAATTTTTACAGTGATGAATAGTAAACACAAAAAATTATTTACCACAGTTAAGGTAAAAATTGGATTACCAGGCATTAAACTAAAAATAATTTGTTCTAAAAATGACCTAAAACATTTATGAACCCTATATTATGGACATATTGAGACATTATCATGTATAATTATTGAAAATATTTTATTTTTTATAATTTCATTATTATGAAAAACATCAGTACACATTTTTCATTTCAAAAATTACATGTGCTCCACTCACATCACATTTAAAATGTCATCCCCTATCCTCTCCTACTCAAAATTTAAAAACCATTTATATCAACCATTAAATTCCAAAATATTTTCTTTAAATACCTTATATAAACATATAATCCTTATTATTCTCATAAATCAATCATAGGAGGGTATTTGGTGTAATAAAAAAGAAATTATCTGAAGAAGATGTAACATCCCTAACCATGTGTCTGATTTTATTTCTTACTCCACCACATTAAATTAATATTAAACCCTAATTATATAAAAAATAGTATATTATATGTTCATAGACAATTTCAAGTTCACTGTATGACCTATATACATATCCACTACCATCAAATGCAATATTAAATGATCATTTATGTCTACGACAGACTACCGCTTCACGAACCGATGTTATTTATTTTCCATTATACGTATCATAAGTAGATATATTGTTAAATTAAATATTAATATATGATATATATGATATTAATTTACTTCTGGAATTGTTATATAACATATAACTCATTACATTCCATTCTATTGGAATACACTAACATTGGTCGTGTCTACGGCGGGCTACCACCTTACAAAGCGATGTGAATAATTCACGCTTGAAATTGAAGGTAATAATGATGATTTAAATAATCATATGTGGTTCATATGAAACACAAATTATTATTATATGATAATAAATTATTCACCTTTCTTTCATTGAATCCTATGAGAAAATTGAAACATCATTCATGTGTATATATGTCCTACCATCTCCATAAATGATGTATTTCAGTTTCTATGTCTAGATTTTATAGATTGCACAAAATAAAAATATAAGGAATACATATATGATATCTATATTATTAGTATCATTATTAAAATTATTTAACCAATATCAATTTAAGAGGACCAAAAAATAAAAATCAAAACCTACATGAAAAACAAAGCAGTTATTCCAAGAAACTATAATTCAATAAGGAGTAGTTAATAAAAGGGTATAAGTACATTATATAAGACATTATATATATTATTACGGTTATATAATAGTTTATAATAAATTTAAATTTATTATATGGGGGATAGAGTGCTTTAATGGAAAGAGGAACTTTGGGTTTTTGTTTTCCGTCTCACTTTTTAGTTCTCTTAGACAACATCCATATTAACCAAAAATCTATTTCATGTGGCCTTAGTACAACCCATGAATATATTTTAGGATTATTTTCCTATACATTACTCATATGTACATATAAATATTATGATATATCTTTTATTAGGCTTATGATTCAATGTTACCTATGTTGTAATGGTTTTAGGATACAATCTCATCATTTATCAATATTATTTATTTTTATTCGTACAATGAAGAAATATTTTTATTTATATCTCAAGGAGCTAATGAATTTTAGAAGTTTTTCGTTACTACCTAGGAATAAATGTTTTCCTTTAATTTTCCTCTCTTTATATACTTAATATTAAAAAACAGTTTTAATGAATACCAATATTATTTCTCATTTCGATGAAAACAGCTTTTTATTCCATTCCCACACTTTCTAAAAATTTGATAAAATATGTTTTAACATTTAAAAAACTGTTTATTAAACACTTTTTACTAATGGTTGATTATATAATTTTTTTTAAATTTAATGTTTATTCCTTTTTCAAATCTAGTATAAATTTTATTTTACAAAAAATGTGAACAGAGTATTTATTTTAACACGAATGAAATTTTCCTACACCATGAAAACTCAATGTTTTAGTAATTCCTTTATATGTTTCAAATTTAATTTTCAATGGATATAATTTTGAAAATGTTAACTGTTTTAAAATATTTCTTTCCAAAGTGGTAAGGTATTGTTCCAGAAGAAATATTTTAAGTGGTTCTTCAAAATCATTTTTCATTTAAACAAGAATTCCCTTACAATACTTAAGATATACTGGGGATATGATTCCTTGATACCATATTTTTTTATTTCTGTAGATGGTGTGTTATTATGATTAAAATATCCTTATGAACCCCATTTCATTCCAAGGTTTCTAATATAATTATATATTAATTGAACCGGAACCATTTTCACATGTTATGTTATGATGAATGTTTTCTGATCCTACAACAATCATATATATGGATTATGTGATGGATGGGACCTATATCTCTCATTAATTCATTCAAATAAATATACTACTCAAGGCTTAATATGATATTCATAAACATTATTATAGGTTCACAATTATTATCAAGAACCTGATGACATGTTCAAAATGTTATGTGTGAACATGATGACATGTTCATAGAGTTATATGTTAACCTAATTACGGGTTCACACTATTATTCATAGACCAACATTTCATGTTAATAAGGTTTTGTGTGGACATAGTTGAAAGTCAATAATCTTATGTGAGGGACTTATTTCATGTCCTTAAATAAATTATTCAACATTTTTTTATTTATATATGATCACAATGTTATAAGAATATTTGAATTCCAAAAATATATTCCCTATTCCAATGTTATGATATCTAGGATCAAGAAATTTTATAACATTATTATTCATGTCTTATGATCTTACAAGACATACTCCATGACTCAATATTATGTTCTATGATAAAAAGTTTGTGGTTATTCAAATTTTATTCTCATACCCTTATAATCAGGATATGTTGATATCTACCTTATTTAACCTTACTAAGAATCCATTATTACCCTTTATATTGTATCCTTCCATAGTCTATAAATAAATATTTAGGTTACTATTACTAAAGGATGTACTATTTGAGAACAACATTATGGGAGATATGGAAGACCATTCACTATATAAGAAGTTTGTGTACCTCATCAACAAATTCAGTAAACTATTATGGTCATTGGATGAATATTTTTGAAACATAATGAATATTTATCTATAAAGATGTGTTATCTATGCATATGATGTTTGGGTCTCTATAGTTCATATTAGAGGAAAGTTTTGGTGATCCTTTCAAAACTAGGATAAGAAAACTACAGTAAGATCCCTAAGGATATTTCTATTTATGAATCAATGTATATAAAAATGTATTGGAATTTTGGTAATGGATGGAGAATGTTTTTTCCATTAAATTAAATCCTTTAATGGATACTACAAGTGGATTTTAATTTGGCATAGAGGTACCAAATGGTATTATGTATAAAAAGAGTACATTTTCTAGGAATCAATCATCACCTAGTGCATAAAAATGGGCCTTTCTTCACACCTAGTTTTACACACTCTGGGGATATGATTTTTAATTTCCTAAAAAAATTACAAAATATCATAAAACATTTAGGTAGATTGTGACTATGAAGGATCTTTGATAAATCTATGGTTTCATATACTAAAAAATAAGTGACTTGATTTAAATATCATATATGAAAGTTTTTACATGATTACGTGGTTCCCAAAAATGATTATTTTATCTAAAAGTGGCATTTTTGGGTTTAGTAAATTGAGAGAACCTAAAGGAACCATGTTAATGAAAAAAAATTCTAAAATAATCGACGGAAGAAATAATGTTCTATTGAGTCCTTACTCATGAAATATTCCTTATTTTTGTGGTTCATATTTTCAACTAGTTGATCAAAAATAGATTATTACATCTAAAAAGATAGTTTTATATTCTCTAGTGTATATTAATTTAAACAAATAATTTGGTTTATCTACCATTTGGAGGGGGAGTAAGATCAACTATGGTCTCTTATTAATAATATTATTCCATGGAAATAAATTAACTCCATGAAGTGGGGTGAGTTTAAGAGATTATTTTTAAATAAGTAGTTTCGTCATATTTTTCAAAAAATAAATAAATAATTAAATCATCAAGATTAAGTAGAAATATGATGAATTTTTTGGTTTGTATGATGAAATGTTTTGAAGACAAGAGAGGTAGTCTTTTGGTAATATCATTCAACCTAAAAGTAAGGTTGACTAATTAATAAGTGCCTTAAAACAAAATATCTAAAGGGAGTTATCAATAATGGACTTTGGAAGCTATAAATAAATCATTTGATCTTCATTAAAAGTATACATGGAAGCATGAAAAGATAATGGTAAAATTTATATTAAAAATAAGAAAGGGTTCCATGGGAGTTCCAATGATATGTCACATATAATGAAGAAAACGTCTTAAACTCTTACCTAAAAAACTGTTGGATGGATCAATTTTTTGAATACCTAAATGGAACTATTATTTAATGTAAGTGTGAGATATCTAGCCATTAATTAATGGAATTTATAAGTACTATTAATAATATCATCAGTGAAATGAATAGATAGAGATCTCAATAGAATATAGCACCAACACAATAGTGTTTCAAATGGATGGAGTCTGTGTATTATGCAATCTAGTGCTTAAATACAATGGTTAATGAAAGTGTCCAACTCCAAAAACCTCTAATTCTAAGAGACAAATGAAAATATAGAGAAATGAATAATTATGATAAGGGGTAAGATAAAAACGCAGTGGAATGTACACATAATCATTTCATTTAATGATCTAATCTCAGGTATACCATTCTTCTTTAGTTGAAAATTGTTAGAATGTGAATCTTGAAAATCTATTCATTATTCTTCTAGTTGAATTTGATTTTATCATAGGAATGGATCATATTTCTCTATATAAATCCCAAATTAATTTATATGCATTTGAAGTCTCATATGATATTCCAAAAAAACCAATTCTTATATATCATTGAGAAGATATGTATGAAATTATAGTGAATATCACATCAATTTTATAAGTTTTTATTTTTATTCAAGAGGGGGGTTTATCTTAGATGGTTGGGTAGAAGACATAAATCTATTATAATCCTATTATGTGGGAGTTTTATGATTTATTTCAATAATGTTTTCCAGTATTTTAACAAAATGGGGGAGTTGAGCTCTCAAAAGAAACTCATATCTAGTTCCACACCTATTTTAAAGACTCCAAATAAAATAGCGTTGACTGAGATTCAATATTTGAAGAAGAAAGTACAGGTGAAACTTGATAATGTATATATTAATCTTACTATTTCTTATTTGGGAATAACTATTATCTTTTTTAAAACAATGATGGATCAACGTGAGGCTAAAATTATTATCAAATGCCAAACAAGATCCGAATCATGAACAAGTATCCACAACCTCACATTGATGGAATATTTGTTCAAGTTCATGGAGAACAATTATTTTCCAAGATTGGACTTCCTTTAGTATATCATCAATTGAGGGTCAGGAATGAGTATATACCAAAGGAAACATTATTTATAAGGTATTAACACTATTAACATATACTTGTTCCATTCGGTCTTACTAATTACCCTACTATATTCATGGATTAAATAAATTGTGACATTATATATTACCTTGATCAGTTTATGGCAGTCTTTAAATACAATATTATGATCTATTAAAAGAGTAAAGAATATCATAAATATCACATTTTAATTGTACTAAATACCCCACTAAAGGATAATCAATATGAAAAATTTATAAAATGTGGATTTTGTCTCAAAATGGATTTATTTTTGGTCATATAATCTCAATAGAAGGTATTTCGATTGATATATCAAAGAATAAGGCTATTGACTATTGGCCCAAACCAACCATAGTGACTAAAATCATAGTTTTCATAGTTTATATAGATATTATTGATAGTTTGTGGATAATGTCTCAATAATATCCAATCCAGTCAATTTATCAACTCTGAAAACAACAATGTTCCTATGGACAGATGTATGTGGTGAGACTTTCATGGAGTTGAATAGAAGATTAGTTATCACTAATGTTCATACTTTACAATATAGTGAATAAGGTTTTTAAATCTACATTAATGCATCCAATAAGATATTACAATATTTTCTTAAGAAAACAATACATGGTTATAACTTATGACTCATAACAATTTATTGATTATGAGAATGTTTACCCAACTCATGGTTTGGGGTTAGCTACATAAATTTTTTAATTATTTATATGAAGCCATTATATTTATAGGGAAATGTGTGATATATATACTGATCAAAAAATGATAAAAAATATATGCACACATAAGGATTTGAATATGAACTATATAAGATGGTTAGTTTTTATTAAGGATTATGATTGCTCAATACATCACCAATCTAGGAAAATGAACAAGGTGGATGATGCTTAGTGTCTAAAGGATTATCCAATATTATCCATGAAAAGGAGTACAAACAATCCAATATTTCTATATTTTCAATGGAGAGATCTGTGAATTTTTAAGGAAGGGTTAAAATATTATATTTCTATATTGAATGTTTATCCTTCAATCAAAGTGAATTCTAAATAGGTGAAAAAGGAATATGTTGAGATGAAAATAAGGATAGAAATTTTCCTAAGATTAACCTTTATCATAATGGAATGATATGTTTTAGGAACCATATATGTGTCACACCCATACCAAATTTTAAAATGGATTGGTTAGAGTACGCTCATAGTTCTATTATCTCTATAAATTTTGGAAGTATGAAAATGAATAGATTTATGAAAGAGTGCACCAGGTAGGATGAAATAAATAGAGATATCAAATATTTTGTATCTCAATGATTGGTATGTCAAAAAAAATTATGAAGGGAAAATGTCTAAGGGTATGTTACATCCATTAGCCATGTTAGAATGTAATTGTGTAAACATCACAATGTATTTTTTCATTGTATCCCCAAAACATCTAGAGGGAGTAATGATATATGTGTTGTAGTAGACCACCATAAAAATTGAATGCAATTCATCATTTTTATAGAATATTTATAAGTAATTTATATTTCTAAAATACACATTACAAAATTTGTAAAGTCTTATAGAGTACCACATTTAATTTTTTCTGATCAGGATCCAATGTCTACCTCAATTCATCAAAGAATTATTTAGAAAGATCTAGATATATTGTAGAGTTTCAACACTAAAAATATTCCAGTAACCGATAGTATATATTAGAGAATAATTAAAACCCTAGAGGATATTTGGATATTATGTTCTATGTATTTTAAATTTGGTTGGGATCAACACCTTCCAGTATTTATGTTTCTATACAATAATAGCTTTTAATCGAGTATTGAGATATCTCCTTATGAATCCCACTGTCTAAATAATATTATATCTAAAATGTGCATGAATAAAGTTATAGAATTAAAGCTATTAGGACCTGATATACCTAAATAAATGGATAAAAGGATAAATTCATTACAAAAAGGCATCATGGAAGATTAGATTCAGATGAAATTTTATGTTGACAATTGAAGGTATGATTTGTAATTTGAAGATGTTGATATGGTGTTTCTAATATTTTCAACATTGGTGAAGTTTATAAGATTAAAGATTTAATTGAAACTATATCCTAAGTATATTGGTACCTTTATAAATATTTATCATCTTAGGATAGAAGCCAATTTATTGGTATTTCCACCAAAACAATCTCAATTTGCTGTTGTATTAAACATATTTACCCTGGGGAAGTGCATACCTAATCCATCATATATATTGAAATTATAGGTCATACCAATAGAGAATATTCTTTTATATATGGATCAGAGAATGGAGATTCTACATCATACGTAGAATGTTCTATGAAACAATACCAGTCACCTGGTCCAAGATTTTTGGTGAAACCGCCATTTTGAGGAAGCTATGTGGGATCCTAAGGGTGTAATAAGGTAGAAGTATCATTCTATTTTTGATCCAATGTGAGTGAATTTCAAGGATGAAATTAATTTTAAGGGGGTTATAATTTAAACCATGAGTTTTGATGAAATATGATTTTAAAGAAAACTTAATTTCTTCTATGGATCTTGTTACCCACAATACTGAGTTTATCAGGCGTTACATGCAACTTCGAATTTTTAATCAACTATGAGATATTATTATTATTTAAACATGATTCTTATAATATAGTAGTTATGTCTAAATATATGAAAAGTAATAAATAATTTTTTGTTACTAATAATATTTTTATAAGAAAATAAAATTCATTTATAAAAAACACTTAATTTTCATTAAAGTATTTATATGTTATAAAAATAATATTTTCCCAAAAACATTTTGTATTTATTTTTTTGAACAATAATAAAATTAATTTATATAGACATTTAGAAAATTATTTTTCAAAAAATAAAATTAATTTTTTAAATTATAATATCTTAATTATTTAATGGTTAGTTTTAATTTTTCTAAACAGATAAATTTTTTATTAATATTGAAAAATATTGGTTTTTATTGAAAACAACCATTTCATCATAAAAATTAATTGAGAAAATTTTTTAATGGGTCTCAATGTAAATTTTTTTCAATAAAATAAAAATTAATCTATTTTAGGCCATTTAAATCATTTTCACATTGAAATTTGATATAAAAACATTATAAACATATGTATATTTTCTTTTTGGAAAATATATTTCTCATCGTGTTTACAAGTTTAATTTAAAATTAAAATTTACTACTTATATTATTGGAATTTGGAAAAATGGATCCCATATTTTTAATAATAATAATTTATATTATATAATAGGGTAAAATAAAATTTTCACCATAATAATAAGTAAATAAACAGAAAATGATTCGCTATAATTAAGGTAAAAATGGTTTTACTGAGTGTTACTCTAAAAAGATATTCATTAAATAATGTCCCAAAACTCTCCCAACACAATTTTCATGGACATAGTGCCACATTATCATGATTATAATTCTATTTGGAATCTTTTTTGAATTTAAAAAGCATGGCTAAATATTTTTATTTTCAGAAATTACTAGTGTGCCACTCACCTCACTTATAAAAGGCCATTATCTATAATATTCTTTTAAAACATTTAAAGAACATATTTTGATAAAAACATAACAAGTAATTTAATTTCATCCCAAATTTCATCATAAAATCCTTACTCTGATCAGAAATGAATCCATGGAAGGCTCTCAGTACAAACTAAAAGTTTCTCTCCAGAGTAGATGTAGTTTCCAAACAGGGTGTTTTTTATTCTTCCTCCACCACCATAAAATAAAATAATAATGTATTTATATGATAAAAATGGTATATTTAATATAATTTTTTATAATTTATTTTCATTTCTTATATCCATCTCCTCTTCTCTCAAATGGGATAGGAAATCATCATTTGTGTGTACATCATATTATTACCTAGTGAACTGATTTTATTGTTTTCCATCACCACCTTTCATGACTAGATATAATGATTAAATACATGTTTATATTTTATTTACATGATATTATTATGTTTAAAGAATTATTAAATCACATATATCTCCTAAATTTATATTATGTGAGAATACGATAATGTCACTCATTTTGAAAAAGGAATACAGCTTCACAAAGTGATATGATTTATTCATGAACTAAATGGAAGGTAAAAATGATGTTTTTAAATAAAATATATGATATAAATGACAATAAAATGATTAATTATTTATAATACATTTTTATCTATAGTGGTTTCAATCATTTGAGAAAATGGAAACATCGTTCACACGTAAAAATGGCATACCATCTCCTTGAATGATGTATTTTTTATTTCATATCAAACATTTATAGATTACAATAAATAAATATATACTAAATATATATAACATTTATATAATTGTTTAAAAAAATATTATTTAACCATGATCAACTTAAGAGAAAAAAAATTAGATATTGAAACATACATGAAAAACAAAGCAATCACTGTCAAAATGTGACTTTAATAAGAGATGTTAATAAATGTTTAATAACAGTGTATATATACTAAATATATGATATTATATATACAATTATGGTCCTAGAATATATTTTTAATATATTTAATTTTATTATACATGAATCTGTTGTTCTTTCATGGAAAAAGGAATTCAAGGTAAGGGATTTAAGTCTCACTTTTTTACTTCTATTAGACACATTCCATATTGAAAAACAGTTTCATTTATGTGGTTTATATACATCCCATGAATTTCATTTATTATTAATTTTTCTAATTATAATGTGGATTTACATATCAAATTTTGGATCCCTCTATTATGGGTCATATGATTCAATTTGACCAAAGTGCTAATGATTTTATGATACAATTTCATTCTTTATTAAGATTTTTCTTGTTTATTCTTCCAATGATGAAATCATATGATTTTTTTCTAATGTAAATAATGATATTTATTATCCTATAGTTACTTCATAATATCAATATTTTTCTAAAATTTATAATATCTTTATGTAATTAATATTTCGAAATATCTTTTTAACAAAAACCAACATTATCTTCATTTTTGTTCGAAATCCCTTTTTCCTCTATATCCATGTTTTATAAAAACATGGTAAAAAATTTATTAACATTTAACTAATTATTTATTAAATAATTTTTACCCATGGTTAATTTTTTAACGGTTTTCGAATTGATCTTTATATCATTTTAAAAACATTTTCCATTTGATTTAACCAAAAATGAAAAATGAACCCTTGTTTTTACATGAATGACATTTTCCAATATCGTAACCACTAAATGTTTTATGGATTATATTATTTTTATCAATATATATTTTAAAAGAAAATCATATCAATTTTTTTATGTTTAAAATATGTTTTTTTCTATGTGTAAATGCTATTTTTCTAAAAAAAAATGTTCCTAGTGATGTTTCAACATCATTTCCCATATAAGATGAAATAATTTGATGTTACATAAGATTTAATAGGGATATGATCAAATGATACAATATTAATTATTTATCAAGATGGTTTATGATTATAAGAAATATTTTTTGAAACCCATTTATTCCCATGGGATATAATATAATGAAATTTTAATCGAAATATACCCCGTTTCTTGGGTTATAATATGATGAATTGTTTATGACTTTTTGGATCAAATATATGTGTATTTAATTATTGGTGGGACCTATATATACATGAAATTCATTGGATAATTATGGATTACTCATTATTATATATGATTTGCATAATTATGATTACATTTTTAAAATGATATGAATAAACATAATGACATGTTCACAATGTTATGTGTGAACCTAGAGACATGTCCACAATATTATGCATGAACCTGATTAAATTTTAATAATTTTCTATGTAGACCTTGATTTCATTTCCATAATGTTATGTGTGGACCTAGTTTCAAGTTTATAAGTTTATGTGAGGTCTGGATTTCATGACGTTAACATAATGAGTGAAACTATTTCTATGTATAATTATTCACCAAGTTAAAAGATTATATTATGTATTATTAAAAAATTATGTCTCGTGTAACATTTTATATGATTCTATAATGATTCTTGTCTTATAAACTAAAAATAATTATGCTAGGACAGAAGATTGTGATATATGATATTCATGGTATGGTTATTAAAATTACTTTCTCAAGTTATTATACCCATATACTCATGATATGCTAATATCTTTTTTATTTACCCTTATTGAGAATCTGTGATCACCCATTCTTATGTTTCTTTCTCAAGTTTATTATGAATTGTTTAGGTATGTTATGACTAAGAGAAATAATATGTGAGAAGATCATTTTGGGAGATGTGGAATATCTTTCACTAAATATGGAGATTTTATACCTAGTCTTCATAGGCACTAAACCATTATAGTCCTTGGGCATTTAATTGTGAAATATAATGAATATTAATCTATTAATATATGACATCTACGTATGATGAGTTTGGTTATATATAATAAATCCTCATATAAAATTGGATTTTAAAATTTCACACATGTCCCACCAAATTGACATACTCAAAGAGATGATTAAAATGTATACATGGGAGAAAAAAAATCAATAATGGGTACCATAACCCTTTATGAGAATGTAAAAGAAACTCTAAATAATTGAATAAACCTTAAATGAGGTATTGAAACACCAATAGATTGTTGATAAAGATGATGAGGAAACAAAGAAAATAATCTAACATGAATCTAATTGTTGGAATCATCACGTGTTAATCATGTTTTAATGATCACAAATCCTATAAATTCTATAAAACATGCTAATAATGCGTAATCGATCTCAAATAATGTGTAGATATGATTAGTTTCTTTATTCCTAAAATAATTAATGTAAACTATTTTTAGTTTGTGTTATAAGAAATTATCATGATAAATGATTGATTCTAACCCATTCTATGAATATCAGTGTTTAAGTCTGTGTAAAAATATTTGAATAAGTATGAGAAAATGTGAGTCTTCCACCAATTATGTTTTTCTAGCAAAGGACTTAGACACCGTGACAAGACACCGTGACCAAACACTGTGATCAGACACCGTATCTGTGCTACCGGTTCCTGAACCCTATACAACTATGCCATCATAACTATCTCACTAGTCAATGGAAAAGAGGGATAGACCATTTCAAGGAGAAACCATTTCGTGGAGACACCATTTCAAGGATACACCGTTTCATGGGGACACCATTCCATGGATACACCATTTCAAGACAGATTGTGACACTATTTCATAATCTATTTTGTCATTTTTTAATTTAATCTCTATGAGTCATATTTGAAGATTTTAAATGCGCTGAAATAATTAATGTTTCTGTGTAGACATGTCACCTAACAGTATGAGGTGTAGAATATATGCATCCTGTCGACTCCAAGACATGCACTCAACGAATAAAAAATATCATGGCTAGAAACAAAGAGAGTTGATAGAGAAACAAGAGTGCGAAAATGAAGAAGGATGACCATTCTTGAGAAAATAATAGACACATGTAACTCATCACTTCTGAAGAACACACAAAGAATTATCAAATACAAAAATATGGGATACCATAGACCAGAGTCAAGAATATCTTCGTACTGTTAACTCCATAATGAACATGAGCCCAATCTATCTGACTTGTGATACTCTGTTTTCCTCAAGAGGACTTGATTCCTGTATCTGCTTCATCCTAGAAGTCCAGAGCTGCATAGAATAACAATCAGAGCACTTCTAACCTTATCTCTTCATTTCTGATCTATTGTGTATTGTTTTTAACTTTCTAGCAGTGTGTTTATGTCTGTATAAAAACACACATTGTCTCTTGCATTAAACTAAAAGATACAAGATATCCTTCCTCTAACATATTTTTACACTTTTTATTCCAAAAAATAAGTGCGGAAGAGGTCCCTGTGTGACCTATTAAATTGTTCCAATGAAGAAATGAGGAAGAGTTAGTGTGACCTGGACAGTCCAATATACTGTTGTTTACCCTGATCTGGGGTGTGGATCTAGTTTATTAATATAAACTGCTTAATGGAAGGTGATCACCAGGTGGAGTGGATTTGGTCTTAGCTTGAGACTGAACCACATGTTTTTTATTTTCTATGTTGTTTAATTTAGTTTACTCTGTTTTATTGTACAATTTAGAAATCACTAACTTTACTTGAATGGTTAATCTTGGAATAAAGTTTTAGTTGTTTATCCTTATTATAATAACATCAAAAGTAATATTAATAACTGATATTAATATTACTGAGAATTAATCAATCTTCTAAGAAGTTATTTAAATAGTCAAACATTCATAACCATACAACATTGATTAACTGGGATGTATTTAAATTTATCGGGGAACCATTTAAGAATACTTTTCAAACCGAAATTTTTATAGATACTCAATTCACCCCCCACTTGAGTACTCCACTCTGACCAACACTAATGATGAAAAAGTACGTAAAGAGACATCTGAATAAGTTTCCTAGCCTATGATTTAATCTATAATAAGTCATGATTTTATGCCAATTCTAAAAATTCTATTGTGGAAACCCTAAAAACAAATTTAGAGACAAAATAATTTTTATAAGAACATTATAATGAATATGAATAAAATGTTGAGGATGAAAGAGTGATGGTTACTAATCATGAATATGAAATTGCAAAATTTAAACTAAAGAAGCATATTAAAGATGGTAATAATTAGTACTATCAAATGTGGTTAATAAAAGAGTCACTTCATAGAAATAAATCAACAAAATGGTTCTATCCTTCTATTTTTTTTTAAAAAAATTTAATAATGAGAAAATGTAAAAGATGTTTTCATGTGAGAAAAATTCATAATTTAGGAAATATTAGATGGTTATATCTATATGATAATACTATTATACTATCCAAAATTCTATGAAAGAAATTAATTAAGGTAATAAGAGAAATTTTTCACAGGAAATATTTATTTTTTATTTCTCTATAGTAATTTAGATTTATTTATTTTCAGAATATTTTTTCGATATAGTATCGATCCCCTTTATTATTTTTGAGCCTAAAATCCATGGACCTTTCAATTTCACTTTGTTGATTTTATTTTTTAATTACAAAATATAAAACGAATAAATATAGAAATCCTAAAAACAAGAGTTTCATGTGGTATATGTAGTGTGGTTTTAAATATATCATTTTTACCTCTCCACATTTAAAATTTTTTAATTATAATTTTAACTGAAAAATGGATACCATACACATAAATTTTTGGCACAATTTTTAATCAGTGATGTAAAAATTGTCTAGAAATCCCATTTTTCCATGATCTATAATTCATTATTAACATATTTTAATTCTAAAAAATGGGGTATGTGTGATTAGAGTTATGTATAGGGTTGTGGTTTTAATGAATCGTGATTTGGGGGGGGGGACTTTTTTATTAATGTAGATGAATATCCTTTCATTTATTAGGTTTTGAACATCTAATATTCATATGGATCTATTTATAATTATTATACATTTCATGGGTGATTTAAATTTATAATTTGTTGCAATTCATGAAAGGGTTATGAATAAATTTTACATAATCATTATTTACACTGTTTTGTTAGAGATGCTTGGGACATGTAAACCATATAGAAGTTGCATTGGTTTATTAATGAATTTGTGGTAGTATAAAGTAATAGTTAATTTGATTTGTGAATTTCTATTATTAAAAAATTTACCTTGATAACTACCATGAAATTTATTCTTTATATACTCCACTAAAATCAACTAATTGAAACTGAATTCGAAAAAAACAACTATGTTATGGGAGACTTTAAAGGATACACAAATATTTTGAGGTGACTCCCAGCAAAAAAAGTTAAAACTCCGCCTAAGGGTATAGATTTACAATGCTCAAAACCATCATGAAAAGGAAGGTGATTCATGTAATTCATTGGATATATGTGAATGTTATACCTATTCAAAGACGGTAACATCCAAGAACTTTATTATCTGTCACAAATGTCATTTGATAACTGAATTTTTTCATCAATGAAGATAGTAAATTTTGAAAAATGTATTTATCCACCTCTATAATGCTAAAAAATTCCTCCCTTTACCTTATATTTAAGTGGAAAAAACCTTTTTACTTATTATAGAAGCTCAATATTCACAAAACACCATCCTTCAGGATCCCAAAATAAAATGTATTCCAATAGGAATACATCATTCACAAATAGAATCCCATGTGTTCTTGACAATCTCTGACCATAGTGTAGATGACTTTCACAAAGTTTCACATACTTCATGCTAGAGGTAAATCAACATAGTCTTGGGGGTTTCACATGATAACTATCCTTCCTGAAACCATAAACATGGGATCCAAGACATTACTTCAATGTAGTGCCACCACTTATCATGATTCTCTCGCCTTCACAAATCCCTTCACCTTCACAATACATCTATATTTCTTGAAGCCTGTCTAGTATACCCACAAATGATTCTTCCTCTCATAAAATATACTTTCATGAATGTTGAGTTCTCAAGGTTCCTCTTCCAATCTATTCTTAGTTCAATCTTGCCTCAACCCTCCACACGATCGGAACAAACATCCCTCAGGTACTACCTCTTTTCTCCAAGAATGTCATAAATAGATGTATCACCTATGTTCCCAATAAATAAGAACCCCGATGTTTGGTTCCATATATTCCCTCACATAATGGAAGGGTTTGCACCATTTTCCATCCAAAGGTACCTGAATAATAGACACATAATCCCTGATGGTGAAATCATCATGGGTAACTCGTAACATTTCCTTGTGCGGAGGGATAATTCAGTATCCTCCTATCTTACCTGGAAGTGGTCTCCCAAGGAATATTCCTCCCACAAATTCCAGATTGTAATTCATTAAAAAACATATCACAATTTCCTATTCATAAACCATTAAACTATTTTACAACATCCTCAGAACAAAAAATTAAAAATTTGACCATCCTTATGAAATGAACATAAGATGCCTCGTGTATGAAATGAATGTGATGAAACATCACCTCAGGTACAACACCTATTCATAATTTGATCACCACCACTTTATATCATTAATTTTGGGACCTAATTATTTTTAATGCATGATGTTAGACCACATGGATAGGTTCTATCATATGAACTTGAAGTGTACTCTTAAACTATGTGGGTTTTGATCCATATCTCCTAACCTGGTATACAGGTTACCTCTTCATGGTTAATTACTAAAAAACAAGAGATCCCTCCCTGGGGATCAATCTGAATCCCTCAATCCCACCATTAAATATATATATCTCCCTAGAGAAGGTGACAACTCAGAAGTGTGATAATCTCCTCTAGGGACAGACCCAAACTCACCACCCAAACTCTAGGCCCAACTAGACCTCAACATCACCATGTGACACTAATCCATATACAACATGATAGATGAACAACATGTACAATAAATGTCCCTACACGAAGTTAAACATGTAAATAATCAATCCCAATAAGAAGGTAAAACTGTATCCAATCATTCCCCCAAAATGTTAAAACTATGAACAATATATCCCCAAAAGATGTTAACATGTTTCCAATTTTTCCACATAATACATTTAACTATGAAGAAACCATTCCCATAAGAATCTAAACCTAAAACCCAAAAAATACGAATTATAATATCTATCTCATTTATGGAACATGAGGTTCCATAGTCCATAAGACTCATATTACATACCCATGGAAATCTTACCATATTGACAACACAGGATGCCTTGGGCTAGACACCATAGATGAAATATACATAAGATTCCATCGAAATAAAAAGAAAAAACATTACATGTTTCCAATGATCTAAAATTATAGAGATGTCTATATTTTTCTGCAGTTATCATCAACTGTGACCATAATTAGTTCAACTTTATTGATAAAATAAATGTAATTAACTAGTAAACACCTTGAGATGGAGCTAGGAATGATCTTTATGAACATGAATCAAATCAATGATGGAGAACCAAACTATAAAACAATCTATTAGGAGGAATTCATGGATGGTGGAACTGATATCCCATAATCTTATGTCAATCAATAATTCAAAATCACCAACTTCAATGGTAGATCCCAACCTCGTTTAGAAAGTGTTTTTGAAAGGTAAGAAAGCATGACGTGGCCTTGATGTGTTCCCCAACATGAAATAATTGGAATAAAAAATGGGGAAACCAATATGAATCTCAGATCCTTCAAACATGAGTGGATTAGTATCATTATAAACCATGTGATTTTGGATTCTCTGGATCCAGATACATGGCATCAGGCATCACCACAAAACATTATTGAGAATGACGTAAAACTGTTGTCTAGAAACTAGGGGAAATGAAGAACATTGAGAACCACTTATCAATGACATTATAATCATGAATCCATTCTCCACGTTGGAAATAATGGGTACTATTGGTCAAATTGGGCATTGATTTCATTAAACTCGTACTGAAGATTGACTTCATGCACTATTCATAACTCAAGATGTATAAAGAATTAAAATACCCAACACCATTAAGTGTGAGTGAAAAAGAATTTTTGATGTGTATATCCCATAAAATTATTGTCCTATCATGGTTTCCATCACTTCTACAGCTACCAGTCACCCTCACCATATTTCTCCCATAGAGTCCATATAGTAGAGGGCATCAATTCCATGGTTCATTGTTAAAAAGTAGAAATGTTAATCCAACCCAAGTGCATTTCCCAAGAATACCTTGAATCATAGACACCCCACCTCCAATGGGGGACACATAGGGGTAAGAACCCCTGGGTCACTACAATAAATCATTTGAGGAGCCTCTCACTAGAGTGGTCTGAAATCTCACTATCCTATTCTTAGGAGGTCAGTGTTTTTAGAAAACCAAATGTGACTATCACTATGCATGAGCTGACCATGAGGGATCTCTCCTAGGAACACTGACACTGCCGACCGATTCCACATTCCAATGAGTAGCTTGATTCAATTTGTTCTATGTTGGTGCTGGTCTAGAACACCTAGCACCAAGATTTGGTGATTTTATAAACTGTTCATGATAGGAGTCCACTCCCTCAGCTCTGTTGGACCCTTCCACCACTGAAACACCACATCTCACCCTCTCAACCATCACATGGGGGATTTCCTTTCCTGATTGGGATCATTACCATAGATGACCACCATGCATTCCAAATTGACTCTCTCGATCTTGGTAACCACATAATACCATCATGGTCAACACCATGGAGTATAAATTCACTATGTATTTCTTACTTATGAAACCACAAACCCACTTAGATATCCTAGCTAGGCCAAATACTTACATGGAGCTAAATATATATCAAAAAATATTTTCGAAAGAGTCCCCCAAGGGAAACACACATAGAGGAGACTAAATCACACAATGGAGGAATTATTATAAGCCCATACGAGGTTTAACATAGAGTAATCATGCCATGAATGAGGTAGGAATTGGTGAAAATTTTCATCACCATAACCTTCTTAGACTCTGAGTTATTGGAAAACTCAATGGAGGGAACTCCACCACCACATTATGAGTTGGGCATATAATCCCATTGACTGAGACTAACTATCCCAGAATCCAATGTCTATAAGGTCCCTAAATGTCTATATAGGTACACGAATGAAAATTATGTTCTACACTCATAGTTAATCACTGGGAAACCAACCCTACCACCATCATCTTCCCTCCTCTGAACCACCACCATGGATGTATGACAACCACCATGCTCTAGATTGGGGACCTTAGGTGATGGGGAACCCTCAAATTAGCCACGATGTGATGAATGTTTCAATAAATATGTGTTATTGAATAC
Organism: Viscum album; assembly: GCA_963277665.1. NCBI lineage: Eukaryota > Viridiplantae > Streptophyta > Magnoliopsida > Santalales > Viscaceae > Viscum > Viscum album. Next base: position 1,804,328,150 of record OY728148.1, on the reverse strand, counting down.
TACATCCTTTATCAATATTATCATTTGGGTACCCTCACTTATTGATAATATCATGATGTTATATGGATGATCAGTCTGTGTGATGCCCCATCTTCATAAAATTCAGTTGTAGAGTAGGTTTGTAACATTTTTAAACATATTCTCGTAGACAATGCAAATGTTGGATTGGGGAGGTCAAGATCAAGAATCCCCCTTGGGTAAAGATCAAGAGGGACACATGTGGGATATCATGGAAACCAACCATCTATTAGTCATATTTGATTCACCTATACCCCAACATTTCACCATATCGGAGTTCCTTGTTAATGAGAAGTGGGATTACTTATTCTAGAATTCCATAAAAATGATCAACCACTTATGGAATTTTCAGATACCAAGCCCAAGAAGATGTGATCATGTAAAGAACATCTATAAATAGTTCAAGAGGAGTGACATCATGATATTCCCATGGGTTTAAGGCCCTGAATCCTATTTGTACAATTGTATTTTTAGTAGATTTGCATCATGAGAATCATCATACCATATAATATCCTGAATTATGAATCTCACTCTATTCATATAATAGGCTGGGGGTAGTATGATTCCCTCTATGTCAGTCCACTGGTAAGGTAATTGTAGGATCATCAGGCCAACATACGCATTGATGGTGAAAACTCATCTCTAACAACTATTACGATGAACGTTGATCTATCCTATAGATTATCATTGAAATTATCATAATGAAATTGAGCATTGTGAAGAATACCCATTCTGAAGGGAGACAAAATATCTAGTTGATCTTCTCATTGGTTCTTTCACTCATCAATAGACACTTGCACGACCTCTAGTGTCCACCCAATGAGGTATTACCCACATCTTGTTAGCATCTTGACAAACAAAAAGGGGTCTCTAATCTTGTATTATTTATAATGCAACAATAGATATCAAGTAAGACCCTAGAATGACCACCATACTATAGGATATTGAGGGATAAAATAGAATAATTTCTATGATCCTCGTAAAATAGTTCCTAGAGTGAGAAAATGTAAAAGGGAACCATGTACCTCCTTTATTCAATCACCTAGTTCTCCATTTTCAATCACCCTGGGTTGAGATAGGTGGATCCTCAAATATGATCATGGTAGAGGCTAGTGGAATTGGTAAGAGGCAAAAATATGACCCCTACCTAGTATGAAAAACTTAACTTCCCACCCGGGGACCATGAGTTCTTCAACGCATGACTCTATAGGCCAGTTAGTTCTCAGTTGGATACTAACCCTAACTAAGACAATGTGAAAGATACTCTCATCCTCCACTTTGAGGATTTGGAGACACAACAGGTGTTAATACTAAATTAATGAAAGTTATATATGACATTAGTGAAAAAGGTTCATGAATCTCCATATTTAAATAATCCTAGATTCACCATATTCAATGTAATGGGTGGTTATCTTAATCTCATGACTCACTTTACCTCATGGTGTGGACTAATTCTTAGAAATGAAGAATACCAAGAGGATTCCAAGCTTCCATGCTTCATTTAGACCATAGAGGGACTAGCCCTTGAATTGAATAGTTAGCTAGCTTTGGGATCCATCACTGAATGGTAGGATCTATTACGAAGTTCCTATATTTTTTCAACTCCACACTATGAAATTATAGCATCACTAACCTCTCCATGTGCTTGAATATTTATGTTTAAAAACATAGTAACTTCATTTCCTAATTGAAGGTATTGAAATACTTATTCAATATGAGCTCTCCTAGGAAAAACTATTAATGATGTTCATATAAAAATTCAATGATTATTTGGACCCACCCTAATCATGATGAGATAACTAAGTGGGTTTTGAGAGTTTGTTGAATGATCATAGTGTCTTGCAAACCCCTTTAAATATAACAAGAATCAATTGTTCCCATTACCTATTCCATCTACCATGAAAAACATTAGATATGTAAAATAACCACTACAACCCAAAATAAATAATTATATCTCTTTTCCCACATGTAACATCATTCTGATAGGCCCCACTAACCATTTCATTGTCAAGAACAACCTTTACACAAAAAATTATCTAAGCCAATCATTAAGGCTGTGTACCCCAAATCCATTTTTAGATTGAATTAAAAATACCTACTATTTCCAAGATGCACATGGCCCGGGGTTCATCATATATGACTTAGAAATTAGAATAAAAAAGTATCTACATTGAAGAAGACATTAGGAAGCTAACCTCACTATTATTGAATACTACTTCCCATTCCAAATAGTTCTTCAGAACACTTTCCAAGAGTGTTTCATCATTATGAATTAGGCCTTGAACCAGGTAAACAATGGGTTAGTGATTTCGCCACACAAGTAGCAAGTTCCACTATGACCATCGATATGGATATTTAATAGTCTGATGAGTGGACACAACTTTTGGAGGAGGTAAACAAGATTTAAATGATTGACAGGATCTTGAGATGTTCATTCACATCAATGATACTTTTTGTGCCCATTTGAGAAAAAGTTCACCCCTCACAGTTTTCATTTCAATTCCAACCACTGTGTCTATATCCCATCCTTCAATATCAAATAATAATATGTACTAAAAAGTATAGTTTTATCAGATATCTTTACTAGTTCCAAAATCATCCTACACTCTATAACATCATTCCAACTGAATTAGTGGAGAGGAAAATAATTTGTCCCATCTTAGAATATTCCACCGATAAAGTGTATGAGTATTCCTTTGTGAACATTGTTAGTCCAGTAGACTACTGAACCATAATCAGTGATGAGGACCACCACACAGACCCCTTATATACATTTGGTTGACAATGTTGAAGTGGATGTGGGTGTCATGGAAATAGACAGGATGCATGAGCCCGTTCTCTAGAAGAGGTTACTCATGTACTTGATACTAGGAATCAATCCTACAGAAAATCACAACAAGAACAAAAATATTAGGAAACATTATCAGGTCTACCTTTGTAATTTACATTATTTTTCTACGATGAAGGAAATTTATAATATCATCATGCTCATACATGACCAACCAAGGCCTAACCTCAGACATTTAGTTCTCAAACGAAACCATCCTTTCAGCCATGGAATATGGCCAACACCATCTAGGACCCACTTTTTTAGCCAATGATGCCCAATATGCGTATTATCAACTACTAACCTTTTACAAGTAACTAAATTACCTTTTCCTATACATATGATGTGTTGAAGAACTTTTCTATTAAAATAGTGACAATGTTGATCCTTTACTCACATTGCTTAACTAAGGAGATGCATGAAGCCCTCATCAAGGCCCAAAATATCCCTCTCATGATTGAGACTTAGATATCTACAAATGAGTCGTTCTATATACATTAAAATGATAATTAAGAGTGGTAAGACATCACTTCATTCTACAAAAAGGATGATGTTTACCCTTTCTAGTGGAATATATTCTTGTTCTATGTGACATTTTAGTTCATTGAAATTGATATCCTTTGCTTACTACTGGATATATGATCCTATATCAACCTCATCCCAAATCAGATGCTCCAAAAACATGGGCTCACTGAATATGATCTGACTCCCTCTAACCTGCAAATTTTGTGGTGCAACAAGAGAAATAAAAAAACCACATGAAATGATATGACCGAATACCCTATTTAGTATCCTCATAACATGCACTATGTTTTGAGTCATATCACTATATATTATTTAAAATTCATTATTTTGAAGTACTTGGGGACATCTTCATGTGTTTTTCCATCATCATAACATAAAAGCCTCAAATACTCCCTAGATAGTTGAGAACATGTTCTCAAGGGAGACTTTTATCCCTTTAACTCCAATGAGACATATTACTTGGATGATGTGTAGTAATAAAGGGTGAAAAAATAGATCCACACTAATATTATTGAGTGTAAATAGGCTCCCAATGATCTAAAATCCACTTTAGCTGAACCTTGGGTGCATTTGAAGGAAAAAATCATTTTTACAATCACCTAGTTAGAATAAATGACCTTTAAAATGGGGTGTTTCTTCATAATATTCAAGAAGGATTTTCTATAGAATAATTCATAATCCTTAATGAGATAGGCTCAACTAATATTGGAAATCCATAATAATACATAATACTGAGAGGTTCCCCCTAGGAAAAATTAAATGAGGCACTATCACATGTTCTAGAAAGAAAGGATGACTCGATGGAGATCGAATCAACTTCTATATTTTTCTATTAATAGTGGATCTCATGGTGAGAAACCATACATGATTGGATCAGCATAAATTTTCACTGCAGTCTCAATAGAACATGAACCCATTATTGAAGACTCTTATAATTATAGTGTAGATACCATTTCCATGATAGGGTCTCAAGATCCAATAGAGTTTCCTCCTCTCTCTAATACCCATATATTTTAGGATGAAAAATATTCGTAATACATCCCACCAAAATTTGAATAAGGATTCACCACTATTGTCGATGATATAACCCCGATTAATTTTTTCATAAAGGAAGAAATGTGGCCAATACTAATCATTATAGTACTGTTTCATAAGTAATAATACCAGTTCAGGGATTTATTCCAACATAAACATGTTGTTTTCACCTAGATCTATAGGGAAATGACTATGATCAATCCCTAGCATGTAACTCATCACCAAGGCCTCCCATCAGGACATTGTGGGTTCAAAAAGCCTCCCTAGAAGATGCACCCCTCCTATGGTTCCATGGTTGATAAAAGAGTGTATTGGATAATGAATCACAATATTGTCGTAGAGGTTCAATAACCCATGTTTTTTCCCATCATTATTCCAGTAAGTAAAAAGAACAGATAGATTAGAGTCTGTATCAACATCCAAAACCTTAGCAACCACATCCCAAAAGATGATTTTCCCCATCCATTTATTGAGATATTGATTGATTCTATAGACTGTTTGTTCACCCTATCTTTCATGTTTGGGTACTCTAGACATGGAAAAATCCATATATCAACCAAATATGAAGAGTCCAATGCTCTTAGAGCAAGCCCAAATATTTTTTTCTATCTGCTGGTACTATTCAGTTGAAAAAATTCTACATTTATGTAATAGCTTGTTATACACTATATATTTAAACCACTCATCAAGACATTTTTGTGGTGGTACATGAATGATCTGGTGGTAAAATCCCATTAATGTAAAGTCCATCTCATGGAAATTGAGAAATTGTTCGACTTTCTCCACTCCCACTATCTGAAGTTGAACCCCATGATATTTGAAATCAGAGCTACCTCTTAAAATTTCACCTTTTAATTGTTATATATAGAGTCTTATATATATATATATGTGTGTGTGTGTGTGTAAAGAAGAAAAAATACTCTTGAATCCTCTAGTAGTTGTAGAGCCTCGAAGGTCACACGGTATATATTCGCTGATTAATTCAAAATTCAGATGGATTATTTAAACTATTTTCAAGTACCATGATGAATCACATGATCATAGAGTGGGGTGAATAATTCAAAAACACATTCAATTAAATTAAGTAGTATATTTTATATCCAATGTTCATGATTCCACCCATCTCAGGGAAGCCTTTCGTACTTTTTGACCACTTTAGTATGATCCCTCAACACCCTTATAGATCATAATAATAATGAAGTATAGGGAATAATCATGTACTATCTATTTTATTATAACACCCCAGGTAAATAAAGAATATGGAATTTTTATATTTATCCATATTTGTGAATAAAATATTAATATTACTTTAAAGTGGATGCTATGCTCGATGGCGTACCCAATACGCAACAACGAGTTTCTTGGGAATCTTACGTTTCACTCTAATAATAAAATAATATTATTTTAAATAGTAGTTAACGCCTAGTCGTTGTAATGGCGGGAATGAACAGAACTAACTACAAAATGATTATATATGTTTGTCAAATAATTTTACTTTTTATAATAAATGTTAGAGGACTAAAAATGTGAATGAATCCAATTTTAAGCGTAAACATTCTTATATTCTTAAAAGGTCGATTAACTGCCTTTTAATGAAGAACCTGTTTTAAATCCACTTTTTGACAATTTTATGTGTTATATTTGACAAAATAAAATTATTCTTTAGAATCGGGACATCAAAATTTACTTTGTGTAAATTTTTGGTATTTTTCCGATAAAGTTCATTTTTTAATAAATAGTGAAAAATGTTGTATTTTAATTCAAAACCTCTTTTTAATCTAATTTATTTATATGATTATATTATCTTTTGAATTTGTTTTGAATTGAAATTAGAATATATTTTTACCATTTAATCCAATGGTGGTCATTGGAATCAATTTCACTATGAAATTGGACTTAAATTGGTGTCAATATTTTGTTACTTATTGTTTCATAAAAACACACTATTTGTCATGACAGCGGAAATTAATTATTAAATTAATTAATGTAACTTATATGATTTGAATTTTGTAAAATAGATATCATTTTTGAATTCAAAATATCAAATATAGCTTAGTGTGAAGTTTTGGTATTTTTCTGAAAATCTACAAATTTTGATGAATAGTGAAACCACTAAGTGGTAGTTAAAGAAACTGATTTTCCGTTCAAATGAAATTTTGCCACCTTTTTGTTTTGAATTTCAAAAATCCAACATACATGGTTGTCATTAAGAACTAAAATGTGGTTCAATAAGATTAAAATAATTTTTTGGTGAATAGTAACTTTATGTTTTTAATCGCGATTAGAGATAATTAGTGTAGTTTAAGGTAAAAATAATGTTTTAATAATATGATATGAGCTTGAAACATGTACTACCCTTATTTGATGTGTCATGGCCGACCAAGAAAATCCATGGGTCAACTTGGGGACCCCATGGAACCACTTTGGTTGGGAAATGACATAAATAACTTTTTATTTAATGTAAAATTAAAAATGACACCAACATGAGTTGTTTTACTAAAAAAACTTTTAGATGGGGTTATACAAGTCAGATTTTTGACTATATATAGTAATTGGAAATCTAAAAAGATTTCCTACATCATAGTATTTTTTATAATTTTTAGACATTAAATAAATTAAATTATTTATGACATCATGATGATGCAGCGATGACCTCATTATTTAATTATTTAAATAAAATGGAAAGATAATATAAAATATAAGACCTAAACATGTCCAAAACCTATTGGATGGGTGGATTTCGAACCCTTATCACCTTATCCTAGAAAAAAATTAATGTGGGACCATTAAAATCTGAAACTCATTCTAAAATAAAGTAACATTTCTTTACTTTCCAAGAGTGCCCCTACTCTCCTCTTATAAAAGGCCCCCACATCTACCTCTTTACCCACACATCCAACGCCTTTGGATCGGCCAAACCCTACCCAGTTTGTCTCTCCACATCCCTATATAACTCCTAGAAGCCTCAATTTGAGCAGAAGTCTTCGCAAGGAAGTCTTTTAGCTCAAACCAATGGGAGTTACTTGATTTTAAGGTAATGTCTTCACTTGAGTCCTTTTGTTTTATTTTCCTTCTCCAACCCCCTAAACTCTTTTTATTAATTTCTTTTATAAAGAATCCAGTATTTTCAATATACTAGGATGTTGTTATAATAAGGATTCAAGCTACACTTACATACACCTACATCTAATGGTTAAAGAACATACTGTTTCCGTGGATGGCGAATTTCTGCCTCACGAAATGATGATTGTTCAACACTCATATATCTCCTTAAAAGGTGGCCATTAAGATGTAACTATATTTATATATTCTACATAATATGTTTATGTTTTACTTAAGCTTATTTATTTTTCATTTATGGCATATCCTTTATGGTTACCATTATGAGTAAACGCGATATCTTCATTTTAGGAAGTGTGGACTACCGCCCCCTCAAAGTGATTTGATTTGTTAATGCCATATGTGAAACGTATAAAGGATGTAATTAATGGTATTATATATGATATTATACTTTAATTATAATATACATTTATATCATTATGATTCCATTCTATAAATTATGAAATAGAAATGAAAGTAGCGTTCATGCGTACGTATAGCTTACCGTCTCCATGAACGATGCATTTCATTTCTTACCTCTAAATGATTATGAAATATTATAAATTCATGTATATACTGGATATATATGATATATATGATATATAAATCATGATTATAACTTTGGATATAATGGATACATGAACAACTTGTAATTATAAAGAGCATATTTTGACTGAAGTACCAATGATCGTTTAAACGACCGTTATTAACTAAAATAATTAAATAGTGTTCATGACATGGTAATAAGTGATATAAAAGGAATAATGACCTTGAAAAGGTTCTTTATGAAGTAGAATTTAACTCATTTTTATTATTCATGAGATTAAAGAACGATCGAGTCAAGTCGGACCCGAGATAAGGGATCCTACTCCTCTTTTTCTTTTTAAGTACACTCGTTTATGTCATCCCTTTTAAGCTCATATTTCTTATGATTGGAATGGTCTTTTATATTAATCATACTGTAATTTTTATGTTCATATGATGAGGGAACCTATTTTCACTCATCAATCCATTTTGGAAGTTTTGAGTGGTGCCGTTAGGCTGCTGAATTTTCGTAAGAGATTTAACCTCTCTCTTTCTTTTTAAGTACTCTCCTTTATGTCACTTATTTTAAGCTCCTATTTGTTATGATGGGGGATGTTCTTTTATATTAATATTTATGTAAATTTTATTTTAATATGATGAGAGAACCTATTTTATCACATCAATCAATTTTTGGAAGTTTTAAGTGGCGCCGTTAGGCGGCCGAGTTTTCGTAAGAGATTTTTCATTTCACTTTTAGTCCTGTGAGATTTATGCTACATTTTCCACCATTTACTTTGAGTGGTGTATTTAATTACAATTATTATAATATTTTTTAATATAATTTTATTTATGGGTATTTACATATTCATTGTATGACCCTTCTTCAATGGGGTGTACGTTTCGAAAGTTACCCAAGTCGGTAAGGGAACCTTTCACCCTCCTCTTTTTAAAAGACTTCTTTTGTATGTCTTTTAATTCACATAATATTTTGTTGGGATATGTTCTTATATATCCTTATTGATGTGAATTTTATGTCCAAGTGATGAGATATCCTTTTTATCTCTCATCAACTCTTTTTCTGAATTTTGAAGTGATGCTGTTAGGCTGTCAAATTTTTGCAAGGGAACTTCTTAACCCTATTTTGATTCTTTGGGATAAACATGTACTCCTTGAATATGTCGTTCTATGAATATGTGTGAATGTCCTCTGATTGTTTTACACTTAATATCCACTAATATTTGGTGTATTCATTTGTCACACATAATTATGTAATTGATTTATCCTTAAACCTAGGATACCATCTTTATAATGGATTTCATCTCAATTTACATTTCTATTGAGACTTCATTGTTGTTATGCACCAATTCACTCTTATATGGTGTTTATAATGTCCTTTGGAATATTATATCATGAATCCCTTTATTCTCATGATATTATAATGTTTTTATTAAATGTTATTCCTCAATTATTGTATTCAAGTGTCTCTCATTTTGATAAAACCCCTTTAACTAAAATATCCTTTTAAATGTTTTAATGATTTATTCTTATAAATATTTCTCATTAATATCCATTATTTCAAAATGGTTTTAAGGATTTATTTATATGGATATTAATTGTTTAAAATGTTAAAATCTTCAAAGTGGTATGGGACACTTTGATTCAAAAATATCTTTACTAAATGTTTTAAATGATTTTGAAAAAGCATTTTACTAAACTAAATAGGGGAATGTTTTTGTCGTACATATGCGGCGACAACGACTCCTCCACCGCCGTGACCATTATTTGAGTTTTGGCTTCCTCTACAGGCCATACCATCTTTTTAAAAGAAAAATAAATACCATGTTTTAATTTTCTTTTATTTTGGTATTGAAAATAGTTTTCATAATGTTTTTTTATGTTAATGTGTTTTATTGATATCTTATGATTGAAATATGGAAATTTTATGTTTCCTTTATGCATGTATTATGTGGTACGATTATGTTATGGTTCTTGGGAATTGTTATGAAGATGGGTGGTTCCATGATAAACTAAGGGCGGTGAGCCCGATATAGATCTCCAATGCATTGGGTAACGCAAAGGAGTGAAATGTTAAGGATTCTCCGAAGAGATTTAGGGAATATACTGTGGTGGGTATTCCAAACGTAACCAAGACGGTAAATCCCTACAAAAGAATGTTATGAATGCCTCAAGTTACCTTTTATGTCTTATGATTTCTATGATTTATTCATGATTTGATGAGGTATGTTAAAGTGCCTATGTTTTATGGGTAAAGTATGATTTCATTCTTTTGTATATATGAACTCATGTTTCCTTTTCATATTTTTTTATAACCCTTACTGAGCTTTTTATGCTCATCCCAAGTTTTTTGAAATGTTTTTCACAGGTCAAGGGAAAGGTACATGATATGATGATAGTGTCAAGGAAGTGTCAATAAAGAATCCATGTTTTATTTTAAATATGTTTCCATTGATGGGAAAAATGAATACTGTCTTTTATGTAACCACTTTGTTTAAATGTGGAATGTAATGGAAGTTTCATAATCTAAATCTCTAAAAATCTAAACCTAAAAATGTCCTCAATGTGTAATCCTGTAATAACTCAAGATTAAGTAAGGTTTAAGGATGGGGCCTTATAGTTGGTATCAGAGGTCGGTTTAGATAACATTAGAGGTTAGGGTATTCTCTAAGCATAAGTGATAGTACCATAATGGATAGGATTTCTGAAAGAGTCCTAGTTTTAGATAAAGTGAATGAGTAAGTATATCTTAGTGTTTAACTTTCTCATTAGTACATGATGGTTTTGTTGATATAATCACACTGACATTTCTGTTTTTAGTGAATGGATGGATCTAGCAGGCACCAAAGAGACAACAGGTTTGAAGGAAACTTTGGTGGTTCTCTGATTAAGATACTGGATAAAATGGGGGATTCAATGAGGAAACTCGTGGTTGTTCTAAACCAACTATCAAGGAGTCATGATCAACCACCTGAACCTTGGTATGATCTGTAATGCATCATGTACGAGATGACCAATCGATGTGGATGTTCAGGTAATAATTATAAAGGTAACCATTAGGGTTTATATGGTCCTTACAATATGTTATGATGGAAGTGAAAGGAATGAGATAAACTTGAGTTTAAAATATGATATGATTATTTTTGATGATTTTATCTCTTTTTGGGAATGATTTGAGAATTATATAGTTTTATAAAAAGGACAACACACAGACTGTGTGACAACCTGTCGCGTCGGACAAAGCTACGGGAATCGAACTCACAACCAAAGTGCAACTGGTATTTATCGCCTACCACTGGACTACGTGAAGTACCTGGTTAGTTTGACTGATTCGTTTTAGTTAGATGATTTTATGAATTAAGAGTAAGTTTATTTTGAGTTATCTATGGAAATTTATTAACCTATCATGGAGGATATGTGATTAGGTTAATTACTTTTCAATACGAGACATTAAGAGAAACTGATGTTGTTTGGAGATAAATGTTACGATTTAACTTGGAATACTATGTGACTAAATCCTTTAAATATTTGGGTTTTACTATTAGTTTGGTTTACTTTGAAGAATTTTATGGACAAATTGTTTATCGAATGGTCCTCATTGAACTTTGGGTTTTGTTGGACAAATTTTGGAGATTAAGAATAGATTTTCTTTTTATAAAGGGTTATCCTTTTCTGGATTATCTGATCTTGTACTAACCTTTTTGGTTTTTGTTGTGGTTCAATTCTAAAGACATGGGAAATATATAGTTCTCTTTTGTGGATTAGGTGATTCTCTAGAAGTTTATTATAGTACTCTTAATGTGAACAAGTCTTCCTAAATACTCGTCTTTTGGAGAAAATATGAGTTTGTGTAAGGAATCTAATAAAAGTATAAAGTCAACATGATAAGTGATTATGTTTCCTTATGAATAAATTCCACAATAAAAATTAACTTAAAACAAAAATGTTTTCTATTAACTTTTCCTACTGGGGAGTCAAATACTGTTTAACCCATCACAACTTCATGATTTTCTTATGGTTAAATTTCTCCTAGACATGTTTTCTATCACTCTCTATCAGAACACGACCCTTTGTTTTTTCCTCCATGTCCATATTTTCCTACATGGAATCCTAGTATGGGTTAACTCAGGTGACCTCTGTACTTATCTTTCTTTGTTTTAAAGTGATTGTTTCACCGACTCTTGTTCTGGTGTGGGACTTTCAAGGATGTTTCCAAGCTCAATTTTAAAATTGCGAGGACGCAATTCCAAAAAGGGGGAAGGATGTAACAACCCAGTTAAATAAAGAATATGACATTTTTATATTTATCCATATCTGTGAATAAAATATTAATATTACTTTAAAGGGGATGCTATGCTCAATGGCGTACCCAATACGCAACAATGATTTTCTTGGGAATCTTACGTTGCACTCTAATAATAAAATAATATTATTTTAAATAGTAGTTAACGCCTAGGCATTGTAATGGCGGGAATGAACATAACTAACTAAAAAATGATTATATATGTTTGTCAAATATTTTTACTTTTTAAAATAAATTTTAGAGGACTAAAAATGCGAATGAATCAAATTTTAAGCGTAAACATTGTAATATTCTTAAAAGGTCGGTTGACCACCTTTTAATGGAGAAACTGTTTTAAATACACTTTTTGACAATTTTATGTGTTATATTTGACAAATTAAAATTCTTCTTTATAATCGGGACATCAAAATTTACTTTGTGTAAATATTTGATATTTTTCCTATAAAGTTCATTTTTTAATGAATAGTGAAAAATGTTGTATTTTAATTAAAAACCTCTTTTTAATATAATTTATTTATATGATTAGATTATCTTTTGAATTGGGTTTTATGTGAAATTAGATTATATTTTTACCATTTAAACCAATGGTGGTCATTGGAATCAATTTCACTTTGAAATTGGACTTAAACTGGTGTCAATTTTTTGATACTTATTGTTTCTTAAAAACATGCTATTTGTCATGACAGCGGGATTTAATTATTAAATTAATTAATGTAACTTATATGATTTGAATTTTGTAAAATAGAAATCATTTTTGAATTCAGAATATCAAATATAGCTTAGGGTGATGTTTTTGTATTTTTCTGAAAAACTTCAATTTTTGATGAATAGTAAAACCACTAAGTGGTAGTTAAAGAAACTGATTTTCCGTTCAAATGAAATTTTGCCATCATTTTGTTTTGAATTTCAAAAATCCGACATACATGGTTGTTATTAAGAAGTAAAACTTGGTTCAATGGGATTAAAATAATTTTTTGGGTGAATAGTAACTTTTATGTTTTTAATCGCGATTAGAGGTAATTAGTGTAGTTTAAGGTAAAAATAATGTTTTAATAATATTAGATGAGCTTGAAACATGTCCTACACTTATTTTATGTGTCATGGACAACCAAGAAAATCCATGGGTCAACTTGGGGACCCCATGGAGCCACTTTGGTTGGGAAATGACATAAATAACTTTTTATTTAATGTAAAATTAAAAATGACACAAACTTGAGTTGTTTTACTAAAACAATTTTTACATGGGGTCATACAATTCCGAGTTTTGACTATAAAAAGTCATTGGAAAGATAAAAATATTTCCTACATCATAGTACTTTTTTATAATTTTTAGACATTAAATAAATTAAATTATTTATGACATCATGATGATGCAGCGATGACCTCATTATTTAACGATTTAAAAAAAATGGAATGATAATGTAAACTCTAAGACCTAAAAATGTCCAAAACCGATTGAATGTGTGGATTTCGAACCCTTATAACCTTATCCTCGAAACACAACAATGTGGGACCATTAAAATCCGAAACTCATTCTAAAATAAAGTAACATTTCTGTACTTTCCAAGAGTGCCCCTCCTCTCCTCTTATAAAAGGCCCCCACCACTACCTCTTTACCCACACTTCCAAAGCCTTTGGCTCGGCCAAAACCTTCCAATTTTTTCTCTCCACATCCTTATATAACTCCGTGAAGCCTCACTTTGAGCAGAAGTCTTCCCAAGGAAGCCTTTTAGCTCAAACCAAAAGGAGTTACCCGATTTTAAGGTAATGTCTTCACTGGAGTCCTTTTGTTTTTTTTTCTTCTCCAACACTCTAAACTCTTTTTATTCATTTATTTTGCAACAAATATAGTATATTAAATATTCTAAGAAGTTGTTATAATAAGGATTCAAGCTACACATACATACACCTGTATCTAATGGTTAAAGAACATACTGTTTCCGTGGATGGTGAATTTCTGCCTCACGAAATGATGATTGTTCAACACTCATATATCACCTTAAAAGGTGGCCATTAAGATGTACCTATATTTATATATTATATATAATATGTTTATGTTTTACTTAAGCTTATGTATTTTTCATTTATGGAATATCCATTATGGTTACCATTATGAGTAAACGTGATATCTTCATTTTAGGAAGTGCGGACTACCGCCCCCTCAAAGTTATTTGATTCGTTAATGACATATGTGGGATGTATAAAGGATGTGATTAATGGTATTATATATGATATTATACTGTAATTGTAATATACCTTTATATCATTATGATTCCATTCTATAAAATATGAAATAGAAATGAAAGTAGCGTTCATGCGTACGTACGGCTTACCGTCTTCATTAACGGTGCATTTCATTTCTTACCTCTAAATGATTATGTAATATTATTAATGCATGTATATACTGGATATATATGATATATATGATATATACATCATGATTAAAACTCTTTATATAATGTATACATGAACAAATTGTAATTATAAAGAGTATATTTTGACTCAAGTACCAATGATCGTTTAAACGACCGTTATTAACTAAAATAATTACATAGTGTTCATGACATGGTAATAAGTGATATAAAAGGAATAATAAACTTTAAAAAGGTTCTTGAGGATGTATAAATTAACTCAATTTTATTATTAAAGAGATTAAAGAATGATCGAGTCAAGTCGGACCCGAGGTATGGGATCCTACTCCTCTCTTTCTTTTTAAGTACATTCTTTTATGTCATCCCTTTTAAGATCATCTTTATTATGATTGGAATGGTCGTTTATATTAATCCTAGATTAATTTTTATGTTCATATGATGAGAGACCCTATTTTCTCTCATCAATCCATTTTGGAAGTTTTGAGTGGCGCCGTTAGGCTGCTGAATTTTCGTAGGAGATCTAACCTCTCCCTTTCTTTTTAAGTACTCTCCTTTATGTCACTTCTTTTAAGCTCCTCTTTGTTATTATTGGGGATGTTATTTTATATTACTATTTCTGTAAATTTTATTGTAATATTATTAGAGACCCTATTTTATCTCATCAATCCATTTTTGGAAGTTTTAAGTGGTGCCTTTAGGCTGCCGAGTTTTCGTAAGGGATTTTTCATCTCACTTTTAGTCCTGTGAGATTTATGATACATTTTCCACCATTTCCTTTCAGTGGTGTATGTAATTCCAATTATTATACTCTTTGTGTAATATAATTTCATTTATGGGTATTTACATATTCATTGTATGACCCTTCTTCAATGGGGTGTACGTTTCGAATGTTACCCAAGTCGGTAAGGGAACCTTTCACCCTCCTCTTTTTAAATGACTTATTTGGTTATGTCTTTTAATTCACATAATATTATGTTGTGATATGTTCTTATATATCCTTATTTATGTGAATTTTATGTCCAAGTTATGAGATATTCTTTTTATCTCTCATCAACTCTTTTTCTGAATTTTTAATTGACACCGTTAGGCTGTCGAATTTTTGCAAGGGAACTTCTTAACCAAATTTTGATTCTTTGGGATAAACTTGTACTCCTTGAATATGTCGTTCTATGAATATTTGTGAATGTCCTCTGATTTTTTTACACATAATATCCACTAATATTTGGTGTATTCATTTGTCACACATAATTATGTAATTGATTTATCCTTAAACCAAGGATACCATCTTTATAATGGATTTCATCTCAATTTACATTTCCATTGAGACTTCATTGTTGTTATGCACCAATTCACTCTTATATAGTGTATATACTGTCCTTTGGAATATTATATCATGAATCCCTTTATTCTCCTGACATTATAAAGTTTTTATTAAATGTTATTCCTAAATTATTGTATTCAAGTGTCTCTCATTTTGTAAAAACCCCTTTAACTAAAATATCGTTTTAAATATTTTAATGATTTATTCTTATAAATATTTCTCATTAATATCCATGTGTTCAAAATGGTTTTATGGATTTATTTATATGGATATTAATGGTTTAAAATGTTAAAAGCTTCAAAGTGGTATGGGACACTTTGATTCAAAAATCTATTTATTAAATATTTTAAATGGTTTTGAAAAAGCGTTTTACTAAACGACAAGCAGAATGTTTTTGTCGTACGTATGCGACGACAACGACTTCTCCGCCACCGTGACCATTATTTGAGTTCCGGATTTCTCTTCAAGCCATTCCTTCTTTTTTAAAGAAAAATAAATACCATGTTTTACTTTTGTTTTATTTTGGTATTGAAAATAGTTTTCATAATGTTTTTTATGTCAATGTGTTTTATTGATATCTTGTGATTGAAATGTGGAAATGTTTTGTTTCCTTTATGCATGTATTATGTGGTATGATTATGTTATGGTTCTTGGGCATTGTTATGAAGATGGTTGGTTTCGTGATAAACTAAGGGAGGGTGAGCCCGATATAGCTCTCCAATGCATTGGGTAACGCGAAGGAGTGAAACGCTAAGGTTTCTCCGAAGAGATTTAGGGAATATACTGTGGTGGGTATTCCAAATGTAACCAAGAGGGTTACTCCCTACATAAGAATGTTATGAATGTCTCAAGTTACCTTTTATGTCTTATGATTTCTATGATTTATTCATGATTTTACGAGGTATGTTAAAGTGCCTATGTTTTATGGGTAAAGTATGATTTCATTCTTATGTTTATATGAACTCATGATTCCTTTCCATATTTTTTTATAACCCTTACTGAGTTTTTTATGCTCATCCCAAGTTTTTTGAAATGTTTTTCACAGGTCAAGGTAAAGGTACATGATATTATGATAGTGTCACAGAAGTGTCAAAAAAGAATCCATGTTTTATTTTAAATATGTTTCCGTTGATGGGAAAAATGAATACTGTCTTTTTTGTAACCACTTTGTTTAAATATGGAATGTAATGAAAGTTTCATGATCTAATTCTCTAAAACTATAAACCTGAAAATATCCTCAATGTGTAATCTTGTACTAACTCAAGATTAAGTAAGGTTTAAGGCTGGGGCCTTATATTTATATTATCCTTTACTTGGAGACAAAATATTATCCCATTGATAAGGGTCTATTTTACTTGTTATTTACTGTTTAGAAGTTTGGGAAATACATGTAATTCCATAATATGTAGTCTGTATATCATGTTGAACAACTAAATTACATTATAAATCTCCCTATGTAGATATAATGAATAATATATTTTGTCGTAATTCATAAAAAGGTCAACATTAGGTTTTTTATACATAATTCTACAATGGGATAAAAATTGAAATATTTCCTCTTTATACATCCGAACCCTAAGGAACATCCTAAGAATATTGACTTTCTAGAAGAGAGCATCCTCTCTATGGATAAGACCATTCAATGTTGGAAAATAAATTTTGATGGAGCCACCCATATCCCAACCAGGAGAAGGCTAAACAACACCAAACTCAATATGGTGGGCATTAGGATTATCTTCATAAATCCAAGATAGGATATTTTCTATATATGTTCCTATTACATAATTTTTTCACAAAAAAAATTATGCATAACAATAAACTCTTATCAATATCCTTGAGTTAAACCTTAAAATTGATCTCCCCTATTTTAATTTGATGAGATACTCTAGTATAGTAATCATTAATATCAATAAAGACTATGTCACAGGGAGACAAGAACTCATTACCTTATTAGATAAGACTCAAGTGATGATGGCCTAGTTCCCTTCTAGGCTGGAGGTCACTCATGTTCCTCGATTATAGAAAGAATAAGTTGATGCTTTGGTAGCAATAACCACATATCTTTTATAGCCCATCCTTGATGAATTAAGCTTTCATGAGGATAATTATAGGGTTATCACCCCCATTACTTTTAAAGAAGATGACTAACATGTTGATTAGATGGACAACGACACTTTTACCAAACAAACATCAAATGACCAATTAGTTGACAAAAGACCCAATTGGATGAATCCCATACCTGAGTATCTATAATATAAAACCCTCCCTGTAGAACATGTAAGGAATGAGTGGATTCATCGGTGTTTAGCACAATTCCCCCTCGAAGATGGACCCATCCATGAAAAGACTCTCAAAATGCGTGGGTTATATAGAATCCTCCTATGTTTCATCTAGGAGAATGATATACATCATGTAATGTATGAAACACAAGGTTGGTTGTGTGTGGCCCAATTATCTAGGTTGAAGCATTCTCACTAGATTTGGAGGCTGGGATAATTTTGGCCCACCATGGTCTATGATCGTATCATGTTCACCTAGAAGTTTCATATGTTCCAAATCCATGGAAACATTGTGAATTTTAAACCAGATCATCATTATGTCACCATTCACTCCTAACCCTTTATCATATGAAGAATTCATGTTGTGGGCCACAACACACCAGTGATAGCTCGATAATGCAGGTTCATTTTGACTACCACTAACTTCCACTCAAATTGTGTGGATTCCTTAGACATAAAAGATGTCATTATGTAGTCCATGATTGGGTTTCTAAAGTCCCACATTATCTAAATGTTTATAATTACCCACACCATTCTCATGGACAATGAACCTAACATTCGAGATAGTGATCTAAAAAAGGTTTTATTACAAGTAAAATATATCGTCCAACCATGCATACCTCTACCATGTGTAGGATAATGTGATGATAAATGGACTCAAAAAACCCTCTCTAACATAATGTAGATGATGGTATTCCATAACTGGAAAATTTGGATTGAAAATCTCTCTAATTCCCCCTGTTCATATCAGACGAGGATTTACAATTCCATCTAGGAAACCACACACTACATGTTTTATGAAAGAGAATAAATTATACTAATAAAGGACAATATATCATCACTAATGATAACCATTTATGAGAAATTTATCCCCTTCATGGGAGAATACATTTTCATGTCTCAGTTGGAATCTCGCAAAGAGAGAAGTCTTCAAGTGTTTCATAACATGAAACGTCATTAGAATTGAATCACATGAGAATTTAATAAAAAGGTCTGTCACCACTCCCTCCATTTAGGAGATATTGTAATTCATATTATGAATCCAGTGAAACCAGTATTGATTCCTCCAAAAATAGAACCCAATTGTGAAGGACCTTATGTAATTAATATGGTCTACTCCAATGGTGAATACTCATTGATCACCATATATTGGGAGAACATCACGAATCCCACCATTCCTAGGTTTCTTAAGATATAATTCATGTGAACCCATGAGTCCATGATATAGGAATATAAACTGAAAGTCCTAAAATACTTATTATTTCATGTTAAACAATATTCTAACCCAACATGATAAACATGGGATGCCACATATGGAATATATGAGATAATATTAAGTCTGAGTGGTACATCATTAAACGAAAAATCCCAACATCTTAGTCACATGATGAAAATATGTGTGACAACATCTTAGCTAAATGAAATTAAATTAATATATACCATATGTAACTAGCATTGGAATACTCATATGGTAATAATGAGATACCTTATATGTTTAGTGTGGGATTACCCATGTATTGATCATGAGACAACTATAAGTCCCCATAGTCCTCATACTCAAGTGTAATCCTAGATCATGTTATTCAATCCATTAGTGGGTTGAGATTCCATAACAACCTAACATTAATATGAAATAATGGTCAACTCAATTTTTATGCCTCGTATAAGATTTCCATTCACATTATGTAAATTTTTTGTCTTAAGCGATTCAATATACATTGGATGCCCTGTGTGTAAATGACAAGATTCATTTTGTGATGAGACATGATTACTCACATGATAAGAATATGACAATTGAAAATTATTCCAATATCTTTTATTAATATGTTCCAATTATACTATCACTACTTCTATAAAGATATGATAATTTTCCTCATGTAATCCCCACTCATACCATCATTTCTCATTGTAGCATTCGGGCAGCTTCCAAGTGTAAGACCCTAAATAAACCTTTTATCCTCAAAATAAATGTGAGACCCCTAGTTCAATAACACTTTTCTCCAATCATAATTACCTTAATATTTTTGTTAAGTGATGACATGAACCCCTACTGAAGAGGTTTCCCTCCCTTATGGGGCTAGTCATTGACCACAACACAGTCAGGAATTATCTATTTCTTGATTCCCAGTCCCATGGGATACATAAAAACACATAGTTCTCATTTCACATGCTTATCCAAACCAACAAAATATTCTATTTCCTCCCCTTTATGAATAATTTCAATGATCACCTATTTATATTCCCTTACAGTGAGTTCAAAAAAATAGGGAAATAGATCTCATATTGTTTGAATTATACATGAGTATCTCGACATTTACAACTCAATACATCATTTAATTTTTATTATAGAAAATCATCACCCTCATGATATGAATTGGAATCCTGAAGAAATTGATTTTAAGAAACAATGGCTCACCATCTATCATTTCCTCATACATAGAAGGACCTATGGTGATAGAATATGATTATCAATTATTCGATCAACAGAAAGGGCATGTCATACATTTGTCACCCGATCTTTTAGTGTTACAATTTTCAAACCTGTGTCTCAAAAATGGTAAAAATTTGTTAACTACAAAACTTTCACCCCTTCCATGTTCCATATCTCAAAATTTTATTATTCCCTCCATTTCACATGCCTTTTTTGGTGAAATTATAAAACCCTTTGTGTTATTCCCCTATTCATTAAAACATGATAACCAAGGATTTTAGAATAATTAGAAACCCACTAAGAATCCTTATCCAGATCCAATTCATTCAACAAATTATGATAAGGGTAACTAAATGTGATTCCTTTTTTCTCACACCAATCATGGAACACATGGTTATATGATATGGGATGATATTATCCCCCATGACGGTCAGGACACATAGGTGTTCCCCAAATAGAATGTATCCCCCTCTATGATCTGAACAATATGAATATAAACTAGGAATATTGGTCAATGAATGATGAAAATACAATGTGTGTGTACTAAGTTATAAATTTTCATGGTTCGTGGCCTCTATCACAACCCATTAATGTTGGGATACTTCCCTTTGTCCAACATAAACCTCATTGAGACACCCACATTTTTCTAGAGAATCGCGCCCTTAAACTCTTTTAATTCCCATAATCTGAACTCCATGAACATAATATTAAATAAATTACATTTTATATTTTCCACATGAACTTAAAACAATGGTATTCTATCTTTCTATATGAAATGATAAACTATATATTTAGATTCTCATACTGACATGATTGGATGGACGCCTTCTGGCCTTGTTATCCTACCACACTGCATTCCAAAACTACATGTGTCTTGATTCTTAGATTCATGGGATATGTAGTGAAACCTTGAACCCATATCAATTACCATTCAACCAATACACCCATATGGTGAGACTACGTTTTCTAGTATTTATCTCCCTAACACTCTTTTGGTGATAGGATTGTTAGTGGATGGATGAAACAATAGTTTCACAATAAACCCCATTATTCCAAGAGTGATGCCATATTGTATCTAAACCCACCATCCAATATTCATGTCCTAAAACAAAATAATACCATCCTAGGGACTTTTTTGGGGAATATTTCTTCTTTTTCCAAAATTCATATCATGTTTTAAACTCCCTAGAACCACAGAAATCCCCTTGTATTACCAACCATTGTTCCAAGATCTAAGACCATAAAATGTTAAAAACCTTGGTCCAAACATTATGAAATAAACTATGTGAAACTATCCCCATGAGTCCCTCAATTAGTATTTGGAGCACATGAAGTCTTGTGTTTCACCAAAACAATGCCCTCATCTTTCTTCAAATCCTCACTCGAGATTATTTCAACATTTAGGAACTACTCTCACACCATGTTGTGTTCATGAAATACATAAGGATTGGTTCCCAATTACACAGGATTCTTAGGGATTAATAAATCTTCTTTATTTGTCATAGATGTAAATCCTCTCATTACGCAAGTCTGGTTTTGGTGTCCCTTTTACCATAGAGGGCCTTATCTCCTTCACTCGTACTAAGGAAATATGATGAACATGTTGAGTTGGTCCATGCTTAATGACCTTAAAACCATGTGTAAAATTTTGTAGTTCCTTGTCTTCTTGTCCCTTTATTCACATCAAGATTAAAATTCAACGCAATCTCACCTAAATGTTACAATCCATAAAACCATAAATTAATGGCCATTTTCTAGGAAACATTAACATAATCTATGTGAATAAATTCATACATATTCCTCAAAGAACGTACATGGTCTAATTGGATAGACTTTATAATAGCTCGTGTAAGAGTTATATATGATTTTCAGGATTCAAACCCAATGGGTAAATCCATGATATAGTTATACTTCTGCACACAAAGCTACCTTAATGATTTGGGACAATTTTGGATGTGAATATAGGAGGTATAAAAGCCAGTGATAATCATTGTTGAGTCCCGAAAAAGTATAGTTGTGATTATTGGACCCACTATTACAAGAACAAATATATACAAAACTTAAACCCCCCTACTTCATGAGATTCTCTATGAGGTACCACACATGTGTGTCTCATTGCATGAATCATAATAAATATGTTGGGTATACTATTATTCACATCAGGCGACGTGTCCTATCCATATGATATTAAAATAAAATAAACTGTGGTCAATGATATGTGAAATTAAACCATGGAAAACACATGTCCTCACTGTAATATGTTAAACAAAATGATCAACATCTTAACCATGAATTCATTAAATTTCATTCCTTTCATCTACATTGAAAAATGTTAAAAATCTATCTTTCCCTTACATGATAGGAATGTTCCCCTATTCTATTCTAGTCACCTATTTTGTTAATCAGGTTACTTGATTATAAATTAGAAGACTAGATGTTAATCCCCTTGGAAGGTGATTTTTTCTCTTATTTAGACTGATAGACCCACCCATTGTACACAAAACCATGGTGGTGTAATACCCAGATTGTTGATCTCTAAATGAAAATACACTCAATTTTTGTACTATTATTTGTAGCTTCCAAGATTTGGATCCCAAATATGTTCCTCATCCGAACATCCCACCAAATGGTGATGGTTCCTGACTAAAATATCTCACCATCCATCCTGGGAACATTCCTCAGGAGACCTTCAATGATAATATGAAAGGTATCATGTTTTGAAAATGCTCAACACTCAACCCTAAACTATATATACACAATATTATAAATAATATAGTGGAATATAAGTTTAAAAAATGATTAATAGTCATCCTCTATCACCCTATTACTCCTCATTGTATTCCATGTCTTGAAAGACTCAATTCATGTCTCCCATATCCCCATTTGTTTTGGTAAAATTTAATACCCTAAACATTAAGCCACTTGTGAACCCACACATATTGTGAAGTCATTTAGGATATCTAGAGTCATACTCCCAATCCTAGGATTAACAAGTCAAGATACACCAAGTGGTCAATAGATCATTCTAACCCCGATTGGCTGGTCCCTATCTTGAAACCACAAATGAATGAGAGATATTATACATATACATTGTTTATCACATTAATAATGACTCATGTGGGATTATTTGTTTGTTTGGATAACTTATTCATATGATTTAGATGTAGAAAAGTTATCATATAACGAATTGAAAAAAAAAACAATTTCTATCATTGAGAAGGGATGTCCAAAGGAAGGATCCTATCCTTTAAAAAAAAGTAAAATAAAAACGAAATGAAGGAACCCCTTTTCTTAGACCCCAAAATATAGTTCTCCAGCTCATCAGACATCTATCAAGTAGACTCGAGGGCCCTCTGCTTATTATATAGCTCCACTGATTTCTCCTTGACGATATAGAAAACATCATCATCTTGAATCTTAACCTAGACTTATTCATCCGAGTACTCTACCAACTAGGATGATTCCTATGATTCTATATCCTCAGCATCCACCAACTGATCCCTTATATGGTTGATGTTGTCTTCATTAGAATTGGTGATGGACTCGTACTACTATGATTCCCCTTCCAGGCTAGTGAGATATTGTTCTATAACATAGAGCACCTTAGTTCCCATACATTTATCCTCATACAATGTAGTGTAAAAATAATTCAACTAAATATGTTACCTATTTTATATAAATTCCAAATTTAGAGCTTGGATTCCACTGGAGACCACCCCACCGGTCAATAATCTTATGAGCTAATATTAGAGTGATCACACTGAGATTTAAAGATTATCCAATGGGTTATGGGTAAAGGAATTCATCAAAAAATATACTCCCTATATGAAATGATACATTTCTTCTCAACCAGATTGGAAATGGAGTCCTCAAAATCCTTTGATCGTGAAGCCTTATACTCATGGAAGGCTACAACATTGTCAGAAATAGAGTTCGTCATGGACATCCTCTTGGATGGTCTTGGATCAACATCTAGAGTGAGGCTAGAAACGTTTGTGGAAATTATCTTTATCTTATAATTAGGATGTTTTGTATCTGATATTGTCTCATAAATGATATCTCCTTTAAAATATTCTTTTGGACCAGATATAACAGTGAATGTCCTTCTAATTATACTCCCCTCAACTACCCCTATTGAGGAAAAAAATTAATCATATCTTCCAGCTACAGGGAAACAATGGAGTTTGAAAATCCATTAAGACATGACATTAGCAGAATTCAACTTGAGGTAGAAAAATGAGAAGGAAGATACATAATGGAAAAGTATTGTAAAAATTATAACGACTAGTTAGTAGGTCAATGGTGTTCACCAGAAGCCCCACCAATGCTGACATCCCCATATTAGTCGATATCTCACTTGTTAGAAAGGAATCTATTTCTTTGGATGTTGGATCTATATAAAAAATGAAAAAATCTAGGATATGTGATAGAAATCTAATACTTGAAAAAAATATGAAAAGAAAAGGAGTAGAAATTATTAGGCATCACCTGAGGTTTTTTTATTCATTAAATCAATCATAGGATCCACCTCAATAATAGATAGTTATCCGATCATGTCCATGAAACTAGGATGATGTACTTTTCCCAACCCAATTAAGGATTTGTGATTTATATTTCTACATCATTTTTTTCAATAGGTATTTCCCCCTCCATTCTTGTTGATTCATACATAAATCAAAATGGGGTAAAGAAAAAATTCAAATGGGCTAACATATGGCCAAAACATGGAATTTTAACTCATCATTAATGGAGACTCCAAACCCATGGGAGAGTAGAAAGGAATATATTAGATAAGAATAAATGGCCAAACCCAAATCCCCATTATCCCCAATAGCCGACTGGCCCTCAAGAAGGTCTATGGGAAAGGGAATGTATAATATCATTCTTGCCTGGTCAGTAGGGGACTATGCCACTCCACATGAATGGATGATGTATTCTAGATACTATTTATATTTCACCACCTCATACCAAGGATCTTTAATGTCTTCCTAGTGATTCCCTAGCTTATAAATTTGAATTCCATCATTTTGGATACACATCCACAATGAATAGAGGGAGCTTAATTTCTAGAAGATGTTCAAGACCCTCTAGGAATCGGGGAAGATGTCATTAGTAGGAACATCAACATCATAAAAATTATTTATAAGAGCCCTAATATTTACCACTTGAGTCACACTGAAGGGATCTCCTCCATCTATAATATTCTTTATTATGAGTCACAGACCCGCTATCACCCCCTCGGGATCCTCACCTCACTCGGGGTTAGGAACCACTGGAGTTACATTTTCTATACGCCCTAATGGAATTTATATTCTTCCTAATAATAGTCCACCATCCACAGTATGACCCTAGTCATGTGGATATATGTCCCCTTCCATGTAATCCACTGAAAAAACTAGGTCCCTTGGAGAGAAAACCAGTTAAAAACTCTTCCAAATATATTAATATTCATAGAAAATCATGTATTAATCATAGGTTGGGGGTAGTATATTCCCACTTAAATCCACATGTAATGACCTGAAAATTTCATGGAATTTTTTTTAATTTCTTTGGGATTTTACGAATGTGTAGTTTCTGACGGTACCTGATTTCGAGGCCCGGTGTACCTGGAATCAATTTTTGAAGTTTAGCTCAGGTACGTTTAGTGAACGAACGAGTGGGTTTTTCTAACTTTTGAACTGGTACTTGGAATCGAAATCAGAGGGCAGCGATGAATCCACAACGCCGGTTTTTTCTTAAGAGCACCTTTTTCTGGGTTGCGTTTTCTTGGGCGGTGATTTTAAAAATGTGGGAAATAAAAATAAAAATTATTTTACAAAATTATTTTTATTTCTTTACTGTGGTTTAAGAGTTATGGGAGGGAAGATGTGAGGAAGTTGGGGTGGGGCCCACATGATCCCCCACCTCTTTAAAATTCCTAACACCTCATTAAACACCCAATTTATTTATCCTCTAGAAATTATTTTATTTCTCTTCCACATTAAATTACATGCCAATAAAACGTCTCTTTAATTTGACAACACACGTTAATTATTTCGGTGAATTATTTTTGAATTTTGAAAAAGTAGGCATGAGTAATAAAATAAGGGAAGCCTTATTTTATTATTGTTAAATTGTTGTGCGAGATGGTTTGGGGAGATAATAAATGAGCCTTGAAGAATTCCATCTTCTTCACGAAGAACGCCGAGTCTACGATGAAGAACTCCATCACCGTAAGGGGAGATCGCCATACCATCTCCTCTCCTCTCTGCATCTGGTGAGAGATGCCTTCTTTAGAGAATGACGACGCGCCACATCCTTCATTGGGAAAACACCGATGATGCTTACAAAGCCTTGTTCCGCGATGCCGTCTTCCGCGATGTCTTTTTCCCGCGACGATCCTCGTTCGACGACTTCTTCGAGGTAGGGGTTTGGTTTTGTTTGTGAACATTCCTTGCGTTCTTCGTTAAAAATTTGGGCCGCCTATTATCAATTTTATGGGAGGAGGTCGGACCACCTGAAAATGTCTGATCCTCCTCCCCCTTTGTTGTTGTATTCGTTGCGGCTCGAACGAAGGTGGCGTGGTGCAACGGCACCGCACGGAAACAAGGAGGAATACGGCGAAGAAGCGCGGCGCCATCGCGCCGCACCGTTGAGGCCGAAAGAAGCCGCGGACAAAGTCGAGCCATGGTGAAGGGGTGCAGCGCAGTCGCGCCACGCTGGAGAACTACAAAGAGGCCGCGACGGAGGGCCGCGGCGCCGTCGCGCCACCCCAGTCAGACCAAGGCCGCGGCGGACCAGGGGAGGGCGGCCGGAGACGCCGACCGCCGGTGCTTAGGAGGTGGGATCGGCTAGTCCTGCGCGGCACACTGGCCATCCGTTACGACCGGCCAGATCTGGAAAACCGGGGGTTTGAGCCCCCAGTCAATGCAGCAGGGCGGACCCCTCGTGGGTCCGCCGTCCGGTTCGAAGGGGGTGTCGGTTTCCCCCCTTTCGCGCTCACGCGGCGCGCGGCGTCCGTGTCGGGCTGACTGGCCACCCCGGGCTGGGAAGGGTCGGGCCATGATAGCCAGGCCGGGCTGCGTCCTGATGGACTGGACCCGGACCCGGGTCGGGTTGACCCAGTTCTGGCCGACCTAGGGGGTCTCAGGCAGGGTCGGTTCTGGCCCAAAACCCCCTAAAAACGGGCAGGTTCGTTCAAACGCCTGTAACTTGGGATAAAGACCTCCGATCGACACACCATCAGTTGTGATGTGATACTTAGATCGATATAATCATTTTAGTATATTACACTCAAGGTTTTAGAGAACTTTTGGTATGGCCGGGTTGGTTCGAACACGAGACCAACCGGGCCCTCGGAGCAGAATAACCTATAACTTGAGCTCCGGACGTCTGATTGACGTGTCGTCGACTTTATTGGATTCCTCTTAGTGAGACAGACCTTTTGGCTTACTCCGATTGAAGTTTGGATGTAGTTGGAGTATGGTCGAGTTGATTTTAACTTAAAAACCAATCGGGCCCCTGGGACAAAAAAGCCAATAACTCTCAGACCGGGCATCTGATTGACGCGCCGTCGGTCACGTTGAGTTCCTTTTGTCGAGACAGAACATTGGGATACATCAACTCTGGACTACATGTTAGTTGATGTATCGACCCCCCCTTGGCTCGAGGAGCGGACCCTCCTGGAATCGAGCATGCTGTGTGCGGGAACCCTAGAGCTGGTTGCGACGGCGACGACAACCGTACTGCAATCCTCTGTGGGTTTTACGGTGAAGACTTTCGTACCGGAATCCTCCATGGGTTTGATGACGATGACAACCATACGAGAATCCTCCGTGGGTTTGATGGTGAAGACTTTTGTACTGGAATCCTCCGTGGGTTTGACGACGATGACAATCGTACAGTAATCCTCCATGGGTTCAGTGGTGACGAATACTGTAATTGTATCCTACGTGGGTCGGACAATATTTACCTCTGATGTAGTATCCTACATGGGTCCGACAGAGTAGCTGGACTAGTATCCTACGTGGGTCCGACAGCTTAGCAGGTCTAGTATCCTACGTGGGTCCCAGCTAGATGAATCAGTAACTACATCTGATCACCTCCTTTTTCTTTACAAATGATGTATACCTGTGTGAGATGAGTCTTGATTTTCAATCTTTATCATTGATGTGATTGACTTACTTTCCTGTGTGGACTGGGTTGTACTTTCCTGTGTGGACTGGGTTGTACTTTCCTGTATCGACTGGGATGTACTTGAGCTCGTGATTTGGAGCTGATCTGGATTTGATGACTTAGGTATATGTATGGGCATATTCCTAAATAGAGTTGGATTATGCTTCGTGATTGTATCTTTACTTTGTGGTTTATCCTATGTGGATTCAGAGAGGCCTTTGAGGGTCTTAGGGTCCTTACAGAGTAGCATATACTCACCCCTACACGGGCTTCGCCTGCACTACGTTGTGTTGGTTGTAGACTACAGACATCACTGATTGTGGCTGAGGCATGTAGAGTTGGACGGTACCCGAAGGAGAATCTCACGACGAGTCAATGCCCAGAGGTGAATTGCATGACGAGTCGCTTCCCGAAGGAGACGAACGGACGCAGAGTGCTGAGGAGGAGATCTATACCTACCCTTTAGGTAAGAAGGCGGAGGATGATCGAAGAGCGGCTTTTCACCTTTGAGTTGTTGTCCTTTGAGTTGTACTTTACTTTTAGTTGTAGCTGTACCTTTCTTTTGGGCTTGTATTTCTGGCCCCTTGTACTTTCAGCACGTTTGATTTACAGTTTACTTAGCGTTTACTCATTTTTTCTCACTATGTGGTGTTTGTTTACTTTATAAAGGAAATGCCTTCCTTTTTATCAGGATTTATGACTTTGGTGCTAGTCGCCAGCCCCTGGCCTTTGGATGGAGGGCTTGGGGTAGTCACGGCATGGGCCCCGAGGACGGGTTGTGACAAATTGGTATTAGAAAAGTTTGGTTCTACCACAGAACTCAGGACTCTGATATTTCTTCTATGTGAATCAATGTTATAAAGGGTATTGTGTGTGGTTATTAGTCTAGGGAGTCCAGTGTTGGTGTGGCGGCCAATGTATCCGTATACTAGGACCCTGACTTCTGATTTCCAACTCACTGCACGAAAACACTGATTTCTTGTGTGTTTCAAATGTTTTATTTGTTATTAATTTGTGTCAACTCACCGGGTATACTGAATTGACTGTGGCATACATGTTTCTTAACAGGATGTCCCCACGACGGCAGCCAGCTAGGGTTCCGAGCTTTGTACAAGACGACAGCCCACTGAGCGACGAGGCCTCGGTGCAGGGCCCTATTACACCGGGGGCACCAGCGATACTTCTACCCATCAATCCACCGATGCCACCAGGCCCAGCTGCGGAGAGTGCTCGTCATCTTAGTGAAATGCATGAGTTTCAGCATCAGAGACCACCCAGGATCCGTGGGGAGACGGACCTTCAGGGAGATAAGGATTGGCTGGAGGCTGTTGTTCGAGTTTTCAGGTTCGTGGGGACACCAGCTGACCTCATGGTGATCCTTGCAGCGAGTCTCCTACACATGGCAGCAGGCCAATGGTGGAGCCTAATGCTCCGGGTGCACGATGAGGCATCACTCTTTTGGACAAACATTGATAGCCTCTTTTTCTCGGAGTTCATCCCAGCCACCCTCTGTGTGATGCGCATTCCGGAGTTACCACAGCTGCGGCAGGGCAGCATGACCATGGCCCAGTACTCGGCGAGGTTTACTCATCTCTCGCGCCACTCCACAGATACAGTACGAGACCTGTTCTTCCAGGCCTGGACCATCGATCAAGGACTGCGGCATGAGATCAGGGATTCGATGATCTCCCTCAACATTCCGACACATGCAGGGGTGTTGGAGAGAGCCCTTCTAGTGGAGAGGTTTCTCACCGACCAGTCACCAGCGGCATGACCCTCCACAGGACGACCCGTAGCGAAGTATCCTACAGATGGCAGTAGACAGATGACGCAGAGGTCCAAATGGGCTATACCATCAGACGAGCAATCTAAGGATGCAAATTTGGTTTTGCGGGGCACACGAAGGAGTGACATCTACATGAGGAGAAGGCAGTACTACGCATGTGGAGGGAAGGGTCACATTGCTCGAGACTTCCCGAATCGTCCTGCTGATGAGCAGCATGCAGTAGAGGGACCTCCCAGGCAAAGGTTCGGCCATGTCGGTCCACATGGAGCAGGCGGACGAGGCAGAGGAGCTGGCTGAGCAGCAGGTGGTGGGCGACAGTTTGAGGCCCCTCCACCACCACCACTAGGAAGACCACCCCAACCGCATGGAACGAGTGGATATGGAAGAGCTCAGCTACAAGCAGCTGAGGCTTATGACCATGAAGCTCCGGGAGCTGATGGAAATGAGCGGGACTAGCTCAAGACATTGGGACTTTTGTTCATGTTGATTCTAGATTTGTTGATGTTATGTGTCTTTGTACCTTGAGATGTAGTAATAAAAGTCACTTGTTCTTATGTCGTTTTGTTCCCTGTCTTTTTATGTAGTTGATACTAAGAGGTTCCAGTTTAAAACTATTGAATTGACCCTCACTTTTGAGATACCTACTGGGGGAGACCCAGGGACCACACACTGATGCTGACAGTGTGACTCAACCCTTAGAGGTGAGAGTAACGTTTGGATCTCTTGGTAGTAGTGTCGAGGCCTTATGACATCATTCTTGGTATGTATTAGTATCATCCATGTAGGGATTGACTAAATTAGGTAAAGAACTCAGTTCATCCAGGGATGAGACCGGATTTTTCTTATCGGCAAAGAAGAAATATTAGCATCTCTTATAGGACCAAAGAAGGTTTATGTCATCCAGGAGAGGATGAGGACAGCTCAGAGATGACAGAAGTCTTATGCTGACAGGAGGCAGAGACCACTAGTGTTCGAGGATGGCGACCACATTTTCTTATGAGTCTCAGCTCGACGTGGATTACAGAGATTTGGACGAGGCAGTAAGTTATCTCCGCGCTTTATCCGACCATTCTAGGTCCTCAACAGGGTAGGCAAGGTGGTTTACCGCTTGAACCATCCACCTCAGTTGCACCAGGTGCACGACGACTTCCACGTATCTCAACTGTGGATATACATGCTTGACCCCACACATATTATTGACCATGGGGAGATGGACATTGTTGATGGGGTGACTTTTGTAGACGTCCCAGTGGAGATCGAGGATCGACAGGAGAGGGTCCTACGTGGACGGTCGATTCCTCTAGTGCGTATCAGATGGAAGCACGGGAACCACCAGGAGAGCACATGGGAGCGGGAGGCTCAGTTGCATGCTCCGTACCACTTTTGTTCCACTAGTTTGTGTTATAGCTTTACGGGGATGTAAATCCCTTAGGTGGGAGTAATGTAAAGACCCGTAAATTTCAAGGATTTTTATTTTAATTTCTTTGGGATTTTACGAGTGTGTAGTTTCTGACGGCACCTGATTCCGAGGCCCGGTGTTCCCAGAATCAATTTCTGATGTTTAGCTCGGGTACGTTCAATGAACGTACGAGCGGGTTTTTCTAACTTTTGAACCGGAACTCAGAATCGAAATCCGAGGGCACCGATGAATCCGCAACACTGGTTTTTTCTTAAGATCGCATTTTTTTGGGTTGAGTTTGCTCGGGAGGAGATGTTAAAAATGTGAGGAATAAAAATAAAAATTATTGTACAAAATAATTTTTATTTTTTTACTGTGGTTTATGTGTTATGGGAGAGAAGATGTGAGGATGTTGGGGTGGGGCCCACATGAGCCCCCACCTCCTTAAAATTCCTAACACCGCATTAATCACCCCATTTATTTCCCCTCTAAAAATTATTTTGTATCTCCTCCACATTTAATTACATTCCAATAAAATGCCTCATTAATTTGACAATGCACGTTAATTATTTTGGTGAATTCATTTTGAATTTTGAAAAAGTTGGCATGAGTAATAAAATAAGGGAAGCCTTATTTTATTATTGTTAAATTGATGTGCGAGAAGGTTTGGGGAGAAAATACACGAGCCTTGAATAACTCCATCTTCTTCGTGAAGAACTCCAAGTCTACGATGAAGAACTCCATCACCGGAAGGGGAGATCACCGTACCATCTCCTCTCCTCTCCGTAGCTGGCGAGAGAAACCTTCTTCAGAGAACGACGACACACCGCATCCTTCATCAGGTGAACACTGACGACGCTTACAGAGCCTCGTTCCGCGACGCCGTCTTCCGCAACGTCATTTTTTCACGACGATCCTCGTTCGACGACTTCTTCGAGGTAGGGGTTTGGTTTTGTTCGTGAACTTTCATTGCATTCTTCGTTAAATATTTGGTCCGCCTGTTATCAATTTAACAGGAGGAGGTTGGACCGCCCGAACATTGCCGATCCTCCTCCCCCTTTGTTGTTGTATTCATTGCGGCTCGAACGAAGGTGGCGCGGTGCAACGACAGCACACGGAAACAAGGAGGAACGTGGAGAAGAAGCGCGACACCATCGCGCCACGCTGTTGAGTCTGAAATAAAGCGTTCCCGGAGTTGGGCCACGACGAAGGGGCACGGCGCCGTCGTGCGGCGCCGGAGTACCACGAAGAGGCTGTGACCAGAGTGGGGCCACATCGGAGGGGTGCAGCACCGTCGCGCCGCATAGGTCGGACCAAGGCCGCGGCCTTTGGTCGTGGATGAGTAGGGGAGGGCGGCCGGAGCAGCCGGCCGCCGGTGCTCAGGAGGTGGGACGGGCTGGTCCCCGCGTGGCAAACTGGCCGGCCGTAACGGCCGGCCAGATCCAGAAAACTGGGGGTTTGAACCCCCGGTCAACACAGTAGGGCGGACCCCCCGTGGGTCCACCGTTCCTTTCGAAGGGGGTGGTGGTTTCCCCACTTCCGTGCTCACACGTTGCGCGACGTCCGTGCCGGGCTGACCGGCCACCCCGGGCCGCCCTCGCAAAGCCAGGCCTGGCCGCGCCGGCTGGGCCGGGCTGCGCCAGTTGGGCTAGGCCATGCCCTGATGGGCCGGACCCAGACTCAGGTCTGGTGGCCCAGTTCGGGCCGACCCAGGGGGTCTCGGGCCTGGTCGGTCCAGGCCCAAAACCCCCTAAAAACGGGCAGGTTCGTTCAAACGCCCGTAACATGGGCTACATACCTCCGATCAATACATCGTCATTTGCGATGAGATCCATTGATTGAGATGGTCGTTTCAGTATATTACACTCAAGGTTTCAGATACCTTTGTGTACGGCCGGGTTGGTTCGAACACAAGACCAACCGGGCCCTCAGAGCGGAAACACATATAACATGTGCTCCGGATGTCCGATTGATGTGCCATCAACATTTTTGGATTTCTCTTAGTGAGACGGACCTTTTGGATTAATCTGATCGAGGTTTGGATGTAGTTGGAGTACAGTCAGGTTGGTTTTAACTTAAAACCCAACCGGGCCCCTAGGAAAAAAAAGCTAATTACTCTCAGACCGGGCGTCCGATTGACGGGCCGTTGGTCACATTGAGTTCCTTTTGTCGAGAAGGATCATTGGGGTACATCAAATCCGGACTACGTTTCAGTTGATGTATCGACCCCCCTTTGCTTGAGGAGTGGACCCTCCCGGAATCGAGCATGCTGTGTGTGGGAACCCTAGAGCTGGCTGCGACTACGTCGACAACTGTACTGGAATCATCTGTGGGTTCGATAGTGAAGAATTTCGTACTGGAACCCTCCATGGGTTCGACAATGAGGACAACCATACTGGAATCTTCTGTGGGTTCGACGGTGAAGACGTTTGTACTGGAATCCTCCGTGGGTTCGACGGCGACAACAACTGTACTGGAATCCTCCGTGGGTTCGACGGTGATGACTATTGTACTTGTATCCTATGTGGGTCTGGAAGTATTGACCTCTGTTGTAGTATCCTACATGGGTTAGACAGAGTAGCAGGACTAGTATCCGACGTGGGTCCGACAGCTTAGATGGTCTAGTATCCTACGTGGGTCCCAGCTAGATGAATCGGTAACTACATCTGATCATCTCCTTTTTCTTTACAAATGATGTATTCATGTGTGAGCTGAGTCTTGATTTTCAATCTTTATCATTGATTTGATTAACTTACATTCCTGTGTGGATTGGGTTGTACATTCCTGTGTGGACTGGGTTGTACTTTCCTGTGTGGACTGGGTTTTACTTTCCAATGTGGACTGTGTTGTACCTGAGCTGGTGAGTTGGAGCTGAACTAGATTTGATTACTTAGGTATATGTATGAGAATATACCTAAGTAGAGTTGGATTATGCTTCGTGATTGTATCTTTACTTTGTGGTTTATCCTATGTGGATTCAGAGAGACCTTTAAGGGTCTCGGGGACCCTACTGAGTAGAGTATACTCACCTCTGCATGGGCTCTGCCCACACAACGTTGTGTTGGTTGAAGATGATGGAAATCACTGATCATGGTTGAGGCTTGTAGAGCTGGACGGTACCCAGAGGATAATCTCACATCGAGTCAGTGCCCAGAGGTGGATTTCACGATGAGTCGGTACCCGGAGGAGACGGACGGACACAGAGTGCTGAGGAGGAGATCTGTACCTACCCTTCAGGTAGGAAGCCAGAGGACGATCCATGAGCAGCTTGTCACCTTTCAGCTATTGGCCTGTGAGTTTTACTTTACATTCAATTGTAGTTGTACCTTTCTTTTGGGCTTGTATTTCTGGCCCCTTGTACTTTCAGCATGTTTGGTTTACAGTTTACTTAGTTTTTAATTCTGTTTTATCACTCTGTGGTGTTTGTTTACTTTATAAAGGCAATCCCTTCCTTTTTATCAGGATTTACGCCTTTGGTTCTAGTTTCCAGCCCCTGGCCTTTGGAAGGCGGGCTTGGGGTAGTCACGGAATAGGCCCCGAGGAGGGGTTGTGACACGTCATGTTTGAACAAGTACCATATTTACCAAAATATTGATGGTTAGTGATCAAATCATTCTTAGCTATATAACTTAGTTGTGAGATTATGGTGACACTATAATTTAAGGGATGACTAGTATAAGGAATACATTTCAAAAACCACCTAATGGTTAACCCTCTCCACCAGTTTCCCACCGTGAAAAGTCATGATGTAGGACCACTGCTCCATTATCCTTGATTCATCATCCATTACAATCCCCATTGAGTGGGGTAATATATGGAACATAATATGCTAAACTATCCCAATTATCCTAAGAACCCTAACATGATCCAATTGAAGAGGGAAACTCTTGTCAATTTTTAGCATTGATGGATGGAATCCAATGCAGGGAGGGGGAATTTGGTTGGTTTTCTCATACACCTCTAAGTGTGTGGTGAACCATTCGTATAGAAAATGGAAGGGTTCACAGACATGTATAGTGGAATTCCTCTGGTTGATGGTCTAAAAAACCTTATAAAGCATCAATAATACTGGGATGAGAAGGTTGATATTCTGACCCACTGCCAGCATCGACACAAATATGAGAGTGCTAGGCCACACCAACTTTTGTACATTATGAATTGATAGTATCCACTCCAGATGAGTATTGAAATGAAACCCACTAATTTGATCACATGGGAGACATGATTCATACTATAAATCCATAATTTCCATTGGATGGACTCCAAAATTACCTATTATGAGGGTTACATCCCATGATGTGTGTCCTTTAGACACTAGAGGGGCCTTCCTAGATGAATATCTATACATTCGTTAAATATATAGATGAACAAATTCTAGAAGGGGATGTCCTTCACTCCCCTAATTTTCCACTTGTCTACACAAAAGGGACATTATTTCTCTTACTATCACAAATATATTCTCCATGTACTCTCAAATGCTCTAGGCAGAGTTAAATTCATCATACATTCTCCCTTGGATGGGGATAACAATAATCTTGTAGGGGTCACAAAAATTGATACTAGCCTCCACTTGATTTAGGTGAAAGGTGTTGGTCCATGGAGACAGCATTCTCAGGATCATATGTACAATAACTGAGTAGTGGTAGATTAGGAAATGTGATATCCATGTTTTGTTATATAGTACCACTCTCTTGTAATCAGCCTCAAATCCATCCCATTAAAGAAAAAAATTCTTCATCATTTCTACTTTTCTAGGAAGCTTCCACCCTAGAATAGGCATCAATGCTTTGTACAACTTTGGGGATAGACTCCTAGCCC
Organism: Viscum album; assembly: GCA_963277665.1. Classification (NCBI taxonomy): domain Eukaryota; kingdom Viridiplantae; phylum Streptophyta; class Magnoliopsida; order Santalales; family Viscaceae; genus Viscum; species Viscum album. Next base: position 1,804,291,243 of record OY728148.1, on the reverse strand, counting down.
TTTATGAACATATTATCATATTTGGGAGGGTATATATATACAACAATCTCTCCCATTGATGTTCTTCACACGGTACCATGGGGAGTGGGTGATAATTGAGGTATAGTCCTTGAGATAGTGACTCACTACAATTCCATTACATTAATTGTTCTGTGGGGATCTTTTGAACTAGTAGGAATGGGTTTACCAATTGGAATTAGGGTTGAATACATTTTACTTAAGTCCAAAACCATATAAAATAATCCTTTTGAAAAAATAATAGTTTTAAATCATTAGTTATAAAATTGAAAAGAGGGTCATAGTATAATGTAGTATATAAGCTCTCCATAATAACGATATTCCCATCCATATCCCTATATTTAGTATCTTCATCTCCAATATCATCAGTGTCCATTTTATGGATTTTTAAATTTCCCAATACTATTATGAAAAACTTGTGTTTGCAAATGTCTTCATTGTGAACATTTGATTTGTAAAATTTATGAGTGTCACAAGTGGTTTCTCATAGATAAAGAATTCATAAAGGTGTCAAGATTCCTGAGGGATAGATATTGGAATCCCAAAATTCTTTATAATATTATAAGTTAGAGGGAAATAGGTTTATAATAAATATTATATGAAAATATAGTGGTCCCCAATGGGTAACTATCCCAATTTATAGCCTAGGTTTTGGTCCTTGTTTCATAAAAGAGATGGTCAAATTTCTAGTTTTTGTGATTTCATGTCAGATTTGACCGTCCTCTCCCTTGTCATATGTTATTATAAGGGTGGGGGGAATTTGTACAAAAAAACACAAAGATGGTGCGAGAGATGATATGTGATTTAGGGATTTTCAAGGATACTATCGCCTAAAACAGGACCAAAATCCACCCAAGGGTTTAGATTCAAGAAGGCCAAAAACATTGTGAATATGAAGGTTCTTGAAAAACTCATCATATCTCCACTTGGTTTTTACATACATGATGATGGTAACATCTATGCGGTGTATGCACCCTTCTGGGGGTTTTCAGAGAGAAATTGATTTTTTATTTATTAAAGATGTTTTTATTAATGAAAAATATACCTATACCTCCACTATGATTATAAATACATCTATTCACGAAATATTTTTGGGGATATGACATTTGGACATCAATTAGAATATTTGAAATCATGAAACATCATCATTAATGATCCAAAGTGAATATGCACCCTAAAAAATATCCTTATTTCATGAATAATATCTAATGAGTTCTTGATACATTCATAACATGGTGAATATAACGTTAAAGAAGGTTTAACTAGACTTTTTGAAACATTCCCACGGGAAACAAGAATTTACCCCACATCAGGGATAGTAATTTTTAGGAAACCCTCACTTCACAAAACCTCTTACCTTCACAAAAATCACATATTTTTTTAAACCCATAATGTAGACCACCTAATGATGATTATTTTCATTAATAATAATTTATGATAGTTTAGTGATCAAGGGACTTTTATCCATCCAAACCTAGTTCATTTTTTCCATGACCCTCCACAGAATTGGTATTATTAATCATCATGTATGGAACCCTTTTTGGAAAGATACCAAGATATTTGTATCACATCTTTATCATAATCACATCCACCAAATATTTCATACTCTTATTTATGCCACACCCTGGTAGTGTTTACTCTTTATTCTATCCGAAGTCAATTTTATAGTAGACATTTAATCCTTGAAGGTGGAGGAATCATAAGAAACCAATCAACTCTCCAAATGTTGAGGGATAATACCATATCCTCCACCATTACCATGTAATTTTATCTTAGGTAATAAGGCCCCACCAAGTCTGAGATGTAAGACTTTAAACTCTATATCCTATTATCCTAGTCATAAAATTAAAAAATACATTACATTTTCTTTAGAATATGAATCTAAACTATATATGTATGATAAGAAATAAACATAGGATGCACCATGTATGACTTTCCTGGAATAACTACTCCCATCCTAGTAGGTCCATATGAATAAGACTCATAACATCCTTTATTGTTTCTCCTTTTGTGACACAAAAATCCTTAACACATGACATTTAATTTCATGGACTTGTCCTATCACAAGACCTAAATTGTGTTATTAAACTACATGATGTTTGATCCTTATCTTATAAAATGTAATTTCGGATTCCTCTTTGAGGTTTAATCCATACAATCCTATGATAACTCTCTAATGATAAATCTTGATCCCCCAACCGCACCATTAATTTTTTATGTCCTCCCTCAGAGAAGCAGTAACTCAAATGTGTGATAATATCCACATGGTACACACTCATTCTCAGCATAATGAATCAAGGTCCCCACTAAAGCATGACATCTCTATATGGTGGTAACCGATATCCCGCCTAATAAATGGCCAATTAAAATGGTAAACAACCACATAAGATGTTAATACAATTACTAACCTATCCCCATATTATCTTAAACTTGTAATAAATCTATACACACAAGTTGGTAAACTTGCGACCAACCTATCCCAACAAGATGTTATACATTGGAACAATCTATCACAAAAAGACATTAAACATGTGAACAATTAGACCAATTGGATGATAATAATGTGTAAAATATTCCACATAAGATCTTAATCCAATTTACAACCCCTCCCCACAATAATCTAAACCTATGAACCTAGAAAAATGCATTATAATATCTTCCACATTCATAAAACATGATATTCCTCGATCTGTGAGACTTATATTACATAAACTCCTATAAATAATTACCCAGTGGCTGATATGGGATTCTTCATGTTCCACACCCTTGTTTACTCATACATGAGAGTCCCTCAATTATGAAAATGTAGACATTGTAGGATCTCAATGCACCCAAAATACACATATTTCCAAATTCTCAAATGTTAGCATCAGCTCCAACCAAAAGAAATCACCATATTGTTACAGAGGTAGTGTAATTACCCAACATCCACCTCATGATAATATCGATAATGAGATTCATGAAAATGACTCATGTTAATGAGGGACACCAAGACTAGGAACAAATATCCAATAAGGGATCCGTTGACGTAGAAACTTATATCCCATAATCCCATCTTGACCAAGTAGATTACATTACCATGCTTGGGGGTAAGGCTGCCTGCCTTTGTAAACTGAGAATAATAGGAAAGGAAGACCATTATAACCCTGATACATGACATGCATCGAAAGCCTCAGAAAATAATTTCCTTGTTTGGTATGATCCAAACTACAAGATATTTTTATATTTACTTCCCTTAACCTTGGTGTTTTTTTGATATTCAATGTTTTATTGAGTGGGAGAGTGCGTTCTTGATATAAGTGGATATGTTACATTTTTTGTAGATGTTTTGCGGTTGTTTGATGGATTCTTCGAATGGTTCATAATTATTGAACACATTTCATTCCATTTTTATCCTTAATAAAGAAAATGAGATAATAAGAATAAGGGGAAATTTAGAAAAATTTGCGAACAAATGTGTCGTTTTATTAGAGGGTCCATAATATTATTTAATTGGTCAATGATTTTTATAATTTGGGGTTGGTTTGGGAATGTGATACATTACTTAAGATAAACTTTCAGAATAAAAAATTAAAAACATAATTTATAGGATATGATTTATTGTGATTATATTGTTCATGGTCATTAATTTGGGTTTTGGGGTGTGGGAATAATTAATTTTGAATAGGATAATTTTTATTGAGATATATTTGACAATTATGACAAATGATTTAAGATCAATCCTCATTTTTTATTTTAATAGGTTTTTATAAATACTACCTACCCACCCACTAACCATAGAGTCATTTTATACTTAATTCAAAACTACAATATTTATTATGATATTATTCTCTAAAATGTATGTGCTTGATATCAAATTCATGACTATGGATAGGTGTATGTAATTTAGTTTAGGTAAAGACTACATTAATTTATTTTCTTTAGTGGTGAGTGGGAAAATACTAATAATAAGGTAGACAAGGATTTTAATTCATATTAATAATTATTTATATAGACTGAATGGAAGTTAAGGGAAGTCCTTGAGTTTTTCAAATGGGGAGAGTAAAATACATAGTTAATGTGTTTATCTGAATAATGAGGAATTGTAGAAATATTTTTATATGAAGCAAGAAGATTTTCTTCATTATTAATACTTTTTCCTTTTTTATATAATGGAATTTAAATATTGGTATCTTGGGTGCCCTTTTTATTTCTAGTTTAGATATATGATCGATGATAAGCATTTCTCAATTATGGGGAATTTTATTACCACAGTTTATACATTCAATTTTAATATAAATCCATTGATTTTGATGTTTTATTGATAATCATTTTCCATGATTATCATTGGGGCTGTTCTTATATTTAGGGAAAATTTAATTTTACTTTTTAATAAAATAATGAAAAATAGAATATTTTTTAAAAAATAAAGGAGATTGTGACATGGTCCACCACCTTGCTTTATAAAAGGAGATAACGTGAATCAGTTGTTCCATAGGGATATTTTACACTATGGAAATAAATTTTTTTATAATGAGTCATTTTTTTATTGTTATTTTTTATACACCTAGTTTTGTATCCACAATGGATCCTAGAGAGTGAATAAAAGGGTTACACTATAAGCTATTGTCCATGTTACAGTGTATAGATATAAAACAAATATATTTTCTAGTAGAAAATCTCTCATAGAGAATTTGAATATATGTATATTTGGGTGGAGATATAAGAGGGTTATGTTCATGGATAATTATTGTATTCATAGAATGTAGAGTCTGATTCAAATGAGCCAAAAGAAATGAGAGATAAAGATATATATCTAAGATTCAATGTTTTGATGATATAAGAACAATAGAATATATATCTCATGGGGATTCAAATAGGATTCATGCTCCTGAGGTATTACATACATCAAAAGTATTTTGATGCTATGATGTATAAGGGAAGATAAAGGAAAATATATAGGATACTAATGAGGAGATATAAGATACATAAAAGATAAATATAAAGAGTTACCTGAGAGATATTTTTTATTTTTAAAAAAGGAGGGAATATACATGAATATGATCGACATCATAGAGCTTCATGAATCAAGAGTTGGTCAAAACCATTAAGGAGCTATGTAGAAATGAAATGCCATTTGGAAAATAATAGCTGATGAAACTAAGATATATTTAGATAAAATATAAATATTTATATAAGAAGCTTAAAACCAAGCCATTGACCTAGAGGGGATAGATATGAGTAACAGATTTGTGATATAAATGTATAATTAAAATAGTATCATCTTTTTATATGAATGAAATTCAATTAGTATACATAAAAAGACTAATATGATCACATTGTACATATAAAATTATTTTCATAAATATTTTATTTCTATAAGATATTCCATTCAATTAAATGAATGTGTTGATTAATGATAATAAAATATATTTTATATGAATAATTGGTTAACATTAATTTAATTAATAAATGATAGGAAAATTGAATGAATAGCAGTTTACAGTTTAAAAATATATTTTCCTATAAAAACAATTTTGAACTATATTTTGAGATTATATATATAGTAATTTTTAGATTTTAGAAATTTAAATTTACAAAATGATTATCATATTTATATTAATAATAATAATATAATTTTAAATGGATTTTTTATATTTTCCAATAATAAATGATTTTTAAGTGAAAATACAACTTTTAAAAATAACATGAATTTTATGACATTATTATTTTATAATTATGATTTTTAAATTAATTACACATTTTATATGACCAAATATTTATTTTATATGGGAATTCACAATTCACAATTTTAATTTTTTTCTTTACAAACCCATTTTTTATATTTCATAACATAAATAATTTTTTTCTTAAATATTTTCATTAATACATTATAAATGTTTATTTTAATATTAAATTTTATTAGTTTTTAAAAATTAATCAAGTTAAATGAACATAACATTTTGAGAATTTGGGTCTAAATTATTGAAAAATTTATAATTTATTTTTGGATATAAGTATAATGTTACCTCAAAAAAAACTACTTAGAACAATAAAATCCAAAATGGTAAAATTAATAATTCGCGGTGAAAAGCTATTAAATCATGATCAAATGATATCTATAATTGATTTGTTGTGGTGTGTATAAATATTATCTATTTATCACTCTATTATTTAAATATTTAGATCTGTTTTACATGTTTATCATTCACTCCATTTGTGTTATGTTGAAATGTTTACAAAAATGTAATTCTCACCACTTATAAAAGGGGTCTTACACAACCACTAAATTGTACTCCTCAGAATTAGTTTTAATGATTAATCCCAAACCTTTATTCCTTCCCCAAGAACACTCTTTCACTCAATTGATATTTTTTCATAAAATATTAGCTTATGGAATCCATTTCCAAGGGATCATCCAAGGAAATCTCAAAGTTCTCAATGTGAGTAATTATTCTTACATAACTTATTTTTTATATATTTTTCTTTTATTATTACAATATTAAAAGAACTATAAAATAGAATAATTGTTGGCAATATAATTACTTTTTTATGACTGATGAATAATTATTTATCAATTATTCCCATTTCCATTATAAAAAAGACACTTTAATTCCTTCATCTTACAGACCACCGCCTCAATGACACAACATGTTTCATTTTCCTTCACTGCCAAAAAAGGATGATACCAAATGAAAATTTAATAAATAATTATTTTATTTAAATAATTAATACAATTCTATAAAATTTAACCATGTCACTCATTCCTCTCAATATATGAAAATGAAATTAGTATCTATGAAATTGTGCTGACTCCCACCTCCATGGAACAATTAACATCCATTTTTCTTTTCTTAATCACCTTAACTGGATGGTCATAAGGATGATATTAAAGGATAAATATGATTTTCATTATATAATTAACGTTATAATGTGTAATATTGGATAACATATTAATGGTATGATTATCAAATGATTATCGTTAATTCAATATTATAAATCAACTTACAAAGTGGAAAATAATCTATTATATCTATGTAATGACATTATTTTAATTATATAATATTTATACATCTTCAAAAATAATTATATATCATATTAATAAACCCAAAATATGATCATTATTATTCTATAATAATGATATGACCAATAAGACAAATCCTAATCATCCATTATTCATGGTAGATAAGATTGGATCATTTTAACCACCAACATAAATAATAATAAGACATTATGTCATGGATAAATATGAAAACATAATTACATTTTTAATTCAATAAAATGATGTAAATATTTTTTGTTCTGATTATTTTATATTGAAATTTTACTCATTAATTAATAAATCCCCCATCGTTTATTAAGGATAACAGGAATATACTCATCATCGATTTCAACCTCATAGATTATAACCCAAACTACCATGAAATATGATTATATATTTATAAAATATAAATGAATATATATTAAAATACCAAATATTATCTAAGAATGATTTCATTTGGGAAAATTATATATTTGAACACCATTTTATGAAACTATTTCAAAGTGATAATGATTACATACAACTCGGGTAGAACATAGGTAAAAACAGACAAATATTTAAATAAATTTAATGGTTTAAAATCATGAGTAAATATGGTTATAGTTTTGAATAAGCTTTATATGAATAAATTTAATGATCTTAATTTGATTATTCTAAATCTTTGGTTCAAGTGCATAATGAATTAGGGCTATATTAAGGGTTTTCACCATAAAGTTTACTCTATGAGACTTGATTGATATTATAACACTAAATTAATTAATTATTTTTATAAACTATAGATTTAAAATATCATATATTAAAAATAATTTTTATCATTTTATTTAAATTTCAATTACATGAAAACCCATTCAATGGGTTTTAATTAAAATTGTAATTAAGTCATAAGGGTTCAATTTGTCAAGAATTAGTTCCTTTAGACGCATTTATCATATACACCATATTTTCAATTTAATGGTGTATTATTTACCCATGGATGTATCATTATAATATAAATTATTCATTAGGGAAATATACTAATGAAAATCTATATAGAATAGATTTTACAAAAAATTACCCAAGCTGTAATGCTTTGGGTAACCCATTTTTAATTCATTGAGTTTAGATCGCCCTCTAAGACTTAAAAGTTGAGTAAATTCTATAAAATAATTATATAATGTGTTATTATAGTTTTTTACAATTAATTTACATTGTTACAATATAATACACCCTTTTAAAACATTTTTTCTTCTCGGAGTATATTTCTCATAATGAATATTGAAAACTCAAAGTATCTGTTTGTTGGGTAATATTTTTTCATCATGAAATTACTTATCACATTCTTGGGATCTCAAAAAATAATATTTTATTATAATATAGTTAATATACTTCTTTGGGAAATAATATTTTAATGCAATTTTTTTGTACTCCTATTAGAATTTCATTTTTAAATAACTCAAATTTCAAAATAATAAAAAGGGATTTTACTCTACAGTTTCATATGTTTTGTCTTATTATATAATTTTTTCCAAAATAAAAATTATGCCATTTAATTGGTCCATTATTGATGCTTATTTTAAAAATTATATATTTTCATTATCATTCACATCACCTTTTTAAATGTTACCATTGAATGTGGCCGGAAATATTTTATTTTATACTAATGTTAAAAATGAATTCTAAATATTATTTTGTGTTTTTAATTGAATTTCACTATTCATTTTAAATTTTATTTTACCTAATAGGGTATATGTTTTATGATTTATCCCCTAATATATATTTATCATATATTTTATTGATTTTTTGGTATCAAAATGTTCAATTATCTATCCCATATTTTGTGATATTGTTTGAAGAATTATTTTTGTGAGAGTGTTTCTATTTATTAAAAACCCTTCTTTGAATCCATTCTTACTCTGGGGATATTTTATTTTGAAACTGTAATCCTTATAAATTTTGATTGATTATGATCATTTTATTACATTATGGAATTAGTTTTCTACTCATTTCTCTATATGGTGTGAATATAACATTTTATATAATTCATATTGCATGATGTCCACCTAGAAAAAATATTATACTATTTTCATTGGAAAATAATTGGTGTTCTATATGATGTTATTCTAATGAAAATTATTAATTTTAAGATAAAAATGAAGTGTTTTTAAATATACCTATTTATCTAGATAGTTTGTGTCCATGTAAAAATATTTATTAATAGAGGAAAAATTACTCAATTTTTTATGATTACTGACTACTAATGCATATTGATTACATTTTCACATCCTTAGTTTTCATTATAAGATACATTTGTTTTTATTCATCTATATGTTCCTTAGGGAATGGTAGGAAATGTCTTATGGACTCTAACTGTGAATAATTTGTAATTAAACAACTAGCGGGTAGAGAAAAGAATTATATATTCCCATTTATGAATTGATAGGTATCAGGTGAAAAACAAATTTAGTTTTGGTGTATACCTATCCCCATATTATTATAGTGTCTAGGGACAGGGCCTTTATATTTTTTAAATTTTTTTGAACATTATCCATTACATTATTTTGATATTATTAAAATATTTAATCCTAGAATTCATGTATTATAATGGATATAACATACTCTCAATTTTTTTATTATATATTTATTCAGATTATTTATTCATATCAAAATATGTATACTATTACTATGTTTTCAAAATCATTAGTTATATGTTTCCCTTACTAATAATTTGATCCCACCCCTTACTAGGTTTCTATTTTACTAGGTTATAAAAAAATTTATTACACATGATATGTTTAACTAGTTAACTATGTTGATAATTTCTCAAAGATATTGAAGATCTATTATGGATTATTTAGTTTATCATATCATTGAAAAAATATCCATTAGTTGATAAAGACATGATATTAATTATTATTAATTTAAATTATCCAATGCTCTATTCCTAAAGGGTATTAGGATGTAAGATATTAAATTATAGTAATTGGTTTGGTAATTGAAGATGGTTATATCCAATATTTTATAGCTCATACCAAGGGATGTTATAATGTATGTGTTTATGATCACTGGTTCTATGGAGTGGATCAAAGGAATCATAGTTGGTATTAGAGAAGGGTTTAGAAACCTATTGAGATTTAGATGTCTTTTTTAGGATAATTTAAGAGATGACAAGTTCAGGTTGATAATAATCATAATGGTATAAATAAACCTTTGGAATAGTATATTATTTAATGTTTAAGTAACAATACACATATTTTCTAGGGATTAGGATAATAGAACATTAGTGAAAAAACTATTGATAATTATATGCGATAATTCTAATTATAGGATAATATCTTGACGTTTTTAAGGTAGTTATTTCTAGGACATCCTTGAAATTAAATCTCATTCCTGATACTACATGTGGTTTCATTCTATAGAATAGATACACCTAGGGGAATTACCCCGAAAAGGGTTGATTGGGTATTAACTCAATTAATAAATGGTGCATAGAATAGAGGCCTAACATCACACATTTATTTACACTCCTATGGGATAGTTTTTGTTAATTAACATTATATTTATCAAATATTTTGAGGGATTTGAATATGTTTAGGTTATATTACCTAATAAGAATGTTTAAATGGATAACATGGAATGATATATATAGATTTAAAAGTTATGGTATATATTAATTATTGTGAACTTTTCTGGATAAAGGATAAGATTGATTTTGAGACCATATAATTCAATGAATTTTAGTTTTAGGATATTTTATGAATGTTTATAGTATTTTGAGAACCCTAAATTGAGGATTATGTTATGATATATAAGAGAGTGTAACTAAATGTAACCTAGTTTGAACCAATAATGACAAATTTTAAAATAAGAGTGATAGAGGTTTAACTGATTGTGATACAAGTAGATATGTAAGAACATTAAGATAACATTATAGATTTATAAATTGATACATCATGAGGTCAAACATTCATAAGGTTATTTATGATTATTCTCTTATATTTGTTGTCATTCATATTAACACTTTTAGTTTCATTTAAGTAAAAATCCTGAAGGTACCATGTTAACAAAAGATTCCTTATACAGTGTATAAACTATCACAACAAACAACTACATTGGATTAGGTATAGAGTGAGAAATATTTTTATTATTCCAAATAGGAAATCTATAATTCTGATTAAAAACCTGACCAAAATTTAAATCACAATGACACCAATGAATGTAATGATAGAATATTAGATAAATTCCATTGAACAGGAGAAAACAATGAAATAATATTTAACTTAGTACATGGAAAAAATAAGGGAAGAAGTACTGTTGAAATTAGATTAATGGGCCAGTTAAATTCTATAAGTGTGGTGATGACGTCACTGGACTCACAAGTATATGGTAAAGAGAGAATCTACTCAAATATATTCCTTCAAGGGTAAGAGATTAGGGAATAATGTGACTCAATATCCCAATACAATATAGAATGAGTTAAATAGTGACCAAAAACCTTATAGAAAAATAAAATACTATCTAAATACTAATAATGTAGAAGATATCGTGATCTAACTGTAGATTTTTTGGTGTCCTATGTGATGTATTCTTTCACCAACTACTAGATATTGAATTATAATTAAAAACCCATAGTGGTACTATTACAATATAAATACTTTTAATGATTTTTGGGAATTTATTACTTATAGAGAATGAATTCATTACCTTAGTATAGTTCTATAAAATTTGGAAGGATTTATCTCTCTTTATTATGTGTTTATAATATCCTTTTCCATGTATATAAATCCCATTCCACATCCTAAATAAACCAATTAATATTTATTTTATATGGTTAATTATGGGTTCCCTATAATAATTTCATTGATATTATGTGTAAAATTTAGAGGATGAAATTTATATAATAGGGTATAATATACACCCATGATATTTTAATATATTAATTCCTTTAAATGAGACAAATCTATTTGATAGCTTCCTCCGGCAAGAATAATAAAATAAAAAAATAGTTAGATATTTAGAAAAATTATAAATATTTAAGTATGAGCATTAAAACAAAGTAGTTGAAATAACAAGAATGCATTTGAATAAAATAGTTATGAAATATATGTATAAATAATAAAAGATAATTTTATTGTGATTTAAATATAATGAGATTACCCAAAAGACCTAGCAGGATCATTTATAGTAAAAAAATGGTTTTCCTACTTCTTACCCTTCTATGTGATTTGATCTTTTATTTCATAAAACATATAATTAATGCTGAAAATATATAATTTATATTAATAATAAATTAATAATAACTTAATTAGTAAATTCTTGAAAATAATAATAAATAATAGTTCTAATTTTATAAATCTATTTGTCAATATGACCAGTTTTTTTCACTAGAGATTTTATTAAAATATTGAGTTATATATTTATTGAAATTATAGTTTAAAAAATTTATGTAAATTTGTGAAATAATTAAATAATCTAATCTTAAGAAATTTTTTTTTGATTTTTTTGGAAAATAATGATTTTAATATGAAATACAGCATTTTCAAATAACATGAATCTTATGAAATTAAAAAAATATACATATAAATTTAAAATTTATGAATAAATTTTATAAGAAAAAATACCAATTTTTATTTGACATTATTATTTTAAAAATATTTTTTTAAAATTTAAAAATAAATACATCATATTTTAAAATATTAGTATTTTCTCCAAAAAAATAATTCATTATATATTTTTATTTTAAAATTAATTTGTGGCACTTTGATAAATTTAATTAAATAAAATTGATTTTTAATTTATAATTATTGGATACAAATTATCTAATATGAACAACAATATTTTTAGGCATAAATATTAGGTCACCTTTGGTGAAATTAAGTTATGGTAGTAAAACCCAAAATGGTAAAAGTAATAATTCAAGGGTTAATGGGATTGAAAAATTATAAAAAAATGTTTATAATTGAGTTTTTTAGATTTTTATGAACCTTTTCCCATCCAAAACTACATTATTACTAAATTTTTGTACCACATGGTATGTTTCACTTGAGCTCTCTATATATTAAGTAGAAATATTAAAAAAATGTATTTATCACAACTAATAGAAGGGGCCTCCCAAAACCTCCTTATGGCACTCCAAAAATTCAGTTCCCTCAGGAAGCACTACTATTTTTATTTCCCTATAATACTATTTCACTCCCTTTATATCTTGGTCAAAAAATATTAGAATATTTTATCCATTTCCTAGGCATTTTCCATGGAAATATCAAATTGCTAATCATGAGTATTAATTCTCACAAAAAATATTTATTTTGTATTTTATTTGAAAATTACTATTTAAGAATTCTAATAAATATATATGAATTGGTAATATAATTCATTTTCTTATTCAATGTTAATAATAATTAATCATAATTTGCCTTGTCAATTATTTAAAATAAAACCAACATTAATGCATTGTGATGACTTCTTCCTCCAGGATGCAACTGTTTTATTTTCCTTCAACACCTAACATACTGGTGTAAAAAAGGATTTAATAAATAATTAATATATTTGTAAGAAATTTAACGATTCATACACAATATATCATATTAAAAATTCTATCCATTCTATGAAAATAAATCTATCATCCCTATATATGTGCAAACTACTACTTTTATGGAATGATTTATTTTTGTTTTTATTTTTTTCACTACCTTCAAATATTGGGAATGATGATGATATTAAAGGATAAATATTATTTTTGTGATATAATTATGTTTATGTTATTGAAAATTTTATATCATATTAATGGTATAATTAATAATTAATTTTATATAATTTAGTAATTTAAAATGAGCTTACAATGAGAAAACTGACAAATTCATTATAAGTAATGAATATATATAAATTATATCATTTTCTAATTTCTTAAAATTATGATATATTAAACCAGTAATCAAAAAATAATTTCATTATGCTTCTGAAATAATGATAATACAACTAAACTACCTCATAATTATCCATTAATTATGGTATGTACCTTATTGGGTCATTTTGACCACCCACATAAAAAATACTCTGAATATAATTCATTTATAACTATCAGAACTTATATTATGGTCGAATATAATATTTAATTTATTTTTTGTTCTTTTATTTTTATATGAATATTTAAATCATTAATTATTGACTATATATTCATTAATTAAAAATAACTGAATCATGCTCGTTTCTAATTTCAACCTCAATGATCATGACCAAAACTACCTTGAAGTAAGATTATAATTTTATAAAATATCCTAGAAAATATATAAATATACCTCAACTGATATAAGACAAAATAATTGTTTTTTTAAAAATATACAAACCCCACTTTAATGATACTACCTCAAATAAATAATAATTAATTACACCTAGTGTTGAAAATAGGTAAAAACTAAATAATATTTATATGTATAAAAATATTATAAATTGTTATGGTTTTGAAAAATATTCTTGGTTATGTATGTAATAAAATTAATTTCATTATTTAATATTTTTTTTTGAAAATGCAGAATGATTCAGGACCAAGGTATGTATTTTCATTTCAAATTCTTCTCTTAGAGACATGTTGGATATTATGAACCTAATTTTTTTTGTGTATATACTAACTATTATGATATAATAACATGAATTATATTTTAATAATTTTATTTTATGTTCATATAAATTCTCAATATCTCAATGGGTATCAATTAAAATTTTTCAATAGCTACATGGGTTCATTGAATCAATCATTAATTCCTTAAGACATTTTTATGTTATAAAACATTTTTTCCATTGAATGGTGTATTACCCATCCTTGGATGTATCTTTATCATACAGTTTCTTTATGTCATGGGAAATACTAATCCAATAAGTTCAATTTTATTAAATGAATTTTAATCAATTGTAACCTGAATTTAAAATCTTGTTGTGACCAAATTTCCATCAATCGAGTTATGATCATCATCTTGGACATAAATTCAATGAATATCCTATCAATTTATTATATTATAAGTTATTATATTTGTTTCTATGAATACAAATTTCTAGAAAATACATCACCTTTTTTAAATATTTCTTACATAAATAAGTAATTTTTTTAAATAATCTGGGTCATACTCCTTATTAAATATTTGAGAAAAGGGAGGGTCAGGGTCATAAAATAATTCCTTCCAACCAAAAATAAAAAAATCCCATGATCAAGTACTCATAAAACTAAGAGATATTCTCCCCTATCTCCCACCCCTGACCTCGATGATGAAACCCCCTTTTATAGGTATTTATATCTTTCCATGGAACATCCCAACTATATGCATAGTCATCTTTATAGACATTTTTATTTCCAATAACATTAGAATCACCAAACTATATTTCAATTTATTCATCATTACTTTCAGAGGAATTAAACTATATATATATATCTATGTGTGTGTGTGTGTTTGTTTGTAAGAACCCTATTCTTATTATTGAGGTACAAGTTTCTTCTTTTCCATTTTCCTTAAGTGTATTTGAGAAAAGAAGGAAAATGGAAAAAAATCCCAAATATTGTGACTACACTCCATGTACATTTCCACATGCCGTGTACTCTGGCCATGTGGGATGTGTACACAGGGTGTGTAGGTCTGTCAGTAATGAAGGGTGTAAAAACTAACTACATGCCATGTATAGGGAATTTACATGCCGTGTATTCAGTCGGCAGTTGAATAGTAAGGCGGTGGAGGCAGCCGCCAGTGGAACGATAGTACATTCCATGTATTCGGGAATACATTCTATGTACTCATATCAATAGATGAATAGTGTCGCAGTGGAAAGAAGATTCCAGAGGAATAGTTTAAATAAATGAAAAGTACACGCCATGTAATTGAGAGTACACGCCGTGTAGTTTGTTTTTTTTCACTTAAAATGGGAAGTAGCCTCCTCCATTCACAGAGGACGCTTAGAAGCTATTTTGAGCTCTGGAAGACGACTGGAGCTTCGGAGATCAGCTGACCGTGCACTGGGAATCAGTTTCCGCTTCTGTCGATCACGTTGGGACCGTACGGGTAATCCCTCCCTTCTCCTTTCGATTTTCTTACCAATTATTTCTCTAAGATATGTTATTTAAGTTTGAACTGGAATTATCTTATCCCAGTTCTACATCATTCTTAGACGATTAGGGAGGTGTCTTTCGCGTATACCAATCAAAGACGATTTAGGTAGGTTGTATGGTGTTTAAATTATAACTACTGTGTGTTCTGTGTACCACTGTGATACACACCCATGTTGGGGGTGTCGTATGGATGGGGACTTGATTTATTAAATACCCAGAATTGTATAGGTAGTTCAATGAATATGAGTAACTACTATTTGGGATCACTACTTGGATCGAGGACCACCCCGGGGTGTGTTCCTCTGTTTAGCAGTTCGTCCAGGATACCCGAGGGTATTCCATGATTATATTGTGCTTTAATTTTCCTTGAGAGGTGTTATATATAAATTTCTTTCTATGTGTTGGTCTCGACCCGGTTACTTACTTCTAATCTATTCGCCTGAGGTCAAGTGGTTGTTTATACTGAGGGAAAAGTTCTGATGCCTGAAAGAAATATTCGTATGCTTGAGGGCAATACTCGTTATGCTTGAGGAAAAAAACCTGAGGGTTTCATTTCAGTTTGGCCTGATGGCAAGGTTCTGATTAGCCCAAGGGAATATTGTTGTTTAGCCTGAGGGTAAGGTACTTTGGAAAATTCAATGTTGTGATTTTGCAGTGCCACTGTATATGAGATTTTTGGATGAGGCTGTGTCTCGAGAACATATAATTCAATTATATTTAATTAATAAGTAATAATGAAAATGTCAATGAAACTGGTAGTGATAGTTACTTTTGAGTACTTACTAGTTTACTGCATTTACTTTTGCACACTATTGTTGCACATTTTCACTGATACTTGGGCACAGGCCTTTGGTGGTTGCCTACTGGGATTTATTTCTCACACCCTATTTGGGTCATGTCTTCAGCCCAAAAAAATTACATTTTTGAAGGTGTGGATAAGGTAAAGGGTCCTTATATAGGTACTTGACTGTGGTAGAGGAGTGGGAGAGCATGGGACCGAGTTTAGGCTTCCGATGCTACGACATTCTATTTACTCTATTTTTTTGTTTGATTGTACCTTTTATTCTGAGTTATATTGTATTGTTTTGTAGTGTAATATGTTTTGGATTCTTTCAATGAATTATGGATATGCTGCATCTTTATATATATGACGATCGATTCTCTTTTACTACAATTTTCCATTTCAGTTGGGTATTTTTTTACTACTTCCGATGTTTTATGTTATTTATCTTTTCCACTACACTACACTTTGAAAAATGAGGGCATAGTTTCCCCACCATTATTCCTTGTACCTCGCTTCTAGTCGGTAGCCTCTGGAATTTGGGGAAATGCGCTTGAGGTCATGTAACCAACTGGGTTTGGGGCACCTGTTGAGTGGCACCCGGATCTGAAACAATACAAAGTGGTATCAAAGGGGGTTATTTTCTTTGACTTTCTGTTTGGAGATGTAGTCAGGGATAGAAAGACAATGGTAGTTGGTAATAAGCTATTCCTAGGAGTAGGTGACCCATGTAGAAGGAAAATCCAATCTACCTCGGTTATTGAAATTTTACAGTTGATTTGATTTTCACCATTGGGTGACACACTTGTGGTTTGCTATTTAGATTTTATACATGGGCTCTATTTAGTTGCAACCTGATGTGATGAGGGTATTACATCCCATGCATCAATTAGGTAGGTTCTAGAAATCACATGTCATGGATTCTTCCATACCATGTAGGTGCATTATAAATTGAAACTTGTTGTGATAGTTGTTGGGCTGGAAAAGAATGCTATTGTGATAGATGAATTGATAAATACCTACTATATGACATGGTATTTTTCTGTGAGGTTGATAAAATGAATGCCAAACTTTGGCTTTTGAAGAGTATGGGCCCTCATTGACTGGAATTTGGTGGATCATTGACTGTTTGTCTTGTTATAACACACATTAGATGTCAAACTTTGATTCGTAGGGATTATTGGCCCTCATGGATCGGAATTTGGCACTTAGGTTTTGTCTTCAGTGTTTTTGGGTTCTGGAGTAGATTCTAAGGCTTTCTGTTCAGAAAAACCCAGAATACAGGCTGTGTAATTTTGACTACACGCCCTATATTCTTCTTTTCGGGAGGAAGAGAAAACATTTTGAGTACACACCATGTACCCTAAGTACACGCCATGTAGTAGCTACCTATGTCATAGGCCATGTGGGCAGAGACATGGGATGGGGAAGTTCTAGAGGGAACAAGCTGTGTAGTTATTTCACATGCCGTGTTGTGTGGACCCTATGTCTGCCCCTGTAACTAACAACATGGATGGAGGAAACCTAAATACATACACGCCGTGTCTACCTTGAACACACCGTGTAGTCTGATCCAAGTACCCGACCGTGTCACTAACAACACGGGTCGATGTTATCTTTCCTAGTACATGTCGTGTCCTCTGGGAACACACCGTTTAGTTCCAGCCGAGTAATCGAAAATTCCACTAACAACATAGGTAGTTGGAATTTATGTCATACCTGTCGTGTCTCACTGGAACACGCCGTGTAGTCTGAGTTGTGCACCCATCCGTGTGACGGAAAGCACAGGTTAGTTAAGATCATTTCGTACACACCGTGTAGACCTTATACACACCGTTTAGTTTCGTTTAAAGGAGAGCCGTGTAGCTAAGCCATGTGGATGGACTCGGGTAGGGAGGAAAATTTAAGTACACGCCGTGTGTATGGACAACACGTGGTGTGGTTGGGGTGTTCCACGACCATTTTTGGCTGAGTACATTCCCATGTGAAAGACATGAGGAAACACGTCATGTTGTTATTATACATGTCGTGTAGTCTTTCTTTTTAGAACATTAAAGTTTTCTTTTCCTTATTCCCTCATTATACTCCTTGTTTTCAATCATTGATAAATATTGATCTCAGGTGTGCATTTGACCCTGTAGAGTCATGCCACCGAGATGACCTCGAGTTATCCACCAGGAGAGCGGCAATGAGTATTCTCTAGATATGGTAGGCCATGGGCTACCAATGTATCCTCCAGTAGAGCCAGATGTGGCGCCAGCGGTTATACTAGACACAGGCACGGATTCACAGTTCTGTGTAGGCTTCGTGTGGTTCATGCAGACCTTCCAGGGAGCACCGCAGGCCACCACATCTATGGCAGAGCTCACTCATATCTTCTAGAAGAATAATCCACCTACGTTTTCAGGGGATGGAATATTGCAGGTTGTGGGGTAATGGCTGGATTCGATGTAGACGATATTCGATCTTCTAGAGACACCTTCAGGGCGTAGTGTCAAGCTCGTTACATACATGCGGCGTGATTCCTCCAAGAGGTGGTGGGATGTTACCACCCAATCCAATAATCACTAAGACACGGTGTGGGATGATTTTCAGGAATCATTCTAGGAATTATTCTTCCTGGAGACGCTGAGAGAAGATCGAGCTCGAGAGTTCATGAATCGGCAGTAGGGAGCCATGTCAGTGATGGATTATTCTGCTCGCTTCACCGAGATTCAACGTTTTGCACCCGTTCTGGTAGGTGATGAGGTGTTGAAGGCTCGACGCTTTGAGTATGGTCTTTGTGTGAAATCCGACCTCCGGTGAAAAATTTCAGGTTGCCTACAGTACATTCTATTGTAAACCAGGCACTAATTACTGAGTGGAACCTGTAGGAAGCCAGTGGTTTGGGCCCAAGAAATTCGACACCAGTTTCTAGTACTATTTCTACCATCAAGAGGAAGAGACAAATATATTTCTCTCACAGTGGCAGAACTAGAAAGATGATTTCCATAGGTGGCCCAGTTATTTGCTACCAGTGTGGTAGATTGGGGAACAAGTGACCTCAGTGTCCACGTGACCCAGTGGAGTACCGAGATTGTGGCAAGATGTGTCATCTACAGTGATTTTGCAAGGCATTCCTACTAGTGGATAGTGATAGGGGTTCAATGCAGACTCCGCGTGCGGGAGTAGGACCAACACATTCTTACCAGTTGGGGAATTGGGGTGCATCAGGGCATGCAGGTAGAGATGGTGGTCGTGGTCATGGTAGCCAGACACCAGGACCTCAGAGACAACAGGGAAGGTAAGCTCAAGGTAGCCAGGCTGTGTCGCAGGGCCGTGCCACTGGGTAGGCATATGAAGTGAAACAGACCCAGTTGGAGCAGGACCCCGGACCTTCAACTGTTAGAGGTACTATTCTTGTTGCTTCTGTTTTATCTTCAGTACTTTTTGATACGGGTGCTACACATAGTTTTATATCTGTGGCTGTTGTGGAGAGCCTTGGGCTCTGTGTTTCTTCTTCTTCTAATGTGAGGATTCTAGACACCCCATTGGGGACTAGAACGGCTGGTGTATGCCAGTGCAGGGAGTTCCACCTAGTGCTTTGTGGGGGTCACTTTTTATGGGACCTCTATGTCTTAGAGATGATGAGCTATGACAACATTCTTGGGATGGACTAGTTGGTACCCTTTTGATCCATTGTAGATTGCTATCTTCATAGGGTGAGTTTTACATCACCCTAGAGCAGAGAGTTTCTATACTGAGGTGAATGGGATGTCCAGGCGAGCTGAGCTGGAACTGAGCATCGTGGTAGAGGTGGTGTGACTGTCCAGATTGCGAGTTTATATCTGGAGGACTAGGGAATTTTTCAGAAATATTTCCCTCCAGTATTTTATCATTTTAGGAATTTCTTCTCAGATGAATTTATGGGTCTACCTCTAGAGAGAGATGTGGATTTCTCTATTGAGCTTGTTCTAGGAGACGCACTGGTGTCCATTCATCCTTATAGGATGGCTACACCAGAGTTGTAGGAGCTCAAGAGATAGATAGAGGAGTTTCATGAAAATTGTTTTATCTGACCAAGTAATTCTCCTTGGGGCTCACTGATCCTTTTTGTGAAGAAGTTAGATGGTACCCTCAGAATATTTTTGGATTATCAAAAGATGAATCAGTTGACTGTTATGAACCGATATCCCTTGCCAAGGATTTATGATCTTTTTGATCAAGTTCAAGGATCACAAGTGTTATCAAAGATTGAATTGATATTCTGATATCATTTGTTACACATTAGACCATCGGATATACCGCCCTTAGCATTTCAGAGTAGATACTTTTTATACGAGTACTGGGATATGCAGTTTGGACTCACAAACACGCTAGTAGTTTTCATGGCTCTGATTAATTGTGTGTTCCACCCTTATCTAGATTCTTTTTTGGTAGTCTACATGGATGATATCTTGGTGTACTCTCACACTCGACACGACCATGCCACCCATCTTGAGATCATACTGAGTACACTGAGAGAGCATATTCTATATGATAAGCTCTCAAAGTGCCACTTTTTGATGGACCAGATTCACTTCTTCGGTCATATCATCTCAGAGGCAGGAGTTGCGATATACCTAGAGAAAGTGAGAGAAGTAGTTTCCTGGGAGAAACCTAAGAACATGTTTGAGATACAGAGTTTCTTAGGGCTGGATGGTTACTACAGGCGGTTTATATAGGTCTTCTCCCACTTATAAGATCTGTTAAAGGGTTTGACTAAGAAGGGTGTGAAGTTCATTTGGTAAGAAGCTTGCGAGACAGCCTTTCAGGAGATGAAGGGAAGGTTGAAATCTACACCAGTCCTGATAGTTACAGATTAAGAGAAGAGCTATATTGTTTACTGTGATGCATTAGGTATTGGGTTGGGGGATTTGTTGATGCAGGGTGATTGAGTAGTTGCGTATGAGTCTCGGCAGTTTAGGCCACTTGAGAGTAATTACTTGACACATGATCTCAAGTTGGCTACAGTTGTTCATGTGCTGTGCTGTTGGAGACATTCTCTCTTGGGAGTGCATTTTGTGGTTTTCACAGACTAAAAAATTCTCAAATATATCTTTACCCAGCATGACATGAAACTATGACGGAGAAGGTGGGTCGAATACCTTCAGGCCTTCGACATTGAGATCTCCTATACACCTAATAAAGGTAATGTAGAAGCTGATGCACTGAGCAGGAGGAATAAGATACAGGTAGTGCAGGAGGCCAGTGGTGAGTGGAAACTTATGATCTTGTTGTCTGAGATGCATTTGGAAGTGCATGATAGTCATGGGAAGACCTATCTTTCTTCCTCAGGTGTGACTTCTATACTCCCAGATAGACTGAGGATGAGACAACCATCTGATTCAGAAATCCTAGTTCTATGGGACTTGTTGGCAAGTGAGGACTGTCCTCCAGGAGGTACGATAGGAGATGACGAGATACTGTGTATCCATCGAAGAGTGTGGGTTCTAGGGAATATATGTGAGGAGCTGATGCGGGAGTTTCATGCTTCAGATTGGGTAGTTCATTATGGAGTTACCAAAATGTATCGTGACTTGGGACATTAGTATTGGTGGCCGGGTATGAAGAGGGAGGTAGCTGGTTTTTTTATGAGATGTACCACCTGTCATCAGGTGAAGGTGGAGTATCCGAGGCCAGTGGAACTGTTACAATAGTTACCCATTCCGGAATGGAAATGAGATGATGTCACGATGAATTTCATGACCGGGTTTTTGAGGTCACCTGAAGGCAATGATGTCGTGTGGGTTGTTGTGGAAAAACTCACAAAGGTAGATCACTTTTTTCCGATCAAGGAGACCTTCAGTGTTGATGAGCTCAGGAAGTTTTATATTTATGAGATAGTGCGTCTTCATGGGGTCCCTCGTTCTATTGTTTCATATAGGGACGATTGCTTTACATATTGTTTCTGGAAGAGTTTTCATAGGGCACTGGGTACACGGGTGCTTTTGAGCACAACTTACCACCCTCAAACCGATGGCCAGTCAGAGCATAAGATACAGGTTCTTGTGTACAAGCTGAGCGCTTGCGTCCCAGACTATGGGGGTTCTTGGGAGAATCATATACCCCAGGTTGAGTTTTCCTGTAATAATAGTTTTCGGGAAACTATTCAAATGGCACCTTATGATGCTTTATATGGTTGGCCATGCTGATCACCCTTGTGATGGATAGAGGTAGGTGAATCAGCTTTACTGAGACCATGTCTGGTGCAGGAGACATCAGTGCAGGTCTAGTTGATTTAGAAGAGGATGGTCATTGCACAGTATCCTTAGAAATCTTATGTTGATCACCGCAGATGACCCTTGGAGTTCGAGGTTGAGGATCAGGTTTTCTTGTGTGTTTCACCAAGGTTGGGACATAGGAGGATCAAGAGATAGGGTAAACTTTCACCGAGGAATGTGGGGCTGTATGATATTATGGAGGGAGTCGGGCCATTTGCCTATTTGTTTCTATTACCATAGAGGTACCGGGCCATGCATGAAATCCTCTATATATATCAACTGAGCCACTATCATTCAGACCCATCTCACATCTTTCAGCCCGAGGAGGTTGAGCTGCATATCGATGCATACTATGAGGAGAATCCGATTTATATTATTAATAGGAGCACAAAGGTTCTCTGAGGCTGGTCAGTTCCTCTCATATGTGTGCTATGGCAGCATGGCCGAGTGCAGGACGAAACCTAGGAGCCGGAGACCGACACACATTCTCAGTGGCTAGAGTTGTTCGGAGCATTATCTTCACTACCCTTGGAAGGGAAATTCATGGATGAATTTTTTTAAGGGGGGAAGTTTGTAAGAACCTGATTCTTATTCTTGAGGTACGTGTTTCTTATTTTACTTTTTTCCTTAACTGTTTTTGAGAAAATAAGGAAAATGGGAAAAATCCAAAATTTTGTGAGTACATGCCAGGTACATTTCCACATGCCGTGTACTTTGTCCATGTGGGATGGGTACATAGGGCATGTAGGCCCATCAGAAATGAAGGGTGTAAAAACTGACTACACGTCGTGTATAGGGTATTTACATGTCGTGTATTCAATCGGCAGGTGAATAGTAAGGTGGTGGAGGCAGCTTCCAATGGAACGACAATACACGCCTTGTAATCGAGAATACACGTCGTGTACTCATGTCGAAAGATGAACAATGTCGTAGTGGAAAGAATCCACCAAAGAAACAATTTAAAAAAAATAAATTGTACACGTCGTGTCCTTGAGAGTACACGTCTTCTAGGAATGGGGTGTTTACCCTAGGAACGACATAAAACTTGTCGGCACGGGACGTTTGGACCCCTCGCCCACTTCTGGAATGTTAAATGGATAAATTGATTAATTAATTTATTCGTTTAATGGAGAAACGCTAGTATCTCTTAAACAGTGGCTCGGATTGGAAAACCGAGAACACCGTTGAGTTTGGAGTGTGCCGTTTACCCTAGGAGGGGTATAAGTTTCGCGGGTGCGGGCCGTTTGTGAAAAATAGCCCTAGGGGCATTTTTGTAATTTAGCGGCTTCGGACGTTAAATTTTATAACTTTTGAACGGGGCCTCGGATTAAAATTCCGAGACCTCCATTGTGCTTAGAGCATGATTTTTAACCTAGGGGAGTCTTAATCCCGACCCCGCCGAAATTTCGGGTTCGGGGCTATCGAGCGGTGTTTGAGTATTTTCTACTTAAACGCATCCCCTCCCCTCTTCTCCTTCTTCTTCCTCAAACCCTACCCTCTCCTTCACCTCTGGAGAGGAAGCTCCGGCGAGGCGAAACCACCCCGGAGGGTTGACGACGAAGCGTTGGGCTACACCCATCGAGGTAGGGGTTATCGTTTTCGTTTTTAATTTTCCCGCATTCTTTGAGCCCAGTTAATAGCGTCGAACTGCTATCCGATCGTCAATCGATGCCCATTATCACGTAGTACGTTATCGGAGCTTTCCAACGGTCATCTAGGATTCGAAATCCGACATCCGAAGCCTCCGTAGTGGCTCGGCAAAGATCGGTGGGTTTTTGGGGTTTTCTGGCCGGCACGGTGGTCTGGCGGGTGTCCAGCGGTGGTGGCGCGGTGGTCCGGCGATCCCTAGGCGGAGGCGGCACAGTGGTCCAGCAGATCTCCGGGCGGCGGCTTGAGGCGGCTGGGCGTGGGAGGGGAGCCGGTGCGGGGTGGCTTGGCTTGCCGGCTGAGGGCGCCGGCTGCGGGAGCTGGCGAGAGGAGATGGCCGGGGTCGCGCTGTGCGACCCCGCGGCTGGACAGGGACCCGCACGACATGGGTCTCCGCGTGGAAGGACGAGCGGCCTGTCGGCCGGTCGGTGGAAGAGCCGCTCACGTGGCGCGGGTGGTGGGACTTGCGGGAGGCGGCTGGGCTGCAGTCCCAGTGGGCCGGCGGGAGCGGGGCGGACCGGCCGGACTAGCCCGGTCCGGCCGAAGAGGGTCCCCCTCTTCGTTTTAAATCATCGGACGCCCGTATTTTGGGCTATGGGTGTCCGTTTTGCGTGCCATCAGCGGCAGCGCAGACCGTGCGTTGAGGGGAATTATTTGAGGTGTTTTGGAAATTTTAATTCCCGGGACGTGGGACCTCGGAGGCGTGACGCGTCTTTAAGTAGACGAGCGTTTTTCCGGGAATTTTGTTTTGGACGGCGCGGACGCGTCCGATGTCCGAATTTAGCGCTGTCAGCGGTATTGGAACCCTGACGTCGAGGCAGTGGTTACCAGGGTGGTTTTGGGCATTGAGACGGGATTTGATGCGTGGTCCCCACAGCCAGCCTTTCGAGCTGCATGCAGCGTTTCACGCCTTTTTCACCGGACGTCCATTCGGGGCATGCGAGCAGTCGATGTTGGGTGTTTTTCCGAGGGGATTTCAATGGTGCAATCCGACCACCCTAATTCGGCACGATGGTGCGGGGCCCATGAGGGTCGTTTGGGCGTCGACAGTGATTTTCCATCCTTATCACCGGGTGACCGTTTTGGACAAGTGAATAGTCCATCTTGTGTGCTTTTTCGAGAGGATCACGACGGTGCGATCCGTTTGTTGAGTTTCGGGACAGGGATGCGGGTACCCCGTGGCACCGCTCATGTGCGGTGCGCCAGAATGCATCTTTTCCTCCGGATATCTGTTGCACTCATGCGAGTAGTGCTTTTGACGTGTTTTCCTAAGGGGATCGCAATGGTGCGATGAGCCCGACTGTTTTTTGGGGCCGAGGCTCGGGATCACGGGACGCCGTTCGGGCGTGAGGCGGTGTTGGCGATTTTTCCGTCGGATATCCGTTGGAGGCGAGTAAATAGTCGATCTCACATGTTTTTCCGCGAGGATTACAACGGTGCGATCCGTTTGGCCGTGCGGAGCCTTATACATGATCTTATTAAATATGGAACCATGGAAGGTTATCTAGTGGAGGTTCACCCTACCTTGTTTGTAGCGGACCCTTGGCGTGTGATCACACACTCTTGGGAGAGTGATGTAATTGGCTCACGAGATGTGGCTGGCCGTGCTTGGGCCTTTGAGGTAGAGTTGTTACGTCACGCCTTCGCGTAGACGCTGGGTGCCGTGTGCACGATAGACTTTGGGCTAGAACGAGGTATACTTAGGGAGTATACGGGAGTACTTGGAGGTATGTGCGGTTTGTACCTAAGACTGTTTGTGCGCTTGGTTGTGGTTTTACTTGGGGCCACACATCGTGTGGGCCCCAAGTGCGTGTTGTGTTCTGCTTTTCATACTTTGACCTCTCGTGACGTAGAGGGCCCCTCTGTGATCTTTTTTTTGACCAGCAGGGTGGAGTTTTCCCCTGGTTTTGTGCTTGTTTGTTTGACCAGCAGGGTGGATTTTCCCCTGGCCTGGTGCTCTTTTGTCTGACCAGTAGGGTTGAGTGGTCTCCCCCTGGTTTTGTTCTCAATGGATCGGCCAGTAGCGGTGCTAGTGGCACCCCGTGGTGGAACAGGCGCTGAAACTCTTTTGGGAGAGTTGTTCTGGAGTTGGGTGGTTGCACGATACCCATTCCATGTCCGGTTGGCCAGTGGTGTACCCTCCGGTAGAGATGGCCAGAGCAGTTATGATTTTTACCCTCCAGCGAGGCTGGGCAGTGGGTTACTCATCAACGTCTTCGGGTTTACCCTCCAGTGGGGCTGGGCAGTGGGTTGCTCACTGAATTTTAGGGTTTACCCTCTAGTAGAGACTGGGAAATGGGTCACCTGACACTATTAGGGTCTACCCTCTAGCAGAGACTGGGCAGTGGGTCACCTGACACTCTTAGGGTCTACCCTCCAGCTGAGACTGGGCAGTGGGTCACCTGACGACCTCTTAGGCTCTACCCTCTAGCGGAGCTGGGCAGTGGGTCGCTCGTCGTCTAGTTCCAGGTCTACCCTCCAGCACGGCTGGGCAGTGGGTCGCCTGTCGACCTATTCCAGGTCTACCCTCCAGTGGGGCTGGGTAGTGGTTCCCTTGATGATGTGTTATGGTCTACCCTCCAGCGGGGCTAGGCAGTGGGTCGCCTGATAATGTCTTATGGTTTACCCTCCATTAGGGCAGGGCAGTGGGTCACCCAGTATCTTATTATGGTCTACCCTCCAGCATGGCTAGGCAGTGGGTCGCCGGATGATGTATTATGAATTACCCTCCAGCAGGGCTGGGCAGTGGGGACACCAGTTGGCATTCCAGGCTCAGTCCTTCTGCTAGGCTAGTCTGTGGCTTTCCTCCGTGGTTACCGGAGCGGGACCCTTGGTTGTACGGGTCGGTGTTGTGATGGCCTGACTTTGAGGAGACCTCTCGACTGTAGGGCATTGACGAGGTGTGGGTTGACTTTCACTAGAGCTCTCAAGTACGAGGGGCACTTTCCCCACTGAGACACGTTCTTGTGACGCGATCTAAAACTGTGTGGGTGAGTTAGTGTCATCCAAAGCGGATAGTGTCAAGGTGTGGTGATTGAGCCCCCTTGGATTGTGGTTCGGGGCAGACGTAAGGGATGCTGGGCATCGATGGTGTTACTTCTGGTACTGTAGGAGACTCTTTTCTTGGGCTGATCTATGGGACGGAGATCCCCTTATGATGTTTGGGCTTCTTGATTGAGAAAAGGGATATGTATATACCTTGTTCGAGTACCCACTTCTTGGGCTCGGTTACTCTCCCTCCAGGAGAGGCGAAGACGCGCTGGGTATGCCACGTGCTTTCCGTGTTAAGCTTCTCATGGTTGGATGAGTCTACTCTCCTGCTATAGGGAGCGAAGACTCGACGGGAAGTTCATCTTCTCACCGTTTCCAGGTCCTTGTGCCTGGATGAGTCTACTTCCTTTCTCTTGTTGGGTTGAGCTGTACTCTTTACTGCACTCCTTGTTTTACTCCTTTACTTTTCCCGTTCGCTCTACTTCTCACCCTTCGATACCTCCTTTTGTTGCTCCCTCGAGCCTTCGGGGTATCCTACTTAGTATTTTTATACTCACCCCTACTTGGGCTTTTCCCGCACTTAGTGAGCCCTTGCAGATGATGGACAGGTGGAGCGTGACGTCATAGGAGCTTAGGAGCCAGGAGATTGGACCGCGTGCTGTGGTCGGAGTCGGGTTCTAGGTGGGGGACCCTACCAACTGTTTTCTTTTGTTTACCTGTTGCCGAGTTGTGGCACTTTTTGGTTGGGCGCGTGTTTTGCCCCTTTTCTTTTCAGTTGACTTTCATCTTGTACTTTTTACTGTTTAGAGGTCGATGCGCATCTGTGGCTTATATTTATAGCAGTTTCCCTTTACTTCTCCTGTTTACTCTACACTTTTTCATTGAGTGTGCGGCGTGTGCGTGTACAGGTACTTAGGCAAAGGCCTCCCCGAGTTATGGTGCCTTCGGCGCTGGTCGCCATCCCCTGGCCTATGGAGGCGGGCCTGGGGTAGTTGCGGCTCGAGCTCGGGTAGGGTCTGGTCGTGACAAATTCTTCCTCTAAGGGATGTTATTTATATTTGAATGGGAATTCTATTATCCCAGATCTACATTGTTCTTGGATGATTCGGGTGGCATCGTTCATTTATACTGATCAGAGATGATCGAGGTAGGTGGTGTGGTGTTTAAATTCT
Organism: Viscum album; assembly: GCA_963277665.1. NCBI lineage: Eukaryota > Viridiplantae > Streptophyta > Magnoliopsida > Santalales > Viscaceae > Viscum > Viscum album. The sequence continues at coordinate 1,804,262,304 of OY728148.1, read as the reverse complement.
AACTGTTGTGTGTTTTGTGTACCACTGTTATATGAGCCCATGTTGGGGGTGTCGTATGGATGAGGCCTTACCTAGTTAAATACATATAATTACATAGGTAGTTTAATGAATATGAGTAATTGTTGGTTGGGATCACTTCTTGGATCACGGACCACCCCGGAGGTGTGTTCCTCTATTTAGCCATTTTGCCAGGATACCCGAGGGTATGCCATGATTATATTGTGCTTGATTTTCTTTGAGAGGATTTATATATAAATTGATTTCTATGTGTTGGGATCATCTTGGTTTCTTGTTTCTATTCTATTCGCCTGTTGTAAAGGCCTGAGGGAAAGTGGTTGTTTAGCCTGAGGGCAATGCTCTAATGCATAAGGGAAATATTCATATGCCTGAGGGAAATACTCGTTATGCCTGAGGGCAGATACCTGAGGGTTTCATTTCAGTTTTTCCTGAGGGAAAGGTTCCGATTAGCCTGAGGGCATGGTGCTATTTAGCCTGAGGGGAAGGTACTTTGGAATATTCACTGTTGTGATTTGGTGTGCCACTGTATAGGAGATTGTTGGCAGAGGATGAGTCTGAGAAAATATAATTAAATTATATTTAATTAATAAGTAATAATTAAAATGGCAATGAAACTGGTAGTGATAGTTACTTTTGAGTACTTATTAGTTTACTACATTTTCTTCTGCACACTATTATTGCACATTTTCACTGGCAGTTGGGCACGGGCCTTTGGTGGTTGCCTACTGGGATTAATTTCTCACACCCTATTTGGGTCATTTCTTCAGCCCAAATAGATTATGGATAATGGAAAGGGTCCCTATACTGGTACTTGATTGTGCTAGAGGAGTGGTAGAGCATGGGACCGAGCATAGGAATGCGATGTTGTGGTGTTCTGTTTACTCTTATTTGTTTTTGTTTGGCTGTACCTTGTATTTTGGGTAGTATTGTATTGTTTTGAAGTGTAACTTGTTATGGCTACTTTCATAGAATTAGTGACAAGCTGCATCTTTATATATATGACTGCTGATTCTATTTTACTATAGTTTTCTATTTTAGTTGGGTATTGTTTACTACTTCCACTGTTGTATGTTATTTATCTTCTCCTCTGTGCTACATTTTGACAAATGAGGGCATAGTTTCCCCACCATCAGTCCTTGTCCCTCGCTTCTAGTCGGTAGCCTCTTGCGTTTGGGGAAATGTGCCTGAGGTCATGTTACCAATTGGGTTCGAGGCACCTGTTGAGTGGCACCTGGATCCAGGACGCTACAAATATATGAGGACCTTTATCACCAATGAGGATGAAATTCTTCTTACTATATCACCAGACACATCAATTCATGATGCACGAGGAGATACCATTACATATAAAGTTTCTTGGGACACTAGAATTTAATTCTGATGGATGTATATTTATTTCGGATTACAAATACTAAAATTAAATGAATCCCTATAATTGGTACACCACCATGATCTATGAAACATTATACATAATCAGTAGCTACATCTACTACTCTAACAGTATCGATCATGATTCCCCCACTTCATTTTGATATCCATTTTTAGGTAAAATTCAAAATTCCCAAGTCATTAATTTCTCACTCCTAATTGTATCCTTGAAATCAACCAAATCAATACTAGGGAGACACCACTACTTTAAATAGCCAAAAAATTCCCTATTATTCATAGAAACTTGTCTAGTCGAGTGTTCATTCATGATTTGATAACCTCTATCCATATCAACAATATTCAATTGTTTCCTTGAGTAATTAGCCACGACATTATATTTCCCCTTTCTTTTGGAAGTATCTAGAACATTCTCTTTCTATATTTCAATGTAATATTAAGTTCTTTCTACATTCTCTAATTTATATTTTCCATGAAATGATTTAATATGTGACTTCTCAAGTGTAATACATTTATAAAGATAATCTCTATATGTTGAATCCCCATAAATATGAAATTCCTCATATTTTTCTGAAATTCAAACCCAATGACTTAATTCACTTCTATGTAGAATAAGGGGATCCCAGACCATAATGCCCTTAATTGTAGTATCATAAAACATCAATGGAGGGACCTTGTTTTGCAATTTGTGACTTCTTGAAATCATCTTCTATGTAATAAATTTTATGAATATCCCATATAAAATTATCAGTTTTAATTTTATAATGGAATTATTTGTCCTCATAATAAGACCAATCACATATTGAGATGAAAAGGCTACTTCTATAGATTTTATTTGATTTACCAATAACCTTATTGTTGAAATAATAATCACGGACATTTTCATACATAGTTCTAAAATAAAATTAATCTATGTAAGTACAGTAAATGACCATATGAACTAAAGATGATCCATTTTCATCTTCTACTAGAATATGTGCATAATACCAAAATTCAACTTTATCTATTTCATTATATGTCCTAATTATAATTATAATTGTTTTGGTAATTTCATATAGGATTTATGGATGTAACAAAATCCAATTCGTCACCGAAAATAAAACACATATATTGACCATAAAACACCAGTCCTGAAGAAGATTTATATTATACTCGCAATACTAAAAGTGAATGAACCCAATCATGAGGGATGCTAATCCAAAAACCCATTCTGTTATCTTATCTTCCTTAAAATAGAAAAGGAGGTGAAAGAATAATCAACTCATAAAGATAGGAAATCCACATTTTGAATAAAATATATAAGATAGAATATTCTCTATGTCTTTAATCCTCAAAGGTTCATATCATTTTAGAAGGATATGTCGAGCAGTGATATAATGTTTTGCTTGATCATGCTCATCAGAAATGGGTTTTTCATTTTGATACCATAGAAAAATATTACCCTTCCTTCAAACGCTTCCCTCTAACATTTCCTTTAACTGAGAGAAGAGATTATCCCCAAGACTATTAGAACCATTTGGATTTTCTATAATGCATTATTTCTCAATATTAATGCCAACCGAAGGTCCTGGGATCCTAGAAGATAAATCTTATACCTCTCAATTTAGCCCCTGAAAAGTGCCTCCTAATAGTAATAGTTTCTACAATGAATGTGAAACATCACTGAATGCAACGAAATCATAGTCCATGTTGGGTACATCACCTTAATATTTTATCCAGTGGTAATTTCATTACCTCTATAGTGGAAATGATTTCTTTTTTTTTCATGAAAATATTAGGTGACTACTTTTATAATTTGAGTTTGGAACATATGTATTTTCAAATGAATAAAAAGGGGATATCCTTTAAATTTTAATTTTTTTTATTCCCCTCCCCTTTTCTCCAAGATAATAGTTATATTTTGGCATGGATAGATTATTAGAGTTAATTTAAAAAAATGTTTTCAAAATATTTCACATCACCATTACAATTATACTATTTGAAAGTGACATTTGAATATTATTTTTAAATTACTATTAAATATGGGTTCTAAAAGCTATTTAACATTTTTCTTACATATCCCCTATCATTTTCATAAATATTTTATCAATTTTGGTTATTATTGATGAATTATATGGTAAAAAATTTTACATTTTGGGGGATTGAACTTGTGGTATCAAATAATTCCCTTCTTCATCCCTTGTTTTATGATACTATTTTACCCATTTGGGTTAGGAAAATTTCATTAAGGTCCAAACCATTTTGTATTTCATTTTTTGAATAGGGGATACATTTTTTGAAACCTTCAACCTTTTGACTCTAGATGGATAATGATCATGTTATTCTATTATTAACATAGTCAAATGCACATTTTTCTATATGGTGTGAACATTATATTTTACATAACATAAATTTTATGATGTTCACCTTAAAATAATGTTATTCAATTTGAATGGGAAACTGTATTTGAATTCATTATATTTTTATTGAAATATATATATTATTTTAAAAAGATATGTATTTATTATTTAACCAACTACCTCCATTATCTATATGGGTTATAACCATGTTGTCCCTTTTATTAATAGTGAAACTTATTGATATTATTTATTACTGTTGACAGCTAACATAGGTATATTATTTATGGAAAATCAATATTATTCATTATACGAATATCCATGTTTTTATTTAGATAGAGGTATCTTAGGGAATAGTATGAAATGTATTGTTGGATATTATGGAGAATGAATTGGACATAAACAAGGGATGAGTGGGGTATGAAATTATATAGCACATTAATTCGTTAACATATAACCAAAAACAATATAGTTTATATTTTATTGTACACCTATCCACATGTCATTATAGTGTCTTTACACAAGGCATTGATTACATATTTTATGTTCAAAAAGTGTCATTAATATAGTATCATATTAATTATTATTGTTTCCTATTTTTTCATTTCATTTCATGGATATAGAATTCACTAAAATTTAGTTTACAATGTAATTATAATATTATTAATTTCTATCGTAATATGTATACAATGATTTTGTTTTTGTCAAATTTAGTAAAATATTTCACCAACTACACATTTGTGGTAATCCTTTTTTATGTTATCATTTACCCAGTTTATGAATAAATTTATTACACATGATATGTATAATAGGATAAAATTGTGGAATACTTTTATGTTATTTTGAAGACATATTATGCCTTAATTTATAGATTTAAAGAGGAAAAACATATATTAGTTTGAAACATATGTTTTTGTGTTTTTATATGTTTAAATTATACAAACATAAAATTAAAAAATTCATGGGATTTATGAGATGAAATAATCATTAATTATTATTTTAATTATTAATGTTTATATCTAGGATATTATATCTATAACTAATAGTGTATATAATATATGTGTCTATAAACACTTGTTCTAGGAGCATGGGATTGGGTCATGAAATATTCTATTAAATTAATTCATACCTTTAATATTTTACCCATAGTAAATTTATCAAAAATATTAAAATTCATAATCATATATCATTGTTTATCCTCTTCTTGGGATTTCCTTCTTTGACACTAATTTTCATAATTCTTATAAATACCACATTTAAAGCATTCAACCAAAAATGATACATTATGGAAGCCATTATTTACATCAATATCATTAACTAAATATTTATTATTTGTTGAAATTTACTGATTTATGCACATGATTTCAATGCATAAATCATTTTATGGATCCATTATGACATTCTCTTGAGGGCTTCATTATAGATTTCAGAAATAAAGGAAGATGGATCCAATTTCCTTGATAATCCTATTGAAAATATATTTTCTACTAATTTAGTTTATTTAATTACTCACATATTCTTAAATTGATAATCATATATTGAGATAGAAGGTTATAAATAATCAAAATCATTCATATTCAATATCCCTTTTTATTTTTTTCTTATTAGGTTAGTAATTTCATATTTTATCACATTAATTATTAAAACAATTACTCACAGTTCCATATAATAACTAAAAAAATAATGATATGATATATAGTAGTGAGTGGTCATATAATCATGAAAACCATTCATTAAATGTCAAAATAATTACACTTTCTTTTCAGTTTATGACACATTAGGTTTAACATAGATCATCCATGGACACTAACTATTCAAATACATCATAATGGTTTAATAAAAAATTTGAATTAACCCATTAATATCCCATAGAAGTTTCTAGTTAAAAGTGATGTATTTAGACTATTCATCATGAATTGGGGATGATATATTTATATGCAATCATTATGATTCATGTTTTTTACTCCTAGGAGTATATGTGACACAGCCATATGAAACAATTATAACATAGACATGGATATATTTTATAGGAAAACTACACTCATTTATTTACCATAAAATAGGTTGTAGTCATATACATTGTCTTATCCTAAGGGTTTCACTAATTATTTCTCACCATATTTTTCAAAAACAAACTAAACCTTCCCCTAATACCAATGTGGTGCCCCAAATTTAAAAACAAAAAATGTATCCTCGTTTTAGATAAATATTCATTACATTTCATTATGATCAACACCAAAAATTAAAAGTTTTAATGAATTTGGAAGATTAGGTACATAAATAACTTGTAAATTAAATATATATATTATATACCACATAGTTCATCACGACTACAATCCTTCTTAGAGACATGAATCTTAAAACCCTTCTTTATATCTAGGGGAAAGGAAACCTAAAAAGGGTGAGATCAGATGCTCGGTAAGGGTAATTAAGGGAGATTCCAATCCATAATATTTTTTAAGAATATCTTGTTCATAAATGAATGAGATGATGAGATTAATATTTGACATTAATAGTTGATAATCCATATATTCATTGGGCATAGAATAATTCATGGATGTTTATAAGACATGAATAATAAATAAATTTAGAGAGTAAAATTAGAATGAGATCATCTCAAAAGATAATGTAATAAAGTGTGTCATAATTATAATCATAGAAATTTTTTGTTAATTATATCCATGAATACATATATTGCATGTAATTATAGGGTTTACCATACATATACTTACAATGGGCTTTGGATAACCTCTCACTTACCTTTTAAGGTCTTGGTATATCCTCCAATATACTATTTTTTGGGATTGGGATAACCTCTCTTGTACCATTTTTAAATCATAAAACATTAATCTTTACCCCTTTAATTGTATGGATTTAACAAACCCACTCATCACTTAATCATAATTTATTCACATGTATCTCATAATATCCTGAAAACATTTCCCATATCATGAAATATAAACCCATGGAAAAGAAAATAGATTTAATCAATATTTCATTATCATTATTTGTAAACCATCTAGAGAAACAATAAATATGGTAACCTTGGAACATATCACTAGTAAATCATCAAAAAACATCAAGGGATATTTTTATAGAAGATTTTTTTTAAATATAATAGGATAATTTCATAAGGAAAATACCATTTTCACTTTGAAATAATTTATTTATGATTTAAAATTTTCCAAAAATATTAATCATAATAATTTATTAAAATATAAGCATAAAAACATGAAAAAAAATATTCACTGAGAAGATAATTCATAACATTTGTAAAATCTATTTATGCGGTATATTTTAATCTATTGATTACTTGTATATTTTTATTAATAATTCAAAAGTAACTCATTTAAAAATAATTAATAATAGTTTTACTTTTTTTCATAAAAATTAAAAAATTGGTAAAATTGACTTTATACAGTCACTAAGTAATAGTAACTATAAATTCCTAGGAATTTATAGAATAATATCATTTCGTATTTATACATATTAATAGATTACACAGTAATTTTTCCATAAATGGGCTCGACGTTTGATAGCATACTCAACATTAAATAATGTTTCTCTGAAATATTATGTTTCACATAACATTAAGATATATAGAAAAATAATAAATTTTTTACAATATTATATAAAATAGTAGTTATTACCATGTTGTTGTATTAGTGGGAATAAATTGAACAAAATATATTATATTTAAACATGTTTATCAAATGTTTTTACATTTATCGAATAACTTTTAGATGCTAAAAATGAGAATAAATTCAATTTGAGCATACAATACTCTAATATTTTTTAAAATTAATTTTTACAGACTTCCTAAGGAGAACACTTTTTAAATATAAATTTTTTAAACTTTTATATGTAATATTTGACAAAATAGACTTCTTATTTTGAATATGAACATAAAAAATTACTTTTGTTGAAATTTGGGCATTTTTCTGATAAATTTTATATTTTAATGAATGGTGAAATGAACTGTGTTTTAATTTAAAATTGCCTTTTCATTTAATTTATTTATACTGTTATATTATCTTTCAAATTGGGTTTAAATTATATTTAGATTATGTTATTATATTTTAATCATGATTTGTTCATTGGAATTAATTTCACAAAAAATTAGCAATAAACACATATCATCCTTTTGATGCTTTTGACATAAAAAAACTCGTTTTCTCATTTTAAAATTATAATTAGTTTTATATTAATTTATAAAAATTTATGGTTTTGAATTTAGAAAAATTTATTATATATTTTGAATCATAATTTCCAAATTATGTAAATATGTCCTTTTTTGACATAATTTTCATAATTTAAATGAGTTGGTTCGAAATTATCTTCCTATTACAATATTGTTTAAAATCCAACAAATGAACTTTGTCAAAATTGACACTATAGGTATTTTAAAATATAAAATATTTTATTGAAAGATATTAAATTACTAAAAATATAATATTTGATCAAATGGTGTGGATAAGTCCTAATATTTTATAAATGGAAATTTTCTGGGTCACGTATATGTTATGGTTATTACATTCAACCACAACATGTAAATAATATAATATCATAGTATGATTAAAAAGGGTAAAATAAGGGTTAAACCAAAATAATAAGGGTTAAACAAAATTCAAAACTTGAAATTTTTTAATTAGATAATGGTAATTTAACCAAAAATAATCTTATATTTGAAATAAATTATTTTGGGACCATTTATAATTGAAAATGAATTTATATTAATTTTATATTTTAATTGTTTCCATGGGTGGCCCTCCCCTCTCCTATAAAAAGGTACACATTATTATCTAATACACACACATCCAAATACATTTTGATAATCTAATATCCTACCAAAATTTTTACTTGAATCTCTCCCCATGTTCTTGAGTAATTAGTTTAGGTAGAAAACACTTCTTAGTGGTATTATGGTGTTATTCAAAGTTGATCAACCGAAAAAGTGGTATCACTTTTGTAAGTGTTTCTATTTTATCTCTTCTTCCACTTCATAAAAATTTTCTTCTCTATGTTGAAATAATTAATATAGTATACCCAATATATTGAGTTGTTATTATGGTATTATCATCACTTAAAGCCATCTTTAATTTCATCCAATGTTAAATAAACATTTCTTTCTTGTGTTCGACGGACTACCGCATAGCGAACTTGCATAGTTAATTATTCATTAATGTCTATCAAGACTGATTGTAATGAAGGAATAAAATATTATATTTTATATTCATAAAATATTCGTCTTTATAAGAGAATTATAGTTCAAATAATTTCTAACATTTCATGCACATAAAAATGATTAAGTCATTCCTCTGTACCTATGAACTATCACCTCCATGAAGGGATGTGAATCGTTTTTATTCACCACATAACATATATGATATAAATAAGTATATTGAAATTATTATTATGAGGTTAATAATATTATTATCAATATTTAAATAAGAAATAACAATTACCTTATTTCTATAATTATCAATAAAAAATCGAAATTCTACTCATGCGTATGTATGACCAACCGTATATACGATTGTAATTTTGTTAATTTTTCATATCCATATTTAATGAATCTATATAAATGTAATTTTTTTATAAAAAAAGTGATTATTATTCATGTGTATTATTCTAGAGATGATGTAATTTTGGACACATGGACTAGTGACATCATGAAATGTTCATTTTTGAATCAAGTTCCAAATATCTACAAAACAACTGATATGAACTTTAAGAAATATATAAGTTTTTAACATAGAAATAAGTGATATTAATTAAATAAGAAAAGATAAAAAGGATATCAAGAAATTATTAATTAACCTAAGTTAATTTTTAATGAATAATAAGGAACATACGTGGAGAATCAAACTTAAGGTAAGGGACTTCGTCTCTATCTCCTTTCATTGAGGCATATTTTGATAATATACACCACCTAATTTATATAGTGTAATATTATCCTATTTTACATTTAATATTATTTAATGGTTTTATAAAGAAATATTTTTCTATGAACCATTCTAGTAAACAATATAAGGAATTTATTTTTAATTTATGTGGTGAAAATGACTACTTTGCTACAATAACTGTTATTTGATATTTTGCTTCCTCTATAAGGCTTAGTAATTTTTTAAATAGAATTGAAATCCATTATTCCATTTTTTTGTGTTTTGTTATTGAAAATGACTTTTAATGTGTATTAACTATTTCAAAATCTTGAAATTATTTCTTGTGATTGCAAATGAAATTTTCTGAATGAAATGTAGATAATTGCAATCATTTATGTGTTATGATATTATAATGGTAATTATACATTTGATGGGTGGTCAAGTGACAATCAAAATATGAGTGGTTATGTGATAAAAAAATGGGTGGTTCCTTGATAATTCATGGTTATATGGTTGTGTTATAACTATAATTCATTGGTTATGGAAGACGGCCACATAAAGATTCCATTTAGTGAAACGTGTGGAAGTCGGCCGCATTGTTGTTTCACTTAAGGATGATTACATCCCATGTTGCGTTTATATGTTAAATGTTTCTCTCTATAGGTTTTATTATAATATTTCAGTTACATAAGGGTAATAAATGAGCTTATATTTAGTGAAGAGTATTTACTATTTCCTAAAGGTGAAAAGTATTACATTATGATAAGGTATTCATAGTTTACATGTTTTTTTTCAAGGATAAAACTTTTATTTCTTTGTGTTTCCATTACTGAGATTTTCATGGTCATCCCATGTTATAAATTTTTTTAAAGGATTTAAATAATAATAGATTCATGGATGGGATCAAGGAAGTGATATGATTAGACATAAAGAGAAACCATTTTTTAAAGTTATTTTTATGGATGAAATAGATATTATTGGATGTCTAAAATTTGTATTTATATGGTTTTTATGTATGAGTTATACCCTAATTCACTAATCTATAAACCTTAGAAGATAACCACTGTTAATTCTTGGATTAAATAAATATTATGGTATTTTTAAGGTTGGTTCCTTATAATTGGTATCATAGGTCAGTTTAGATAACTTTAACCATTAGAATATTATTAATAAAATATCTATAAATGATTTTTACATTATAGTTAAATTGAGAGGATATATTTTTGGATGATTACCATGTTTTTTCTTATATGAAATTTTTGGTCAAAATATATTTCCATAGAGAATACTATGAAAACGTTCTCGTAAGGCATACATAGGAAAAACATTCTAAATCTGCATCCTGAGATGGTCCAAATTGGAACTGAACATTTATTTGTAGTGATGGATCTGTTGAAATGGGAAATAAATGGCGGTGGTGTTTATACATGAGATCAACTATAATAGATGTAGAAAATATGTCTATAGTTGAGCATTTAATGAGGCAATTCCCCTATCATTTGTAGGATCATCTTACCATGTGCAATGTGAAGGGTTGTTTAATGTAATAAAAAATATTTTTGATGTAATGGGGTGTTTAGGCAATCAAAAGGTTAGTCTTGATGTTTATCATTTTGAAGGTCAATCCAATTAGTGTTTTTCAATGGTTAAAAATATCAGAGGTGGGGAAGAATATTCAAGATGACTTTTTCATCCCTGAAGAAATAAAATTAACATTTAATGGATTATAAAATCCACAAATTAATGAAAATTCATCCAATAAATATAAATATAAGTTCAAAAACGAAAATGGTGGGCATAGGCTATCAAATATTGATATTTCCTAATAATATGAAATAGTATATAAATCTATAAAACCTAAACAACAAACCCCGAGATAGAAATTAAATCATTCTAAAAATATTTAAACATAATAATACTGCAAAATATATAGGACCAAATTATATTACCATTTTATTTGAAAAAATGTCACAATACATCCAAAACCAACTACAAATTAAGAACAAAACAACATAATGTATCTCTTAATGTCAATTTGATAACTATTGAATACATTGACCATATATTATCTTAAAATATTCTAATAATGTAAATCACCATAAAACATATATAAAACCATATATGATTAAATAAAATTAACTCTATCATTATCCTATATAAAATATCAATATCTATCCTATGTATTCAACAAATCCAAAAATTAAATATTCTTTAACAAATATATTATTAATAACTTTTCTATAAAACCACTAATTAATATTATTATCATGAATACCTTCAAATTTACGTTTTTAATATCAATAGTCTACGTATCCCAAATAGAAATTATTTTCTCACATATAACACATATTAACGGTTATCTATCCCTAAATGATATTTTTTTTGGAAATATCACCTAACCACTAAATCAAATCTTGATGTTATCTGTTCAATTTAACATATTATTGGTAATACTTAATGTAAAAATACTATATAAGAATCCATAGAAGATTAATAATCTAATTTTTTTTAGAACTCACAAGCATATCTTTGGTAGAGATCATAATTGTCTAAACCGTATACATAAAAACATTAATATTAAAACTTATCTATAAACCTTTAACCATGATTTATCATCTTGTCAACTAAATATTCTTTCTTGTAGTATGGAATACTAATTATTTCTTAATATTCATCAATCACAATTGAGTCTTTTTTGTACTTTTAACATAAAATACACAGCTAAAATAATTCATTCCTTTCATATGACGTCGTAGTCAATTCAACATTAGTAGTAAAAACATTACCCATAAAAACATGTAGATCTTCTTCTTGATATTTCCCCCTAAGGAATTGATTCTATAAAGAATTTTTCAATTTTTCATAATTTTTTTAATTTGATTAATTTTTATTTTCTTTCAAACATGTTCACTCAGTGATATAATTTCTATAGAGTAACTAATTATGATTTAATCTTCCTGATTTCATTGATAATTATAAGTTTTTCTAGTCCAGGAATAAACTCTCTTTGTGCATTGGGGTTGACTACGATCCCCTTTTTATTTTTTTTATTTTTCTTATTTTCTTCTCCTTTATATATTTATTTTCTCCCCTTCTCCCTAGGAACCCTGTGTACAAAAATTAGGGATTCCTTGATTATAGATGATAGAGAGAGAGTGAAAGAGAGAGAGAGGGAGTGAGGGAGGTTGGGAGGGAGGGAGGGTGTTGAGGTCATGGATTTTAAGAGGACCTCAGTCATCATTTGGTAGTTTTGGAGAACATATATGCGTGAATCTTTGATGAATTTCTCCCAAAGTGGGTTTTGTTTTAGTTTTTCCTATAAATCTATATAAAGTTATAACATTATATTTGTAGTTTCATTTTATGATTATTGGGGAACACATGGGGGTAAATATATAAAAAGTTATATAAAACGATTATTATTGATGAGTATAGGGGTTTCTTATTTTGAAATATTGATCAGACAACATGTGGTTTGATGAACATGTGTCATGAGTGATTCCAATTTAATCATGATGATGTGTTTAAAAGTAAACATTGTGTACATGGATTATATATTTTGTAGTGGTAAAGGGATATGTACCATGTTACATTGAAATATGATGTTTTTGAGACTATAGTTCGTGTTATAAAAGAATATGATAGGTACACATGTGTGACTCTATTTCTGGGAACTTCGGAAGAAACCCCATGTAAGGAGAACATGGTCGTGTAGTAGTACATGACCAAACACTATGCATGTCCTACCTAGAAAGTAGTACATTACTAGACCCCTTTAATTTCCTAATTTTGTTTTAGTATATGGTCATACCTTAGGTATACCCAATCCATCAAGAAATAAATGGCCTTGGTGGAGGTTTTAGAGTATACGTTGTCACTGCACCCTTGTTTTTCAATTTGATGGGTTTGGGTGATTTTACATCCCAGAGTCAGAATTAGAAACAATATGAGTCAAGATTTACTTTTTTGGATGTATATCAATATGTTGGAAGGTTTGGGGAGATTTCGGACATCAATTAGCCATTTTATAGAGTGCAAGATACATTGTAGAGGATCTTCCTAAAGCAAATGGATTCAGAGGTATTTGAAGTGAGACATGGAATAAGGCCCAACTAATGGTTCTGAGATTGGTTAGAGGATGTGTCACATGATCACCATGATAATTGACTAATGTAACATGGAATAGTCCGTTGTTATTTTCATTGGGATTTAAAATATGGATTAAGTTAAGTTTGGGGTTTTGGAAAACCTATAGTGGGACCATGAGATGATATTTTCTATGATGCATCACAGTTGAGAGATGTAAAAGAGAATTTTAAATTTTTTTGTAGATATTATTTTGATTATCAACACTTCAAAATAGGGTTTTTCCTTAATACACAAGTTTCTAACCATAGATCCTAAGAGGGATTCCTAAACATATGATCCATCCAAGAGGATCCCGTTAGTGATTTCTTCATTTAGATACTATTTCTGAGGGTCCTAAACTGGTTTCCTCTACTTTTATGTGTACCTTATGGATCTTAAATGGGATACCTCTCTATTATATTAAAATAGGGGACTCTATTTGGATCGTTAATGGTTCAAAACCATTAGAAATTGTGATATGTTCATGGGTAGAGATCATAGTGGGTGTCACATTAGAACCCATACTGAATATGTGATATCATGGTGTTGTGGTAGTTGGAAAAAGTTTAATATTTTAGCCAACCTCATACTTTTACCCATTCATTCACATAGTTTTTTTTGACTCATCAAATATTTCAAAACATATTTCCTAGAACTCGGCCTATAGGCCTAATGTGATGTGATTGTATGGTGGTGATTCATAAATGTACTTATTTGGATCCAAATGATAATCATTATATTTTTAATGCTTATTTTTTGTAGATTTACATTTTTAATTGTGATTCCAGCCTGAATAATGCTTGTAGAATTGGATATTGAACTCATATCAAAGCCCCTCATTGATATTGGGTTACAGTGGAGGCCTACCAGTCTTAGTTCTAGGTGTTGACCAAGGTTGTCTAGTGGCTGATAATCCCCTGAGCACTGGATTCATGGGACATCACCGAGTATTTAAGAATATATCCTCAATCAATGCACAATATACACATTTAGATGTGTTTTACACAACCTATTGAATTTCCCAGAGCTATATGGAAATTGACTATTTTTACAGTGATTGAAGGATATTGAGTTATTATCTTATGTATAAGAAAGTATTCATTAATTATTTCATGAGGTTCCTCCTTCATAATTATCATACTATATATAATTTCCTGACACACTATGGACCTAAAGTTAAGAATATATCATTGTAAAAGATTAGTTAGCACCAATACGTTTCCTATTTTCCTCTAGTTAAATACTGGCTACGTGGTATAACATCAAATATGATTATTTATTTACAGGATATCCACATAATAATTGGAATTCTACATTATATTTATAAGAAGTGGGTAAAGGGGGTCTTAGGTCTATGAATTGTATACCCTTATTGTAATTTTTCATACTTAGATACATTTCTGGTGTTTACGAAAGCAGGTATGGTATATCAAGATCAAAACCCAAAGGATCAATATTGAATTTATTTTATTCTAGTTTTTTCCAGGAAAGGTATGTCATATTGAATGAGCATGAAATTATGAGTTTATGTTATAGGTTTACTATCAGGGTGGCCTACTGATATTTATTCCTCACCCTCTATATGTGCACGGTACTATGTGTGAAGTCCTTATGTCTTATTTTTTTGTTAATAATAGAAGATTAATCAACAGTGTGGGTCCACGGTTTCATGATCATTTGGAGATACTCATGGGGAGTATTATGATAGTAATAGTGTAGCTCAATATTTTTGATGATTGGCTATGTGACATGGTTCAATGTTAGCATTAGATCCTAGTGTATTTAAATAAATTTGACTATGTTGTACATGTTATTGAACAAGTTTTCAATCGGTTGTTGCATTTATGACATGGATATTTATAGATTTAATACATTTCATCCATTGTTATATCCTAGTTTATATTTATTCCTTCCATAATATAATTATTTATAATTATGGATAGTTTTTTTATTTATAGTGTTTTTCTCACAGTAATATGATGTCATAGTCTCCCCACATACACACCCTAATTCCTCACTACCACTCGGCATCCTCTTGAATATGGTGGAATTCTTGAGTCCTTGGGGTTAACTAACCGACAAAATATTTATAGAGTGAGCCAGTGCGGGATGTGGTAATGTGGTATCAAAGGAGTTACGTTCCTGTTGTTTTATCATTTTGGAAATGTTTCATATAAGTATTTAGAATTTCATGGAACATGTGATGGATATCGTATTGATTCATTGAGAAATAATGTTTCAATAAAAAGATTAGGTATTAGAGGATATAATATTTTTTCATTTATATACGCTGTTATAGCTATATATGAATATATATTTGAGTGATCCACATTTGATGTTAATGTAATGATTCATTATGTATTTATGCATATTTTCCTATTTGGTGTTGCATAATTATTGATATTTACACTTTGATTTTATAGTTATGATAAAATTTCCCATGAATCATGTTTGGCATGTATGGTCCATATGTTATGGGCCTAATAGTGTGAGATTTTGATAATGGTTGAAGCTAAATATTTAGTGTTAAAAAATCATATATGGGTATTTACTATATAGTTTCTTGATGGAATTATAGTCATTTATACTACCTTGGTTATATTCACTAATAAAGGTCATTTGTAACAATAGTGATATATTTGATATTGAGTATGATGACTCAATCCTTAGGAATAAGAGTTATAAAGACAATAGTCAAGAGGCTCGGAACATCATTCCCATGTGTTGGAACCCTTGTGGTAAATTGTTACATAGGATTCATTAATTAATGTTCTAGTATCAACATAGAGGGTGTTTCCCAAATATATTGGAATGGAATTATACTTAACCAAAAAATAGGAGTTTGGTGTGACACAAGTGATTTTAGAAGATTCTGTGCATGAACTGTTGACCCTTGAAGGTCAAAATTGGCATAAAATCCCCCTCTAATATTCCCTCTATGGGAGTAGTCTTGTCATGTGCAGAAAAATAGTGATTCATAAAAACTAACATGGGGGATTTCCATATATATTTATAATATATTTCTCATAACATGCCTTTGATAATTTTCATCTAGTCAAATTGTATCATGATATTTCGATAGGTACATGAACATTAATTTTGATATAAAACATAGGGTGCATATCTCAATATACAGAATTCAGTTTAGGATCAATGCATTATAATATTTCTCTTTCACATCGTGAAACTCTAGAGAGAACCCTTGAAAGTGGATTATTGGAGAGGATCACAACATTGTAGGCTGATTCTAAGAAGCCGATATCATTTTACTTTTCCATAAATTTTTAGATATCAATGGTTTTAATTTTAATGGGATACCATTTACATCTTATATAGTGTTTTAATATATAAATTTGAATTAAATAAATGAATAAATGAACCCATTATATCATGTTTTGACCCTAGTATATTGATTTAACCCTTACATTCCTTTGTTTTTACCTCTTTTATAGAGATTTTTTAGGTCTGTCATATATCATTAAATAGTCAATGTGGGAACATGGATGTTTACCATGCATTATAGATATACTGATATATGGTTGTTATGATAGATATATGTGGTACAACTGATTTGACCTTGTGGAAGTAACACGAGAAATGATCAGTTGGGCCAGTTGGTTGACCAAGAGGCCCTTTGTTTTGACTCACACCCCAGTGATTCGGTGTTTAGTTTTGTTAACAAAACCTATGAAAGACATGAAACCATGTTTATGGACGAATTTTGAGGTAGTGAACATGGTGTATTCACATTATGACAGAAGTTCAAATGTGGTGTAACTAAGTCGATGAACTAGGCATGATGATGGATTTGGTTTCAGAGAAATCAGTTTGGGTTCATATATATCATTACTAAATATTATTGAAAATACTATTTGGGTTCCTAGCAATGTTTTCATATTGTTATGTAGTTACAAACTTGGTCATAGCATGTGTAGATTCTTGTTTCTGATGTAAAGGTAAGAGGAGGCTATGAATATAGACATGGTTAATACACTCTAGTCCATGTATGTGTAGCTATATTTTAAAAGGATATCATGGAGTGAGAAGATGTTTTTGAATTTTGAAATAAGTATGATTATTGATTTTGAAGAGGATGTTTTTTAAGACAAGAATGCCATTTAGAATGTTCATCTTGAACATTTTATTTTTTCACTCACAGGACCATGATTTGATTGGTACGTAATTTTCAACTAACCATGTTGAGTGAGTTTACTTTTACTTGTTTTGCGAGGAAATAGTTTAGAATAGACCATCGTTTAGTGGTCATATTCTAGCCAAGAACCGATCATTTAAATGATATATTGTTTCTAATATAGCTATGCAGTAGTGATGAATTGGGAATTATCTCTCCATAGTAGAAGATACATCAATAATGGATTGACTATTGTTGTACAACTGATCTAGCTTAATCTTGGTAAGGTATTAACAAGATGAGAAGCATGTCTTAGAATGAGTGACTTTCTATTAGTGGGGAATATTTAGGGGGATATACTCAAGGATTGTAATAAGGTGAGATATATGGTGGAGAGTTCACCATTTTACATTTAATGGTGGTGATCCTTTTATATTTTGATATTCCTCTATTACCATAGAAATAATTCTCAAGAAGTGGGAACATGAAATGTGACGTTGCTTGGTTGTGAGGACACAATTAGGACACTACTTTAGTGGGGAAAATAATAATATTTTTTATTAATGTTATCTTATTTTGGGAGAGTTTTGGATGTTGTGATAATGATCATTGGATGGTTAAGATAGCATATCTATGCATATGCTTTGTGAGAGAGTATAATTGTGAGTAGTGGACCATGGATTCCCTAGGATGAGAAGGGCTTTGATGTGGTAGTTATAAAGATGTGTATTTTTTGAAATTTGAAATAAAAGAAATTAATATTTTTCTCTTATAATGGTCATAATTATTCGCTACTGTATAAGGCACTTATACCGATGGTTTTGAACCATTGGTATAACCCCCAAAACCATGCATATAGGTTATACCCTTGGTTTGGGTAATCGCGGGGAGCTTAACAGTCGATATAGCTACAAGCTATACTCATATTATGAAAATTATATACCCATAGTTTTAAAACATTGGGAATAGGTGTATTCCACAATTCTATAAACCATATATCCATGGTTTCAAAACCATAGGTAGAATTTTAAAAAAATTGTCGGTCGTGGGTTACAATCCTTGGACCGCCTGTATATAATTTTTGTTCATAACCACTACACCACATTGACTTATAGGTATAAAATTATATATATATATATATATATAGAGATAATGTTGTTATAGGTTGAAAACTATGGCAATAGTTGTTCCTATGAAATTATTTTTTGTTCACCTAAAACTATTTTTTCCTAGCATTTACATAGGAAATCTATAGCCATGGTTTTGGAAAACCAAGGGTATATGCCTAACCTATAGCAATGTGTTTCTGAGAAACTTGGTTATTGGGATAGAAAAAAACTTTATACCAATGATGTTTTTGAACAATGTGTATAAGTCTGGTGAAAACCCCTATATCCACAACACTTTAAAAATCATGCGTATAGGTCAAAATTTACAACATATACCCATGGTATTCAAAAACAGTATGTATTGGTTCCTATAAAATCCCTATACCCACTATTTTTTTCCAAAATATTGGGTATATGGTTTGTTTCTAGTATTAATTAAAATGGTCTTCATCCCTAACAAATGACCTGGTTTGATCTTTCATACCATTACATTGGCCCAAAATAGCGTGTATACCATTGCACAAAAGTTTTGTATAATTACGAGACACTCCAAGTTTTTCAAAATAATGTGTATTTAATATAAAATTGGCTAAATTTTTAATTTATTTGAATATATTAATTCAGTGATGTATTTCTAATGGGCTTATTGGTTGGGATGAAATCTTAATGGTTTAGTCTGAAATGGGGTTGTTTTCCTGGCTGAGGAATAAACTCATTTCAGGGGCTAAGGCCGGGCCTAAACCCCTTTTTTATTTTTTACTTTCCAATTTATTCTTTTTTCCCTTTCCATTTTCATTACTCATATTATACATTTTATTCAAACATAATACCCATGTGATTCCATTTTAATGGTTGATTGATAGTGAGGCTGAGAGGGGAGAGATAGAGGGAGAGGGAGGTGCCACAACATTTCTTGGGAAGAGCTGGATAACCGTGCAATTACTTTACGGAAAAAATTTGGGAGATGCTTCAATTTATACCCCTCAGTTGTATTTTGGGTTATGTTTTTTCATAAACCAGCATATATTTACCTATTTATAGTTTTAATTCCCTTTTATTTGTATTGGGGACCATATAAGGGTTGATCTATAGTTATTTCATGGAAATTGGTGGTTTCAAGTTAATTGTAATGCTTTCTTAATCATAAATCCTCATTACACAATATGTAGTTACATTAACACATGTCATGTTTCCTTATTAATTGGGAAATATGGCATTTTGGAATGTTTATGTCATGTAAATGGATTTCATTCAATGTAGTGGTACGTGGACATGTATATGAGTACATGGGTAGAAGGTGTTTTTGGGACTACACAGTATACTCAGAGTACACATCAAGTAGTCATGCATGTACATATAGCATGGAAATTTGGTCGACACCCCATGTAAGGGGGATATGGCCATCTAATAGTACATGGATAGAACCTAGGCGTATCCTAGTCATTTATTAGTACATGTAAAAACCCCATGTATTCCATGGTTGTATAGTAGTACATAGCCATACAATACGTATACCCAGGAAATGTCTAAGTATATGGCTAGGGTGGGTGTTTGGGAGAATATGTCATGTACACTGAGAACATTTCATACACCACACCCTTGATTTTAATTTCTCATATTTTGTTTCTTTTATACCTTATTGTCAGAATTGGAATAAATAAGATTCTATTTGAGCATTTTTTTCAACATAGATCTTGATGGTGGAACCCTGGAGGTGATTTGTGACATCAAATAGGAGTTTCAGGGAACACAATCTATGATTGATATGTTCATTCTTAAGTAAATGGATTTGGAAGTATTTGGGGTGAGATGTAGAATTAATCACAGTTTAGGGTTGGGAAAATAGTTGGGGGAAATTTCACAAGATCACTAAGTTTCTCAGCTAGTGTAGCTTGGGACAATCCCTAGTTATTGGGAATGAGAATGGACTTGAGAAGGCTCATAGGTTGTCTTTTTGGGAAAAACTTGTGTGGGACCTTGAAATAAGAAGGACCATGACCCATATCCCAAGACTGAAATTTACGTTCCCTTTCCCATTTAGTCGTAAAATCATTTTTTGGGTGTTGACACAGCCGTAAAGAATGTTTACCCTAAGAGACTAGCTTATAAACAAGGATCCCAAAAGGGAGACCTCCACATATGATCTGATCGAGAGGATCCCATGAGGTATTCCTCCACATGAATAATTATAGGGCCCCATGTGTGATTTATCTTCATATGTGTGGAACCTGATGATCCCAAATGGGATTACTCTCTATTATATTAACCTAAGGGACCCCAGTGGCTCTTTAATGGATGAATAATCCTGAGAAATTAATTTATGGGATTGGGTAGACATGGTTCCAGCTATTAGTGAAGAATGTTTACTTAATATGTGATATATGAGTCTTACGATAGAAGTCCCAAGTTTAAGATTTTGGCCAAACTATGTTATTTCATCAAGATTTCACTCAGTTTCTATTGAAAAAATAATTATTACTAGATAGTCTTCCCAAATCATGACTGGTTCTTCAAATGCGATGTGATTGTATGGTTGGGATACCAAGAGGTACTTCTTGGGATTTTCTTTATGATTCCTATTTGAATTAATTATACCATAATCAAAAGTACTATTCATATTTGGATTTCTCCCTATATAGGGATTATAGTCGAGGTTTCTGAGTTCAAATCCGAGACCCTCTTAGAAACTACGTTCTTAGATCACTAGGATCAAGTTAATGAAATATGTAGTTAGGCGGTTATACTTACCCTTAGTACTAGATTCTTATGACATCCTGAATAATTAATGTTGATCTCCTCAATATATGTAAGGGATACTCCTAAATATCAGGTGGATATACCTTATTTCATTACCCCATTTTTCTTGGAATGGGTTATTGAGCCCGTGATTGAATGAATCGTAGTTTTTCATATTAGATTCAAAAGTGGATTTGTTATATATTCACTAATGATTATCCCCCAGAGGAATCATCCTAATATTAAGGTATGGATTTCCTCTAAACTGACACCTTGGAATATAAAATCGGTCTGCATTAAGGAATTTTGAGATATTTTACATGTATTACTGGTTACACACAATTTGACTGGTATGACATCCATCTTTATGCATTATTTAGAGTATTTCAAATTTATACCTAGAATTTTTCT
The DNA here is from genome assembly GCA_963277665.1 of Viscum album. Taxonomy (NCBI): domain Eukaryota; kingdom Viridiplantae; phylum Streptophyta; class Magnoliopsida; order Santalales; family Viscaceae; genus Viscum; species Viscum album. The sequence goes on along the minus strand of OY728148.1, from coordinate 1,804,240,163 downwards.
TTATATTTATTTTATATGAGTATTGATAAACCCATTTATATTACTTGTATCACCCTATGGATTTATTGATTTACTAGAGACATTTATAGCATTGTCCAATGATGTTATGGTCGATTGGGTTATTGCACACAATCGTATATAGTGAATTTATTTAATTTGTATTTTTTCTATTTTGTGTTTGTAAGGATAGAAATATTTCATGGGATTACACATATGATATAATGTTATAGGATTACCATTGGAAGATTCCAAGAGATTCTTATTTCTCACACTTTACGTGAACCTCAATGTGTATGTAAAACATATAGTCCATTTAGGATGATAACCTATGGTTGATGTGTAGTACAAGGCCCAGGGTTCCATGACTAATCAAAACTAGTCAAGGGGATTCTAATTATTAGGATAGTATAGCTCGAGTGTTATCGATATTGTGTATGTGACATGGCTCAGAGAAACTAATAGATCATAATACATTTATTTTTTGTTTTTAAATTCTACATGTCATTGACGTAGTAGGTGATCAGTTGTTTTATTTATTATAACATTGTTTAGATCTTTACTAGATTTCTTCCATTACTATTTCATTGCTTATATTTATTTCCACAATATAAATATTATTAAATGTTATGGATGTTTTTTGGTTATTTCCTCTATTTCCCCTACACTAATATGAAGGAATAGTTTACACACCGAAATTCCTCACTACTAGTTTATAGCCTATTGGATATGGGATACTGTACTTAAGGCTTTTTGGAAAACTAGACATGCTAATGTTCATTATGTGAGACATGTTGGGACATGATCAATTTACAAAATTCCCATATATGAAACATTTAAAATACTTAATTTGATTTTAAACCATTTGGATACCATCATTCCTATTCATATTATTAACTAAAAATTTCATTTTCCCTTGGAAATTTACCACTTCAATTAATTATTTCCACATAGAAAATGTTTTCCTTTTCCTTTATGTTTTTAAATCGATTTATTCATCCATCATTTTACAACATGTAGGAAAATGAATCATATTTCTTCTGTGGGATTTATGAATTAATAATTTTTTTCTTTTGGAAACTCACCTATGTTTAGGCCATATTATATATTATAATAAATTGTTAAACAGAATCAAAATCTTTGATATTAAATCTACATTTTAATTCAGTTTCTTACTAGGAAAATTATTGTATAATATATTACATTAAGTGTTAACATAATTATTTGTAGTTTAGTCCACTAATTAATAACAAAATCATAGTGTGAGAAACAATTTTGAGTAATTATATAATCACGAAAAATCATTCAAAGGATGTATAAATCATGAATATTTATATTCATTCTATGACGTCTAATTTTTTTACCTATATAATATATGTTCATTATATATTTGAATACATGATAATGAATCATAAATAATATTTTAATTGACCTAAGAATATCCCATAGGAGTGTCTATGTAGGTGTTCAATATTTTCCACACTCATTTTGCACTGATGATGATTGATTTATTATGAAATACACCTAATTCATAGTTGATACATATATTTACATCTATGTTAAATCCACATACTCATTATAATATATAAAAATTTATATATTTTCTATTAAAACTACACTTCTTTATTTATAATAATTTTTGGTGTTATTCTATTCATATGTTGTCTTATGGGGTTTCGCTATATTTTTTATATACAAGTTTAAAAAAGTAATTAATTAATTTTGGTACTAACATAGTCAAACCAATCATAACATACATAAATATGAAATCACTTATTATGATTATCCATTAAATTTCATTAAAATACATTCCAAAACCATATAGGTTTAGTGTATTTAAAAACATAGATATAGAAAAACCTAGTACAAAAATTTTCTACATCATCTCCCACATTTTTCATCACAACTACAACCCATATTAGAAATAGAATACATAAATCCTTTATTCTTATCTTGGGGAAAGAGAAACATATGAAATAGTGATCTCATTTTTTTAGTAAGGGTAAAAAGAGAGATATCAATAAGTCAACATATGTAATTATATCACGTATATATGGGTTTGTGAATTTATGTTGGAATTTAAAATTCATACCCAAATATTCATATATTAATGAGGCATAGAAAATACATGGCTGTTCATAAGACAAGAATTATAATCGATTCAAAGAACTTGATCCATGAGGGCATAATAGTTTTAAAAGATCATGTCATCGAATAGAGGCATAAAATGTGGAATAATCAAAATAATACAGATATTATTTCAAAGATAGAAACCAATACATTCATCAAAATATAGAATTTAGTTAACAACCCATGTAAATGTTTCAGGCAGAGGATAACCACCAATATACCTTCTTTAGGGTTTTAGATAACCTTTTGTGTACCCTAATTTTGGCTTGGGAAAACCTATTGTATATCTTTTTTGGATCATCAAACAAAATACATTATCCAACATATTAGTGGGAAATAATAAACCATCACATCACATAATCATAATCAATTTATTTATATACAATAAGTTCTTGAAGAGATTTATCATTACATTAATGTTTAAACTATATAAAATAAAATTGGTATAAAAAATATTTAATCAACATAATAATAAACCATCTATAAACAAAATAAATATTTCAAAATTATATCCTATACCCGGTAAAGACTTTGAATCATCAATAACTGTTTTATATATGAAAATATATTTAAAATATATCTAGAACATTTCCTAGAAGAAATATACATTTATTTTCAAAACAATTTATTTAAAATAATAAATTTTTATAAATATTATGGAAAATATTTTAATCATTGATAATGATGGAAACATTTAATGTAGTATTAAAAAAATAAAATTCTTGATGGTGGGAAAACCTTCTCATGTTGTGTATAGTAAAAAAAATTCCTATAAAATTTTCTGTAAAATGTAAAAAATTCCTTATTTAGGAATCAACAAGAAGTTATCATTTCATATAATTTATAGAAATAAATTTACCAGTAAAAATTAATTTATAAAAGTATTAGTGAATAATAATACCATTATTGTAATTATTTTATATTAAACTTTGATATTGAAGAATCATATTCTCAACAGAATAGAGAAATATAGTTGGTTATCAGTAAAAACATTATTCCATACTATCGATTACATAGAGAGGGAAAAATGAAAGAAACAAATGCGATTTCCATAAATATATAAAGGATAATAAAGATAAATATTATTTATCATATATTGATTTTATAAATTTTTTATCATATATATAAATATAAACAATCCTAGTAAAAAAGTGATTATAATATAAAAACCCAGTCACTCTGGTATCTTTTGAATAATAACACCCATAAAAGAAATAAAATAAAATAAAACATTAAACATAATGAATATATAGATATTCATGATATAAAATTTCCAATGGGAATTAGATGAACCATATAAAGTGAGGTAGTTGTATAACATAACAAAGGTCCAAAAAAAGATATTTTGAGATAATAAATCTATACCACTTTGGATCATTCGAATTAAACCCCCTTAGATGAAATATTTTTTAATTATAAAATAAAATTATTTTAATTTAAAAATATATCTTTAAATATTGTCTAAGGGGTATTATATACACCTTAAAATCATAAATAGGCATAAAACATCAATCAAAAAACGATGGGAAAATACTCAAATAATGAATAATTACATTATGCCTCACATGAATCGTAAGAACTCAATACACCTCTATAAAGAATTTAGATATAAAATAACAATATAAGAAGAAAATTTAAATCCTTATAATATCATATATAGTCTACTTATTATAGATCAACAACCGTTTATTAATATTTTTTTATTAAAATTATTGTTTCTAAGTGTCAAATAATTTATTTGTCATATATGTTTCAGTTTAGAAATTTTGGTCTAAGGAATTTAATCGTGGTTACATTTTATAAATAATATTAATAATTCCATAATTAGTATATTAAATCATTATATAAACATTAATAGCATATCTAGATAAATTGATGATGAAAACTGAATTACATCACATTATAGAGATAGTAAACTGTACATATGCACGATTCAGTTTTTGATGAATGGAATTGATGAAATGTAAATAAAAATTCGACATTGTGAAATTATTATTTTATAATAAATTTAATATATATTCATTATATATACCATTATTATTATCCATTTAAATACTAAATGAAAAAGTAATCATATTACATCATGGAGGTGGTAGTCCACATGTACGCCTGAGTGAAATTATCATTTTCGAATGAATGGGATGATAAAATGAAAGATTTGATCATAAATTTCTTTAAATATTCCATAATTATAATATATAAAAAGTAAATCTATCATAATAACCAACCAAGAAAGATAGGATTGTAAATTGAATTATAATGGGGTAAGGATCTGTAGTCCACACATGTGCATGAGATATACTTTTATTTCTATTTTCTTAAAGAAGAGATGGGAAAATTATTATTCCATTATAACAATAATGTCTCATTTTATTCATTATAATAGAGTAATAATGTTATTATATATAAAACATATATAGATGATGTGTAAGAATAAATGAATTTGAAAATTCCTAATTATGAATTGTACATATTCCATGAGAGACTTCCTTTTTCTTAACCCCTATGCCTAAAAATATTTTTCATAGGAGAAACGAAACATTATGATGAATAAAATTAATAAAGAATTTTTTTCAATATTTTATTGGTCAATATAGATGGATGAATTGTATGAAAATGGAGGGAGAAGAGGTTTATGTTAGAATTGATAAATTCATTCCATGAGCATTTATCTAGGACCCCTGAAAATATCCCAATATTGGAAAAACATGGTAATTTCATTTGAAAATGTTTATCCATGTTGAAATAAGAACCATATTAGATTTAAAAATTCCTAAAAACCACTCACTCACCAAGGGATATATATTCATTAGAAACATTAACTAATATAGTTGTGTGGTGCAGAGAACAACCCTCTCGAAGTGGGGTATATATTTTACTAATTGAATAAAAAAAGGTTTATACTCCTTAAAAGAAATTTATTATGGTATTCCAGGAACATGATGAAATTATTAAAAATCATCATAGTGTTTTCACACCATATCTGGGGGCATATTTCACTTCAAAAATATCAATTTGACATGTCACGAATCCCAAATAAAGCTACATTTCAAAAGTCATGGTTTTCTAAATTTGGTGATTTTTTATAAAGTAATTATAATTTTCATGAAATATGTTTTTCCAACTCCATATAGAATCTTGGGAATCATGTTTTCATACCTCTCTCGACCGTCTCAAATAGTTATCTCACCAAAATCACTTACTAGCTATTATGCCATTCTATTTATATAATTCTATAAATAAACCCCATGCCTTCAATATTTGTGGTGATAGAGTAATTCCTAGAAGAAGAGTAGGGTATGATGTCTAATTTTCCTACTTATTACAAAAAATAATTTATCCCAACATGTGAGAGCCACTATGTTTATCCCTCTACTAGAATAAGGCCCCGAGTTATCCTTTATTATAGAGAACCACCTATGTGAGCCCCAACTAGGGTGAAGTTATTCCCCAACCCTTCCTTAGAGATAAACACATGGGCTCCCAATCTACATTTATGTTGATCAATTCCCAACCTCCACATACGTAACATAGTACATGGAAGATCCACTAATTTCAGGACTCACCTATGTGACCCACCATGTTAGCATACCCACAACTTGGGAGAGAACAACATAATGGATCCACCACTTAGGAGACCCATCATATTGGCTGACCCACCACATGGGCATCCCAATAAATGGGAAATCCTCTTAGGTGACCCACTAATTTGGATCCTCACTAACTGGGTGCCCCACTACCTGAGTGAACCCTTCACGCAAGCCACTCTAATTGGGAGACCCTTTTCCAATGGAACTATGATGGGTTATGAATATGCACTAAGCAATCACCATTCTTGTGTATCCTTTAAAGTCTTCACTAGGTCAAATAATACAATCTATCCATTTATTAGGATTAAAAAATCACCTATTCCACATACATGGGAACCAATTCATTCCATATACATAGAGAGTTGTGATACTCCTTCTGGTATCCCTCATGGTCCTACTACTAAGTGTAATGCCCAACATTAATAATCTTGGTTCCTTATATTTTTAAAGATGAAAGGGGGTAATTCATAGGAATACATCTAGGTGTAATAACTAATCTCTCATTACCTTATCCTATGTCACTAACTTGGCTAGGATTTATCTGAAAAAATAACACATAATCCTCTCACTATTAACATGAGTTTAAATACTTCTCATGGTTTCCTAAAACAACATTGAGCCAAGAAACTCCTCATGGTTATCATTAATCACCGTGATTCAAGATACTCATCTTGGTTTATGATATATATAAATCTTATTAGGTGTAATACCTAAAAATAAAAATATCCCTTCTTCATCTTTTACCTATATATGGGGGGAATAAATCAAATATAGGTGTCCTCCTAGGTGTATTTTCAAACTGAACATTCAATTAATATTGAGTCAAGATACTCTTAATTTTATAAGATATAAATCCATCCTATTAAGAGTAATTATCAAATAAAACTAAAATTAAATTTGATTATATATTTACATCATTGTTTTTTATTCACCTTGGGTTGATTAAATCCTATTTGTTTTATATACATGGATGTCCTCCTAGAAATAATATGCAAACAATCCTTCAATTACCATTTTGTAAATATCATCTTCAAGGTTCTAGATACATGGGTATCCTTCCAGGTGTAACTCCCAAATAAACATTAAATTAATTTTGAGTGAAGATACTTATAATGATTATCATTATTCACTTTCAGTTGAGATACTCATCTCTATCTTATATACACATGAATACTCCAATGTATAAGTCCCAACAAAAAATTTAATTTCTATTGATTTGAGATACTCCACATAGTTACAGATACATTTACAGACTCCTAGGTGAAATAAATGAAAAAACCTTAGTTACCACTGTGTTGGGATGCTTCTCCGGATTATCATTTTCACCTTAGGTGAAGATTTTCCTCTTGGTTCAAGATATAGGTGTCTCCTCTAAGTTGTAAATCCAAAAACATACCATAAACAAACAGAAATACTAGGTCAACTATCTTAGTGAATATAATGTATAGATATCATATTATTTCCAATTAAACTAACATCATTACATAGTTAACTTCTCGGGGTATCTTGAGTGTAGAATACCTCCTTCTAAATCTAATTGTATGCTCTTATTTAATGTGATTGATCTTATTTTTTCTCTGGTTTCTCAAATAAGTCATAAATAATGTGGTCTTAAGGATCCACAGTGGTTATCCCAGTGGTATGATGAATGTTCCTCCACTATAGGACTAATTTTAAGATGTAATACTTAAACATTATATAGAACTATGTAAGTTTTTATTCCTCTTATCACTAGGTATGTAGGAATCCACTTCGAGGTTCAATCCCAACTACATAACACAAAATACAACCATGGATGGAGATAAACCCTAGGTATCCTATCTAATTATCATTAAACCAAATAAATTTTAATTAATAAGGGAAATTTGGGAACCCTATAGTATAGAGGGGTGTTCAAATATTGACATGGTTTAATTAATTTCATTTTAATTGGGTTAACCTCCCCTATAATAGAATTTGGGACGAATCCATGAATATGACTTAAATATATAAGAGTGTCCAATATAAGTAAATAATTTCAAAAAAATGGTGTGATAATCTAAACCTATGTTCCCCTCAACTAATTTTATTACCTAATTATCATTGAAAAAACATCATATGATCATATTCCATTGGATAGCAGGTCTGTGACCCATCCAGAATGTGGAATTTGTGGGTTGTTTCTCCTATCATGAATAAAATACATTTAAAAATATCTAAAAAGTTTACCCAATATATTAACAACCACAATCCCCCCATACAAGTGTGAAACAGTTCCCTATTATTGGTGATGGGAGGGGAAAGCATGAAACTACAGAAAACATTTCAACAATACATGTTCACTTTCATGATAAAGTGGAAAAAAATGTACAATCATTTGATGATAATATATGATATGTTTAAAATATATTAATAATATAATAATTATACTAGTTTATGCAGCATTAATACCATTATCTATTATTTTACCCTGGTATACAATTTTAAACTTAATAGTGGAAATAACATTTTTCAATTTTTAATATTCATTACAAATAAAAAATAATTTATAACAATTAAATTATATAAATTAATGTGATTAAAATTTCGAATCTATTTTATTATATCTAATTCCTATATGATTCATAATTTAAAATTTCAATATCATGTAAAACAAAATGAAAGCCCCTTTTAAAAAAATACATTTTTATTAATAAATTTAATTTTCTTACATTTAATTCCTTATAAATACTATCTGGTTTATGTTAAAATATTTAATAAAATATATAATATATAAATTCCTATAAGAACATTAATAAATAAATGTTAATTTATTTTATTAATATAAAACACAATACGTGCATAAAAGTAGTTTAAAAAAAATGTATTCTTAAACAAAAAAATAACTTATTTGAAAATGAAGTACAATGGTAATTACTATGAAATTAATTAAATTATTTATACTTAAAAGAGTTATATATTACATTTATATAAAATTTAAATCATAATGTGACACTAAATTATTATATCTGTCGAAAAGAAATGACATTTTTGCAAAAAATGAAATTTTTCACTATTCAATGAAAAATAATTAGTTTTAGAAAAATATACAAAAATGAAAAAATATATTATTTACTTATTTGTTTCAAGAATTAAATTAATTAACTATGATTAAATTTCCTAAAATATTATAAATTCATTATAGTTTCCACTAAAAAATGAAATAAAAACTAGTTTTTATAGACAACGATTTTGAGAAATAAAATGAATTTACAGAAAATTGAGTACTTAATTATTTTTCATAATTTTATTTATTTTAAAATTTTTTAGATGTTTTTAAAAATATTATTATTATTCATACATCATAAGTTAATATCTTTATTATAATGATCATAGTTAAATAATATTATTTTTATTGTATATCACAGCTCTCATAAATTCTGCTGTTGTTTGTTAAGAAATATATCTTTCCTAATATAATTTGAAACTAAATGTTCAAATTATTACAAAAAAACACCTGAGTAATATGGTGGACCTATAATTTAAAGCATATGAGTTTTTTAACTTTTTAAAATATAGGGATCAGATGGTACATGAAACGTTTAACATACTGTGTGATAAAATAAGTGTTTAACTTGTCTATATTTCAAAATTGCAATACATTAATAAGATGATAAATATGTAATGTGGTAATTATGATTATGCAACTGTGATAAATTATTATTTCAAAGGATCCATAACATGATTGAGTACTAATACATAATAAATGTAACATCTTATGTGATGTATAAGATGTTCCAATATTGAAAAATATCAATTCCACAACTTGGAAAAGATATTTAATATCTTAAATGATACATAATATATGGTAATTATGAATATTATCAATTAATTTCTACTTAATATCATATTTACTGTCCAAAATCTGAAAATCCATTATAAATAATTCCCAACATAGCAAATTTCCACTCTAAAGCACATCATATGTTTAAAAATATAAAAAGATAAAATCTATTTATTCAAGTTAAAAATAAATATTTTCAAAAAAATTGACCAAAAAATTGATTTATACATTTTTAAAATACTTCAATAATAATAATAATAACACTTTTTATTAAGAATTGAGTCATTTTCACAGTAAATCCAAAAATGTTTCTAAAAAATAGAAATTTTATTAATTCAATTAGAATGCTAAAATTGTGGGGATTATTTCTTTGAAATAGGAAGCGAAAATGTTCAAAATATATTAACTATTAACTCTTCCACACTTAAGTCATAGACTCTAGAAAAAACACACATCAAAAGTATTATGAATGTAAATTCTGAATTGAAGACAATGAGAGTCACCATATTTTACACCAAGGTACTCCAAATTATCATTCATCCATAATATATTATTTTCCATATTTTCCATTAGGTATATTTATTCTATTTCATCTTCTTCAATACACTTATTCACAAAAATTCTACATGACATGAATGTTTACAGTAATAATTTTAAAATTTATTTTTGAAATATTTTTTCTCATTGAGACACATGAGAAGATCCCCATAGGATAGATATGTTTCTAAATATCAACCAAACTGGCCAAGTAATTATTTTAATAAAGTGGAATCTCTATTTTTTTCATTAGTTGAGGGTTTTATGGTTTTAAATGAAAAAAATTATAAGTTTGAATAAGGAGGTTTGCCTCTATTTTAAATTATAAATTAGTGACTCTTGTTTAACATTGAAGAATGGAATCCTACTCACACTTCCAAATTGTTTCAACACCAAAATTATTAAAAACATTTGATTGAAATTTCACACCTTAAAAATATGATATATAAATAATATCCTTTTGATCCCCATAATTTCTCTATAATTTTCATTCTAATTTTATTTTCAAAATTTTAAAAGAATTGTATTTATTAGGCTGAGTGGGTTTTTTGAACGTCAAATAGTTGTGTAATTTCCCAGCACAACATTTGAATAACACATCTTCTTATTTCTTTCCCAAGAATTATATTTATTTATTTTTATATAAAATGAATCACATTATCTCTTTGATATAATTTTAAATTTTTTATCTTTTCTATGAATATAATTAGTTCAAATAGATTTCACAAAATCATCATAGATTTTTTTTATAATATCCTAAAATGATGAATAAAACCCTGAGATTACACCATCTTATACACTTGAGTTTAATCACTATTATAAAATTTATTTTCCAATCAGTTTAGAAAGATATTTGGGTATGCAATTTAGCATCCTAACATGATTTTCATTAATTTTGTGTGATCTATATGGTAAAATGTAATTGTTATTCCATAACAAGTGTTTAATTCTGTAAAATGGGGTTTCAAATTCAAAATAATTTCCTCAATCATCTTCAATATATGTATCTTAAATTCGTAATATATAAATTTAAAAATAGAAAATTCTAGTTAATCAGCTATTATTTTTATTCACTAATGAAGTGATATTTGGGTGAATAATATTTAGAAGGGATTTATATTTTTTAATTGTATGTTATTTCAAAATTTGGATAATAATTCTTGGAGTGGGTTTTAAATATTTTTTTCTTCCTAAATTTCCAAAAATAATTAATCTAAAACATTTCTCAATTTATAATAATTTAATTTTATTTCAATGTATTAAATTAACCCATTTAAATAAGTTCCATAAAGAAACAATTTATTCATTTTTAGCTAAAAATAAAAGAAACACTTAAAAATAAAAAACAATCAAATAAAAAAGTACTCAAAAATTTGAAAAGAAAAAGAAAAAAATCCAAAAAAAATAAAATGAAAATATATAAATTTTCTTAATATATGAAAGAATCATACAACTCAACATATATTTTTTAAATGTGTTAATTTTTTAATAGTTCCTTTGAGAAATTTAAATGTGTAATTATAGAAAATACAAATTAAATTGAGAATGAAGGAAACAAACTATACGTTTTTGTATTTAATAGATTAAAGTATAATATTACCCCATGATGACTTTAAAAAACATCCCCAAAATAGTGTTAATTCATTTCCATTTAGTATAAGTGGATTCCCACTCCCTTTTTATTTAATCTTCATAGAACTCAATTGAAAATAATGTGTAATACAAAAGGTTCCACACAATTTGGGATGAAATTTACATTGAAAAAAATTTATTATGGATTCAAATTGTTGAAAATTATTTCTTTCATTGAATACCTTATTTAGTGTCAACTCATAATGAATTTATTTTATTTTTTATTTTAAAAAAATAGAGTTTTGATAAGTATTATTTCATATTTTTTCACTCTCTTATAAGTGTAATTCTCATTTTTTATAGCTTCAAATAGATTAATGTTATATATTTTGATAGTGCAAAAAATCATTTTGTACTATCTACATAAGTGTAATAAATGTAATTTTATGTACTATTATAAAATTGGAAATTTTAATTAGTTTTTTAAAAATATTTTCTATAATCCCAAAAGTGTTATTCAATCTCAATCTAAAATATTTTTCGTTTAATGTGGATTTTTTTGTCCAAAATATATTTGATATCTCTATTTGTGAACTAATTGAATCAATTTATATTATGACTATAGGTTATATAAAATCTATAATAATCTCTATATTTCCCTAAAAACATATTTAAATGTTCCACAAAAATTGAAACCTTGATCAGTGATGATAAATTTTATCACTCCAAACCTATAAAACAAATTTCTCTCAAAAACAAGGAAACAAAATTAGTTTCCATCAATGATAATGGGAATAAATTCTACCCACTTTGAAACATAATTAATATAATTTAAAATATAATGGTACCCAAAGTAATTAAAAAATATTCCCATAAATTCCATATCTCAAACATCACACACAACACAGAATATAAGGGTAGGTTGAAGCATCTAATTTTTAAATTAAATATTCCCTTGATATAAATAGGTTTTTCATGTTCTACCAAATTAAAAAGAATCCCTAAAATGGCGGGATAAAATAAACCTAAATCAATTATATTTTAATATATTCTTTTTGGATTAGAATGTCCACAAAAATTCAAATTATGGAAAAAATAAACACTTAATAAATTTTTGGATCACGTATAATCTTATGATTATTTAGTCACTTTCCAATTATCCTAAGTAATGATCATACCCAATATATTTTCTTGTATCAGACAATACCATATTAAATTTATTATTATAAAATGATTTTTTATCTTCATTGTAACACAAATAATTTACAAGGTCCAAAAACCATGGTCTAATTTTTTTTAAAAGAATGGAGTCTGTGGTTAGTAATGTTTTCTTTCATTGGAGGACCTATTTGATATTTGATAGTAAATATTTATATATGTTTACAAAAATTAATATCGAATAGATTATAACAGAAATTATAATATCTAATCTCAACATTAAATTCTTGTAAAAAAAATCAACATTTCATACATTGGTTTTGTATCATTTTTTCATAAAAAAATATAATTATATAATTATTAGATAAAAATGTACATTAGAGACTAAAAAGTAGGTTCTAAATTTTTTTAAATAAAAAAAAATTCCTAAAAGATCCTTCTCAATGGATTTATAGTTATATTTCAGTTAATATAGAGTCCTAAATTCAAAATCTATAAAATGAGATTTCTTTTTATTTATTTGACTCAAAAAACCCCAAGAAAACTTCTTAATCATTAGTCATCATTTCAAATGTAAAATAAAATCTCTGCGGTGAGATAATGGGTGGGGATACCTGGTTATATTTATTCAACCTAAAAGTTTGTTTAAAACTCTTATATAAGATATAATTATACTCATTTTCATGAAGATGGAAAAAAGGTAAAGCTATCCAATTGAAATTCTTTATAAATCCTCTATAAATCCAAATTTTTTTAGAAAATATCTCATATCCATCATTAATTTTATGTATTACATAGAACAAAATTATTTAAAATTTGTATTAATCAACATGGATTCCATATTGGGGCCCCATATGTGTAGTCAAATTCCTTTTTTATAACATAAAATGTAATTTTTCGTAGTTGAGAATAATATTATTATTGATTTAGGTCTTAAGGACATCAACCAAACTCTTTAAAAAAACACTCAAAATATGATCCATATACTGTAAAATTATCAAAAATATATATATATTCTTCAAAAAATTGTAAATACACGCATCACACACAATTAAAATGTTCTTGGAGTATTAGACATTCCAAAAGAAACTAGTATATGAGAGAACATTCCAAAATAACAAGTTAATGTGGAATTATCAGGACCCTCAGATGAAATATGAAATTCAATGATACCTAAAAAATATCTATAAAAATAGTAATGAGATTTTCCTATAAGACTACTGAAAACTTTGTAACAAAATAATAATGTAAAATGATCCATATTATTTACTGGGATGAATTTTCTATAATAAATATGTACTCTCCATTTCATGGGTATTATAACAGGAATGAGTTATCCAAAGTGATTCTATAAAATTTTAAAACCACTATTATTTATAAAAATATATATAAGAATCTAAAATTGAATATCAAGAACTAGAAAACTATTTCTAGAATTCATTAAGGCAGTGACATACTTTTCAAAATACATCTAATTTTTTTTATTCATCCTCCTTTTAAATTTCCTCATAAGATTAGAGTTATCCTACAATAATATTCTCTACATAAAATGTAACAACTAATTCTATATAAATTATATTATTTCCATCCCATATATATCATGAATTGTTTAAGGACTCTTAAAATTTTATTTTCCTATTATATTTACAACTCCTTACCGATGGTCATAATAAAATTGTTTCAGTCTAATCTAAAGATGAATATTTTAGTTTCTCAGGTAAGGGTTTTAATTCCAACTCTCGTGAGACGTTTTTATATGGATGAAATGGTTTTACATATTCAAAGTCATTTAAAATTCCATAAAAAGTGAGTCTAAACATGTATAATTTTAAATTTTAGTAATAAGGGAAATTAATTAAATAATCAATTCCCATGTGTTATTTTTAAAATAAATCCTAAATTTTAAAATTCAATTCCAGATATGAATTACCAATATAAAATTCATAAATTTAATCACACAATGGAAATAATAAACAATAAAATTTATTATATTATTTTTTTCATATAGAAATAAGTTACATCATACTTCATACATTCATCAATTTAAATGAAATTAATAAAAAATAATTAATTTAATTAGAATTACATGAATTAGTTTTAGTAGTAAAATTATATCAAAAGAATAATATTCATGTTTGTTTAAATTAATTTTATAAGAAAAAGGGCTATTTTTTGATTCATTAATTAGTATCTCATTACATACTAGATTAGAAAACAACTTAGTGTAAAACTTATTAATCATGTTCACTTAGATGGGTGAATCATATTCTATTAGAAAATTATCTTATTAAAATACTATATAGTAAACTATTTCTCCTACAAAACCAAGTGAAATTAACCCATGTGAAAATATAAGATTTTCATGTACGTATTTTGAAAATTTATTTGAATAATAAAATGAGCTTATATACTAAATCTATTATATTCTTTTTATAAAATGTCTAAAATTATCCGTAATGTTTTTTCATACATCAGTTTTCTAATTGAATGAAAATTACAAAAGGTTCTTACTATCGAATAATTAAAGTAGAGTAAATAAAATGAGGCATCACATTTATTTAATCTTCTAAATATAATATATCATCCTCAAATTCACAGTCCCCTATTATATAATAAATGGTGAAATTCCCCATATATATTCATTTTATAGGAACCAAATTTTGAATTATGAAGGAAACATTCCTCAAAATGTTTCAATATTCCCATCCCTTGAACATAATTCATAGAGAGAATATTTCACTAGAAGATATTTAATACATTGAAATATATTTTATACCATCATGAAAAATAATACTGACAAAACATTTCCTTAAAGACTCTAAATTTTCCTTATCTAAGTCACTATTAGCATAACTTTTTTACATTTGGGCTTCCCCTAAGATAATGGAATTAAATTTTTGGAATTTCATGATCATTTTGAGATATATTTTGATAACTATAAGGTTGTATAATCCTTATTCAATATAACATATTACATTCTTTCAAAATATATTTATTTAAAATATATTTTTATTTTTAAAAATATTTGAATGTTTCAAGAGGCCCAATAACATTTTGTATTACACAAAAGTACTATGTTTGGTAAATATTTTTTGTAATTATCATTATCATCATAAGGGTAACAAGTAGGTTTAAAATTCCTTAATTGAGGTTTTTTCAAATGGTTACACCAATATGTTATTTAGTACTGCCGTATTCTATCCTATTATACTTGATATTAAGTTGAGTTTATAATAGAAGATTCCCACTCCTCTTCATCAATATATTACCATGATATGGGTCTATCTAGTCCCTATGAGTCATTAAATTATTCAATATAATAATTTATTGTCATTTAGAATCATAAAGTTTTGTATTTGTTTTTTTATTTAGTTGTGTGCGTTGTAATGATTTTACAGGTTGAGAATTGGATTTCTCTTGAAAATACCTGTGATGGGAAATACTTGACTGTCTTTAGAAAATTCTTCTGTTTTTCCTTTTTGTTTAAATATGTCATTATTATAAATATTCCATCCTATATATAAGACTTTTTTATATTTAAAATTCCATTTTATATTTTGTGTGAATGGTCTTCTGGAAACAATAGAAGTACAAGAATCAAATCATTTAAATATTAATTGAAAACTTTCAATAAAATGATTATTTATAGAAAAAGAATATGAAATTAACTAGTGTTTGAAAAATTATTTTGGTTTAAGGGTGGGTTTGTTATGTTTTTTAAAACATCATAGATCTCATTCTTGTTGTATGATGTCTATGTTGGATTAAAATCATACTATTTTTTGAACTTAAGGTGGGAACTTATAGAGTATATTTGACTTGAATTTGACCACGTAGTCATAAATTTTGACCGTTTTGAGATAAATAAACCACAATAGCTCTTGAAATATATATATATATATATATATTATCTAGTAAAGATCCTCCTACCATAGAATTAATGATCCTAATGTTCTTTATATAAAGTCCCTCATAATGATATTTAATAAAAAGTTGTTTACTAATATAGTGGTGGTGGAAATTAAAACACAATCTTATAAATCTTCCCCAATACACATATATTGTACCTCATTGATTTAAATTATTTCAATAAATCTATATTCTAATTATATTTTTCCTTCAAGAAAAAAAATCAATGAGGAGTTTCATTAATTTATTCCATTATATAACTAATGTCACATGGGAGTAAAATAACCCGTCCTTGGACACTCTTTCCAACAAATAAAGAAAATATCCATGTTTCATTTATTCTCTATATCCTCATGGTGGTTTTATAATACCAGAAGGATAAATAAATTTACATATATTTTTAAGTGATTTCTCCCATATATGTATATTAAATTTTTGAAATTAATTAGTGAAACAAGATTACATTTCAAAACTAGCAGGTGAATTAGGCTATTCTATGTGTTTTTTTGACTGGATTCATAAGATAGAATCATTTTTTCATGTGTTATTTTTTCAACAATGTCTCATATTGGTTTATAATCATCATTTACCAAACTAAAAATCTCAAAAACTATTTTTTTTTCTTTCTTGGATTTGGATACTATTTCCATATAGTGATAGGTGCTATTAATTTCATAATCTTAAGGAACAAAATCAGGGTTAAACCCCTGAATGTATTAAAAATTCAAAAAATATGTATGTTTCCCCTAAAATGGTACAAAATTGTTAAGATTAATTTTTATATAATCTCTATCAAAATATTATCCCTATGAAAAAATAGTATATAGTCACTTATGTATGTGTCTCAAGGTGGTTTTTGGATAAGTCCAAAAATATACCTTTTTTATTAAATTTTTTTGAAATGAATAAGATAATATGTTACTTTATATTTTTGGGAAAGATTGATAAAATAATAAACAAAAATTGAATAAATGAAACATGAGGTATTAGATATTTGAAAAACAAAATAGATTGGATAGAAACAATGTGTGAAATAAGATTTATAAATAGAATTAATGAACATATTTTAACCTTTAGACACTCCCATAATCATTTATTAAATGGTAAAGTATTTTAATGTCTCATGTAACACTTAACTACCTCAATATGAACACCTATTTTTACTTATAATCCATACCATGACCTCATTATCAATATTATTTAAATTATGAAATTGATTCTATTACTCAATGACATGCTATTAGTTATCCCAATTCATATTTGGTGGCATCATATAAATGAACATTCTTTAGAAATTTAAACAATGAATTTTACTATTTTACCTTCACATATTTAATAATAATAACAAAAAATTTATTAAGAGGATTAATATAAAAAAAGGAGATTCATTTATGATTAATAATTCGATAAAATATCAATAGGGTCATAAAAATAAATATAAATAGTAAGAATAAGGTTATAATGGTTATCAACTGGTCAAACATTTTCAGGGATTTTATCCATAGACATATAATATAATCCAATACTAAATTCACCCTTATTGTTTACTGTATAGTTATAGTTCATCTATTTCTATAATTTTCTATAATGATAATGATCTATCTCTATCTACCTCCCTATTCAATCATAGTCAATTATTGTAATTTTGTACTCCACTTTTGTGGGAAAATAATTTGAAAAGGATAGTGGGATTCAACTCACCAATGAAAAACCTTCATGGATGAAAAAATGTTACATGACTATTCTCTAATTGACAGCAGCAGCGACACTTTTCTTCACAAACATTGGATAATCATCTATTATTATCCATGCATATATTCAGTCTTGTATTGTCATTCTAATTATAAAATGGATATTTTTATTTGTATCTTAAACATTTTAATTTTCCATGTAATTAGTTATATTTTTCATGAATATCATCAAACTTGACAGTCTAAAATATTCTTCATAGCATAGGAACAATCAATCTGATAGTGGTACTTGAATTCCTCAATGTTCCTTCAAAATGTGACACAGTCACTAGATATATTACGAATATTATTATCCAAATTTTATTTATACTATTGTAGAATAAAACTAGGTATTCTAAAAAAATACAATGTATAATATTTTATATTAGTAACTCGGTTAAAATTTTGAAAATTTTAACATCATAAAAGTCTTTATTTTAATACATAAACACAGATGAGATTATTTTGTGATACATAAGATATTGGACTATTTAAAATCATGTATTTAGAGGTTTGGTATAATTTTGAATAACACAAGTGATACATACCCAAATTTTATAATGTCAATTCATGTGTATGATGGTAAAAAAATTTATATTTATGATGATGAATGATTCCTAAATTCTTATTTCAAGGTTTTCATAATATTTTTTTGACTAATATTTTGGATGATAAACACCTTAAATGATTCATAATAGGTTATTGTTTTCCAAAAACTATATTAAATTTCATGCATAATATGTTGAAATTTTAATTTCAAATTTAATAAATTGGACTAGGCATATTTTTAATTCCATTCTAATAGAGATCTTATATACCATACAAGCTTTACAAATATAAATTTTTTAACATCCAAAAGTATCCATTTCTTACTATATAATACATCATATTTATGAGCATATAAATATCCAAAATATATAGATTTAAGTTTAAAATAAAACATTTCACAAAAATTGACAAAAAAAGTATATCTTGTTCCAATAGTTTTTAAAATTATTTAAAACACATTAAATTATGAATGTAGACATTTTAATAATAAATATACATATTTTCCATAAAAACTCTAAGTGATAAAATTTCTTAGACAATGATGACATTTTGGGGATTGATTCATTTAATTGAATTGTAAAAGTGATTAAAATATGATATCTATTTGTTTGATTACCAGCGTTTACACAAAAACATTATCACATAAAACGACCTTTACATTTACTTTAATTTTAGTTCCAAAATTTAAAATAGAAAATATTAGTTATTTTTGACCCATTGATAAAAATAATGGAATTTATATAATGAAATAAATTTTCAAATGATATGAAAAATTAATTTAAACATTATCACACATTATTCATAAAAACCAATTTTTGGATAAAGTGAAATTTTAATGTATAAAATTTATATTTGGGATGAAATTATAAATATAATATATTTAAATGAAATTAATTAATTTATTATAGAAATTATTAAATTTTATATTGGTTTAAAACAAATAAATTTAGAAAATTTGCTAAATGAATATTTGAGTAAAACTAAAGAGAGAGAATAGTTTTATACTTTAAGACATTACCTATAATTTTAAAATTTTGTACATTTGTTTTCTAAAAGAAAAAAAATATTTTTAAACGAATCTTTTAACATGGTAAATAATTTTTTAATAAAAATTTTATATAGGTTTTATAGTCATACATAGAATATATTTATTTTATAAAGGAAACTATACCAGTATAAACTAAATTTTTCACAATTCATCAAAAAATAAACTATTTTAAAAAAATACAAACAAATCCATCTTAAGATAATAATATTTTTCTAAATTTTAATAGAATTTTAAATTCATCAAATGAAAATTTAAAAATTTGATTATTTTTCTTTAAAATAAAAGCCTAAAAGTATAATCAATATATTTCTTAGGATGATAAATGCTTAAAATATTTAATGTTATCTTTTTTATTTACTATCACTTATTATGTAAATTTTTTTATTATATTATTAATAGTTTAAATTTATTTTACCCATAATATATTAACTTCCATTAAATAAAGCTCATTTAAATCTATTTTCGGTAGAAATATAATTTTTTATTATAAAATGTTCTTATTATTTATTTTCTTATACTAATTGAATTTCATCGGTGTAATGCTATTAAAAGTAACCTTTATTTTCCTGTAAATATATATTTCATAATTTGGGAAAAATTATTTAGATTTTCAAATTTAGTTTATGTTTTAAATGGTTATTCAATGTACTATGGTTTGTTTTGATTTAGTGTCATATGTGAATAGAGAAACAAAAAACATTAGGTTTCAAAAATATATATAATTTAAAATCATGTAGCGTTAAAAAATATAGAGTTATTCAAAAAAAAAAGACAACATGATACACCCAGGTTCTATTGTGGAGCTTATAACTATAATGTGGAAAATCTAAATAACCCAAAATAAAGCCCCCACCACCGTTATATCTGACATGGTCCCGACCCCCAGCCAACATTTGAGACACTAGGATGAAGTCTCATGAAGTGGAGGTACATTGTACTCACCTCAAGCCCATGGATAATTAGGAGACAGTATCAAGGAAAAAATTGTTGGACATCCCCCATAAATAGGATTTGATAGATTTTGGTACCCCTTTACTATGTCATTTATGGTTCTTTAAATCACAATGTGATAAATCTAACCCTCCTCTATTGATAGATATAAAAAAGATGCAACATATTTGGTGATCATTGATGTTATGAGGGAGGTTATGCATATATATCGCAATATATACGAGAACTCAGAGCCTTGGGTGATCACATAAAGCCTTCCAAATTCAATAGATAATAGGGATATAGGTGATTCATTAGGAGAAAAAATATTGACCTATTTTGGTGATAAATTATTGGTAGTGGATATGATAAACTACAATAGGAAATATAATAATATATGAGTGCTGGTGTGTGTTCTAATAGATTCATTTAGTGATGTGGAGGAAATATAGGACATGCAGCTGTAGTCATTGAATGTTAGATATAAAATTCAATAGAATTTGCATCCTCATCATAAGAGGATTATGAGAAAACATATAATAATGTTATCATATTCTCTTTAAGTAAATTAATCAGATCATATATAATGGTCACTCCATTGATCTCCAACTCAACTCAAAAGTTTATTTAACATTAATAAACTATGACACATGTGGTCTAATAGTGAATATAAATAACAATTATTTAAATTTTGAATGGAGAGATACACCAACAACTATTCCATCTAGAGTATATGGTCACCTTTCTAGGGTATGTCATATTTTACTATAGTAAAATCGACAATGTCTCAATGAAAAATTTTGATATGTAAGAGATCACTAAGAAGACGTGAATTGAGCATGAAAGGGATGATGGTAATGTTATCCCTACTGATATTAGGGTTATGGAACTTCTTGAGATTCCTTATAATGTCCCAGGAGTAGAGGATCTATAATGATTTTTTTGGAAGGGATATACATGGTGGAACATGTTTTCCAACATCTATCCACACTCAAGAAGCTAATAAAATAGAATGAGAGCCTCATTTGCGATGTTTTGATGGATGAAGAGAACATATATATCAAGGTAGATGAGCTAACCCCCTTATATGTGACAAATGATTCTAATTAATCCAAAATTCAATTTATTTTGAGGTCTTAGAGAGATTTGTAATCAATATTCAAAAAACCATTGAAATTATATTACAGTAACCAATAATAATTACACCCCCACTAATTTCATAAAACCATTAAGAATAGTATATAAGTTAGTGGATGTTCATCACTCTTATTTTTTCCAATCAATGATAAATCATCTTTATCTTAAATTATTGTCAATTATTCAACTTACCCAATTTTTTGTACAATCAGTGTATGATAGTCCATGAATCTAATGAAGGGTAATCTCATGATAACTGAATCCATAAGAATATTGTATTGAAACAGATCAGTTAAATGATAATTTAAAAATAATTGATTTAATAAACAAATTAATTAATCATTCAATTATACTTAATCATGTTCCCTTAGTTAAATATAGGAATGATGGATATAGAGGAACAGATAACATCATAAAAATATGAGGAAAGTTAATAAGATAAATGAATACAGGATTTTTTCCCCATCTTGGATGTTTTCTCTTAGATAGATATTTAATGGGTAGATAGAGTGAAAAAATATACCACCAATGTAAAATACAATAGGTCAATTTGATTGTGAGATATGTTTTCCTCCCGGACACGTGATCTTAATCTTATATAGTCTATATAGATATAAAATCACAAGTACAATCCCCATAAGATAAGTATTACTTATTAAATAATAGAGAGTTTAATAATTGAAAATCATGAAAATCATAAAGTGTGAATTTATAGTGATGATTCGAATGCTAATAATTCCTCAAGAATCATGAATTTACACCTTTTATTTTTGAAAAATCATCTAAACCAACATACAACAAACATAGAGTTTGTTAAAAAAAAATAGGTTAAGGGACCTATTAAACGTGAATTTCCATTTATTATGGCCAAATAGTTGGACCTATCGGCTTTACATATTTTTCATTTCATTAAAACAATTTCTTAGGGAACAGATCGTGATTGAATTAGTGTTTAGGACCATGGATTTTACTAAATCTTCTTTTTTTGGGATATCAACATAATAATTTTTTTTCAATTTTAATTCTTAAATCAATCAAAAAAATCTAAGGATATGTGATCTGAATATAATACGATACATTTTCAGACATGATTTTTAACATATTCTTATTACTAAAACAAATTTGAAAATAAAAAGGATCCTTTCATTTTTAGTATATTGAAATATAGGTGCACAGTATAATAAATAAATATTAAAGAAATAAAATAAAAAATAATTCTCAAATCTCTAGAATGACTTCTTTATTATCCCATTTTAGATCTCCCCACCACATATGATTTCCTAGGAACATTTATCAATTGAAAGGGGTGAGTATAAACCCTAGTAAGGGACAAACAATAAAAATAATAATTAATGAACATCATGGGTAAAACATAAGGTATATAATAAGAATATGAACATAATAACTTGAGTCGTAAAATATGTTTTTGAATATAAGAACATGAGTCATAACCTGGATATATATCCACAATATAAAGAAGAGACATTTATATGATTATCAACATAATTAATGACTATAGTCTTGTAAAATATTTTACCATGGTTTTTAATAGCTGTATCATAAATCATTTCTAAATAATTATATAAAGTTATAATAAAAATATCATATGTAGTGATTGATTCATTAACCAATGCATTAGAGTGGTATCAGGGAACACCCTTTACATATCTAACCTTAGGTGTTCTACATCGATCAAAGACCAAAATTAATTCAATTTTATCTATTGAGTTAGAAATTGTTTTCCATGAATGTATAACCCCAATTAATAAGGCAATGTTACATCTATATTATCAACCTTTAATGAAAATAAGATTGGGTACTCACCAGAAGAAAATATAGAGTGGATAATTAAGGAATAATGTTAGAATACTAATAGATATAAAAAGGATTATTGAATTGATTAATGAGAGATAAAGGTAGTATATCATAGCCAAGTAATAATATGGATTGTTAAGGTTTGATTCCAACATATTTCAATAAAATAAATTGATAAAAAAAATATTTTCAGAAAGAAATATTCATGAATATTAAAAAATATGGAAACAACTATTATCTTCTAATGTTGCTTCTAAAATATAGAGATACAATCATTAGAACCATTAAACAAATTAGTAGAAACTCAAAAGAGTTGAAATGATAGGGGATTATTTCTAAAAGGATTTGGATTATGGAGATAGGGGATAATATTTGACTATTTATACTCAAGGATGGGTGGATTAAATAGTAAAAATATTGGTTATTTTCTTATTTAATCCAACCACCTGTGTTTGAAATCAATTACAGTTATTTTTATGGCTAGTTAATGATAAAAAGAGTTTATTTTAACCATTAAATCATTAAAAATGTAGATGAAACCACTAAGATACCCCACATAATTCATAGAATACAAAAATATTTTATATATAAGAATTATTATAATTGAGGTTCAGAAATTTTAATTACAAATTTCTATATGTAAATTAATAATTTAAAATTCATTACAACAATCCAAAAATTAATTTTTTTTGAATAAAATGATTCATAAATTTTGTATTTATGATCAAATCATAATAATTCTGTAAAAATAGTAGTACTTGTGACATGGTAATTTTATCTTCATCATCGAAAAATCATCTTTGTTAGAAAATTTCCAAAAATTAACCAAAAGAATATATTGATGTTATTTGTACAAAAGTAATATTCATTTTATTAAAATAATTAAATAAAAATGATGATTTTATTTTATAAATATAAAACATTATTTACTAAAAATTAATAGTTTTTTATTATATAACCAACTTTCCATTTGTTATAATGAACATAATACAAGGATCTTTATTAATTTATATGATAATATTTATTTCTTGAAATAAGTTTTATACAAGACAATTCCAAGAAGTTAACCATTATTTTATATCTATAAATTTATCATAAAATGAAATTTAATCATATTTATAATATATAATTTGGATTTTATTATATTGGAAAACAATTATATCATATTAACCTGATATTCATTTGCATTTGATCTTATATAAAAATAATACTAATTTAAAACATTAAATAATAGAGTTCAAAAGACTAATAACTATTTTATTTCTGAATATGCAAACCTTAAAAATGTTGGAACCAAGTCTGTTCTTTTTTAGAAATGAAGTGTGGTTTGTGTTTGTTGTCAATACTCTAATGGAAGATAATAAATATTATAAAGAAATTGATCATACACTTCAATCCATAAGCCTTATTGAAGGTTGTGTTGTTTCCAAGTGTTTGAAAACAATTTTGGGCCTCACAATCAAGAGTTTGGTGTCAGAAAACAAAGGTTTCTCACAAAGGAGTGAATGATATGCGAAAAGATAAAGAAAAAATACAAAATAATGGAACCACATACCTTGTAACAAGGATCTTGGACCATGTTCCAAGAATGGTTCACATCCACATACCTTACAGCAGGAATGGTATGCAGAGTAGTGCGTAGAATCAAAAATGGTTATTTGTGATGGTTCATTGGGAACGTAGGCAGTATGTGAAATGATGAAGGTTCAAAAGATTTATGTGGTTAGAAAAATATTAGTGCTACATGGTGGAGGATGACAGTACCTGTAAGAAGTTCAGAATATAGTGATGATTGTACCACATTGAAAATTTGGGTAAATCAGATTTGGAAAATTTGTGGAGTTATGTGAAAATTTAAGATGAAGTAATCCCCTTTGTTTTGTGACGAGATTGGAGATTAAAATTTCAGGAAAAAATCCGTTAAATTATGAAGTGTTTTAGGGAGGAGAAGATGGTATGTAGAGTGAACCATCTAGATAAGGAAAAACGTCTACAGAAGAGAGTGCGGTTCGCACAAGAAGCTCTCTTAGTACGTAGTGGTGCAAGGTAGTTCGCGGACTAGGATGGTACATAGAGGAGTGGAGTAGTACACAGATTAAGGAAGTACATGGTGTAGGGAAGATCATTGATGAGTTATACAGTACTTGGAAATAGTAGTGGTACACGAAGAAGGTGAAGTGGTACGCAGAACACCCAAGGAAGCTTAAAAACTAACCAAATCAGTTTGAAAAAACAATTACCATTACCAATCAGAGAGAGGTAAATTAAATTACATCTATGAGAGATAATGGTACTTCAATGAGAATCCATTTAGAGTTAAGTATTAAATATTTAATGACAAACCATTCAAGAGACCTTCAAGTCGATAAAATGAGTGAATATTCTTCAAACGTTGTGAGTAAGGGGGAGTCACCAGAAGTTATCTGAGGAACGTAGTTTGCTTTCTGTAACGCCACGACCCCAGAAGCCTAGAGTCGGTGCATTATTACATAACATTGGCATGATAAAAAAAGATCAAGTCTCGATAGACCAATTAATTTAGTAGCCTTGGAAGTACTAGATACATTCATATGTTTTACATTACATTATAAAATGAAAAACCACAACAAAATTGTTTCTATAGACCACACTCATATCCCCTCAGACTATCCCTACGGGTCAGTCATAAAATACTTCTTTTATCTAAAAATATGAATTTGTTTTTTTATTATGTATAATAAACTCATAATATGGATTCTAAAATTGTAAGGATTATATAAAGTTCAAAATTTAGTTAATACTATTCATAACCTCTTTTGAACGACTTTTTGGTAAGTCGTGGTGCGATTGAACTCGGTGTTGCGTGTAGTGAAAGTTATTGAATTACTTTGAAGAAATAACGTACTATAAAATATTGGGGTGTTATATTCTTCCCTCTTTCAATAAATTTCACCCTCTTAATTTGAAATTGTTCTTCGAAAATAAAAGTTTGAAAATAGAAAATACCATTGTGGGAAAAACAACATTGGGAATTTGGATAATAAAATTTTGCCTTAATAAGAGGAATAGGGGAATGAAAAATTCACCACCAAATTATGATCTCTATTAGGAGAACATTGGTGGTAATTAGGGACACATAATTGGAGGAAAAATATAAATATTTATAGGGAGATATTGTGGTCATCAATCACAATCAATTATAGATTTTAGGGCCTCAAAGACATCAATCTATGATGATTTAAAATAAAATCGCTTCAAAAAAACATAAGGTATTAGGATAACACATTTTTAGTTTTAAGATCTCTTACCTAAAGTTTAAGAATTAATTTCTTCATAGAATAAGTGAAAGAAAAAAAATATATTATTGAAAAGTAGAGTTCCATAAATCAACTAATTTATACCACAAACTCATCTTTCACTCTAAAAGATAATAGAACATAAAAAAATTCTATTTATCCTATTCGTATAGGGTTCAGAAAAATGAATTTATAAATCATCAACGAGACCTTTTCAAAAAACTACATTATTCAATCAAGTACATTTCGTGGGCCAGTGGTAGGTGATACACCCTTTTCGCCATTTAGTTGCGGTTTCAAGTCTCATGGCCTTTCCGAATGCGAAAGGTTGCCACCCGACCTCAGGGTTATCCATTTTATGGAAATCCAAATGTAATCTCAAACTAGACATATCAAAAATACATCAGTCCAAACTCAGAGTCCAAAATTTATACGGAAGGTAAACACAATGATAATACTTTTTCCACGTAATAACATGTGAACACCTTCATCTTGAATTCTTTTAAAACATTGCAACATCCTGAATTATAATAAAACCTTATTGTT
This sequence comes from Viscum album, assembly GCA_963277665.1. NCBI lineage: Eukaryota > Viridiplantae > Streptophyta > Magnoliopsida > Santalales > Viscaceae > Viscum > Viscum album. The sequence goes on along the minus strand of OY728148.1, from coordinate 1,804,212,438 downwards.
TAAATTCATACTCCCTTATTCCTTATAGAATACAGGATATACTTCTTCTATCCAAAAATGTTGAAAACATCAACAATTTTGGAATATAAAAATCATTAATCAGTTTCTAGGTAGTCAAGAATATCCAATATAATTTATCCAAATCAATCATGTATTATTCAAAATTTACTACCTCAGTATTAGAACCATATTATCGTTTATCTTTCTCTCAACCATATATTTTCCAAAAATTTAACCTTCTATTGAGTAACTTTTCTTGGTTCCACACAATCTTAAGTCTTTAATGAAATAGTACTATAGTACAATCATTATATACTCTATAATTCATATCACATGTACATCATTAATACAATACTGAAATGACACATTACTTTAATAACAACTTAAGAAATCCAATAATTCCTCTTCATCTTTGATAGTATCATAACTTTATTATTATCCAATAGTAGAATTTGGTGTATAATCTGATGATTTAGTCATTAATTCATGTAGTGTCCCAAATCCATGCTGATGAAGCATTGTATATTTGAAACTTTTTTCTTACCCTTGCAATCACATACTTGGGGTCCTTTTTCTCGACACTTATAAAAAACTCACATTCCCTTTAATAATTTACGAAGGTGATTCTTTCCATAGTTATCACATATGGGATAATCCTCTTTTTCCCTCTTCCCTTTATCTATGTTTCTCTCTTCCATCCTTTACTTCTCTTGGTTCCCTTCAAAGCCATAGGAATTAGAAAATTCTTTACATATCTTATTAACACAAGACACTATTTCTTCACATGTTAAGAATACAATGGATAATATTTCCCTTCTAAATGATATCTTAATACAATGAAATATATGATCGTTCTTACTCATAGGATAATACGTTTTGCTGGAGTTCACATTCCTTAAACTGAACAAATTATTGATAAAATCTATAATCATAAAAAATATATATACCTTGAGGAAGTATATACTCACAAACCCTCCATAATGGTTTGTAAAGAAATTGAGAATTATCCTAAGCATATCACTTGGGAGTTTCGTAACCAAGAGTGTAGCAAGGACCATTGTCATGAACCATTTCCCGTTCTGGTCTAGCTCAATGTAGTGTTTTCTGGTTTTACCTCTAGATACATCTGTGCCAGATCTGCCTCTACCTAATCATATCCAGACTAGGATGTATTTCTTAGAAAACCCACAAAATCTATACAATACCAAAATTCTAGGAAGTTCTTCTATACTAATCCTCAAATTATATCTTAAGGCTATGTGCTTTAATGAGAGTTTATCTAAATCAAGTTAACAAGGTTTGTACTAAACTTCCTATGATACCAACTATAACGCCCCGACCCTAGAGGCCCAGAGTCAGTGCATTATTACATAACATTGTCATGATAAAAAAATATCAAGTCTCTAAAGGCCGATTATTTTAGTATCCTTTGAAGTACTAGTAACATTAATAAGTTTTACATTACATTATAAAATGAAAAACTTGAAAAACATTGTTTCCATAGACCAAAATCATATCCCTAAGACTATCCCTAGAGGTCAATCATAAAATACTTCTTTTATCTGAAAAAATGAATTTGTTTTTTATTATGACTATGAAACTCATAATATGGATTCTAAAATTATAAGGATTATATAATGTTCAAAATTTAGTTAATACTATTCATAACATCTTTTGAACGGGTAGTTTGGTAAGTCGTGGTGCGCTTGAAGTCAGTGTTGCGTGTAGTGCATGTTAATGAATTACTTTGAAGAAATAACGTACTATGAAATATTGGTGTGTTACACTTTCATTAAAACCATGTAAAGGAAGTGTGCCTATCTTAGAGTGACTATGATCAAAACTTGTAATCCACAACTTGTGAAGATTAGTGGTTTTGGTATTTCTGAAACACTGTCAGAATATGCTACTTGGGCACAGCGTAAGGTGGGGATTCAAGTAGAATTGACATGTCATTTCTTTTCATATGATTATTTATTTTCTAAACATTCTCTTCAGATAGTTTTAACAGGTTCCGTCCAACGTGGGATCAATATCAAGTAGTTTGAAAGAAAAATTTAACACCCTTATTTACCCCTCCCCTCTCAGGGTGTTCTATGTTCTTTCAAATTAAATATTATATTAAAATATATAAACCATAATTACAATTGTAAATTATGTAATTGAATGATTTGAAACGGTGGTATTCTACTGAGGTAGTTCAACCAAAAATTCACATGTAGTGAATATTAATAGCATTAACTTCTCTCTCAAAATAACTCACAATTCATTTTTTAATAAATTTAGAAACCATTTTGGTTCAATGCTCATCCTAGTGATGCCACTATTCTCATGAACTCCTACAACTGAGCTTCATAAGGGTCGTTCCTACTAATTTTGGACATGGTTAATTCCTTATGCATCATAAAACAATCCAAATTCTTGCATTCAAATGTATGAGTAACCAATGGTAATAATTCTCAACTATCATATTGACCAACGACTATAATATTTAATTTTTATATTGATCAATAGTCATAATTCCCAGAAACCATAATGGTAATTATTCCTATTGATCATATGGATCTATAAATATGTACCAAAAATATAAAACTTTATAATGCTCTATGTTAGTTGACGATTTTCAAAAACAATTCTTTAATAATATCTACCATTTTTTGGAACCTTCTGTTTACGTTTTATAGTCCTTAGGGAAGGATGATCTTTATGATTGAATTTAGGTATGTTAAGTTCAATTTTGTGATTACACTATTATTTGGTGATTAAATATCAATATTATTCTGAGTTGTAATATAATATATTATTACATGATGTGAAATGAAAATTAGCAGTCTTACTATTTTCATCAATTCTTAATGATAATAAAAAACATATTGGGAGGTCAGACTTATTTTATTAAAAAAAATAAAATTTTGGTTCATTTCACACCCCCACATTAAAAAACAATTTCCCTCAAAAAAATTCCTAAAAAAAGGGATTATATTTCCATCTTGACTTCTTCTTGCTCCCAAATTCATTATTCAAACTTGTGATTTCTCCACTAGACTTTTACTATGGGAGTTCTCCAATTCTTGATCAATTTTTCTAATTAATTAAGTAATTTGATTTTTTATCAATCATATAAAAGGAAAATTTCCAATTCCACAAAATTTCAAACACGTATATACAATAGAAATTACATATACTACATTAATAGAGACACACAGATGAAATCATGGAAATTATATATATATATATATGTAGTTAGATATTACTGATAAGAAACTCCTCCAACATTCCCTTTAATCTCAAATGGTCCTATATAACATGCAATCAGTTTCCCCTTATTTCAAAATCTCAGGAATCCTTTCCAATATGATACTCTGAGGAACAAATTATCTCTAAAATGATATTATATGACTTTGCTTAATTTTTTATAGATCTTCTTCCAACTCTGGGAAACATTGATATGTCTTTATATTACTTGTATCTTCTCCATGGATTTTTTCATGAGGTATGACCCATATTATTTTCTTTCTCAAATATTTTCCCACATGATGGAGTTATGCACCTCTTCCCATTATGTTCTTTTTTCCAATAAAAAAAATACTTTTTTAAAACTATTTTTATAAAAAAATTCATCAAGTGGAATATATTGGTCCCAACTCTACTTATATTCAAGTGATTTATCCCTTACCATTTCATGTAATGTTTGAATAAACCACTAAAACTACCCAACAATTTTGTGATGACAGTTTGGGATTAGGTTTAAAAATGCATTCATGTCCTTTTTAGGGCCCCTCTTATACATAGAAGTAAATCTTTTATCATGGTAAGAAATAATATATTTGAGGTTCCTAATGAAGTCTCTCCATGTTTTGATTATATAGTTGTGAAAGTCACTAATGGGATAAATCCTATTGTACAATAATTATTATGGCTATATTTATTAAATTAATAATTATTTACTATATATGATGTTTTCCCTTATACTTTATAGGAAGGATATTAATAAAATGCATAGTGATGTCATCCAATATCCATAAAGGTGATGATAGTGGTCGCATCACTCTCATTGTAATTTTTCACTCTACCTTTGCCTATAATAAATCTTATCATCATATAGTATACTAAAAAAATATATCTCTTTATATTATCCCCCAAATAATTATTGTGTATATATATTATCATTTCAGTGCTTCTAATTTTCGTAAATAATATAGAGCTATGAGCTACATAAAATAGTTCTCTCTTCAAATATATAATTTATTGGATATATTTTCTTGTTCTAAATCATTTTACTCCCTCTTGTCTAAGACTACACTCAAGAAATGTTCCATTTCCCATAAACTATATCATAGTATATATTATATTATAATCTCATTGTGATTTATTGATAATCTCTAATAATGATGTTATGTAAATCATTGAGAGCAGCAATGAGGCACTCCCTACCCTTATGCATTCTACGTCCATCATTACCATGTGCATGATCAAATTATCACCTCCAATCCTCATCATTTCAAAATTTTTGGGGGACTTTCATACATAGTGAATATAAAACTATTTTGGCCTTACAAGGGTAATAATGTAAGAAAAATCACAGTCCTTTAAAATATCTGACCGTATCCTTACCTCATGTTTGTTTCCTTCTCTAAAAGTATGTGTTGTAATTTGGTGGTATGTGTATAAATCACACTTCTCCCTATAAATATAGTGTCTCTGGATCATTAAATAAAAATTAACTAAACATAACTCCATGTCATGTATTAAATAAGTCTTCACAGTATGATTCAGCTACCGATATACGTATGAAAATATTTTTCCATTATACAAGAGTCCACATCAAAGTCCTTTCAAGGATGCAACAATATAAATCGACAATATTTCTCATTAGAGTGTAATATTTTCATTAGTGTGCTAACCAAACTATTATTTATGTTATAATTTTTTTCACAATGTTTTATAAGTAAAAAAACTTCATTAAGAGTTAATTTGGATTGTGGATTATAAATATACGAAAAAGTTTCACCACCCTTTTTTAGTATCCAGCTAAACTAAGAAAACTAAGAATCACAGTCATTGTTTTTGTATGAGGTTACTCCTGTACTACCATAGTAATAACTAGCTCTATAAATATTTATTCACAAGACACAACATATCATAGGAATTCCACTTTTTCCATGTACAACTCGCATTTACTTAATTTATTGAAAACACCTCTTTCCATATAGTTTTTAGTATAAAACTTATGTCTCCCTTAGGTCCCTCGTGACTTTCAAAACATATAATAATATCATCAATAAATACACCTAATGTTTTTAGTAGTCTCTAAATAATATATTAATAAACTCTTAAATATCATGGGAGCAATTGTTAACATATAAGGAATTAAAAAATGATCAAAATTTCAATATCTTGTTCAGAAGGTTTTTATTTGGGGGTTTTCATTCCTCACCCTTAGATGACATTAACAATATTAGAGATCAATAAAACAATAATAATTTCGATCCATGATGTCGGTAGAATGAATATTCAATTTTTGGAAGATGCTATTTGTTTTTTATGGTCTTTTTATGTTTTCTATAATCAATGTATATTCTCACTTATCCATTCTACTTCATCAAAAATAAAATGGGATATCTCCAAGGATAAACACTTAGATGGAATAAACACTTCTCTAAAATATCATATTGTTACTTCATCAACACTTCAAGCTCTATGATTGTATCTTTATATGCAGTCATTAATATATGTTTTTATCTACATATGTGTTCAATGATGAAATATGTCTCTATTTTTATGGGAGTTCTAGATAATTATTATGGAAATACATCATTTTATTCCAAAAAATTGATTACAGAATATTTTTTCTATTTTCACTTTCTCCTCCTTCTATACAAATCATTTACATAAAGAAGTTTATAGGTATATGATCTTTAAAAAAATTTTGTTGGGATTTCCATCCTATGAAAATAATTTTGATCCCCCCCCATGATTTCTAAATTTTGTTTGATTATACTATTGATCATGGAATGATACTCTGAGATCGAATGTATCCCTAATATTATGTCAAATGAAACCAATGGAATAATTAATATATTTTTTATGATGTTATACTAACCATCATTAGTATGTGAATATATATGTATTATTATATTTGAATATAATTTCAATGATTTTAACTAATAACTTTACTTTTAATAGAACTGGTTTTAGTTTGATATCCGTTTAAAAAATTAAATAAATAAAGGAATGTATTGAAACCAAATCAAACTAAATCATATTAATCATGGAGGTAACAACTTCTGTACCTACATCCATATCATTCTGAGCATATATTTCAGGTTTCATGATAAAAAAGGAATGGTAATTATCCCTTTACCTCTAGTAGTGTTTACTGGTTTTCTAATCACTATTCATAGATTCCAAAAATGGTTAACAAAGTCTCCATGCTCTCTTAAAAAGTGTATATTCTATCTTTACATCAATCATTTTCCATATTCATTAACATTTGGATGTTGTGGTTCTAAATCATCATGATGGTTTCAACCCATGTTTCCATGTTTTCCACTCATTAATCACTACCAACATCCTTGAATTAAATTACCCAAGTGCATATTTTCACATTTTTTGTAGATGGGATATTGTACTGTTTCCACTTCCCATTCAACGTTAGGATTATTTCAAAATAAATTATCAACAATTTTAATCTATTAATTAAATCCATGGGTCCACTAGTCATCTAAGAACTCTATTTAATCATTTAGATAACATCATAAAATATATATAAATTTATCAATGTCTTTGATTGACACATAAATCTAGAGATATGGTCTTATTCTAATAAATAATCAATTGATCTTACGGTGACAAACAATGGTAATGATTGAAGCATAAAACCCTCACCTTGTTAATTTATTCTTATTGATTACCACATATTATCATTCTTTTTTATTTTTCTCAATTATTTACATTTTCATATTCAAGCATAGGGTTTGAGGAAAATACTTATTTAAAGACTTTATTAATGTATTCCCACTCTATAACATCAATTTCATCCTTAGGTACTATGTTTTTTATTATCTTATACAGTTGATTTTCCCCATCTAGGTGATCTACTATTAAGTTGAATGTCTATTAATACAAACAATAGAGTACATTGAATATCTTATCTATATAATTTTTCCATTATTCAGAGATCAATGTTTCATATGGTCCACTAACTGTTAGTGGTTTTGGTAAGTGAAGGATTTAACAACTAGTTATTTCCCCTGGGAGAATCTAGATTCTCTATGTAGTTTGTGTTGTTATTCCCAACATAGTATATAATACTTGACATCATATTTATTTTTTCAAACCTATATTTTATCATATTAGTAAAATGATTATTTATTTACCAAAGAATTTGTCATTCACATGGGACCTCTTATTTTACAATATTTTCTAAAAAGTGGAAGATATAAATAAGAAGATGGAAACTATTACAAATAAATTATAATTTATAGATTAACTGAATATTTTTTTAGATTTTTATCTTCATGGATCAAATAATTTAAAATTTTTTACTTATAATATTAATAATTACATTACAAGTTCATCATTTTATTATGGTTCATAAAAATAATATGATAACCAAAGAATATCCCTTAAGAGTGTCTGGATATGTGTGATATCTTATACCTCTTTATGGTTCACCACTTGATGATAACATCAACACTCATACAACTATTATCAGGTTTGTTACACCTAAGTACCTATGTTTCACATCCAAATCAACTTTCCAAAATCTATACAAGGGTGTATTTTCACGAAAAACTATACATAATAGGTTGCAAAAAAATTAGGATTTGTTTCCTAATTTTAGACTTACCCCTTGGGTTTGAACTATGGTTTTTTTCTATTCTGGATTTTCAAAAATAAATAAACCATAATTTGATACCAACTATAAAGACCCACATTTTCATACATGTTTATTTTCTTATTTCAATAAATACACAAAATATTCTCAAAATTATTCATATATTTTTATGTTTAGATCATTTGAAACTAGGTACAAAATAAAAGACCAACATTTCACTGAAAAGAAAACATAAACTAATTTTAAAATATATTTAATGACTTATTTGTCATCCCATCCTAGATCACCTCTCCACATAAGATTTAATGGGACATTTATCTAATTAAATGGGGAGAATAAATCCTAGTAAGGGATAAATAATGAAAACAGAACATTAATGAACATAATGGGTGTAACACGAGGCATAGAATTAGAAAATGAAGAAAAAAATAGAGGTATAATAGAAGAATATGAATATTTTAACACTAGGTATAACTTATAAATCTAGAAACAACACGAACACCTTATATTAATAAACATAACACCATAATTCATCACTTTGGTTTCATAAAAACGTTTGCCAAGGATATTAACCTAGTTAACAAAAAACAATAATATGTAACGATTAAAAGGTATCATAAACATATCCTTTCTATAGATTATTTCATTACACAATACGTTGGAATTAAATTAGGGTGAACCCTTCATATATCGATACATAGGAGTAAAAAATTGATAAAAGATCATTAATACATATAATTTTAACCCATGTGTATGATATTTGAGTTTAATTCATAGATTTCCCAAATCAATAATTAGATATTTCATCTATATGAATTATCATGAATTACTAAAAGGCCCATGTATTCCCAATAAGAAAATATAACATAGAAAATCATGGAATGATTTTTGTAGCATAATCGCTGTACAAAAGGGATCATGGAATGATTTTTAATGAGAGAGAAAGTTAGTATATAATTATCAATGAATAATATAGATAATAAATGGGTTTTTAAAAAATAATTACATTTAAATAAGTTTATAATCAATCAATTATCACAGATGAGAATGGTTTAATGTAAAATGATGGGGGAGATGTCTCTTACCTAGAAAAGAATCATTTTTAAGCTAGAGGGTGGATCCTTAAAAAATTGAACCACCACGGTGAGACTATTTATAAAGGGATTTAATGGATATTATTGATCAAAGGGTTTGGATTTTGGGGTTATCGGATAAAGTGTAGTTATCTATACAGGAATATGGTTGGTTTCAGGGTTTAAAATATTGGTAATTTTATTATTTATTTTAACCACTTATGGTACGAATAAATTCTAATAAATTGTTTGGTTACATAATGATATAAATAAAATTTTATAACCAATAAATCAATCCAAGATTTTAGGTAACCTCCCATATACCCCACTTAAAACATAAAATCCAAAAAATATTTTTATTAATTTGAAAATTTTAATTAAGGTTCCATAAATTTATGTATACATTTCTAAATGTAAATTAAGATTTTTAAATTAATTTCTATACTCCTTATTGGAATTTTTTATTGAATAAAATTTTCCAATAATTTTTTATTATGATCACATCATTTTAAGGTCATAAATAATTTGGTATCCATAAATGGTATTTTTTTGAATCTACAACAGAAAATAATCTTCATTAAGAAATTCTAAAAAACACCCTTAGTTAACATTGATGTAAAATTAAAAAAATATTATTAATTTTAAAAAAAAAACAATATTTATATATGATAATGTATAATTTAATTTAAAATCTTTATTTGATTAAAATTATTAATATTTATGACATAATCAAATTTTCAAACTGTTATCTAAAAAATTTAATTGGCCTTTAATAAATTATATTATTATTCATATTTAAATAAAAACAATTATGACTATTTCATGTAGATTATTATTTTAAAAAAAATTAAAAATGTTTCATGAAATTTATGTTAAAAATATCTCAAAAAATATATTTTTGGTTTCTGGGTATTGAAAAATTATTTTATCATATTCGTATAATATTAAAGTGTATTATTTATTTATATAAAAAATATTAAAATTAAATAAGGAGTAATTTAATTGTAGTAGAGTAACCACTATTTCATATCTAAATAAATACACATTAATACTACATAATTCCTAGATACCAAACCCCTTATTACATATTCATATGCCCAGTGGTAAAATGCGTGATAGTGGTAGTCTTTTTGGGTGGTGAAACCAATATTCCTTAAGTGGTTATCTCTATTATTTTAATATTCATTTGAATATGATCCCTATCTTTCCTACTTTTCTAAATATCATATTCTATTTGGTTAATGAAAAATACATGTGATGACAACTCTCTCCTTGGCTTCAAAAAGTAAACCTTTAAAGGGATGTTACAAATGGTAGATGAAAATGTTTTATTATTCTCTGTCATAAAATAATCCTAGCCACCAATTTATTAGTTATATAGTACCATAATTAATAATATCTAATTATTATATTGTCTATCACCAATAATTCCTAATGAACCTATTGACCAACTCTCATAATACACAAAGATCATAATGGTCATAATGCTCAACGATCATATTTCTCTATATATATGCACTACTGATGTCATACATACTCATTCACTATATCACTCATAATAGATACCAAACATACACTTAAAATGTATATTATTTTACAAATGATTATAAATATTTTTATTGTCACTATGGTAGGAATGATATTTATTTGAGAATTCAAGCCTTCAGAGTTCACCATAGTGACTACAATGTTCTTCTATGTTTATATCCCAATACTATTACTAGTTATAATAGTCAATATTATTAAATTATATGTAATAAAATATAGTAGTCTTATGGTATTCTTCTATTGTAAATCATTATAAAATATTAATTATGAAAATGAGTAATTTTATAACTAAAAATATGCTTTTGTAAATTTTAGTGCATACTTAATCAGTATAATATCAATTTATATCCATTCCGACCTTTGCATTTTTTCAACTTAGTGAGTGTGATGTGTCTTGCATTGAAACATCTTCAAAAATAGACCAGTGTAGCTAATGTTTATGTTCAATCATATTTTACAAAAATAAGATGTATTATATATCACATCATGGGTGAGGAAAAATCAATTTGAATGAGACCCCAATTCTAGGATGACCCACCTTAGGAATAGATTCATATGATTTATGGTCATAGTAATCAATCCATTATATAATTAATTATACAGTCCCAAAATAAGGGATTTGTAGAGTATAATTATTATATTTCATGATTTTAGATTTCCCATTCGTGATATTAATATCCAGTACTATTACATTGGTTTTCATGAAAATTATCATTACCTCAATAGTAACACTGGCCATTGGGTTAAACCATCTCCACTAACGATGAGTCAAAATATTAACTTGGATAGCTCTTTCTCAAATTGAATGATGTGGGGTTGGAGTAATAATTAATAAAAATGGACCAGTTATCTAGGATTAAAGTTATTTTTAGAGTGAAGTAAAACCTCTTTAGGTAGATGATGGTTCACTCTTTACATGTATTTAAGTTCCTGATGCGAGGATTATTCATATCTCAGTGGTTGATTCATACATTTTAAAACATATCAGTTACATGAATGGTTCTACATAATCTCAGTAGTCTATTTCTTATATGTTATAGGATTAAAGGGTCCTTCTTAATCAAAATATTATGGGGTTTCACATTTGGTGGATGGGAGATAAAATAATGGATTGTTTTTAGGTGATGTTAGTAACTCCAATCCCCTCATTATCTTTACTTATTTTGGATTTCTACCCCACAACTGTAATAATTTGGAAGTTGATGATATTCTTCAACTCTACCCATTTTTCGACTTGACTCTACATTTTTTCTTTCTCAATATGGATTAGATAATTTTTATGTTTAAAATATAATAAATGAAAAAATGTACAATATTGAGGGTATTTTAATCCACATAAATATTTGGATTGTATAATGCGTAAATCATAACTCAGTAAATTTTAATTAAAAAAACATTGTATAGAATTTGTTTTTCAAGGATGAGTACTAACAAATATTTTAATGATTAGATAAAAAGTAATATTTTCATGATAGTATGGAATCTGTGGAAATTCACCTCATGGGTAAATACACCTTTGGTTGGAAATGTAGAATATTGAGGCAGTGATACTATTACCAAGTGTAGGTGTCCCATAGAGCATGATATTTTTTTTAACAATATCAATGAAGGGTTTTTTGAGATTCTTGCACTTCAAAAATTCTGTAAGATTATTTATATAAGGACATTAAAAATAGTTTAAGTACCCTAAAGGTTACATCACTATGTATTAATAACATTTTGTCTCTATAAGTGTATGATAGGATATGGATTGATCCCTCATGAAAAAGGGAAAATAGAAGGTCTCCTCTGACATCATCCATGATAAGTTGGATTATAGCATAGATTGACTTTTTATATGTACATATATTCGAATCTATAATATTTATGTCTCTCCATATTTTTTTCATTGGCTACATCCTTAACCATTAAAGGTAATGTCTTAGAAACAATAAAAATTACATACTATCAGCGGTCCCTTTATGGATTTTCTACTAGGAATGTATTTTGCCCTCTTTAATTTATAGTTTGAAGGCCTTGTGGTATTTTCCATTAAGGGAATAATTTTTATGTTTATACAAATTTTTCCAACAACATATACAGTTCTAAATTCCACCATCAATGTCCAAAATATGAGTAAATCTACCTAGTAATAAGGGAAAGGATAGGCACCTGATATAACAAATATAAAACCCCATGAGGAATGGTGAATTTATATTATCATCATAGTTCTTGGACCAAGGATTTATTTTCATTATGGTATGAGATCTTTGAAAAAACATTGGTATATTCTATCTATTATGGGAGTGCTAATCCAAAATGAATGTAAATACAAATGTTTTTATAGAATACCTCACTAAAAGGTTCACATAGTTTATCATCGTTTTGATTAGAATAAGGATATTTGAGATTTTACATAAAAAATATTTGACCAATGAGTGGTATAGTATATCCATAAAGTGATAGGTAAACCTGATGTGAATATATATATATATATATCAAACTATTTCTATAGACTATATTCTGGAGAGGTTCACATGGTTTATGATCATAGCCCTTGGAACAAGAACAATCAAGGTTTAAATTCACATTAATTTTACTGAAAGATAAGACATTCGATATAGAAATGGTGAGGAAATAACCTAACAAGAATTGAATTCCAAATGCTAATAAATAACATCTTAGAGAGGGGTGTAAATAGTTTTATGGTCCTTGGTCTCAAATCAATTTTTTCTATGATATGAAAACCCATATGGGGATAATGAGATATGGTATACCTATGCATTTCAGATATGGAATAAAAAATTATTTTTATCACCACATTATGACTTTTTTGGGATGTGGGGAATGGGACAAGTATGATGAGGAGTGCCACTACAAAAATTCAAATAACCATTTCCATATAAATTATGGTAATGAGAGTTTATTTTAGATGCCCTTCTCATAATTGTTTTTTGTATGAAGTATTAATGATGGTGGAAAAACATTACTACTAATAATATGTGTCCCTTAGAGTCAAATGTTCTTGTGGCTAGTAAATAAAAAGGATTTATGACATTTTTGAACACTGAAGGCATGAAGTGTGGTTTGTCGGAATGTGATATTTAAAAAGTATTGAACCACTTCTGTTTCAATCTAATATTGACATGAAAATTATGGTATGTTAATGTGATGTTGAAATAGACGATTATTTGTTTCTAGTTCTAAAATATATGATGCATATGTCACATTATATCATGACATTACAATAATAAAGCAACGTGTAGTTATATTTTTGGATATTTTATACAGGTAGGGATCCTATTTTAAAAATATCCTCTGTAAAAAGAAAATAGAATACATTTTTAAATAGATTTCAAAGGGATATGTGTTTTTACTCAAGATCTAAGATATTAGAATCACTATATATCTTATGATAATAGGAACACATCCACAAATTTTTTTGGTAAATAATATTTTCAAAGATATAGTTTGTATATCCAAATGTGGTATTTCAACTATATAATGGGATTAGAACTAGAAATAATCCTATATTTTTTCCAAGGATTAGAGATACATTTTTCCTTAGGATGGGGATAATTTTATCACAAGATAGGTAAATGGATACAGAATACAAACCAACCATGAATACATGGATCTGAATACCTTTTGTGGAAGTTGGGTTAAACAAGATATACTAATATATGTAGTTTAATGTATTATAGGGTTGAAAATGTGTTTGGTCATTTAACATCATCTGATGAGGACTCATATTCTATATTGTTTATCATATTATGATATGTACCAATTCCAATAATTCTAATACCATGTAGTGTGGGATTTTTCATCATTCATTTTATATCATATAAAAAAACATTCCATGTAGTTTAAGGTCATACATATTGTACTTAGGAGTCTTATTGATTAAGGTTATATTATGAGGTCCTACACATAGAGGGGTTTGGACAGATGTTTCTTAAGTTAAAAATGAAATGTCTATTTTCTTTGAATTTTTATTTTAGAGGGAATCCCATTGTAAATAAGTTATTCCTTAGACAAATAGATGAATAAAGGTTTTGGATTAGAAGATACTTTCATTTGGGCCAAATAATTCAGAAATAAATATATGTCATTTAATAACAAGAGAAACCAAATATAGTTATAGATATATATTATCACAGTGCGAAGACAAACAAAAAATGTACCAAAGTGAGGAGGAAGGACACACGATGAGAGAATAATATTTGAGGAATATAATATTTTTAGGTAGGAATAGGATTATAAATCAGGATATCACAATATATCTTATGATAATAGTAATCATTCCACAAATGGTTCTTATTTGGTATCATCTCCAATGATCAGACACATGAAGAAGTAGAAATAATGAGAAATTTATGGGTGATCTGGTGAGATACAAGGATGAAAATTGATGTGAATGGACTCTCAACCAAAGAGTATAACAAATATTATATGTGGAATATATGGTTGGGATTGGGATAGGTGAGTTTTCTGAAACTACATTTCATAAGAGAGAACAAATAAATCTACACATTTTTTCATAATGGGAAAAAATTAGTCATAAGTTAGGTAAACCATGACATTATATTTGGCTGGTATATCCTTAACCACTTCATCCTTCAAGATAGAAATACCCCAATATAGATCAAGCTCTTACATGTGGAATAATTTTTTCTGAATATTTTTTAATTGATAAGGAATCATAATTTAAGGAATCTTATATAAATTTGGATTACATGTAAGGATGTTAGGTCCCATGGAATGTACTAGAATAAGAAGTTTAGGATCTTTCATGATGGATTATATCTCATTTAATATTATATCATGTGACAAGGACATGGATACCTTTCATTTTATGGTCATATGATGAGGACCTATCCCTAGTAGTTTGTAGTCAAGTAGAGCTGAATTTGTGTTATGCAATTTAACATAAAGTGGATAGGATAATGTGAACCCCATTAGAATCTACGTAAATTACTTCTTCAGTAACATTAAAATAGTATATGATATAATATTCTCTCAATCAATTATAATCATGAAATATAACTAGTTTAAATATACTTTATATATGTTGTAAGTTATTTACCATTTATGCACATGTTTTTGAGATTTCATCCCATGTATCATGGGAGTTATTGGAGACCAAAATGAATATTTAGGGATTTATAATCTTAGGAAAACCTTCTTATTTAATTTTAATGTAATTTAATTTTGATGTATTTTAATGTTGTGAAATGTGTATAACCATGTCCTATGTAGTTGATTTATCTCATACAACTAGATGTGGTAGTGTTGATATTAAAGAAAAAAATTAAATATATAAACGTGAATCAATAGAAATTATACAAAAATTGGAAATAATGTATTCATCTTATATACCAATAAATGTTAGGAATATTTTGTGGAAGTATGTTTCGTGGTGTGACAAGACCACAAATTATACATGAGGTTTTCATGCCAGGATTTCTTTCCCTTGTCAACCATTTTGTGAATGATATTAGATGATGTCTTATTAAATTCATGTATATATATATTACTAACTAAATGATATAAGGATGAGTTGTTAGACAAGATATTGAATTATTAATATAGGCTTTTCAATTTAGGTGCATAAAAGTTGGTTTGGATGTCTTTCAATATTTTTTGAGGAACACAAAATTTAGTAATGATAATAGACGTCATGAAATTAATGACATCCTTTGGTATAAATTAAAAGAGTGATATTCCATCAACCCACATAGAGAATAAATCATTAATATACCTGAGCATCCTGGTGGTATCTATGTGATATATCCTCACTACATCTATTCCCCTTGTGGGAAATGTCCAAGAGTATTTGGTAGTTTTCAACAAATATTGGAGTTGATGAATGAAGTTGGGATGTGTCTAAAAATAATGGGAATTATTTTTGTTCTCCATATAGTCATGCATATTTGATGACTAGTGGTGTCTAAATATATTTATTTAATGGATGATATTTTCTCCAATTTAGTATGAACCAAAAGCGAGGTCATGAATATTTTGAATAATAATAAGGGTCTCCCTTATATTGGTGCATATAATTAGGACTCCAAAATGTATAATTTATATTGGATTTTTTGAAAATCTGGTACATCATAAAAATTGAACATTTAAAGTCAATGATATCTTTTCTCTATTTTGGATTAATCCATTTGGAATATCATATTTTTAGGTAGTATTTTATGGGAGATATCTATCCAATTACATAGTTTTTAAGGATGTATGAAGGCTCCCCTTAATCAAGGGTAGGTTTTAAATCATTCATCTCTTCAATATCATTATTTATTAATGGAGAGACCACCCAATGATTTACAATGAAAATGTCTTTATAATCCTCATATAGGTATAACAATGTTATATCTATATTGGTTAGTTCATATTTATACATGCTTTAAGATCACAATATGTGATACAGTTTCATACCTTTGGGTAATTCATCAATAAACCCTTGAAAATAATCATGCTAGTAAATTATTTATTCCTTCATGGAATATTATTCACCCTTAACATTATTAATAAAAAACTCTTAATTGACTTTAATGTTCTATTAGTACAATTATATATATATAGGTCCAAATATTATCTTGAATTGAGGGTTATGTATTCTATATCCTTTTTGGTTCATCCATATATGATTAAGAAGTAATATATAAAAACTAATTTCAATAGAGAATCAAGGACAATCCCCAAACCATCTTGGTTGAGTGTTGAGTTTAGACTATGTTTCCTCATTAGAATCTAATATTCCCCATCAAAATATATTACACATCTATGGGAGGTTTTATCAATTGTGAATATATATTTATTAAGGAGATTCATATTTAATAATGATTTATATGGGACGGGGTCAATTAAAAAACTATAAATTCATTCCCTTTTATCACATTATGATATATGAACTAGTTATCAAACTGATGCACACTGATTTCCCACAATTCTGGACAACCAATCAATATTATATACCTATGAATATATTTTATCGAGTCAAAAAGAAAGACTATGTTGACATCACAGTTGTGTAGGTGATTTCTTAATATCCTAACTATGAAGGCAGAGTGATGGTTGTGCTTATCTATATTAGAATGTCTAGACTAAATATCTAACATTATATGTTTAGATAATATAAATTTATCTCCATTACCATAACCTTTTTATAAGATAGTATGGAACTATGTGATCTCACCAATGTCACTAAATAGAGAATGAGAGGCTTCCTTCTTAAAGGTGAAATCAAGATTGTTAGATATAGAAGGTGTTACCTTAGAAAATTTTTGGATTTATGAAAATATTTTTCCCATTAATATGTAACCCAATTATTCATTAAATATTAATATAAAACACAATCAAGAATGTTTTCATATAAAAATCATAATGTAGGAATTAATTCCTAAAATTCCTCTCAATTCCATGAGGTTTGGAGGTGTTGGAATATCATGTATCACTCAATTTTTTTGGTGTTTATTTTTTTTCATGACTCGACACCAATATGATAAAGAAATTGTCTATATTTCACCTAAAATCACACTTTATGGGATTCATTATCATGTCTGGGGTGTGATTTTTTTAATAAATTATGTCAAAATTAGAAAAGAGATCATAATAACATTGGCATTAAATGTAGAGGCCCCAAATCTAGTTTCCTGAAGGCAGTTCCTTACATAATTACATTTTCATAATAAATAAGTAATTCATATCCCCTGAAACCAATAGTTTATTAGTTTTGGAAAATTAGATAAAAACATAAATTTTACATTACAAACTGAAAGGAATTTTTTTTTTATAAATTCCAATGGAAACATCCATAACTCCTAGATTATACCTGTAAGTCATTCATTATATTCATCTTCAAATCTTGGGGGAAAAATGAAAGTGGGGAGCTCTTATTCTCATTAAGAACAGGTAATATAGTATAAGATAATATAAAAAATAATGCATGGTGAATTGATGAAAACACATGTCCTTTGAACATTAAATTGACAATAATATGGAAAGCGTAAAAGGTAAATAAATAATTGCATAAAATATTATTACATGAGGATGGAACTTAGAAATGGATATATTAATAGTAAAATATTCACATGGATTATAAATTACCAATATCATAATGAGGGAATGAGTAATTTTGGACATCTTATTCATTCATTTGAGGTCTTTGCTGCTACATCTAAAAATAAATTGTTAATGTCTCTAATTAAAACTATATCTAAAAATGGTCAAGGCCTAGGCCAAGTCCATATCTGTTTTGTCTCATGAGACCTAAAAAGGCATCGAGAGGATATAACAGGACCCAAACATCACATACTAAGTCCAATTCATTACTCTAATGAATGGGGATAAACATAATCAATATATACATATGAAATGTAAGTAAAATTCCCAAATCAGAAAACATAATCACTAACCATTCACAGTAGTATGGTGAATGGTATCAAGATAGAACATCAATATACTAACATATCATTAATAATTTAATAAAATATAGAGGATGATAAAAATAATATATCCATATCAATAAAGAGTAGAATTCAATAGAGGATCTGAAATAAATTAATATACTCTAAAAGAGTCACTGAGAAATATTTGGGAGAATAGACCTTTTTTTCTTTGAAAAGAAGTGTTCTTTTTGTAAATATCATTTTTTCATCATTGTTTGAATAAAACCAGAGGAAAACAAATATATTTTTTTTATGAAAAAATAATATATTTTTTAATGATAATAGTGTATTAATACAGATTATGTATGGTACTTGGAAATGGGAAGAAATCAAGATGTTCACTTTACCCGGGATGCGTATATGGAAGCAATGAAGAAGAAATCTTGTGAAAAATTTATAAGCCCTTCAAATAATGATAAAATAATATGGATATATTATTTTGGAACACACACATATATAATTCTGAATAATATTATAAAACTAATTAAGAATTACCTTGGTATATAGAGAAATAAAGAAACACCCGAATGAAAATGGAGGTTTAGGAAGAAAAACCATACCATATGTCTGAATGTGTTCTGCACTTGACCTTAATTTCTTGGATAATAAAATTAAAAAAATTAATTAATTAATTAGTAAATTTCATAAATTTATTTTTTGAGTATAATTTTATAATTTTTTTTAATTCTTTTTTGATGTTTTATAAGATATAATTTTATCACTTGGGAGTGTTCGTTTCCCTAGTATTCACGATCGGTATACTTGTATATAAGTATGGAAGTTCATGTTGGTCATTAATAATTACTAAGAATTAAATTTATATTAAATTAATTAATATACATAATAAAAATTGTTTGTATTATTAATTTTTTATATGGTATGAGGACGGGTCATTAGATAAAACATTAGTGATAATAATTTCAATTATTTTGGTAGTTTTTCGATCAACACGAACTAGGTCTGTCGTATAAATTTAAAATATGTATATATAATGGTTAATGAAAAATAATTAGGTTTTAATAAATATTTTATGGTATGATTTAACCATAATTTTGTTTCCATTACTAACCTTTAAGGATAAATTTAATAATGAAAATACATCATCCACGACAGTTGTAAATTAGCACATCATGGATGATGATTTCATTTTATTAAGAGAGGGAGAGAGGAGTTTCAAAAAGGATATTCCATTAACATGATATAATTACATTATATAGATGATACTAGATTTATCAGGCTCATTTGGACATATGATGTGTAGAGATTATAAGAAATGAAAAATGAAATCAAAGGAAATTAAAATAAAAAGAAAGAGGACTTACCTCTTGTATTCACCTCCTTGACATCCTCCTTAGGGTATTGGTTTTAGTAAATTTAGGAGACCATTATATCCTAGATGTTGGTGGGGGGTCTGGGGATGTGGTTTGGGAAGATGTTTTACAAGGGTCAAAGCATGGAAGGTTTTTGAAGATGGGGTTGTATTTATAGTGGAGGATAGGGGTGTTTTTTGAATATTTTAGTCATTTGTTTTATATTTTGGATGAACATTATGAATAGATTGATAATTATCACCAAATAAATTAACATAATGAATAATAGTATGAGATTATGGTTTTACATTAGCTATACCTCACTTATGACTCAATAATTCATCTATTTAACATTTATCATAAATTGTCGTATTTTACTATTCACAATAAATTTATGTATTTTAGAAAAATTCAAATAATTCACATTAACCATTTTTTTAATGTGTATATTTCAATAATTGACACCATTTTATGAAAATAATTTTCTAAATCTGAGAAAATTAATTTTTATTTAACACCATCATTTACTAGAAGAATACTAATTTTAAATTTATAATTGATTTTTTGATCCTAAAAAATTAACTAAGGTATAATATAATTATCCAAAAATAATAATTCATAAAAATGTTAATTTATGAATAAATATTAGGGAAATATTTTTTTAAATCATTTTATTAATTATAAAATTGTAATGAAAAATATATGAATTTTTAAAATACCAACACCTAATTAATTTTTTGCAATATTCATTTACTTATACTATGATGTAATTATATTATAATTTCACATATAAGATGGATAAATGTTATTTATTCTTCCATAATTGAGGTTACTATTCATTTGGTTGATTTACTATTCATAATGTTCATATTATTATTCTTAAGTTCATGTTATGACATTATTAGTATAGGCTCTTTAACTTCTATAGATATCTATTGTTTCTTTCATTATTCATTTATAATTTTTTTGTTTTGTTTTATAATTGGTTTTATGTGTTTTATACTACTGTAAATAATTATAAGAAGGTAATTTTTTTATAGAGTTCTTGGTCATAATATTCTCTCCATCTACAAAAACTTTCATACTAAAAATTTATAAAATGTGAGCACATAAGAGATTTATGTAGTTCCTCATCATATGTAATTTAGTCTCCCACATTTCCCCATTAATTTTTTTGGATTTTTCCAATGTACTTTTACCATCTAATTCTTATGATTCCCCAACAACTATTATTTAGTGTCCCAAATCCCGATAGGCTTTT
This sequence comes from Viscum album, assembly GCA_963277665.1. Classification (NCBI taxonomy): domain Eukaryota; kingdom Viridiplantae; phylum Streptophyta; class Magnoliopsida; order Santalales; family Viscaceae; genus Viscum; species Viscum album. The sequence goes on along the minus strand of OY728148.1, from coordinate 1,804,190,971 downwards.
CATTGTAAATTAAGATTAGTTGTAATTCTATTCCTTAACAAGTCTATACATGTATTCGGTTTGGAATGTACATCATAAACAAAGAGATGTGAAACACAATTTGTACTTTAGAAACGCTAAGTTGTATTTCCAAATGATAAGACATATCTCCAGCACTATCCATAATTTTAAAAGGATTTTAAATCCTAGGGATTAGTTTCTATTTCTTTCCAAATCATATAACAACCTTACATTGAGATATTTTCAAGAAAACAAGATCTCCCACATGAAATTCCAAACTCGTTCATTGATTATCATCACATATCTTTTTCCTACCTCGAGTTTCCTTGATATGTGTTTGAATAGTATTTATTATTGTTGTATACCCTTCTATAAGCTACGGGTCCACAAGCTTCAATTCACATACTTCATACCAACATGTTGGTGTATGCAATATTTTCCAAACAATGATTCACATGGATTCAATTGCATACTTTAATGAGAACTATTATTGTAGGGAAAGTCCATGAAATGTAAATATTGATCCCACATAACTTTCAAGTCAAGTGAACATGATTTCAACATGTCTTCTAATGTTTGTATCTCCCTTTATGAATACCCGTTAGTATGAGGGTGATAATAATTACTCAAATTAAACTCAGTATCCAATTATTTCTTAATAATATTCCCAATTTTTGATGTAAATCATGGATCATGATTGAAACAATTGAGAGAGGTGATCCATGATGTATTACAAGTTCATTAATATAATGTCATCAAAGTATTACAAATGTAAAACATCCCTTATATTATGAAAATTTAGAGATTTCCTATGTTGATCAGCAATCACCCATATTTTGTCATTATTTACAAGAGTTTCTGGTAATACGATGACATTAAACATGGTGATAGCATCCCATTTCCATGTAGTAATATGTATATATTTCATTACTCCTCTGGGATATTTTACTTTAGGCTTCACTTGTTGACCAACTAGATATCTTAATGCATAATCTGTAGTTTCCAGCATCATGTCATCCCATAAGAAATATTCATTCAAATATCAATACATCATAGTGCTACCAGGAAGTATATTGAAATTCAAAATATGGTCATCATCCAATAACTCTTTTTTATATCGACTATACAGTGAACCCCAATCCTCTTCCCAAATTTCAAAATTCCATCCACATACATGATATATTTAAACATCCCATCATTCACAACATTAATTTTTATTAAAATAATCTAATTATCATATTGTGAGCTTTTAATACATTAAAATAAATTTGTTTAGGAAACCAATAGAAAATGTAATGAAGTTTCAACTTCCTTGATAATTTCTATGCTTATCTTTTCTAGATCCATGTACACAGGGTCCTTGTTAATATTGATATTATTAAAATTTCCATGATCCTTCCTCCTCAATGCATCAGCTACCTTATTTTCATACATCGGGTGATAGTGTATCAAAAAATCACAATCCTTGAGTATCTCAATCCATCACCTTTTCCTCATGTGGTGTTCTTTCTGTGAAAAGATATATTTTAATTTATTGTGATCTGTATATATCTTACATATTTCACCATTGAGATAGTGTCTCAATATTTTCAGTGAAAATATTATAACATCTAACTTGATATCATGATTTTTATTATTATTTTCATGTGTTTTTAACTCCCTTAATGGATAGGAAATAACTATATCATTCTACATAAGAACATAAACGAGTCTATTATTTGATGTATCACTATAAATCATCATTCCCCCATTTATTGATTGTAGATTCATGATCAGAGAACTCGCTAATATCCTCTTTAATTAATCAAAAAATTCTTCACATTATTTTGTCTATACAATCTTAACCCCTTCATGAGTAAGCTTGGTTGATGGTTTAAATAATCATGTAAAGTTCTGAATGACACAATAATAATAAAAAAATTAAAACAATAAAAATGCATACCAAAGATGTGTTCATTATTATAGGTCATTCTGGAGTCACCATTCTCTTCGTAGGGTCAACTGATATTCCATCGGTAGAGAAAATACTTCCATGAAAGGAAACCATTGGAAGCATGAATTCGAACATTCTAAACATCCCATATAACTCTTTTCTTCTCTGACTCTCCAGAACTAACTGAATGTGGTTCTCATATTCCTTGTAGATTTTGGAATATATCAAGATATCATCAATAAATATAACAAAAAAGTCATCAATATATTTCGTAAAAAATATGTTTATTAAATCCATAAATATAGAGTGTACATTAGTAAGTCCAAATGGAATTTTTGTACCCCTCGCTCTCAATAGGAACTGGCGCAGGATCGAGTCCCACTTGGCTCGAACACTGTTCGTATTATGAACATGGAAATTCAAAGCCATTTCTTAGCGGGGGAATGTGGCACGCACTTGGGATGGTGGGGGCCCCCCTCTGGGAGTCGGTGTTAGAAACACATGTCTTGAACATGAGACTCATCCCAGTTGGTGAGGACTCTTTAAGTGCATCCAAGAGACCAATGATATAATCCAGGTGGGGGATAATTTCTGGTACGGTAGCAGTACTATAGCAGGTAATGTGCAGTACTGTAGAAGGTACTGTAGAAGGTACTGTATCAGGTACTGTAGCAGGTATTGTAGCAGGTACTGTGCCGTACTGTACCAAGTACTGCAGCGGGAACTGTATTAGGTAATGTAACAGGTACTGTAGAGGGAACTATAGCAGGCACTATTTGGCACTATAGTAGCTGGGAATATGCCCTTGTTTGGGACTTCAGGCCACCGATTTGGTCCCCAAGTCCTTTAAGGCCTTCGAGCCACCAATGTCTTTGGGTCAGTATGGCATTCGGGTCACCTCAAGGCCTTTGTGCAACCTTAAGTGCAGATGAAAACCAGACAACCTACAAGGAATAAGCTTTAGAAGGAGGAGGATAAATGAGATTTCACCACAGTAGAAGCTAAACGGATTTCAAGAATGGGAGGGTATGGAACCTGCCATTGGGACAAGCCTGTGTATGCACGACAATCCTAGCCGAACAACCATGCGAAGGTGGATAGCTGATTTCACGATAAAGATGCTGGGGAGGAGTAGTTCAAATTAGTTAGTCTGGGTTGTATGTAATGTTTGAAGCCTACAGGAAATGAATTCCTCTAAGGCCTTTGGTTCATGTAATACTTACGCCTATAGGCCATTTAAGGGTTCCACCTAGTTTGAAATATTGTCTTTGGCATATCTTCCTTCTTCACACAAAATTTCTTATATCCACAACGATGTTCCATATTTAATATATATTGAGCTATTTGAAATTGATCAAATAAGTCATCAATGTAAGGTATGAGATACTAGTTATTTACTGTGACAACATTGATTTATCAATAATCAATGCATATCCTCCTGGATCTATCATTCATCTTGAAAAAAAGAATAGGGTATCCCCCTAGAGAATCACTAGGAAAAAATAATCATTTATCACTCAATTTATCTAGTTCATTCTTCATGTATACTAATTACATAGCGGCTATTATATAAGGAGTCTTTAATATAGTTCTCGCAATAGGAATTAAATCAATATAGAAATCAACATACCACTCTAGAGGATATCCATATAAATCCTATGGAAATAAAACAATATATTCTTATACAATTAGTTCTTCCTAAATTTGAATATTTCTTTCTTTATCTATAGATTATTTTTTTCTAATCCTCCCTAACAATATAATTTAGAATAGATATTGGTGATTGATCTGTATAAGAATCATATGATGATATTTTTTCTCTAAAGATAATTTATTCCACATCTTCCACAACATTCATAATTTCCTTATTTTTAAAATAGATTTTTTCATCATATTTTGAAATAAAATCCATAATTCGGATTCAGATTATATAAAATTAAATCATAGGTATTATGGAATGTTATGAAACTGAATCAAATTTATGTGACATAAAAAGGACTGAACGACACGCCTTTTTTTCATTGATACATCCCTTGTGAGTTTTGACTAACATTCCATTTATTAAATCAAAAGGGAAATATATAATTTTCATAGAAAACATGGAAGATATAAAAAAATGTGATGGTCCAGACTAAAAAAATATATTTTCATGTTTTAGGAAATTAATAATGTATGTTCCACCACATCATTTCAAACATCTACCTCAGTAGTTGTTATCACATAATCTTAGCCCTAATCCCTTGGGATTTTAAGGGGAAATAGTCCTTGATGCTTAGGAAAATCATTTTCATAATATCCCTTCAATTTCAAATTGTAGTATTGAACATTGTTATGTAATTTCTTTCCCTTTCAATTATGGTCTATGTGGAATTTTTCACTAATCTTTTAACAAACTACCATTCCCTTCAAGAATGTATCAGAGTGTTTCTTCCTATAATTATTGGAGGACAGAAATATCTCTTTTTTATTCTTACATTTATCCATTATTTCTTATGCCACCCTCTTCCTCCCTTTATTCCCTTAAAGTCATGTGATAGAGATAATTCACTCTATATCTTGTTATCACATTAGAGAATATTGTTGTATGCTGAAAAATTTTGGGAGACAAGTGCCCTTTGGGGTAATAGTTCTAAAACATCAAAGAATCGATCAATCATTCTCAGAAGATTATGTATGTATTCTACAACATGACCTAGTAACCATGTAAAGTTGGATTTATACATTTCAAATTTTCATCCACTTTTTGTTTCAAACTCAATAATTTATTCTCTATATCTTCTCACTGTTCGTTAGAAAAATATTTTTTTAAGAAAATTTCTTTAAAAACTCTTTAGTATAGATATTCAATTTATTCATCCTCCATTTTTTTTAATCAATAAACACTATTAATCAATTTTTTCTGACATATGATAAACCATCTTGACAACCTTCTTCCTTTTGTTACTTCCCATATTGAGAAATATCTTCCCTAAGGAACATATCAACTCGTCCACTACAAATGTGTTTATAGTCCCCCTAAAAAATATAAGTTGTTGTCCCAAAAATGAATATAAAATTTCTCCTCCATGATGTAGATTAGGATGTTACATATAGGTAAGGTTATTATTCATAACATGAGTTATCTATCCAAGTATATTTATATGTTTTCCAGATCTAGTCATAACTCCAACACCAACATAACTAAATTTCATAAGAGGTAAATACCTACATGGGATATGTAAATTGAAATGGTTTCTATTCCTTACACTAGGAACCATTTCTAAATAATGTAATTCAATATTTTAAGTTATAAATCATAACATATAATCCTAAACCAAAAAAAACTTATCATAAATTTATGTTTTACGCATAGATAATATCATAATTATAAACATGGTTTATTTGAAAACATATTTACATTTAAATTATTTATAATAGTTTGCAATGAAAATGGGAATTATCCTAAGCATATCCCATAGGAGTGTCAAACTAGGTGCACATTGAAGTCTAGGTTGATGTACCAGTTTACCTCAAGTCAGGCCTAGGAAACCATTTTGGGGTTGTTATCCCTATGTATATCTATACTGAAACCATATCCAATTGTAGTATCCAGATAGGGATTTATTTATAAGAGGACCAACATAATCGTTACTTTACCAAAATTCAAGGATGTTATTCTATGATTTTCCTAAAATTCAATCATAGGTTTATGTTCCCAAATACAAATTTTCTAAATATAGATTCCAAGGTTACCAATAAACATCCTATGATATCAACTGTAGAGACCCCGACCCTAGTTGTCTAAAGTAGGTGCCTTACATCGTCACATTGGCATAAAAGACAAGGAAGTTGCATCCTGATGGACCAAATAGTTTAATATTTTTGGAAACAATAAAATATATTTTTATATATTAGAATATTAAAATAAATAAAATATATAAAATCCATTGTAAACATTTGTAACTCCTAAATTATACCCCCCCCGAATTCATTCCTAATATTCATCTTCACATCCTGGTGAAAAATAAAACATAAGAAAATGGTGATATCTGTTACTCCGTAAGGGTATGTAATATAGTAGAAGATAAAATAAACATCAAGCAATGGTGAATGTCTAAAAACAAATTTCCTTAAAACATAAAATTGAGCATAGTATTGAAAGAATAACAGATAAATAAATAATTCCTTAAAAAATCACATGAGGATGAAACTTAACCACATATATTCTATTATTAAAATATTCACATAGACTATTCATTACCGTTATCATGATGATGGAATGTATAATTCCAAACATCAGAAAAATTTCATCGAGGCCTCAACCAAGACCTCTGAAAATAAAAGGTTATGGCATGGGCCAAAATGATATCTGAAAATGGGAAAGGCCTCATCCATGTACATATATTTTTTGTCTCAAGAGACCAAAAGATCCATCATAGGGAATTATCGGGCCCCATAATTCACTTATTAAGTCCAATTCACCACTCATTTGAATGGGGATATGAAAAACAACATATACATATGAAATGTCAATAAATTTCCTCAATTTATAAAAATAGTCACTAAACTTTTTGAGTATTATGGTGAATGGTAACAAGATAGCACATCAACGTTTTATATTACCATAAATCATTCAACAAAATATTTTGGATGATAAACATAAGTGATCCACCTCAAAAAATAAAAAAAATCAATAGATCAGTTAAAATAAATGAGAATACTCTAACAAAATCATTGAGAAATTCTTGAGATATATTCACTTTTTACATATAAAAAGGATTTGTTTAAGAAGAAACACATTATTTGTCTTGATTTTTTTGCATAAAACAAAAAAAATGAACACATACATATTATCATTATTTTTTTAGAAAAAAATGGTTTCTTAATTTATTTTATGTAATGTACATGAATGTGTGTAAAAAACTAAGATGTTCACTTTAGTAGTACTTCCATATTGGGAAGAAATGAGAAGGGAACCTCGTAAAATAATTATACCAACATACATTGATGTACTAATCTGGATACATGATTTTTGAACATTTATATTTATATAATTTAGAATAATGGTATAAAAATAATTAATAATTACATTGGTGAATATATAAATAAATAATAACACACATGAAAATGGAGGTTTGGGAAGAAAATCAATACCTTTTGTTTGAATGTGTTTTGCACCTGATCTTAATGTCATAGATAATCAAATTAAATCAATTAATTATTTAATTCAGAAAATTATATACATTTGTTTTATTTATTATAATTTTATAATGTTCATTTATTTCCTTTCTATGAGTTTCATGATATAATTTTAACCCACATGAGTGCTCATTTTCTTGGTTTTAACGATTAATATACTTTTATATGAGTATTGATGTTCATGTGGAATGGGTATAATTATCCATAATTGAGTTTATAAGATACTGATGAACAAAAATAAGATTAAATATGCTATATAATTAATATTTTGATATGGTATTAGTATGAGTCATTTGATAAAACATTATTGATAATCATTTAGATTATTTTGGTGGTTTTTCGGTCATCAAGAACTAGTTGTGTTTTATGGATAAATATTAGGTATATATTATAGTTATATAAAAATATATAGTTTATAATACATATATCATTGTCTAGTTTAACCATAAAAATTGTTTCATTACCATCCTTGATGGAGAAATTGAAGAAGAAACATTTATCGTCCATGAAGGTTGTAAATCGTCACCTCACTCACCATGATTTCTTATTTTAAAGAGATCGAGAAAGGAGTTTGATAAATGATATTCCATTAACATGATATTATTATGAAATATTGATTATAATGGAGTTATAATAATTATTTTTACCTAGGAATTAAGGAATGGATAAGAAATGAAAAAGGAAATTGAAATGGAATTAAAAGAAAATTAAAGTGGATTTACCTCTGGAATGATCTGCCTTAAGAACATCCTTAGTGGATTAGTGTTTTTAATTCAATGAGAAAAAGATCTAATGTACATGGGGGTGATTGGGAAGTTTATTAGGAATAAATTTAACAAGCATCAATCTTGGAAGGTGTGATGATATGGGGTGGTGAGGGTTGATATTTATAGTGGAAGAGAGGGGTGTTTTTGAATATTTTATTCCTTTGTTTAATAGTTTTCCATAAGAATATGAATAGTTTGAGTATTATCATCAAATATTTTAAAATAATTAAGGATATTTCTAGATTATGGGACAACATTATCCATACATCACTTATTATTCAATTATTCAATTGTTTACCATTTATAATAATTTATCATACTTTACTATTAACAAAAAAATCATGTATTTTAGAAAAATACCAAATATTTAATCGAAACATTATTGATGTGTGAAATTTAACAATGGTCTCCAATTACTGAAAATAATATTCTAAATTTTATAAATTTAATTTTTAATTAAAACTGTCATTTACTTAAAAAATACGGATTTTAAATTTATAACTGATTTTATAACACTATAAAAACATTAACCACGGTCTCATAAAATTATTATAAAATCATAAGATAAACGATTGTTAATTTGTTAATAAATTTTATGAAAATAAATTTTCTTTTAATGAATTTTATTAAAATTAAAATTATAATTAAATATTGATGACTTACAAAAAAACCAGCACTTAATTAACATTTTCTAAAATATTCATTTACTTATACTATGATATAATTATATCATACATTCATAAATAAGATAAAAAAATTATTTTTATATTTTAATAGATTATTTTACTATTAATTTCACTAATTTACTATTCATAATGGTCATATTACTATTCCTAAGTTCACGTTACTATTTTATTAGTATACATCCCTTAACATCTACAAATACATCCAATTTCACTAATTATTCATTTATAAATGTTGTATATTGTTCTTTAAGTGGATTTATGTGAATTATATTCTTTAAAATAATAATAAGAAGGGAAATTTCCTTGATTGTATTCTGGGTTGTAACATTTGACCACCATATCATCAAAATATCAATCTAATGTCTTTTTTGGAAGGATATTTAATAAAGAGTGAATAAAATATTGAAATATGGTTCAAGTATTCATCAATATATTGGTAATTAATTAGTAATACTATTCCCCTTGGTGTCACCAGATGGAATTTTCCTCCTTATATTTGGATTCCATTCAGATATGGTAATGGTTATTATATCCTTTCATCAAGGAGAGGCCATGGAATCCATCACTCTTAATAATCTATAACATTATAATTGGGACTAAGAAATCATCCTCAGATAAATACTAGATGAGATCCATGAATCTAAAACATACATAGATTTACCTATTCTATTTATTTTTTGGGGCTGATGTTGGAAATACTTTTATGGTATGAAAATACAAAATGACAATTTACTAGATGACTAATTTGAATAAAATTTACACTATGGCATCATGGGTTAGGTGGTTTCAATTTTTTGCATAAGTTTATCCATTGTGGTCTTCTGGTACAACCAACAGATGGGTAAAAACCTTAGAGACCAATATGTGAATTTATGTAAAATTTTGTGTGAATACATATTGAAGTTGTTTTAGAAATTATATGTACTTAAAAAAATTTATGGTTTATGGGGGAATGAAAAAATATAAGTGACATATCTTGCACTGTGAAAATGTTGATTTTTGTGTGTCTTCATTGGCAGTGTTAGAGACCACTTCTTTGAGTACTTGAGGAAAATACATGAGTTTTTATTTTTATTCTCCACCATATTTTAGATAGAAATTATGTCTAGAATATTGGGATTTGGAATAGAATATGAGGGAATTATTATTCCCTTCTAATAACATCCTTCCACTAAATTATTGACCCAATTTGATGAAACTAATGCTAGGAGAATGTAAGGGATAATTCCCAATCCACTACCTCTTATTCTTCTCCCAGTATTCATATCCACTTGATTATTGCGACTTATCTAGGTTGAATAAATATAAATTAATCTTGGGTTTTTATAAATATTCATGGGGTCATGTTTATTCCAATGGATGGTGGGGTGTTTTTTATTTCATTTTGGGGGTTTCTCATAAGAGAATAACGGATCACTAAAATATTAAAAAAAATTATTACTTTTTTTATCCATTTTCACATTATACCTAAGTGACTCAATGATTCCCAAAACAGAACTTTCTCACAACAATATGAATGATGTGAAACCATAGAATATAAGGATTTTACTATATGGGTTGATGGGGTAGTCTCTAGACCACTATTAGTAGTAATAAGATGGGAGTTATTTACCATGACCTCCATACCTTATCTTTTAGAGACACTTTCATCAATATATTAATATTCATAATACTAAAATGGGGTTTATAGCCATATTTTACCCCAATGTGTCCATCAATAGGGTAATTTTGGAATTGATGGTATAAAGGAAGCATGGTTTCATAAATATTGTTCTATGGTCTTCCTAGATGGTAATTTTAATCGATGTCTAGATGAACACCCACACATTAAGTGAATGAAATTGGGTCTTAGAATTGAGTTCTGAACTTTATTTTTCTACATGTCTCAGTTATCACTTGCTGTAGAGACCCGAAGCCTGATGTACATGGACATTACATTACTTTTACAGAATACTTAGTACATAACAAAAACACACACACAAGGATCGTAATAATTTAGTGTCTTTGGAAACTCGGAATATAATCTTCTAATAATGGTGAATGATCTTCAACATCTCCCATAAAGATCTTCCTTTTTTTTTACCTAAAACCTTTCCTTATATACTGGGGAAAAGAAAACATAAAAGGCTGAGATCAAATGCTCAGTAAGGGTAAACAAAATAAATATCAATCACATCATAAGAACATAACATTTTGGAAATCTTAACCTACAAAAGAGATCATAATTTCATAAGATGGGATAAATCATATTAATGAAATGAAATTCCAATAACCACAACATAAAACATGAAATGTTGTGGCATACATACATAATCATAGAGAATCTTTTCTTATTAGTCAAGACTCATTGACAAGACTATCTTAGTGGACAAAGTCCATTTCTGAACCGAGTTCACTCCTCATTTCAGTCATGTTTAACTGAACCGGTATAACCTACTGTTCCAGCCATGTCTATCTCATGAGATATAAAATCTTTACCCAATGCATTGGAGGGAGATATAGGTCCCACCAATCTCATAATGATACCATTCTTATGTGTGCCACAAAATCATAAATCATACATCATTTCAAAACCCATTTAATAAAAATTAGATTCTTAAACATTGTGACATCATAAAACAATTCATATAAGTTAAATAAATTCATAAAAATAATTACATCACAACATAATCAAATCAATGTAATAATAGGGATAGAAACAGAACCCTATATTATCTTAGATGGAAAATAATTTTGATGAAATGCTTGAACTCCATTCTTTAGGAAAATATCCTTTCTACTTCAAAAACATTTTCCTTTCTTAACATGTCATACAATTTCAAACTAAAAGAAGTTGATTAAAGATAAACCTGAAAACATGTAAATGAAGCTTCTTGGAAATAATGTTTTAAAAATCCATTCATGTCATATAAGTTAAAAAAACATTCTTCTCGTACTTTTGTCAGAAAAGTCAAAAGTACCTCATACAAAAAATGACAAAAGATTCCTTTCAAATCCTTTACTAAAAACTCACCGAAGTGTAAAATTAGATTTAAACTATTGTAAGTGGATGGAAACAATATTATATATTGAGGGAACATGTATGTGGATGATAAAATACACCCCAGTAAATTCCAATGTATAAACAATCTCAGATAAAAATGAGATTGTGATATTTTCCCTTACCTTAGGTCCAATTTTATTCGTATGTGTCCGAACCTCCTATATAATGATTTAAATAATGTCATTTACTTATTCCATAATCATACTCATTGTTATGATATCATATATGGTTCACTTATGGCTTTATATTACACGTTCTTTTGTAAATTCCATGTTAAAGAGCGTTTTGGGTAAAATCGTTTCATTTGTCGTCCATGTTTTGACTTGTAATTATTCATATGATTACTTAGATCATGATTATTTAATTCCAGAATATAAAACATGATTTATATATAATATATATTCATAATATTCATATATATAATAAATTAGTAAATGGAAATAAATACACCGTTCATGGAGACGGTAGACCGTACGTACGCATGAACGCTGTTTTCTTTTCCTTATTGAGTTGAATGGAATTAAGTAGATGACATACATATATATACACATAAATACAGAATCATTATTATGTCATATTTTTCATTATTAATTATTATATATACTTTATAATCATTCATGAATGGTTAACGTGGAGAATGAATCTCATCGCGTCGTGGAGACGGTAGTCCGTACGTACGCACGAGCGATGATATCGTTCTCATGATCGTGGAATTGTATTGGAGTGTATGTATACTATTTCAGAATCAATATAACTTTAAAATAATCATATATAGTTATTATTTACACCATTATACCCATCCAAGTAAGGTGGTGGTGGAAACTAGATTACACCACGGCGTGGAGACGGTATTTCGTACGTACGCACGCGCAGTGATTTCGTTTTCCGTAGGATGGATAGATGGTGAAAAAAGGTTTTTTAATTATTATAATAACATATCAGTATATAAGTGATACTTATGTTATTACATCATAATGAAACAACCTAAGAAGAAGAAGTTGAAGAAGAAATAAAGATGAAAGAATCGGTAATGGACATTACCTCTTATTTGAAGCGCCTCTTTGAGATCTCCTTTTAGGGCACTAAAATTGGTCTTTGAGGAAGGCCAGAACCTATAGAATGTTTCTAGGGAAGTTTATAATGGAATTTTTAAGGGTTTTGCCGAGCATGAAGGCTCAATGTGGTGTGAGGAAGAGAGGGAGGAGGTGCCCTTTAATAAGGGAGAAGAGGGGTACCTTTGGAATAACAAAAACTATTATTTTATTATAAATCCAAATTCGGTTTTAAATAGATACAAATTGATTTATTTAGAATATAAGGTGGGGATGGGTCTAAATAATATCATCCAACAGAATTTAGACAAGTTTAGGTTCCTATTTTAAACTTATCATTTAGATTTAACATTAAGTTAAATAATTTTACTTTTACCGTGTCTTCTTGTGTTCTTATACTATAAGGTTAATAAACGTACTATAAGAAGCCAAAAGAACCCCCAAGTTGTTTAATATTAATATATATAACCATATCTAAGTAATTTGGCAGAACCTTAGATTTTTAGGAATAAAGTAACAATTAATAATATAATATTTGTTTTAAAAACAATTTTTTTGTCAATTTTGACACTATTTAGTAATTGATTTTTTTGAAAATCATAACAGAATGATTAGTTCTAAAAAAATTAATTAAATCAATAATAATATGTCATATTAACCTATAAAATTATTTGAATTCATAAAAAGTCTAAAATTACATTTATTTTGGTATTTATGACATCAATTATGTCAATATTTCATTAATAAGATAATTACTGCATCATTTTTGTGTCATAATAAATGATAATTATTTAATCCCTAAAAATTAGAAATAAATTCCTATGATGTAGATAATTGTATTATCTTTCTGTAGACTATTCATGTTCAAAGTTTCATGAAGTCTATCACTAAATTAAAATTATTATACTTATAAGATTTAAGAAAGTGACATGTTGTCACATTCTTTGGTTTTAATAATAATTATATTATTTTCATGAAAAAAAGTCCATTAAATGAATCTAATCCGACCATTAGGTGATATGGGTCGACTTTTAGTCATCCAATAAGATTTTGACATGTGTTAGGGTAATTTAATAATATTATATTTACCCTTAATTACCCGATTTACCTTTAACTTTGGTAAATAAAATGTACCGTAGTTACTATTCATAATTCCAAAAAATAAAAAGTAGCTTATTAACATAATTTGGATCCACTGATTCCAAATATGGAATCCATTTTTCCAAATTCAATACACAAAAGTTTCATAAATTAAATTAAAATTAATCTCGTTGTCTAAAGAAAATGGGTTTTTTTTAAAACATTGTAAGAGATTGAATTGATTTATCCTACGAATTCAAGGTAGAATCAATGCCAATGACATACATTATATTAAATGGTAAAAATATATTTTATTTATACTTTAAAACTATTCAATATTATAATTTAACCATATAAATTATTGTGATAAAAAATGTTGTTTTTAACTAAAATATATCGTGTTTTTACTATTAATCAAAATATGAAAGTTACCAGAATAATATGAAAAAAATATCCAAAGTAAATTTTTATTTCATGATTCCAAAGAATAATTTTATTTTGTAAAATTGAACTTATAAACATGTCAAAACTATATATAAAGTGGGTGCACCATCAAAAGGCGGCAAAACTGCATTTTTTAAAAAATACATATTTTACCCAAAAAATTAATTTTGTTCTTATACCATGTTCTAGAAAATGTGTAAGATGAATAATAATGTTATAAAATTTAAAATTTAGTGAATAATATTCATAACGGCTAGTTCATAATAATATTATAATAATATATCATTGTTTAGTAAAACCCGGTATTGAGTACAACACACGCTATCGAGGAAGGTCGTGATTACGTGTAATGAAAGCCATGTCAGGGTTGTGTGTTGTGCAAGAATCCTTTGTTTTTTCGTATAACGTTATCCAACCATATTTCATCTATACATTGAATATATATATATATACTCAATGTTGCGTAGAATAACTATTATTAAAATTGTGTGTAACATGATCCAAGAATAGTGTTGCGTATACTACAAGCTAATACGGTGTTGCGTATGGCGCAAGGTAATCTTGGTATAGCATAGAACTCAAGACATTAATGAAATTAAAAGAAAATTTTTCATAAAATCTCGAGGTGTTACATTCTACCCCCCTTAAAATGAATTTCTCCCTCGAAATTCATCGGGGTTATAAATGGTTTACTACTCGAAAGTTTGTTTAATAGAAACCCACATCGTAAAAAGGAATCCCAAAACATGGCATTAAAAACTAAAGTATGAAATGTAATGGTTACCCAAATTAACTCATCACTGGGTTTTGACGTAGGAGACCATTGGTGAAAGTATGGACATGGAAGAAAAATCTAACCATCAAGTTCTGATGGAGAGTGGTAGAGAACATGTCTATGGAAAAGCCAGCAATCACAAAGCCTAAAATTTGTGATGATCTAGGGTACCATCCGATTCATTGAATATAAGGGCACTAGGACAACATTTTTCTAGTTTTCAAGATCATTTCCCTAAAGCTGAAGATTTTGAATTAGAATAAATACTTACTTTATTTTGGTACAATCTCACTTTTGTTTGTGCTTTGAACAATTTCCACATCATCTCTTAAAGAAATGAAGTAGAATTTGTTATTCATAAAGTGTTAATAGATCATGTGATAGAATGATGGGTCATTCCATCTGTTTGAAACAAAAGGATAGAAAAGTTATCAAAAATATATAAGTCCATCTATAGTGAGATTAATCATATATGGTTCCTAAAATGGACTTATACTTCATATATAATACTGCTTAATATAATAAAACTAGTTTCTACTAAACAGGGACTTCCTGTAGGCCAGTGGTAGGCGATAAAGGCCAGTCACACTTCGGTTGTGGGTTCGATTCCCACAGCCTTGTCCGACGTGATGGGCTGTCACCTGTCCTGCAGGTAGTCCTTTTTCTAAAACTACATTACTATAACATCCCATCAATAATATCAAAAAAAATTCATCCTTAAACAATAAGAACTTATGTCCAACAAAATCCTTTCCAATCTTTAGGCTTATCTAAAATAATTCGGTCCAAGCTCATAGTATAAAGAAAACGATTACTTGAAATGTCATCAACCAAACATGTGAATACCATCATTTATCCCCCATATATCTTGTTGGTCACATTCCAATCATGTGAATACCTTAATCATGTATTCTCTTGAAAAAGGAATACCCATTAACCCTTAGTGAAAACATGAATGCTGTCAAAAGTTAACTCTTTCCACATACCAAAATCCAAAAATTCTATATACTCAAACCATGATATAACCTTCTCCTTATATCAGTCATGAGCTCATGAATACTATCAAACATTTAATTTTCTCCTTATCCCTTCATTATGTGCATATCCTATATATTCCAAAAATATCTGAATAACCTTTCATGGATACTGGTAGCATTAATAATACACTTTCAAAACTCAAGGAAATAAAACAATGTAACTATCCTTAGATGTCTCTTTATTCCATTGTACCATGAGATTACTTATAAAACATTACACTTGATAAACATGTAATCAATCCACTACCTTTTTAAACCATTGACCGAGCTTCAACAATACATTCATCTCACATATCATTTGTAGTCTCTTCATCATCATCAACATAAATACTACCCATACGACCATACTGATTCTCTTCATGAGACTTTCCCTTAGGGAATTGGTTTGCATAATTCATGTACATTCCACATTTAAAAGATTTAACCATTGTTGATGTCGTAGCAATACCATTATCCTCATCCATGGTGTTAACTAAACCTTTTCCTTTGTACTTATTGGCTTTATGTCCTTCTTTTCCACACCCAAATCATCTTCCATTTCCTTTGAAACATTATCCTTGATGCCTCTTCCCACATGACTTACATAGGGGAAATTCATCTTTCTTTCCTCTATGATCATCATGAAACTCCATCTTTCTCTTATTAGCCGAGTCAGGAAACTTACAAAATTTGAGTTTATTGATCATATTATGAGATTGCTGATTTGGCATAATAATTATGTTTGGACTTCCAAATCCAATTTCATTTGGTTTCTCCTGAAGAATATCATTCCATTGTCCGTTATATCCTCCATTATCGCGAATCTTCCTGTTTCTAGCCATTTTCTAAAACCCAAAAAGAATAGTGTGAGAGGCAAAAATCATGCTAGGGAAAAAATAATAGTAAAGGGGGAGTACCCTCAATATCAAACATCTTAGGTTAAATTCTATGATCATTACCATAGTTCTAGGACTATATTCTATACATATGCTTATCCTTAAGGACATTCCTAGACATACCTTAGAAATATCTCTAGGGATCTCACTAACATTTTCGCATCCTAGTTTCCAAAGGTTGACTAAACCTTTCCTATGATACCAACTGTAGAGACCCGAAGCCTAACGTACATAGACATTACATTACTTTTGCGGAATACTTATTACATAACAAAAACACACACACAAGGATTGTAATAGTTTAGTGTCTTTGGAAACTCGGAATATAATATTCTAATCATGGTGAAAGATCTTCAACATCTCACATAAAGATCTTCCTTTTTTTACCTAAAACCGTTCTTTATATCCTGGGGAAAAGAAAACATAAAAGGGTGAGCTCCAATTCTCAGTAAGGGTAAACAAAAGAAATATCAATCACATCATAAGAACATAACATTTTGGAAATCTTAACCTGCAAAAGAGAGCATAATTTCATAACATGGGATAAATCATAGTAGTGAAATGAAATCCTAATAACCACAACATAAAACATGAATTTTTTTGGCATACACACATAATCATAGAGAATCTTTTCTTATTAGTCAATACTCATTACCAAGACTATCTTAGTGGACAAAGTCCATTTCTGAACCGAGTTCACTCCTGTTTTCAGTCCTTTTTCACTGAACCGGTATAACCTACCATTCCATCCATGTCTATCTCATGAGATATAAAATCATTACCCAATTCATTGGAGGGAGATATAGGTCCCACCCATCTCATAATGATACCATTCTTATGTGTTCCACAAACTCATAAATCATACATCATTTCATAACCCATGTAATAAAAATGGGATTCTTAACCATTGTGACATCATAAAACAATTCATATAAGATAAATGAATTCATAAAAATAATTCCATCACAACATAATCAAATCAATGTAATAATAGGGATAGAAACAGAACCCTATATTATCTTAGATAGAAAATAATTTTGATAAAACGCTTGAACTACATTCTTGAGGAAAATATTCTTTCTACTTCAAAAACATTTTCCTTTCTTAACATGTCATACAATTTTAAACTAAATGAAGTTGATTAAAAATAAACTTGAGAACATGTAAAGGAAGATTCTTGGAAATAATGTTTTAAAAATCCATTCATGCCGTATAAGTTAAAAAAACATTCTTCTCGTACTTTTGTCGGAAAAGTCAAAAAGTACCTCATACGAAAAATGACAAAAGATTCCTTTCATATCCTTTACTAAAAACTCACCGAAGGGTAAATTGGGATTGAAATTATTGTAAGTGGATGTAAACAATATTACATATTGAGGGAACATTGATGTGGATGATAAAATACACCCCAGTAAATACCAATGTATAAACAATCTCGGATAAAAATGAGATTGTGATATTTTCCCTTACCTTAGGTCTGATTTGCTACGTATGTGTCTGAACCTCTTGTATAATGATTTAAAAAATGTCATTGACTTATTCCAGAATCATACTCATTGTTATGATATCATATATTGTTCACTTAGGGCTTTATATTACTCGTTCTTTTATAAATTCCATGTTAAAGAGCGTTTTGGGTAAAATCGTTTCATTTGTCGTCCATGTTTTGACTTGCAATTATTCATATGACTACTTAGATAATGATTACTTAATTCCAGAATATAAAACATGATTTATATATAATATATATTCACAATATACATATATATAATAAATCAGTAAATGGAAATAAATACACCGTTCATGGAGACGGTAGACCGTACGTACGCATGAACGTTGTTTTCTTTTCCTTATTGAGTTGAATGGAATTAAGTAGATGACATAAATATATATACACATAAATCCAGAATAATTATTATTTCATATATTTCATTATTAATTATTATATATACTTTATAATCATTCATTAATGGTTAACGTGGAGAATGAATCTCATCGCGTCGTGGAGACGGTAGTCCGTATGTACGCACGAGCGATGATATCGTTCTCATGATCGTGGAATTGTATTGGAGTGTATGTATACTATTTAAGAATAAATATCAATTTATAATAATCATATATAGTTATTATGTACACCATTATACCCATCCATATAAGGTGGTGGTGGAAAATAGATTACACCACGACGTGGAGACGGTATTCCGTACGTACGGACGAGCTGTGATTTCGTTTTCCGTAGGATGGATAGATGGTGAAATAATGTTGTTTCATTATTATAATAACATATCAGTATGTAATTGATACTGATGTTATTACTTCATAATGAAACAACTTAAGAAGAATAAGTGTAAGAAGAAATAATGATGAAAGAATCGGTAACAGACATTACCTCTTCTTTGAAGCGCCTATTTGAGATCTCCTTTTAGGGAACTAAACATGGTCTTTGAGGAATACCAGAACCTCTAGGATGTTTCTAGTGAAGTGGAGAAGGGAATTTGGTAGGGGTTGGCCAAGCCTGAAGGCTCAAAGTGGTGTGAGGAAGAGAGGGAGGAGCTGCCCTTTTATAAGGGAGGAGAGGGGTACCTTTGGAATAACTAAAACTATTATTTTATTATAAATCCAAATTCGGTTTTAAATAGCTCCAAATTGATTTATTTCAAATATAAGGTGGGGATGGGTCGAAACCCTCTCATCCAATATAAGTTAGACAAGTTTAGGACTCTATTTTAACCATATCATTTATATTTAACATTAAGTTAAATAATTTTACTTTTACCGTGTCTTCTTGTGTTCTTATACTATAAGGTCAATAAACTTACTATAAGAAGCCAAAAGAACCCCCAAGTTGTTTAATATTAATTTATATAACCTTATCTAAGTCATGTGGCCTAACCTTAGATGTTTAGGAATAAAAGTACAATTAATAATATAATATCTGTTTTGAAAACTATTTTTTTTGTCAATTTTGACACTATTTAGTAATTGATTTTTGTAAAAATCATAACAAAATGATTAGTTCGAAAAAAATTAATTAAATCAATACTAACATGTGATATTAACCAATAAAATTAGTTTAATTCATAAAAAGTCTTAAAGTACATTTATTTGGGTATTTATATCATCAATTATGTCAATATTTCATTAATACGATAATTACTGCATCATCTTTGTGTCAGAATAAATGATAATTATTTAATCCCTAAAAATTCTAAATAAATTCCTATGATGTATATAATTGTATTCGATTTCTGTAGACTATTCATGTTTTAAGTTTCATGGAGTTTATCACTAAATTAAAATTATTATACTTATAGGATTTAAGAAAGTGACATGTTGTCACATTCTTTGGTTTTAATAATAATTAAATTATTTTCATGAACAGAAGTCCATTAAATGAATCTAATCCGACCATTAGGTGATATGGGTCAACCTTTAGTCATAAAATTGGATTTTGACATGTGTTAGGGTAATTTTATAATATTATATTTACCCTTAATTACCCGATTTACCTTTATCTATGGTAAATAAAATTTACCGTAGTTACTATTCATAATTCCCAAAAATAAAAAGTAGCTTATTAACATAATTTGGATCCACTGATTCCAAATATGGAATCCATTTTTCCAAATTCAATACACAAAAGTTTCATAAATTAAATTAAAATTAATCTCGTTGTCGAAAGAAAACGGGTTTTTCATTAAAACATTGCAAAAGATTGAATTGATTTATCCAATGAATTCAAGGTAGAATCAATTCTAATGAAATACATTATATTAAATGATAAAAATATATTCTATTTATAATTTAAAACCATTATATATTATAATTTAACCATATAAATTATTGTGATAAAAAAAGATGTTTTTAATTAAAATATAGCGTGTTTTTACTATTCATCAAAATATGAAAGTTACCAGAATAATATGAAAATTTTATCCAAAGTAAATTTTTATTTCATGATTCCAAAGAAGAATTTTATTTTGTCAAATTGAACTTATAAACATGTCAAAAACTAGATTTAAATTGGGTGCGCCATCAAAAGGTGGCAAAACTGCATTTTTTGAAAAATACTTATTTTACCCAAAATATTTATTTTATTCTTATACCATATTCTAGAAAATGTGTAAGATGGATAATAATGTTATAAAATTCAAAATTTAGTTACTAATATTCATAACGCCTAGTTCATAATAATATTATAATAATATATCATTGTTTAGTAAAACCCGGTATTGCATACAACACAAGCTATCGAGGAAGGTCGTGATTGCGTGTAATGCATGCCAAGTCAGGGTTGCATGTTGTGAAAGAATCCTTCGTTGTTTCATATAACATAATACAACCGTATATCATCTATACATTGAATATATATATATATATACACTCAATGTTGCGTAGAATAACTATTATCAAAATTGTGTGTAACATGATCCAAGAATAGTGTTGCGTATACTGCCAGCTAATACGGTGTTGCGTATAGCGCAAGGTAATCTTGGTGTAGCATACAACACAAGACATTAATGAAATTAAAAGAATATTTTTCATAAAATCTCGGGGTATTACACTTTCCGTACACTTTAGTCATCGAATTTGAAGGAGATAATACGATTTACTATAGTGTGATCTTCGAGGGGTTTGAATCACAATGGGTTTTATCCTAAAACCAATATAAAATAGTTCCTAAATAATTATTATATCCTCAATATTAATATTTATATAAAGTTGATTAATTTTCCCATATAAAGAATATTATAATTCATTATCATTAAAGAAAATGACCATATATCATTCATAGGAACCAATCCATATATTATATTTCACATCAATGGAAATATAATCCCTACAATCATGAGGGCTTAAGAGGGGATCAATAATATATTACCCAGATTATGAGGATATAATAAATGAATCTTTAATAGTTATCTAGGTTGTGACAATATCAAGATTAATTAAAATGTTTCACATTTGAGTCATTATCATATACATTATGTATTATTGTTATTCCCAATATTGAAGCTTAAGGGCCTGATATGACTATGTATGTTTCCCATTACTAGAAGTAGGGGAATGTTTTTGGTTTGAAGGTGGGTATATGTCACCATTATTATATTCTGATGTTTAATAAATAGTCACAAATATTCAAGTAGCCCTTCCATTATGACTAGACATAAATGTGCATTGGATGATTCTAGACCGAAACTATATTCATAATAAGAAATTTATAGTGAATACCTATATAAATAAACTATATATTTATATTGATTTTGTGAAAATGGTTCTATAACATTAGGTTTAATTTTTCCCACAACTAACTCATCCTCTCCAACCATTGTAAACACCTCCATGATAAGGGATGGGGAACTCAAGTTCATACAAATCATCCAATTCATCGAAGAAGGTTCTTTCAAAGTGTTTTGAATTTAATGATCTGTATTTTGAATCATCATAAAATAAGAATCATTTAATTTGAGGTGGTGTTTCTTCTCCAAAATATGGGTGTATGATGTCATTCATAGTTTGGACTAGCTTGAGTATCGGTAAGGTATCTTATTATTATGCCTTCATTTGATAAGTTAGGATGTGTTGACTCTTGGGTAATGAAAATTAAATTATTGTCTCTTGATCTTCATAATGATCCTAGGTCATAATTAGCCAGTTTTTGCAAACAATGTGTATGGAATGTTCTCTAGTGAACAATGTTTTGTCTATCCCGTCGTTGAATTATTGTTCCCCTCTATTTGAGACATGTTTCTACTATCCAATATCTTTTAATGGAGTGGTTAAAATATTATTCACTTATTTTTTTTATCTAACTGACATGAATTTCCTAGATTCAACCATATTCTAAACTACATCCTGTAAGATGCATAAGTTTTGGATATTTTATTCCAATAGTGGTAGAACTAGTAGTATTGAAGATCATTCATCCCAATTTAGATGGGTTTCATATCCTTTTTTTAGGATGAGATGGTAACTCTCAATGGTATCAAAAAAATCCAAGAACTTCTACTTTCTAGAAACAATAATATTTATTCATTAAATTTTTCGATATTTCTTGATTTTGTGGACATATTTGATCCTGAAGAGGATATCATTTATATATCTGCCATTGGTGGGGGATAAAAAAATATTTAATATGGATGGGAACTATATATAGAATCTATTATGGTATGGTAATGATAGATATAGTCTATGGACTACATTCTTCCCATTTATTAATGGTGTTGGGTGAGATTTGTACTTAGAGTGCTAGATGTAATCATCCATCCATTATTCTATGGATTTAAACTAAAAAACCCCAATATGGGTTTTAATTGAATTAGTGGTGTCTCCAACTCAACAGAAATATTTTTTTACAAATATATATAATTTTTTGTCCGGAGTGTTTTTTAGGTTCATGGGGTATATAATTACCTTAAATTTTTGAAATAATGGACTAAAACCCTCTCAATTTAATGATGTGTAAAATTTGGGAGGACGTGAAATGTTCTATTTCATCACATTGAGCTAAATTTGTAGGAAACCTATCATCGAATATCTTCCCAATTCTTAAAAGAACAAGCTTGTAAGTTGTTATATCAGTCAAATACTATCCCTTCCAGCGTCCTCACCCAGAATTAGTGTTTTTTCTCATTTTTTATGGTGTCCCTATCATCGGGTCACCATAGAATGTAATGTGTATTAGATAATTAATTGTGACACCTGTATCACTAGATATTAGGAAACTGAAATTCAATAATTTTTTTCAGGGTAGATTCAGGTCTTCCCATTTTTGGTATGCATTCCTTTTATGTTACACTATCATGTCACACCCTTATTTGGATTCTATTATACAAATATGGGGTTGTATAGAGTCAAGGAGTACTAATGTAACTATGAACTCAATCAATTCTAGAGTGCAAGAAATGAAGAGATCTATGTATAGTGGGATCACTTGAACCAATAATTGATAACAGTCTTCGATATTCAGAGGGTTTATTTATTGAAGTGTTGGTAGTTTATCCTCATGGTTGGATTTCAATGTTATTTTTCAACCACCAGAGTCAAATAAATTATTTATCTACATCTAGAGATGGTTTTATAGCTATACTATACAATTATTTGATAACCATATCCTTCTTATAGAATGGGTTACTCTAGAGGATATATATCCTTGATGTCTTAAATGTTTCACTCAATAGTTATAATTCATATGAATAACTCATCATGGATCCAATTCAGTTTTTAAAAATTGATTTCATACCCTATAATCCTCTATTCACCAAATATAGGACACACATAATTAGGTGGTAGTTGGGATATAGAAATACCATTACCTTTAAGCTTTGTCAAGGATCAGAATATAGCTAGTAATATGATGTTCCTGGGAACTCCCAATTCATTTGTACGCATTGATGATGGGTATATACATCTTCTTCATAAACATTGGTTAACACGAAATTTAAAATAGGCTCCTCCTTATATTCTTCGGCATTAAAACCATTCCATGATCTATATACGGGGATATTTTTTTCACATTCATTGATGATAAAAACATATTGGGGGTCATTTTTTATCCAATTTATATATGGATTTATCATAAATTTGTAATTCCATGAGGGAAAAGCAAAATACTTCATGATATATGCCATCTTGGAGGATATGTGTAGCTTACATCACCACATTGCTTCACCTTTCATCTCCAATTTTCCATCGAAAGTGGTTTAAGGACAACGATCTTAAGGGAGTCACTATGGAATTTCATTAAAAATACTCCCAATGGTGGTGATGGAAGATAATTTTGAAGAAACCTTGAGTTTTTATCCTATGAATCACTCTCAATTACGAAATAACTGAATTTATAGGAGGATTAGGGCTAATAATTACAAAATTCTGTTGGTTTATATTGTTTTTGGCTCTGTAGCTATCAAGTCACATATATTGTTTTAATTATATGATCCTAGGGGTATTTTTGGTGGATAAATTAACCCATTATTATTAGATTATGAAGATATAGTAATGAAAATAAGGTATATTCTACCATAGCCTTCTTAACAAATTGGGATACTATTTTTGAACAAGATGAATATAATGCATTTTTTAGGAAATATTTTTCATGATTCAGGGTTTATTAATTATTTCATGTTTCCAATACCATAAATAAGATACCTATTTGAAATTATTTGTAACCGGAGGCTGAATTTTATTGATGGGCTTCTCTGACCATGTAAACCATTATTGGGATTTAGAAACAATAGTGTTTCATTGCATGGACCCACTAAAAAACATTGATCCTAATATGAATACGAGACTTAAAGAGATGATATTAATGAATAATTTTCTTTGAGGATCCTCATTGGATGGGGAGTGGGGTGAAATATAGATCACCATACTCACCCTACCTTATTATGTTCACATTAAGTAGAGTATCATAAATTAGTTATTGAATTGACTTTATGCTTTTGAGTAATCAACATTGGGGGAAATCACATTTCTGGATTGATTTAGGGTTCATGAAAATGTAGAAGGAAATCAATAATATTATGGATTATATTTTCCAACATCTCAATGTTTCCAAAATACTACCCATATGAAAAATGTATATCCATGAGATATTTGATAGTATTCATAATTTGGGACATGTATAAGGTTTGAAAAACTCAATGAATACCTCAAAGATTCCATATATAAGAGTATCCATGTGATAATACATAATTATAATACATTCATTATAAAACTATTTCCACATGATCATAAAATTCATCTCATTTTCTAATATGTTATTATATATATTATCAAACCACATAATTAATTTTCTCACTGGATTTTAAAGGTGAGTTTGATTATTTGTTATTTACTCAGCTACCTATATTGGTAACCATCACGGGGGTGGAACATATGACATATTTTACCTTGAGATATCTTTTTTATGGAAGGATATAAAACTAGTTTATGATGATTTCATGGTAAAGTTTACCACGATTTCATAGTTGCCTCTCAATATATGGGAAACTATGGAGAATATTAAGAATATAGTGGAACTTCATGACAAGAATATAATTTTTTGGGTTAAGGGATTCCTCAATGAGTATAATGGAGAGAAACTCTATGGATAATTACTAATATACAATCTTGAGTATGACCTCTAATTTCATATTTTCTTCATTATAGGGGTGGAATATTCAATATATAATATATAGAGGACACTTAGAGGTCTTGATCAGGGATCCCCTAGTTAGACTTATATGGCCATAACTAAGCCCTCCTATTGATGAAGAGTGTGTATATTTTTAAGACACTATTAGAATATGTCAAAGGTCCTTAAGAATTTCATCATTGACAATGGAAACAATACAATATTTCTACTTTATTTTTTATTTACCATTATGAGATCTTCTTCTAGGTAATCTGAGATGGAATAATAAGGTCAAAACCCCGATGTTATGTGGGGTCTAATAGTGTGGGAAACAATCCTCATGATATGGATTCTTCCAAATAAACGTCTTCGTGGTCAGAAAGATATAACTATGTGATTAATTAATATGAGAAGATCTATGATATAACATCATGATCATCGTTGAAAAACATCTAATCAGCTTTATATATATCATTATGAAGAGGAATATGAGCCTGATCATGACCCTCAATCCATTCTGTGATATTCCATTGAAGAAGATAAGTTGGAAGAAGAATATAATCTCATTCCATAATCACCACCAAAAAATGTTGAGATGCCTTTTGGGTGTGAGAATAAGTATTCTCTTACTCTACTATCATCCTCAACACATATCGGTGGGTTTAATCTATTATAGTTAGGATATTTTGTATAAATTACTAGGATGGAACATGATATGTCCCTACTCTTTGTCTTTAACCTCTATCAGTATCTGCCAATGTTTTTGAAAATGTTGAGGGGATTATAAATATAATCTTAACCAAATAGATCTGATGAAATGTGATAAAGAATTTGATAGATTGGAGAATGGATATAATACTAGTCCTAAATTTCCACTATAATATTTCATCTTACTTACCCCATTTGCAATATTATATATTGGTAGGCATGGTGGGTATGGGAGGGAATATACACCTACTCTTTAGTCACAACAATGATATTTTAGTAGGCTTCCTCAAATTGGATAGAAATATGAGCCTTATCCTTTTATTTAATAGTAATCCAACATCAATGAAACCTCGTATTGGGTTCATTAGTCTAGATAACATGGGTTATGATCTCGTAGGAGGCATCCCAAACCTGTTATTGTGGGGTTGCGGCCTCTATATGGTGATGATAGTGGTGTATAATATGATACCACATAGTAATCTTCAAAGAAGTATTGGGTATGTCAATTAATACTTCCACCACCATAAGATAATGTATTAATAACTTATTTCATTCCATGTAAAATTTAAAATTATTGATGGCTACAAAAGGGGCCAGCTAATCCTCAATGGTACATCACGAGTTATAAGGTGGGAGGAGATTTATTGCATTGGAAATATCATGATCTTCCAAAATATATAAGGTAGATCTATCCAGTAGATAATCCTAGAATTGGGTGTTCAAAACATGGAATTAGAATCACTAGTTTGGTGATGATTTTCTCCTTGGATTTGGTTCGACATCCTTTTTCATGACCAAGACTTATGTATATACTGGTTGTTAGATGCTGATTAGTGTATTATTTGATTTTTTATCCAAATAAAATGGGGTTTTGAATAGATTCATAATGGGATAAATAAAATAATAATAATAATAATCATATATTATCACAAGCATTATCATGTACGATTGATCTACTTCACTGGGAAAGGAATCATGTTAGGCTGGCCATTTCACTTCAATCATTGAAAATATGTGAAATGTGATACAAAATTCCTAATGATACTCAACTGTTTGTGGTAAATGGGATCATGTTAGGGTCACCATTTTATTTCAGAAATGCATTAACTCACATAAATTTTTTGTTGGTGAAGACCAACTTTCTAAATTAAGGAAATCAATTGGACTTTATCAATGATGATTTTGGTAATGGGTTGGTAAATAGGAGGGGAATTCATGCTCTCATCAGTCATTTTTGGGTAATTATTTCACACTATGAAATCTATCAAATATTTTAGATATGTTCATGAATCATTAGAAACAATATTATTTCTACTAATTAACAAAATTTAAGTAATTAATTGAAAAAGTCAATTTTTGTAAACATATATATGTATATATATCATAGGTTTTACATATTTATTTTACTCTTGATCATATAATTTAATAATGTCACATAGATGGACACTCTGAAATTTATTTCCATCTAGGGAGGTAATGGGTATTTTATGGTTAGGATTGGACCCATGAGAGGTGTGTAATATATCCCTACTAATGGAATTTGACCCTTTATTATTTTTTTTCACTTAATGGGACACATCATTCCTTTTAATGTTTTGTTACAGGGACCACTATGGTTCCTTTTATGGCTATGCATCCAGGACCAATTGATGCTATTTTTATGGTCATGTGTATGTGACCTATTAGAGTAAATTTTATGGTCATTCATTTGAGTCCTTTTTGATATTATGATTGAACCTCCAAGAGGTGTCTTAAGTTTATTAGTTAATATGAATAAAATCAGAAACATTTCTTGTTTCATAGTTAAATTTATTTTAACTGGATCGTACCATGTATTTTTACATCATGTGGTAAAGGCTTCATGCTATATAGTTTAATGTCATTCGTGTAGGACTATTGGGTGATGGTTTCCTAGAAATGTTTTAGTTGAGACTTACACATAGATAACCATTTATATTCTATTTAATTTGAATTTGAATAAATAAAATAGGTTATGGTTGATTCATAGAGAATAAGGCCTAATGAGGATTGTATTCTTGGGGAATATGTTCCAAAAAAGAAGAGTGAATTATAGGTGATATAGTATATTGAGAAATAGTTTCTAATGGTTAATATGTCTCTTTGAGAAAGGGTTACTCATATGGGATATGGAACATTAATATAGCATGACTCACATAAAATATATCCCATTGAAGAAGAATGGTTAGACTCACTAGAAATATAGCAATGTGTGGAAGGAGTTATGGATTATTCATTGGATTCCCATCTATTTGATGATGTAGTGATGGATCACATGGATAATATAGTTAAGTAGGTTATGGTTGGTGATTAAAACAATGCAGTATTCCTAAATATTACCAAGTAATTGAGAGGATATTAATAAGGCATATGTTTGTGCTTCTATGAGGTTCCAAACCTGGTCGGTGTCTTAGGTGATGGTGGGTTTTGGGAATTACACCATGTAAAAGGTCTTATAAAATTTCTATAGCTTATTTAGTGGAATAAAAGCATCCTCTAGGAACTTGGGTTGATCAAATAATACATATGTGGAAACTCAGATAGGTAAAATAATACCATATAGGTTTTATTGATATCATTATGCTATGTACCCTCATTATCAAGGGAATACATAATAGTAAACACTATGAAGGTCCTATTGGTCTAGGAGGAACACCCATTAAAGATCTCGTTTCGAATTAATACATGATATTTGAGTTGCATGCTCATGTACATTGCTTGACCATGTTCCTTGGGACGTCATAGAAGGGACCTGGATGTGTTGGATCCTAGTTAGGTGACTTGAGAAAATTCATTTTGAGGTGGGTAATCATGGTGAGTATTCACCCAAGTAAGTCACTTGGGAATCCCCTTGTGGAAAAACCTAGGTGAATGTGAATCCAAGAAGGATACCTAGGTGTTTATTCTTTGGAAGGGTCTATGTGTGACTTATTCTAGGGAGTCTTAGGTACTATGTGATGTAGGTTTTGGTAATTTCAATATCATTATATCATAGAGGCCTAATAATACATGTGTTTAATTGGATAGTCTTTTAGAGATGGGCGTGATTTGTTTTTCGGAATACCTGGGCATGAACCTCTTGAGATGGTGAGGGTACCTAGATATCAACCCTTAATCCCTTGATATATACTACCTAGGTATTATCCTTCATTCCCTTCTATATGATAACCTAATTATAGTGTTATTTTAATGGTAATATTTATTTAAAGGAATAAATAACATTGTTATTCATCCATTTCCCCTTATTTTTCAATCAAAACCCATATGTATAGAATGTTAGAGGAGAAAGGAAAAGATTTTGGATGCTCTATTACATTTGTATGTTTGATTCCATGCTTTTCTAGAACTCCATTTTACACTATCTCACATAATGTGTCAAAAATTTGGGGTTGAGGTGTCCTTATATAATAATATAGTGGTGAGAGCTCGACAAGGTTGTCCACCACCTCAGATGCGTAGCCCCATTGAGTATATCATGAGATGTAAGAATATAACAAATATGGTCATATGGTATTTTAGAGCACTATAATGAATAGGAATCATAGTTATTGTGGGCAATGAAATAAACTAGGTTCCTAGTATACATTCATTCCCCACTGAAATATACCCACATATTCAAGTAGTGGTGGATAAATTCCATTAAAAATCAGATCACCAACAAAATTAAATTTATATTATACATATAGAATATATTATCTATTATAAATTTTTATATTCCAACTTTCATGTTTTTATAATACTAATTTGTTATATATTATTTTCAATAATCATATATATTTTCTATTTTAATATTACACATTTTAACTTCTTTATATAACCTTACTTACGTATTTTCTTTTCATTTTACTATTTAATTCAATTATAAAAAGGTCTATAATATTCTAAATAAATTCCATTATTTATGTTGTTAGAATCATTTTTATGATTTTTATTTAAATCCACGAGATTCA
Organism: Viscum album; assembly: GCA_963277665.1. Lineage (NCBI taxonomy): Eukaryota > Viridiplantae > Streptophyta > Magnoliopsida > Santalales > Viscaceae > Viscum > Viscum album. The sequence continues at coordinate 1,804,160,310 of OY728148.1, read as the reverse complement.
GTATTTATATTTTGAAATCTTTTTATTTTCATACATTATTTTTCCTCTTGTATTTTCATGATAATTTTTCAAATTTATTTTGATTAATTAATTAATATTTACTATGTTATAAGATTATTCCTTAAATAAATAATGATTTTTAATTTTTGTCAGGTGGTTTTTTGAAACACGCTATTTAGAATATAACAATGCATGTTGTTACCTTGTACTTACCTTAAAAACAATTACCCAAGAATATTCCTTCCATTAATAAAAATAGATGAGGGGAAAATATCTCATTATATCATTATGGACATTCACTTCATCAGTAACTTGTGATTCTATCAAAGAATTTTTACTAGGGAATTGGTCACATTTCCTTAAATTTTCTCTATGATAAAATATCTCTACTGGTTTTTATTCATAAGAGAGAGCATGTTCCAATTGTACTCCCTATATGTTTAGAAAATGTTGTGGATATAGTGTTTGTTTATCCAAATGTGATACATTAAACTCATAATATTGATTTTAAAGGATCAATGGATCCACTAGGATATATTACACCATCACTATAAGATCAAAAAACAGGATTTGGCCAATGACTCAAGGTCTCAACATTACCCGCTTCCAAAATCTCAAAACCCACTTTAATGGTGATATTTCAAAAATACCATTTATCTAAATGAATATTAAAATGTGTACAATAATTATCATTATAACTATTCTAACAAATTTTTTTCATTTATATATTTTTGACTGGTTTATATCATGTCTAGAATATTTAGAGAAAGGTCTTCCCCCTTCCCATAAAGAGCCGCATATTGTTTCATTTGAATTATTGAATTTAAATTGTTTTTTTAAATATACTATAAGAAGATATCAATCCCAAAACCTTTTAAAATACATTTAATAGGATTACATCATATCTTCTAGAGTTTTAATGTTCCTTTAAGATTATCCATCAAAATTTTGACGAAAAGGTGTATTAAATATTATCTCTATATCCAATTGTTATTAAAAGATTATAGATATTTGTAGTAAACCATTGATCTTGATCAGATACAATATGAATTTGTAATCTAGGTATCCTTACCCCATCAATTGTGTTTATCTTAAGATGTTAATAATGTGAGAAATCCTCTCAGATTGTAATGAAAAGTACCTAATTCATTTTTTGATTAACCACAAACTAAATGGTATTATAGCCATTATATTTCACGGAAATTATAATGAAAAAATACATAGTGATATTCTCATATTTTAATATGGGTATGGGTAATGTTTTCTTCATCCTTTTATAATTTTATCCTTTGGACCAAACAAGTTGGAAAAACAATCATTGTGTTGTGCATTCCAAAATCTTCCTCTAGATGTCAAACTATAAAAAATTCCCATTTAGAAATCTATTTATATTTTTGATTCCAAGATGATATATAATTATGAGCTATATTTATTATCCAAAAATCCCTTTATCAAATATGGTATTATATGGACACATATTAATTTCATATATCTTTCAATACCATTATTATCAAGGCTGAACACCAAATTTTTTTGATAACTTATCCTACATATATATATCATAATTTCACACCTCCTTGATCTTCAGAAGGATGAATGGTTATGTTTTCATTTGTGATAGAGAAGATTTATCAAATAAACATATGATTTATGAGTTCATACTATATAATTCGATTACTATTGTAGAATATTCAATATTTATCTAGGATATGGTAGTCTGATCCTTCCTACTGAAATCATCACCCACCGTTTTCTATTTCCAATCTTAGTAATTTATTGATTAGTCATTGACCTTGATCAACTGTTTCCATCTCATTTGGATCATGTTATACACTATCTAGATGAATATATAATTTAATCCCTTGTAATATGCATATAAATTAAACTTTTCACCAGAAAGATAATTTCTTTATAGCTTCAATTCAATAATTACCACTTTTATATCCAAATCACAAATTAGGTATTTTTTCTCATAGACCATTAAATGTGATTAATATGTTAGCATATAGCCATTTCTTGTAATAAAAACCAAGCCCTTCATCAATACATCAGTTTATATAAAAACTCCGTCACCACTTTATGATAGTTTGAGTACAAGTACATTTACCAACCTTACATTAATATCCTTAGAACATAAATTTCATTCATCTCTCTAGAGGGGGAAATATTTAATGAGTTTACAATGTTTTAGGATTTCACAGTCATGTGAAATTTCACACAATGCATGGATAATAACTAGTTAATCTAAGAAAAACACATATTTCAATTACAAGAATTGGAATGTTTCATTCTTCAATTAACTCTATAATTTAATTATTCATATATATACCCTTTATTTTGATTACATTAACTGATAATGATACCTTCAATATATATAATTTACTCTTTATAAATTTGGAATAAAGTTTCTACTACCTTATGTTATTTAGAAAAATCCTCAAAATTTCAACATATTCTTCCTTGATCACGAAATATATGAGAATATAATTTATAATTACTAACCCCACATTATCGAGATAATTATTAAAGAATCTATAATCAAATAGAATAATATATTGGGGAAATTCATAAATATAAAAGGCATATTTATAATGTCATATTTTCAATTTCATATACAAAATTTTCACATATGTATATTCACCATTCTAATTATTAATTGATGATATCCAATCCAAATATTAATCTTTAAGAATTATTGATCCCCACATAGTTGATTAAAAAAACTGTTAATAAGAAGGTATTGGATGCCTGTTCTTGATCATGATCTTGTTAATCGGATCCTAATCAATGTAAAGATGTAATCTTCCATCCTTCTTCTTAAAAAATATGACTAGTGTGGGGATTAGTGAAGATGGATCTTGAGAGGGAAGTGACTTTGGTGAGTTTTAGTATTGGAAATATGGTGTCATGAATCGCATTCAATATAACTTATTCACCATCTTCAAAGGATCCATTGAACCCAAAATGGGAACTATAATTCAAGAGAACAATCTCTGAGGAATCAAATGAAAGCACCATAGGTACAGATCAAAACATTAAAAATCCTCTATCGAAAAACATCTCATTCTTGGAAATGATATAAGGATTGAACCTTATGACTAATTACTCTTATAATATTCCCAAAAGGATGTAAATTGGAGATATTTCAGTTTCCACAGATCCTAATTCCCTATAACAACAGATCAATAAGTGTAAATTTTCCCTGCTTCCTACCTGATTTATTCTAAAGGTGATAATCCTTGGACCTTTACAAATCTCATAACATGGATCTCACATTTGGTGGGTTTTTTAAATTTATAATTAATCCCGTTTAGGAAGGGGTATTTCCAAACATTTCATGGGAGCAAAGAGGAATTGGTAACTTCCTGGAGACTTGGAAATATGCACCTAAATATAGGAGTTCTTTGCTTCCTACCTGATTTATTCTCCCTTGGTTTTATTATCTTTATATGTGTAATTATTTTTCCATTTTGGTTTTTAATTATAGGATAAATCATTAACATTGGTTCTCATTGATGCCCGTGAATCTTTTCACCAACCATGGAAGATTGGGAACACCTCTCAGCAATTGTAGTTGGTTGAATCTCGTGACCTGTTTGGTGTCACCTCAGGTTGGTTTGTGAAAAAATCATATGAGAGAGTGGTTCATAAAAGGACCTTGATTTCAGAGAACCATTTAATATTTTTAATTTTAAGGAAGATGGAATATTACTATTGGTGTTATGGGTGTAGCTATGTTTAAGTGTATATCCAGTTTAACTTTAGTATTCTATGGGAACTTGGGGTCGGATTAGCTTGTTTGTTTTGTATGGGTGTTCTGTATTTGGGGAAAATAAAACAGGAGTCAGGATAGTGGTCTCAGAGATCTAACATGTCCTAGAAATCCTTATGGGGTTGGGGAGATGGTCATAATCGACTCTCTCTGAAGGATGTGGGATTGTAATATGGCCTCCGACTATAAGGCCAATTCACCCATTGACAATAATTTCTCCCTTTATGATACTATTTTTACTTTTTCTTATTGTGATATTGTTTTGAGAAAAAATTGTTTAAAAATTTTGAAAACCCTAATTTCATGTGGCAATGTTTTGTTTCTTGAAAATTAAAAATGTGTTTTCAAATTTATTTCAAATAAATTTTCAAAAATATATTTTCAAATTAAATTATTTTGATGGAATGAGGGATGTATAAAGATGAGTTAAATGGTTTAAATAAGACAAATTGGGTTTCTAGATGGACTCCCTGGGATTGCTTTATATAATGAAGTGTATTGATGTGTGGAATTTGAAAATTTGTTTTATAAGTGGGTTTTTGGATGATTCTTGAAAAACATTTAGAAAACGTGTGAGGTGGTACTGTCCTAGAATTCGGTGTTTTATTTTGGTGAGTTGGTTTTGATTGAGTTATGATTTATTATTGTATAGTGTTCTCCATGTAACACCTAGATGTTTTTATGAAATTGTTTCTTTAAATAATTTTAATTCTCCATTAGCATTAATTACAAACTATCATGAGTTTAAATGAATCATGAGATGCCTTTATTATAAAATGGCCTTTGTAACCTAGCTATTACAATAGTGGGAATAAATGTAACTAACATATGAAAATATATTTTGAATGAAAAAGATAAATCAATTATATATTTATATTAATGAAATAAATTTTTTATATTTTTATAAAATATTTTTTTATATTCATCTAATAGATATTTCTATCATAGTCTATGAATAAACATTGTTTGATGTTTAAAACCTGTATTTTTTAGAATCTTAATTTTCCACAATTTTATGGATAACCCCTTTTAAAATATGATTATAAAACAATAATAATTTTTAAATGACAATATAACCATGGTGTTTAAAATTGGGATATAAAATATTACTTTGGATGAATTTTTGATATTTTCTGAAAACATTCATGTTTTCTGGAATAATAAAAATACACTAAATTTAAATTGATGGAAAATTTATCAAAACCATTTATATTGTTAAATTATAATATTGAATGGTTTTAAGCATAAATATGATTTATTTTTATCATTAAATATAATTTATGTATTTATCATTAATTTTAAATTGAATTCAGATGTAAAAACATTTCAATCTTATATAATGTTTTATCTTTTAAAACGCATTCTCTCTTTCCAAAAAAGGGATTAATTTTAAATTAATTACTGAAAATTCAGTGATTATAATTTTGAAAAATGGAATCTACATTAGCAATCAATGTGTCCAAATTATGTAAATATGATACTTTGGTTTTTGGGCAATATAAATAGTAACATTGGTAATTTCTATTAATACGATAAAAGGATAAATTAGGTAATTAAAGGTAAAAATAATTTATAAAATTACCCTAACAGTTGGCCAAAAATCATTGGGTGAGTGTGCTTCGATGTTAATCATCCATGGGTGAAAATGGTTTCCTTTGGTAGTAATTTGGGTGAGATTATGACATTTGATTAAGGAAAAGATAAATATGGCTTACTCAAATTTTAATATATATATCCTTTTTAATATAATGATACACAGAAGATAAATTTAATTATAAATACTTATTTTAAAGCTAAAATATTTCTCTTTATCAGTATTATTTATTTTTTGTTTCTAAGTAAAAAACAACAACCTTAAATACTTATATTTTAACAGTGCACAGTGTATTTAATTGATAACAAATCAATAAAATAATAATTATTAAATTAATAATAACCATTATAAGACCCAAATAACCTGAAAAAATTCTTATTGGTATATTTTATCTCAACCATAACCATCCAAGGGTCAAGTTATTTATCATTTGGAGCCTCATGGAAGATATTATATAAATTATATTATTTTTTGTAAAGTGATGATAAAATTTTCACATTCAGGTCTTAATAAGTATAAGATTTTAAATTTTAGATTATACAGAAGTTATATTAGATTATAAATATTATTATCAAATCTAGAGTATTTATATTTTTCACATTATTATTTTTTAATTTTTATTCCAGATATAATAATATTAAATAATTACACAATACTATTGTAGTATTTATTTTATTAAGTAAAATATCAAATAAATATTATTAAAAATATTAAAATAAATATTATTTTGGATAATGAATATTTCTAATGAATTTTATCATTTACCTTGACATCATTATAATATAATAAAGAAATTAATTCCAAATTAACTCTTAGATTAATATGTTCATAAATAAATTAATTGAATAGTATCAAAGTTGACAATGTTCATTGTTTTTCAAAATAATGCTTTATTAAATTATTTAAAAATAATTAACCATTTTGAAAAATATATAATAATTATGTAATGGTTTAATAGATTATATTATATTTATTTATGGTCTAATTGTCATCAAATAAGTAAATATTACATTCCTTTAATATAGAAATATTTGTTACCAGCGTTAAACATTAAATAGAATAACCTAGTGTTAATTAAAATGATGTTGTTTAAATTGACATAAAACCATGTACAAAATTTATTGGTTGGTGAGATTAAAACCCTATCCAATATCATATTTAATAATGTGACACATTAGAGGTTTTTGTATGGGGAGTAATGTTATATTAAATTAAATTTTTTTGGAGATCCCAAAAGTGACCCTTACTTCAATTATAAAATGTGACCTCCTCCATCACCACTTCACGTCACTTTGAGGCTTCAAACTCAGCCATACCCTACCATTTCATTTTTGAGGTTCAATAGTTATATTCTATAGGTTATCTTCTTCTTCAAATACCAAATCTAGGTATTTAAGAGGTTATTTAGAGGGAGCACGTCGAAGAAGTGATAATCTCCTATATTGATTCTTTCAAACATCATTATTATTATAATTCCTCTTAATACATTGTTTCAATATAATGTAATAAATATAGTATGAATTTAATACTGAGATTTTTAATGATTATAGAAAAACCAAATTATAGCTGATATCAATCCTATGAAAAATGAAATCACCACACTTACTTACGTAGAACATATCATCTCCATGCTGCGGTGTAATCTGTTTTTCACCACCACCTTACGTGGATGGGTATAATGATGAAAATAATAACTATATATGATTATCATAAAATTATATCGATTTTGAAATATTATACACCATCCACTTCAATATCAATCAATAATTATGGGAATCATATCGTCACTCTTGCGTACGGGCTTCCTACCTTCCCCACAATGTTCTGCGATTCATTCTACATGATATCCATTTAAGAATCATTAGATAAATGAATAAAAAGAATAAATATGATATATATTATACAAATATAATTCTGTAAATGATATAACTATAACCTAAGAATAGTAATAAGAACTTATATGATAAAACATGCATATGAAAATTAAGAAGTTAACACTTTATGGACGAGTAATAATGTAACTAAAAAATGAATTTTAATATGATCATAAATGATATAATAAAAACAACTATTATTTTTAAATAAGTCAATGATATTATTTAAATATTTATATATGAGGTTTGGATACATACAAATTAAACCAGGCCTAAGGTAAGGGATAATTTCACAATTTCATTATTATCTTGGATTGTTTATACATAAGTTTTTATTGGGGAATATTTATCATCAATTACCATGTTTCTTAATTAAGTATTCCAAAACATTATTTCTATTCATCAAAAATTATTTACATATAATTTTACCCATTTTTGATTTTTTATTTAACTGTTTGAAGAGAATATTTTTTCATTTTCGATACGAGGAACTTTTTGACTTTCTGTTAAAAGTATGAGGAGAATTTTTTTTAACATCTACAACATGAATGAATTTTTATATTTTCAAAACTCTTTATTTCCATTAAGTTTCCAATACATGATTTTTTTTTATTTTCAAACAAATTATTTTCTTTTAAAATTTCATGTCATTTTGAGAAAAGAAAATGTTTTTAAAGAAGTAAGGATATTTTCCAAAAGAAATAATTTCAAGTGTTATGTCAAAATTATTTTCCATCTAAGATGAAATTATCTAATAGGGTTATGTTTCAAGCATAAGATCCCTTTTTTTCCTATGGTTTTGTTATTTTTATGATGTAATTCTTTTGATGAAATAATTTTTTTTTCATGGACTATGTTATGGTGGAATGATGATTAAAGAAACCCATTGTATTCCTTAGGTTATGATAAATTATTTCTGTTATTGTGGAACAAGTAAGAATGGTTTAATTATGAGTGTGGTGGGACCTATATCTCCCTCCAATGCATTTGGTAACGATTTATAACTCAGAAGATAGACAGAGATAGAATGGTAAATCATATCAGTTCAATTGTACATGGCCAGAACGAGGAGTGAACTCGATTCAGAAATTGAATTTGACCACATTAGTGGTCTTGAAAATGATCCTTGACTAATATAAAATAAATCTATAGGCTTTTGTGTATGCCAAAAAAATTCATGTCTTTTGTTATGACTTAGGGGATTACATTCATTGACTCTTAGGAACTTTTATTATTTATTCCATGGCATGATATCATGATCTTTCATATAAAGGATACGATTTTGAAATGTTTCTTCCTTATGTCATATGATTATGATATGATTGATGTATCCCCTGTTTACCCTAACTAATCATCTGAGATCACCTTTTATATGTTTATTTTCCCGAGGTCATAAAGAAGTGTATTAATTAAGATAAGTCAAAAAGGGTCAAGTGGTAAAGAAATAAGTGTCATATAATGAAGAAGTCTTATGAAGTAGTTATTTATGTTTCCCAGTTTCTAAAGAGATTATACCTATGCTGTCTGGTCATGGATTTGTTATATTTTTTAATGAATATTTTTAAATTCTTATGTAATTTTAATGTATATAATGTATGGGTCGTTATAGTGTATATAATAGGAAAGGTATAGTTAACCATTGGAAACTAGGTTTAAAAACCATAGTAAAGAACCATAAGGATATTTCATAGAATAGGTTATAATACAAATGTTTTAGATTTGATCCTAAATAACTGAGAATGAAATAATATTTTTTATAAATTGAAATTTTATTATTGATTATCTGGTCTTCCATTATGATTAGTATTGCTCGCACTATTCTTCTTGGTTTTATTAAATGGATAGAACCCAAATGAAACATGTTAATGATTCATGTGGTGGGAAATTCAATGATAGTCCTCTTAGGAAACCAAATCATATAGGATCTTGAGTGAAAAATATTATATCCAATATCCCATAACATTCTCAGGCTATGAATCATGCGGGACTTCTAAGCATGCAATGGAGGGAAAAAAATTCTGTTGAGTCCATCGAGAGTTAGCTTCCACCTTCTTTCATTAGGGTCTTCTAATCCATTAGTGGATGAACAATGGATAAGTACCACTAAAAATATATTTTTAGTTCTCCAATGTTCAAAACCTAATAATGGAATCTTATATGTCTATAAATTAGAAGGTGAATATGATCAATAGTGGAACCTTATAAAAAATATGAGGAAACGAGATGAAATTGTTACCATGGAATGGGATGAGTTTTAGAAAATAGTTTAAAATATATACATTCCTTATATTATTCAAACAAATATGAAGAAGGATTTCCTATAACTTAATAAAATTGTTGAGGAGTCAGTTGGTACCCTTGAAGAAAATTTTCATGAAATGAATGGTATACCTTTAAAAATTTTACACATTTTGAGAGTAAAATTTATAAATTCATTAGTGGATGAAAAACAAGTCTTATAAAGTCATTATCCTGAAGAAAATTCAATAGGTATCATGAAATCATTCGATGTTCCCTCAAGGTTGAGATGGATATTATAGTATCCTATCAGTCCTATGGGGTTGATATATAGGAAAATGGAATTGAAGGAAAAATCTAAAGATCAAAATAAAAAAAGATGAGTTCTCCTTTATGCTAAATGTGTGGAAAGAAACATGGAGTAAATTTTCATCCAGTTATAGAAAATTGTTTTATGTGTGAGAGAGGATTTCATCATGACTTTTAATACTAATGTTATGTGAAAAAGATTTATAATGATCAGAATAAAGAAAAGGCTACAAAAAATTCACCTTCTACACTTTAATGTCACAAGTCCAAGGAAATGGGGAATTATGCTAAAAAATGTCCTAACCCAAGGGTTATTGATGATGGTCGATGTCAGTAAAATCTCAAGTCCAAAGAAAAAGGCATGTCACATGCGATCATAATTAATGATGTAGATTATGATAATTAAATGGTGAAAGGTATACATACCATACTCTCTAATGTATAAAATGAATTATATAATTCTAGATCCACTCACAATTTTAATTATGAATAATTTAATAACGCTATAACTATATTACAACAATTATTATATGTTGAGTTATCTATAACAACTTCTAATGGCCCAATGATCACATAAAAAGTAAATAATTATTCTCTGATTGAATTTTGTGGGAAATTGCTTCTTAAAATACTTTGATCCTTCCTATATTGTAATTTTATGTGATTCTCTGCATGGATTTGATTTCTATATATGGGTCTCATATTAATGTACAATGAAGAGAATTCATTTCATATTCTATATCAATCTATGACGATCTATCAACGGAAGGATGAAAATAAACATATAATAGAAATTCTTTCATATAATGGGTGTTGATCCGTATAAATGAAGGATTTATATATCAAATGGTTGGGGATAAACAAAAAATTTAGAATAAACCCAATGTATGGGTGTTTCTTGATGTCTTTCCAGAATAATTTCTAGGTCTTCCACCAAATCATGAGGTCGATTTTCCAAAATAACTCATAATGAGTGCTATGCCTATTTCGATGAAGCCTTATAGAATTGGACAAATTGAATTGAAATAATTGAAGAAGAAACTCCAAGAGAATATTAAAAAGGGATTCATACACCCTAGTGCGTCACCATGAGGTGAACCTAGGAATTGATTATCGATAACCTAACAAGATCACTTTCAATAACAAATATCCCATTTCCTGCATTGATGACTTATTTGACCAACTACATAAAGCTAAATATATTTCCATGATTTATATTTGTTAAGTATATCATCAATAAAGGGTTATTAATGACGATATACCAAAAATGACATTACATATATGGTATGGAAACTATGACTTTATAGTGATGCCTTTTGGTACCACTAGTGCCCCTTCTGTCTTCATGGGTTAATTGAAAATGTCCTTAGAGACTATCTTAATTAGATTGTGGTTGTCATTACAGATGATGATTTTATCTATTCAAAGAGTGAGGAATATCATTAAGATCACTTGAGAATTGTAGTAATGACCTTGATAAAAGATTATCATTATGAAAAATTTCAATGTGTGAATTTCAGCTTAAAAAAGTTTTATTTTTGGGTAACATAATCTCAAGAGAGGGGATATTTGTGGATCCTGCCAAAATAGACATTATTGAAAGCTGTTTGCGATCGAAAATGGTAACTTAGATCCAATTTATTCAATGTTTGGATGAATATTTTCGATTTTTTTTGAATGTTTTCCCATTATTATCTAATACACTCACCTTTTTTACTCGGAAAAGAGATAATTTCATGTGGATGGAGGATTGTAAAGATAATTTCAAATACATAAAAGATGGTTAGCTAATTCACCTGTGCTCACACTTCCTTATAATGGATAAAGGTTGGTATTCTATAGTTATGCATCCATTAATGGGTTTCATTTTTTTCTCATAAAATATTATATGGTGATCGCTTATGCCTCATGACATTTAATATCCGTGAGAAAAATTACCCAACTCATGATTTGGACTTAGCAGTGGTAATCCTTACACTAAAGACGTGGAGGAATTATTATTATTTTGAAAGGTTTGATATTTATACTGATAATAAAAGTGTGAAATATATTTTCACTCAAAAGTATGTGAAAAAGATTCAATAAATATGGTTTGAGTTGATTAAAGATTATGACTTCTCAATACACAGCCACCTTTGGAATGTGATCAAGGTGGTAGATGCTTTGAGTTGAAAGGACCATGCTAGCCTATCCATGATGAGTATCACAAAAGATACAATATTTATGGTTCTTCAAAGGATAGATATATAAATTTTAAATGACATGAGAAATCTTATCTTTCTCAAATGAATGTTCACCAATCTATAAAATTAAGGATTAAGGAAGAGAATAAAAAAAGATGTGGATCTACAAAAGAAGGTGATAAATGTTGTAAAATTCAACCTTGAATATGATGAAACAATAAGGATCAAGAATTTTGTTTGTATTCCTACAACAAAATAATTGAAGAAGGAGTTTTTTTGATGAGGCTCATAGTTCTTCATTCTCTATTTATACTAGAAGCAAAAAGATATACAGGGACCTAAAAGTGTATTTGTGGTAGGATGTCATGAAAATAGATATCTTAGACTTTGTCTCTCAGTGCATGGTTTGTCATCAAAATAAGGTTAAGAGAAAAAAGTCCAATGGAATGTTACAATCATTACCCATACGAGAATTAAAATGTTAAAACATCATAATGGGATTTTTCATAAGACTTACCAAAACATCTAAAGGAAAAAATTCAATATGTGTTATAGTTGATCACCTTAAAAAGTCATTACACATCATTTGTTTTAGAGAGGCTTTCTTTCATGGTCAAAATTCTAGGATATAAATAAAGGAAGTGGTAATATTGAATGGTGTAACCCTTTCCATTATATCTTATCATGATCCAATGTTTACCTTGATGTTTGGGAAAAGTCTTCTGTAGGCTCTGTATATGGATTTATGTTTCAGAAAATCATATCATCGTTAGACAGATTGTAAGTCTGAGAAAACAATTCAAACCATAGAAGAAATATTGAGATAATTCTATAAAGATTTCAAAGGTGGTTGGGATCAACACCTAGAGTTATTGGAATTTTCTTAAAACAACTTCTTTCACTCATGTTTTCTTATGGCTGTCTATGAAGCTCTCAATGGAAAGAAGTGAAAACCATAAAATTACTGGGATGAATTTGGTGAATGAAATGTATGAAGACATGATACTATAGATGAAATAGTAGGAAATGTATGCTATATTCAATACAATTGAAGAGCATCATGGACCAGAAAACAAATTTATGCTGACAAATGAATGAAATTCATAGAGTTTGAAGTGGGTGATAACATGTTTCTACAAATATTTCATTGGAAAAAATAATGACATTTGGAAATAATAGAATTATGATCTCTAGTCACACTAGTCCTTTTAAAATTATTGAACATGTTGGGAAGGTAGATTACGGATCGTAACATCCACCAATTGTCTTGCAGGTTCATGATGTGTTCCATGTATCTCTACTATGAATGTACAAACTCGATCCTTCATATATACTAATATCAGAAGTCTTACCACTATAAAAATACCTTTCTGATCAATAAAAACCAATAGTTATTCGAGATCATTATTAAAAAGTTCTATAAAATAAGATCACTATAGTCGTTAAAGTGTTATGGTGGAACAATAAATTTTAGAAAGATATGTGGGAACTTCACTATGTGATGAGGTAGAGGTATCCTCATTTGTTTGTATCCAAGTGTTGAATTTTGAGGGAAATATTCAGTTTAAGGGGGTAGAATGTAACAACTAGAGGTTTTTATGATGTATTTTTATAAATGATTTAAAATTTTCAATATCCTACATTTCAAAAAATTGGGAGTTCAAACAATCCACAAGATGTCCTTATTAAAAAATGACCATTTTAAAATATCCATTAGGTTAGCAGGAATAAATATAACTAACTTATGAAAATGTATTGTGATTGAAAAAGTTAAATAAATTATATATTTAAATTAATGAAATATATTTGATATATATTAAATAAAATATTTTTGATATTCATCTAATAGATAACATTTCCATTGGGTATAAATAAACCCAATTTGATGTATAAATACATATATTTTTCTAAAATGATATTTTACACCTTTTAATGGAGAATCTCTTTTAAATTAATATATTAACACATTAATAAATTTTATATGACAACATAACCATGGTTTTAAGAAGTGGTATATAAAACATTACTTTGGATGAATTTTTTATATTTTTAAGACAACTTTAATGTTTTGATAAATAGTAAAAATACAAAAAAAAATATTTTAAAAAACTCTTGTCATCAAAATAATTTATATGGTAAAATTATAATATTAAATTGTTTTAAATTATATATATAATATATTTTTATCCGTAAAAATAATTGATGTCATTTCCATTAATTTTTCATTTAATTTAGATGTAAAAACATTTCAACCTTTTGTATTGTTTTAACTTTTAAAATTATTTCTCACTTTTAAAAAATAAGATTAATTTTAAATTAATTATTTCAACTTCGATGAATATAATTTTGAAAAAAGTTTCTATATTTGGAATCAGTAAGTCAAAATTATGAAAATATCATACTTTTAGTTTTTGGCCATTATAAATTGTAACATCAGTAATTTTTATTAATATGGTTAATGGGTAAATCATGTAATTAAGGGTAAAAAATAATATGAAATTACACTAAAACATGTAAAAATTTCATAGGAAGAGTGGGTATTGACCTAAATATTTTTGTGGTAGAAATGGTTTCCTTCGGAATTCATTTGGATGACATTTATCCATTTAATTATTTTATTTAATGAAAAGTTAACAACGTTTTACTCAAATTTTAGTAACTATATAATTTTTAATATAATGTTATACAGAATATCGAATGGAATATAAATACTAATTTTAAAGATAAAATTATTTTCATTGTCATAATTATTTATTTCTAATTTTTCATAAATAAATAATTACCTTAAATACTTATACTTTAATGTTGCAGATTTTGTTTAATTGTTGAAAAATCAATTAAATAATATAATTAAAGTGATAGCAACCATTAAAAGACCCCAAAACTTGACCTAATATTATTGATCAAGTATATACTGACCATAGAAATCCATGAGTAGAGTTATTGACAATTTTGGGAATCACATAAGAGATTACAACACTTATATTTTTTTCAAGTGATTATAAACTTGTCACATTTGATGTTTTAATAAGAATAACATTTTTAATGATTGATTATCCAGAATATATATTCTATTATATGTATTATTTTTTAATCTATGGGAGATATATTTTCCATAGTATTTTATTATTAATTTTTATTCTATAAATAATCATATTAAATAATTACAAAATTTTTGTTGTAATTGTTTTATTAAAGAAAACAACAAAAAAATATTATTAAAAATATTAAAATAAATATAATTTGGGATAATTAATAAGTAAAATGATTTATGTGGATTCACCTGACATCCTAGTAATATAATAAAATAATTCTTTTATTGTTAACTTGTTAACATAATATTTTTAAAAATCTATGAATGGAATAGTGTCTAAATTGGCACCATTGATTATTTATCAAAATAATGTTTTATTAAATTATTGAAAAATAATAAAACGTTTTTTAAAATATAGAATTATTATTTTATGGTCTAAAATATTATAAGTTATTTATTTATGGTCTAATTTACATCAAATAAGTAAATATCTTTCCGTTTTAATATGGAAATATTTGCCAGCCTAAATAAAAATAATATAGAATAACTAATTGTTAATTAAAATGATAATGTTTAAATTGATAAAAAAATGTCAATAATTAATTGGTTGATGATATTACAACCCAATATAATATCATATTCGGAATTGGGACATTTTTGTGGTTTTTAGATGGGGATTGATTTTATATTAAATTAATATTTTTTGGAGATCCCAAAAGTTTCCCACACCACATTAATAAAAGGGAACATCCTCCCTCACCTCTTCACTTTTCATTTAGCATTCAATCTCATCCATCCACTACCCATTTCCTTTCTATTATTCTATAGTTACATTTTATATGTTATGGTATTTTTAAAGACCAACTCTAGTGCATTAAGATGAGATTTAGAGGGAGCACGTCGAAGAAAAGGTAACCTCCTCTACGGATTATTTCAAACAACGTTCTTCTTATAGTTCCCCTTAACTAGTTGTTTCATTACAATGTAATAAATCTAGTATCACTTATATACTGAGATGCTATTATTATTATGAAACTACTATATTCCATCTTCTATCCATCATAAAAAAATAAAATCACCATGCATTCTTATGTATAGCTTAATGTCTCAATGTCGTGGTGTAATATGTTTTTACCACCACCTAACATGTAACATCCCACCTCATATCATTGTCTTGAGAGGGTTTAAGAATGATACTCTGCCTTATGAAAAGTTCCAATGATCCCAAAGGCGGGATATAAATTCTGAGGGCTTCAAGAATAGTTGGGGAATGATTTACCCTTTTGAAAAAGAATAACTAACCAAACTAGTCATTTCCAATGATAACATATGATGAATGTCAACCTAGGAACCCAACCATGTATTACCAAAAAGACAACCAAGTTGTTCCATAATATAAACCAAAAATCAATACGACCAATCACAATATTAAATTACTATGCGAAAGACTAAACAAGAGACCCAAAATAAACAAAGACACACTCCAAACCTCCCCACTAAAGTCAATTCTCCAAGAACCACCACATCTCCCAAGCATCACCACAAACCACTAGCAATGAGATGCTTTACCTTTACCTATTTCCCAGAAAATTAAATCTATAAAAGCACCCAAGTGCCAATGTAGGGGGTGAGTACTAATACTCAGTACGTTTTCCACAAATGAATTTTATACACATGCCACTATGATGAAACTTTTATCACATTATATAAAATAGTTTATATAAAACATTATATAGTGAAACCATTACCACAAGACAAACATACCCTTATCAAGCCATGTCACATAAGTGAGATCCACATCCATTACATAAGACATATTCCCATCCCGCATTTTCACAGTAGATTCCATATTTGCAAATAAAAACTCAACAAATCAACCATTACAGTGGGACTTATGCCCATCCCATTCACCCCATTCACCCCATTCACAACTAGCGGTGCTTCTTGACCACTATACATAATGGTGGTTACTAAAACCACAATACATCAATTATTAATAGTGATGCTTCCCTCCCACTTCCACCCAACCAACACAAGACATAACATCTAATCAACCAACAAGCACAAAACACCAAGGCCGCACAATAAGCACACAACCATTTCCACCACATGGAAATTCACATCAATAAATTACCCATTTAATGAAAACAACATTTAATCCTTTTTCATGCCAAAAAATATTTCAATAAAACAAAATATTTTTTGGAATCCATTTTCATCAACCATTTTGATAAATAAATCCTATCAACCCATTTTAAAATATTAATTTTAAAATCCACAAAAAGATCATTTCACCACAAAGACCTCTTTTCCCAAAAATCCCCAAAACATCACCAAGGGATTTCCAACCAATTTCACATATCAAAAAAGAAATTAATTTTAAGAGGAATAAATTAATTTAAACTAAGCATAAACTTCTTGAAAAGTGGTGTCGATAGAGAGGCCATCTACCTTTCGGGTTCCGGTGAATTCTCCCACAAGAAACTACACCCAAAACTGGGAAAACACAACACTGAAAACACTATAGATCCCATTCCATAACATCCAAAAGCCCTGAAATAAACACCCAAGGCAACCAAAACCATAAATCTACACACAACGGGTGTAGATCGGGAAAACTGAGAGAGGGGGAGATATTGATCAAGAGGAAAACACAAAGAACCACGAGAGGAGACTTACCCAATAAGAACCCACTTCAATCCCTTAAGAAACCCCTACAATTGCTTAAAAAACGTGTGGGAGATCACATATAACTTTTTGAGAAACCAAAATATTGTGTTAGAATCGATTTGGAGATAATTTGGGATGAAAAGAGGCAACACCGAGGGAGTACGGATTTTAGAACCCCAAATTTATGTGGCTGCACGGTTAGCCCACTCAGTTTGGAAAACTGTGTGCTAACTGTGCGCAAACCACTGCCTCGAGAGAGGGGGTCCAAATAGTTTCCTTGAATGGTTTGGAAAACCATGCACAGTCTACTTAAAGCACATTGTCTCATCCTGCACGGTTTCTTGGAGAACCAGCATGGTTTCCCCTAACCGTGCTCAAACTGTGTGCCCTTACAAAAGCCTCCAAGCACATTCAAAACCATTAAAATCTATCCCAACATCTTCCCAACTCATCCAAAGAACATTAACCACATAAAAAAGAATATAAATGGCTAAATACCTCACACAAGGGGTGCTATATTCTCTTGACCATTGAACATTCCATCCTCAGAAAATAGGAAACCATTGCTTTGTTGAAAGAGCCCGGTCCATTGCTTGACCATATCTTTCTCCTGCTCCCATGTCTCCTCATTAATCTTACCATGGTTCCACAAAATATGAACTAAAATTATGCTTTTACAATGTCAGAATTTATCTTTCCAATCAACAATCTACACTGGGACGTGCACCAAGGAATCATCCTGTTCTAGCTCAACATGATCCCAACGAATAACATGGTCATGATCCGACTCATAAATTTTCAACTGTGACACATGAAACACTTTGTGGACCTCACTAAACCGTGGTGGAAATGAAAAATTATAAGACAACTCTCCAATCCTCTCAAGTATGTCAAAAATTCCCAATATTCCTTGGAGATATCATACCCTGCTTCCCAAACCGATGATGTCCCAACCAAGGATAGATTTTAAAAAACACATTATTACACACCTCGAACTGTAACAGCCGTAGGCGAGGGTCCACATACAATTTTTAAAGACATTGAGATGTCTCTATCCCCTTCCCGTTCAACTTGATTTTCTCAATAGTCTCTTGGACAAGGATCGGTCTGATCATCGATGTCTCTCTAGTTTCGACCCAATATATAAGAGAATGACAAAGATTCCTATACAAATCCTCAAACAATGTCATTTGTATTGTATCTCGACAACTGTTATTATAGGATAACTCCACCAATGGTAATTTCTCCTCCCATTAACCACAAAAAACCATCACACAAGCCCCTAACATATATTCTGAGGTTTGTATCATCTTCTCATATTGGACATTCATATGAGGATGATATGTCATGCTCATCATCAACAGTGTCTCAAGGTCTTGATGCATGGATTTCCAGAAATGAGATGTGAACCTTAGATCTCTATATGAAACAATCAAAACTAGAACACTATGCTTCTTTACAACCTCTAGGATATAGATTTTTTACAGATCCTCCGCTGTATGAAATTCACGAATCAGGATGAAATGGGCTGACATTGTGAGTCGATCCACAATCACCCATATGGAATCATGTTTCTTAACTGTTCTTGGGAGACCCCTCACAAAATCCATTTCGATCTACTTCCATTTCCATGATGTGATAGGTAATGACTGAAACATGCCTGCTAGATGTAGATGATCTTCCTTGACTTGCTGACAAGCCAAGAAACTTTGTAAATACCCAACCACATCCCTTTTCATACCAGCCAACCAAAACATTTATTTGAAAGCCTTATACATTTTCTAAAGTTTTGGATGGATAGCCCACCTAGAACAATTATATTCCCATAGAAGTTCCTCCCAAAAAGACACTGGTACCACCATCCGATTTTGAAATCACAACATTAAATTCCCATTCTATTCCCAGTTCTCTATGGTCTCCCCACAATTGAGTTTCAACCACATCTCCATACATTCAGAATCAGATGTATGTACCACATTAACAAAAGATCCGAGTCAGGACCCAATGAAACTGGATAGGAGACCGCTCTTCCAACATGGTCCCCACATTCAAACTACATGATAGCTATGACTGACCTCAACTACCACTAGTCTGATTCATGATTCCCCACTTGAGAATATTATTTTATTCTTAATGCATATTCCACCAAATTTCGTTTACCCGGTGTGTAAATTAAGTCAAAAGAAAACATAAAGAGATATACCATTCATCCCCTTTTACTTATGTTCAAATCACTCTATGAGAGAATATGCATTAATCTATTATGGTCAGTAAACACTATAAATTTCTCACGGAAGAGATAATGATAAAACATCGTTAAAGCATGAACCAATTCCACCAACTCCAAATCAAGTATTGGGTATTTCTTATCATGAAACCTCAAATGTCGTGAGCCATACACAACGAAATGATCCCCCAACATGAGAACACACCCCAACCCTAATCTTGATGTGTCACAATACACCATGTACCTTTTCCCTGGTTCTAGAAAAAACAATATTGGTGATAATGTTAGGAAATCCTTTAACTCTTCAAATCATTTGTGGCACTTCTAATCCCATTAAAATGGAATATTATTCCTTCTCAACACTATCATTGGTGAAACCAATCCTGATAAATCATGAAAAAATTTCGATAATACCCATATAGACCATGGAAGATCTGTATTTAGAAAACATTATTTGGACGTTTCTATGATATGACAGCTTATATCTCTTCTAGATCAACTGAAACATCTTTCTCAAAAATAACATGGCCATTAAAATGAACCCCTTGTATCCAAAAGTCACAATTTTAAAATTTGGAATACAATTGATGATCCATCACGATCCCCAACACTATCACCAAGTGCTTCTCATACTCCACCGTTGTACTCGAATACACCAATATAAAATCAACAAATACCACCACAAAAGAGTTCATATATCTTTTAGATATCTAATTTGTCAATGCCATGAAGACCACTAGTTAATTCGTTAGACCAAAGGGTATAACTACTTAATTATAATTTCCATATCTACTTCTAAATGTTTTTTTTCAGAATATCATCCTTCATCACCCACAATTGGTGATACCCTGACCTCAAGTTAATCTTGGGGAACCATAGAGCTCCCCTAAAATGGTCAAATAAATCATTAATGCATGGTAGGGTATATCAGTTATTTATCAAATCCTGATTAAATCTTTGATAATCATCAAAGAGCCACAAGGTTTTATGCAACTTTTTAACAAACAAAACTGGTTCTTCCCATGGGGACATGCTTGGCCGGATGAACCCTTTATTTTCTAACTCTTCCAACTACGCATTTAATTCCTACAATTCTGTCAGTTCTATTTGCTAAGATGGAAGTGAGATAGGATTGGTCCCTATATGGAGATCAATCATAAAATCCACTTCTCTCATGGGTGGAAACCATGAAAATTCTTTGGTAAATATATCCATAAAATTATCCAAATTTGTTGTAAGAACACTCTAGTCGACACCTTCTACTGAGTCCAATAGAAAGGCCTCTAGAGAATATGAGATTATGCCAATAGTTGGTGCAAAAAAATCCAATGTTCCAATCTTTTCACTCTTCTCACCTCTAAAAAGTTTTTTTACTCCATCCTCTATCACAAAACTAACCATTATCACATAAAAATCGATGTTGGCCTTAAAAAATTCCAACCAATCCACTCCCAAGATTATATCAAAATTATGCACCTCATGCACTGAGAAATCCCACATCAATTTCATTCCATCCACAAATAAACAACATGCTAGACATATGAAGGCTCGACACTCACTTTGACAAATAAGAGATTGTTGTTTCAAAACAAAATGCATCATTTACACATTTTACCCCACAAATCAATGATGTGAGAAGTAATAAAATAATGTAATTCACTTGGGATAAACAATGCTTACATCAACATTGAATTTAAAAGAATCATACCACGCACCGTGGATGGTCCACTATGATCATACATCACCTTTTTCTCATCTCCAAACAACTATTTACATGACACGGTTTTAAACTTATTACACTTCTATGGCGTCGTGGTATTCTGAGAATCACCATGACCCAAATTATTCTACCGAAGAGGGGTATTTTTCTTCCCCCGTCCTATCAAGGCATATGACCCCTATAACCTCAGAGGAGTGTCACAAACACCCAACATCCCAGCATTATGACAATAACACTGTATATTCCCCATATGCTTATAATTTTTACATGGCCGAGGTTGTGCCATAAAATAATGTTTGATGTAGCTCATAGAACCACATTGAAAACATCCCAACTTGCTCTGAGGTTTTAGAGGAAGATTCATGAATCCTGCTGTTGGATTCTGATCTGTGCTCCCACCCTAGAAATAAGTGTTCCCCTTCCTCTTGAACCCATCTTTCAAGATTCCACTATTTCCCATGGGTACCAACATAAATCCCCCGCCTGTATCCCCCACAAGATCCTACTTATCAACCATAGTTCAGTTCACCATTTCTATGTACCCATCAATACACATAACCACAATCTTGGAATGAATTTCGTGGTGCATCCTGAATTCAAAATTTTGTGCCTTAAAAGATGTAATAACATCCAAATTAGGTGTAAACCACACTAACTTCATAAACATAGCCGTATATTCAATCACCTCTGGGTTCTATTTCTTCAAACTGATGAAACCCATTTTAGGCAGAATTCTGAACATACGAGGGTAGAATTTTTTATTAAACAATTCCTCAAACCCCTCACATGTAACACTTTGGTCCATCCTAGATTGGACCGCCAGATCACTCCACGTAAGTGAAATATCTTCCTGAATGTACATGGATTGTTTCAAATTAATATGTTTTGGTGTTCCTAAGATATCAAATATCCTATTTATTTTGTTCATCTACGATTCATTCCTTTCTAGCTCTGAATCACCCCTAAACATGGGTGGATTCTACCTTTGAAACTGAACTGCATGATCCACATTCCATTGTTCATCAAATTTATTCCCACATTCCACAGCTTGGAACTCTCACAATACACTCTGCCCTAGTTGCTGGTTTACCTAGGGCTTAGGTGCAACCACATCTTCAACAGCTTCCTCTAGTGGGTCAATATGACACCTACCCGATGCAATTTCTATCAATACAAAACCAACAATAAGTCCTTGTATTTTAACAACACATGATTCAAAAATTCTATTTAAATTAAACTAAAACAATCCCAACCAAGATTTACACAAGTTCACATTTTCCATGTCGCACTATGTCGAAAAAATCCACCATGTTTCAGAAATCAACCCATTTTAAAAAATCCATGTGTTTTCCATGTTTCAAATCCTTCTATTTTGAAATTAAATCCCGATTTTTCAATTCCAAACATTAATATCAAACCATATATCATTATACCCAAATGAAATTTTCATCCGGGTGGGAAGCCATTTCTACCATGATTTCCATGTTCATCTCATTGGCTACATCCACGATAATGAGATATCCAATGCCTATAAGTGTCTCCTAACACTTATGTACTCAACTCTGTATAACGTGTTGTTCCGCATAAATGTGTTAGCTACATCCTTTAATGCTATAAATTCCATGATCTGACAATCCTATATCTTTCTACTTTCCCGACTCAAGGAATATGCCCAAAAAATGTCAACACCAAGACCAACGATCAATAGCTAGGATCGAACAATTGCTCTCACTTGAAAGCTATAGACCGAAAAAATTGATACCCCTTGTAATATCCAACCCCATATCAATGTCTTGAGAGGGAGGAAGAATTCTACTTGGCTTTATGTGAAGTTCTCGAGACACCAAATGTTGGAAATAAATAGAGAGGGATTCTAGAAAAGTTGGAGAATTATTTCCCTTTTGAAAAAGAACAACCAACAAAACCAGTCATTACCAATGATATCATATGATGCATTTTGACATAGCAACCCAATTATGGATTAAAAAAAGAAAACCAAGTTGTTCCACAATACAAACCATAAACCAATACAAAAAAAAACAAAATATTAGATTACTATGATGAATACTAAACAAGAGACCCAAAATATACCAGGACACACTCCACAACTCCACACCAAGATCCATGCTCCAAGCTCCACCACATCTCCCAAACATCGCCACGAACCACTAGCAATGGGATGCTTTACCTTTACCTATGTCCTGATAAATGACATTTTCAAAAATACCTAAATGACAATGTAGGGTGTGAGTAATAATACTCATTAAGTATTCCTCAAATGACTTCCCTACACATTCCACTAGGATGATACCGTTATCACATTATATAAAAAAGTTTATATAAAATATTAAAGAGTGAAACCATTACCAGAACCCAACATACCCTTATTGATCCATGTCACAAAAGGGAAATCCACAACCATTCTATAATCCATATTTCCAACACTCAATAGCACAACAGATTCCATATTTTCAGGGAAACATAGAACAAATCTACCATTACGGTGGGACTTCCGCCCATCCCATTCAACCCATTCTCTACCAGAGGTGCTTCCCAAACACTTTCCATAAAGGTGGTTCTTATGACCACTATCCATCACCATTTATAGTGAGACATCCCACACACATCTACACAAGCAACATAAGCTATAACATTAATCAACCAATAATAAAAAAAACACCAAAGCCACACAATTAGCACATAACCATTTCCAACACATACCAATTCACTTCAATAAATCACCGATTTATTGAAAACACCAATTAATCATTTACCATCCAGACAATATTTCATTAAAACAACATATTTATTGGAAACAAGTTTAATCTAATATTATTAGAAATTAATCCTAGAAACCCATTTTAAAAGCTCTTTTTTAAAATCCCCAACAAGATCATTTCACCACAAAACGCCATTTTCCCAAAAATCCCCAAAACATCAACAAGGGTTTTCCTAAAAAAAATTCACATAAAAACCAAATTAATCTTAATCCATAAAAATTAATTATAACCGAGATTTATGTTATAGAAATTTGGAGTTGGGAGAGAAGCCACCAACCTTTAGGGCTCCTATGAATTCGACCCACAAGCATATGTATCCCAAACCGGGAAAATGCACAATTGAAACCGCTCTAGATCCCCTTCCATAACATCCAAAAGTCTTGAAATAAATATCCAAGGCCACAATAACCCTATATCTACAAAAGATGGGTGTAGATCATGAAAATTGAGAGAGAGGGTGATGTAGATCTAAAGTAAACCACAATGAACCAGAGATGGGAATTACTCGAGAAGAACCGCCTTCAATCTACCAAGAAAACCCTTCGATTTTCTTCCTAAATGTATCAGGGAGAACCTCCAACATTTGAGAACCAAAAATCCCGAGAGAGGCTTGAGTGGGAGAAAATTGGATTGAAAAGAGGCAACCCTGAGGGGGGCTGGATTTTAAAACCCCAAATTTATGTGGTTGTACGGTTTGCCTGCATGATTTGGTAAACTATTCTTTAACGATTCACAAGACACTACCTCGAGAGAGGAGGTCAATATGGTTTCCTCATATGGTTTGGAAAATCATGTGTAGGTTGTGAGAAGCCCACTATCTCCCCCTGCATGGTTTATTGGAGAAACCACACAGTTTCCCCAATCTGTGCTCAAACCATGCACCCTTAGAAAAGCCTCCAAACTTATTCAAAACCATTTCAAACTCTCCCATCCACTTCCCAAATCATCCCAAGCACCTTAGACACATAAAAATGCATAAATAAGGGATAAATACCTCAATCTAGGGATGATAAATTACATGGAAGGGTATAATGGTGTAAATAATAAGTATATTTGATTATTATAAAATCATAGTGATTCTGAAATATTATACACTATCCACTTGAATACCATTAAAAATTATTGTAATGATAGTGTTTCTCGTGCATGCATACAACCTACCTCTTGGTTCTCTTTCTTCAAACTGATGAAATCCATTTTAGGCAGAATTCTGAACATAAGAGGGTATAATTTTTTATTAAACAATTCCTCAAACCCCTCACATGTAACACTTTGGTCCATCCTAGCTTGGACTGCCAGATCCCTCCACGTAAGTGAAATATATTCCTGAATGTACATGGATAGTTTAACATTAATATCTTTTGGTGTTCCTAAGATGTCAAATATCCTATTTATTTTGTTCATCTATGATTCATTCCTTTCTAGCTCTGAATCACCCCTAAACATGGGTGGATTCTACCTTTGAAACTGAACTGCATGATCCACATTCCATGGTTCATCAAATTTATTCCCACATTCCATAGCTTGGAACTCTAACAATACACTCTGCCCTAGTTGCTGGTTTACCTAGGGATTAGGTGCAACCACATTTTCAACAGTTTCCTCTAGTTGGTCAATATGACACCTACCCGATGCAATTTCTATCAATACAAAACCAACCATAAGTCCTTGTATTTTAACAACACATGATTCAAAAATTATATATAAATTAAACTAAAACAATCCCAACCTTGATTTACACAAGTTCACATTTTCCATGTCACACTATGTTGAAAACAAATCCACCATCTTTCGAAAATCAACCCTTTTTCAAAAATCCATGTGTTTTCCATGTTTCAAATCCTTCTATTTTGAAATTAAATTCAGATTTTTCGAATCCAAAAATTCAAATCAAACCATATATCTTTATACCCTAATGAAATTTTCTTCCGGGTGGGAAGCAATTTCTACCATGATTTCCATGCTCATCTCATTGGCTATATCCACGACAATGAGATATCCAATGCCTATAAGTGTCTCCTAACACTTATGTACTCAACTCTGTATAACGTGTTGTTCCACATAAACGTGTTAGATACATCCTTTAATGCTATAAATTCCATGATCTGACAATCCTATACCTTTATACTATCCCGAATCAAGGAATATACCCAAAAAATGTCAACACCAAGACCAACGATCAATAGCTAGGATCGAACAATTGCTCTCACTTGAAAGCTATGGACCGAACAAACTGATACCCCTTGTAACATCCAACCCCATATCAATGTCTTGAGAGGGAGGAGGAATTCTACTTGGCTTTAAGTGATGTTCTCAAGACACCAAATGTTGGAAATAAATGCTGAGGGATTCTAGAATAGTTGGAGAATGATTTTACCTTTTGAAAAGTAACAACCAGTAAAACCAGTCATTACCAATGATATCATATGATGCATTTTGACATAGAAACCCAATTATGGATTAAAAAAAGACAACCAAGTTGTTCCACAATACAACCCATAAACCAATACAACAAAACAAAATATTAGAGAACTATGAAGAATACTAAACAAGAGACCCAAAATATACCAAGACATACTCCACAACTCCACACCAAGATCCATTCTCTAAGCTCCACCACATCTCTCAAACATTGCCATGAACCACTAGCAATGGGATGCTTTACCTTTACCCATGTCCCGATAAATGACATTTTCAAAAATTACTAAGTGATAATGTAGGGTGTGAGTAATAATACTCATTATTTATTCCTCAAATGACTTCCCTACACATTCCACTAGGATGATACCGTTAGCACATTATATAAAAAAGTTTATATAAAATATTAAAGAGTGAAACCATTACCAGACCCCCAACATACCCTTATTGATCCATATCACAAAAGGGAAATCCACAACCATTCTATAATCCATATTTCCAACACTCATTAGCACAACAGATTCCATATTTTCAGGGAATCATAGAACAAATCTACAATTACGGTGGGACTTCCGCCCATCCCATTCAACCCATTCTCTACCAGAGGTGCTTCCCAACCACTATCCATAATGGTGGTTCTTCTGACCACTATCCATTAACATTTATAGTGATACTTCCTACACACATCCACAAAACCAACATAAGCTATAACATTTAATCAACCAATAATCAAAAAACACCAAAGCCACACAATTAGCACTTAACCATTTCCAACACATACCAATTCACTTCAATAAATCACCGATTTATTGAAAACAACATTTAATCATTTACCATCCCAGACAATATTTCATTAAAACAACATATTTATTCAAAACAAGTTTAATCTACTATTATTAGAAATTAATCCTAGAAACCCATTTTAAAATATCTTTTTTAAAATCCCCAACAAGATCATTTCACCACAAAATTCCATTTTTCCCAAAAATCCCCAAAAAAACACCAAGGGTTTTCCAAAAAAAAATTCACATAAAAACCAAATTAATATTAATCCTTAAAAATTAATAATAACTGAGATTGAAGTTATAGAAATTTGGAGTTGGGAGAGAAGCCACCAACCTTTAGGGCTCCTATGAATTCGACCCACAAGCATATGTATCCCAAATCGGGAAAATGCACAATTGAAACCTCTCTAGATCCCCTTCCATAACATCCAATAGTCTTGAAATAAACATCAAAGGCCATAATAACCCTAGATCTACACAAAATGGGTGTAGATCATGAAAATTGAGAGAGAGGGTGATTTAGATCTAGAGTAAACCACAATGAACCAGAGATGAGAATTACTCGAGAAGGACCGCCTTCAATCTACCAAGAAATACCTTAGATTTTCTTCCTAAATGTATCAAGGAGCACCTCCAACATTTGAGAACCACAAATCCCGAGAGAGGCTTGAGTGGGAGAAAATCGGATTGAAAAGAGGCAACCCTGAGGGGGGCTGGATTTTAAAACCCCAAATTTATGTGGTTGTACAGTTTTCCAGCATGATTTGGTAAACTATTCCTTAACGATTCACAAGACACTACCTCGAGAGAGGAGGTCAACATGGTTTCCTCATATGGTTTTTAAAATAATGTGAAGGTTGTGAGAAGCCCACTATCTCCCCATGCATGGTTTATTGGAGAACCCACACAGTTTCCCCAATCTGTGCTCAAACCATGCACCCTTAGAAAAGCCTCCAAACTTATTCAAAACCATTTCAAACTCTCCCATCCACATCCCAAATCATCCCAAGCACCTTAAACACATAAAAATGCATAAATAAGGTAGAAATACATCAATCTATGGATGATAAATTACATTGAAGGGTATAATGGTGTAAATAATAAGTATATTTTATTATTATAAAATTATAGTGATTCATAAATATTATACACTATCCACTTGAATACCATTCAAAAATTATTGTAATGATAGTGTTTCTCATGCATGCATACAACCTACCATCTCCACGATGCAATGAGATTCATTATAAAATATATTCATTAAACAATGATTATATAAATTAATGAAATGAATAAATATGATATATATTAAACTAATATCACTCTGTAAATGGTATAATTATACCATAATAAGAGTATTAAGAACTTATCCCAAAAAACACGTGTGAGAAAATAAATAATTTAACATCGATGGATGAGAAATAGTGTTACTAATAAATGGATGATAATATGATCATATATGATATCAAAAAAATGAATATGATTCTGAAATAATCCAATGACATTTTTTA
Organism: Viscum album; assembly: GCA_963277665.1. Taxonomy (NCBI): domain Eukaryota; kingdom Viridiplantae; phylum Streptophyta; class Magnoliopsida; order Santalales; family Viscaceae; genus Viscum; species Viscum album. Next base: position 1,804,131,195 of record OY728148.1, on the reverse strand, counting down.
AATTTTTATATAGTAGTTTTGATGTTATAAAAAGGAATCCAGGCCTAAGGAAAGGGATATTTTCACAAACTCATTATTATCTGAGATTGTTTATATCTAAACATTTACTTGGGTATATTTATCATCCAAGTACATGTCACCAAATTATGTATTCTAGAATATTCTTTCTATTTTTATACAATTACTTGGATTAAATTTCACCCATTGGGGAATTTTTATTAAATGGTATGAAAAGATTATTGTGTCATTTTCGGTATGGGTTACTTTTTGACATTTCCTACAAAAGTACGAGAAACATGTCTTTTAACATATATGGCATGAATAGATTTTTATGTTTTCATAAAGCCTTATTTACATGAGGATTCCATTACATGATTTCAAGATTATAATCAAATAAATTATTTTGTTTTAAAATTTCTTGGAATTTTGAGAAAATAAAATGTTTCTATATAATAAAGGATATTTTCATAATAAATAATTTAAAGTGTTACATAAAAATTATTTTCAATACAAGTTGAAATTCTACAAAAGGGTTACTTTCAAGTATAATATCTTCATTTTTCTACTGTTTTGATTGTTTTTATGTTAGAATTCTATTTATGAAATACATTAGTTTTACATGGATTATGTTATGGTGGAATGATGTTTCAGGAAACCCATTTTATTCATGGGGTTATGAAGAATGATGTATGTTATTTTTTAACACATAATAATTATTTAATTATTATATTGGTGTGACCTTTATCTCTATACAATTCCTTGGATAATATTTATATCTAATGAGATAGATATTCCAAAAATTGGAAATGGTCTCGGTTCAGTAGTGCATGACTCGAACGAATACTTAACTCGGTTCTAAATGGAATTTTTCCACTATGATAATATTGGAAAGGAGCCTTGACTAATATGAAACGATTCTATATGATTAGGTGTGTGCCAAAAAAATCATACATTATGTTATAACTTTTGGGATTATGTTCATTTATTTTTATGAACATTTATAATTTATTCCATGTTACGATATCATGATCATTCATATGTAGGATTAGATTTTGAAATTTAATGTTCTTATGTCTTATGATTATGATATGATTGATTTATCCTTTGTTTACCCATATAGATCATATGAGCTCATTGTTTTATATGTTTTTTTCTTCTCATAATGATGAGTATTAAGTAATATATGTTAAAAATGGGTATAGTTATCACGAAATAAGTGGGAGATAATGAAGTTGTCTTATGGACTAATTATTTATGTTTCTCAGTGTATAAAGAAACTATACCTATATGGTCCAATCATAGATTGTTTATATCTTATAAATAATACTACCACCGTACTCTTTATTACACAGTTTAATATTAATTATTACATAAACATTAACTTAAGACAACTATGAGTATCTAGAGGTCTAGTGTCTTGTTAAATTCAGAAAATTACATGACATCTTAATACATAAAAATACAACATATTTATTGAAAACATCTGTTAAATGACCAAACAATTCCCTTGTAATTAGCGTTGCATCTATCAACTTAAGGACATATATAACAAAGTGGTGATATGTAAAGCCTAGTAAGGGAGTAAACAAGTTATAAACTTAAGAATACAGCGCATTATATGAAATAAGAATATCAATAGATCACATGAGAAATAAGAACATAATGGCATGATATAGCATGATTATCATAACGTGGAAATGTGGCAACAACAATTAAAATGATATTAGCATGAGCCAAGGAACATTGCACATGGAGGATGAGTAAACCTCATTTCACTTGAATTATCAGGAGTAAAACCACATTTCACTTGAATTATCATGATAATAATATATACCCAATGTATTGAAGCATTATCACAGTGAACCCATGTAAGAACCCGGTTTTTGATGTGAAAGACTTTGGAATATTCTTGATGATATTCCAGAGCAGCACCTTCAGACGACGTGAGATTCCGAGCCCCATAGTGGACGGAATTAAACTTTCAATGCGTTCACACTGGAAACACCAAATAAATGAGATAACTCCTAAACAGAGTTTCAGATCAGCGATCCGAGTGTACGGATGGGTCCGTAATGGGGTGTTTAACCTAGTAATGACATAAAACTTGTCGGTGTAGGATGTTTGGACCCCTCGCTCGCTTTCGGAATGTTGAACAGATTAATTAACTAATTAATTAATTCATTTAATGGTTAAACTCAAGTAACTCTAAAACGGTGGCTCGGATTGGAAAACCGAGGGAACTGTTGAGTTCGAAGTATGCCGTTTACCCAAGGAGGGGTATAAGTTCTGCGGGCGCGGGCCGTCTGTGAAAAATGCCCCCAGGGGCGTTTTCGTAATTTGGCAGCTTTGGGCGTTTAGCTTTATAACATTAAAACGGAAGCTTAGAATAAAATTTCGAGACCACCTTTGTGCTCGGTAGGTGGTGTTTACACTAGGGGAGGTTTAATTTTGACCTCGCCAAAGGTTCCGGATGCGAGGAAAATTATGGGTTTAATTAATTAAAATTTCTTTTTATTTTTTTTAATTTAAACCCTCCTTCCTCCCCTCCCTTTCTCTCCCCTGGAAAAACACCCCCCTCAAGGTAGCCCCTTATATCCCTCTCTCCCTCCTCCTCCAGCGAGATAGCTCCGGTGAGGCACGACTCTGACGGATAGCGGCAAAGCTTCGGGCGAAGCCCATCGAGGAAGGATTATGCGTTTTGTGTTTTAATTTCTGAACCGCCCTTTGAGATTGATTATATGAGCCAAGTTGTTGTATGATCTTCGAAAAAATCGCATAGATGTGTTGTATACATTTTTATCTCACCAATGCATCTCTCGGAATCAAAATCTGAGCTTGGAGGAGGCCGGGGTTGATCGCCGAAGTTTGCGGGTTTTGAAGTGATCCCGGCCGGTTAGGGTGCTCCGGCGGTCCGAGGCGCGGCGGCCCGGGTGAAGGGCAGTGGCGGTTCCCCTTTGGTGGCGGCGGCTTCTCGTCCAGGAAGGGGATGCGGCTCCGGCTCAGGCGGCGGCGCGGCTTGCGGGCGGCAGCGCGGCGCTTCGAGCAGGCGGCTCCGGCTTCAGGCGGGGCGCGAGGTCGCGGAAGACCGGGGTCGCTGACCCCGGTCGACAAACAGCGGACCCGCTTTTGCGGGTCTGTGCGTGGAAGAGAGACCGGCCTTCGGGCAGGTCCGGTTTGGTGGACCTCAGTCCATGCGCGTGATTCGCGGACCACGGCGGCTCAGCCGCCTGAGCCGCGGGCCGCCTGGCTTGAGCCGGTCCAGGGGGTGTGGACCGGCCGGACCGGTCCGGACCACCCCCTCTTATGTCCGGTGACGTTTAAAAATTTTTTAACTTCCAAACGGCGCGTCCATTTGATGCGCTGTCTGCGGCAGTAGATCCGTGTCGACAAGAAGGACTTTTGGAGATGGTTTTGGGAATTTTTAATTCCCGAAACGAGCGGTCTCGGAGGAGCGACGCTCCTTTAAGTGAATTGGCCTTTTCTAGGGGATTTTGTTTTGGATGGCACAGATGCGCCCGACGTCAGATTTAAACACCGTCAGTGGAGTTGGGACCCTGGAACCGAGGCAGAGCTTTCCAGGGTGGTTCCGGGCGTTGAAGCCGATGTTGAGGCATGGGCCCCACGACACTTCTTTTGAGATGCGTGCATCTTTTAGAAACTTTTTCACCGGATGTCCGTTTGGGGCGTACGAGCAGTTGATGTTGGCTGTTTTTTCGAGGGCATCGCGTTGGCGCAGTCTGCCCGCTGTAATTCCGCACGATGGTGTGGGGCCCACGAGGGCCATTTGGGTGTCAACAATGATTTTCCATCTTAATAATCGGGCAACCGTTTTGGACAAGTGAATAGTCCACCTTGTATACTTTTTCGAGAGGATCGCAATGGTGCGATCCGTTCATTGTGTTTCGGGACCGGGTTGCAGGTCCCATGAATCACCGCTCGTGTGCGGTGCACCAGAATGCATTCTTTTCTCCGGATATCCGTTGCACTCAAGTGAGTAGTGCTTTTGACATGTTTTTCCAAGGGGATCGCAACGGTGCGATGAGCTTGGCTGTTTTCGGGGGCGAGGCTCGGGATCACGGGACGTCCTTCGGGCGTGATGCGATGTTGGTGACCTTTTCGTCAGATATCCTTTGTAGGTGAGTATGTATTCGATCTCGCGGGTTTTTCCGTAAGTATTACAATGGTACGATCTGTTTAGTTGTGCGGAGCCTCTTGCGTGATCTTGTGGAAATGTGAAGGTGCCCCGGGGGCGGATCGTCTACTGTGTTTGTAGCAGACCCTTGGTGTGTGATCGCACACTCTTGGTAGAGTGATATAAATGATTCACGAGATGAGGTTGGCTGTGCCTGGGCCTTTGAGGTGGAGTTGTTACGTCATGCCTTCACATTGACGCTGGGTGTCGTGTGCAGGATAACCTTTGGGCTAGAACGAGGTATACTCTAGGATTATACGGGAGTGCTTGGAGGTACGTGTGGTTTGTAACTGAGAATGTTTTTGCACTCAGTTGGGGTTGACGTAGGGCCACACGTCATGTGGGCCCCAGGTGCGTGTCGTGTTCTGCTTTGCATACTTTAACCTCTAGCGATGTAGGGGGTCCCTCTGTGTGTTTGTTTGACTAGTAGGGTGAAGTTTTTCCCCAGGATCTATGCTCGTTTGTCGACTATCAGGGTTGAGTGGTCTCCCCTGGTTTCTTTCTCGATGGATCGGCCAGTAGCGGTGCTAGTGGCACCCCGTGATGGAACAAGCGTTGAACCTCTTTTGGGAGAGTTGTTCTGGAGTTGGGTGGTTGCGCGATACCCACACCGTGTTCGGTTGGCTAGTGTTGTACCCTCCAGCAGAGATGGCCAGAGCAGTTCTGAGTTTTACCCTCTAGCGGGGCTGGTCAGTGGGTTACTTATCGATTTCTTCAGGTTTACCCTCCAGCAGAGACTGGTTAGTGGGTCACCTGACGCACTTAGGGTCTACCCTCCAGCAGAGACTGGGCAGTGGGTCACCCAATGACCTCTTAGGGTCTACCCTCCAACTGGGCTGGGCAGTGGGTTGCCCGTCGTCTAGATCCAGGTCTACCCTCCAGCACGGCTGGACAGTGGGATGCCTGTCGACTTATTCCAGGTTTACCCTCCAGCGGGGCTGGGCAGTGGGTCGCATGTCGACTTATTCCATGTCTACCCTCCAGTAGGGCCAGGAAGTGGGTCGCGTGTCGACTTATTTCAGGTCTACCCTCCAGCGGGGTTGGGCAGTGGGTCGCCTTTTGACTTATTCCAGGTCTACCCTCCAGCGGGGCTGGGCAGTGGGTCACCGAATGATGTATTAAGGTCTACCCTCCAGTGGGGCTGGGCAGTGGGTCGTCGGATGATGTATTATGGTCTACCCTCTAGCGGGGCTCAGATGTGGGTCACTGGCTGATGTTTTATGATTTACCCTCCAGTAGGGCTGGGCAGTGGGTCACCCAGTATCTTATTATGAATTACCCTCCAGCAGGGCTGGGCAGTGGGACACCGGTTGGCATTCCAGACTTAGTCCTTACTACTTGGCTAGTCTGTGGCTTTCCTCTGTGGCCACTGGAGTGGGACCCTTGGTTGTACGGGTCGGTGATGGAACGACTTTGGCTTTGAGAAGACCTCTTAATTGCAGGGCAGTGATGTGGTGTGGTTTGACATTCCCCCAGAACTCTCAAGTACGAGGAGATTTTCCCCCACCGAGACGTGTCCTTGTGACGCGACCTAAAACCGTGCAGGCGAGTCAGTGTCTCCCAAAGGGGATAATGTCGAGGGGTGGTGGTTTAATCCCTTGACTTGTATTTCGGGGCAGACGTGCGAGATGCTAGGCATCGGTGGTTTACTTCTGGGACTGTAGGCGACCCACTTTGCTTGGGCTGAGCTACGGGATGGAGATCCCCTTATGGCGTTGTTCGGGCATCTTGATTGAGCGTAAGGATATGTATATACCTTATTCTAGTACCCAATTCTTGGGTTTGGTTACTCTCCTTCTAGGAGAGGCGAAGACGCACAGGGTATGCCACGTGATTTCTGTGTCTAGATTCTCATGGTTGGATGAGTCTACTCTCCTGCTATAGGTAGAGAAGACATGACGGGAACTTTATCTTCTCACCGTTTCAAGCTCCTTGTGCCTGGAGGAGTCTACTTCCTTCCTCTTGTTGGGTCGAGCTAGACTCCTTACTGCACTCTCTGTTGTACTCCCTTTTCTTTCCCCTATTCGATCTACTTCTCACCCATCTGTACCTCCTTTTGTTGCTTCCTCAAGCCTTCGGGGTATCCTACTGAGTATTTTTATACTCACCCCTGCTTGGGCTTTGCCCGCACTTGGTGTTCCCTTGCATACGACAGACAGGTGGAGCGTGACTTCAGTGGAGCGTAAGAGATTGGGAGCTTGGACCACGTGCGGTTGTCATGGCCGGGTTCCAGGTGGGAGACCCGTCAGCTGTTTCCTTTTTTTTTGACCTGTTGTCGGGTTGTGGCACCTTTTTCTAGTTGGGCGTGTGTTTTTCCCCTTTCATTCCTTTTCAGCGCTGTACATTTTACTGTTAGAGGCCGATGCACATTGTGGATTATATATATAGTAGTTTCCCTTTACTTTTCTTGTCTTTACTTTTACTCTGCACTGTTGCATTGAGTTTGTTGTGTGTGTGTACAGGTACTTAGGCAATGGCCTCCCTGAGTTATTGAGCCTTCGGCGCTGGTCCCCAGCCCCTGGCCTACAGAGGCGGGTTGGGGTAGTTGCGGCTCGAGCCCGGGTAGGGTCGGGTCGTGACAAAGTGGTATCAGAGGTGGTTCGTTCCTTGGGACGTTGTGCGGACGTCCGTAAAAGAGGAATTGGTTGGGATATAGGGAAAAAGTGTTAACGTGTCTCGAGAGCAGCTCTTAGGCCAGGGAGTCCAGTGATGGTGCAGCGGCCGACGTAACCATTCACCAGGACCTTGATAACCCGCTTGTCGACTCAGCATGCTGAGACACTTGTTGTAGGAAAAATTGGTTTTTTCATCACATAGGATTGAGTCTTTGACTATACTTCTTGAGTCATCTCCCCATCATTGTTATTGGTATATTCATATATGCTCATCTGACCATGGCACGCCTTGATAATATTCAGGATGTCTCCGCGAAGACAGCCATCCAAGATACCAGCTTAGGTTCGTGACGATGACCCTGTGAGCTATGAGGCCACAGTCCAGGACCCATCATGTGAGACCCTTTCTCCGGGTGGGCCAGTAGCAGCACCCCCACCTGTTGAGCAGCAGAAAGCTTCAAAATAGCAGGCTGAACTTTAGCGCAGGTTGAACGCGCTCCGTGAGTTCCAGCGGCAGAGACCGCTAAGGTTCAGTGGTGATCCAAACCCTCAGGCAGCAGAGGTTTGGCTAGAGAGAGTGGGTAGCCTTTTCAGGATTGTGCAAACGCAATCAAATCAGAGAGTGTATTTGGCAGCCACCCTTTTTTGTTGTGCAGCTTGGTGTTGGTGGAGTCTGGTGACTCAGCTTCTTGATGAGTCATCACATTTGTGGGGCAACTTCCAGTTGTTGTTTCATGAGGAGTTTTTCCCCTCCTGCTTGCGCTCCATTCGGATTCAGGAGCTCCTGCAGTTTTAGCAAGGAGGGATGACGGTGGCAGATTACACGGCTAGTTTTGTAGACCGTGCATGCTTTTACCCGAACGTGATCCATGACGACAACCTCCAATCGCGGAAGTTTGAGCAGAGTCTCCGCCGATAGATTTGTGATATCATAGCACCCTTGGGAATTTCCACATATGAAGGGGGGCCAGAGTAGGCGTTAGTGACAGAGAGCATCCTGTCATGTTTTGCGGTTGGTAGTGGCAGTGGGCGTGACGGAACCAGGATGTCTCCCGTAGCTGGCAGGCGCCAGAGGACAGGACCTCGATGTAGGTGGCCTTTCCATAGTCAGTTTCGGAGACGTGTTCGTATACCACTGTGGTATAAATGTGCAGGGCCTGAGCCAAGGGTTCCCTTCTATGATTGGGCTCCGGGCCGTGGTCGTACATCACAGTGGCACAGGAGGGCACCAAAATAGCTTGGGGAGCGGAGGTGTTATTCTTGTGATAGGCGAGGTCACTTGGCATGAGACTGCCCGATGGGAGTGGCGGAGAGCTTAGGGTAGGAAGCAGGTGCACCACCACGACAGAGGTAGCGCCGTGATCGGAGTAGTTCCCTGAGAGGTGGGGCTAGCAGAGGAGCAGGAGGAGCTGGAGGTGGGGGACGACGTTACGAGGTCTTTCCATCACCACTAAGCGATCCACGTCAGGCTCCGGGAGCAGATAGTTGGGACCACTGACAACCGCGAGCTTTGGATGTCTATGATCCTACGGAGAATGGGATGGTGAGAGGTACCCCTTGCAACTCTTCTAATTCTTGCAGTAGAATTGTTGGGCTCTTCGTGTGAAATAAATTTCTCCCTGCTCCTTGTTTGAGGTGTTACAAGGGTGACGCAGGGCGTCAGGTGTAACCCTGTGTTGGTAAGGAAAAAGGCATGAGACCTTTTCCTTTAGTCGATGGTGTTGACTCCTTCACTTCCGAGCGTGTAAGAGAGTCTTGGTTGAGAGACATCGACTATGAAATCTTGTGTGACCAGATATCCTTGGGTGCTTCACCATATGGATATTCTGAAGGAGGGAATCACCGGGCCTTGTCTCATGCCCAAGCAGTGATTCCTATCGCGGTGTGTGACGTAGAGGTTTGACCGGGGAGGTGAGATACCACCAAGGGCCTTCAGGCCGTTTGAGACCGTGCAAAGGGATGGAGAGGTTCCCTACCGCCTTGCCCTAACCCCAAAGTTTGGAGTGGGTGCACGACATCGGCAAGGGCCGACCAAGAGTGATTAGATCAATCCTTTGGTTTGTGTGCGGTGATGCAGAGCTGTGCGTGGGTTCTTCTGGGTATGGGAAAGCCAGGTGTGAGCTTGGTACCCTGTGTTGCTCCCTAGTTTTTCTTTTCAGGGATGAAAATATTGAAGGAGTGAATGATATAAGAACCAGTTTTTTTCTGTGAAAGACTTTGGAATATTCTTGATAATATTCCATAACAGCGTCTTCAGACAGCGTGCGACTCCGAGCCCCGGAGTGGCTGGAATTAAATTTTCAGTGCGTTCACACTGGAAACGCCAAATAAAATAGATAACTCCTAAACAGAGTTTTGGATAAGAGATCCAAGTGTACGGATGGGTTTGGGATGGTGTTTTTACCCTAGGAACGACATAAAACTTCTCAGCGCCGGATGTTTGGACTCCTCACTCGCTTTTGGAACGTTGAACAGATTAATTAATTAATTTATTTATTTATTTAATGGTTAAACTTGTGTAACTATTAAACGGAGGCTCAGATTGGAAAACTGAGGGCACCATTGAGTTTGGAGCATTCCTTTTACCCTAAGAGGGGTATATGTTCTGCTGGCACGGGCCGTCTGTGAAAAATGCCCCCAGGGGTGTTTTCATAATTTGGAGGCTTTGGGCATTCATCTTTATAACATTAAAACGGAAGCTCAGAATCAAATTCTGAGACCACAGTTGTGCTCAGGAGGTGGTGTTTACCCTAGGGGAGGTTTAATTTTGACCTCTCCAAAGGTTTCAGATGCGAGGAAAATTATGGGTTTAATTAATTAAAATTTCTTTTTATTTTTTTTAATTTAAACCCTCCTTCCTCCCCTCCATTGATCTCCCCTGGAGAACCCCCCCCCCCCCTCAAGGTATCCCCTCATATCCCTCTCACTCCCCTCCTCCTGCGAGACAACTCCGGTGAGGTGCGGCTCCGACGGATAGCGGTGAAGCTTCGGGCGAAGCCCATCGAGGCAGGATTATGCGTTTTGTGTTTTAATTTCCAAACCTCCCTTTGAGATTGATTATATGAGCCATCTTGTTGTATGATCTTCGAAAAAATCCCTTAGACGTGTATTATAAATTTTTATCTCTCCAAAGCATCTCTCAGAATCAAAATCCGAGCTTTGAGGAGGCCGGGGTTGATCGCCGATGTTTGCGGGTTTTGAAGCGATCACGGCCGGTCAGGGTGCTCCGGCGGTCCGAGGCGCGGCGGCGCGGGCGAAGGGTGGCGTCGGTTCCCTTTTGGCGGCGGCGGCTTCTCTTCTAGGCGGGGCAGGCAGCTCCGGCTCAGGTGGTGGCACAGCTTGCGGGCGGCGGTGCGTCGCTTCGAGCAGGCGACTCCGGCTCCTGGTGGGGCGCGAGGTCGCGGAAGACCGGGGTCGCTGACCCCGGCCGGCAGACAGCGGACCCGCTTTTGCCGGTCTGCGCGTGGAAGAGAGACCGTCCTTCGGGCCGGTCCGGTTTGGTGGACTGCGGTCTGTTCGGTTGATCTGTGGACAGCGGCGGCTCAGCCGGCTGAGCCGCGGGCCGGCCGGCTTGAGCCGGTCCAGGGTGTGTGGACAGGCCGGACCAGTCCGGACCACCCCCTCTTACGTCGGGCGACGTTTAAAAATGCCGCAACATCCAAAGGGCGCGTCCGTTTGACACGCCGTCTATGGAAGTAGATCTGTATCGACGAGACGGACTTTTGGAGATGGTTTCGGGAATTTTTAATTCCCTTAACGAGAGGTCTCGGAGGTGCGACGCTCCTTTAAGTGAATACGCATTTTCCGGGGAATTTTGTTTTGGACAGCACGAGCGCGTCCGATGTCCGATTTAAACGCCGTCAGTGGCGTTGGGACCCTAACACCGAGGTAGAGATTTCTAGGGTGGTTCTGGGTGTTGAAGCCGGAGTTGAGGAGTGGGCCCCACGGCCCGTCTTTTGAGCTGTGTGCACCTTTTAGCATCTTTTTCACCAGACGTCCGTTCGGGGTGTACGAGCAGTCTATGTTGGGTGTTTTTCCGAGGGCATCGTGTTGGCGCAGTCTGCCCACTGTAATTCTGCACGATGCAGTGGGGCCCATGAGGGCTGTTTGGTCGTCAACAGTGATTTTCCATCTTAATCATCGGGCAACCGTTTTGGACGAGTGAATTGTCCACCTTGTGTACTTTTTCGAGAGGATCACAATGGTGCGATCCGTTCGATGTGTTTCGGGACCGGGTTGTGGGTCCCACGAAGCACCGCTCATGTGCGGTGCGCCAGAATGCATCTTTTTTTCTGGATATCCATTGCACTCAAGTGAGTAGTTATTTTGACGTGTTTTTCCGAGGGGATCACACCGGTGGGATGCGCCTGACTGTTTTCGGGGCCGAGGCTCGGGATCACGGGACGTCGTTCGGGCGTGAGGCAGTGTTGATGACCTTTTTGTCGGATATCCATTGGAGGCGAGTAATTAGTAGATCTCGCATGTTTTTTCGTGAGGATTACAACGGTGCGATCCGTTTGGTTGTGCGGAGCCTCTTGCGCGATCTTCTAGAAATATGAAGGTGCCCTGGGGGTGGATCTTCTACTGTGTTTGTAGCGGACCCTTGGCGTGTGATCGCGCACTCTTGGGAGAGTGATATAAATGATTCATGAGATGTGTCTGGCCGTGCCTGGGCCTTTGAGATGGAGTTGTTACGTCACGCCTTCGCGTTGACGCTGGGTGTCGTGTGCACGATAGCCTTTGGGCTAGAACGAGGTATATTCTGGGAGTATACAGGAGTGCTTGTAGGTACGTGTGGTTTGTACTTGAGAATGTTTGTGCGCTCAGTTGGGGCTGACGTGGGGCCACACGTCATGTGGGCCCCATGTTCGTGTTGTGTTCTACTTTGCGTACTTTGAACTCTCGCGACATAGAGGGTCCCTCTGTGTGATTTTCTGACAAGCAGGGTGGTGTTTCTCCCCTGGCTCTATGCTCGTTTGTTGACCAGTAGGGTTGAGTGGTCTCCCCTGGTTTCATTCTCGATGGATCGGCAAGTAGCGGTGCTAGTGGTACCCCGTGATGGAACATGCACTGAACCTCTTTTCGGAGAGTTGTTCTGGAGTTGGGTGGTTGCGCGATACCCACTCCATGTTCTGTTGGCCAATGTTGTACCCTCCAGTAGAGATGACCAGAGGAGTTCTGAGTGTTACCATCCAGCAGGTCTGGGCAGTGGGTTACCCATCGACTTCTTTTGGTTTACCCTCTAGCAGAGACTGGACAGTGGGTCACCCGATGCACTTAGGGTCTACCCTCCAGCAGAGAATGGGCAGTGGGTCACCCGACGACCACTTAGGGTATACCCTCCAACAGGGCTAGGTAGTAGGTCGCCCGTCATCTAGATCCAGGTCTACCATCCAGCACGATTGGGAAGTGGGTCGCCTGGCAACTTATTTCAGGTCTACCCTCTAGCGGGGCTAGGCAGTGGGTCGCTTGTCAACTTATTCCAGGTCTACCCTCCCGCGGGGTTGGGCAGTGGGTCGCTTGTTGACTTATTCCTGGTCTACCCTTCAGCGGGGTTGGGAAGCGGGTCGCCTGTCAACTTTTTCCAGGTTTACCCTCCAACGGGGCTGGGCAGCGGGTAACCGGATGATGTATTATGGTCTACCCTCCAGCGGGTCTGGGCAGTGGGTCGTCGGATGATGTATTATGATTTATCCTCCAGTAGGGCTGGGCAGTGGGTCACCCAGTATCTTATTATGAATTACCCTCTAGCAGGGCTGGGAAATGGGACACCAGTTGGCATTCCAGAATCAGTCCATACTACTAGGCTAGTATGTGGCTTTCCTTCGTGACCACCGGAGCGGGACCATTGGTTGTACGGGTCGGTGATGGAACAACTTTGACGTTGAGAAGACCTATCGACTGTAGGGCAGTGATGTGGTGTGGTTTGACGTTCCCCCCAGAACTCTCAAGTACGAGGATCTTTTCCCCCACCAAGATGCATCCTTGTGACGTGACCTAAACCCGTGCGGGTGTGTCAGTGCCACCCAAAGCGGATAGTGTCGAGGTGTGGTGGTTTAAGCCCTTGACTTGTAGTTTGGGGAAGACGTGCGGGATGCTGGGAATCTGTGGTTTACTTCTGGGATTGTAGGCCACTCACTTTGCTTGGGCTGAGCTACGGGATAGAGATCCCCTTACGGAGTTGTTCGGGCTTCTTGATTGAGCATAAGGATATGTATATACTTTGTTCTAGTACCCACTTATTGGGTTTTGTTACTCTCCTTCCAGGAGAGTCAAAGACGCGCGGGGTATGCCACACACTTTCTATGTCTAGATTCTCATGGTTGGATGAGTCTACTCTCCTGCTATAGGTAGCAAAGACTCAACGGGAAGTTCATCTTCTCACCATTTCCAGCTCCTTGTTCATAGACGAGTCTACTTCCTTCCTCTTGTTGAGTTGAGCTGGACTCTTTACTGGACTCTCTGTTGTACTCCCTTTGCTTTACCCTGTTCGCTCTACTACTCACCCTTTGGTACCTATTTTTGTTGCTCCCTTGAGCCTTCAGGGTATCCTACTGAGTATTTATCTACTCACCCCAGCTTGGGCTTTTCCCGCACATGGTGTGCCCTTGCAGACGATAGACTGGTGGAGCGTGACTTCAGTGTATCATAGGATCTTGGGAGCTTGGACAGCGTGCGGTGGTCATGGCCGGGTTCTAGGTGGGAGACCCGTCAGCTGTTTCCTTTTTGTTTACCTGTTGCCGTGTTGTGGAAACTTTTTCGGGTTGGGCGTGTGTTTTACCCCTTTTGTTCCTTTTCAGCACTGTACTTTGTACTGTTAGAGGTCGATGCACATTGTGGTTTATATATATATATCAGTTTCTCTTTACTTTTCTGTCTTTACTTTTACTTTGCACTATTGCATTGAGTTTGCTGCGTGTGTGTGTACAGGTACTTTGGCAAAGGCCTCCCCGAGTTATTGAGCCTTTGGCGCTGGTCGCCATCCCCTGGCCTATGGAGGAGGGGTTGGGGTAGTTGTGGCTCGAGCCTGGGTAGGGTCGGGTCGTGACAACCCATCTTCATAAATTCCATTCATGAATAAGTGTGCCTTGTGGATCATATAACAAGGACTCAATAGACATCATCATTTATTACACGATAATGGAATTTGTAATTCACAAATAAAACTCTATAATAATTATGTAAATGTACATAAAAGTGAATACACTTGATAGACAAATGTTCATGGTATTCACTAAATGAGGACTCTGTCTGGGAAAATCGTGGGGCAATTTCGGCAGGATAACATCGTGACATAAGAATTTATAAAAATGGTTGATGAGAGAGAAATGGGTATCTCCTGATATGTACATGATATGGAATTTAAGGGGGTTATATAGATAATGTAAAAACATATGTAATGGAATTTTGATTCCTATTATAAAATAATTTCTTGAATGTAAATGAAGAGATAGAAATCTCTTAATGAATTTCTAAATGATAACTGGTGTATATGGGAGAAATTAATGAGAGATAAAGGGATATATCATCCTTAAAATATAATTAGGTAAGTATGGTGAAGGTGTTAAATCATACCTCAACATTTTTAGTTCAAAATAAGAGGTTATAACAACCTAAAGAAATTTGGGAAAAAAAGGAGAAAAGAAGAAATCACTTGGAAATGTGATCCAAAGGCTTTGGAGAGGCTTGAGAGAAGCTTTTGGGGAGCTTGGGGTGCCTTGGGAGGATAATAGAGAGAGGAGGTATGAGTAGGGATTTTATCCATGTGTTTTGAGTTAAGGGAATGTGGGGGCATGGATGGGTTTATATAGGAAAATAGAGGGAATTCTTTATTATTTTGGTTTTGGACACCACATATTAAACAAATAAAAACCACAAAACAAACCATTGGTTTTTCCATGGTTTTTGAATAAGGGGAGTGGAAAACAATATTTTATACATCCAATTTCCTAACATAATAAAATATTAGTCTATCTTATGTGTAGGTGAGTCGAACTCTCAGAGGAAATCATTTTAAAAGTTAAAATGTTTTATAAGTCATGGAGCATCAACTAAGGCCCCATTGAATAATTAAAACAAATCTAAAATCACATTATTTTAAATTTAAAAAATATTTTTGGCGAACATACTTTTAATAGTATTTTATTACATCACTATTGGGTCATTCTGATGTTAAAAACACACTATATTTTTAAACGATATTTAATTTCAACCCATAAATACAAGTTTCTCAAAAAATTATGAAAAATTAACCATTGGATAATTTCAATGACCTGATTCCAAAAAAATAATATTCATTTTATCTAAATAAATTTCTAAATATATGAGTTTTTTACTTTTAATATAAAACCCGATATTTATCAAAAATTCGGGGGTTTTGAAAGAACAACTTTTAAACCATAAGAAATATTAAAGTTGACTTCATAAAAATTATACGATCATTTATATTGAATAATAATATGTATTAAAATAATATTTAATTAAAAACCCTTAAATTCTTCCAAATAGATTTTATAATTGAATAATATCAAAAAATACTATTTGTGATTTAAAAACTATTGACAATATAACAATAAAAAATGAATGTATATTTCTCATTCTATACAAAAATACTTCACATAATCATAGTGCTAGGGTATTGTTACATAACCCCTTATAATAACAGTATAAGACCTAAGGGTAAGGTGTACAATGGTGATAGACTCTTGGGTTGTCTTAGATAACATATCTCACCTGGTGATCTCTATTAAATCCCAATTATCCCATAGGTGATTCCATTCAAGATTAACATGTTGAAGCTCAGCTTGGGCTTCATCAATAGAAAATCCCAGGGATGCTACCTCCTTTCTGAGCTCTGAAAAATGGGCTTCATATTGACAAATTATAATGGATGAGGCCATAACTAACTTTTACTTAGTAAATTGGATTTTTCAATGCCCTATATTTAAATTAATCATGTGGTATTTTTTCAACAGATATATTGAAAATGGTAACAGTTCATAACAAAATTTTAAAATACAAATACATAAAACCAAGGAATTGAATATTTTTTTGAAACAAGTTGGCTAATGAAGTTTCTAGATGAATGAAGTATTGTCTTTTCTTTTCAATAATGTCTGAGAAGAAAGGAAATCACGTCACTTTGTATAGGTGGGTGGGGAAACACAATAATGTTACAATACATTCCACGGTAAATATGTCATGGAATTACCGGTCATTATTTCCACAAGATTATAAGTTGGTTAGAGAACATATGATGCATGCATTATGAAAGAAAGGGGGAGTAATGATATAGCCAATCAGCATGGTTGGTCTTGTAGAAGCAGGTGTCTAAGGTGGTGCAATTTCTTAGTTTTTGCCAAATTTTTGGGTTCCAAAATTTGGAGTTGGGAAATAATCACAAAAAGTGTATTTTCATGAATAGAATTCAAAAATATAGATAATGAATGAATTTCACAATGACGGGATTCATGAAGTGTATTTCGTGAAGAAATGAATAAATCTGACTGTGTTCTTCGTGATTATGACAAGATTCTCGAATGGAAGAGGTGAAGAGCTTTGAAAGAATGATTTTCGTTGTAAAGGAAGAAGCGGAACCATGGTAGGGTGAAGGAAGAAATAACATCACGATGGAGAAAAGGATGAATAAGGATTTTAGTAGTATAAATTATTTGATAGAACACTTTGCGATTACGAAAACCTTCACGACTTAAGAAAATATTCATGGTGCTACATGAAACAGAGTGAATTTCAGCGTAATTTTTAGACCTCCATGATTTAATGATGATGTTGTGATGAGGTGGCTGGAAGGTTCTAGTGTCGTTGGGAAAATCTTATAAATTGGCCCCTACCCCCTCAAGAGAAGTAGTGAGAATTAATGAGAATTTTAGATCCCTTGAATTGCGAAGAAGGTTTGCGGAGCAAGCGTACTCTACGAAGGAAAAAAGATTCACACAATAATGGAGCTTCACTACAAGCCATTGAGATTTGTGAAACAAGAAATTTTCAAAGACCAATCTATGCTATGTGAAATAGTGAGCTTTGCGATCTAGTGAGCTTTTTGAAAAAGGGTTCTTTTAGAACTAGAGTTCTCTGTGAAGCTGAGTGCTTCGTGAATGAGTGTCGTGAAGGAGATCTGTAAGATGATGAGTTGAGTACCCAAATTAAGTAAGAAGTATATTCATGTGGATCAAGATATGGCTGGAGTATAGGACTATGTATTATTAGAAATTCTAAGTAGTTCCTATCTACTTCTGGATAGGAAAGAGAATAGTTGTTTTCAATAAACAGTTTGTGGATGGTTTTCAAGAATCACATAGATATTTTGTTACCCTATTTATGCTAAGAGAGTGCACACACACATGGGGATTATATCCCATGTACAACACTAATGAAAAGTCACATCCTACCAGTTTTATTCAACACCAAAAGATTGTTTTCTAGTGGATAGTGTGGAAATGTATTATTTTTGTACCATACCAAGGACGTAGCTAATCTTTTTGAGTAGTGAACCTTATAAATCATGTGTTCCTATGGTTCTGTGTGTTCAGTAGGGAAAAACCTATTTACAAGGAGGGATATATTGTAACAAAAAAGGGGAATCATAAAAGAGAAAGATATAACTGATTCACCTCTCCCCCTCTTAGTGATACTTGGATCGTGAATATGTAACATAAAATTTGTTATATAACCATTTTACATAATAATGCATTTAATTATATCAAGAGTAATATTCATTAATAAATGTATGGGTCATTACAATATCCCCCAATTAAGAATTTTCTCCCCTAAATTTTTCTTTTCCCGCACAAAAACAGATGGGTGAAACTCTGCTTCATCAATTCCATTGAGTCCCACAATATTTTTTCAAACTTGTAGTTTCGACACAACATGTTCACAAGGGATATTGCCTTCTTTCATTGAACTTTTTCCATACAATCTAAAATTTTCACTATCTTATCTTTATAGGAGTGGTCATTCTCTTATGGTATAACCTTTGGATTGAGTAGATGCGATGGGTCAAGTATGTACTATCTCAATAGTGATACATGGAATACATCATGTACTTTAGATAGGTTTGGTGGGTGTGAAAGTGACTGTTCCACTACTCCAAAGTGATCAAGGATATCAAAAGGGAATATGTACCTTTGACTAATAATTCCTTCTTCCCAAATCTCATAATTATCTTCTACGATGATATGTGGAGGAATTTCCTTTCTCCGACATCAAACTCTATGTCTCAACGATGATTATCATCATAGGTCTTTTGTCAACTCTGAGCGGCTTTAATGTGTTGTTGGATTGTCTTATCCTTCTCCAACATTTATTAGACCATTTCTAAACATAGTATTTTTCACTCCAAACTTCATCTGAACATGCTGGTGTTCTACACCTGTTCCAATAAAGGGCTTCACAAGGATCCATTTGGATGCTTGTGTGGAAATGTTATTGTAAGAGAACTCAACCAGAGGAATATCTTGATCCCATCCTCCTTTGATGTACATTTGGCATGCTCTCAACATGTCCTCTAGTTCTTGGATATTCTACTCACATTGACCATCAGTTTGAGGATGATAATCAGTATTGAATTTTGTCTTAGTATTCCTATCCAGTTGAGGACTTTTCCAAAGAATAGAGATAAATCATGGATCTCGATTAGATTCAATTGATAGTGGTACTCCATGCATCGTTAGAACTTCTCTAATATATATATGTGTCAGTTGATGAAATGAAAAATCCTGTCGAATTGCAATGATGTGTGCAGACTTGGTATGACGATCCACAACAACCCATAAAACATTGTTTCCTTTTTATTTATTTGGAAGTCCAGTGGCAAGGTCCATGGTGATGTTCTCCCATTTATAATTAGGTATGGGTAATGGTTTCATCATCCTCTTAGACTTCTGCCTCTAAACCTTCACTTACAATCATACCAGGAACTGTGATGTATACTATGCGATCTCATTTTCATGTTATCCTGCACAAAATGCTCCCCAAGATCTCGATAAATTGTTTTGTTTTGTGAGTAAATGAAGAAATTCAAACTATGTGCATCATCCAAAAGTTCATTCTTTAACTCCAGATTTAATGGAACACAGAGTCTTTTCCCAAATCTCACAATTGGTTTTTCCTTAACATTGAAATCCGAGGATTGCCCTTTTCTAATAGTTTCCACTTTCCTCTAAATTCCCACATCATCCTTTTGATCATCCTTTAACCTTTCCAAAAGAGACAGTTGATCAATCATTTGTGATAGGATTGACGATACTCCCTTTTTTATGATTCCCATGTTCTTCTTCATCAAATCTATGAATTTTGGATCCTTTTAAATTATCATCATTGATAGAATTGTTGGGTCTTTTCAACTAAGAGAATTCTCCCCCTTGTTCACATTTCCAGGGCGGTAATGGATTGTACGATCATAGTCTTTTATCAGCTCTATCCATCTTCATTGGATCATGTTCAAATATTTTTGTGTGTATATATACTTGAGGATTTTTTAATCCGTATATATTTAACACTTCTCCCCAAAGAGGAGATGTCACCAAATTTTTAAAGAAAATATTACTTCAGCCCACTCCATATCATGTGTTGGATAGTTTTTATCATGAAAATTTAATTTACAAGTAGCCATGTCCATGACTTTGTCATTTTTCATCAACGCATAGCCCAAACAATTATTCAAAGCATCACTGAATACCACAAAAACTTCTCCACTTGTGGGTAGTGTGAGAATGGGTGTTGTGATAAAATCCTTTTTAACTCCATAAAGCAATACTTTCATTCATCACTCCAAGAAAACATTTATCCATTATGAGTTATCTTGGTAAGAGGATTGGACAGTCGTGATAAATTTCTCACAAATTGGTGATAATATTTAGCTAACCCAATGAAGCTACAAATATCCTTTACCGATGTTGGTCTCAGCCATCCCTCAATTGTAGCTATCTTGTAGGGATCTATAGATATCACTTTTCATGGGAAGATATAACCCCAGAATGAAAATTCCATCAAGAACAACTCACCCAAGATGTAATTTTCTTAGAGAATCTCCTTTGACATGGTCTCTAGTACAGTTGTTTGATTTCCCTCATACTCCTCCTTGGTTTTGGAGTTTATTAGAATATCATCTATAAAGACTACCAAGAATTTGTTGAGGTAATATATAAAGTCTATATTAATAATATACATGATGATTGATGGAAAATTAGTGGGTCCTTAATGAATTACTATGAATTCATAGGGCCCGTACCTTGTAAAAAAGTTGTCTTTGGGATATCCTTTTTCATCACCCTTACTTGGTACTATCCCTACTTAAAATCCACCTTGGAGAACTATTGTGCTCCACGTAGCTGATATAACAAGTCATCAATTCGTAGTAGAGGATACTTTTTTGTTATTGTATTTTGTTAAGTGCACACCAATCAATACAAAGGTGCATTGACCCATCATTCATAACGAAAATGGCTAGTGCACCCCATGGTGAAGCACTTGGGAATATAAACCCTTTACCTAGATTCTCTTATAGTTGTTTATTTATCTCTCCAAGCTCTAATATTTCAATTCTATATAGTTTCCTAGATAATAGAAACCTCTCAACTATAAGATCAACTGATAATTCATCATATCATCTAGGAGTAAGACCAAACATTTTCTTGGGAAACAGTTCAGTAATTTCCCTCACAATTGGCATGTCTTCATGTATGGTTTCTTCCTTAGACTCAATCATCTAAGCATGATACACATTCCCATAGGGATAAATATCCATTCTTGAGACGATGGTGGTAAATATTATTCATCCCCCTCCTTTTACGTGAACAGAATCGGGGGTAGATTCGATATATGGAGACTGATTTTCCTCTCATATAAATTGATTATGGATCTAAAAAATAAAAGAAAATGCTTGCCATGAATTCCCTTAAATTTCACAAAATTATGTACGATGAAGTTTTGTATGAATTTTAAACCACAAATTGTGAAAGGGGGATTTATGTTCATGGGATTTAATGATTCCCCCATTTTCTGTTCTCATCGACATCATTATATCCACGATTTGTTGTTGTATTGGGATTGTTTTACTAAACTCTCAGGATAAAAAAATGCATATAAATTGAATCGAAAAGAACATTCACTATTCCATAATTTTTAACAATTATACCTTTCATCACTTCGTTTTTGTGGTTCGGTTTGGTGGTAGTGATGGAAAATGATCCCCATTGTTTCCTTGGAGGTTGTTGAATTCCTATGAAAACCATTGGCCTAAGGCATTGGTTTTCAAAGTGTCCTAGTTATATGGAGTTTAAGTAATGAAAAATGTGTTGAGGGTCGAATGGAGGGTTCCTCTACTATGTCGTAGTAGTGGTTTTTTCTTACCAATAGTTAATGTCTTTGTGCTCCTCTCTTCCATGCATAAAAAATTTCCTTATCCACTTCAAGAATTTTATTGGGTGCTTCTTTCCACAACTTTGGAAAGTGGGGTGTTGGATTTTCTTAACACCATTGGATTTATCCATCGGACCTCTATAATTAAAGTCAACCTTACTCTTCTTATCCTTATGATACCTATGATATTCTCTAATCTCTATTTTGGCATTGAGGGAACATCAATAAATTTACTCATAGCTCATGAAATCATAGATCACTATGGATTTCAGTTGGATATGTTTTAGACTTCCAAAAAACATGTCAACCTTGCATTTAGGGGTAACGAAAAAGATGGAGGCATATCGTGCAAGCCTATTGATTTTTTCTTTATACGATCCAATGGATTCGTCATATTTTTTCCTTGATGGAAGGGAAGTCCTTTTCCATCTTATGTCAGAGGGTGCGAGGAAAATATTTTTCAATTTTGTTTTTCAGAAATCTTTCCCTTCAAATTCCTTTCTCTATTCCTTATGCTTCATATTTTTGATAAATGTCCACCATTTATGAGCTTCACCCTCCATACATTAAGACACATGAAGAACCATCCCCTATTCAGAACAATGAAGGATGGAGAAGATATTTTCAATGTAGTTGGTCCATTGTTCATAAATTGATGGATCAGATGATCCATTAAAAGTAGGAGGATTTTGTATTATTAATCTCTTGATTGTGACTTGTTCTTTATTAAGGGAGGTTGAATGTTACTCTTGACCCTTGTTACTACTCAAAAACTTAGTTAACTGAATTAGTATCATGACAAAGTTCACGATTCCCACTCTCATCGGATTGAAAATCTCATTAGAATAGTCATCACATTGATCTTCACATCAGTTGTTAGCCCAAGTCCGCATATTAGCAAACATTGGAGAAAATAAAAGGAATTTTATGGGTAACATATAAAGTGGAATTCAATGACCAAAAGGGTAACATATAAATTAATTTTATTTCCTTAGCTTATGATTTTATTGGCTTCATTCTATGTTATCAATGATCTACTTCCCAACATATTTTCTCTGGGGAATTTTTCCCTTAACAATGGATCACACTATGCTCATGAATTTACCAAAGAATATCCCCCATGAGTGTTGTAACCAATAGTGGATCAATGCATGTTGTCGTGAAAAAAATTCTCATTTGAGTCTAGCTCAAGGAAGTGTTTTAGGATTTTACCCCTAGATACATTTTTTCTAGAGCTGCCTCTACCTACTCATATCTAGATAGGGATTTATTTTCATGATAAGTAACTTACTAAATACTAACCAAAAATTTATTAATGTTTTTATTATACTTATTCTTATCCATATGGATTTCACTAGGCTTTTCTTAATATTAATCCCAAAATAACTAAACCAATCCTCTAATAAAAACTATAACAACCCTTCTCTTTATTATACACATTAAAATGATTTATTACATAAAATTGAACATAATAAAACTCTATGGATTGAGCGATCTAGTGTATAGGGAAATTAGGGACATTAAATGTCAACTTAAGTGATGAAAATAAAACATCTTTACGGAAAACTTCTTTTACAAGACAATAACATTCTATCATACTTAGCATTGAATGAGATAACTTGAGGACTTCCATACGAAAGGGAAGAGATATAAAGCCTAGTAAGAGTGTAAAAAAGACATCACATGAAAAATACAGTATGTGTTTGGAAATACGTATATCAATGGAGGGAAAAAGAAACATGAACACAGATTCATGATATAGAATGATTATCATAACATGGAAATGTGGCAACAACATTTCACATGACACTACTGGAAAATGGACCTATCCCAATAGTTTTGTGGAAAACCGTGGGGATAGATACCAATATACCCACGGTTTATGAAAAATGGGGGCATATGAAACTTTTCCGGACCTATACCCATGGTTCTAGAATACCGTGGGTATATGGGGGGCCTATCCCCACGGTTTTCAAGAACTATGGGGATAGGCCCTTAAAAGTTTCCTATGCAAATGGTTTTAAAAAACCATGGGTATAAGGGTACCAATTCCCGCGGTTTTCCCCAAAACCATGGGGATAGTTCTGGGCTTAAATATGTATACCCACGGTTAAGAGAACCCGTGGGTATACGTTTGCCATGTGTGGGTGGGAATTTTTTTTTTGCCCGCGGGAAGGAATTTTTTTTACGGGAGTCCTATACCCACAATTCTTAACTCTATATCCACGGTTTATATAACTAAATTTAACTAAATATATATATTTATATATACACATAAGTGATATTAGGGAAGTGGTATGATGCAGTGTCTTCAGTGAAGATGCTGCGAGATCAAAACTCGCCGCCCACATTCTTTTAGGATTTGTAACCACGTTTTCAAAACCATGGGTAAAAGACTTTAGCAGCATGGAAATTGTGTGTGATTCATTGACACGGTGGCAGAACAGTTATACTCACAGCTTTGGAAAACCATGGGTATAGGCAGGGGACCTATATCGATGCCACCAATGACCATGGTTCCAAAACCGTGGGTATATGCTATACCAATGGTTTGGGGGCTATACCCACGGTTTTAAACCATGGGTATAGGACATGTTTTCAGTAGTGTGATGTTAGCATTATACAATGATCATTAAACATGGAGAATGAGTAAAAAATCACTGCAATTGAATTATCATGAGTAAAACCTCAATGTAATTGACGTGCCATGATACTAATCATAACCCAATGTATTGGAGCACTCTCAGGACATTCCCTTCTTAATCATTTCAATTCAGGAAAAAGTGTGCCCTGTCGATCATATAACACAAATTCATTAAAAATCATCATTTATTCCACAATAATGGAATGTAGAATTAATACAGGAAACTATATAATCAATATTTAAATGTGAATAAAGGTGAAAACCCTTGATAGATAAATACGAATGCTATTCACTAAACAATGACTTTGGCTTGGAAAATCGCAGTGTAATTTTGACTACATAACTACGTGACATAGGTATTAATAAAAAGGTTTGATGAGATAGAAGTTGTTATATCGTTATATTTACATGAAATGGATAGTAAG
The DNA here is from genome assembly GCA_963277665.1 of Viscum album. Taxonomy (NCBI): domain Eukaryota; kingdom Viridiplantae; phylum Streptophyta; class Magnoliopsida; order Santalales; family Viscaceae; genus Viscum; species Viscum album. Next base: position 1,804,106,937 of record OY728148.1, on the reverse strand, counting down.
GGGTACATATAGATATATTTCCCAACATATGTATCAGAATTTTGATTCATAATACAAAATTATATCTTGAATGAAAATGAGGGGAGATATATCCCTTACAAAATTTTGGCATGGTAACAGGTGTAAATGGATGGAATTAATGAGATAGAAATGGAACTATAATCCTTAATACATAAGGAGGTATGTATGGGGGAGGTGAGAAATCATACCACAACATTTTCAGTTAAATATAAAACTGTATAACAACATAAGGAAATTTGGTCAAAAAAATCAGAAAAGAAGAAATTCATTACTTGAAAATGTGATTCAAAGGATTCGGAGAGGCTTGGGAGAGGCTTCTGGGGAGCTTGGGGGTGCCTTGGGAGGATACTAGGGAGATGCGGTAAGACTCGGGATGTGCTCCAAGGGTTTTTAGTGTAGAGTATGTGGGAACTTGGGTGGGTTTATATAGGAAAAAGAGGGAATCCTTTATTAGTTATGTCTTGGATACCAAATATTAATCTAATAAAAACCACAAATTAACACAGGGTTTTTGAAAATGGTTTAAGAAAAAAGGGATTGGAAAACATTATTTTATAAGGCCAATGGCCGAAATTCTAAAAATATTAGGCTTTGTTAGGTGGATGTGTGTCACACTCTCAAGGAAATATTTTTAAAAGTTGACCAGTTTTATATGATTGGAGGGTCCACTAAGGCACCATAAAATTAATCAACCAAATCAAAAATAACATTATGTTAAAGGTAAAATGTATATTGTTTGAAAATCCTTATTATTATTTTTTATCACATCACTATTAGGTTACTGTGATGTTATAAAACACATTATATATTTAAACAGTATTTAATTTACACCCAAAAATTTAACCATCTCATAAAATTATTATAAAATCACCATTGGATAATATTGACATCATGATTCCAAAAAATAATATACATTAAATATAAGTAATTTTCTAAATATGTGAATTTTTACCATTAAAATAAAACACTATTATTTGATGAAAATTCATGGGTTTTGAAAAAACAACTTTCAATCCTTGATAAAAATTACAATTGTATTCATAATAATTATACAATATTTTATATTTAATAAAAGTTACTTTATTAATAAAATTTTATTAATTTTTTTAATTAATAATAACATTTATTTATCAAAATATATTTTCTAATTAAATATTATCTAAAAATACTATTTTTTTATTAAAATCTATTTACAAAGTAAAAATAATAAAATAAATGTATATTGTTTATTCAATTCAAAAATAATTCTTGTAATCACAATACTAGGGTCCTATTGAATAACCCCTTGTAACACCCACATATGACCAAAGGGTAAGGTCTGCGACGGTTACAGACTCTTGGGGTGGATGGGATAACATCAGTCGAGTGATAATCTCTAGTAACTTCCACTTATCTCGTAGCCGATTCAATTCAAGCTTAACATGTTGAAGTTTGGCTTGGTCTTGGTCAAGAGTGAATCCCAAAGAGGAAACCTGCTTTTCGAGCTCCAAAAAATGGACTTCATTTGGATAAATTCTACTAGATGAGGCCATCACTTCGTTTGTCTGGGTAAATTGGATTTGTTAAAGCCCTGTATTTAAACTAATCAAGTGGTCATTGTTGAATGACTATATCAGCAATGGTAAAAATTATTAGATGTATTTTAAAATCCAAAAACATAAAACCAGGGAACTTCATATGTTATATAACCATTTTACATAATATTATATTTAATTTTATCAAGAGTAATTTTCATTAATAAATGTTTGGGTCGTTACAATGAATATTCCCCAATTTTCACGTAATATCAATGTATATAATGTATCATTCGTTATACTACCACAAATATTAAATGGATTTTTGAGGTAAAAACTTAGGTGGTTCACTATTATAATACCCTATAATTGATCAACATACTTATTAACTCCTTATGTTTCAAAAGTTGAATAGTCTTCTCTGTTATGGTCAAGAGGATCCTTGAGAATTAGAATAGTGTATGTACAAAAATGAAAGGTTATTTGGTACCTTTGAGTTTATTGATTCTCTAAAGGATAAGTTCACTAACTTTATGCTTGAAGGTCCATGTTTTATTTGGTGGAATTTGTTCATTAGAAATAAACCACAGGAAGACCGCAGCTGGGTACTCTTCAAGGTTTCATTCATCCAATAGTACTACTTGAAGGCTACGAAGGTTGAAAAGGAAATTGATATTTCTACCTTCAGAAAGGTAATTGATCATTTGTGATGTTTGTTTTTCATTTTTTGTTTCTAGTTATTTGTCTCCCTATGTGGGTTGATAATGATTATCTAATGTCTTGAAATATTTAGAATGGGATTCATCCTTTACTGCAGTCGAAGAAATCCAAATTCAGTCTAATGTTCATCTCCAATGTAGTGTAGAAATCAGTTCAAGTGGAATTTATGATGGATACTATACTCGAGGTCACATATCATTCTTCAATCCATATAAATAGTGAATGGAATTCCCAAGGGTGATTGGAATGAATCCTGAAATTCATGATGCAGGTTGTAGAAAAAAGAGGTATTCCCATCTTTTATCATCTCCTTCAAGGCGTTCTACTCCAGCTTGTCACCAATGTTGTAGGCCGAGTAATAATAATTCATCGTATTCAAATGATACAAATACCTAATGTACCTATGGACACATGGGACTGGAATAATGATATTATCGAGATGTTTTAATGAAGTAACATGGAGTGAGTTCAACCTCATCCAAAGGATCCACAACCCATTTGTAGAAGTAGACTCAAATTTGGGTTCTGTGATGTATCTTATTCTTAAAAATGTTTTTTAAATTTTATATTTTTCATCATATGGTGTTTTCTTTTTTTGTTTGGGGTGAAATAGATTCTTGTGTATCTTCTGAGAACCTCTATTTTAATTGAATCATCTTTTAGGAATTTCAGTATTTCATTATCAAGGTGTGATGCATGTCTCATCGTGTGATATGATATCTTGGATCCTTCTAAGGTTGAAGTGAGGTAGTTCTATATTTGAGTATTAATGTTTTTTATAGTGTTTATCTAGTATTGAGTTATAATTTTAAAATCAGGGGTATTCTACCATAGTCTCCAATGTTAGATGACATACACCCTCATTTTAATCTTGTTATTTTATTTATTCATCTTTGAAGAGTATTTGGAGGACCAACCCTATCCTCATGGGTTGTATAATTTTTATTTTTATTTATTCTTTGGTAGAAATTGATACCTTATATTATTCTAGGTGGTTTTGGTTACAGGAGGTTGTTCGACTTGTGGCTTGGGGATTTTAATTTTCACTTAAATTATGGGTTGATTCCAAATAATTGATTTGGGTAATAGGTGTGAGTTTTATTATTATATTGGTTGAGGTTTTTCTTGGTTTTTTTGAATAAAATGAGAATTTGGGATCCCTAATCATTAAATTTGATCAACTAGAAACTTTTAGAATTTATTGGGGGAGAAATCATAATTGTGGGAGGAATTTTCACACCCAGGTATTTACTTTCCTCTTTAATCTTGTATTATATTTTTCTTTTTTATTTTCATGTATAATGTGGGGGGGGGGAGTAAGATCACAATTTTTAGTATTGTAAAATGTTTAATCCATTATATAGTTTTTGTGCATGGTTAAGTGGTAACTGTGTGGCCTCCAGATTCTAATTTCATTTCCTATTTATTTTGAGCTCACACTATTTCTTTTGGATGGATATTTCATGATTAGAGTCAAAATGTGTGGATCCTATAAGAAAATTAAATATTCTTCGGATTCCCTAGATGGGATAGCATCACATAAGCACATTTTCTTTCCAAACCATGTACAGGGCATGCGATTGTCTCTCTTGTTTTTTGTAAAACCAAGTGGTACAGTTGGAACACTACTTCCCAAATTATGTTTCAAAACCTCGTAGGTTCCCGGTGTGTCATGTGGGGGGGGGGGGGGGTTAGGAATATATGTGTTCTACCCATTCATAGTTCCCGGGTTCACTTAATGTGATAATTTCCATTTTACACATTCTGTATTTTAACCTCAAGAGACCCCCTTTCTCCAAATTTTCATTATTTGACTCATAGGGGGTTCCTACCTTATTTTTTATACATCCCCTGCTCCTCCACGGTGAATCGATGTGTTAATATTTTATTTTTGGGTTGGTTTCTTGAGGTATTATCCTCTTATCTTCCTCTTCTTCGATATTTTTTAATTGTCTTCTAGTTATTATTATGAATTTTTCTTCACTAGTCCATGTTTCATCAATCATTGGGTTTAAATTCGTGGTTTTGTTTTCATAATGTTCTATATGAGTGTTCTTACTTTCTTGGTCCTACAAGCTGTCATGGTTGATGTGTTTATAGTTTGAGGTCGGTTTCCATTTTCATTTGATCATTAAATTGAAGAATCTTTGATTTAATTATTTTCACACATTTTTTTATACTAATTATTGATGTATATTTTTAGATTATTATTTTTTTACATTAAATTAAGTGGTTTATCCCTTGTATTAAGTTGTATGTAATTCTTAGACTAAACTATACACACTAACTATCTATTAAAATACCTATTTGAATTTTATAAATGATTCATGATTCCAAAATTAATTTTTGGGCTTCATAAATGTGTTTTGGTTTCAAAATGGTGAATTATATTGATTAAAAGGATTTATAAAGAGTGTTCGGTTCATAAAAAGGGTGAGTTAGATTATGTTTTAAATGGTTTGTTAGTCAATGGGTTCTTGAGCCCCATTTGGATCTTTCATGAAGTGTTCCTATGTTAAAAACTCTCCATGGATGGTTCTCATTCCTTGTTGGATTATAATGGTAATGGGAGGTCCTTTGCATGAGACTTACCTCATGTTTTCTCAGTTTGAAGGGAAAGGGATAGTCTTTGGGGTGATCTGAGGGTGATGGTTGGTTATGGGGCCCATGCAATGGCTTATGTTTGTTACTTATTTTTTATTGATATGCTTGGTTCACCCACACATTAAGCATGTAATGGGAACCTGGAACCGATATATTATTTTTCACGAATGTTATCTATTCAATTTTTTGTTCTTCTCTTGCTAGGGGCCTTGAGTATGGTCTTTTATCAACTTTAAAATTATGACCATTAGTTAGGCTAGGTAGGGTAGGTCTAATAATTTGGTTAGATTGATGGCATCAAGTGAGGTGATCCTATGGTATGAATTAGGTTTCATTATTTTCAAGAATATCCCCTAAAATCCTGTGTAATCTTATGTTCACTAAACCTTTTTTTGCTACGATATATAATTTAGGTTACTTAGCAGGTTCAGCAACTCATGTATTCCATATTCCATTTCCATTGTAATGTGATCTGGAATCCTTCTACTTATTTGGATTTTTATCATGGTATAAATCATTCCCATTGGTTCTCCTTTATTCCCATGGTGCATTTTTCCAACCCATGTGGATCGAGAAGTCATCACAAGCATTTTCCTGAGCTGATTCGGGTAACCATTTTGGGGTTGACCCAGGTTACTTCATGAAATTATATATCTCCAAATGATTTCATATAAAGTGACATGTATAGAAGAAACCTATTTATGAATCAATTTTTATAAAAAAAGTATTTTTTTTATTTTAAATAAGATGTTTTTTTACAAAATATCCAAATATATAAAAACTTTTGTTTTTGAAATTATGTTTTCAGTTGATAGTTTTGTATAATTTTTGAAATATTGGGATTTTATTTCCAAAGTAAAATAAATGTTCAAATATATGGTGGTCTAAAAATTTTTAGACACAAGTAATATACTCAAAAACAAATCATTAACGTATAAGATAAAAACAACATTAATGATTTTCAGATTATTAACAGTGATACCAAACCTTTTTTTTAGATCTTTGTATGACACATATGACTCATCTCATATAATATTTCGTAAACATATAAAAATAAAATCAAATATCATGATAATCTATAATAATGTTAATGGGAATCATATTGAAATTTAAAATAAATAAATTACATAACATTTGAGTTATTCACTCTATAGTAGTATTTGATGTGGATATATTAGAAAAATCTAAATGAATCTCTCATTTTTAGGTGATCTTCCATCTATGTAATCATGAATCTAGATTCATATTAACTATACTTACGTCCTTAATATTATATAACCACTTATGATAAATGGATAAATGTAATTGAGTGTGTTTTTACCTATGTTTTTCCTATATTGTTTTATGCATTACTATGATTTGGGGTCTACTAATATATCACCCTTTTATTTAATAAAGGAAACACTATAATGCAGGAGGGATTCATACATACTTCATTTAATAATGGATTTTATAAAACAATTATAGAATAATTTCATTAATAATATAGTTCATCATTAATTTTTGAACACATTTATAACAATTTAATTATCTATAACACTTAACATACAAATTATATAATGATTTAGAAGATGATAAGAATGATGTCATACATTAAATAGTGAAATTCCCATGACTAAAGATATATACATATAATAATATTATTATATCATATAATATAGTATAAATAAGATATATTATATAATTAGATATGAGTTATTTAGTTAATATTCATTTAAATATACAACATTAAATAATGATTTGTGAAAATTATGTGTCATCAAAATAACATGTCAAATCAGGGTCAAAATAGAGAAAAAAATTTGTCATTTAAGATCTTTCAAATATAGAAAAAATGTTGATAACCATATAAATTAATATTCCAATAAACTTATGTGTGTCCCGATAGGTCTTTATAGAATTTAAATTTTCATTACTTACTAAATATTTAGAATAATCGATGATGGGTATCTATCGACACATTATTATGACTTATTCAATATAGGGTTATAGAGTAATCTCTAAAAATATATATATCTACACAAAATAATTTTAATGTCTCTCCTACTAAATATTTATTAAGGAAATAAATAACACTAGGGAATAATATAATTGAACCCATGGGAATCTTCATAAACCAAATCCTTATAATATTAGGGAAGATAACTAGGGTATAGAAAATTTTGGGAGAATCAACCAGGGTTCAATTTGAGGAAAAACTTTCAACAAATAGGTTACCAAAATTCAGGATGTCACAAATCACCATACTATTATTCGAAAAATACCAATATTTTTTTGAATAGAATGAAATTATATGGGTTTCTTGTGATATTCCCTTCAAATATTTTGCAAGGAAAATTTTGTTTCACCTTTCCATATATAGATATTATAATGCTTGTAAATATAGATATCACTCAGCATCACTCATGCATCCTTAAGAATAGAATTTCTCTCATGATAGTATGTACTGAATGTTAGAAAGATATATATAGAATCATATTGAACTAATCCTCATCCACACATGCTATAATTGGTCACCTAGGTCCCTTAAAAATCACTATTGGCTCCTAGATGCATAGAGTTATATTTAACAATTTCGTAGAAATTAGAGAAAATATTATCAAGTCTATTAAAGTCCAACTCTACAACAAGATGTTGTAGATATATTTCTAAACAATCAAAATCTTTACAAAAGTCATGATAACTTGATTTTGTCTTATTAGTGCTATATGATTCGAATACCTGAAATGAGTATCATACTATGAGAAGAACATTAATGGGTGTTGAAATTGTTTTTCATGAACCATGAAATAACATCTTGGTTGAGATTTCAAAGGATACCAAAATTACCATGAAACTACCAAGGAAAATCTATGTCTATCCCACTGGATTTTCCTAAAAATATGGTTTATAGATTTATATTTAGAACTATTATAAAAATACCATTTAGAATACCTCTATATTCTACATCACTATATTATTTCATTAGGGTCCATGTATAATTTTCTAATGCACTAAAAAAGAAAACTAAATTATAATGAAATCAAATGTCACCGAATGTACTTATCTAAGAGGACCCAGTTTTGATGGATTTGCATAAGTTTCTATCAAATTATATCATTTAATATACTTCTTATGTAAGGAGTGAAAGAGAGAAAATATATTCATCTAGTACATTACATATTTCCATGAGACTATGAATATGTTAATTTCTTATATGTTTATTGTTTAACTCTTGATTATTTGATTATACTGGCTAAAATAAAGAAATACATCGCATGTAATTCCTCATTATATATTATTAGATCACAGGTTACTCAAATATGAATGACCAAAAATTTCTTCATTCCTACTCAATTTAGGGCATGCATTTCATACCCATCATAAGGGGGGATTAATTGCCATGTTAAGTAAGTAAATCCATTTACATCATCAAAAATATACACAGTGACCCACTAATTAGATCAATTTTCAAGATAAATAAAATATAGGTATCAATATCTTAATCTTCACATGTAGTAATATATAATAATATTTATAAATAAAAAATATTTTTAAATACAAAATCAAATTTTATAAATGTCATATACATATACACCATTTCATTTGGTATACTCAATATAAATCAATAAAGAAAATGATTTATACATTTGTTTCATGAGTGAACATTACATCTTTATAAAAGACTATAATCATGTTAATATTAAAAAAACATGAAAACCCATGTCACTATATTATAATTATTTATTAAATGAAACTAAAAAATTTCTTAATGTTCAAATTTCATGTTATAAATGAAACACATATTAATTAAATAATATAATAGTAAAAACTTGATACACTGTATATTAGAAATAGTTCCATCACATGAAACAAATTTGGGAATTATATACATAAAAAAATACTTTGTATGAAATCCAATATATATTTTATAAATATGTACCTTTCAAGATGATAACATTTAAATTTTGTTTGAAATTAAATCAAATAATATACAAAATTTTCTATTTTAACAACTATAAAAATACTTCTACAATGAAATTAAATTATTTTGATAATAATATCTAATTGATAAATTATTTTTTAGATTTTTACTGATATTTAGGTGATGTACCAAGAATATCATTCTGTAAAACTAATAGGAAATTGAATCATTATAGCCAATTTTACTTAATTAATTCATTCCTAACTTTTCCTTTCTTATTATTCATACCTCGACGCCTACTTGGATTAATATATCTTGAATAAAAAAACCAACACATTCACACCACATAAATGATATAAATTTAATATGGGACATCACATAGTAATTTTATAAGGTTTGATGCCATTTTTAGTTTATACACCATGTTATTTTAAGGTCAGATTCGACACACATATTTTTTCACAAGTGTATAGAAGTTATTAAAATATTTGGAAATGTGTCATAAGTAACCCAAAACATAAACTAACTGGAATGGTATAATCCTTAACATACCATCATCCCCCAATATAGTTTCTCCAGATAATGATTATACCAAATCCATCCAGTCTCCAATTGTTCTTTAAAATACCATTCCTGTATAATATATTCATAAATTTTAGGATGTCACTACAAAAATTTTATGATAGTTTTCATTAATTTATGTCTTGGAATGAAAATTAATTTTACATTAATTTTACGAACATTTAACTTTTAATCAAAAATATTAAAAATAATCATCTCGAGAGTAAGAATATATAACAAAGGTTTCTTCTTGTGTAATTCAATAAATAATTAAAATAAATTATTTATTCATAATCAATAAAAAATTTGGATCTTATCTAATATTGTATTCAATGACTTCTTGAATCAAATCTACTTCTTATTCATCTATTATATTGAGGATACAGTTTTGTAGAAACACTTCTTTACATGAAATAGTAGATCATCTAAAACATGTTGGTTAAAGTCACTTATTTCACAACATCAACTAATCTTCAAAAACACCTAAATAATACACACTTCTTCTTTATCATTAACTGATATTTCAAAACACATGGGTAAGACTCACTCTTTTCAACACTAGAGTTAATCATATAGATCACATAGTCTAAACACACCCACTATACATAAACACAAGATACCATCCAAAACATAGAGGTCTGATTATCTTAATGAACTCAATCTATTCCCCATCATCATTTATTTCTGAAATGACCTCACATATTTTTATAATATTCATTTAATTTCATATATTTTTATAATGTGTTAGCATGATATCTCATTTTAATTTAAATGATAATTTTTTTTTCAAGCATCTCATACAAACAAATCCTTGACTGCTTTAATAAAAATGAACATGATTAACAAAATATTCTCATTCAATAAATTCAAGAGTTCATTTTGAATAATGGAATCATAAATGATATTTTAGTTCTATGAGGAATTGATTTGAATAATCAAACCTATTTAATAGACTCAATAAATATTTATCTTATAATATATAGTTAGCCATATAAAATCTATGGAGTGCTAATACATAGAATTTGAATATTTAAACATAATATTATATAGATCCTATGATTTAGGAACTTTTATTTCATTTCCCAATACATAATTCAATCATTGTATTATGTAATCTCATGTCTCTTCTCATAACACATCATTTCATATATTTGGATGTTCTCAGATTTTAAACATATAAATTTCCAACATACTCATCTTTCAATCTATTAAATATCTTATCTATAATTCCCTTATTTGTTTGTTAAATTTATTGTCAATATTCCAATTTGTGATGGTAGGGAATGTTATTAAAAATTTAGAGAAGGTTGATAGAATAATTTTTTTTATGTTTAGACAAACATTATTATGTTATACGATGCCTTCATGATCATCAAAGTACTTAGTATCATAACTAATGATGGTTATCATGGTTCACAGATGTTTCTAAATAATGATATTGAGGGGTTTCAAATTTAAATGGTGACATTTATATCAGGTTGTGTTGATCCGACTATATTTCATGGGAATAAAGTTATTAAATAATGTTATATATTGTTTGAGTTACAAAATTAGAGATGCAATCTGATTGAATAGAGGATCACTCTAGAATGCATCAAATTGTTGTTAGGTAATAGAGACTATTTGTATAAATCTCAATATTATAATGTTATGAAGTTTCAAACACTATGAATTTAGAATTTATAAATTCTATACAATTTCTAAGAGAAAAAGTTAGAGAAGTTATAAATTGAGGATAGCTTGTCAATTCTTCTGATAGAATAAATATAAACAAAGCATCAGATGGGGAAATCTATAAATCTATGACAGATTAAGGTAAATAAAAAATTCACATGAAATATCCATCAGACAATGCAGTGAAATGTCTTCGTAACGGGAAATGTGGATATTTGGTGAAGAACTATAAGTATAGATATAATGTTCTTCCATACTAGATGGTAAATGAATTTCTACTAGGTAGAGAACCACAATTTCATCCGACAAATACATGTGTCATTATCACATAGAGAAATATGATGTTATCCAAATAGGTAAAGGGAGTGAAAATTAATGTTGGAGTTGAGTTTTATCAGACAAAGGTAAAAAATTTATTACTAGATGTAGGGTAATATGATGTTTATGTAATAGTGAATTTTTATTATCAATGACATTCAACAGGTAAAACAAGAACTAGAAAGTAAAAAATGATGTTGTACTAGATATTATAGAATCTTATTTCCTCTGATAAATAATTATAAATTCATTTGACGTATATATTTTTAGAATAACAGATAATGTTTTCTTAATAAAATAGAATGTGACAAAGAATTTCTCTATGACCATTGAATAGATAATGATAACATTTTATGAGAAAAAATTCATTGGAAATGGGAGTTCTGGTGATAAAAGATTTTACAGAGTACTATAAATGTTTGTACACTGGAAGTATGTTTCAAAAACATTAGAAATCATGGTATAAACATTTATTGTGATGATGATGATTTCTTAATTAAGTGATCATAAATTATGTTAATATTAGAGGAGTTTTGAAATAATATTTGATGCATAGTTTTAAGTAAACAAAATTAATGATCGTTGACTCGAATTTTTCAAAATGCTATAAGGTGGTCTATGTAAAATGAGTTCAGTAAGAAAATTCACTATTTCATATTGGGATCTCACACTTTCTCATTTAAATTCATAGAAATATTTATAATATAAATGTTTGATGTCACAATAAGAAAGGAATGTTTTTCTATAATTAATGATTTTATAAGTGTTTTAATTTTTATAAAGAATAGTGTGAGTTATTGACTAAAGTTTCTAATTTGTTGAATAAGAGAGAATCAGAAGTGGTATTTTTGGATAAATTTCTTTTGGACAGAGGATATTATCCCATTATTATAGATTACACCCTAATAGGATGGTCAATAAGGTTATATATGTTTAAAATAATTCTATCTTTTATAAAGATGTTATTTTATCACATTGAGGGACTCTTTGGTCAGTCTTTATATTTCATCTCAATGATTGAAGAAGTCCGTAAAAAATGAGATATTTTACTTATTTCACCCACAAAAGGATTTTCCATTGAGACTTAATGATGATGCTTTTTTTTGCTCCAAATTCACTAATTATTACATGTTTACCAGTAAATATATATCTGATATCATTGAATCTCGATTATCACTACCACAAACAATTGGAGTACCCACTAATCTCCTTCAATAAAGAACTCACTACTCTGTCTATTGAATTATTCATTATTCACATGAATATGATGAAACAATACACCAAAAATGGTAACTATATTTATACAAATATAATTTAAATTTTTAGTATGGGTAGCAATCCTAGAATGAATCCTTCTTCAACCTTAAACCATCTAGATGAGATCTAGAAGAACCCACTAAAATTTCCATCTTGAAATCCTCCATGTTCTTTTTTCTCTCTTTTTATATTTCATTCAAAAGGATTGAATTTACTATTAAATAAATAGGATTTTTAAAAGATTTTATTGTGATTAATGGGTTCATCATGTACCATTTAATCCTATTGTAACACCTTGGAGATTCAACCCATAAAACCCACTATAAGTTTCTAATATAAACTGCCAAACATTACTGGGTGCAGCAAGATCCATGAATCTATGGAATTCTCTCCTATTTTTTGGTAAAACTATAGTGTGTTTGGATCCATTAATATCAGGGTTGAAGTACTATATAAAAGAAAATTTCACTCCCCATCCACTTCACTCATATTAGTAACATACTCCATTATCCCATGTATAATATTTATAATTATCTCCTCTAATTTATTATCTCATAGAACTAACTATAATGTGGTCATGCTATAGAATGTTCATTACATAGTGACATTAACTTTTGTGTTGTTTTTTTCGGAACACTTTCCTCTTATTGAATTGGGACCTTCTACTATACAAGGCATAGGTACAGTCTAGAAACCTTCTCTCCCAATGTTACATTGACAAAGTCATTTCTCTATAGCATGCACACTATAAATATACCAGTGGAACTGAAATTCATTTGATATGATCCTACAACATGGATGATCTTCCTATACTATTTCCAATGATATTATAATCCCACATAGAACATTCGTCAACATTTCCAATATCATATAAGAAATTTCCTCAAATTATCATCTCAATTGAGTCCTAATGATGATAATCCTCACCTAATACCTACCAAGTCTCCCGAAATTCAGAATATAAGAATTACCCTCAACAAATCACCTATTTCATGGATTTAAATCACATGCACCTGCTAGTAGACACACATTTCCATACATGCACAACCCCCCATACGATTGACTATGTGGAACCTAATATTGGATGTAGTCAACTCAAGTATTGGCCTTGAGTTATCTTTGCCATGTTTTTTCATCCTTATAAATAGTATTATTGGGTATCATCATTATTATAGAATAACCATGGTGACTATGGCATTTCAAATCTTGCACGTCCTCCATAACACAATCAATTCAAATTCAAAATTCTATACAATGTAGATAATGAGATTTTGTATATGGTTTTTATTTTAGATAGTAATACTCTTAAATTTTACCATTCATTACCTTTTAAACTATCACAAACCATAAAGACATACAAATATATTTTTCCCACAAATCTACAAATTAGGTTAGTTCCTTTTTCAAGATATTGACAACATGGTTTAGAGTTTACACATACTCCAAAACAACAATTACCTACTCCAAAATATCCATCAGGAAGTGAAATTCGATCTCAATGTTCATTGTTCATGGATGATGTATATGATTTTACACAGATTTACCACACTATAATTTTCACACATGATTTTAATTGAATAAATCTCTTCAACACTGACATTATCATGTTTTTGTTTTATTTATAGAAATTGTGTGCATACATTAGGGGAAACAATGTACTCGACCTCTGTAGTGCCTAACGAGATTCTATAAAACTTATTCATTTTCCACTATATGCATTAGATCACATTTTAAAAATAACAAAATAAAGTTAAATTTTTATCATCCAGCAAACAAGACCACACTTATTCAATAAATCATATAAAAATATTTTTTGAATCATTATTGTGGGACAATTTATTCTCCATTGTATGATGGATATATCAATGTATTATTTTCATAGATTTTAGGAGGATTATCTTAATATCACTATGAAAATAAACATCTTGAAATGTATAAAATAAAATATCATGTAAATTTGTTGTAAAATAGAGTAAAATACTCATGATTTATTAATACTTTCTCATATGGATATTATTATCCTACTCATCTTTTGATAATATTTTTCATGTATCCATCAATGATTTCATGGGCCTCAAATTATCCATAAATAATCCTATCAAAAGACCCATGGAATATTTATTTTGAGATATAAATATGCCATCCAATCATTGAATTACCAAACAGCTTAGTAAAAAAATAAATTTTAGTCATTAAAGAAATCTTGAATTCATACCTCAAGATTTATAAACACTATTTTCATTAGTTGTCATCCGAGCCTCCTCAAATTATGTCATCAAAATAGAGAAGCACCATAATTCACTTCTAATTATCCCTCTTTATGTATATGTTATAATAAAATCTTATGTATAGAAACCAAAATTATTGAAACATACATATATCATTGAATACCATACTATAGGAGCATATATGAGTCTATAAAAATTCTTCTTTAGTTGAAACACTTTTATTAAATATTACTTAATGAGATAGTGATCTATTTTCTCAATATACACTCCCAATTCTAGGTAACCATTTTAGATAGATTATTTTATATCTATCTAATATACAACTAAATCCATTATAATCACTATGTTTTGGAATAACCGAATAGTTTAAAGTCATGTTAAAGGAGAAAATATCACATCAAAATAAATTATATCAATATTCGAATATCTCATACACACTATTCATACTGTATTTCAAATAAACTACCATATTTATCATGTAATTTTTGGAAAACACACATGGTTCTAATTATATCTATTTCACATCTTCTTGGAATAATTTCTTATGAATCTTTCTCATAATTTTTCAATCTCTTCATTTGTATCCTAAAAAATCACTCTTTATTCATTGATTGTTTAAAATATTTTGTTTCTAACAATGATAATTGGGATAAAAATTATTAAACCATAATATTTTTTGGATTAAATCGAGGATGTATGGTCTCCAACAATTTTTATTTTAGTTATTTTATCATATATCATTTTTCATCTTAGTCTTGAATGACATTTTTCCTTCATTCAAAATTTAAGGCTTCATCAGAAATATCTTCATCATTTGTAACTCACCCTGAACCATGAGATTATTCATCATATTTTGATTAATTATTTAGAACGTTGTCAATTAAAATACCTTTATGTATTTCTCTCATCTTCACACTTTGAACCACCACAAATCCATAACTCTCAATAATGTTTTCATTAATTTTATTATAACACATTTAACATCTAATAATTGTTGAGTATTCAAAAATATACCTTCGTCACCCCAATCATTAACTTTTATTCTATTATCCATTTTGATAATAAGACATTTACATTAAAATTCAAAAAATTTACATGAGTATAGATTTCTTTCCATACCAAATTTTATAAAGTGTTCTTCCTTCATTTTCCCATAGAGAATATATATCTGAAATATAAATTGTGGAAAGAAAATATTTTTAAAAGATATTTTTTGTAACATAATTATCAATCATCATTGTTTGGGCCATGTTATTTATTATTTTATTTATTCTCACACTACCCCATATTACTGAAGTGTTATGATAAGAAACACCTAATGTCTACTTATATATATATATATATATATTAACTTCCTGATTTTTTATTTTCTCCCATTATCATTTTAGAATTGCGAAATATTTAAACAAATTATATTTTCAGTTTTCTAATGATATATAATAATTAGCCTTTATATATTAATATTACGTGTGTTAGATAAATCATTTCAAATTTTCATAATTCTTTGATAAAAAACATATAAAACATATTTTAATATCTCTCCATGGGTGAGATTGTGAAAACAAATTTCCATGAGAAAAAGGTCAAGTAACCAAGATTCCTTCATTATATTTTCCTTGTAACACATCTAGATAATATTTACCATTAGACATGAATCGCATATGTGAGTGTCATCATAAGTAGGATATGGAATTCCATGTGATCCATTTCTCATTACCAGACTCTCTTGAGATGTTTGGATCAAATGTAAATTATTCTTATCTCATAGACTATTATCCTCCCATTTCGATATAATATGTAAATCTTCGTAACTTACAATGTATAAATGTTTTTAGGATATTAGTCCAAGTATAATTAGTGGGACATTATTGGATTTGAGATGGAATTCCTTTTTAATGAACTTCACCATGTTTTTATTGTTATACAATTGGCTTTCAATAAGATGATTTAGAAATAACCCATCGAATAAGATAATATTAGTCCTCCTGAGGTCTTTTCCTCAAATGTTTGCCTTTCTAAAGCCAACAATCATAAGATCCTCATCATTCCAAAATTCAATGAAACCCTTTTTATTTTGATTGAAAATAATTATAAGGTTTTTATTTCAGGTCATATATGATGTACAACCACTATCTAATATCAATGATCACGAATTTTTTGTTTCCTTCACAAAAATATAAGTTAAATATTTCTTTTGCAAACTAGCTTTCATTACCCATGTTGGGGACAAAGGTTACTCCTCAACAGTTGGCTCTATGAACTCTCCAACTTCTAGAAAACAAAAAATCGATTTTATTTTTATATAATTTTAGTAAAGGATCATAATTTTTCTTATAGCCACTTGAAGGAATTAAAGATGAAAATTATTGAAATCTAGATAAAAAATTTATTTCATTATACCTGAATACTTCTCAAAAAAATATAATCAATTAATAGAAAATGCATGATTGGAAATTTAGCATGTATATTTTGAAGTGTATTTCACTTGGAAGGAATTCTTTAAAATAGATAAAAAATATTAACTATTCCCAATTTTATATAGAGAAAAAATAAAAATCTTCATGTATTATAGTATAACATGGCCAGATGATTTTCGTATTTAACAATTTCATAAATATCTAATTAATTCATGGAGTTGGTGCATGTGGTTTGAAAGAACCACATATATCTTCTATTCTTCAAATTGATTCCAAATATATTTTCCTTTATATTTACACAATTGGAAATTATGATTTGGAACAAATTCATACTCAATATTTATTGTTTACTGAATTAATGATGATGACTTTTACATTTTTTTATCATACATGATAACAATTATCATTCTTGATCTTCAAACATTGGATGAAAATTCCAACTTCTTCTTCGAGCTCCTCAGTTTATTAACTATATCATTGCTAATTTTATCTAATCCATTAATGATTAATTATTTTTTAGGAAAATTGATTTTTAGTTTAGACGTTTATTTTCCCTAATTATTTATTTAAATATTAGAATCATGCACCACTATTTTTGTATTATTTTTATTGTTTTTCAAAATCATCATGTTTTTTATGGGATTCCACAATATCTTTACATAGATCAATCCTTACTACTATTAATTTTTCACATAATCACTATCATTATCTATATGAATATTTTTAACCACGTGTAACACACCTTTAACATCAAAATCATCAAATTATTCAACATCATTTTCTTCGGAATTATATTCCTTTATATAAAGAAAAAACTTACTTTAGAAGAACCTCCACTGAGAATTATTTGTTACTTACATTGTCATATTCTATAGATTTTTATCAAAATCATTGTTTTCAGGAAAAAAATTGGACATTTTTTCAAAAGATGTAAAACCTTATCACATCTAATCCAATAATCGTGAATATTACCCTTAATTATTCATCCTACTCTCTAATAATTAGAGGATAAAAATTAGATAACCTCATAAACACCATAAAAATCAGAATTCACATTGGTGTTGACTTATTTCATAGAATAAGATTCCCCCTCTTAAGTACTTTCATATTTTCTCACAAAATATTCATCATTTCTCATTTCATAAGACATAATGGTACAAAAATTGAGATAAATAATTTTTAAGAAATTATTATTGTGACATAGCCTTATAAAATAATGAATAATTATCTTTATGTAAAGAATTAATTTTCATACATTTTATGATTTTTATTATATATAGTTTTATAGAATTATTCCATTACCCTTTCATAAAAAAAATATTACATTAAAAAGTTGATACTTACACATATTATCCATTTTACCCACAAAAAACATTTTATGATATGACATGTTATATTTTTATTAACAATATTCACAAATTTCATCTTGACCTCATCCATTTCCAGAAAAATCCTTAACACCAAATGAAACAAATTTAAAATGTGTGTTGAGAAAAATATCCTTAGTAATTTACCTAAAAAAATAGACAAAGAAATATTTTAGTTTAAAAATATATATATGAGATTTTCAATTTTTAAAATTATATTTCAGGATTGAAATAAACATTTTATTACCCGAGAAATTAAATTTTCTCCAATATATTTTATTAAATCCTTTGATAGTAATTATTAAATGAAAAATAATACTCATAGTTTTTCCATTAAAATCAAGAAAAAATTATGGACTCTTTCTAAAAAAATATTACATTTCAGATTTATTATGTAACATAAAAATTTTATTAATCATATTTTCATGAGTAATAATATAAGAGAACAACATAATGGGAACACCAACATAAGATCACAGAATCCTATGAAATTTGGTTGAAACAAAAAATATAATGATAACATATGTCAATGATAACTTCCATGACAACATCACATGGTGGATAGAGTCCCATCATGGATTATGTTTACTATATAATCCCAAACAAAATGCATCATGAATCAAAAACATTACGCAGTGGATAAGAGGGGTATTTGGGCACACACATGAAAACTTGTTCCTCATTATGGGTTCCACAAATGGAAATCAATCATAAGGATTAAGCATAATAATTACCAAAGGAAGAAAATGGGTTGCAAACTCATTCCTCATACCATAATAAAAATATATTTCATAAATTAGTCATTTTAGAATGAACATAACTCATGTATTACCCCATCAATGAATGTGTGAATAATCTAGGTATATATATTGGACCTATATATAAAAAATTTGAAAAAATTCAATAGGATTAATGATAGTGAGAAACTGATTTAGAGAGAGATATTATTGTTATAGAACAAATAAAAATCATTTTTTGGAGATATCCCTTACACCTACAATCAAAAAAATTTTACATATCAAAATATCCAATCAATTTAAAATAATTTTTAAAAATATGAACATCAATTTGAAAGATAATTTTTTGTTTTTAAAAAATTAACTTGTTAATGAAATCCGAATATCAAATAATGGGTTCTATACTATGAAATTACAATGATGTTGTATACATTTAAATAAAACATTCATTGTATCCTTATAAAATAAATTCAAAATGATGGTAAGATAATGTTTTTTGAATAGTTTTTAAAGATAAATAAAATGTAATTTATAATTATTTTATTTACATATAAATAAATATAAAAAATAATTTTATAAATATGTACTTGGATTAAAAATATTTATAAAAGAAATGATTAAAACAATTAAAATTAGGTATTTAAATTAATGTGTCATCTACATCGAGCCTGACTCTTCTGTAGCATTACTTATCTTCCTAAAAAACCAAAAAAATTAATTATATACTTTCCTAATAAAATTTTCCAAGTTGATTATTCCTTTTTATGTCAATTATTTCCATTTTATATAAAATTACATAATTAATTAATTTCACTTCGTATGGTTTAAAAATATTCAGCTCAAATATCCAAAATTGAATTCTATAGAATTACTATAGTAAAAACGATCATAATTACATAATATTAATAAAATAGTTATGAAATAATTATCATTCATAAAAATAAATTTTAGTTTTAAAACCATCCATGAAGAACAGTTATGAATAATGAACAATGTTACAATCATGAAGACGGTAGGTAGTACATACACATGTGTAACATTTACGTTTTTCAAAGATCAGGATACAAAGAAGGTTAGAATTTTTTTTATCATTAAAAAATGATTATTATATCATTAATATAATATAATTTCATAAAATAAACTTTTATATAGAAGCAGAATTATGTGGTTATGAAAAACAAATTATACCACTACATGGTGGTAGTAATATATACGAACGCTTGAATGAAATTATCATTTTTCAATAAATGGAGAGGTAAAATAATAAGCTATATATTTTGTTTTAAAAGTGATTAAGATTTCATGAATATAATATATAGACTTAATTACATAATCATACTAATCCATGAGTTGTGGGTATGAAAAAAAAATTAACTCAGATTTCAAGGTGGTAGTCTACTTTACACATGGATAACTGTTTCATTTCCCATTCGATGGAAGAGGAGATGAATATAGATTGTTCCATTGACAATATATATATATATATATGATACAGTTCTTAATATTTAATAATTTCAAAATATTATTTTACAGAGTAAGATAAAAAAGATACTAAATCATTAGGTTAAAGGATATACCTCTACTTCCGGCAACCTCCATTTCTCTACACCGTAAACTCTCTAAGGTTTATTCTGACCAAAAAAATACCTCTCTAACATGGTGAGGGATTTTGAGAATGTATTTTTTAATTTATTTTATAATTTTAATGTGTTTTTTAATGTGAAGAAAATAGTATAGGAGTAACCCTATTATAAGAGTGGGTAGAGAACTCATAAAATTAATTAACATATTAAATTAATAAGAATTTATTTCTAATGAATAAAAATCACAAAAATAATATATTTTAAATATTTGAATATTATTATTTATAATAATATAATAAAAAAAGAAAAATTATAAAAATTGATTGACCGTTATCATTTTAACCCACCTATTAACCATTTTGAAAAATTCAATGATAGAAATGTTTTTTACACTTTAAGGGTTATGATGGTAAATATAAAATGAAAATTGGCTAATAAATTTACCAAGATTGATATTTTGAACCATATCCCAAATATAGGGTTGAATATAATATATTTTGGAATTTTAAATAATTTAATAATTTTTTATTTATTATAAAATATCATTAATGTCAAATTTGGAACTAATTTTTTAATTTGACATTGAAAATAGCTTCATAGCAAAGGAATTTTAATATAATCCTTTAAGACATACCTAAAATTATATATTTATCTAGAAAATAATGTTACAATATAATTATTTCAAAATATTTTTATGGTCAATACTTTTAGAATAAATTATTTTATTTTTCTATAAATTGAATTCAAAATGTATGACATTGAATAAGAATTTAATGTTACTATTATATTAGGAAAAAATTTAAATAAATAAAAATTTTAAAATAGAATAATTTAAATCTCATATGGATGCGTATAACCAAACATATCCAATGTTTATCATAATGTAAGAAATTTATTTATAATAAAATAATGGAAATTATTTTTTTATTTTTCTTTAAATAAAAAAATATAAATCTCATAATCAATTAAATATTGAAAATTTTAATTTATATTCAAAATATGATGAAAATTACCTAATTTAACTCATCTAATAGGTTAACGGAATGTGTTATAGTCCTTTTTTAGTCCTTATCATCTTATTTTTATCCATAATTACATGGTTTTCACTAATTGTAGTGACCATTATTTACTACAAATATTATTCACAATGGTCAAAAATAAAATTTTCCCATTTATAAAAATAGGAAAAAATTATTTATATAATGGAGTCAATTTATTATGATTTAATTTAAAGTAGTTGGAAAAAGTTAATTCGTTTTAAAATGAAAAAAATAATGAAAAATATCTTTTCAAAAAACATCCCCTTTTAAGCGTAAAATGATTTATACAATATTCATTTACAGAAGACATTAAAAATACTAAAATTGGATACTTTATAATATAAAATTAATAAAAAATTTATATTTAATATAAAATATAATTTTACATTGTAAATAATTTCATTGAATATATAGTTTTCAGTATTTATGACTATTTATTGAAAAATAAAAATTTTCAGAAAAATCTCCAAATTTCACCATTATCTAAATTTGATATTATAATTTCAAAAATTATATCATATTCATAAATTATAAATTCCAATTTTTTCATTAATTAAATATAATTTTTTCCCACTATAGTTATGAAAGAATTTTTTTTAATAAAATATGTTTTAAATGAATAAAATAACATTACTAAAAAGTAAGTGATTATTGACTAAGAATTTGTCAATAGATATTCATTGATTAGGACACTTATATATATTCCATAATTCAGTTGATATTATTAATAAACACTATTTCAACTGATATGTTATGATGGTTATATTTAAATAATAATTTTTTATAGTATGTCCTAATTCGCTTAAATTTCGATATTGCATGTTAAGAAAGGTATCTAACATAGTATATGTTTGGTAACTCTATGTGTTACATTATTCACCATTTAGTAAACATTTTCCACTAAATTATAACATGATATTGTCAATAGTTTTTTTACATTTTGAAAAACCTTTATTGAAATAACACATCATAAAAATTGTTAATAAACCATCCTCTTGAAAGAATGAATGAGAAATATGATGGTAATCTGGAATAACACATAATTGGGTTAAAAAATAATATATTATTATATTGAATTGAAAATATAGAACTTGAATAAAATATTATTTTCCAAATAATGATTGAGTGTGACATAGATCATTGATCTTAATAAAGTCAATAACCATGAGAATGATAACGACCATAAAACCATAAACCAATGAGGTGAAGAAGACAATCTGTTCATCTAACATAAAGGTAATAGGATATAGTTTTTGTTTTAATAACCGTTTCCTAGATTTGAGGAAATCTTTTACCATCAAGACTAGAAAAATATTGGAATATTCATAATTTACAAGAAAAATTTCATCTTTCAATCAATTTTAACCACAGTCTTGCCTTTTTCTATAAATGACGACTACTCAAGAAAATATTTTTATGCCTGAATCAATGAAATCAGAATAATATCTCAAAATAATATATCATGATATTGTTATATTATTTAAATATTAAAAAATAGTGAATGTTTATCACAGGTGTAAATAATGTCCAAAATTTATAAACCCTCATATGATTAAATAAAATTATTAAAACCTAAATTCCCAAAATAATAAAAATAGTTGTACATAAATCATTTCAAAAATAAAAATATATCCAATATACCCCAAATAACCTCTATATTAAATAATGTTTTACTATTGAATGTTATCTCATACCTTTCATATTATATTAAAAAAAATTAATTACATTCATCCATGATAATATTTTTTGTTAAATCACATATTGAACATAAAAAATAGATATATATCAATGAAAATAACATCTCCAATAATATCATTAATCACAATGGTGAATTATTATATAATACTATACTGTAGTGAAATTCACAAAAATATCCGAAATTGAATTTAGAAACGGACCAGAATGGTAATCTAATGATTTAAAATAAATATATCCAGAAATATATCCTTGAAAAAGAATCATTTCTCAACAATCAAAATTATCTCCATATATCTATCCATTTACATTAATATAAAAAAATATAATAACTCATCTGTTAATTTAAATCTTAATAGCGTTTCCTTTATAAAATAGGGTCAATGTTTCAAATCACCTCAGAATTCCATTAGATAAAAAACATCAAATTGTGTATTTATGCCCTTGAACATATAATAAAACACAAAATTATAAACCTTTTTTTATCTATAACTATTAATTTAACATCACATGAAGATATATATTCTTTCAAAAATAAACATAGTCCATTTTAATCATAGATTATTAAAAATATTCCTAAAATCAATAAATGAAATAAACATCATCAAAGAGGTCCTTAATAACTTTTTCATCAAATAACTATTCAATTTCAATGTTACCAATATTATCTGATTATATTAATCAATATCAATAATCACATTATCCAAACAAAATATTATTAACTTAATATATTGAAAATATTAAGTGGTATCCTTCCCCTAATAATGTTTTCTCCCAAACTGTCACTTCAACACTAAATAACTTTTCTTTGTTATCTGTACCATTAATAAAATGTTTGAAAATAATTAAATAAAAAGTATTATAGAACCATACATAAGGATTAATTATTATTATAATCATTAAACCATTGAAAAAATATTTCTACAATATAATTCTTAAATTATAATACCAAAATATATCAGTCATTTCACTTTATTGACTGGTATAACATAGGTTCATCCTTTTACTAGTGTTTAACCATTAAAAACTTCAATTGAATCATATTACAACTAGGTTACCCAAATTTAATACAATGACCTATAAATTGATATTTAGGATGAAGTTTATCTCCCTACATTGAACTCCTCATTTTTCTCATCGATTTCTTGAAATATGCATTTATATTCCACAGATATAAAATTTTCCTATTACATTGAGACATTTACTTCTATGTATCTTTAAAAATTTCAAATAGGAATGAAATTTTTCCATGTTTCCTATAAGTTATCCACATCCCAAGATCTAGGTAAAAAAAATCCTTCTATTACTGGGTAACATTGATATTTGGTCACGTTACATGTTATTAATCATATATCTTAGTAGATGATTGGGTACAATAATAATCTATTTCACATCAGTCATCATTCTAATTGGATTCTTAGAATCACTAAATTCTCCCCCACATTCAATTTGAACATCATTTATACTGGTTCAATATATTAAAAATAACCAAAAAACATTTTGTGAGAAACCAAAATCATAATTATGAAAAATTAATTATAGGATTACTAAATCATGACACATTATTTTCAATATATTACACCTTAGTTTTATCCTAGGTCATCAATGATCATCATCTATTTAAATCCTTCATTATGGTTCAAAAAAATTGAATTATCCATTGATTTTCCATATGTTGTGACAAACTAGGTGAACAATAAGGGTACACACATCATGTAGTAGAATGTTGGCCATGATATACTTGACCAACTATTTCTTGGGTTATTATACCTTGTTTCATTCTTTTAGAAACCATTCCCACATATAGTAACCATTCAAGTCAGTATTTATATGAATAATCATATAATATCTATCTTACCAATACATTAAGATGTTATTCTATACTTAGAAATAACTCAAGGGTTTTCACCAAAAGTCTCTAATCTAAATATCTAATGTCATCAAAGCACATCGCTATGATATAAGTAATATAAGACCTGAAAAAAACATTAACAAATCTTAGTTGTTTAGTTAATAATTTATTTTCAAACATTTGAAGATATTTATGTTTTCTAGTTTTGAATAATTACAGAAACAACCTTACATAAATTATATCACATCATAAAGTAGAAAAAACCACATAGTATCCATTTTCGAAAAAATGTTTATTTATATAAAATTTTTATTTTCCTGACATATATTCACAATTATTCATCTTGCCCCCATCCTTGTGCCTAATAATTCTTAGAACTATATAAAAAATATATTATAAAGTGGTGTGAAAAAAAATCAAAATAAGGGACATATAAAAAGAAAGGAGAAAACCATTTAGTTCATGAAAACTAATATAAGATTTCAAAATTTTAATATTAAACTTTTGGAAGAAAACAAAAATTTTATTACCTACGATGTCAACTTTTTTTACCAAATATTTTCTTAAAGCCATTCCAAAAAAAATCATGAAGGAAAAATAAATCTCATAAAGGTTCATTTAAAATAATCAAAAACATATGAAAACATAATTTAAAAAATGTTATACATTTCCCCTTATAATTAAATATATAATTAACATTAAATATAAGTTCAAAAGTAATCACAAGATATCATAACTTATAGAAAATTATATTTGAATATAATTTCAATATATGAAATGTGACAACAACAACAAACATGACACAATAGTATGCAAAGGATAAATTCCAAGTCAACATCACATTGTGAATAAATTCTGGACATGAATTAGGTTTAATCCCTAATACGATGTGTAATGTCTCATGAGATAAAAACATTACAAAATTGATTGGTGAATAATATGGGTTCACCCATCAAAAAATATTCATGATTTAGTGTTCCATGAAAGGAAAAAATAATATTCCAAAAAAATAAATACCCATGGAATTAAATTTTTTTCGTAACTATTCCTCATATCATAATAAAAAAGGATTTCTTAAGGATGTTTAGAAATGAAAATAAGGTATGTATTACCCCATAAAAGGAAGGGTGAATATTCAAAGTATAAAGGTTTTTAGAAATATAAATATTAGTTATATATAGTACATGGCATTAAATATATATAAAAATTGATATGGGGTGAGAGGTCGTAAGCTAATGAAAAATGGTATTTTAGAGATATTCCTTACAGCTATAAGAAAAAAAATCTTGATATCAAAATATCCTTTTCCATTTAAACCCCCTTTTGGAAACACATAGAAAAATGGGTAAGAGGTTTTATTCTCATAAAAAAGTATTATTATAATTAACAAAAAATTCAAAAAGTGGGTGTAGAAGTGGAAAAAGTAATTTACATCGTATATGTTAGAACAAAACATTATCATTTACTTTTATTAATAAAGTCGATTTATTCTAGAAAAAAATTCATTTATAAATTTTTTAGAGATATAAATAGAAATTCGTTTATAATTATTCAATTTCAATATAAATAAATTCCTAAAATAATATAAATAACACTTATGTGGTAGATTAAAATTTATAAAAGTAATTTTTAAAACATTCTTAAATTTTTTTTATTGTTACGTGTCCCTTACCATGGGACAAAAACTTCAGGTGTGTTCACTATTATCTTAATTAATAAACTTATTTTAATTATTTACATTATTAAGAAAATTATTTATTTTTATTATTCCATTTATTCAACTAATTACAAAATTTTATACAATTTTTTAATAAATTATGTTGACATCAAATGTCATGATGAAATTGGACTTATATGTCCAATGTTATATTAGTAGGCTGAATATGGTCAAAGATGTCGGAATAAAATCACCTCTATAATATTAATTATAAAATAAATATTATTTTTATAAACAAATTATACCTTTTAACCATCCTTGAAATATGGTTATGAAAAATTAGCTGCATTACAATCATGTAGACGATAGGTTGGACTTACATGTGATAAAAAATTCCATTTTTCAATGAACTATATTGAAAATTAGTAATTATTATTTCAGCATTCAAAAATTATGATTAAATGAAAAATATAATATCATTTAATTAAATACATGTTTATATATAATTCATGTGTTATGGTTACAAAAAAGAAGTCACATCACTCTCTAGAGGTGGTAGTCGACACACACAAAGGAATGAAATCTTCATTTTTCAATAAATACAATGGTATGTAAGTCGATGGTACATTTTCTTTTAATCATTATAAATATTTTATTGATAGGATATATAAAACATAATTCCATATTATACCTATATATGAATGTTTGGGATATAAAAATAATAATATCAATTCCTGAGATGATAGTCCTCCATACACACAAATGAAAATTTCATTTCACATTGGATTGAGGATGAGATAGATTTGTTTTATTCCATTAACATTAATAAATAATAAAATATGGAATATTCTTTTTTACCAATGTTGAATAATAATTTTTATAGTATAAATAAGGAATGGAACGAAGATATTCAATCTAACAATATACATCTTCTTCTAATAACCTCCTTTTCCTTTTCACATTAAGCTATCAATTGTTGGTATTCCAAAAAACCTAGGACATATATAATTTATTAGGTATGATAAGAATTTATTTGGATAAGTATTGTGTTAATTAAAGGATTTTTATGTGTAAATAAAATAGAAGAGGATGCACCCTTTTATAAGATAGGGGAGGGGAACTCTTGGAATTTATCATTGTAAAAATATTCATAACATAGGTTGACGATGAGTTTAAATGTATTCATAAAATAAAATTTATATACATTTATATGATGTTTTTACTATTCTGTTTTTATTTTGACCCCTCATTGTGCTTTTTGACAATTAAGGCAATAATAAACTGTCTTACTCTTGAAGGGATAATATAGTAACAATAAATGGAAAATTAGACCATATATATACCATGGTTAATAATTTAATTATTATCACAATTATTTTATCAATATTATGTTTCATAGTAATTTTATATCATTTATAAAATATATTTTTTGAAAAATATCTTGAAAGAAATTTTAAGAGCAATTCAATTAATTTGAATTTGAAACAAAATCTAGAAAATAAATATAAATATAAACCATTAATAGATACCTAATATGGTATATTTATCCTAAATTTTAATTTATCAAAATAATTCATAAAATTTAATTACTTTTAATATTTTTATATTCATTTATTTTATTTTTCATTTTAATTGATTAAATATTGTGTCTGCATTATGTAAGAATTTAAGGTAACTGTTTCATTTCTAAAAATTATATTTCAATTACCATGACAAGAAAAAAAAATTATCACTAAAATAACCATTTGGAACCAAACACATCCTCTGTTTATATCTATGTAAAAAAAATTATGGGTATTAGATCAATGAGAATGAGATTTTGGACTTTTTCATAACATAAAATAATATAAATGTAAAAATCAAAAATATGTGGCATAAAATTAACATATATTCAAAACTTATCTAGATATATAAAAACTAAAAATATAAAAAATGATACTAGGAAGTGTTAAACCTTAATTACATAATTTTCCCTGACTAGGGTTATACATATTTACTACAGTTACAATTTATAATGAAAAACATTTAATGATACCTATTTAGTGAATTTCGAATTCCTAATTCCAAAAATTTCATCTATTTTAAATATTTAATTTTTATAAGTGGTAGAAACCAATATAAGAACAAAATAAAAAAATGCAATAAAAAATAGTTTTCTAGAAAAAAATTCTTTCTTGTTTAGAAAAATGTTTTAGAGAAAAATTAAAAAACAATATTATTTCCAAAAAATATAGTTCCTTAATTATTAATCATTATTAACTAAATAAATTTTTTAAAAAAATAAAAAATTGAATTTTACTATGTAAATACATTAAAATATAATATAGTTTTCATTATTTTTCCATATTCATTGAAAAATAGACCTTTTAATGAAAATATCAAAATTCCATGATAATAAATTTTTTAAATGATACCTCCAAAAATTATATCATTTTCATGGGTCAAAATTGATAAAATTTGTAGAAATTAATTATATTTTTCTCTCATAAAAAGGAAAAAACCATTCTTAATGAAAACATATTATTTAAATGCAAAATGAATTCATTAAAATGATTTATTATTTACCAATAATTTAAAAACACAAATCTATTCATTTGTATATTAATATATATTTCCTACTATATAGAATTTTATTCATATATGCTATTTTAATGGAATGGTTATAAAGGTAAAATTGAATTAATAATTTTTTTATGGTATATCCTAATATATTTAATACCCACTATTTCACATTAAGAAATCTATCGAGGTGAGTATTATTTTAAAAACTTAGGGTGTTATATTTTTTTACAAGAGCCGACACATTTACATAGAAATTAGGGGGAATCTTCCAAATATCCAATTCACAATCTTCTCATCTTTGAGATCTTCTTCGAGGCCTCACATATCTTCCACAAAAACATTTAGTTGATTGAAAAAAGGAATGAATTGTATCTTTTGAATTCATTATCAATCCTTTATATTTTTTCCAAATAATCTACAAAATTTCATCCCTATCATTAAAATTTCATTCATAAATATGAATAATATTTTTCCATGTAATGTGAGATCTTTTACTTGACATTGACATTATAGACATGGGATTGGAAACAGAACATCTAAAAGAATTTAGGTATTTGGAATCTACATCAAATTCAGTATGATATCTCTCCATTAAGTATTTTATTTCATTATTATTAGTGATTCCATAAATAATATTTGGTAAAATTTCTATGTGCATGGTTTGAAAATAATTTTGCATTCATCTTTTTCACAATTGGAATTCAATTTCTTCAAAGATAGAAATAACTTTTTGTTTGAATTTTTTTTTCATTATTAAAATATAAAAACCTAAAAACCCCTATGATACCACTTTTTAGAACCATAAATTGTATTACATCCTGAGAGGGGGTGTAACAGGGTATTAATGTTTAAAAGAAATTCTCCCTTGTTTCAGGATTATAATATCTAATCTTGAGGAACAATTAAATTTCTCTATATATTTCCTCTGATTGAGTGGTGAAATAAGTAAATAAAACAAGGTATTTTAATTGATTATTCATAAATAGACTAGTCCAAAGAGTATCCATTTCAATGAATCCACGAAAATGTTCCATCAGTGGAAAGATAAATGTGTGGGTGATCACCCATGTGGTGAGAGAAAAATGAAAAAATGAGAATATGTAAGTCTATCATTTTTTATTGTGAAGGAGGTGTCCTAGTTTGATGATTTCAAGATGGGTTTACCATTTTTTGATGGAATGATATATGGGTTGGTGATCACCCATGTGGCGAGAGGAAAATTGAATGATTATAACTGGGCAGTGTATCCTATCTATCAAGTGAAGGTGGTGTCATAGTTAGATGATTTCACATTTGGTTCACGTATTTTATTTCTTATATAAAATATCACATGGATGGTTGGGTAAAATGGTTTGATGGTTTGACTATTGGGGTTTTAATGTGTTTTAAAATCATTCAAGTCTGATTCACCATTCCCATTATTCTTCTATTGAAACTCCCAAAGGTTCCCACATCCATAACTAGATACATACCTTCTTCCAAAGGTAAGAGGTTAGTTGGGGTTTCATAATCAATGAAACATAGGAAATCACATTGGATGAAAGGATGTGATGTTGGGCTAGTCACACCCTTTTGGGTGGGATTGTTTTATACTCCCAGGATCCTTTATATATTTATGATATGTTCATGAATTTCTTCATTATATCGATACAAGACTTGTTACCCTAACTAAATGATCATGTTTTGAAAAATTACATGTGTAAATGAGGGACTATTAATGAGTCTATGTATACCTCTCTGAGTATCTTCATCCATTTCCCCTTTATGAGAAAGATTCTTATATTTTGAAGCCATATGACGAGGAAACACCAAGATTATTGTCCTCCACATAGGTGATTAATATTTCAATGATGGGATATAACCTTTATGAGGTATCCAACATATCTTATTTATAATTGTAATAATAACTCACATTGTTCATTAAACAGGTGGACTTTATTTCCCATTGAATGAATATATATGAGGGAACATAAGAATTGGTTGTTGAACTCATGTTTCAAGGAGGAATCCTACTTATGGTGGTTATAGAAGGAATTACAGTAATCATAGTTTTATCAAACCAATATCTATTTTACATAGGTAGATGTCCTTATATTGTAGTAGCTATTTCATACTACTTATCTAGGTTTACACATTAAGGATTCCATACCTGGTGAGGATTCATCATCTGAATGTTATGATCATTGAAACTCCATAATCTCACATGATTCATGCTTAGTGTGAGAAACAAGGGATAGAATGTAATTAGTACCACTGCATATGTTTGTGAGACATATGTTTTAGGGAATACCTTGGGATGTTTAATAAGGAGATTCGTCCTTATGTTATCCACTTAGGTACCCTATTTATGGTATTATTCAAATTCATCATAGTTCAGTTGATTTCTCAATCGATTAGTAGATGAGGAAGAATGATAATCCAATGGGAGAGGGTAGGACCCAATGATTGGATTGTTTGGAACATTGAGAGACTCATATTGAGATGGATTTCCACATGATCTTTAGCCTTAAGATGGTTTCTTATGTATTTTGTTTATGGGAATAATCATAGTTCTTATAGTTTAGTTGATTTATAAATCCATTGGTGGATGAGGAAGAATGTTCATCCCATTGGAGAGATTGGGTCCCAATGGTTGTAATTTCAGATGCGTGGAAGGAATTATGCTTAAATGGATTAGCATTTGAACTCAGTCATTATGTAGGTTTCCAAGGTATCCTAGTTATGGATGGAATCATAGTTCTCATTGATCAGTTATTTGGGGCTTATGTTTTGAGGTTTCAATAATATTGGGACGATATCATATTATTCTTCTAATCAGGGATTACACGCTGAGGATTCACATATATATGGGCATTCAAATCATGCAATTACTCATAGATTACACAATAAGGTTTTTCTAGTGTTGTGGAATTCAAATAACACCACTGATTGGGGCTTACATATTAATATTTCCCTTACATAGGGTAATTAATATCATTCCCTTGATTGGGGATTACACATTCATGTTTAACTTTTACAGTGGTATTTATATCATCCCACATATCAAGGATTACCCATAGAGGATTCCATAACATAGGGGACATATCATTTTATGATATTGATCAGTTCTTACACACTTAGGATGCATTTATATAGGAGATTTCATATGATAAAATTGATTGGAATATACAACCTATAGTTTCCATTATATAGGGACATTCATAACTTGATGTTGATTGGGTATTGCACACTATGGTTTTCAAAACATAGGGAACATATCATATTATCTATTTGTTCGAGGCTTAGACACTAAGGTTTCTGTTTTATTAAGGAATTCATGTTATTCAACTAATCGGGGATTATACACTGACGATTCTCTAATACATGGGACATATCGTATTATTCCACTAATTAGCATTTATACTCCATGGTTTCCCATAGTTATGGTTATTCATATCTTTCCACTAATTGGGGCTTACACACTGAGGTTTCCCTCTCATAGGGGAATTAATATCATTCCATAGATTGAGGAATATACACTATGGGGTCCCATATATTTGGGAATTCATATCATGAAACTAAACAGGGATTGCACAATAATGTTGATGTTGTATTGGGGAATTTATATCATTCCACTAATCTGGGATTACACACTTTTGTTTTTCTAACATAGGGGACATATCATATTAAACCATTGATAAGGGATTATAGAATGTGGTTTCCCTTATATTGGGACATTCAAATCATTCCACCAATTGAGGCATACACAACAAGGTTTCCCTTATATAGGTTCTTTCACATCATGCCATAGATTGAGTCACACAAACTATGATTTCCCTATCATAGGGGACATATTAAATTATTCCCCTGACCGGGGCTTATAAACCAAAGATTTCCTTATATTGGGGACTTAATATCATTCTACCTATAGATTCATACAAACTTTTGTTTCCCTAATTTAGGTGAATTCATATCATTACATTGATCAGGGCTTACACACTCTAGTTTCCATTATATAGGTTCATTCATATCATGCCACCGATTCAGGGATTAGACCTTGAGAATTCACTTATATAAGGAATTCATATCATGCCACTGATTGGGACATAAAATCTAAGGTTTATATTATATATGGGAATTCATATAATTACACTTAACAAGACATACACAATGAGGTTTCCCTTGTGTAGGGTAATTTATATCATTCCACTGACCAAAGGTTTTACACTAAGGTTTCCTTAACATATTAACTAGAAATTTTATCATTTGTTGGGGAAACTGCTCGACTCAATATGATTATGTACCAAACATACTCTGATTGTATGCATGACATGTCTACAAATGTCTGTAAATACAATGGTTTCTCATCAGAAATTCCTAAATAAAACTACATTATCCATTTTACCTATCTATAGGATGTCACATTACGTAAATGATATGTCTGGAGACCATTTCATGATCAGGGATAACATTCCAAGAGTACCCCACATGATCTAGGATGACATTTTTTGAGGGTGCATCATGAACATGGATGATATGTCTAGAGTGCATCATATAATCCTAGATGAAATATAAGGAGATTTTCACTAGATATGGATTTCATTTCATAAGGATATCACGAGACCTGAGTTGAAATGATGTTGTGTCACTGTGAGACCTAGAAGACTTTTCTGGAGGATTTTTCATGACTTGTAATGACATGTATGGAGGGTTCCACATAATATGTCTTTCTTTATTAGATGATATCACATAATACATGATGTCCCATATGTAGGGTTCCACATTAATCAGATGACTTTTCCAGAGGATATCACTTTTTCCATGCATACATGTCTTAGTGTAACCTTGAGACCAGGCTAACTTTTCTTAATGATGTCACATAGCCTTGGATGACTTGTATAAATAGTTCCATGTGGATTGGATTAATTTTTTAGATGGAATCAGATAATGTAAGATGACTTGTCTGATGTGTGCCAGATAAAATAGAAAAATTTTCTAGAGGACATTGCATGATTCCAAATGACATGTATTATTGTCATCGTGAGACCTAGATGACATTTTGGGAGGATGTATCATGACCTAGTAAGACAGGTTTCGAGGGTGCCACATGATCTAGCTAATTTTCATGAAGGATATTGTGTAATCTAGGATGACGTGATTGAAGGATTCAACATTACCTATCTATGTTGTTCAAAGGACATTAGATGATCTAGGATGATGGGTCATGGTGTCACCATGGGACCTACCTAACATGCCATGGAATAGCCACATAACATTAGAGATATGTTTGGGGAACATATTATGGTTTTGGCTAAAAATCCCAAAAGGATTCTCAAGAACTGGGTGACATTGTTGGAGGGAATCAAATTAATTTATTAACATTTCCAAGGGACTTTACATGATACAAATATTTAATTGAGGGAGCGTCACATGACCTGAGGGACATTTACTTAGGGTGTTTCATGATCTGAGTATCTCTTTTGAAATACATGAGTATCAGTCTATATGTTCACTGAATATGTCTCATGTTTTTTAGTCTTTAATCGATCCTTTTATTACATATGTTCCTGTTTTTTGGTTAGTGTTATATTATTTTTGGCTCCATGTGACCCAGTTGACACACATGATTTCCTTCAGATAATATGGTTTCCATCCATGTAGACATGCCCATAATATAAAGTAATCACATGGAGTGAATATTCAGGCATGGTGATCACTTAGGCTATTCTGCTCATTTTTACATGAGAAAACCCTTGAAATATTGTAATTTACCCCTCCAATGAATCATGTCCTATTATCCCATGTAAAATCAACTATTAATGCATAGTGATATTTTATGGGAATCATTTATAGGACTCTCAACCCAATTTATATGTTTTATTATGTGGTGTGTATCTCACAGAATTGAGTGGAATTCATTGGAATTCATTGGTGTTGCTATATTTTTATGATCCTATTGTGGGTCATTCAGGGGGATTTCAAGCTGACTAACAATAATAGGAATGTTCCATAATTTTAAATTTTATAGAATCTAGGCCACTGAAATAGATTTATCTTGACCATGTGCACATTTCAAAGGGATTCCACAAGTTCAGGACAACTTATAATGGGGCCTTTGTGATATCATCATGCTTATGGAAATAATTTTGTGTGATTGAAGGTAGCTTTTCTAGGGTCTTTCTTGAGACAATAGTAGCTTTCCAAGGAAACTTCATGATATCAAGATGTACATCAAGAAGAATATTATGGGTTAATAATGACAAGTCTAGGGTGACTCTATGGGTTCAATGATGACTACCTAGGGTCCACAATACATTTTTGGCGAATATTGACATATCTTCACTCCACAAGTAGATTCCACATATTCCACTTTTATTTCCTTCCTTATTTTACAATGGTTGGGAATCTCATGAGTTTGTATGGTTCTTGCAAAAAACAAAAACTATCTCTATATTAGATGAGTTGCATGACAAATAAAGGTTTTTGAGGTGATGTGTGTTCATTTTCATAGATAACCCGTTTATTTTTTTGTGGATCCAAAGAGTCAGTGTTGAATCATGTTAACGTGTTTGAAACCCTTTATATGATGAAGGTGACATGCTTCTTGGAACTTTCTAATAAGGTGGAAATTTCTTTTGGGTTTATGGGGTGTATTATGAACCATAAGGTAACATATCATGAAAATAAATGAACTAAAAATGCCTCCATATTTTATATATTTTTATACATGATTTTACTAGAATTTTTAAATGGTTGTATGGTTCCTTCCTACTGAAAAGTTTCATGACTTAGAGAAACTCATCTGGAAGCTCCCACATGTTCAACGAATGTCTTGGATACCTTTTCAAAAATAGAAAGGATTACAAAAGGAAATCATTAAGATCTCCCATATATTATTCATTTAGAATCTTCTATTCACATGACCTTTGGAATGTTATGAGATCACATGTCTTTTTGAAGATTAGGGGATCTACCAGATCTTGTCCTTTTTATCATCCATTGTTTTATACAGAAAATAATAACCATGATTCAGGTATTTATTCTTATGTATATTTTATGATGCTCTTTTGGTGGGAATCAAAAAATTACCCCACCCTCATAAGTAACATTTTTTGGGACAAGGTATATGTTATAAGGAATGTGAATTAACATATATGTCTTTGGGGTATATCCAATGGGTGTTTTGGGTGACGATTGGGATCCTAATCGAATCTCGGAATTTTGAGGAGTTCCCTATAAAATGTGGATGGGGGATGCTCAATCCCCAACTAATCCTTCTATCCATATCAATTGTATCATGATTCAATTATGTTACCCCTTTGTAAGAACTTCTATGAGAAATGATCTTAATACTTTTTCAAAAGTCTATTTTGTGAGAACCACTCCATGTGATCTACTCTGTCCAAGTATTTGTTTTAATAAACTACAAATATAAATTCAATAATTTCTTTTATGTTGTACATAGCCCTTTGGAAGCATGGTCATCTTGTTGGTTTCATATGATCTACCGGTTCTCTCATATGCATAGTCGATCACCGTGAAGATCCTGGGAAAATATCAGGGTCATACAGTTGCAACTCTCTTGATTGGTGAGAAGGTCATAAAAATTTCCTTTAGTTATAAAATCTATGAGATTTATATGGGTCATGTTGTCTGAGAGACTAGTACAAATACATTAAACTATTAATCCCCTAATATGTTATGCAATTCGCATGATATTATGGGAGTTGTGCATTTCTTCTGAAGGGATTTCTTTCTTGACTATATTATACTTCTTGTTTTTAAGAAGATGGACTACAAAATCAGTATATCATTTTAGGTGGTTATCCTAGGGCCTTGATTTCTGGGAAATATAATGGTGACCCTTCACATCATATGCATTCTAAAAATGATGCTTTGAAGATTCTTCTATCATTCTAACTTCAAAGATATGGTTTATCACACCATCTACCCTAGTAAGTTTTGGCCTGCTAGATGATGTAGTAATTCGGTATTCTGAGTAAAATACTCCATCATTCTAGGTATCAACCAGCATTTAATTGTTTTTAGATGATGGTTTTTTAGTATGTCCAACTATTTTCATCACCGTACAAGGGGTTTTCTTATAAGATGGTGAACTATCATCTAGGTATAGATGGATATAACTTCACCCACTAACTCATCTCTCAAAGAAACATAATCATATTCATCTATTCTTTGAAAACATCACGTGGTATATGGAGCTATAAAAGTTACATGTTTTCTAGTGGAAATGTTTTTGATGAATAAGTATGGCCATTCTGGGTTATATAGTATTGTTCAGAATTTTCCAACCAGCTAAACACAATCTATATTTATAAGGCGTTATGAATTTCTTGATTCATCATAAATGGTCAATCATACCATCAAAGATAAATAATCAGTCATTGGTTCTCCAGTACCAATTTATTCCTCCATTCCCATAGAAAATTAGTAATCATCCTTTGGTATATATACTAACTAAGTAGGATACCCCCTTGAAAAAATGTACAACGATTTAGTTCTTGTTGTGATCATCTGGAATAACCCTACACACACTCTAGTTTGGATGAGGGATATTATCAACATTTTGAAATAATATTTGTAGAAGGATTTAAATATAGTCTCACTCATCTCCTTTAGATATTGGATTTTAACTTCCCCCAATCATAGTAGAGATTGGAAAATTGTTATACACCATCAATAGTGCCCTTCACTGAAGGTCCGTAAAGTGTTGACTCAAACTGGGAAATCTTAGAAGCATGATAATTTACTATATAGGGATATGGTTTATGTATATAGATATCCTTGATCCGCAGGTAGGTGGTTTTTTTGGCCATTTTTTTAAATTAGTGTATTTTCTTGATTGGGGACGCACATTCCAGAATAAGAGTTGGAACACTAGTAATGGATGCTCATCTAGCAGAGGGATGGACACTCTATATAATTATGTCAACTCATTCACACATTATATTGCTTCAAGTCCATATTAAATATGTTAATATTACTAATATAATCAATGGCCCTTTTCGGATTTTATTTGGCTAGATAAGTGATAAGTTATACTGCAATAGATATCACAATGCTATCAGGATCCCTAATACTTTGTTCCACAGTAGGATTCACGATGTATTTGAGGTTAAGAAAATGTTTTTAGGCTATGATGAGTTCATTCACATGTTGTTCTAGTTCGATCCCTCAAATTTTAGGTCTTAACATTCACTAAATGGGGAAATTATTGATGGTGGTGGTGGTTCTCTTGATGTAGGGGCATACAAAATCTCTCTTTAGGATTGGATTCTCCTGTCCAAAGAGAATGATCTTGTTATCTGTGAGTTTTATACCCCCACTAGTTTTCTCACCTATTGGGAAACATCCAAAAGGGTTCTCCAATCCCTTCTTATATATTGTGAGGAGAACTACATCCCATTACTATTTTCTAATATTGGCAGATATTTGAATATTTAGATACTAATGGTGAGATCATATTTCAACCAATTTAAACCATTTCGTTCTTATATTTTGATTATGACTAGGCTTGGGGGGAGGAATACCCTTGT
Source organism: Viscum album (assembly GCA_963277665.1). Classification (NCBI taxonomy): domain Eukaryota; kingdom Viridiplantae; phylum Streptophyta; class Magnoliopsida; order Santalales; family Viscaceae; genus Viscum; species Viscum album. The sequence continues at coordinate 1,804,067,690 of OY728148.1, read as the reverse complement.
GGAATGCAAAATAGACTTGTCTATCAAGTGTCTAGACTATGTGCCTCACTGGCCCCTTTGTTTTTGGAAACAATGGTGTTGATTCAGAACTTTGGTGTGTCTTTTAGGAAGTGTCCCCATCCTAGAAAAGACCATACCATTAATGGGATAGTTTTTTTCTATGAAGATGATACATTTATACATGAAACAGATGATGCCGATTTCAAGAGAATGTTATATGGTATTTCTTCTTCTCTTTCCTCTTCATCAACTCATCTAGATGTTCTTACTCCCAACATAACCATTTCAGTAGTCACAGAGGATCATACATAGTGTAGGATATTTTTCAATAGAATCCCTTATTTTTCCACTATGACTCCCTTTCAAACCCTTCATGATGAAGCAGAATGTCTTCAAAAAATATTTCATTCGTTAGGGATGGGTGGATTTAATCACCAACCATTATATGAAATTATGTGAGGAAGAATATAGAGATGTAATGAGATGGATAATAGTAGGAGGGCATTGTGTGATGTTAAATAAGTGAATCCATTAGAAAAATTGATTAAGGAAAATGTAGAAATATTTGAACATAGCCATCATATTATATCTATGTTTCCCACCCAAGTTGATGTCTTGACCTCACAGATAGCGAGATATAAGGATATCATAGCTCACTCAATGTATAACATTTAGACATCATCATCGTCATTAGGAACCACTATAGATTGCGTTTATGGGATATCTACTCTTATGGATAACCCCCATCCAAGGGATGAAGTAGAATATGTGGGGTGGGTGGAACTTTAGTGGTAAATCAATGCTTCTCATCCAACTCTTTTAAACTAGGTCAACCTAGATGATCAAATGTTCTAGTAGTTTTATCATCAATGTTTTTTGTTTTGATTGTATTATTAGAGAGACTTCTCATTTTTCAGGCTATCAATAAACAGATCATATAAACCATCAATTTCATTGTCCGGTTTTCCTTCATTCATGATTTTCTTGATATTTATTGATCTATTTCTATGTAGATCATCAATGACACCCATAATTTTCATAATATCAAGGAACTAAAATTATTTGATTTGAATGTCAAAACCACAATGGATTTATCTCATGAAATTATCAGGAATGTGAACAAACAAAATATTCTTTATTAATATATATTCTTCTATTATCTTGAGGTTACCAGATTTGAAAAATGATAATTTGTGTAAAATATATGTATTGGAGGGATAATTATCTATATTTGGTTGAATTCTATGGACATAGTTAGAATATTGGGATTTTTACAAAGTCCATAATATGGACCCCACAAGATTTATATATTTTTCTATTATACATCCCTAACTTTTTCCTAATCATATTATAGGGGAAGATTAAGCAGTTGTGGACTCATATTTTTCTAAGGCCACCCTCTTATAGGTATTTGGAATGATTGTGTTTATGAATTTTATTATCATACAAACTAAAAGAATATTGGGTTTTATATTAAGGTCTTCTAGAACTGACCTTTTATTTATTATGTTTTAGGGTATTTTATCTTAGACCTTCTAATATTATAGATTATGGTCCTTTAGCTAAGGCCTTCTACTTTTACAGCTTAGTAACATTTAGGTCATTCTTTTTTCTACTATAGTTTAGGTTTATAGCTGGGACCACCAATTTCTATAGTTTAAGGTCTTCTGAATCGAATGTTATATTTATATAGTTTAAAGTATTTAATATTGGACTGTATATTCCTTTATTTTAGGGTCCTTTATAGTTGACCTCTGGTTATTTTAGTTTAGTGTTTTTTATCTCATAACTTATATAGTATTAATATAATGTCTTTTATCTTGGACTAGGTATTGATGTATTTTAGGGTCTTCTAACTCAGACAATGAGATTCGATTTATTTTAAAGTCTTCCTAGTAGATCATGAATGATCAATATGAAATATGGTTCACACAATCCAGGGATGAACCAAAACACCCTAACATTCTGATTTCATTTATGGTGTCTCCAAATATCATTTGGATTTTAGTACCTACAAGTATGATATGCCTTTGGTCGGTAGGTGAAAGCCCTTTTTAATTTTTATCATTGTCTAAAAGAGTATTATCTACATTGGTACAAGGGATATAAAAGATTTTTTAGATGTTATTTGTGGATGGAGAAAATATAGTGAATATGGAGTCCACCTGTATAGGTCAAATGTGGGTGTTGTAAATAATGTTCTCATGCTCTTGAATGGATGAATCATGGAATGGGGCATATATTATGGGGGAAAGGAAACAAACCATATGTTTCATAGTTCCACCATAGCTTCACTATGGATCATGAGGATCCATGTTACTTTCAAATAATGAGAACATTCCTATATTTGGTTGGTTATATCTCTTATTCTTGAATCCATGGTACTTAAATGTGTGGTCAAGAAAGGGCCATGAATGATTTTTGAGGCCCCAAAACATTATTCAATAATGAGGGAATGGAGAAAATGAAGCTCTTGGAAGGGTTTTACCACCATAAGGAAATGTATATTTTAATTTTGAGGTGTGGGTCATATGACATGTATTTTGGAGTCTTGTGGTTTGTCCCATCAAAGGGATCAGGAATAGAGTGTCATATTAATTCTTTGAGAAGGGGTACAAAACACAATATTGTGACGTTGAGGATGCCAAATATTCTTGAATAGTCTTATTATGGGGATTTTATCATGGTACTATAAAATCTAATATAATTAGAGGTTGGAACTGGTGGGTGATGGTAAACCATTGGTAATGGATCGAGCCTCTAATATTCTACACAATGAGGAATGTGACTCTTGGATTTAAGGGGGTGTTATTGGGTTCTAATATTATGTTTAAAGGATTTGGTCCATATTTCCAGTTTGATTTGGGGAAGAACCAAGTAGAAAGAAGACCAAGGCGCATGGGGTTCCTAGAAAAGGATATAAAATAGGAAACCATTTTTTTAGATCAAAATTCTAAGGTATGAAGGAGGTTTTGGAATCTTTAAATATTCAATAAAGGTTCGGGAACTACAAACCAAAATTCACCACCCAGTAATCATGTTATCATGATGAAGAGATATGGAAAACCATTAATCTAACTTTTACCTTGACCATGGGGTCTAATGATTATAGCCCATCTTTTACGAGGGATACAATTTAAGGCCTATTATATTTATGCCTAATTTATTTATGACTTGTTTTTTACTTAATTATAGATATTATGATTCGAACAAGTGACCATTTGAATTTATTCAGACTACACTGTTGAGCCCTCTGGAAGATTGCTGATTTCATGTTTATAACTGATGTTTTAATAATCACAAATCATCACAACTCATTGATGCTTAATCTGGTTTGATGTCTCATAAACATAATTCCAATCTATGAATGAATCTGTTATCATGTTTTTATCTATGCTTATTAACATACAAAGTACTTTGAAAGTTTTCTGGATCCAACATCCATCAGACTCACTGATCCATCAGACTCACTGATCCATCAGACTCACCGATCCATCAGACTCACCGATCCATCAGACGCACTGATCCATCAGACTCACCGATCCATCAGACGCACCGATCCATCAGACGCACCGATCCATCAGACTCACCGATCCATCATACGCACTGATCCATCAGACTCGCCGATCCATCAGACGCACTGATCCATCAGACTCACCGATCCATCAGACGCACCGATCCATCAGACGCACCGATCCATCAGACTCACCAATGCAAATGACTCACCGATGCAAATGACTCACCGATGCAAATGACTCACTAATGCAAATGAGTCACCGATCCAAGGACTCACTGATGCAGATGACTCACCGATGCAAATGAGTCACCGATGCAAATGAGTTACCGATCCAAGGACTCACCGATGCAAATGAGTCACCGATGCAAATAAGTCACCGATGCAAATCAGACCGATGTTGATCAAAATGACTCACCGATCAGATGACAGACCGATGCTGATCAAAATGACTCACCGATCAGATGACAGACCGATGCTGATCAAAATGACTCACCGTTCAGATGACAGACCGATGCTGATCAAAATGACTCACCGATCAGATGACAGACCGATGCTGATCAAAATGACTCACCGATCAGATGACAGACCGATGCTGATCATAATGACTCACCGATCAGATGACAGACCGATGCTGATCAAAATGACTCACCGATCAGATGACAGACCGATGCTGATCAAAATGACTCACCGATCAGATGACAGACCAATGATGATCTATCTGAGTCACCGATCATTACTCTAATGCTGATGATCTACCGATCACTTGAACAGTCATAAACAACTGTTTGAATTTATTTATCTTTATCTTTATTTATTCTAACCAACGGTCATATTAGTTATATTTTAATACCCTGACAATTAATTAATAAAGGTTGTCGGATGTCAGGAAACCGTACCTCGTACCTGCAGAAAGGAAACCTTTTCTGTCCTATGGAGCACGTGACATAAATACAAGAAGACTCTGCTGAAGAGAGTAGAGACAACACACACAGAGACAAGGAATCATACGACATACTCAAGAAGAGCTCTGTGCATACAAGAAGAACAGAAGCAAGACAGAATCATATATACAATGAAGCCTACTCAAGAAGAGTGGTGTGCATACAATAGAATATTGAAGAGCTTCATCGACGACATCTCACTGCCTAAAAACCTGAAGCATACGACACTCTTCTTCTCAAACAAAATCGAGAAGAGGACTCAGAATCACTTCTGATCAATTCCAAAACGAGTCCATTGCTACACTAAAAATCACTAGAGCCATTTCTAAACTCTACATCTCTGCTCTGTGATTTATTTATTCTACATTTTGAGCAGTGTGTGTTATCTGCTGTATTAAACACACACACTGACTCCTGTACTTTCACTGGAGGATCTGTAAATCCTCAGCAAACCTTTTTACACTTCATTTCCCACTGTGGATAGTGGTAGAGGTCTTGTGACCTGGACAGCTGGCTGCTGTTGTTTGTTTTCCCACGTAGAACTGTGGTAGAGGTCTTGTGACCTGGACAGTGTGTTCACTGTTGTTGACCCCGATCCAGGGTGTGGATCATTTTTATATAAACTTTTGAGAGGACTAAGTCTCGGATTGAGACTGAACCTCTTGGTTAATTCTCTGTGTTTGTAGTTATACTCTATATCCATACTATACATATTTATTTCATATTCCGCTGCTATTACTTTGAAATATAATCTATCTTCAAAGCTACTTTGATAATTAAACTCGCAAGTGTTTATATTTATTATAAATCAGTAAGTTAGTCTCAAAAGTTAATTTAATCATAAGGTTATGTTAATTGAGAACTAATCAATCTTTGAGAAACTAATTGAACCTTTATAATCTATATAAATTCACTACAGTTTAATTTGTTTTTGAAATTGGGGGATTTTAATAGAAATTGTTTTAAACAGAAATTTTAATTGGAACTCAATTCACCCCCCCTCTTGAGTGTCCACTCCGACCAACACTTGGTATCAGAGGCTGAAAATACTCTCTAAAAGTACTCTGCTTTTGAACTGTGATTTTAGTTGTATTTTAAAGTTCTTAAAATTTCTGTTATATCTAAATTTTTATCTCTTTAAAATTTTCTTATCATGGATAATAGACTTGAGGGTGCTGCTACTAATCGGCCACCTTTCTTCAATGGGACTAATTATGCTCAGTGGAAACTGAAAATGAAAATTCATCTAGAAAGCATGGGCTTTGATATTTGGACTGCTATAGAATCTCAATACAAAATTCCAGACACTGAAAGAATAACTTGGGATGAACCTACTAAGGCTGCTTATATTAATAATTGCAAAGCCATGAATGCCCTCTACTGTTCTCTAGGAGATGAAGAGTTTAATAGAATTTCTTCTTGTAAAACTGCATATGATATTTGGGATACCTTAGCTGTTTCTCATGAAGGAACAACTAATGTTAAAGAAATGAGATTGAACACTTATACTATCAATTATGATAATTTTAAAATGAAACCTGATGAACCCATTTCTGACATGTATCTCAGGTTCAATGAGATAGTCAACACAGTGATCTCCCTTGGAAAGGCTGTTCCAGCAAAGGAACAAATCATGAGAATACTGAGATGTTTTCCAGATAGATGGAGAGGCACGTCTGTCTCTATTAGAGAATCATGTGATATTGGAGCTCTACCTGTCAAAGAACTTATTGGCAAGTTGATGATGTATGAAGAAGAACTCAAGGTGAACAAAGAAGAAGATGGTGAACCTAGAAGGATGTCTATTACCTTCAAGACTACAACCTCAAGGAATAAGGATAAGGAAAAGCCTCAGGCTACAAATGAAAGTTCAAGTAGTGAAGAAAGTAAAAATGACTCTGACAGTGATGCTGAGATGGCTCACATTGCTAGAAGATTTAAGAAATTCTATAGGAAGAAGAAGTTTTTTAGAAAGTCAAACTACAAAGGCAAGTATGATAACAAAGGACACTGGAAAAAGGATTGGAAGAAGAACGACAAATCAGATGAAGTTGTCTGCTATGAGTGTAAGAGAAAAGGACACATTAAAGCCGACTGTCCAAAGCTGAAGTATAAAAAGAAATATGAATATAAGGAAAAGAATTACAAGAAAGCCATGAAGGCTACTTGGAGTGCTTCAGAAGACAGCACAAGTGAAGCTGAATCTTCAGACTCTGAAAAGAATCGAGCCAACATGTGTTTCATGACAAACACTTCTGAGGTAACAACAGAGACTCCTGTTTTTAATTCATACCATTCTGAAGAAGATTCCAACTCAGAAAACATGTCAAAATCTGAATTGTTTGAATACTGTGACATGTTAGAAGAAACTTGTAATGAGCTTAAAGATAAATATAAAGGTATAAAGAAACAGTATGCTTTAAGTGTTAAGCATAAATCTGATCTTGATATAGAAAAGGAAAAGAATGCTCAACTGTTAAAAGAAAACACTGAACTGAAATTATCAAATGAGCAACTCAGAAAAGACTTAGAGAAGTTCACCAATGGTAAAAATACTCTAACACAAATGCTAGGAAAGCAAGTTGCACCTAGATACACTACTGGTATAGGATACCAACCTGGACAGAGAAAAGTTGCCAAAACTAGATTCATTCCTAAATCTGGACAGAAGATAGTTAATTCTGGAACTTGTTATGCCTCAACCAGTTATATACATAGCTATGGATCTAATAAGGTTTATCTTTCAAAGAATGTCAATTCTACAAATTATATGAGACCCATTAGACAAATATGGGTACCTAAAGTATTATTGGCTAATCTGTCTGGACCCAAGAAGATCTGGGTACCAAAATCATCTTCCATCTAAATCTGTTTTGTAGGAGACCTGCCTGAAGAACTGTCACAAGAAGATATGGTACTTAGATAGTGGATGTTCAAGACATATGTCAGGAGACTTTTCATGTTTCAAGAGCTTAGTAAAAGTTGATGGAGGCTTTGTCACCTTTGGTGATAATTCAAAAGGAAAAATCATCGGCCTAGGCCAGATTGGTAACACTGATTCAATTTTGATTTCTAAAGTTTTATTTGTTGATGGACTTAAATATAACCTGTTAAGCATTTCTCAGTTGTGTGATGATGGCTTTTATGTGAAATTTAAAAATGATTCTTGCAATGTTTTTAACTCTAAAAATGTCTTAGTATTTTCTGCTTTAAGAAATGAAAATGTTTATGCTATTGATTTAAATTCTTTGGCTAAGCAGAACATTCCTTGTTTAAATGCTTTTCACAAAGAGTCTTGGCTTTGGCACAGAAGATTAGGACACTGCAATGTGCACTCACTTAGAAAACATTCTAGGAAGAACTTAGTTAGAGACTTACCCAAACTTGAATTTCCAACAGACAAAGTTTGTAATCCCTTTCAAAAGGGAAACCAACATAAAGTTTCTTTTAAATCAAAGAAAGAAGTCTCAACTTCTCAACCACTTGAGTTGGTTCACATGGATTTGTTTGTACCATCAAGAGTTTCTAGTCTAAATGGGAAGCATTATGTCTATGTTCTTGTAGATGACTTTTCTAGATATACTTGGGTATACTTTCTAGCTCACAAAAGTGAAGCTTGTTCTTACTTTATTAAATATTCCAAGTCTGTAGAGAATCTTAGTGGACTTAAGATTAAGACCCTGAGAAGTGATCATGGTCGTGAGTTTTAAAATCATGAGTTGGATTCTTACTACTCACACAATGGCTATATTCACAATTTCTCTGCCCTTAGGACACCCCAACAAAATGGTGTATTAGAAAGGAGAAACCGAACCCTTCAAGAAATAGCTAGAACCATGCTCAATGAATATGAACTGCCTATTTACTTTTGGGATGAAGCTGTAAATTCAGCTTGTTATGTCATTAATAGAGTCCTGATCAGACCAGTTCTTAAGAAAACTCCTTATGAGTTGTGGAACAATAGGAAACCCAAGGTTAACTACTTCAAAGTTTTTGGCTGCAAAGTCTTCATTCTCAATACTAAAGACAATCCTGACAAATTTGCATCCAAGAGTGATGAAGGAATTTTCCTAGGTTACTCTATCTCTAGTAAAGCCTATAGTGTTTTCAATAAAAGACCAAATGTGTGGAAGAATCTGTTCACATCAAATTTGATGAAACCGATCCACATGAACCTAACATCCCTCTTGAAGATGATCTCTCTGGTTTGAATCTTAATGATAAAGACAATGGACCTATAGTTAAAACATCCAGCTCTGGAAATTCTCCAGAACCTGCTTCTGTTGAACCTCAATCAGTAGGAGAATCTGAAATCTCTAGCCCTATCTTTTCAAGACCTTCTAGGACTCTAAAGAACCATCTTATAGATGCTGTTGTAGGAAATCTGGATACAGGAACACAGACTAGAGCTTCTCTAAGAAATCAGGTTGAACATCAAGCTTTTCTTTCACAGTTAGAACCCAAAAATATCAATGATGCTATCAATGATGAATTCTGGGTAATGGCTATGCATGAAGAACTAAATCAATTTGAAAGAAACAAAGTCTGGAAATTAGTAAAAAGACCTAAGGACACTTTGACCATAGGCACAAAATGAGTGTTCAGAAACAAAGTTGATGAATCTGGAAACATCATTAGAAATAAAGCTAGGATAGTTGCACAAGGTTACAATCAAGAAGAAGGAATTGACTATGAGGAAACCTTTGCACCTGTAGCTAGATTAGAAGCTATTAGAATCTTACTTGCATATGCATCTCATCTGAATTTCAAGTTATATCAAATGGATGTCAAAAGTGCTTTTTTAAATGGTGTTATTATTGAAGATGTTTTTGTAGAACAACCACCTGGTTTTTTAAATCCTCATTTTCCAAATCATGTTTTTAAACTCTCTAAAGCTTTATATGGTTTAAAACAAGCTCCAAGAGCTTGGTATGAAAGGCTTTCAAACTTTCTTATCTCCAAAGGATTTACAAAAGGAGTAGCTGATCCCACTCTTTTTATAAAAAGAATTTCAAAAGATGTATTAATAGTACAAATCTATGTTGATGATATTATTTTTGGATCATCTAAAAATTCATTATGTACTGATTTTTCAAAGGTTATGCAAAATGAATTTGAAATGAGCCTAATGGGAGAGCTTAAGTATTTTCTTGGATTTCAAATCTTTCAAAATGAAGATGGCATTATTTTAAATCAAATTAAATATACAAAGGATCTTTTAAAACGTTTTGGATTGGATAGTATTAAGGAAAGTGATACACCTATGAGTACTACCTGTAAATTGGATGTTGATGAAACTGGGAAACCAGTTGATCAAACCAATTACAGAGGTATGATTGGAAGCTTACTTTATCTTACTGCTAGTCGAACAGATATTATGTTTAGTGTATGTATGTGTGCTATATTTCAAGCTAATCCTAAAGAATCACACTTACCATCTGTTAAACGGATCTTTACGTATCTTAAGTATACTATAAATTTAGGTTTGTTTTATCCAAAAGGACAATCATTTAATCTAACTAGCTATTCAGATGCTGACTTTGCAGGATGTAAGTTAGATAGGAAGAGCACATCTGGAACATGTCATTTTCTTGGAAAATCCCTAGTATCATGGTGTAGTAAGAAACAGAATTCAGTTGCATTGTCTACTGCCGAGGCAGAATACATAGCTGCTGGTAGTTGTTGTGCACAAATTTTGTGGATGAAACACACTCTTTTGGACTATGGATATGTTTTTAAACATGTTTCAATTAACTGTGACAACACTAGTGCAATAAACATATCCAAGAACCCTGTGTCTCACTCTAGAACTAAGCACATTGATGTCAGACATCACTTTCTAAGAGATCATTATCAGAAAGGTGATATTTCTCTAGAATTTGTTAGTTATGAAAATCAATTAGCTGATATCTTCACAAAGCCCTTATGCTCTGAAAGAATGAAATTTATTAAACAAGAGTTGTGTATGATCGATCTGTGAAACTGATCTGTGAAACTGATCTATGAAACTGATCTGTGAAACTGATCTATGAAACTGATCTGTGAAACTGATCTGTGAAACTGATCTGTGAAACTGATCTGTGAAACCGATCTGTGAAACCGATCTGTGAAACTGATCTGTGAAACCGATCTGTGAAAGCGATCTGTGAAACCGATCTGTGAAACTGATCTGTGAAACCGATCTGCGAAACCGATATGTGAAACCGATCTGTGAAACCGATCTGTGAAACCGATCTGTCACACTGTTCTGTCAAACCGACTTTTTTTAATTACTTTTTATTAATTAGTAAATTACTTTTTATGGAAACCCTAAATGATAAAATAAATGATACGCGGCTATTTATCTTCCCTAAACCTCTAACCTTTCATTTCCTGCCGAACCTCTCAACATCTCTTCTCCTCTACTTTGAACCTTCTAACCCTCGAACTCCTGCCTTCCCAAAATCTTCAAATGACTAAGCAAAAGAGACCGAGCAAAGGACCAGATATCCCTGTACCTTCAAAGCGTGCTCGAGGCGAGTCGAGCAGTACCTCTCAACGTTCAGTAAATCCGAACCTGGAAACTCGGATTGTTGCTGTTGAAAAATAAGTCAACTCTGCGTGGCTTCTGTCAAGTAAGTCTCTGTTGCTACAAGTTCTTGAATCGCAAGGATGGATAGACTAGTTTTCAGACAATGCCCGAATAGAGTATCCAAAGCTAGTACATGAGTTTTACATGAACCTGAAATTCACTCTTGATGGTGTGGAAGCTGCTAGGATGTCGTCTGTTGTAAAAGGAAAGAAAATATATTTCTCATCTAAGCAGTGGGATGAATGTTTAAATGTACCTCATGAAGGTCGATATGAGGACTATGCTGGCAATATACCTCCAATCACTGACTATTTTTCTTATGAGCTAGCACTAGAGCTTCTGACTGGAAACAGAGAATTGAGGAGAATCACAGCTTCAGAATTAGATGGTGAAAGCAGACTCCTATTCAAGTTTATCCAGCACCAACTTTGCCCTCGAAGAGGAGATTTTGCTGTTGTTAAGTTTCAAGATGTTTTTCTGTTGTTTCTGCTCAAAACCCATGAAAAGATAAACCTGTGTAGATATGTGATGGTCCACATAGCTAGTATGCTGAAACCCTCCAAGAAAGCCACAACGTTGTTTTATTCAAAAATGATATCTACTATGCTCCAGAATCTGGAATGTGTTGATGAAGATGATGAAGCACTTCTGTCTCAACAAAGAGATCTGCAAGAGGATGAAAATCAATTGGAATCCATGGAAGAAGTGCTGGGTTGCAGATGAAGATAAGTTGTATGAAGCCTAAAATCCCATAGATCATGGCAAGAGGCCAAAGGATTTGAGAGATCCTGGATTAAACCCAGATGAGGAACCAGTTTATTCTGATGATGATGAGCAAGACGAAGCTGCGACTGAAGAAGGAAGTGTGTCTTCTCCTGATGATAGGAGTGATCCTGACACTGCTAGTCCCAAGAAAAGAATAGAATTTGGACCTGCTAGTCCACCCCTAACCCTACTAGAGTCAGAACCTATTCTTGATGATGAAGAAGATTCTGATACTGAAGAATATCACAGTGAAGCCTCTGAGCAGAGTCATAATGAGCAAGGTGATGCTGATGATAATCATGATGGTGATGATGATGATGCTGATGATGTTGAAGCTGCTATTGATGGTGTTAACAGACCGGTGGATGGTCTTACTGAAGATCAAGTAGAACATCCTCAGTCAGTACAAGAAATCCATATCATTGGCAAGGCTGACTCACCAAAAATCAGTGGAACAACAAGCTATGAAAAACCCAACTACACTCTGTGTGCTGCTATTTGGGATGACTACCCTGGTTATGCTGTGTTGGGCTTAGAATATTCTGAAGAAGAAGACGAATTGCCAGAATCAGCTGCAGCTGTGCAAAGGAACCTTCCAAGAGAAGCAAGGTCTATTCCTGCTGTTGATCCTGTAAATGTAAATTTACCTGGTTCTGAAATCTCCCTTGCTGATCTTGACAAGTTTAAGAGTGAATTGCTAACCACTGTGAGAGATATAGTCAGAGAAGAACTTTCCAATGCCCTTCATCAAGTATCTCTGCAAGTTTCTGAAAATTCCTTGAAAGCTTTTTCAACAGCAGTCTCAGATGTTCTCAAGCCAGACTTGACTGCTACTGGTGAATTTGTTGGTAGGCACACAGCCTCCTTGAATCAAACTTTGAAGGATCTCCAAGTTAGCTTAGTTTCTCTATCAAATGAGTTCAGATCAACCATCTCTGGTATGATGGAAGTTTTGAGAAATCTGATTGAACATCTCAACAAGTCTGACCTGAGGAAGTTGAAAGCTGAACTAACTCATATAGTCGGCCAAGCCAGTACAGCCAAGGTCACCAAGATCACTACTAGTGAGCTAGAAGCTCTAAGAGCAGTTGTGCATGATGAGTTAGCTGCTGTTAGAAATATTCTTGATTTAGAATCCTTGAGGAAGATGCAAGAAGTCTGTGATCTCAGTCATAAGATGACATTGGTCTATTCAGCAGATGCTAAGAAAGCTCTGCAAGAGATCAAAGCAAAAGTTGATGCTTACTTTTCCAAGATTTATACAAAGCATGAGATGGCTGCGAACTTCAATGTCTTGACAGAAAATCTGAAATTACCTCCTGTCACTCAGGCCTTCAAAACTCAAGTTCGCCAATTGCAAGATTTTACCCCAACCTTAGCACAGTTCATGGAGAACAAGGATGATTTTGAAAAAGCTATGAAGTATGGAGAAGAAGTCATTCAGGACTTCATTCATCTGTTGAAGCCTTACTTGGATGCACAGGCCACTGCAATAGTACTTCCTACTTCTGAACCTCTCAGTGCCTCTGATGTCGCTCCAAATCAGCTGTCTGTTGCCCAAGCTCTATCTCAGTTGCGACCAGTCTCTCCGAGAGCTTCTCAACCAGCTCCTGCTCCTTCTCAACAACTCTCTATGACACCTCCAACTGCACCTGCCAGCGTTGTCCTACCGCCACTTCAGCTCTGTGAACCACAACCTGCCTCCAAGCCTTCCTCCTTACCTACTATTGATCCAAAAGACAAAGGAAAAGCCCCTTTGTATCCCAACAAATAGCCATGTATTGTTTTTGATAGGGTGATCTATGTATTGTTTATCCTCATCTGTGACTTTATCTAATATTCTTTTTTCCTTTGTTTTATCTTTATACTCTCTGCACCCTGCTTCTCTTTTCCCTTATCTGTTTTCCCTCCTTTTTGATTATCCCAAAGGGGGAGAAAGCTATATATAATGGGCGACAGATATATAGGGGGAGAAAGATATATATAATGGGAGAAAGCTATATATAATGGGAGTACTCTATATATGAAGGGGGAAATATATATCTAAGGGGGAGAACGATCTATATATATGAGAGATGTGAATATCTCAGAGGGAGATCAATATCTCAGGGGGAGAAATCTGAATACTATATATATGGGAATGTTAAATTAAGAGGGAGATTTATATCTCTTTACTTTTATTCTCATTATGTTTTTATTATTGATTGATGATTTTTTTTATATATATGAAAATTTGTGATTATCAAAAAGGGGGAGATTGTTGAGCCCTCTGGAAGATTGCTGATTTCATGTTTATAACTGATGTTTTAATAATCACAAATCATCACAACTCATTGATGCTTAATCTGGTTTGATGTCTCATAAACATAATTCCAATCTATGAATGAATCTGTTATCATGATTTTATCTATGCTTATTAACTTACAAAGTACTTTGGAAGTTTTCTGGATCCAACATCCATCAGACTCACTGATCCATCAGACTCACTGATCCATCAGACTCACCGATCCATCAGACTCACCGATCCATCAGACGCACTGATCCATCAGACTCACCGATCCATCAGACGCACCGATCCATCAGATGCACCGATCCATCAGACTCACCGATCCATCAGACGCACGGATCCATCAGACTCACCGATCCATCAGACGCACCGATCCATCAGACTCACCGATCCATCAGACGCACCGATCCATCAGACGCACCGATCCATCAGACTCACCGATGCAAATGACTCACCGATGCAAATGACTCACCGATGCAAATGACTCACCAATGCAAATGAGTCACCGATCCAAGGACTCACTGATGCAGATGAATCACCGATGCAAATGAGTCACCGATGCAAATGAGTCACCGATCCAAGGACTCACCGATGCAAATGAGTCACCGATGCAAATAAGTCACTGATGCAAATCAGACCGATGATGATCAAAATGACTCACCGATCAGATGACAGACCGATGCTGATCAAAATGACTCACCGATCAGATGACAGACCGATGCTGATCAAAATGACTCACCGATCAGATGACAGACCGATGCTGATCAAAATGACTCCTCGATCAGATGACAGACCGATGCTGATCAAAATGACTCACCGATCAGATGACAGACCGATGCTGATCAAAATGACTCACCGATCAGATGACAGACCGATGCTGATCAAAATGACTCACCAATCAGATGACAGACCGATGCTGATCAAAATGACTCACCGATCAGATGACAGACCGATGCTGATCTATCTGAGTCACCGATCATTACTCTAATGCTGATGATCTACCGATCACTTGAACAGTCATAAACAACTGTTTGAATTTCTTTATCCTTATCTTTATTTATTCTAACCAACGGTCATATTAGTTATATTTTAATACCCTGACAATTAATTAATAAAGGTTGTCCGATGTCAGGATACCGTACCTCGTACCTGCGGAAAGGAAACATTTTCTGTCCTACGGAGCACGTGACATAAATACAAGAAGACTCTGCTGAAGAGAGTAGAGACAACACACACAGAGACAAGGAAGCATACGACATACTCAAGAAGAGCTCTGTGCATACAAGAAGAACCGAAGCAAGACAGAATCATATATACAATCAAGCCTACTCAAGAAGAGTGGTGTGCATACAATAGAATATTGAAGAGCTTCATCGACGACATCTCACTGCCTAAAAACCTGAAGCATACGACACTCTGCTTCTCAAACAAAATCGAGATGAGGACTCAGAATCACTTCTGATCAATTCCAAAACGAGTCCATTGCTACACTGAAAATCACTAGAGCCATTTCTAAACTCTACATCTCTGCTCTGTGATTTATTTATTCTACATTTTGAGCAGTGTGTGTTATCTTCTGTATTAAACACACACACTGACTACTGTACTTTCACTGGAGGATCTGTAAATCCTCAGCAAACCTTTTTTACACTTCATTTCCCACTGTGGATAGTGGTAGAGGTCTTGTGACCTGAACAACTGGCTTCTGTTGTTTGTTTTCCCACGTAGAACTGTGGTAGAGGTCTTGTGACCTGGACAGTGTGTTCACTGTTGTTGACCCCGATCCAGGGTGTGGATCATTTTTATATAAACTTTTGAGAGGACTAAGTCTCGGCTTGAGACTGAACCTCTTGGTTAATTCCTTGTGTTTGTAGTTATACTCTATATCCATACTATACATATTTATTTCATATTCTGCTGCTATTACTTTTGAAATATAATCTATCTTCAAAGCTACTTTGATAATTAAACTCGCATGTGTTTATATTTATTACAAATCAGTAAGTTAGTTTCAAAAGTTAATTTAATCATAAGATTAAGTTAACTGAGAACTAATCAATCTTTGAGAAACTAATTGAACCTTTATAATCTATATAAATTCACTACAGTTTAATTTGTTTTTGAAATTGGGGGATTTTAATAGAAATTGTTTTTAACATAAATTTTAATTGGAACTCAATTCACCCCCCCTCTTGAGTGTCCACTCCGTCCAACATACACTATTTGGGTTTTCAATCTAACTAGTTTTGTGTCTATTTCTGAAGAATTTTGTGGTCTTGTGATTTGGACGAACAAAATAAAAAATCTATACTTTTATAGGTTTCACCAAATTTTAGGTTGTTTAAGGTCAAGATACACATAGAAATAATAAGTGGGAAATGTTTCACATAAGAAGATTTTGGATACCCAGGGTAATGATTACTCCAAAATATTTCTGACCAGGAGAAGAAAAATTAGTAAATTCAGGATCTAGGTTTACTGGATATGAGTAATGATATTGGATTATAATGTTATGAATGTCCCAAAACACCCTCAAGTGATATGTAAAAATTTAGATATGAAAAATGAGCTTTCATGACTCAGAAAATATGTATTTGGGTTTCATTTTTTCATTGTTTCTTGTATTTGAACCTAGTATTAGAGATCCGAGAATTACTATGTATTCTATGATTGTAGGAATAATTCCACACATAGTTCTTAATAGACCATGTCATTTAATATCATGAAGTTAAGAAATAGGCTCTCTAATGTGAAAATGGAATGTTATGGATGGTCCCAACAATGGATATATAGGTGCCACGAAATTTACAATGGAGGTAGGAGTCAAGAAAAATGTTGTTCTAGTATGAGAAACTCTCCACCTAGGTCTGTCACATATGTAGAGGGGGAATGTTTTTACAATTGTTGTTGTAGCTGGACTTGAGATAAGGGATTCATGCATAATTTAATATCCTGTGGTAATAGGAATAAATAAACATTTAGATCATAATTGGAGGGGTAGTGAGAGAATAAAAGCTTTGATAGTGGTCCTCTCAGGTGAAGTCTTCAATGATGCATCATTTTGTGTCATAGAAAATACATCCACAGTTTAGTTTAATATCATGTGGTAAAGACTCATGGTGTTACTTTATTTCATGTTTTTAAGACCATGATAACATTATCACAAGATGATATTTCATGATAATATGTGGAATTCCCTTACAAAATTCCTATGATCACATTATACATGATTATTGTGAGAAACAAGGAATGGTTAAGGATCCTTTAATGACATGGATTCAATTAGATATGGCACAGGGGAATTTTTTATCATGATGTGGCTGGAAAAATATATTTGATCAAGGAATCCATACAAATCAAATTGAAATGTTAATTAATATGTATGTAGTTCTGAATAAGATCCCTTTTAGTTATTATCAAGAAAACAGTACGTCACTTGTGCAGTATAATTTCATGAGGTAAGGATGAAGTTGATTTGATGTAAATGAAAGGAAATTTTGTGACTAGGGACTAGAATGGGGGTCCCAACATCAATACATATCATATGATAGTAGGAATCAATCCAAATGTAGTTCATGGAAACCGAATAGTTTTTGTCCTGTGGTGAGGACATCAATCATGCAATTTAATGTCTTGTTTTAGGGAAAAGTGTCACCCAATGTTGAAGAAAATGAATATTGTAGTCTCACCCAATAATGGAGTTCTAGGCATCACTATTTATCAGCTGATGGAAGGATTCATGCCACACATTGTTATTGGATGAAAA
Organism: Viscum album; assembly: GCA_963277665.1. NCBI lineage: Eukaryota > Viridiplantae > Streptophyta > Magnoliopsida > Santalales > Viscaceae > Viscum > Viscum album. Next base: position 1,804,049,843 of record OY728148.1, on the reverse strand, counting down.
TATTCCCAATGTAGATCTTACCCTCACACAGGTAAATTGTCACTTCATTTTTCTTTTTCCAAGAAATTGACCGTGTGTGGTGAACCATTGGTGAGATAATGCTTCCCATAAAGTATAAAAGCATGTGGTGAGGAAATATTTTGTATATTGTAACATCATGTCTTAGGGACATATTACACGAAGATTAACATCATGGAGTGAGGATTTGTTTTAGAAAATTCAACATCATGTTGTTAGGACATGTTCCATATAGTTTATTATCATGTGGTTGAGAAATTATATACAAAATTTTATACAACAAGGTCTAGATAAATATAATTCATGATGGCTGATACATAAAATATTTATTAAGAAACAATATATTTGTGGGTGTGACATTTCATCATCCATTTTGGATGGTGAGTAATCACTATTATGATTGACATTATATATGATATAAGGTTCTTCCATTTTGGGTTCTAGAATTAGAAGTTTCTTTAATAATTTCCTTGGGGTCATCAGATGAAATTCCAATTCTCCTTTAAGTAAACAATATTGGAGGTACCTTTAATTAACATCCTACGAAATCTGATATTCCTGAACATCAAGTTCTGAAATGTATGCCACCTATTCTCATTGATCCATTCCAATTCATATAAGGGCTTTTTAAAATTCTTATCATCTAAGAATTGCCATAGATAATTGTTTGAATCATGGGAAACTAACCATTTATGTGTTAAACATCATTGTCTCCATACACCAATGAATATGGTGTTTCCTATGTAGCAGTATGTCTTGTGGTATGGTGGGCCTAGAAATATTAGAGAAGCTTGTCCTACGAGGGCTTCATGTCCTTGTTCATCATGTTCTATGATATATTATATAGAGTCTTATTGAGGACCTCTATCAATTTTATTTCCACTACATGATAGTGGTATGAATTAGTAGACACGATGTTATACTCTTGGTAAATGTTCATAAACATTTTAGAATAAAAGTTGGTTCCATTATCTGCCATTATTGTGTGAGGGAATCTGAACCTGGTGATGATATGGGACTTCATAAAGTTTATGATATTATTCATCCGGACTTACTTGAAGTGTATTACCTCATAAAATTTGGAAAATAATTTGGTAATAGAAATATTATAATTAAGCTACTTAGTCATGGCGGGTGGATATGGCCCCACAATATCCATTCCCCATACAGAAAATGATAAGGAATATTTATCTATATTTATACATTCTTGGGGTTTATGGGTGATGTTTGTAGGGATCGGTAATGCATGACAATTCATGGGGGAATTCCACAAAATCGTGTAGTATGTTTTTTAGTAATAATTGGGCCTCTTGATTTGGTGGGAGAGCCTAGATATATATTGATTAGCACCAAAAGATCATGTATATACGTTCCATTTTGCTGTGAATATCTCTTTCTATTATGCATATGAGGAGGAGGCCAAAAAATACTATCTTATAGAGGAATTTCTGATCATTTGGACCATTATTTAGTGTAATTATTGCCGCTCATCACCAAATATATTCCCTTAGGGCTTAGTCTATCAAGATAATCCGGTTTTTTAGATAACCAATTATAGGCTCCGTCTATCTAGGGGTGAATATTGGTTCTTCATGCTCTGGAGAAGTGGTGACCTGAATGATTTCATCTATTTCATATATGATGATTGTTGTTAAAATAATTCTATGCATGATACACAAGATCATTTCCTCTTAATCAGGGTCATCAAGGATGATGTGAATATTATGCAACATGTTGACCTGAGAAATATTTGATCAGGGAACATGGAGTATTGTGGGATCAAAAGGAAAAATTTATATCAGCACTATGATGTTTCCAATGAGGGGGTCACTTCTTCTTTTTTGTATGGAATATTTCACATTTATATTTTTATCACTAGAGATAAATCCTCATAGATGTTTATGTAGGATATTTTCATCTATAAGAATAGTTCAATTCTAGGGGTGAGGATATGGTATTCTGACTCATTATTCACGCCCCCTTCTAATAGTGAGAAATAAATGGAAAATTCTATTTTTCTAGAGAAATATATAAAATCCATAATACATACTAGTTGAGTTTTGGATTTCTAGTATCTTACCAATTTTAAATTAGTAGTTTCTAGAAAAATTATATCTACCATGTTCAAGGAGTGTCATTGTCATAGAAAACATCATAGTTTTGAAGTTCAGTGTCCACTGGTGTAATTTCATGAGGAATGATATGCTTCAAGGAAATCATCTAGGGCATACATTTTTACTAACTTATGTGGCATGAACATAATAGAATATAATTGCTGAATGACCACCCATCAGTCCAAATTCCAAGTCAGTATGGGATAGAAAATGATTTATTTTAAAGGGATAATATGAGTGAACTTGTGGTATTTGTGTATCTTCATGTAATGCATCATATTTTTCACTACAAAGTTTAGTAAAAGATAGATCTTCTCAGCATAAAAATATAATGTCTCAGTTCCTATGATCATTTGGCTTAGGAATAATCATTTCTCTATGTGAGGAAAAAATAAACTGATCATTCCTCAAAAAACAACATAAAAGAGGAGTGGATTTCCTTCCACCAATGGAATCAAGACCAGTGAGTGCAATGATCACTTATTGAGACTCTCGATGGCTTATTGGTAGTCCCTACCCCATCAAATGTTAAGTAAAATTTTCTTTTTCTTGGAGATGTGGAGTGATTTTATAGCTAGTTTGGATATAAAAAACTGAATATATGTGAGGTTCCCTTAGGCCTCTTAAATTCCCTAAGATTATGATGTGTGAAATTTCAAGGACTGATCTTGTATTTTCAGGTTTAACCTCAGTGCCATAGTGGAATACTAACAAGACAAGGAAATTTCATGATGTTACCCCATAGTTTAATTCAGTAGATTTATCATTCGACTATGGTGATGAAACTTGTTGAATGATGCTTAAAGATTTGTGAAGTGATCACAACACTGTCAAGATTCGATCATCGATTTATCGATGAAAAATTTCGTTATTTATCCCAATTTTGATTTAAATATATTATTTATATAACATTTATATTTAGATCCATCTTTCATTAATCCAAATGGAACAAGCTTATTGAAAAAGATCACAAGACATTCTCTAAAGGCAGTGGATTCCTCATATTTTGGGACCATCTTTTATTGATTGTACTGTGAGTAACCATCCATGAAGGAAATGTACTAGAAGAAAAATATTCCATTGATCTATAGTTATGTGATTTGGAATTGTAATACATCATTTGGTCTATGTCGATTAATGTCTATAAATTTGATGTTGACCCCAATCTTCTAATTCTTTTACTTGATATAGAAAATATCGGAACGATATATTGGGTATTCCACTTCGTTGAAAAATTTCCATTTGATAAATTTCTCTAGAAGTACTAATGGATCTAGAAGGCTTCAACTAGTTCCTACATAAGTTATTTTGAAATATAGATCACATCCTTGATTCAGATATTGGCAAGGACAAACACCTACTTTTCAGAATGAATAGCTATTATGCTAGTGTTCAGTACAACCCAAGGTGGGGTTTCTCCTTATTATGTGGTATAAAATATATCACATATGAGGTAGATGTGTAGGAGATTTTTTATGGGATGAGTAAAAATCTCTTTTTTGTGTTAGAAGTAATTCCAACCATCCATGTTGTCTATGTGGATTCGATAATCGCACTCTCACTAGGTGGTTATGTATGATGACTGGTCACAAATGAATACTAAAGGTTTTGGGGACACAAACATGTCTTTTTTGGGGTTAATGATTTGTATTACAACATATATAAAATTTATATATTTCCTCTCTGGGGATATCACTTAAATTTTGGGTGTGGCCATGAAAGTGTTGTCCCCTGTTTCCCTGTTTCATATGCAGGCATCCACATATTCTCCAGTTGGGTTTGAGGAACAAATACTCATAGGCATATTTATTATTATATAATGGGTCTTCCAAATATATCACATTAACAAAACTAAATATGATAAATTATTATGAATAGTGTTTCATTTGGTGAGGCGGTTCTTGTACTTCAGATATTCCAGGGTAGAAATCTGTAAGAGTCAGATCATGCATCATATCTGAATATGATTCTTTCTATTATGTCTATTTCTATGTTGGATGGGTAAGTGAACCATCAAGAGGAATGTTTTATATGAACTCCATGGGTTATGAAATCATTATGTATCTATGAAGCTATAATCTGAAGGTGTCATGACCTCGATCAATTGTCTTCCAAGTCATCAAGATGTTGAATTGTTGTCTATGAAAAGAATAATTGTTTTTGGAATCACCTTCTTCTGTAGACTTGGAAATTATTATGTAGGTCAACTATAATGGGGATTTATCCAGTATCACATGCATTGAATCAACCATGCTTTGGAGGAAGTATTTTAATATAAAACAATCCTAGATGTTATGACCCATCCATCTATAGAAATATTGGTAGTTATAATTATTGGTGTGGATGACCACATTGGGAATCCTAGGATATGTAAAATTATGTAGGTTATTATCTATAAATATAAGGAAATAACGAGGGACTTTCTTGTTTTGTAAAAAGTATTCATTTCTCATCCATTCCATAAATATTGAATGAACTTGATCTCTCTTTTCTTCTGGTGGAGGGTGATTTTTTTGTTTCTTTCACTTGATAGGAGGATTTAGGTTGTTTAGGACCTTCTTATGTGTCTTAAGGGGAACTAACTGTGGTTTGAGTTTAATAGTTTTAGTTTATTCCTTGTTGGTCATTTTACTCAATATTAAGAGGATGGGTTGAGACAATTCTCTAGTTCACTATATTGAATATTCAAAATGTAGTTCCATTAATGAAAACTCTTAGATATCACCTAGTTGTTTCATCAGGATGACGGAAGTATACATATCATCCAAGGGATTTTCATCATAATGTTCTATTAAGCACTCTTGTGAGAGAGGGATGTTGAGTGTGTAATTTAAACCTTAACATCTGGTCATGAAGTTAGATACCCTATCCTTTCCTCATTTCTTATAGTTATTTAGGTCAAAATTTGTTGGTTCCTTAAGCATGGATAGGAATTTGTAAAGGAATCGACGAGGGTGGTCTTTTTATCCTGCAACTAACCCTAGTGTAATATTATAATAATAAAACTCTATCCCTATATGTTTCTATACAAAACAACTTATAGTGGTTTCCTCTTATATATCTTGAGGTTTCCGTCAGCAGACAACATTAGGATATGAAGTGCGTGACATATTTCTTAGGGAATCCCATAACATCAAAGATGGAGAAAGTATGATTCCGTAAATTGGGTGGGGAAAAGTGTTATCCACCCATTCAGGATATGTATTTCTCCTAGGATGCATAGGTGTGAATCTCCCTTTCATGGATTCTATTAGAGTAGACAAGGTCTCGATGGCAGTAAAATTCCAAAGGTACTTCTTTTTAAGCCACCTACCATTAATAGGGAGTGGGTAGGGTTATATGAGGTGTCCTATTTTTCGTCCCCCATAGATTCTCCACACATGAATTGAATGAATGATCCCCCTAGCGCGGGATAGGCTATCCTAATAACAGATTGAAGTCATGGTCATTTTTGACTTCCACAATTATGTAGACTAGATACCTGAATATGAATATGGTTTGATTCTCAGATGTCATTCTTTTAGGAGGATCAACTCTTTAATGATGTATGAGAGGAGGAATATTCGCTTTTTCCTCATGATGATACCTAGTGGTAATTTTTTCATTGAGTGGATCCTCATCGAGTTATATAATGACTTTTCCCTCATCCTTGTACTGTTCCATCCTATCCTCTATTGAATGAATTTCAGATCTTCAGGGTGACAAGTGAGGTATGTCCACAAATTTCTCTTTATCTAGGGTAGTTTTCTAACATAGAGGTGGAAACTCAATATATTGATATATATGTTTATTAATTATCCTCAATTTATGAGTATGTTCAACCTCAGTAGGTGCATCTTGATCCTCCTCTCAGGGTATATTTTTCGTATTGGGTCCCACTTCATACGTTACTTGATCCATATTATCTATCATGTGAATGTTTATGTCATTAATATAGGTGTATTGAGAAATGGTAGTTTTACCATTACACTCATTGAAATAGGGAAAAATCAATGCAACTTGCATTAAAGTTGATTCTGAAACCCATGTCCATATTCTATATTTTTTATACAAATGTAGTGGTGGAATTTAATTCAATGTACATTCCTCCCATCATGAACTATGAGTATTTACATTTGGGGGGTTTCCTATCATGATTTCCCAATGGGCCATAAATAAGAGTTGTTTGTCCAATAGTATGAGGAATTGATGGTATGTTGGCCATCGATACATACCTCCCAACCCAGTTAGTTTGATTCCATTCCTAGTGATAAATGGGGATGAAAATTCACCCATCTCTAAGGGATATGTCCATATTTGGGTGGAAATTGGCATTGGATGGTCTTGTAGTTCAGGAAATGATGGCTCCATTCGAGAATTATATTATTCATGGGACAAAAAGCAAAGTATAAATGATCCCAGTCTAATGGGATGGGGTTGATCTAGAACCTTCATGGATTCCCCCAAGATCTATTCAGTGGATGATGAACCTAGTGATGGATGTTGAGATATAAATTCATCCATCCTAGTGGGATGGGGATGGATTGCAACCCCTTTCAATATTCCATGGATCATCTTTGGTATTGAAGATATGAAAGGTTGAGGCGGTATTTGATATTACCCAAGCCTGTTGAGATGGGTTCTTAGCTGGATGACTGATATAGTATTTTCTACTGGGATTCAATCAATTCTGCACATCTATGATCATGCATGGTATTGGTACAATTTAAGCCCATGATGGGATTCATTCATTACAGGATGTTGTTTTGTTGATATAAAAGCAGCTTTTATGTCTGAAATGAGTCCTCATTACATTGAGGGGACTAGTAAAATGATAAATTGATTATATTCTCCCATTATTCCTAATTTTTATCACCGTTGAAGAGGTAGAATTTCATTGAAGTGACCAACTAGCTTATTCCTTACCCAACCCAAAAATATCACAAGATTATTTAACAATACATGATTTCATATCTAATGGGATCTACTTTTCTAGGGATTTAGTGAATTGTAATGCTACAACATTTCTCCATCCTCAAATATGAATACATTATGAGGATTCACCAGTTATTTGATGAAGAGTTGTTATTTAATGGTGAAAATTGTTCTATAGATATGCATTGTTCTTTTCTGATTTTAGATCCCTAACCATGGAGATATCAACCACTTCTAGCATATAATAGATTATTTAAATGTTTTAAAGGTGACCCTCATATCTCATATATATGAGGTTTATATCCTTCACTATCCGATGATTTTACCATTTATTTTGGTGTATAAAAGGCATTCACTCCATCCCTATTTCTTTTTTGATCTCATAGTAAGATATAGAAAGAGGATTAGACATGGTGGGGAGGTTGTTTCTTTCTAAATAAGTCCTCCAAGTCAATATTCTTATTTTTAAGAAAAATAAATTTTATTGGTTAAGTGAGAAAACTCCAAAAATTACTGCTGATTTAGATACCAACATACCATAACTACATTCCACTAAAACAACATCACAAACAACAACCAGCTAAAATGCATGATTAAAAAACTATAAAAACTAACAGAACAATGAAAGTTAAGACTTGATAAGACATTAAAAAAATGTATCCACCGCAAATGTACACCACCACTAATCACCATCACATTCATAACAAGAAATCAGACCAATCCTATATAGGGAACACCTCCTAAAAAGTCAATGACTTTTGAGACTGAACATCCAAAAGCCACCTTGAATCCAACGTACCGAACCAATTAGGAAAGGAATGATAGAACATGAATCATGAGTAATGTTTTAGAAAATTCAAACATTAATAGAATGTCACGCACTATGATAGGAATACTAAACCCCATTCAATGCGAGTAACATCAACTAGTCTACATTAACTCCTTAGTCGAACCACCTTAGGGAGAAGACCACTAGAAAAACTGAAAACCCACATTAAATCATGGAAAAAATAACAACCACATACATATAAAATAAAAACATTCAAGATAATTACAATATAAATCCATTTCCAATAAGACCAAACAAGGGCTACACCTCCTATGAAAACAATGAAGCCTTATCTAGCACCTCCCAAACCAACCCCACATACCAGCACTCTAGACCAACAATATCGAAACATACAAGAAGTTTTAAGAACCTGAGAAGAGGTACTAAGGATTCACCCATGATATTTTACCACTTAAGAAAGGAATAGAGGGAGATGTAATTGCCTTCTACTATGGTTTAGGATTCGGAGTAGCCACAGTGTGTTGATAATATGTACTAAAAACCATATGGACATCTGAATTGAGTAGATTTGGAATATGAGCCTCATTCTACTGTCAACCATCATTTTTGAATTATGAATATTTTTTAGAGTATTGTTTGAAGGGTACTGAAATATGTTGTCAAACCTTTCGTGTTGTGGAAGTATGTGACTGCTGTTGAGAATATATTGAATTTTACCAATGATACTCTTGGATTGGAATATGATCATGTCATAAGGAATGTCTTATTCTTACTTGTAGAGACTTTTCTAAAATAGGGATATGAACTTTATTTTGGTCCATTGGAATATTCTATTGGAATTTTTTGAAAAGTGTATGAGTCTATCCTAAGGCATGTTCAAAACTCACATAGAAACCCCCGAATAGAATGAGAATATAATCCTAGTCTGAATATGAATTGTAAAATGTAATATGCCAAAAAGCATTCAAAATGAGTGAAGGGATTTGAAAATTCTCCAATAAATCCTCTTAAGGATGTTGGTTAGTTGTTCATCAGGGAAAATAATTACATAAGACTATATTTTGTGAGAAGATGGAATTTTCTAAGTGGCGTTACTGATAGGTAGATGATCTTTTCCCAAGGTGTGTTCCACTCTCACCTTGAAGTACTTGGTCATAATTGAGATATGAGCCTGATTTTGAGCCTTTTGTAGTATTAAATTAGTCATTTTCAACATAAATATGTGATTTTCCTAATGCTTGTGCTGCTCTAAATTGGTGATCGTTGACCATAATAGGGATATAAGATAGATCTTGCAACTTATGACAATACCACTGGTCCTTTTCAATAGGGATTCTCACTTATCCGAATGAATGTTCTGCTCTCTCTTGGTGAGCCCCAGTTTGAATAAGAATATGATCCCTTTCATGTGCCTCATCCCTTACCAGAATATTCTGAAAATCCCATTGGACAGTAAAAGGACATTTTATTGATCTGGATTAACCCCTTGTCTATACTATTTAGGGTGTTGTGATGCCCTGGCTATAGCGATAAGAATGTGCTCCATTCCCTATATCTATACCAGGGCCAAAATATGTGGTGGAGTTATTCAACAATTTATAGAATGTAATGGAACTTCAGAGAAGTATGATTATGGATGTAAGCCTGTATATTTTCTATCCCAACTATATACTAGAAGATATATTCAATTGATGTGGGATATGAGCTAACTTTTATCCTCCCTATTCCATCAGAATATTTCAATGGGATGCCTACACAGGGGTATGGATATGCACCTCCCCCATGTTTGAAGCAAGAATGTTCCTAAATACATGTTATGAGTGAGAATGGATATGATTCTACATATTGGATACCACTAGAATGTTCTAAGAGGATTCATCAATGGGAGAAGAGATATGATCTCACACACAGTAATCCATGTATTTTTGTTCCCGCTATTTTTTCCTTACTTCCCATGCATTTGTGTCATTGGTTGAAATGTGAAATATGGTACCCTCAGCTGGTAACTGATGGGAACTAGTAGGTTGGCATTAATAATAGAGGTTTATACGATCCCTCCTTAGTGGATCTTTAATCTAAATGGATTCATAAGTAAATCTTTTGTCCACATTATCAGATACTGATGGAGGATATTCTAATACTCTAGGGATAGGCTTCCAAAGTAGACGTTGATAGAAACAACCATAGCTATATTTAGTAAATATTTATTTTGGAAAATCATAATCATTAGTTTCATCATTTATATACATTATCATGTAGCCTAAATAGTCCAAATCATACCCACTCAATATTACTCCCGAACCATTTCACCCTCCATCTAACACTAATTATGTTGAAAAGGAGAGGCCATTTTTGACCCACAAGGTTTTCAGCCATAAATGATTTTTTAGAAAGGTCACTAGATGAAGGCATTATCTATGATTAGGTGTTGTTTGTAAGGGAAGTATATGAAATCACAATGACAACAAGTATAATGTTCACTGAATACTGAATCATTGTTGGAATGATATGTTCTCAATTAGATATGAATTGGTAACATAATATTCCTTGCTTAATTGCAATATGGTCAATAATTTCATCTCAAATCATAAAATTTGGGATGAAATTATTTCATGAGAACCTTGGATAAGTATGTTCATATGATCAGGTTTATCATTTAAAATATTTATTTCACATTCCCTTATTTTGTTTCTTAATAAATATAAACAAAATTTCATGAATCAGGTTAAAGTTATAATTTTTATATTTGATAGATTCATGTAAGGTTCAATATTATAGTTTCATTGGGGAAATGATAAATGTGTTGGTGGTCACCCATGTGGCATGAAAAAATGGTATCATCAGAGTTGTGCAGACTATCCATTTCATCTTGTGAATAAGGTTCTATAGTTAGATAATATCACATCAAGGTCTCCATTTTTGTTTAATTAGGGAAAGGATACATGTGATGGTGATCACCCATGTGTTGAGAGAAAAATAGTGTAATGAGAAAACATAAGTCTAAACATTGTATCTTGTGTAAAAGATGATTTAGTTAGTTGATTTCTCATCAGGTTCAAAACTTTTGTTTCTTCAGGAATATTTCACATGCATGGTTGGAGATAATGGCCTAATAGTATGATTGTGTGTCGGGTGTTTTTATCTATATAATACTTCACATTGGGTTCTCCATTAATTTTTATCTTCCATAGAAACTCTAGCTAGTTTCTACATCCAAAACTGAGTACAGACCTTCTTCTGAAAGATAGGTGGTTAGTTGTGGTTTCAGTCCCAATGGCACATAGAAACTCACATTGGCTGAGAGGATGTGAGGTTGGGCTCATCACACTGTTTTGTTGGGAATTGTTGTCTAATCATGGACTCCATTATCTATTTAAAATATATTTTATAATCTCTTCCAAATCTCAATATGTGACTAGTTACCCTAACCAAACAATCTCTTAATAAATCCTGAAATGTTTAAAGGAGGGCTTATTAATGATTCTATCTACACATACATGAGGTTATTTATGAATTTACCCCTTATGAATAAGTTTCTTATATTTTAAATTCATATGTCTAGGCACTCCAGTGTTTATTATCATCCAGGAGGTGACTAATATTTTGATGATGGGACCAAACCATTTTGAGGTGTCCTACATATAATGTTTGTAACAAAAATCAAAACACACATAGTATGATTAACCAGTGTAGTTTAATTTGATATGGAGAGGAAGTATATAAAGGCACTTCAACACCTGGTGCAGAGATCATGAATCAAGGAGGTGTCCTATGTATTCTTGTTAAAGAAGGAAATGGTTCCACCGTAGTTTAATCACTCACTTGGGGATTCCCAATGGTGGATGTCGTCATTTGGAGGTTAGTTATGTCATGAAACATATTAGGCATTGCACTTTATGTTTTCCCTAGATGGTGGAGATTCTCAATGCAAATGATATGATCATTGGAACTCCCAAATTCTATAGGATTCGTTCTTGGTGTGAGAATCCAAGGGTAGTAAGTAATAAGTCTCACTATATATTTAAGTACCTGACCTTATAACATTACATAATCCTGAATTAAATGAATACTTCACATTGAGGATCTTTTCAGGTTTATAGTTTTATATAATTAGGCCATAACTATTACATTACACCTCAAGAATTACAAAGCAGACACTTCAACTCAGTTTCAATTTTTTTAACAAAATAAAAACTCTTGAAAAAAGGATTCATGTCTAGTTCCATGTTTCAAATAGCATTACTTTTCCTTGATCTCATCCTTGACCCTATAGGTCTTTAGATACTAGAAAAAATGTTTCAAAATGTGGGACGTGCATAAAAAGCATGGTAAGGTTTATAAAACAAAGAAATAAATCATTAGTTCATTAATACAAACATAACATATGCTCTTTAACATACATCATGAATTCATAAGATTTATGAATCACACATAGAAAACATTAATCATAAAGGTAACTTGTGTCATCCATATCATAGATACATTGTAGCTATCATAACTACGTAGGGAGTTACATTTGGAATACCCATCACAATATATTCCATAAATATCTTATGAGAAACATTCATGTTTACCTCCATCACGTTACCCAATGCATTGGAGAGTAATATCGGGCTCACTGGCCCTAGGTTTATTACGAAACCACCCGTATACGTAAACATTTCCCAAGGACAATAATATAATCATAACACATAAGCATAAGAATAAAGGAAAGATAACACTCCGAAATTGTAATCATTATGTAACATTTTAAGATATTCATAAAGATCTTGAAATAATAAATCCAAAAACCATTTTTAATAGAAAAATACTTAAAAGAGTATATGGTATTTATTTTTATTTTATAAACAATAATGCTTGTCAAGTAAGAAAAAGATCAAATAATACTCGCGGTGGGGGAAAGGGTGTTGTCACTATGTACATTAAAAAAAACATTATTTTTTTCATTTAGTAAAATTACATGTAGAAAAATATTCCCTTTGAATGAAATGGAAATTCAATGGTATTTTTACAACGTATAAAAAAAGTATTGTATAAAACTATATATGCCTCAATGAAAGGAGATTGAGATGAAGTCCCTTACCTCATATCCGACTTGATCTATTTGTTCTTTAAACTCATAAATAATAATATAATGATATTTTCAACTTTACCAAGAACATTTTTCTTGCTTATTTTTCCTTTATATCAATTATTACCTTGTTACAAACAACATGTAATCATTTATGTTAATTATGGTCGTTCTGTCGATATTTGGTACTTGAGTAAAAAATGATCTTCTTATATTTACTAGTTGTCTATGTGGTCAAAATTCCATTATATCTTGAATGATATTAATGACTTAGATATCATATATATTATATATATCCATTATATACATGTATTTATAATAAAAAATAACATTTATAAGTAAGAAATGAAATTGATCGTTCATGGAGACGGTAAGTCGTATGAAAGCATGAACGCGACTTCCATTTCTATTTTATATTTTAATGGAATTAAAACATAATGATACATTGATATAATATAATTCCAGTATTATATAATATATAATATCATTAAAGTGATCTTTATATGAGCCACATATGGCATTAATGAGTCATATTACTTTGACGGGGAGGTAGTCCGCACTTCCCCAAATGAAATTATCGCATTTACCCATAATAGAATCCATAAAGGAATGATATAAATGGAATGTACAGAAGCATAAATAAAACATAAAAATAATATATTTCATTTATAAATATAGTGTCATTATAATTTCCCCCATTAGAGGCGGTAGGATATAATTGAACAATCATCATTTCGTGAGGTGTTAGATGTCCATCCATAGAAATAGTTTGTTCTTTGCACATTAGATGAAGGTGTGTGTATGTGTAGTTTGAATAAATCTCATAAAACCATCTAGGTATATTTATTATAATAGTGTTGTTATAAAAAAAAGTAATAAAAACATTTTAGTGGGTTGGAGAAGTAAAATAAAACAAAAGAACTTAAAAGAAGACGTTACCTTTAAATCGGGTAGCTCCGTTTGGTTTCAACCAAAAGGGTTTGTTGAAGGGAATTATACATAAGTTAATGCTTATATGAGTAGGTTCGGGATGTTGGGATATTAATTAGGTAGATTATGGATGATCCTAGGGGGTTGATATGTGTTATGAATGGTTGAGAGATGTGTTCTTTTTATAAGGGGGAGGATTGTCCCTTTTGGAATGTGTGAAAATATTATTTTATTATATAATGATACTCAGTTTATAAATGTCCAAAACATATTTAAGTATAAGATAAGATAAATATTGGTCAAAATAAAATAATCCAATAACAATTTGATAGGTTAGGATATTATTTTAATCATTATAATCTTATTTATTTAAATTATTTAGTAAAGAGCTAAACCCTTCATCAATATTGTGTCATAAATAATTTTATTTATTTTATGTATTAAAATTATAAACCAAATACCATTCTGTAGGAAATCTTTTTATATTTCCAAATAATATTTATTTTCTAAAATATAACTTATATAACCCTATGTAAAAAAGTAATATACTAAAAGATATTTGTTTATGTCATTTTTGTCTTTACTTTACTTTAATTAAAATAAAGTGACATTATCACTCCCATGTGGCTACATGGGGTACCAAAATTGACCCAAAGATTCCCAGTGTTGTATATGTATCAATAAATAGGATTAGAAAACATTTTAGGGTAATTATATAGTATTATAGTAATATTTGTTTACCCTTATTAACTAGATTTACCCTTTAACCAAGGTAAATAAAATATTTACTGAAGTAAATATTCATAATGCCTAAAAATAAAAGTTAACTATTTACACAATTTGGAAATCCTGATTACAAATATGGAGTCCTTTTTTCCAAATTCAAAATAAAGATGTGGAAGGAATTAATTTAATATTAATTCCCGCTATCAAAACAAAAGGCATGTTTTTAAGAAATAATAATTATCAAAAGATTGATACTTATTTATGTCAAATTTCCAATTGAAATTAATTCCAATGACCAAAATTGGATTAAATGGTAAAATTATAATCTAATTAAACTTAAAAAACAATGAAAATAATAATATAACCATATAAATAAATTATATTATAAGAATGTTTTAAATTAAAATACAGTATTTTTACTATTCATAAAAAATAGAATTTTATCAGAAAAATACCAAAAAATTTACCCAAAGTAAATTTTTATGTCCTGATTCCTATGAATAATTTTATTTGGTCAAATAGAACATATTAAAGTGACTAAAACTAGATTTAATGATGGTTCTTTAATAAAAGGTGGTAAATCAACCTTTTAATGTAAATTATGGTTAAAATTAGATTCATTCCCATTTTAAGCATCTAACTTTTATTGGATAAATGTATAAACTTTTAAAAAACATGTATTATAATTTTTTAGTGAGTTATATTCATTCCTTCTAATACAATGGTTATTCATTTACTACTGTTTAAAATAATAATATTATATTATTATTTTGCAGTATAAGATTTCAAAGAAACCCGTTGTAGCATATCGGGTACGCCATAAAGCATAGAAATTATATTAATAGTAAAATTAATATTTAATTCAAAAAATATTAATTAAAAAGAAATTTTTTTATTTCATTATTTACCTGGGATATTACATCCTTCCCCCCTTTTGGAAATTTCATCCCTATAATTTTATTCACTTATCAAATAAATGGGGGTATTTATCACTCATAACATTTTCAGATTCCCACGTTGCCTCTTCAACCATATGATTTTTTCAAATAACATTTACATGGTGAATTACCTTATCCCGTAATACTTTCTCTCTTCGGTCAAGAATCTGGACTAGCTATTTCTCAAAAGAGAGATTTTTTTCCAAATAAACTATCTTTGGGCTCAAAACATGAGATGGATCTGGCATATACTTTCTCAACATTGAAACATGAAAAACATTATGTACCTGGGATAAACATGGAAGTAATGACAGTCTATATGAAACTGGTCCAACTTTCTATAAGATTTCATAAGATCCAATGAACCTCAAACTCAGTATTCCCTTCTTACAAAAACAAGTCACACTTTTCCATGGAAAAACTTTGAGGAAGACATGATCACCTACCTCGAAAGATAGATCATTCCTCTGATTATCCGCATAACATTTCTGCCAACTCTGAGCTATTATCATGTTCTCATGAATCCACTGAACTTTTTCTGCAATCTCTTCTTTCAATTCTGGTCCCATCAACTTCATTTCACCTACTTCGTCCCAAAAATATAGAGTTCAACACTGCTTCCCATATAATTCCAAAAAGAGATCCATTTGTATACTATAATGAAAATTGTTTTCATAAGAGTATTCAAACAAAGAAAGATGTTGGTTCCAGCTTCCCTGGTAATCTAGTGAACAAGCACGTTGAATATCTTCCAAGGTCTGAATTTTTAGTTTTGACTTCCCATCTAATTGAGGATTAAGAGCTGTACTAAAATTTAATTCAGTAACCAAAGAATTATGAAGGCCATTACAAACGTTAGATGTAATCCTGGGATCACGATCTGATATAATGGAGAGGAGAAAACCATGAAACCTGACTATCTCTTTAAAATACAACCACAAAAGTTTATCTAGAGACAAAGTATCTCGAATAGGAAGGAAATGAGTAGATTTTTTCATTTGATCATCAATAACCCATATTGCATTATTACCTTGACATTTCATTGGTAATACCCCAACGAAGTCCATGGATATATTTTCCCATTTCCACTCTCTCACAGATAAAGAATGAAGCATCCATTTCAGCAACTGCCCTACTACTTTAACCTACTGACATGTAAAATATTTCACAGTAAAATCCGAAATATCTCTTTTCCTTCCATTCCACCAATAATACTCTCTATGAACTCTATACATATTAATACTCCCTTGATAAACTGAAAACGGGGAACTATGATCCTCACATAATAACTCATTCTTCAACTGTGAATCACAAGGCATGCATAATCAATTCCCGAACCTCAAAACACAATCATTATCAACATTAAATTCAGGAATCTTACCCTTCTAAACCAACTCTACCTTTTTATGCGACTCACTATCTTCCTTCTATGCTTTCTTTATTCATTATGATATAGTTGATTTCACTTACACATGAAACAAAATAGAATAATTTCATGTACCAACTACTTCTATTCAAACGTTTTTCAAATCAAAAACCAAAGGATCTCATTCCAAATGTAGTATGGTCAATGAAGAATTACTTTTTCGACTCATTGCACTAGCCACATAATTTTATTTTCCTATATGATAATGAATCATTCAATCACAATCCTTGATTAATTCCATGCATCTCATCTGTATCATATTCAATTCTTTCTGAGTGAATATATACTTTGAACTTTTTTTGTCAATAAATATTTCACATTTTACTCCATATAGATGATGCCGCCAGATTTTTAAATCAAAAAAAAGAATATCTAATTCCAAATCATGTGTAGGGTAATTTAACTCATGAGATTTCAACTGACGTGAAGCATTAGAAATTAACTGATCATTATGTATAAGGAAACAAACAATTCCTTTCAATGAAGCTTCACTGTAGATAATAAACTCACCATTCCTAGAAGGTAGTTCTAGAACTAGATCATTTACTAACCATCTTTTCAATTCTGGAAAACAATCATCACATTATTTTTTTCAAAACAAAATTAACACCTTTTCGAGTTATCTGAGTCACTGAACTAGATAATAATGCAATCATTTTAACAAACCTCCAGTAATAACCTTCCAAACCATGAAAACTATGGATCTCGGTTATATTAATGGGTAATGTCCATTATTCAACAACTTTTGTTTTATCAGGATCAACAGTTATGAAATGTTTAAAAAAAATGTGACCATGGAAGGAAATCTGTCGTAACCAGAACTCACACTTGATGAATTTCTCATACAGTTTATTTTCTTTGATGGTTTGAAAGTAAACCCTTAAATGAATTTCAAGCTCCTCATTACATTTAGAAAAAGAAAAAATATCATATATGGACACAGCCACAAACCAATCCATGAACTCACGGAAAATTCTATTCATAAGATCCAAGAATACATCAGGTGAATTAGTTAAACCAAAATCCATAAATAGAAATTCATAATGGCCATATCTTGTACAAAACTCGGTCATCAGAATGTCTGATTCCTTCACTTTCAACTGATGGCACCCCTACCTAAGTCAATCTTTGAAAAATACAATGCTCATTGGAGATGATCAAACAAATCATTTATATGAGGAAAAAGATACTTGTTCTTTATAGAGATATTATTCAATGTTCTATAATCAATGAAAAGTCTCATTGAACCATCTTTATTTAAAAAAAATACAGGAGAACCCCATGGTGATGTGCTAGGTCAAATGAAACATTTATCTAATAACTCCTTCAATTTCTTCTTTATCTCTAAAAGATCAATTTGCAAAATTCGATAAGGTTGTTTTGTGATTGGATTAGTATGAGGAAATATATAAATAGTACATTCAACTTCCCGATCTGTTATAAAAATAGGAAACTCATTCGAAAAAAACATCAACGTACTCATTTACCACTGGCTCATCATAAATCTGAAAAGATCATTTTTTTCAACAATATATTCAAGGTAACATTCATTTCCATATTTTACCAATTTTTGAGATTCTTGATATGTTATCCAATGTAAGGTTTCATTCTTGTACACAAACTGAAAATCTTTATGAAATAAACCACTTTCGCTCTCAAGTCAATCATAGCATGATAAATAGAAATCCAATCTATTCCAAAAATAACATCAAACTCTACTAGAGGAAAAATAGTAATGTTTGTAGGTAGATTATCTATGCACAACAGGGAAGAAATGTTCTTATAATTTCTTTTTGTTTCAAAATTTCTCCCCATTTTTTTTACCATAAGTTCAAGACTCATATCTAGAAATGAAAATCAAAATTTAATAGAAAAAGTATTAGAAATAAATGAATGTGTAGACCCTGAATCAAACAAAACATTGGAATAATCTGAAAAAAACAGTGTACTTGTTACTACATCATTTGATATCCAAAAATCTTCTGAAGTAGTTGCAAAGGACTTCACCGCCCCTTTCTTACTGTAGTTTAGTTTCATTCCCTTAGTTGAGTTCTTTTTTGCACAGTCATTTTCATAATGACCCATTTCATTACACAAAAAACTTTTTACTGATTGTAAATCAGATTTTTTTATACCATTACCCTGATAATTTATTTCACATTTTACCACATCGATAGCACTTACCAGAATTCAAAAGACATTACCCATCATGTTTTTATCACAATTTTCACAAACTATAAACTTATGTTTCTTACCGTCAGACTTTTTTGAAGATATATTCCCTTTCGATTTCCACCTTGAACTCTTATTATGTTGTTTCTCAAATAAGGCATGATCATCGACAAACACAATTTCCACCTTCACCACATATCGAACAAGTTTTCCACAACATTTGAACTCACATGAAGCTGAAGGCCTTCAGTAATTTGGATTTAATCCAGAGTAAATATGTTTGATTTTACAATCATGTTCTCTTATGAAATTTTTAGCATACCTTTCTAGTCGAGTGAATTTTTCTTCATATGCCGCCACTGAGTCATCCTCCTTCCTCAATTCTAGTTATTTATTTTCTATCCTAAGACGAACCAACTTAGGAAAATATTTCTCAATAAACATACCTTTGAATTCATCTGAGTCAAGGGAATAAATATCCTCACTATCCCGGATATATTTCACTACCGACCACCACTAATCAGCTTCAACTTCAAAACAATATACAACTACACTAACCTTTTTATGTTATTAACACCACATAACATCAAAATTATTCTCTTTTTCTTTAGTACACCCTTCTGATAGCACTTGATCAGATGTTCCTCGGAATGATGGGGGATGTTGCTTCATGAAATTCACCACTACTAACATGTTCCTAAGTGGTTGATCTGGATGATCTCATGCATGGATACCACCACCATTTATAGACTGAGTCAATTTTTCCATCATTGCAACAAACTATTCAGTTCCGATTCCAACCATCTCATGTTGCTATTTTGGAAGGTTTTATTCCTCCTGATGTCATCCCAACATAGCTACCCTATTTCCTCTTTGAAAATCCATTCTGAACACAGAAATCTCTAAGGTGAAGCAACATGGTAATATGTAAATGTTATCATTTCAATATTAACATAAATTAATTTATGGATATTAATTTAACAATTTCCTAACTTTTATAGTTTTCTAAACCATCCTATAATAGCAACAATAAGTACCCAACCTTATAACATTGCATAATCTTGAATTAAATGAACAATACACATTGAGTATATTTTCAAGATTATTGTTTAAGATAATTAGGCCATAACTATTACATGACACCTCAAGAATTTCAAAGTACACACTTCTAACCAGTTTACATTTTTTTCACAAAATAAAAACTCTTGAAAAAAGATTCTTTTCTAGTTCAATGTTTTATAAAACATGACTTTTCTTTGATCCCATCCTTGTCCCTATTCATCTTTAGGTCCTGTGAAAAACATTTCAAAACATGGGATGAGTATAAGAAGCTCAGTAAGGGTTATAAAACAAATAAAGAAAACATTAGTTCATCAATACATGTATAAAATAATCTATTTAACATACCTCATGAAATCATATGATTTATGAATCACACATATAAAACAAAAATCATAAAGGTAACATGTGGCATCCATATCATACGTACATTGTATCTATCATAGCAACATTGGGAGTTATATTTGGAATAACCATCAGAGTATATTCCCTAAATATATTAAGATAAACATTCATGTTTACCACCGTCATGTTACCCAATGCTTTGGAGAGATATCTCGGGCTCATCCTCCATAGGTTTATCACGGAACCACCCATATACATAAATAATTCCCAAGGACCATAATATAATCATAACAAATAACATAATCATAAAGGAAAGATAATATTCCCAAATTGAAATCACAATATAACATTTCCAGATATTGAACAAGATATTGATATAATAAATCCAAAAACAATTTTCATTACCAAAATACATAAAAGAGTATTTGGTATTTATTTTTCTTTTAAAAACATTACAACTTGTTATGGAAGCCAAAGATCAAATAATACTCATAGCAGATAGGGATGTAGGGAGCTTAATTTGGAAGAGGGAGGATGAGACAAGAGGCTTTAGAGATGTGATGAATGAGTTAGAGGTGAGTGCTTTTTATAAGGGGGAGGAGGAGCTCTTTATGAATGTGTGAAAATATTATTTTATTATATAATTATTTTCAGTTTTTAAATGTCCAAAACGTATTAATATAAGAAGATAAGATTATTAATGGTCGAAATAAAATTATTAAATAAGAATTTGACAGGTTTTGGATATTATTTTAATATTTATAATCCTATTTATTTAAATCATTTATAAATGTGGTAAACACTACATCATTATTGTGTCACACATAATTTAATTTATTTGATGTATAAAAATTATAATGAAAATACCATGATGTAGGAAATATTTTTATCTTTTCAAATAATATTTATAGTCTAAAATTTATTTTATATAACCTTATGTAAAAACTAATTTACTAAAAGATATGTCTTTATGTTATTTTTGTCATTATTGTAAGTTAATTAAATTAAAGTGTCATTATCACTCCCCAGTGGCGCCTTTTGGTCCCAAAATTGACCCAAATATGTATATCGTCAGCTATGTATAAACAAATAGGATTCGGCCACATGTTATTTTAATTTTATATTATTATAGTAATATTAGTTTACCTTTATTTACTAGATTTTCCTTTTAACCATAGTATATAAAATATTTACTAAAGTAAATATTCATATTTTCTAAAAATAAAATATTACTATTTACACCAATTAGACCTCATGATTCTTATTATGAAATCCATTTTTCCAAATTCAAAACACATAAGTGGAGTAAATTAATTTAATATAAATTCCCGTTGTCAAAATTAAATGAGTGTTTTTAAGAAATAATAACCACCAAAAGATTTACACTTGTTTATGTCCAATTTCAAAGTGAAATTAATTCCAATGACTGATATTGGATTAAATGGTAAAAATATAATCTAATTACACTTTATAACTAATTCAAAAAATAATCAAACCATATAAATAAATTATATTAAAAGGATGTTTGGAATTAAAATACAGTATTTTTCACTAATTTTCAAAAACATTATTTTATCAGAAAAGTACAAAACATTTACCCAAAGTAAATTTTTTATTTCACCATTATAAAGAAGAATTTTATATGGTCAAATAGAACATATAAAAGTGAATAAAACTTTATTTAAAGAGGTTTCACCATCAAAAGGTGGTAAATCAACCTTTTAATGAAAATTATGCTTAAAATTAGATTCATTCACATTTTATGCCTATAATATTAATAGATAAATGTGAAAACATTTAAAAAACATGTATAATCATATTGTAGTTAGTTATCTACATTCCCACCAATACAACAGTTACGCGTTAACTACCATTTAAAATAATAATATTATATTATTATTATGCAACATAAGATTTCAAAGAAACTCATTGTTGCGTATAGGGTACGCCATCGAACCTAGAAACCCATTTAAGGTAAAATTTATATTTAATTAAAAACAAAATTTATTATATATTTATATACCTGGGATGTTACAATATATGGATACATGACGTATGTGTTGGGAAATACCTATAGATATTTAATATGAATCTCCAGTCCTTGAAATGTGTCTGATGTATCCTAGTTATTCAAGGAATTAGAGTAATCATAATTTAGTTTGTTTATCAATCCACTGGTGGATGAGTTATAATGATAATCACATGGTAGATATTTATCCTTGATGGTTGAAATTCTAGATACATGGAGGGGCGCATGATAGGGTGGTTCCCCAATTGTGACCATTCCTTAGAAAATAATCCAATGCATCCAAGTTATGGTAGTAATTAGTGTTATTAGAGTTTAGTTGATTCACCAATCAACTGGTGGATGAGGTAGAATGATTCACCCATGAGAGTTAATGGGCCTCTATGGTTGAAATATCATAGACATGGAGGGACTCGCACTAAAGTGGATGTCCATTTGAGCATAGGCCTTATGAAGACATCCTATATATCATGATAATGGAAGGAATCATATTTATTGTAGTTAAGTTAGTTAGGGCCTACACACTGAGGTTTCCCTACTATGGGGGGAATATCATATTATTCCACTAATAGAAGATTACACACTATGGTTTCCCTTATATTACAGCATTCAAATGATTTCACATATTGAGTCTTACACACTGAGGTTTCCCGAACATAGAGGGATTCATTTCATTCCACTGATTATGTCTTACTCACTAAGGATTCCATTATATATAGGAACTTAAATCACGTTACTAATTGGGTCTTACATAATTAGGATTAGCTTATATTGGGGAATTCATATCATTCGAATGATCAGGGATTACACATGGATATTTCTTTAACATGGGTGATATAATGTATTTTTTTGTTGATAATGTATCACACGCTGAGCTTTCCCTTATATGGAGGGATTCATTTTATACCACCCAACATAGATTACAAGGGCGTTCATATAATTCCATTTATTAGGAGATACATACTATGGTTTCCCTAACATAGGGGGCATATCATATAATTTCACTGATGGTAGCTTACACATAATGTTTTCACTTATATAAGGTCATTTATATAATTTCATTGATTAGGGAAAACACACTAAGGTTACCCTTATATAGGGGAAATCATATCATTCCACTGAATAGGGATTACACATTGAGGTTTCCCTAACCAAGGGGACATATCATATTATGTCATTGATCATGGATTTCACAATAAGGTTTTCCTTGTATAGAGTGTTCATATCATACCACTGATTGAGGATTATAGTCTCAAGTTTCACCATCATAGGGTCATTTTTATCATTCCACTAATCGGGGAATACACACTGACTTTTACCAGATATAGGGAAATTAACATCATTCTATTGATTGGGGTTTATGTACAATGTTTTACCTTATATTGGAGATTTCATATTGTTTCACTAGTTAAGGATTTCACAATGGGGGTTTCCCTAAAATAGGGGAAATATTATATTATTCAACCGATCGAGGATTACATACAGAGGTTTCCATTGTATTGGAGAATTCAAATCATTACCTTGATCATGATTTACACACTGAGGTTTATATTATATAGGTGAATTCATATGTTTCTAATAATCAGGGATTACAGAATGAGGTTTCCAAAAAAAGGGGACATATCATATTATTCTACTGATCGAGGCATACACACAAAGTTTTCCCTTATATAGAGGCATTCATATCATGTCACCGATTGGGGATTACACCTTGTGGTTTGCCTAACATTTGGGAATTCATAAGAAGGAACTGATCATGGATTAATCACTAATGATTCCCTTATATATTCTCATTAATATTATGGAATTGATCGGTTCTTACAAAAAATTGTTTCAATTATAGAGTGGCATTCACATCATTCCATTGACTATGGATTACTCACATTTGATGCCCTTATATCGGGGAATTCATAACAGGACACTAATCCAGGACTACACTCTAATATTTATCTTTTATAATGGAATTTATATTATTCCATTGATTAGGGAATAAACACTAATGTTCACTAATACACCCACCACACAAGGTTATCTTTCCCTCGGTAGTTTTATTAACATTGTATGACTATATACCTGACATGTTTAGATTTTCTATCTAACAAGTCTGAGGATGACTCGACATGAACTGGTTTCATAGAAAACCTGATTAATGATAATAAAATGTTCTCTTTTGATTTTTTGGATGATGTTTTACAACCAGAATGAGATTTATTTAGACTATTTCATGATCAAGGTTGACTTTTCCAAATAAAATTTCATGATACTGGCTAACATGTATGGAGGGTTCCACATGATATGAGGTAACATGTATAGAGTATGTCTCATGATTAGGGATGACATTTATGGAGGGTGTCTCATGATCTGGAATAATTTTCTAGAGGACATCACAAGACCCATTTTTGAGATGTACTGGTGCAACTATGATACCTAGCTAACTTGTCATGTGGACGTGACATGACCCAAGATGATATGTTTGGTGGTTCTAACATGAACTCGAATAATTTAATAGGGGACATCACAAAATCAAGGCTATGATGTCAGAAGGGTTCCACATGACTTGGAGGAATTCTCTAAAGGACATCACATGATCTAGGTCAGCATGTCAGGGTGTCACTACGAGACCCTGGTGACTTTCCTAGAGGATGTTGCCCGACCAAGGATGAAATTTCAAGAGGTTTCAACATGATCATGATAACGTTTTAGAGTAAATCACATAATCTAGGATGACATGTTTGAAGATTTCTACATGACCTGGTTGAATTTTACAAAGGACATCGCATGTTCTAATTTGAAATGCCTTGGTGTGAACATGAGTCCTTGTTGATTTATTCATAGGATATCACATAACCCAAGATGACACATCTAGAGGGTTCCCCAATACTTTTCTGGATTATCCATAGGGCATTGCATAATCTAGGCAGATATTTTTTAGGGGTTCCACATGACTGTGCTTAATTTTATGGATGAAATATCATGATCCCAGATATCATGTATTGGGGTCACCATGAGACCTAGCTGGTTGGTCCAGGTATCATCAAATTATATGGGTGTCATTTCTGGAGGACTTTATAAGGTTATTTCTAGAAATTATATAGTTCTTATCAAGGCATGGGCGGAATTACTGGTGGGAATCATGTGATTTGATTGAAATTTTCAATGAAACTTTTCATGTTCTAAAATGTGTGTCAAGGGAGCGGCGTATGACTTGGGTGACAAGTCCTGATGTTATCGCATGAGCTAAGTATTCTAAAAAAGTTCATTAGGATCCATGAATAATTGTTTCCCATAATTATAACATGTATTGTTTTTATTGCATACTTTTTTGCATTTGTGCCTCAGGGTTCTCTAATGTTATCTTATTTCAGGTTTCGCATGACCTAGATGACACATGGGATGTCCTATGCATAATCTGATTCCCATTCCATAAGTCATTTTCATAATCTTAAATGATTACACGGGGTGATTATTCATGACTCATGGTCCCTTATTATTCCCATGATTTTACATATTTTAAAAACTTTTAGATTGCATGATTGGTCATACAGAGAAAACATCTACTTTAGTCCCTTGTGTGATCGCTTGTTAAAGCGTAGTGGGGGTATTTTTTATGATGATGGGAGATTTATAGGCCGCTCCACCCTGATTATATTCTTCCATGTGTGGTGTGTATCTTGAATATTTTGTATGGATTCAGTGTATGGATTTGGTGTTATGTGCTTTTCATGCTCCTATTGTGGGTAATTTGGAGGGTGTCCCAAGATGGTCAATGACCATTAGATTGTCTTTAATTTTCTAATTTTATTATACTCAGTCCGCTCAATGGTATTTCTCCCAACCATTTTTTAATTTTACGGGGATTCAAAAAAGTTAGTAAAAATTTTATAGGGGCATTGATAAGATTTGAATGTCTATGGAAGGGCTTTAGCATGATTTAAGTATTCTTGTCCGGGTCCTTTCACGAGACAATGACATATTTCAAGGTGGTGTTGCAAGATCAATACGCGTGTCTAGAGGTATTCCTCGAAATTATGATGTCATGTCATGAATGGCCTATGTGGGATCAATAAAGAGTTTCTATGGTTCATAAACCCTTTTTCATGATGATCAGTTCATCTTTAAACTACAAGAATCTTCTCCCATTTCCACTATGATTTTCCATTCATTTCGCAAGGGTTGGGGATCTTTTGAGTTTGGGAGAGTATTGTTGAAAATAAAAACTCTCCCTATATTTGATGTGTCACTTGGACAATAAAGGGTCTATTGGTGATGTGCAATAATTTCCATCTTCAACAATTAAGTTTTTCTAAGGAGCTGAAGGGGATTAATAGAATTGACAGGACATGTCTGAATCTATTCATAAGATGAAGGTGACATGAAAGTGGTCTCTTATATGATAATGTTGACATGACTTTTAGATTCCCATTGTTACTTTCAAACAATATAAAAGGTATTTTCATTTTTAATAATTTTATAATTGATTTCAAAATGATATTTGTATAGTGTTCAGCTGCCAACCAGTTTAAAAGTCATGTTATTAAGAGAAAACCATCTTCGAACCACCAAGTGAAGAGTGAATGTATTATATGAATTAAAAAATATAATTTTATGCCAATGTTTCTATGTGTGATCTCTCATGGGACAGTCACTCTATATGTCCTATTCATGTGACCATTTGAAGGACATGAGAACACATGATTTTGGAATGCTATGTGATCCATGTGGTCTTCGACATCCTCTATTACATTGTTTTGTTGGTAAAATAATAATCAAATTTTAGGTATTTCATCCACTATTTATCTTTTTATTCTCATTTTATAGGCATCAATAGAATTTAATTATCTAATACACACTAATTTACAAGTAAATTTTGGAGAGGTCTCACAGACCCCCCTAGTTCACTACCATAAATAATAATAAATCACATTTCTCTACTTCAATAAAGAACTCACTGCTCTATTTATTAGATCATTACTTATTTACATGAAGATGATTAAACTTTTCACCAATTTTTTTTATCCATATAAAATAATTTTGGTTCCAAATGATAATAGGAAAAATAAAATAGAACCTTCTTTGACCTTAAGCCTTCCAAATTAGACTTGGAATAACCCTCTTTTATTCCGATCAAAAAATTATCCATGTGTTTGTCTATCAATTTTTTATACCATTTATTAGGATTGGAAATGTTATCTTTTATATTATTCCATGTATCCCAAATGATTAACGGGTTCATCATGTACCATTAAATAAAATTTGACCCTTTAGAGATTCATCCAAAAAATACGTCTTTCAGTTTATGATCGATACTAAAAAAACATTATGGTTGTGGAATGATCGTGGATCCTATAGTGTAGTATGATATTTTTGATAATATTATAACATGGTTGGATCCACCACTGGTATGTTCAAAAACACTACGTTGTAGATAATTGTTGAAATGATCCACAACAAATTGAGTAGTAACTACTGCATTAACCCATGCATGATCTTTAGCATGATCTCCTCTAACATCTTACTACAGAGAACTGATTGTGGCATGGACACAATACTATGAAATTAGATCGTACATGGCTAAGGATCTAAAAGTCATGAATCCTATTGAATTAAACCCATCCAAACTAAATGTTATATCTACATTGTTGACACCTTCTATCCTAAAGGAACTGCAGCATAGTAATCTCTCTACATTTTGGATTTCAAAAATATTCTATTGGAACCTATATTCTTCAGACACACCCAAAATTATTGGATGATATAGATGTAGTTTATCTTCAATGATTTGAATCCAACATTGAATATTTTACTCTATTTCAAATAAAATATAATAAAATTCCTCCCGTCATCATAACAATAGTGTCTAACTAGCAATAATTTGTTACTACCACCAAAGGTGTCACATCATATATGAGAGAATAACCACCACCCTCAATCCCCCACTTTCCCCATGGCCTTACATTACACACACATGTTCTTAAATGCTTGGGAACACATATACAGACACCTTCCAAACAACTCAGCAATGTGGGACCTTTTCTAGAGAACTAGTTTGGGTAGAGTCTACTAGAGAATTATCCTTGGGCGGTCTTAGCCATTTTTTTGTATCATACCAATCAAAATTATAGTGTATACTCATACTTTAACCATATACATGGAGACTATGGAAAAGAAATTCTTTCATGTCCACCATAGTGTAGTCTCCCCAAATTTACCGCATTCTAATACATGGAGCATGAGTAGTGGTGTGGGCACTATCTTTAACATAGAACACCTTTGAAGTGAAATAATTCATTACCTTTCCAAAAAAATACTCATACAATAATGTTAATTGATTTAGAAAAATTGAGGAAAACAAGACTAATAGAGTATTGTAGAAATAAATAGAGTTAGATTGAGTTTAATTAGATATTGGAGCATCAAACAGAGGTTTACACGATAAAGTGAACCAGAGAAAGAAAAATGATTCGATAAGTACCAAACACAGTCTATCAGATAAAACACACCTATAGGTGGTGAAGTGGATAGATCATGACATACAAAATAATACCATTTGAACATTTTATAAGGAATATTTTTATAAAATGTTCTAAAAAGGTGGTTTTGAGTTTATCCAATTATTTCTTTGATGAGGAGAAAGATTCAGGACCAATCATTTATTAAGAGATTTTTATAAGATCCTGACAGATATTGTACATGGGTGAAGGTGATCAAAAATTCTTGTGGAGAAAGAAGATCCAATGGAGTAGATATTCCAAACACTATATCACAAAATATTATGTAAGATCTTATAACTGCGCTGTATAACATGTTATAGAAAAGGATTAGGATTATGTAATATAAACAATTGAGAAGGCAGTGGATACTAGAAGGATAGTTGGGGGTTATATCCAATTATGGAAAAAGATTTTATTATTGTGATATAGAACTGGGTTTGGATAACATAATGATTATTAGGGTGTAAAAAATGTTGATGTATGTCACATGGAAATCCTGAAAGAATTTAGTAAATGAATCCATTATAGGATGTATAAGTAACATTAAAGTAGATGGTTTTTATTCCAATCATTGTAAATATAATTTGATATTATATATTTATATTTACTATATACAAAGTGAGATTGAGAGATATATTTGGGTCGATCAGAACTAAAAAATGTTAGATAATCTGAATTATAAGATAACAATTCAAAAAATAATGTGATCTTTGATTCACCCCCTCCCCCACCGAGGGATCTCAAAACTGATCTAGGAAATTAAATTGGTATTTTAGCATAGCTTCCCAATTAAATATTGGAAAATCCAATAAGTATGTATAAATTTAATTTAGTTAATAATATGTGTGTTTTAAAAATCTATATAAGTAACTATAATTGTTGAAGAATACGATGATATCATATATTTTATCTCTTATCCTAAAAGTTAGATTTGTTGCAATAGTGGGACATCCACCAATTAACGCATCATCTATGATATATATGGTTAATTGAAATTTGGATGATAATGGAAATTCTCAAAATTAAATTTTGATAGTTTTCTTATATATCATTTATAAAAAAATATTATATTTCCAATTAACAATTTAATGAGGGATAAACTGAAAAAAGATATAAAAGAAACAAGAATGAAACAGAATAATGTTTAATACCACTAAAGAGAATTATTGAAGTTATTATTATGGATGAAAAACAATATATTTATGATTACATTATCAGTGTAAATGATATTCTAAGATATTTGAGTGGTTTTAGTGAAATGTTGGAAGATTGTAATATGAGGAAGAAATTGATGATAAAAATTCTAGAAATATTTTATGACAAGGTTACATTTCAAGATGATGGAAAATAGTTTTCTATAGAGGATCTCTAGAATATTCTCATGGTATATAAGACGAAAAAAAATTTGTTAATAAGGATATGGAAGAAATATCATTAAATGGAATTTTCATTGAGGGGGGTTTATTGATAAATATTTATTAGAATAATCAAGTGATTCAGATGCCTATGAAGATGAATAGGACATAGACATATCATTTCTCTTATTTTTTAAAAGATATTAAAAGGTAAATTCGATAGAAAAAGGTAAATTATCTCATAAATAATGAAATTGTAATGATACTGGTCAGTTTTAATTAAGAATCCCGAATATAAATTTTGATGATCTTGAGTCAGAATAAAAATATAATAATTCATAGAAACATAAGTGGAATAAACCTAAGAAAATTTTTCTTATCAAGATGATTAAAATATTGCTGAGTAAAAGGGAGTTGGAGAAATCATCATCTAGTAACAAATTGGATAGTCACATCATCTTATTTTCTCATTTATGATGAGTGTAAATACCCAATACATTACAATTTTTTAATTTTAGAATAAAAATTAATTTTTTTCTAACATTATTTATATGCAACACCATATTAAGCTTATACAACACACAACACTGAGTCAGCTTTGGTTACATGCAATTCTAATTTTTACTACCTTTTAATGGAGCACCTATTTTAAAAATAAATTTTTACACATTTATAACACAATAAAAATAATCTTCATTTCTTAATGTGTAATGTCAAAATTATTTTTGCATGAATTGTTCATATTTCTCATAGATGTTTCATTTTTTGATGAATAGTGAAAAATACTACATTTTTTCGAAAATTTGATTAACATTTAAACAATTATAAATATTAAATTATATTTTAAATTTGTTTTAAAGTAAAAATAGATCCATTATACATCTATTAATTAAATTTAGGTCAATTTAATTATGTTTATACTTAATTTAGATATAAATCTTAATGAACTTTTGAGCATTTTCACCTAAAAAACCCAATTTATCGCCACATCTTTAGGATTAGAGTTAAATTTACTTTTAAAAATTCTATGAATTTAATTAAGAAAAAGAGCTATACATATCTTGAATTAGTATAATATTTATAGTAAAATAATATAAACGTAATTTTGAACCATAAAATAGCAAAGGATGTTAAAATTAATTATAGTGACTGGTAAGGTAAAAACAAGCTTACTAAATTATTAATCATATAATATAGGGTGTATAAATGACCCAAAACGTGTACAAAACCTATTCAATGGATATATTTAGACAATTATGACCTTGTGTTTGAATTTTATGAGTTTTTGGGACACATTTTCATGATAGTGACCCATATAATATGTCATGTAAATAAAATTAGAAAAATGGAACCTTACATACCTTTTAACATTTATTAATACATGAGATATAGAAAAAACCTCAGATTTTTAATTATACATATCCTATTGATACAAAAAGGTGTTTTTTATCAAAAAAATTATCATTTGTTTTTATAGATGAATTAGTTATTTAAATTCTTAATAAACACCGACACAATGATTATTTAGTTAATAATTATATTAAAATAAATGATAATAAAAATATTAAAAGCGAAGAAAATTAAATGAATTATTTTTTCATTTATTCTTTTAGATTAATATGTATATTTATAAATACTTTAAATTAATATATTTTAATTCAATTTTTTCTTGATGTTCTTAAATTTAATTTATATAAATAACATAAAAATTGACATTAATGTTATTTTATAGTAATGTATAATTTATTTAAAAATATAAAATTTAATAAAACACCTATATTTATCTAATTAATTTTTAATTTTTAATAAAAATAAAATATGTTCTATTCATCAACTAATTCATATTTTATAAAGAACATATAGACCCCTAAGTAGAAATAACATTGTATGTATTATTCATGCAAAAGTTTTATTTTCTGTGTTACATGGGATTCAACTAAATTAATTTCAAACACGTGTGGGATTTTAATTTTGTAAAATATATATTATATTTTTAATAACTTATTTCTAAATTTTCAAAAAATTATGACTTTAATTTGGTATTAATGGATGAATTACAATGGTTTAAAAGCTAGTATCCCAAACGAAAAACCCAAATGAAAAATATAAGTAACCATAATGGTTAAGTAAAAAAACATAGAAATATGCTTATTTTTGTTTATTAGAAATTTATTTTGACAAAAAAAATCACTATGAATATTTATTTTTTCATTTTAAAATCACATCAAGTAAGGGAGACCTCCGAATAGTGCTTCCCCTTTCTTATTTTCAGGAATTCCACTACTCCACCAATATAAAAAGTCATTCAATCTTACCCTTCATCACACAACTCTGGACACATTTTCTCCACAAAAATCATCCCAAATAATATCCCAAAATCCCTCTCAAAATATAGATTCCCCAATATGGGTATAAATAAATCCAAGGAAGACCTTTGGTAAAAACTAGAAGTAGTTACCCGAAGAAGAGTTAACATTCATTAATGACCAATTTTTTTTTATTTCATTTTCCAATAATTAAATTCCAATTATTAAATTATTATATGACAAAATAATTATAATAAACATACTGATATGTTTTTATGTTAGGTTTTTGGCCTACACCTTCATGGACATCCATCAAATGGTTAATGAATTTATTGTTAGTCTACATCGAACTACTACCTCACGAAACAATTTGATTTGTTTTTCATTTAACACCAATCATGGTTATGAGTTATGTTGGAAATAATATTTTTATATGATATATTTGATATTTATGTTTTATTAATACTAATTTAATTTTTATATAACACATATCATCACGATTTCCATTTTCTGTAAATATGATAACATTGTCTGTGGACGTGTTGACTACTGCCTCCTCAAAGAAATATGATACATGCACACATTATATGGACTTTATTAAGGATGAATTTAATTAAGAACATGTGACATAAAAAATATTTATTATATTAATGAAATAATTACCTTTTTATAAATATAATATATCATATTCTTTATTATACATTACACACACTAAAAAAGTGAAAATATCATTCGTGGATGTGTATATTATCGCCTCCTAGGCGCGATGATTCCTTTTACATCACAATAATTATTTATGTAAGTATATAAGATTAATTAAAATATTATTTACGATATAATTATCATTATGTAAAGATGATATGTTACATACCTTATTTTTAAAATGATCATAGAAAAATCCAAACGTTACTCATTCGTACGTAAGGCCAACCGCCTCCATGATCATATCATTTGTTCATTTTTTATAATCATATTCCATTATTTTTTTTAGAATATATTTTATGTATAAGTATGATAATTATGTCATTATTATTATTTTAGACGTGATTATATAATGAATTATTTTACCATAGTTGACCAACTAAAGTCCTTTTTAACACATGAAGTGAATTTGGTCAAAACACCATGAACAAATTTAAACATTTTAGTGCGTGTATAAAACATTGTAACAAGTGATGTAAACTTAAAAATAATCTTTCAACTTTTTCTCTAGAATTTATAGATTAACATATGTTTATTATTCTGGAAGATAAATACACACATGACATGTTGGGATCAAGGTAAGGGATTGTTGTATTACTTTTTCTTCCATGAGACATACACCATTTTCACCACTAATTTCATTTGTGCGGTGTATATTCTAAAGATATTTTATTTAATTGCCTGAATAAATCATATTTCATGTTATTAATAGTATTAATCTTAATTATATTATCCAATGGATTGATTTTATTATTTCCACGTGGTAAATGTTATCATTGAAGTTTCACTTTCTTATGTGACTATTAACATTCTCTTGAAATAATAACTTTCTTGTAATCCTTTTTCGTTGAACAATATATTTATTTTTTTTCCATATTATTATATGATGCATATTTTTTTCCTAAACCATAAAATATTTTTAAATATTGTTTTCACTAAGAAAGATATAACATTTTTTGGGGATATGTTGATAAATCCATATCCTTTACTCAATACATATATTTGATAAGGAAAATTATTAACTATTTAAATTCAATTTTCAATATATAAATAATTTTTTAGAAATATATTATATGTTTTGGGGAACAATAAATCCATGACCTAATATGCATCGGTAGACTCATTGGATAAAATCAAATAGACGAAAAACCTCCACAACTATTTCCAATCAGTTTGAACATTTCTGGTGGATAAATCTTGAAACAAATAAGATGGGTTTCTTCCCACATAACTAAAATATTATGATGATATATCATTGTTTTAACTATCTTGATATTTTAACATCATATTATTGATGTCCAAAAATTTAAATTCCATCGTAATTTTTATTCCATGTTATTAATTGATTTATTAGAATATCAAAGTTCATGTTTTAAGCTCATGTGATTATTTATATGGCATTATTCAATCATATTTTATTTATAGATATTGATTATTCCCTATTAATTCACGATTTATTCCATTATACTTTACTCTTACTGATCATTTGGGATCACCCATATTTTTTTCATTCCCCATTGTATGAAGATGAAACCTTTGAATTTGTTTCATGGATGTTGAGCTTTTAATATTGTTATATTTTATGGTTTTTTAGTCCTAATGTAAAATGGGTTCTATCTATGTAATCTAGCTCAAAAAAACTAAAACCAGATAGGTGATTTAGGATTTGATTCCTTTAAATCAGGTTATTATAATAAAGTAAGGAACTTTCTCTAAACTTCTAGGGTTGGGGAATTACAGTTTTATAAAATAACGTTTATTAGTAAGCATGGAAACTATATTTTGAAAGACATAGAAAATATAACATAATTTTGTGACATACCTTAAAGATATGTATATAAGAAAGTCCAAAATAAAACATGCTTATGAATATGATATTAGATATGAATAAAATTTTCAATTTATGTTATGTATTTCCCTAATGTCAAGATTATAAAGTATTTTCCACCGTTTTTATGACCTAATAATGAGTACATAATCATTTATGGATGGTTCCAAGTAAAAGGAATGGGTACCTCACAGATGCATGTGATCCAAAGAGATATAATAATCCTATCTCTTATGGTATTAAGACAATATTTCTAAGGTAAATAGTCTCCAAAATATTATCATAATATGAGGACATCGTATCATGTGATCACAAGATAGAGAAATAATTCCCCAATAATTACTAATTGAGAGGAAAGCATGAGAATAAGATGAAAATTGGGAACAATATGGATAAAGGGAAGAATGTAAAGAATTATTTTTTAACATGTAATAATTGTGAAAATAATCTCCCTAGAACTTGCATAAATGGTATGAGAGTATTTAATAGTTTGGAGTGAAAGGACACCATTTTTATGACAAAAAGGATAAATGATTCAATATCAAGTTGTTGGGACATTTCAAAAATTAATGCCTCAAGTTTCAAAAGAATATACCCAAATCTATTATAATGGATCATAGTTAAAAATTTTCTACTACCATACAAAAAGATTAATGATTAATATTCTTGTGTTTGAATTCAATAATTTTTTCATTTTAGTATTTTATCAGCAAAGAAATAGTTATAATAATTATAAAATATGTAAGGATTTTATTTCATTAATTTTTGTTATGGATAATTAAGAATGTGTTGAATGGTGCTGATATATATATAAAAAATGATTTAGTGAAAAGTTAACCATATTCGAAAATATATGGGTGAGGGAAATATAAACCTCAACATATTACGGATACTAAGATAGAGATGTTGGAATAAATTGATGTTTGATATAGATAAAATAAATTAGATATTACTGACTACCATGGAATTGATTAGTGATTAGTTGAAAGCACGATTTAAATTATGATTATTGGAGTTCAAACCACTTTTTTATTTAAGGAATATATAAAATAACATGTATTTTACTTAATGAATATGAAATAATTCATGTTTCTAATAATGTTTTTTGGTAATTAAATTTATTACAATGTTTTAATAGAATTCATGATGATAGTTTTAACATGTTTGGAATGTGACAATTATGATATACTTCATGTTGATTGAAGGATAATGATAATTTCATTTTGGAAATCTGACGACCTTCCTTCTAAATTGTTGGATAATAATATATTATAAAATATATCCATATATGAAATTGATTAAGTTTATATTTGGATGATGTTTTATAGGATAAGGAATTACCTCCCTAGACGATGATACATTTCTTAAGAAATGGACTATAAATAGTTTAAAGAACAACCAAATAATAATATTGTGTTTCTGAAAGGGAAAATGTATCATGTAAGTATATTTACATATATTTTTAAAGAGTAAAATAATTTCTCAACCCTATAACGATCCTAACTTTTATTAATGAAAAATTTATCATGATCTAATTAAATGTCTTATTATGTAAATTGGTTATATAACATATGAAATTACCAAGTTTTATTTTTTCTGATTTTAAAATACTATTATGAATTGTTACCTATTCTAATATAGTCGTTGAATAGTGATACCTTGATTTGTATAAATATAGAGCTTTAAAAAATACAATTTACCTATAAAAAGGAAGTGATGACTACATCCAGTAGATATTCTCCATACGAAGATCATTTTTCAGAGATGGAAAGGAGGTGGAGTCATCGATCATCACTCTTGACTAAACTCAAGATGAGAATCAACATGTTAAGCATGAATGGAATCGCCTATGTGAGAATTGGAAGTTGATAGAGATTACCATCAGAGTGATGTTATCAGAGCCACCTTAAGAGTCTATCACAATTGCACACCATAACCTTTTATTTTATGTGGGTGTTATAAACATTTATGTATCAAAACCCTAGCATAATGATTATGTGCATTTTTTTGTATATAATAATGAATTTACATTCATTTTATTATTGTGACGTTGTAAATAGTTATTAAATACAAATAGTTTTTTAGTTAATATTCAATTAATAAATATATTTAGAAGAATTAATGGATTTCTTAATTAAATAGTATTTTATTAAAATAATATTACTATGTTACTCTTTTTTAAATATAAGTGATCATATAATTTGTATCAATACAAATGTGATTTTTATTATGGTTTGAAAGTTGTTTTTGTTAAAACCCTTAAATTATTGATAAATGTCAGTTTTATATTTCAAAAGTAAAAATTAACATATTTATAAAAGTTTTTAGATAAAATGATTACTATTTTTGTAATCAGGACAACAAAATTATCAAACGGTGAATTTTTCAAAATTTTCTGACACAGTCAAATGTTTTTGTAAAAATTAAGTACCGTTAAAATATATAATGTGTTTATGACATCATAATGACAAAATAATGATGTAACAAAATACTATAAATGATATTTTTCGGCCAATATATGTTTTACCATTAACATAATCTGAATTTGGTTTTGTTATAATTATTTTACAATGTTTTAGTGGTCCCTACAAGACTTATAAACCTTTTTAACTTTTAAAACGATTTTTTGAGAGTGTGGCTCAGCTCCACATAAGCTAGCATAATATGTTAAGAGGTTAGACTTTTTTCCATGTACAATATTGTATTCCACATCTCTTTGGAAAAAATCCTGGTAAAAAACCAATGTTTGGTTTGTGGTTTTGAATAGTTTAATGTGTATTGTCCAAAACCTAAATAATAAAGAATTCACACTCTTTTCCTATATAAACCCATCCAAGAACCCACTTAATTTTAACTCCATGCAACTGAAGCTAAAAAAACCTCTTCCATACTCTCTCTATAATCCTCCCAATGTGCTATAAGCTCCTAAGAATCCTCTCTCAAGCCTCTCCCAAGCCTTCGAGATCACACTTCCATGTAAGATATTTTTTTCTTTTCTCATTTTGCCTCAATTTTATTATGTTTCTATAGAATCGTTTCAATTAAAAATGCTTAGGGTATGATTTTTACCCTCCCACATACATCCCTCTTTATTTTTTAATATTGGTAGACCCATTTCTCTATCATTAATTCCTCTCAGGTACACCCGTTACCATGATGAAATTTCTTAAGGGATTTATCTCTCCACATTTACATTCAAGAAATTATTTTGTATGATGAATCCAAAATCCATTACATATGTTTGGACATGTATCTATATGAACCCCTTACTTTCCATTTCATGTACATAGGACGAGACATCCCTTTCTCACTCATCAACCATTTTAATGAATACTTATGTCACATCGTTATACTGCTGAAATTGCACCATGATTTTCCAATCCAAAGTCACTGTGTAGTGAATACCATGCCCATTTTTCTATAAATTGTATTCACCTTTATCCACATTTAATTATTGATTATATATTTTTATTTATGAATTATATATTCATTTATCGTGGAATAAATGGTGATGTTTAATTAATCCTTGTAATATGATCAATGTAGAACACTTTTACTTGAAATGAAATGATGATAACAAGTGCACACAGTTAGCGCTCCAATGCATTGGGTAAAGAATAGTATCATGATACATCTAGTTCAATGAGGGTTTACTCATGCTTCATGTGCAATGATCCTTGGCTAATGCTAATATCATGTGAAATGTTGTCCCCACATTTCCATGTTATGATAATCATGATAGATCATGCCTTTATGTTTATGTTTCACTTATGCTATATTGATATTACAATTTCCTAACATGTATTTTATTCTCCATGTTATA
This sequence comes from Viscum album, assembly GCA_963277665.1. Taxonomy (NCBI): domain Eukaryota; kingdom Viridiplantae; phylum Streptophyta; class Magnoliopsida; order Santalales; family Viscaceae; genus Viscum; species Viscum album. The sequence goes on along the minus strand of OY728148.1, from coordinate 1,804,010,809 downwards.
CCTTTTTACTCCCTTACTTGGATTTATATCTCAACCATTTATTTTGTATGTCTTTAGGTTATCCCATGCAATGCTAAGTACGAAAGAATGTGTGTGGTCATGTAAAAGATGTTTTCAATAAATATGTCATGTTTTATGTTCTATGTTGTTATGTAATGTTCCTAAGCCTGGAAGACACTAGAACTCTCGAAATTATATGTTGTTTCAAGTGAAGAGTTTATATAATGAATTTTGATCATGTTTGAATTAAAGGGAAGGGTGTTATAGTTTTTATCAGAAGATAGGTTTAGTTTTTTTTGGTATTAGGATTAGAAAACCCTAGTGACAGACATTGGGATAAGACAAAAAAACATCCCAATATTTTTGTGAGTATTGAGTAAGTGTTTTATTAAGAAAATAAATCCTTGTCTTCTTACGAGCATGTATAGGCGGATCTAGTACATATATATCTAGGGGTAAGACCTAAAAACACCGCATTGAGTTAGACTCGAATGGGAACTGGTGCACGACAACGGGCCTTGCGGCACTCTTGGTTATGACACTCTCAGGGGGATAAGATTTGGTAAATTCATAAGCAAAGTATAAACCATTGTTAAGGGAATTAACAAAATCCTTAATAATATATGTTGGGAAGTAGATTAAGGATAATATATATTTGAAGCATATAAATTCATTTTTTAATGAAATAAAAGTAATTTATATGTCATCTATTTTTGCCTTTGGATTACCCCTTATGTGTTACCCATATCCTTCCTTTTATTCAAGCCAATGGTTGGTAATAGCAGGAATCGGTCTAACAACTGATGCGATGATCAATGTGATGAATTTTCTAATGAGAGGCCCAATTTTGTAGGATCAAGAATTGAAAACATTGTCACAATACACACATAGTTAACCTTTGTTTTGAATAGAAACATAGTTCAAGAGGAATGTTCAACCCCCAACCCCACCCCCAATAATGAAAAAATCGTAATCAAGAGCTTTATGAGACAAAGGCCTCCTACTTTTATCTTATCCCTCAATCACCAAAAAATAAATCAACTCTATTGAGATGCTATTATCCATCTGTAGATGTTCTAAACTAAGAAAGGTACTTCTAGATTCTTATCGTATAGAGGGTGATTCTGATCAATGGTGTACATGGATCAAAAATATAAAGCCTAAGAAGGAGATCTTGGTTTTGGAATGGAAGGATTTCCAAAAAATGTTTTTTGACTAATATTTTCCTCACACCCTCCATCTTACGATGGAAATCGATATCCATTCCTTCAATAAAAAAGATGAAAAATCCACCTGTTCGTATGAGAAAAAACATTACAAGGCTTTAATGATACACCTATGGCATTGTCATTGCCCCCGAATACAAAGTTGAACACTTTTTTGGTGGGCTAAATCCAAGCCGACAAAAATCCCTAAGTATCATTGACTTCGAGATCTATGAGGAAATTGTCTGATGGGACCTCAATGTAAAAATGGAGATTGGAGAATCTCAAGCGTATCATGGGGATACAAAGCGTAATTTGGGATTCAATTCTAGCGGTCCAATGGATAATTCCAATGGTTCTTTGAAAATAAAGAACCCCGCTTTCCAAAGGTGTAGAAAAAAGCACCCCAAAAATTTCATGAAGAGGATGGGGAAATGCTTTATGTGTGAAGGATAAGGGAACCTATCTTTTAAATATCGGCATGAAAAACTCATGGTTGCAACAGATGAAAGGAAATATTTGTTTTATGCTCAACACATTGTTCATTGTTCAACTATAAAGATCCTGGTCACTTTGAAAACCAGTGCCCTAAGAAAAGGGCTTTCGGAGGTAACCAACAACCTCTACGGAAGTAAGGGCAAGATTTCTCCATCACTAATGACGAAGTGAACACTAGAAATGAAGCGATGAAAGATATGGTAGTTATTCATTCAATAATAGTGAACCTACTTTTTTATTCTGGTTCTACACATTCATTAATATCCCAAAAGTTTAGTAGAACAATTTCAACACCACCACAAGATATGGAGTAAAGATGTTAGTGAGAATGGAAAATGGGGAAATCATTTCATCCCATGAATATAAATCATCCCCTATCAAATTTTTTGGATTGAACATCCCATCAAGCCTTGTCATATTTCCTCTAGTGGAATATGATGGAATTATTGGCATATACTTTATTTCCTTATATAGATCCAACATAAATTTCCGTGAGAGGGAAATCACTCCCCATATTGAGAATCGACACCCGATTCAGCACAAGTGCAAGGAAGAGCATGAAAATTCTTTATCACCATCATATCAACCTTGGATATTAGTGATATTTGAGCTTGAATACCTTGGTCAAATGATTGACATTATTAAAGAAACCTTACAAGAAGATATGTTAGTTTTTAGGGAATTCGCTAAAGTGTTTCCTGAGGAATTTCTCGGTCATCCTCCTAGAAGAGATGTTGAATTATAAATCAATCTTATACATCGGGAATTGCAATCAAAGAATATATAAGGAATGGTTGTTGTGGATCTTGAGGAGCTGAAGAAAACAATATATTTGAATCTAGATATAGGGATTATATACCCAAGTGCTTCACCATGGTTTGAATCATTCCTCTTTATCAAGAAGAAGGATGGGTCAATACACCGTTGCATTGATTATCACGAGACCAACAAAATCACGGTAAATAATAGGTATCCTCTACCACGAATTGATGAAATTTTTTATCAACTATATGGAGCACAAGAATTATCCATGGTGGATTTGTGGTTGGAATATTACCAAGTAATGGTGAAGAAGGATGATATCCCCACGACTGCTTTTCATACAAGATATAGTCACTATGAATTCATAGGAATGACTTTCAGAATCACTAATGCTACAGTAATATTCATTAATTTGATGAATTGAGTCTTTAGAGAATACGTGGAATTTTTTGTAGTATATATAAACCATATTATAATATACTCTAAAACTAAGGAGGTGTATGAGGAGAATCTAAGCACTGTACTACAGACCTTGAAAAAGAGAAGCTATGTGAAAAGTATATCATGTGTGAATTCTAGTTAAAGAAGGTATAATTCATGGGTCATATCAACACAAGTACCAAGATATCTGTGGATCCCTCCATGATAGCCACAATTGAGGGATATTCAAGGACAACATCGGTAACAAATATCTGTACCTTCCTCAGATTAGCTAAATATTATCGTTGATTTGTGATAAATTTCTCACAATTGTCAAACCCTTTTGCCTAGATACTCATAAGGGAGTAAAGTTTTCCTAGAGTGATGAATATGAATACAACTTCAATGAGTTGAAAAGGAGGCCTATCACTACTACTGTGCTCACATTACCAATAAGCGAAGAACATTTTGTGGTATTTAGTGTTGCTTCGAAGAAGGTCCCAGGTTGTGTTTTGATGAAAAATGATAATGTCATTGCCTATAATTCAAAGAAATTGAAATTTAATGAGAAAACTATCCAACACATGATTTTCAGTTTGCGGCAGTAATCTTCGATTTCTAAATTTGGAGAAATTACCTCTTTGGTGAGAAGCGTGAAATTTACATAGGTCAAAAAAGCCTCAAGTATATATTCAAACAAAAAGAGTTGAATATGCACCAATGAAGATGGTTAGAGCTGATCAAAGACTAAGACTGCTAAATCCACTACCACCATGGGTAAACGAACAAGGTGGAGGATGTACTATGTAGATAGGACACAACAATTCTATCAATTTTAATAATGTAAAAGGATCCAATATTCATAGATTTAATGAAGATGGCATGAGAATCATAAATAAGGGAACATCATCAATCCTTTCACAAATGATTGATCAACTGTCTCTTTTTTGAATTGATAAAGGATGATCAAAAGGATGATGTGGGATTTAAAAAAAAAATGGAATCTATCTAGAAATGGATATGCTTGGTGTTCAATGTAAATGAAGAACAAATTGAGAGAATTGGGTCAAGACCACGTGTTCCATCAAATCTAGAGTTAAATAAATAACTTTCAGATGATTACCATAGTTTAAATTTATCAATTCAACCAGAAAACACAAATATTTGTCGAGATCTCTAAGATAATTATTGGTTGGATAACATGAATAAAGAGATTGTTGAGTTTACATCAAAGTGCCAGGTATTTCAGAAAGTGAAGGCTGAGAGGCAGAGGTCTAAGTGGATGATTCAAATATTACCCATACCAGCATGAAAATGGGAGAACATCACAATGGGATTCATCAGTGGACTTACGAAGACATCCAAAGGAAACAATTATTTATGGTTTTTTGTGGATCATCTTATAAATACCACACACTTCATTCCAATTCATGAGGATTTCTAATTAGATCAATTGACACAGATATACATCACAGATTTGTTATGGAAGTATGGTGTACCACTATCTATTGTATCCGATGGAGATCTAAGAATCACCTCTATGTTTTGGAAGAGTCTTGAACATGCACTAATACTAATCAGAACATCAGTACGGCTTATCATCATCAAACTAATTCCCAATCTGATCAAACTATCCAATCACCCAGGGATATATTGAGACAATTCTCAATGGACTTTAATAGAGGATGTGAACAACATCTTCCTCTAGTTGAGTTCTCTTACAACAACAATTTCCAATCAAGCATTCGAATGGATCCTTATGAAGCCCTTTATTGGAAGAGGTGCAGAACACCGACATGTTGGGATGAAGTTGGGGAGAAAAAACTCATTGGTCTAGAAATGGTGGAGAAGGTTAAGACCATTAAACATCACATTAATACTACTCAGAGTCGACGAAAGATCTATGCTGATAATCATCGACGAGATATAGAGTTTGATGTCGGAGACATGGTATTCCCTTGTATATCAATATGGAAGAGAGTTATGAGATTTGGGAAAAAGTGAAAGCTTATTACAAGGTACATCATCCATTTTAAGATCCTTGATCACATTAGAGAAGTGGCATATCGACTAGCACTCCCACTGAACCAATCTCAAGTACCTGATGTATTCCTTGTATCACTCTGGAGGATATACATACCTAACACATTGCATGTACTCAATCCAAATGTTGTACCACTGGGGAATGACCTCTCCTATGAATAGAATCCAATGAAGATCTTAGATCCTTGGGAAAAAGTTCTATAAAATAAGACAATGTCCCTTGTCATGGTGTTGTGGAAAACCCACTTATTTGAATAAACATCGTGGGAATCAGAGGAAGTGATGAATCAGAGTTACCTACATCTATTTTTGTGTGGTAAAAGGAAATTTTTAGGGAAAAATTTCATAAGGGGGGAAGATTGTAACGACAAAAACTATTATTAATGAGAAACTTCTCTTGATCTATTTAAATGTAATATTATGTAAAATGGTTATATAAAATATGAACATCATTAGTATTATTTTTATGATTTTAAAATATAGTTATGAATTGATACAATTTCTAATATAGTCATTGAACAATGATCACATGATTAGTATAAATATAGGGATTTAAAAAATCCAATTTACTCAGACAATGGAAGGGATGGCCTTATCCAGTTGAATTTGCTACATACGGTGCCCATTTTTCAAGGATTGAAAAGGATGTGGAATCATTGAGATTCCCTCTTGACAAATCCAAAACTGATCTTCAACACATTTTTCTCGAATGAAACAGCCTACATCAGAAGTGGATGTTGATTGAGATTACCACCCAATCGATTTTATCCGAGCCACCCCTAGAGTCTGTCATAATCGCACACCATACCCTTAGGTGTAACACTTGAGATTTTTATGAGAAATATTTTTTTATGTTATATAGATCATCAAAGAAATATTTCACTACACACAACACTAGCTTGGATTTCTTTACACGCCACCACGACCTTCTTCGATAGCTTGCATCGTACGCAATACTGAGTTTCAGTAAATAATGATATGATATAAAAATATTATTAAAACTAGCCATTATGAATAGTAATACCCACTTTTTGAAATATTTTAATTTTTATTTTTCAAAACAGACTTTATTTTTGGATTTGGAATATCAAAATTAGCCTAGGGTGATGTTTTGGTATTTTTCTGAAAACTTTCAATTTTTGATGAATCCTGAAAACACTGGGTTACTATTTAAAATCAGACTTTTTATTTAAATAATTATTTATTTTATTTAAACTAATATTTGGTCAAAATTTATACATAATACCTATATAAGTTCAATGCAATTCATTGGATTCATTTTATAATACTTTTAGATATATAAAAATTTTATTGAACTTTTCACCGTCTTTTACGCACCTCCTAGGAGAATTTGCAAATTTACATAAAAATTAATTCTACCACTTCTGTGAGTGGAATTTCGAAATTTCAAGAGACACTGTTAATATAAAGGACTATAATGTGGTTCAATGAGATGAAAATAATTTTTGGTGATTAGTAACTTTTTACTTTTTTTACCACGATTAAAAGTAAATAGGGTAATTAAGGGTACAAATGATATTTTTATTACCCTAAAACATGTCCTAATTCTATTAGATAAGTGTAATTCGACCGAAAACAACCTTGGAAATAAAATATGACCATTTAGGCCCAAATGGATTAGATTAGGACATTTAGTATTAATTTATTTAAAGAAGGGTTAAAATAGTTAAAATCAATGATTAATAGGTAAATCATTTTTAATATTGGGTTATACATAAGATAAATTCGTATATAAATATTAATTAGAATTCTAAAACTATTTCCTACATAATGGTATTTTATTTGTAATTTTTAGACATTAAATAATTTAATTCATTTATGACACAATGATGATGGAGTAATTATCTTATTAATGAAATATTAACATAATTGATGTTAACAATACCCAAATAAATGTAATTTGAGATTTTTTATGAATTCCAATAATTTTATATGTTAACATGACATGTTAGTATTGATTTAATTAACTTTTTTTGAACTAATCTTTTTGTTATGAGTTTCAAAAATATCAATTACCAAATAGTGTCAAAATTGACATAAAATAGTTTTTAAAACATATTTTATATTATCAATTGTTATTTTATTCATAAAAATCTATGTTTCGGCTAAATGACTTAGATAAGTTAATATATACTAATAATAAACAACTTGGAGTTCTTTTGGTTTGTTATTGTATGTTTATTAACCTTATAGGGAAAGAAAACTAGAAGACACGGTAAAAGTAAAATTATTTAACTTAAAGTTAAATCTAAATGATAAGGTTCAAATAGATACCTATACCTATCTAAATTCTATTTTATGAGATTATTTAGACCCATAACCACCTTATCTTAGAAATAAATCAATTTTGAGCTATTAAAAACCGAATATGACTTTACAATAATATAATATTTTTTTTATTTTTCCTAAGGTTCCCCTCTCCTCCCTTATAAAAGGGAACCTCCTCCCTCTCTTCCTCACACCACTTTGAGCCTTAAATCTCGGACAAACACTGACAATTTATCCTCTAAACTTCCCTAGAAACATCCTAGAGGTCATGGTCTTCTTCAAAGACCAATTTTAGTTCCCTAAGGGGAGGTCTCAAAGTGGCGCTTCAAATAAGAGGTAATGTTCGTTACCGATTATTTCAACATTATTTGTTCTTCTACTTCTTATTCTTTAGTTGTTTCATTATGAAGTAATAAAATCAGTATCAATCATATAATGATACATTATTATATGTATGAAAAAACCCAATTTCACCATCTATCCATCCTACGGAAAACGAAATCACCGCGCATGCGTACGTAGAGAATATCGTCCTCACGCTGTGGTGTAATCTGTTTTCCACCACCACCTTACTTGGATGGGTATAATGGTGTAAATAAATAACTATATATGATTATTTTAAAGTGGTATTGATTATGAAATATTATACATACACTTCAATACAATTCCACGATCATGGGAATGATATCATCGCTCATGCGTACGTACAGCCTACCGTCTCCACGATGTGATGTGACTTGTTCTCTATGATCTTAATTGAATAATGATTATACAAATGAATTTAAGGAATTAATATGATATGTATTACACTAATACAATTCTGGAAATGATGTGTCTATAACCTAAAAATAGGAATAAGAATTTATTCGACAAAACACACATACGAACATAAAGCAATAAACACCCAAATAACAAGTAGCAATGAAATATTATTAATATGAAGCTAGAATACGACTATAAATGATATAATAAAAATAATTATGATTCTATAATAAGTCAATGACAATATTTAAATCATTATACAGGACGTTCAGACAATTACGAAGATAATCGGACCTAAGGTATGGGAAAATCTCACAATCTCATTTTTATCCGAGATTGCTTATATTTCAGAATTTACTGGGGAATATGTATCATCAACATCCATGTTTCCTCAATATGTAATATTATTTCCATCCACCTAAAATTTTTTAAATCCAATTTTACCCTTCAGTGAGTTTTTAGTAAAAGATATGAATGGAATCTTTTGTCATTTTTTGTACGAGGTACTTTTTGACTTTTCCGTCCAAAGGACGGGAAGAATGTTTTTTTAACATATACGACATGAATGGATTCATAGAAATTTTTTTCCATGAAACTTCCTTTACAGGTTTCCAAGTTTATATTTAATCAACTTCATTTAGTTTAAAATTGTATGACATGTTAAGAAAGGAAAAATGTTTTTGAAGTAGAAAGGATATTTTCCTCAAGAATGGAGTTCAAGTGTTTTATGAAAATTATTTACCATCTAAGATAACATAGGGTTCTGTTTATAGCCCTAATATTACATTGATTTGATTATGTTGTGATGGAATTATTTTTATGAATTCCTTTATCTTATATGAATTGTTTTATGATGTCATGATGTTTAAGAATCCCATTTTTATTACATGGGTTATGCAATGATGTATGATTTTTTGATTTTGTGGAACACATAATAATTGTATAATTATGAGATGGGTGGGATCTATATATCCCTCCAATGAATTGGGTAATGATTTATATCTCATGAGATAGACATGGATGAAATGGAAGGTTAAACCGGTTCAGTGAAACAGGGCTGAAATGAGGAGTGAACTCGGTTCTAAAATGGACTTTGTCCACTAAGATATTCTTGGCAATGAGTATTGAATAATAAGAAATGATTATCTTTGATTATTTTTGTATGCCACAAAGTTCCATATTTTATGTTACGATTATTGGGATTACATTTCACTACTTTGATTTATCTCATGTTATGAAATTATGATCTCTTTTACAGGTTAATATTTCCAAAATGTTATGTTCTTATGAATATGATGTGATAGATATTTCTTTTGTTTACCCTTACTGAGCATTTGAGCTCACCCTTTTGTATTTTTTCTTTCCCCAGGTCAGGGAGAAGGTTATTATGTAGGATATTCCAAAAGGGACTCTAGATATGATGAAATAAATGGGAGAGAATGTAGATTATTTATGAACCAGTTCTTTATGTTTCCCAGTTTCTAAAGACACTATACCTATACGATCCTTTCATGGTTTTGTTATATGTTTTAATAAGTGTACATAAATTTTGAAGTATTAATAATGTATGTAAATTATGGGTCGTTATAGTTGGTATCAGAGGGAGGTTATAGTCAACATTTGGAAACTAGGATGTGAATCCTTTGTAAGAAACCTAAGGATATGTCTATGAATAGAACACAATCTTAGTGTTTTAGAAATGGCCATGAATAACCTATGAGATGACCTTAAGTGTAAAATTTTATTCTTGATTATGTGGTTTTTCTACTATAATTAGTGTTGCTCACACTATTCTTCTTGGTTTTTGTCAATAGCTAGAACTCGAAGGAACCATGTTAATACGGAATGCGACGGGCAATGAAATGATTGTCCCCCTGAGCAACCAAACATTATGGGAGCTAGAATGAAAAATCCAGTTGCCATGGTCAAACAACTTTCTTAAGTTATGAATCATGCAGGACTTCCAAACGAGCAAAGGAAGGAGCAAAATTTTGTTGAATCCTTCATGAGGTAGCTTCCACCTTCATTCAGCGGGTCTTATGATCCATTAGTGGCTGAACAATGGATTAGTACCACTGAAAAGATATTTTCATTTCTTCAATGTTCTGAACATGATAAAGTCATCTTAGCAGTGTATCATTTGGAAGGAGATGCTGATCAATGGGTGAATCTTATCAATAATACGAGGCAAAGAGATAAAATTTAGTCCATGTAATGGGACGAGTTCATGAAATTATTTTTCTATAAGTACTTCCCTCATATTCTCGAACAAATATGGAGAATGAGTTTCTTGAACTGAAACAAAAGGATGATTAAACCGTTGGTACCTACAAAGTGAATTTTACAAGACTTGCAAGGTATGCTTCTGGAATTATTATCCAACCTGGGAGTATGATCGATTGATTCTTTAGTGGCATAAAACCAAGTCTTCGAAGGGCGTTAGACATAAGGGACTTCAATAGCTATAAGGAAATTGTTCGATGTGCTCACAAAGTTTAGATGGAGGTTAGTGTAACCCATCAGTCACATTGGATTGATAAGAAGAGGAAAATGGAATTAAAAAGAAAATCTAAAGACCACACTAAAAATAAGATGAGTTTTCCCTTATGCTCAATGTGTGGAAAGAAACATGGAGGAAATTGTCTTAAGGGGACAAGAAAATGTTTTATGTATTGAAAAGAATGTCATCGGGCAATTGAATGTCGAAATAATGGGAAGTAAATGTCTAATGATGCAAAAAAGGAAGGGATACATAGAATAAACCTACTAAACTTCAATGTTTCAAGTGCAAGGAGATAGGGAATTATGCCAATCAATACCCAAATCTAAGGGTTGATGATGATGATCGACGTCAACAAACTCTTAAGGCTAAAGACAAAGGAATGTCGCATGCAATTTCTATCAATGATGTGGAGTATGATAAGGAAGTGGTGAAATGTACACTTACTATCCACTCTAAAGTAGAAAATGTTTTATTTGATTCTGGATCCACCCAATCTTTTATTTTTGAAGAATTTTCTAAGGGTATCACCGTATTACCGCAACAATTAGATGTTGAGTTAGCTGCGACAACACCTAATGGCACAACAGTCGCATCAAAAGTTTATAATTCTTCCCCGATTGATGTTTGTGGGAAAGTGTTTCCTGCAAATCTTGTGATCCTTCCTATAGTGGAATTTGATGTGATTCTTGGCATGGATTGGCATTCTTTTTATGGAGCTCATATCAGTTTCCAAAGAAGGGATGTCACATTTCATATTCCATATCAATCTATAATCGTCTATCAATGCAAGGATGAACATAACCTTCCCGTGGAAATTTCATCCATCTTATGTGTCTTGATTCCACTAAATGAAAGTTATTTATCTCAAATGTTTGGTGAGAAACTAATGATTAAGAATATTCCCATTGTATGGGAGTTTGATGATGTCTTCCTGGAGGAATTGCCAGGTCTTCCACCAAATCGTGAAGTTGGGTTTTCAATAGAACTCGTATCGGGTGCTTTGCATATTTAAAAGACACCTTATAGAATGGCCCCAATTGAGTTGTAGGAATTGAAGATGAAAATCCAAGAGAATATTGATAAAGGATTCATACACCCTAATGCGTCACCTTGGGGAGCACCTGTTCTATTTTTTAAGATAAAATATGGATCAATGAGACTCTACATTGATTATCGAGAACTTAACAAGATCACTATCAAGAAAAAATATCCACTCCCATGCATTGATGACTTATTTGACCAACTACGCGGAGCTCAATACTTTTCCAAGATTTATATTTGTTCAGGGTATCATCAATTAAGGCTCAAAAGGGAGGATATACCAAATACGGCTTTCCGTACAAGGTATGGGCACTATGAATTTTTAGTGATGCCATTTTGTCTTACTAATGCCCCGACTATCTTCATGGATCTGATGAATAGAGTCTTTAGAGACTATCTTGATCAGTTTTTTTAGTCTTTATAGACACTATTCTTGTCTATTCAAAGAGAAAGGAAGAACATGAAGATCATTTGAGAATTATATTGAAGACCCTGAGAAAGGAGAAGCTTTATGCCAAATTTACCAAGTCTGAATTTTGCCTTAAAAAAGTTGCATTTTTGGGTCACATAATCTCAAGAGGGGATATCTGTGGATCCATACAAAAATAGAGGTTATCGAAAGATGGTCTAGACCAACAACAGTAACCAAGATATAAATATTTCTTGGTTTTGCTGGATATTATCGATGTTTTGTGAAAGATTTTTCACGATTATCTAATCCACTCACCAGGTTGACTCAAAAAAGAGTTAAGATTATTTAGACAGAGGAATGTGAATATAATTTCAAGGAGTTGAAATGAAGGTTATCCAGTGCACCTCTACTCACACTTCCTTGTAGTGGAGAATGGTTTGTGATCTACAGTGATGCATTCAGGAAGGGGTTGGGGTGTGTTCTTATGCAAAATGATATGGTGATAGCTTATGCTTCACGACAGTTGAAAATCAATGAGCAAAATTACCCAACTCATGATTTGGAGTTAGCTGTGGTAATCTTTGCATTAAATATTTGGAGGAATTATATTTGTGGAGAAAGGTGTGATATTTATATAGATCATAAAAGTTTAAAGTATATTTTCACACAAAAGGATCTGAATATTCGCCAAAGAAGATGGTTGGAGCTGATTAAGGATTACGACTGCTCAATTCATTACCACCCAGGGAAAGCAAACAAGGTGGCAGACGCATTATGTTGACAAGACCATGCTAGCTTATCCATGATGAGGATCACAAAAGATCCGATATTTATGGATTTACAAAGGATGGATCTTGGAATTATAATAGAAGGGGAAAAATCTTATCTTTCAAAAATTAATGTTCAACCATATATACATGTGAAGATTAAAGATGCACAAAAAGAAGATGTAGAATTAAAAAAGAAGGTGAGAAATGTTCCTGAATTCAACCTTGATTATGATGGGATAATAAGGTTCATGAATTGGGTTTGTGTTCCTCCAATGCCGGAATTAAGGAAGGAGTTTCTGGATGAAGATCATAGTTCATCATTCTCTATTCATCATAGAAGCACAAAGATGTATAGGGACCTGAATGAGTACTTCTGGTGGGATGGCATGAAAATAGATGTTTCTGAATATGTCTCTCGATGCATGGTTTGTCAGCAAGTTAAAGCTGAGAGATAGAGTCTAAGGGGATGTTACAACCAATACCCATACCAAAATGGATATGGGAAAACATCAATATGGACTTTGTCACCGGACTTCCTAAAACATCCAATGGAAATAATGCTATCTGGGTCATAGTTGATCGTCATACAATGTATGCACACTTTATTACTATTAGAGAGGATTTCTCTCTAGATCAGCTTGCCAGGATATATGTAAATGAAGTGGTAAGATTGCATGGAGTACCAATTTCTATTATATCTGATCTAGATCTAAGGTTTACCTCAATGTTCTAGAAAAGTATTCATCATGCTCTAGATACAGAGTTGAGTTTCATCACTGCTTACCATCCTCCGACAGACGGTCAGTCTGAGAGGAGAATTCAAACTCTAGAAGACATGTTGAGAGCTTGCTCTATGGATTTCAAATGTGGTTGGGATAAACACCTACCTTTGGTAGAATTTTCTTATAATAATAGATTTCACTCCAGAATTTAGATGGCTCCTTATGAAGCTCTCTATGGAAAAAAATGTAGGACTCCAACTTGCTCGGATGAAGTTGGGGAAAGAAAGCTATTAGGAACTGATCTTGTTGATGGGATGGCAGAAAAGGTTAGATCTATTCAACAACACATTAGAGCTACTTAGAGTTGTCAAAAAAGATGTGCCGAAAACCGAAGAAATGACCTAGATATTAAAGTGGGTGATAAAGCGTTCTTACGAATATCTCATTGTAAGAGAGTAATGATATTTGGAAAGAAGGGAAAGCTGAGCCCAAGGTATATCGGTCATTTCGAAATACTGTATCGTGTTGGGAAGGTAGCTTACCGATTGGTGCTTCCCGCAAATCTCTCCCAAGTTCATGATGTGTTCCATGTATCTCTCATGAGGAAGTACATACCTGATCCTTCACATGTACTCAGCTCAGAAGTTGTACTGATGGAGCAAGATCTTTCTTATGAAGAATAACCGATAATGATTCTGAATCGTAGAGAAAAATTCCTACATAACAAGACAACTTTCTTGGTGAAACTTTTAGGGAGGGACCACCAATTAGAAGAATCTACATGGGAGCTTGAGGATGTGATAATGGAGATGTATCCTCATCTGTTTTTTATAAAGTGACGAATTTCGAGGGAGAAATTCATTTTAAGGGGGTAGAATGTAACACCAGAGATTTTTATGAGAAATATTTTGTTTTTATGTTATATAAATCATCAAAGTAATCTTTCACTACACACAACACTATCTTGGATTGCTTTACACGCAATCACGGCCTTCCTCGATATCTTGCGACGTACGCAATACCAAGTTTCATTAACAACGATATGCTATTAAAATATTATTAAAACTAGATGTTATGAATAGTAATACCCACTGTTTGAAATTTTTTATTTTTATTTTTAAAAACTGACTACATTTTTGGATTCGGAATATCGAAATTATCCTAGGGTGAAATTTCGATATTTTTCTGGAAACTTTCAATTTTTGATGAATATTGAAAACACTGGGTTACTATTTAAAAACCGACATTTTATTTAAATAATTATTTATTTTATTTAAATTTATTTTAGGTCAAAATTTAAACAAAATATATATAGAATTTCAATGCAATTAATTGGAGTCATTTTATAATAATTTTAGATACATAAAATTTTTATTGAACTTTTCACCTTCTTTTACCCACCTCATAGGAGAATTTGCAAATTTACATAAAACTTTATTTTACCACTTCTGTGAGTGAAATTTTAGAAATCTGAGAGACACTGTTAATATCAAGGAATAAAATGTTGTTCAATGAGATGAAAATAATATTTGGTGAATATTAACGTTTTACTTTTTTTCCCACGGTTAAAACTAAATAAGGTAATTAAGGGTAAAAATGATATTATTATTACCCTAACAGAAGTCCTAATTCTATTGGATAAGTTTAATTCGACAGAAAAAACCTTAGGAATACAATATGACCATTTATTCACACTTGGATTAGATTAGGACATTTAATATTAATTTATTTATGGAAGGGTTGAAATAGTTAAAATCAATGTTTAATAAGTAAATCATTTTTAATATTGGGTTATATATAACATAAATTAGACTATAAATATTAATTAGAAATATAAAAGGATTTCCTACATAATTTTATTTTATTTATAATTTTTAGACATTATATAATTTAATTTATTTATGACACAATGATGATGTAGTAATTATCTTATTAATGAAATATTGACATAATTGATTTTATAAATACCCAAATAAATGTAATTTGAGCCTTTTTAGGAATTAAAATAATTTTCTATGTTAATAAGACATGTTAGTATTGATTTAATTAACTTTTTTATAACTAGCCTTTTTTTATGATTTTCACAAAAATCAATTACCAAATAGTGTCAAAATTGACATAAAATAGTTTTTAAAACAAATATTATATTATTAATAGTTATTTTATTCATAAAAATATAACGTTCAGCCAAATGACCTAGATAAAGATATATATATTAATAATAAACAACTTGGGGTTCTTTTGTCTTGTTATAGTACGTTTATTAACCTTATAGTGTAAGAAAACAAGAAGACATGGTAAAAGAAAAATTATTTAACTTAAAGTTAAATCTAAATGATATGGTTAAAATAGATACCTAAACTTGTCTAAATTATATTGGATGAGATTAATGCGACCCATCCCCACCTTAGCTTCGAAATAAATCAATTCAGAGCTATTAAAAACTGAATATGACTTTATAATAAAATAATATTTTTTAGTTTTTCCTATGGTGCCCCTCTCTTCCCTTATAAAAGGGAACCTCCTTCCTCTCTTCCTCACACCAATTTGAGCCTTCATGATTGGCCAAACCCTGCCAATTTCTCCTCTCCTCTTCCCTAGATACATCCTAGAGTTCCTGGTCTTCTTCAAAGACCAATTTTAGTGCCCTAAGAGGTGGTCTCAAAGAGGCGCTTCAAAGAAGAGGTAATGTTCATTACCGATTCTTTCAACTTTATTTCTTCTTCTACTTTTTCTTATTTAGTTGTTTCATTATTAAGTAATAACATCAGTATCACTCATATACTGATATGTTATTATAATTATGAAACAACCCTACTTCACCATCTATCCATCCTACGGAAAATGAAATCACCGCGACTGCATACGTACGGAATACCATCTCCACACCGTGGTGTAATCTTTTTTCCACCACCACCTTACTTGGATGGGTATAATGGTGTAAATAAATAACTATATATGATTATTGTAAAGTTTTATTGATTCTAAAATATTATACATACACTTCAATACAATTCCACGACCATTGGAATGATATCATCGCTCGTGGGTACGTACGGCCTACCGTCTCCACGATGTGATGCGACTCGTTCTATATGATCTTCATTGAATAATGATTACATAAATGAATTGAATGAATGAATATGATATATATTACACTAATACAATTCTTTAAATGAGGTTTCTATAACCTAAAAATAGGATTAATAATTTATTCAACAAAACACACATACGAACATAAAGCAATAAACACCCGAATAACAAGTAGCAATGAAATATTACTAATAAGAAACTAAAAATACGACCATATATGATATCATAAAAATAATTATGAAACTGGAACAAGTCAATGACATTATTTAAATCATTATACCGGAGGTTTGGACACTTACGAAGTAAATCAGATCTAAGGTAAAGGAAAATCTCACAATCTCATTTTTATCCGAGATTGTTTATACTTCAGAATTTACTGGGGAATATTTATCATAAACATCCATGTTTCCTCAATATGTAATATTATTTACATCCACCTACATTTTTTTAAATCAAACTTTACCATTCTTTGAGTTTTTAGTAAAAGATATGAAATGAATATTTTGTCGTTTTTCGTACGAGGTACTTTTTGACTTTTCCAGCCAAAGTACGGGAAGAATGTTTTTTTAACTTATACGACATGAATGGATTAATAGAAAATTATTTCCATGAAGCTTCCTTTACAGGTTTTCAATTATATTATTAATCAATTCCTGTTAGTTTAAAATTGTATGACATGTTATGAAAGGAAAAATGTTTTTAAGTAGAAAGGATATTTTCCTTAAGAATGGAGTTCAAGTGTTTTATCAAAATTATTTTCCATTAAAGATAATATAGGGTTATGTTTCTATCCCTATTTTTAAATTGATTTGATTATGTTATTATGGAATTATTTTTATGAATTCCATTACAGTATATGAATTGTCTTTTTATGTCACGATGTTTAAGAATCCCTTTTTTATTACATGGGTTATGCAATGATGTATGATTTTTTTGATTTTGTGGCACACATAATAATGGTATCATTATGATATGGGTGAGACATATATCTCACTCCAATGAATTGGGTAAAGAATTATATCTCATGAGATAGACATGGCTGGAACGACAGGTTAAACCGGTTCAGTGAAACTGGACTAAAACGAGGAGTGAACTTGGTTCTGAAATGGACTTTTTCCATTAAGATTGTCTTTGCAATGAGTCTTGAGTAATAAGAAATTATTCTCTATGATTATGTGTGTATGACACAAAGTTTCAAATTTTATGTTATGATTATTGGGATTACATTTCACTTCTATGATTTATCCCATGTTATGAAATTATGATCTCTTTTGCAGGTTAAGATTTCCAAAATGTTATGTTCTTATGAATATGATGTGATTGATATTTCTTTTGTTTACACTTACTGAGAATTTGAGCTCACCCTTTTGTATGTTTTTGTTCCCTAAGACAGGAAGAAGGTTATTAAGTAGAATATAAAAAAGGGACTCTAGATATGATGAAATAAATGGGAGACAATGTAGATGCTTTATGAACCAGTTGTTTATGTTTCCCAGTTTCAAAAGACACTATACCTATACGGTCCTTTCATGGTTTTGTTATATGTTATAATAAGTGTACTTCAATTTTAAAGTATTAACAATGTATGTAAAGTATGGGTCGTTATATTAGGTCACATGAGGTTGTTATAAGAGGTTATGTAACAACACCCATGCACTATGATTATAAGAATTATCTTTGTAGATAATAAATAATATACATTAATTTTATTATTGTTACTTTATAAATAGTTTTAAAGAAAAAATTGTATTTTTAGTTAATATTCAATTAAAAATACATTTTAATGAATTTTATATTTTTTTTAATTAAATATTATTTTAATAATATATTATTACTAAGTTACTTTTTGTTAAATATAAATCATTGTATAATTTGTATGAATAAACTTATGAATTTTATTGTGGTTTGAAAGTCGTTTTTGTCAAAACCCACGATTTTCCGATAAATGTTGGTTTTTTATTTGAAAAGTTAAAATTCACATATTTAGAAAATTATTTAGATAAAATGAATATTATTTTGGAAATTATGTTGCTGAAATTATCCAGTGGTGAATATTTTATAATTTTCTAAGAAAGTCAAATATTTGGTTAAAAATTAAAAACTGTTTAAATATATAATGTGTTTATTATAAAATAATGACCCAATAGAGATGTAATAAAATTATATAAATGATATGTTCGAAAATTCTATGTTTTAACATTAAAATTATGTTTTTTTTTATTTTTTTTTATTTATTTTACAATGCTTTAGTGGACCCTCAAGGACTTATAAAACATTTTATCTTTTAAGTTGATTTCATTGAATGTGTGACTCACCTGCACATAATTAAGGATAATATTTTAAGAAGTTCATCGTTTGGAAATATACAATATTTCTTTCCACTCCCCTTTGAAAAAAACATGGGAAACCCCCAAGGGTGGGTTTGTGGTTTTGAATAGTTTAATGTGTAGTGTTCAAAACCTAAAAAAATGAATTCTCTCTCTTTTCCGATAAAATTCCACCCATGATCCCACCTACTCTTAACTAACATATTTTGGAGCTCGAACAACCTATTACCCCTCTCTCTATAATCCTCCCATGGTTCCACATTATCCCATGTATCATCTCCCAAACCTCTACCAAGCCTTTGGGATCACACTTCCATGTAAGGGATTTCTTCCTCTCTCATTTTTGTCTCAATTTCATTTTGTTGTTATAAAATTTCTTTTTCAATTAAAAATGTTTTGGAATGATTTATGACCTCATAAATACGGCCCTATTTATGTTTGAATGATGATACACCCTTTTATCTCTCATTAATTCCTCCCGTGTACACCTATTACCATGCTGAAATTTTGTAAGGGATTTCTCTCTCATCATTTACATTCAAGAAATTATTTTTATTATGAATCTAAATTCCAATAAATATGTTGTTACTTGTATATATATTACCCAAATTACTGTAAATTTTAAATAAAAATGATGAGACAACCCTTTCTCTATCATAAACCATTTTTATGAATTCTTATGTCATGTCGTTATGCTGCTGAAATTGCACCATGATTTTCTAAGCCGAAGTCATTGTGTAGTGTATACCATGACCATATCTCTATCACAAGTATTCACATTTATGAACATATACTTATTTATTATATATTTTCATGTATGAATTCTACATTACTTTATCTTGGAATAAATTCCGTTGCTTAATAAATCTGTGTTATATGATCTATGTGCCACACTTATGCATGAAACGAAATGATTACAAAGGGTGCACTTAGATAGTTCTCCAATTCATTGGGTAAAGATCAGTATATTGATTCATCAAGTGAAAAGAGGGTTTTCTAAGGATAACTCATGTGCAATGAGGGTTTACTCATTCTCTATGTTCAATAATCCTTGGTGCATTGTAATATCATGTTAAATGTTGTTTCCACATTTTCATGTTATGACAATCATGCTATATCATGCCATTATGTTCATGTTTATCTTATGCTCTAATGATATGACTATTTCATAACATGTATTGTATTCTTAATTTTTTTAATTTTTCACTTTTTTATTGGGCTTTATAGCTCTCCCTTTTCTTATGCATGTCCTCATGTTATCCCATGCAATGTGAAGTACGATGGAATGTGTGTGGTCATGTAAAAGACATTTTCAATAAAGATGTTGGGTTTTATGTTCTACGTTATTATGTAATGTTACTAATCATTAAACACATTAGACCTATCGATCTTCTATGTTCTATCAAGTGATGATTTTAATTAATAAATTATTATTAAGTGTGAAATTAAGAGCAGGGTGTAATAAACAATATGAAAAATTTCTTGAAACAAAATTATTTCCTATTATCACAATATTTTTATGATATCAATGACATTTTTCACACCTATGGGTTATGTATTTGTGTTCAACTGCTTTCTCATGAACATGTTCTCTATCTCTCTACATCAGAGCCTAATAGTTTTATTTTTCTTCATTGTCTTTTTTTCACTAATTCTCTCTAATTTTTAAGACTAGATTTTTGGTGAACTTCAAATTTCTCTTTACCTCTTATTAAGAAGATGATTATTAATCATGATTATTATGTGGGGTTTTCAACAATATTATTTTAAGATAACATCCTTTATTTTTCTAGATCATGCTTAAACTATGAGGAAATTATTTAATTATGGTGGGAAAAATGTAACTGTAACAACCCAAAATTTTATCAATTGAATTTCTCCCTTCATTAATAAATTTCATTTAGTATTAATCACATAAAATTACTTATATATCATAATAAAATCTTTACAATTAATTATTAAAGAAATAAAAATTATTTCTAGAAAATAATGAAACCGTACCGATTAAATACTAACCTGGCCGTAGGAATATTAATACGACGGTTATGAATAGTAAACATTCCAAATGAATAGTAACCTCGCCCATGAATGTATTAATAAAATATACAATTATTATTAATTTAATTATAGTATAATAATATCATAGATTAAGAAATTAAATGTTTTAAAAAAATCTAAAATAAGTGTCGGTATTTTTGTAATCCATAATTATTTAATTTTAATTTTATTATTAATTTTAAAATTTTAAAGTAAATTATGATACATAAAATATATTCATAAAGTAATATTTTGATATCTTGGTATTTTAAGATAATTTTATGATACATTATGTAATTTTTCACATTGTTATAAAATCAGATATAATTTTTAAATCATGATTTGGAATATTATTATCATAAAAGGATTATATATTTTAATTATAAATGTTGAGATTTTTTATTATTGAATTTTTGGGATTTTTCAAAAATACATGAATATTTGGGAATAGTGAAATACAGTACATTTAAGTATATATATATATATTATAATAAGTATACTGTTATTTGAGTCATCACGGATGTAAACACCTTAATATCAAACCATGTTTAATTATATTAATATTATTAATGATAATTCATAAACTATTTTTGTAGTCTTGATCCAAAAAATAGTCAAATTAATATAATAATGAGAGAAAACCCCACCCTCTACTATAAATACCACCCTACATCCCCACTTATCCCCCCACATCTCAAACATTGATACATTCGAAAATTATACGAAATAATCTTCCCTAGTTCCTCCATCACGCCCATAAACTATTGGTCTAACCAAAATACTAAAACCAAACCCCTATAGATTTTCACAAGGAGGAGAGATTTAAGAGGTAAAATATTCTTCCTTTTTCTTGTAAGTTCTTTTAATTTCCTTTTCTTTTCTTATTCCCTCAGCCCCTACCCTCATCCAAATGTAATGATAAACCCCATTACCATAAATGCACTATAATTATAGCATGTTAACTTAATATTCATCATTAAACTGCCCCTCTCTTATTTTAAAATGAAATCATCTCCCATGATGTCTTAATTTAATGACATCATTGGCGATGCACGTTCAATTTCAATTAAAACCTATAAAGATGATAATAAAACCATTGAATGGTTGAAAAAATATTTTAATTTTCATGGTATAACCCTTTTTATGTTCTGGAAATAAATTATTTACATAATACTAAATGATAAAAAAAAATTATTTTTTTTGGAATAGAAAACCACAAAAATTTACCTAAAAATTATCATCATTATCTTTTATCTAATGATAAATCATCATTACAATTGAAAAAATTATATTTAAGATAATTTAAAATTATTTAATATCATTAAAAAATATGATAAAAATTATGGTTATTTATCCAAATTT
This sequence comes from Viscum album, assembly GCA_963277665.1. Taxonomy (NCBI): domain Eukaryota; kingdom Viridiplantae; phylum Streptophyta; class Magnoliopsida; order Santalales; family Viscaceae; genus Viscum; species Viscum album. The sequence continues at coordinate 1,803,988,563 of OY728148.1, read as the reverse complement.
TACACGAACATCCATTCATGTATAAAAGTGAATCGATCCTACAATCAATATAAATAAATTCTCTCAAAAGATGAAATTAAAATATATAACTCATGAAAAAGTCCATAAAATTTCATAATAAAACAATAATTAATCAAATTAATTTAAAATGGTTATTTATTTCTTAATTGATTAATCTAATGTCATTAAACATGATATTTTGTAGAGAAAGCATTCACACACAAGGTATGGGGAATTCTCTAACCCAACACTCTTTCTTTGGGTTTTCCCACTTTCAACCAGTTTTCTATATGAATATTACATAAATATAATTTATTCACCATTATCTTACCTTTTCTAAGAAATAAATAATTTCTACCCGAGTTTATGAAAAAACTGTGTTTTCCAAAAGAGAATTTTCATTCAAAAAAAGCACACCATTTACTGTGAAAGATTGTTTATTCTCTACATAAGGTTGATAATTATTATATCAAGTAATGTACTCCCAATTTAATATTATTATTTTTATGAATGTATGGTTTATTAAATGGAACCAATTATTTTACAGGGGTTATTTTATTCCTATGATTGATATATGTGCTATATGGAATTCATGCTAATGTAAATGTTATGATGTGAGGGGTGTGCCTAGAATTATATAGCGCAATATAATTATTATGATGTGATGGGTATTCTTAGCATTTTATAGTGTTCTAATAAGTTGTAAATTTAATTAATATCATGAGTTAAAGTGATATATGTGTGAACATGATTCTAGATTTGTTCACAACTATATGTTATAGTTGACCACTAAGACATGATGTTTCATTTTTATGCATTGCAACATTTGATGCCTTTATCTAATGCTTTTTATCATGATTATGATCCAATTCCTATTTTATTATGATAATTATTATGATAATTATTATGATAACCCATGTTATATTTTTTCAAGATATTATATATCATCTTTTTTGTATTTTCTCTCACCATTTTTTGATGTATATCCATAGGTAATTATATGTATTATGAAGAATTCAGTGGCCAATAAGAAGCTAGAGAATAAGATATTAAATAAATTTTTATATTTTACTTTGTATATGTTATGTATGGTACCAATTTTCCAAATACACTAAACCTTTGGTCCTTATTGTGTAATGATTTTATATTTTTATCCATTAAAAAGATGTAATATGATATGTAAGAAAAATTAGCTTCACTATTTGTGGTATCAGAGGAATAGTTTTGTAAATTTTAGAATTAGGTTTAGAGAAACATAGTGAAAACCCGTAATATGAGACTATGTATAAGTAAGAACCCAAAAAGATTTGTCTTCTAAATTTGTAAACATATAGATCCCAAAAGAAATTACTTTTGATAAATATTATTCATGAATTTTTTATTAATGTTTTGTTCTAAAACATTATATTTTTGAAAATGGTGGGGAATAGGAGAAATTAATCCAACAACCCATGCAAGGGAAAAATGAAGTGATTTCCCAAAATATACCCCCAATACTAGAAAAGGTGGAGATCAAAACTTCATATATATTATTACACAGTAGTCTCAATTAATAAACAATAACCTGAATACTATGTAATTTCCTCATTTAGATAATAGGGAAAAAGTGGATATCATGTGTTTTCTGAGGCAATCAACACCAATGTTTAGTGGATCTTCCAATCATATAGTTTCTGAATGTTCTGTTTACTCGATGGAGAAGATATTTTCTTTTTATCATTTTTCTGAGATGGAGATTATGAATATTCCTATTTATCATTCATATGGGAAGGTCTATCAATGGTGGGTTTGATTGAGGACACCATGTTGGGGGATGAAATTTAAGATATAGATTGGGATCAATTTAAAATAATTTTTCTTAACAAGTATTTCCCTCAATCTATTTGAAACAATATGGAGAAAGAATTCATAGAGACGAACCCAATGAAAATAGAATATATCATGAACACAAAAGAAAATTTCACAAGGCATTCAAGGTAGGATTAAGGGTTTGTAATCAACAATAATAGTAAAATTGATGGATTATTATTTGGATTAAAACCGAACCTTCAAAAGGATATTATAATTCAATGTAATAAGAGTTATGATTTTTTGTGTTCCCTCATAGAGGAGATGGTGTTTGGGGAATGTTACCTTGTCTCCATTAATATTAAATTAAAGATGGAGTTTCGAGCTATATGTTCTCATGGTAAAAGGTGGAATGAAAAATCAACCACTCACATGTAAAAAATGTAGGAAGATACGGAATGGGAATTGCATTAAATGGATAATGAAATGGTTAAATTCTTGGAGATAAGTCCACGAATCTCATGAATATGTAAAAGTCCTAAAGAATTAGGTTAATGTTTTGGAGGAAAGGAGAGAACAACCCATGGTCCAATGATATAACTATAGTGAGCTAGGGGACTATGAAATTAATTGAACTAAACCTCAAGTTCCAGAGGATAATCTACTTCATCATCCACTGAAGCCGAAAGAGAAAGGGATGGATTATTCCATCACTAATGCTAAAGTGGAGTAATAAAATCAATTCATACATGATACACTTCCAATTCACCCAATAATGTAAAAAGTATTATTTTATTCTGGTTCTAAAGATTCTTTTATATCTTGAATGTTTTCTAGAACTATTGAATATAATCCCCAAAACCATGTAGTAGAGATATTGATAAAAACACCTGGGGGTCCAGTCATCGCAACCCATGTTTTGGACTCTTCCCCTATGGGCGTATGTGGGATGATTCTCCTATAAAATATCATAATACTTCCCTTGGTTTAATTCGATGCTATACTAGGGATGGACTGAATCACGTTATATTGAGATCATATCAATTATTGGGAAAATGAATCATCATCTCATAGTCTGAGCCATCCCTTGATCGTTTACACATTCAAGGAAGACCATGAATCAACTTTTGAAAATCATTGAATTTTGTGGGTGTTGATTATTTTAATGTTGATGACCTTGATTAAATGGTTGAGTCCAAGGAAGGTATAAACATTTGGTAAATTCACATCATTAGGGAATAAAGTTATGTATTTTTTGACGAGTCTCCTTGAGTTCCCCCAGATAGTGTGTTATATTTCACAATACAACTCAAACTCAGATATACTCTTATCTAAACGGGTCCATGTAGAATAGATCTTATTAAACTGCAGGAGTTAAATATGTAGATGTAAGAGCATTGGGATAATGTCTTCATTCTCTTTTTTGAATCAACTTTTGGTGTGCTAGTTCACTTTGTTAAAAAGGATAGATCAATGTGGCTGTGTTTAGATTATTGTGAACTCAACAAGATCACCATAAATAGAAAGTACCATCATCCAAGGATTTATAACATGTTCGATTAGTTGTGATAAGATCATTAATTCTCAATGGTTGATATTCTTTCTTGATATAATCAACTGAGGAGAAGAAGGAAGATTATTAGAAGAGTGCCTTATGTAAAAGGTATGGTAATAACGAGTTTTTGGGGGTTCCATTTGGAATTACTAATTACCATGAAATATTCATGATTTTCATGAATATAGACTTTAGACATTACCTTGAAATTTTGTGGTTGTATTTATCGATTGTTTTATCATATACTCCATGATTAAGGAGGAAGATGATGAATATCAAAGGTCCGTTTTGGTGACATTAAGAAAGGATATGTTGTAAAAAATATTCAGAAAGTGTGACATTTAGAAGGAGCATGTTAAATTCTTGGGGCACATGAACATAAGTCATGTAATTTCTATTGACCCATCTAAAACAAAGTTTATTGAGGAATGTACCATACTTCCTAGTGTCATAGAAATCTGTAGTTTTCTTTTTTATGGGGTACTATTGACATTTTTTGAAAAATTTCTCTTGATTGTCATGCTTGTTTACTATGTTAATAAGTAACGGGGTAAACTATATCTGGATAGAGGGATATGTGGAATGCTTCAAGGAGCTAAAGAGAAGGTTGATCACTACACCTGTACTCACATTACCAAAATGTGGATAATTTTTTGTTATATATAGTGATTATTAAATGAAAATATTGAGATGTGTGCTCATGAAAAATGATAATGTGATAAACATTCTCTCATGGAAGTTGAAGTTCCATTCTCAGAACTACCTGATTCATGATCTTGAGTTAGCAACAGTGGTGTTTTCCATGAAAATATGGCGGGACTACCTCTATGGTTATATGTGTGACATATATTCTGATCACAAGAGTCTAATGTAATTATTCATAAACCAGATCTCAATATGTGACAAAGGAGATGGTAAAATCTAATCAAAGACTATAGTTTCTCTATTCACAGTCAACCTAGCAAGGAAAAAAGGGAGCTTATTCACATATCAAAAAAGACCCTACTACTCTATCCATGTGGTAGATTGAGGAAGACCCTAACTACATGGATATTAAAAGGATGGATTTGGAAATCATAATGGATGGGAATAAATCCTATATTTCTCAAATTATTTCCCAAACATCTATCTAAGAGAATATTAAAGGGACATAAAGGGATGATCTATAGTTTCAAAATAAGGTAAATATAGTAAAGGAAGGGAAGATGAAAGAGTTCAACATCGGTGCTGATGGTATAATTCTATTTGGAATGAGACTTTATGTGACTTCATCACATACTATAAAAAAAGGATATATTGAAAAAATCACATAAATCAACTTCTTCTATCCATCTCAGGAGTACCAATATGTACCTTGATCTCCGAGAACACATCTAGTGGGACATCGTGAAGTAGGTGATTGCAGAGTATATGTCAAGGTTCTAGATATATCAAAAACTTTAATCCAAGTGGTAGAATTACAAAGGGCTGATGAAACCATTTCTTAAGCCCATGTGGAAATGGGAGAATGTCATTATGGACATTTTCATGAGTCTCTCAAAGACATCCAAATGAAATAATGGGATATGGGTTATGGTGGACCGACTCACTAAGACCGTCGACTATATTTCTATCTAGGAAGATCTCTCACCATAACAGCTTGAAAGGATATATGTGAAGGACGTAAAGGTACTTCTTGGGGTTCCCCTATTGTTTGTATCTGAATGTGATACTTGGTTCACATCAAAGTTCTTGATGGGTCTTCAATATGCCTTGAGTACAAAATTGAATTTCATAAAGACATATCACCACCAAACTGGTGGATAATCTAAAAAGACTATTTAGACACTTGAATATATGCTAAGATCCAAATCTATATAATTCAAATATGTATAATATTCACATATACTACTGTTTTAGTTTTCATAGAAAAATATAATCCACTCGATTATTCATATTTCTCCATATGATGCTCTGTATGTAAAGCGGTGTAGAACTCCAACCTGTAGGGTTGAAGTTGGAGAAAGAAAGCTACCTGGACCAGATCATGTGGAAGAGATGACATAGAAGGTTCAGTACATCCAACAACATATCAAGGCTTCTCATTATCTACAAATGATCTATGCTTCCAACCATCTACAGGTTTTGGAGTTTGATGTTGGAGACAAATTCTTCCTTAGAATATATCTATTGAAGAGATTCATGCGGTATCGAAAGAAAGGGAGGCTAAGAACAAGGTACGTTGGCCCCATTGAGATCCTAGATCACATAGGATCCATGGCCTATCATCTTGATCTTCCACCGAATATGTCTCAAGTTAATTATTTGTTTGACGTATCCTTCATGTGGAAGTACATACCAGAACTATCACATGTACTGAGCTCAATGGTGTTATACTCGAATATTATCTCTCTTATAAGGAGTATTCTGTAAAAATTATATACTAGAGAGATAATGTTAAACACAACAAGACAATACACATTTTCAATATATTTTTGAGGACCCATAAGTATGAAGATGAAATGTGGAAATCAGAGGAGGTGATGAACAAGAAGTTCCCTCACATATTTATATACATTGAAATTTTGAGGGAGAAATTTCAAATAGGTGGAAGAAAGTATAGAACAAAAATTTTATCAGTAGAATTTATCCATTCTTAAAGTAATGTCATATATTATAAATCACATAAAATTATTACAATCTGTAATAAAATATTTATAAATGATGACTTAATGAAATAATAAGTATTTCTAGAAGTTAAAGAAATAATATTGAGGAAATAGTAACTTGACCTTATGAATAGTAACATGACCCTTATGAATAGAAAACTTGAAAAATGAATAGTATCCTCACCAATGAATAAATAAATAAAATTTAAGAATCTAATAAGTGAAATTATTTGTTTAATTATATCATATACTATGAAATTAAATGTTTTAAAAACATTATTAGGTATTTTTGTAAGTGATAATTATTTAATTAATATTTTATTATTAATATAATACATTAAAATAGAATTTAATTTCATAAAATTAAATCATAATGTAAGTTTTTGATATCTTGTGATTTTATTATAATTTTATGAGACCTTATTTAATTTTTAATAGTTTTATAAAATTATTTATAATGATAAAATATGCATTTTCTAAATAATGATGATTTTAATTAAATATTTAATTACTCATATTTAGAAAATTATTTTCATAAAATGTAGTTCAATTATTAATTCTAAACGTTGAAAAATGGTATGGTTATATTTTTGGTATTTTCCAAAAATACTTATTTTTTAGTTAATAGTGAAATATAATAATTTATGACAAATATACATTATAAGATAAATACACTATACCTTGAGTCATTGTTAATGTATGTACCATAATCTCAAACAAACATTCATTATTTTATTATTTTTAATGATAATTATCATACTATTTTTAATATAGATCCAAAAAAATAAACTAATGAATATAATAATAAGAAAACACTCCTCCCCTACACTATAAAGACCACCCCTCACCCCCTCTTCTCCTCATACCACTCAAGCATTGACCTTTTCCAAAATTATTCCTAATATTCTACCCTATCCCCTCCCCCAAGTCTAAGAGATCTTGGTATCACCAATAGGCCAAAACCTCTTCCCTAAAGAGGTTCTGAAGGAGGAGAGATTTAAGTGGTAAAATCATATTCCTTTGTCATTTAATTTGATTTAATTTCATTTCCTTTTCTTATTATCTCATCACATAACCTCATTCAAATGGAATGATATAATCTAGTACTTTACTTGTATTTTAATTCTATCTAGTAAATGTAAGATTCATCTTTAAACTCCTCCCTCCCTCCCCCTCTCTCTCTCTTATTTTAAAAATAAAATCATTTCTTGTGATGAGTTTAATTATCAACATTGTGGGCGATGTACTTTCATTTTTCATTAACACCTTATGAAATATTAATAAATAATTAAATGGATGAAAAAATAATGTAATTTCTATGTTATGAACCTTTTTATTATATGGAAATAACATATATAAATAATAATAAATTATAAAACAAAATAAGTTCGTTGTGATCGAAGAACAGTCAAAATTAACCTAAAAATGATGATTATTAACTTTTATATAATGATTCATGCTAATCTAATGTAGAAAACCTATTTTTAATATATTTTCAAATTTATTAATTTCATTAATAACATATGATAACAATTATAAGTATTTATCCATATTTTAAATGAACATTTATTCATGTATAAAAGTGAACCGACCATGAAAACTAAGAAAACAAATTCTCTTGAATGATGAAATTAAACTCTATAAATCATCCAAAATACCATAAAATAACATAAAAGAACAAAAATGAATAAAATTAATGTATAAAAGTTTCTTTATTTCTTAATTAATTAATCTAATGTGATTATATAGAATATTAAAGCAAAGAATGCATTTAGACACAAGGTAATGGGAATTCTGAAACCCAACTCTCTTTCATTGTGTTTCCCTATTTCTTCCCATTTTTAGTATGAATATTACGTCAATATAGTATATTAATAATTATATTATCTTTTCTATGATATAAATGTTTTCTAATTTAGATTATGATATAAATATGTTTTCCACAATAACTTTTCCATAAAAATTAAACTTAAACTTTACTTCTTGATATTGTTTCTTCTTCACTCAATGTTGATAATTATAATATCAATTATACTACAACATCTTTCAATTGGAAATATTTATGAATTTATGCTTCATGAAATGAAACCCATTCTTTTCCAACGGTACCTTTATGTCCAATATTGATATATGGTCTATGTGTGATATATGATAATGTATATTTTATGATGTGATGGGTGCACCTAGAATTATATAGAATAAATTAAATATTATAAGGATTTGGGTGTGCTCAAAATTATACAGTTCTCCAATTAATTGGTTAATGTGATGAATCTAATGAGTTAATGTAGAATATGGTTTAAATTTATGCTATCTTGGTTCACAACAATGTGTGGTTGTTGATCACTAAGAGACGATGTTTCTTTTTTATGCATTAACACATTCCATACCATAATCTAAATATTATTATCATGATTATGATTCTATGTGTATGTTATGATGATAATGATTAATATAACCCATGTTAAACAGTTTCATGCAATAATATATATTTTTACTAGGCTTCTAGATTACTACTTTCTGATGTATATCCTCCTACGATTACATGTACTAAGGATAATTCAAGGACCAAAAAGATGCTAGATAATATGGAATTAAATTAATATTTATTTTTTATTTTTTATATTTTATGTATGGTAAAATTTTTAAAATACCATAAACTATTGGAACTAAGTTTTGTAATGATTTTATGTTCTTGAACATTAAATATATATAACAAGATATATAAGAAAAATAAGGTTCTCTATAGTAACATAATAATACATTACAATATTTCAATTGTAGAATAAAAATTTATTTAATTTCTAGATTTCATTATATTAAAACCCTTGTTAAGCTTGCACTATAGAAAAGATGAAGTTATCTTGTAATATATGAAAGTCCATGTTATATAGCATTTTAATGGAACACCTTTTTTAAAACTAATTTTTTTAGAATTTAAAAAACTGTATATCCTTGGTTTTCATTAGTATAATATTTATTGTCTAATAAGATCAATTTTTTTTTTGAAAAAAATTATTAGCATAACCAGTTTAAATTATTTATATTTATTAAGGTAAAAACGAGCTTATTGATGATTTTACATAGAATATAATGTTTATAAATGACCTAGAACTTGTAAAACAACCATTTAATGGACCTATTTTCTCCATTATATCTATTTATTATAATTGTTTAGAGTTATTGGGAAACATGTTCATGAAATTTACCCATGCAAAAATTTAAATAATGAAAAAGAAAAAAAAGGATCTTTATTTACCTTTAACATTTATAAAGCCTTATGATATGGAAAAACATCATATTTCATATTATACATATCCTTTTTATATAAAAATGAGTTATTTTTACCATAATTATTTATCAGTAATTTTTATATATTAATTACATAGTTAATGTACTTAATAAATGCTGAATAAGTGATTATTTTTTAAATCATTAAATAAAATAAAATATACTAATAACATCTAATGTGATGAAAATTGAATGAATTATTTTTTCCTTATATTTTATGTAAATATTTCTTTTTTACTTAGATTTTAAATTATTATATTTAAATTCCATAATTTTATAGACAATTTTAAATATATATTATGTAAATAATGTCAAAATTTTCATTAATGATATTCTATAATAAAGAATATTTTATTTAAAGATTTAAAATTGAATAACTATCTTATCTTGTTATAATTTTTTTAAAATATTAATAAATGTAAAATATGTTCTATTAATAGAAGAATATATTTTGAATAATGAACATATTGACCCCTAATTATTAAAAACATTGTTACCATAGTTTGGGATAAATTAGTGTTTTTTCATATTAAAGGCGCTTTTCTGAAAATAAATTTCCAACAAACTTAAGATTTTTACTTAATAAATTATATATAATAATTCTAATTATGTGGTTTTAAATTTGATAATAATGTTCAATTTAATCTAGTCTTATAAAAGGAATTACATAGCTTATAAAACTAGTTACCTTAATGAAAAACCAAAATAAAAAACATTAGGAAACTTAAAGGTAGAAGAAACAAATTATAATAATTCACTTATTTGTGTGCGGTTGATATTTTTATTAAACAGAAATTTACATTAATACTTTATTTTAACAATTTTGAAGCACGTGATGTAAGGAATACCTCCCAATAGTGTCTGCCTTTTTGTATTTACAAGAATTACACTCCTCTTACATTATAAAAATTCATTAACCCTTTCCATTCAACAAATTTCTAAAGACACATTTGCTAACCCAGACTCTGCCGAACTAATCTCCCAACATCCCTCCTATAAAATTAGATACGTAAATATATGTTCTGAAATCAATCCAAGGAAGAACATTTGTGAAAAATAAAAGGCGTTACCTGAAAAAGAGGTAGCATTCTTCAATGATTTTTTTATTTCTGAAACGATTTAATTATTTTTATTACTTGATTATATAAAAAAATTATTTTCATAAATATACTGAGTTGATTTTATGATAATTTGGTAACCTACACCAAAACATAATGAATTTATGGTTTGTGTGTATGGCGGTTTACCACCTCGCGAAATGATGTCATTAATTTTTCTTTTACCACCCCACATGGTTGGTAATAATGATGGAAGCACAATTTTTATATGATATATATGATATATATATATATATTCTTAATAATTCTTTAATTTTTTGTAACACATACCTTCATTATTTCCATTTTCTGTAAATATGATAACATCGTTTGTAGGAGTGTGGACCACTACCTCCTGAAAGTGATGTGATAAGTTCACAAATTATATGGAAAGTATTCAGGGTGGTTTTAATTAAAAAATTGACATAATAGAAATATATATTATATTAATGACTTAATTATATTTCTCTCTATATATAATATATAATTTTTTTATTACCCTATTCACACACTAAACAATTTTTAACACTATTTGTGGATGTGTTGACAACTACCTCCTCAACGGGATGTGATTCATTTAACAAAACAATATATATATATATATATTTATATGATTATATAAAATAGTATTTATTATATAATTACAATTCATTAAAGGTAAAATTTTATTTAAGTTCTTTCCATAATTATTATCAAAAAATGGAAATGTTATTTTTGTACATGTATGGCCTACTGTCTCCATGATCATAATGTTATTTTATTTTTCATAACAATTTTAAATGATTGGTTTTTAAAGTATAACTGATTTATAAGTAATATAATTTATTATTTATAAATATTATTGAAATTTTTATATAATTATTCCTTTGACTGTAGTCAACCTACCAACGTTTTTTAACTCGTGGATAAAATTTGATCAAAACACCCGACATAAACATTATTTTTTGAGTAGTTTAATAAATAATTGTATTAAGTGAATTAAAATTAATAATAGATATGAAAAAGGTGATAAATTAATAAAATAATTAACATATGTTTGTTTTTCAGGGAGATAAACACACTCATTAGGTTAGACTCAAGTTAAGGGATTCTTGTCCTAGTTTCTCCCGAGTGAGGCATACACCATTTTCCCCACTTATATCATTTTTTTGGTTTATATTTTTAAATTTTATAATATAATATTAATAATCACTATTATTTAGTGGAATAATAATTATTAGTTGGAATTATCTCAACCAAGGATTTTTTTTGGAAAATTTCCAATTGTTACAAGTTATCTTTCAAATATTAATTTCTTTTCTGACTATCAAATTTCTCTTGAAATAGTCAATTTAATGTAATATTTTTTCACTGGAAACTATATTTCACCAAATATATATTTTCTTTTATTATAGATATTATTATTTATTAAACTATTTACCATTTTTACATATGATTTTTACTTTGAAATATATATTATTTATTTGGGAAATGTTTATAAAACCATATCATTTTAACAATATGGATATTTGAAAACAAACATTGTTCAAGATTTAGATTTAATTTTCAATATATGAGGAATGTTTTGGACATAAATTATACCAGTTTGGGACTAGTTAAGGAAGTCCCCTCGATGCATCAGTAGTCTAATGGGATGAAATCTGTTGGCAAAAAATCGTTCAAGTTTCATTCCATGTAGTTTCATATTTTTTAGATGATAGATTTTGGCCTAAATTAGGCAGGTTTCTAACCATTGACATAAAATATCATGAGGATATATCTTGATAGAAACTATTTTTCTGAAAAATATTGAAAGTTAAAAAAGTTAACATTATTCATTCTATCATTTTTATTATTCCATGTGATTGTATGATAAGTTTGAATATCCTTGATCAGGTTTTAAAATTAGGTTTTAATTTATATTTAATCATTGGACAACATATGTTTCATTACATATTTTTTCGTCATTATTAATTCATGATATATTCCTCTATATAATACCCTTACTAAACATTTGATATCTCACTTATTTTGTTTTCTTTTTCTCGGTTTATGAAGACGAATTCTTGGAAGGAGTTTCATGGATGTTGAGAAATTTTTATGTATATTCTTTTTCCCAATGTAAAATGGGTTCCATCAATGTAATGTAGTTTTCCAAAAAACTTCTAAACTAATTGGTTCTTTAGGAATTTATTCTTTTTAATAATGATAATGAAATAAAGTAAGGTACCTGCTCCAGGAATCTAGGGTCAAGATTTTAGAGTCGGTATCAAAGTATTTATTGTATAAATCATGGAAACTAGATTTAGGAAAACATATATTCCCGAAAAAATCCTATGATATAATTTGAGGATATTTATAGAAGACAATCCTTGAGAAACCATGTTTATGATGATGATATTAGATATGGATAATGTTTTTGATCTATGCTAATAATTTCACTATTTTCAATATTATACATTATGTTCATTAATTTAATCACCAAATACAGTGGAAATCATCATTTCTAGATGAACACTAATAGATGGAATGCGACCCATTCCAATGCACATGATCCCAAGTGTAAGAATGGTCCTATATGTTATTGTATTATTCCAATATTTCAGAGGTAAAAAGTATCCCAAACATTATTATCATATGAAGATGTATTATCATGTGCTAATTAGAAGTAGAAATAATTAAATAAGTATTGAATCATTGGGGGGAAGCATGAGAACAAGAGAACATATAGTATATGGATGGATAAAGGGAATAATAAAAAAAGTATCTTCCCACATGTAATAATTGTGAAAATAATCACCCTCAATGTACACCTCTTACCATGCTAAACTTCTGCAATGGGTTTCTCTCTCCTCATTTACATTAAAGAAATTGTTTTATATTATACATGTAAAATCCCTTAAATATTTTGGTATATTATGGTGAATTAACTCCTTACTATCCATTTCATTTATAAATTCTAAGATAAAACTTTCTCGATCATCAACCCATTTTACAATTTCTATTTAACGTTATTATGTTAATGAAGGCACACCCAAATTTCCCATTCTAAAATAATCATTTAAGTGAATACCGTACCCATTTCTCTATCAATTGTATTAAACATTAGACACATGTACATTTTGATTGAGAACTTAAATTTATGTATTCCACATCCCCTATTCTTGTAAAAAATTATTACATTTAATGAATCCGTGTTGTATCATATATGTGGCACACTTGTGTATGAAATGAAATTATTAAGAATAGTGCGCCCTGATTGCACTCCAATGCATTGAGTAAAAATTAGTATCATGATTCTTCAAGTGAAATGAGATTTTAATCATTATAATTTAGGTGCAATGACGGTTTACTAATGATATTCATGTTAACTGAGGGTTTACTCATGCTCCATGTGCAATAATCGTTAGCTCATTCTAATATCATGTTAAATGTTGTTTCCACATCTCCATGATATGATAATCATGTTATATCATGCCTTTATGTTCATGTCTCTCTTATTCTCCATTATTATTCCTATTTCTTAAAATTTATTTTATTCTTAATTTTATTCATTCTTTACTACCATATTGGGGTTTATAACACAATCTTTTCTTATGTATGTCCTCAGTTTATCCCATGCAATGATATATACAAAATAATGTTGTAGTCATGTAAACTAATTTCACAATAAAGATAATGTATTTTAGGTCTTAAGTTGTAATTTAATGTTCTTAATTTCCTAATAAAGTAGACCTATTAATACTAAGAGTTTTATTAGGTGAAATTTTATTTAATAAATTATGTTTAAGTGTGTAATTAGAAGAAGGGTTGTTATAATAAAAACAAAAACAAAAACAAATGTAACTGTCATCCATTTGACCTATGGACATTCTCTATTTACAATTCAATTAGTCACCTCTAGAAAACCGTAAAAGGAAAAAATCTAAGCCGAAATTATTTAAAATAAATTAAAGGAGTTAGATACAATAATTTTTTATTTACCGTGTGAGAAAAAATAATCCCAATAGGATTTCATCAATGAGTTTCATGAGTTCATTTAAAAATCAATTTCATTTATTATAGTCAGAGAAATAATTCGGAAAAATTGGGTTTTCAAAAAAATTTACATGAAACAAAACATTAAATTTATTTCAAATTATAAACATTCTTTTCATTTAATTTTAAATGGAAACAATCTCTAAGAAAACATTTACCTTTCCCAAGACTTTTTTTTTATCAAAATCCCTATTTTAAATACACTTTTAAAAAACGAATTTATAAATATACATTTCAAAGTGTATCTGAAAATAATTAAAAAACAAATAAAAAATAATTAAATCAAATAATAAGGTGCCACAACATGAAGATGTGATATAAAATCATAATAGGTCATGGTTCCATGCATGTCAATTGAACTACATGACCTAATATAAATATGTTTTGTGATGGATAATAATTAAGATTCATTGAAAATTATAGAAGACCTCATGAGGATACCATTTTAATACTTAGGTTTGAAACATGTTTTAACCTATCTATGTATTCCTAAGTATATAACCAACCGAATATCCTTGACTATCCTCACTAGTGGAACTCACCAATTTCTATTGATTCTATAGAAGATATAGTCTATAGTATTAATAATATATATAATAGACTCTTCATCCCCCACTAAGATTTCTAGGATCCCCATGATGCTGGTAACATGATTTGCGATAATCAAATAAGAATAAAAACTTACATCTACAATAAGTAATAATTCTCCATCACCTCTAACTCTGAAAATAAAATATACATTATCTCATAATTTATATCTCATATTAAATAAGTATTCCCCTTAGGTTATATTCCATAGAAAACAGAATCAATCACCAGATTTAAAGGGTCTCACATGCCACACTACATAAAAATAATTCAAATGTTCCAAAAAGACATTACTAAAATAGACTATGATGTCCTAGTCATTTATTGTCATTATAAATTCCATTTAAAATGACTCTTTAAAATAATTACATTAACAATCCATTTTGAAAAAAAATTCTAAACTATTTGACCAAAATTCAAATTAGTATCCCACATGAAATGAACTCACTTTTCATTAAAATATATTAATGGTTAAAAACATACCTTTTTAGTTTATAAAATGATCCATGAAGATTAATAACTTTTTACAAGCCCCACATCATTAAATAAATTCATTGAAATTATTTTACAACTAGTTATATTTCCAAAAACATTATAGAAATGAAGTTCTCTAGAAACAACCGATTATGCCAAGTGAGATTTCATTTTAAAACAATTAATAAATACATTAAAAATATTACACATATATATAATTCCATACATATGTAAATTCACATCATAATACATTAAATTATATTCTTTTTATAGAAAAAATCATCAAAACACCTACCATGCCTCAATGGTGTTTAAACTAATATTCATCGCTTTCATTGATAAATGATCTAACAATCCTAAAAACCCTCTATAATAACGATAAATAAAAACCCCCATGATTAATGCCCCTAAAATTAAAAATGCAAGAGAAACATCTCCTAGGGTTGATAAGAGATTAAGAAACCTGAAGATAATGTAAGAGGGGGAGAAAGAAGAAATAATTGGGAATTTTGGAGGATTTCCTTGATAAAGTGAACGAAATGATTTATATGGTTCTTTAAATAATGAAGAGTGTTGAGGGAGAGCTCCATCCTATAGATATTTCTTATATAAAAAAATAATAGAATAAAATAGTGGTATTATTCATTTTAATTTTATTGGGGTAGTTTTTTAATGTCACATTTTTAAAAATCTGGGAAGCTCACAGAATTTCCAGACATTTTGAAAAATCATTCTTTAACCATGTAGAATGTCTCTATTAATCTACAGAACACTATCATATATTTTATTCATGGTTACTCATTACAATATAAAACCCAAGAACCAAAAAACTCCCATTCATTGTTAACCTAACATTTTCCCCCATTGGCATGTGTTAGGGCTATCCCAATATATGTGCTACCATTCCAAAAAACTAGATGTGGGAAAGAAGTAATAAAATGATTGCAATATAATGGTACCCACATGGTTTTATATACATAATTAACATGAAATTTTGAAACTCAGGATCCCCACATTATGGTTATACATATTGTTTCTAATAACTGTGTGGTGATCATGTGCAATCCATTCATAAAAAAATGTTTTTAGAAAAAGTAAAATTCAAGTATGAAACTCCAAAATATTATAAAGGGCACTCGATATAAATAAAATATTTATAGATATTATGCTAAAATGAAGTATGGGTGTGATAATTCTCCCCACCATTCCACAATTTTCCACAATTTATATAGTGATAAATGAGAAGAGAAGAAAACACTAAATATAATAACTCATCACCATCTGTAACAAAATTCCGCTAACCAATATCCTCAATCTCACCCTTGAAACCAATAAACAATCATATAAAAATACAACCTCTGAGGTATAATGGACAAAAATACCAATAATGGTTCTCCCCAAAACATATAAATGTTTTAAAGGGTGTTACAAATGGATAATTCATCGCAATCCCCAAACAGTAACCATAAGAGCACATCTCTAAGAAGAACTGAAAAATCACAAAATAATTCCCTAATTTTATAAACTATGAGAAATAATTAATGATCCCACTATAACTCTTAAGAAAGACATAGGATAAAGGACTCCCAAAATCCAAAAAAACATCCCCATTGTCAATAATGCTTCTTGACCAAAAAATTCATGTTGATAAACTCCCAAATAAGCTTCAATTATAATAAAAATATGATTTTTTACATGGGTTGCAAACTAAATGGAAACATTATTACTCAATTTAGATCATCATCCCATGATGAACCAAAAATATTGAAACTAAAACTGTATAGTATTCAACATCCTGAAGCAAAAAACCTAACCTAGTTATCTAAGAATTGACCTAGATAAATTCTATGTTTAACCCATTAGGAAATCAACCTCAAAATAGTCGTGATCCAAATGTACTTTACAAGAAAATACAACAAATTAATAAATAAAAACACACATCTATAAATCATTACTATCCTAAAAAGTAAAAACCCATAATTTCAAATACAATCTATATAATAATACCCTAATAAACAAAAAATCTCTAAGGGACACCTAAATTACACACCACCAAAGCTCATATCAGATAAGACCCCCCTTAGAAGAAACTCCAACCCTTCTAAAAAAAATATCCTCATTAATAGATTCTAGATACATATTGAAAGAATGAAGGAAGTATTCTAAGAAATCATAATGTGTAGATATAATCTTGTCTTCTTCACTCCATATTCATTTTAGGAAAATTAAAGAATAGGTAATATTCATTTTAAGGGATTGGAAAAGGTCATGAATGGAGAATTCCTAAGGATAAGAACCATATATTTGATCAAAAGGATTATTTGAGTTTTATAGAATTTCATACAAAAAATATGCTGCAATTAGTTTATGTTCAATAAATCATAGATTATAACACCCTCAAAAAGTAGAATTGGACTCACCCAATAAATATATACCAAATTCCCATTTAAATATTTTATCCCATTTTAATCATCGGAAAACACATCACTTTTAAAAAATATATCACCCCAAAAAATTCACTATAAGACCGAAACATTTTATAAAACCTTTCAATAATGTCAAAACGCTTCCAAAAAGAGAATTTTTTTTCAAATGAAGATCCCCTTTAGCATCATTTCTTGAGCATCCAAACAATATCAATAAAATTAATTGATTATAAATACTTTTTCCCCAAATAACATCCAAAATTGCTTTTGGATATTTATTTTCTTTAATATACGCTAAATAATTAATTTTTTAAATTTCCCATTTGAAAACTTCATCCTCAAATAAATTCAGGTTTTAGACTAAAATTATATTTTCAACAAAAAATTACATTAAACCCATTATAGAATAAATTATATTCATATCACTCAATAAAAATAAAATTATAAACCTATTTTTGAAATATAAAAACAAACTTTAGTGTACCAAACAAAAAAATATAAATCATAAATCAAACCACATTAAATTACATCAATTCACCCCAAAACACCCTTGATTAACAGTAAAATAAAGTAAAACACCATTGATATTATGTCCAAAATAAAATGAGGAACAAATCCTTTGATAAAATAAAAATATGACTGGTTCTAAAAAATGAATTAGTAACCCATGCACCAAATGTGAAAAAAGATTTCGAATGGTTATAAACCCTTTTTGAAATGGGTCTATAAGTTTTATATAATGACTCATTTGAAAATTTTAGTCTTACTTTATTCACCTATTCCAACATTAAAACTCAACATAACACCTGAAATCACAAACATACAAAATGTGTGTCAAAATATCTGGAGAACATATCATAATCCATCATCAATTCTAAAAAATGATCTTCGAATGATGACTTAGGATCCAATAACCCCTATAAACTTGAGGTTTCAAATAAGAACGATCAACTGATGCCCTCCCATCCCCATCCTCTCATATTCATATGAAATCCCTAATATCAATAATACCCTTAAACACTATAAATAAAAATATTTAATGCACTCATACCATTTTTTCATTAACCAACCTACCACATCCCTAAACTGGGCACCTGAGATGACTGCTGGCATAATCAAAGTATGTTCTTGATCACCCAAGCATGTAAACTAGTGCAAATGTCTCCAAAAATAACCATTGTGAATGATTTAACCCTTATTAAAAATATAAAATATAAATAATGGGACAAATAATCAGAGTATTTATTATAAATGAGGATAAAAACCATAAACTGATCCATACAGAAATTAAGAATCTCATATAAAAAGAAACCAAATATAAATCAATATAAAAGTCATATTTGATACATGAGTAACTAAAATAAAACAAAAAATACCATATATTACTACCATCCATGTGGCCCATGGACATTCCCCATGTCCCAAGCCAACCATCACCCCTAAGAAACCCATGAAATTATAATACTAGAACTCAAGAAAATAAATAAACTCAATTATATTTGGACACAATGAATAGTGTATAAAAGGTGTGAATGAAACTATGCTTAGTGAAATTTCCACATTGACTTTGTGTTATTCCTTTAATAATCCATCATATTGACAGTAGTTTTAAAAAAGTTAGTATTTTTTTTTCATATATAAATATATCAAAATATAAATTTACATTCATTTCCATTTATAAACATCCTTTTCATTTTCTCTAATATAAAAAATTACCGTGAATAAAATTTAGTCAACCAAACCCCTTTTATCAAAATCATAATTCTAAATACACTTAAAAAAATATAAATAAACATTTAAAACTTATTTTCAAACCATTAAATAATAAAATAAAATTCTAAAGAATAATGAAATCAAACACCAAGGTACCACTTCATAAAGAGAAGAAGCAAAAGAAAAATATTCCAGGGTTTTATACATCTCAATAAAACTAGGTAACATGAGATATGTGAAGATTTTTTATAAACATAATTAGGAATTATGGTAAATTACAAAACATATCCTGAGGAAACCCTCTACATAATTTGTTTAGAACCATCTCCTGGCATCAATGCAATTTTAAGTCTATTACCAATCTACTACTATAAACTAGACTTATAAGGGGAATTCCACTATTGAATAAAATAAAATATTAAATCTAGTTTATATAAATAACATTAGATAGCGTGTTGACTCAATATCTCATAATGACTCCTAGGATCCCCATCCTATTACTAATATATGGTGGAGAAATCCAAAAAGATGAAAAATAAACTTTAAAATAAGAAATAAATCACATTAACATCCAACACCCTCACATGAAATTAATTTAATCACATTTTCCTTATTATATATAAAATAAATCAATTCTATAATGATATATTCCATGAAAAATACAATTAAATAAGGGCTCTAAATGGTCTCACCCACAACACCACTAAAAAGTTGATAAATATTTTCAAATTGGAAATCATTAAAATAGATTTGGAATGATGAGGAATTTCTAGTAATTTAAAATTCAATCTCAAATGAAAATTTAAAATAAAAACATCCAAAACTACTTCTAAAAAAATTTCTAAACCAATTCAGTGAAATCCATTTGAAATTCCAACATTAAATCAAGTCACCAATTTATTAAAAATTATCAAATGGTTAGAAACACCAACTTTTAATTTATATCATCACCCATATTGGTTCAAATAACATTAAAAATATAACTCTATGAATGAAACTATTTTAAACCATTTTATAATCCCTTGAAATACAAAAAACCAATTTAGAAATGAAATCATCTAGAACCCCCCTTTTGGACCAGTGAGTTTTTAAATAAATATAATTAATAAAATATTTATCAATACCATATATATATAACAAGATAAACAATTCATTTTAAATAACTAGGAACATTTTTATCTACTTTTAATTAAACAAATAAAAAACAAATACCCCTTTTTTCTAGTGATCATTCCATAATTCATATCCTTTAATAGAAAATGATTATATAAGACTAAAGGAACACTCTATAAGCCCTATAAATCAAAACTATCATGATTAAGGAACCCTGAATTATATATTTGAACCTAGTATCCCCATATTTTTTGGGAGGGGAAAACACCTATGAGAAGTGTATGGGTAAGGATAAGAAAGATTCAAGAAGAAATATGAAGGATTACATTGATTAATCAGAAAAATTAATTGAACTAGAAAGATAATCATGAAGAGGGGATAAGGTGATCTGTATCCCGTTAACCTAGATTTTAATAATTAATGTGATAAAAACAAAGGTATTATCTATTCCTATTACATTTTTTTAGTTTTTTAAATTCAAATTTTTATAAAACTAGATTGCTTGAATGGTTAACATGATGTTTGAAAAATCATGCTCCAACCGGGAAGACTGGTAGTTATAAGCTATAAAAAAGTCTCATAATGTTACTACAAGGTTACGTATATCCATCTGAAACCCATGTGTCACATAAAATCCATGTAAGGGTAACTACACAGGCTCTACTAAGATTTATATTGGTCATTCCAACCCATGTGCTACCTATGTCTATTAACTGTGCGTGAACAAGTGGAAATGAAGTGAATCCTACAGAAGGGTAAATGAATGGTTAGTGAAAAAATATTCACTTCAGACTGTGTGCCTCAAAATCCCCATATAATTTTCATTGTCATAGTTTTTATGGGCCATTTTAAATACATGTGTAGTTTAAAACATCAAAAATAAAAATTAAATTCAAATTTTAAAATCAAATAATAGTTTATGTACCCTCAACCAAAATTAAATATAATTAAATATATTGTTATAATAAAATGTAGCTGTTAAACTTAGACTGGAATAAATCTTTAGTATCCTTCTCCTCATTCACATTAATATTCACTTTATTATTTTAAGTGATGTAGAAAATTAGGGGAGGGAAAATCCATTAGGTAATTATACTCAAAAGATAGATGAAATAGTGTTGAAATTCAATTGTGTTGAATCTAGAAAATATATTTAGTAATTTTTGATTGAAATTTTTATTCATAATTAAGGGTATCCATCCTAGAGGTTCATGCTGTGAAGAATTTCCAATTCTGAAAAATAAAATAAAATGGACTCGAATAATAGAAGAAATGTGTTAAATCCATGCCAAATAAAATTACTCATATTATACTAATTAAAATATATTGTACTTTGTATCCACCAGAATATTCTATTTAAAAAGTGATATCAGGACAAGGAGTTAATAAAATTATACCACTAATGGTGAGGAAAGAATTAAGATGGTAGAAACTACATGAATACATTTCATGATTATTTTTTTATACTACCAATTGGTTTCAAGTGTCGCTCTATACAGGATACTAAATGCTGTTGTTCAGGAAGTATTTTTCCCAAGAAGAGTTATCCACCAGATAATGAATTCTCTTATTGTGGTGTAAATATATTATAATAATACTCAAGGGAAGTATATGATGATATTTTATAGACTTTTTAACATTTTCATTAAATTAATGAAACTTTAATAGTATGGGAAATATTGAGGTCAAGTGATATTGCCAACTAAATATTTACAAATAGATCAATTTAATGCTTCTAGTTGTTGTGTTTTTTTGAAAGTGGAATGTTTGAAGATGTTATAGTATTATTAGAATTTATATTAGTTACATCGATATATTTGTGGATTTTAACATAGAATATTGTATCATACATCGAGGCTCGGCTTGGTATGCTTAGTGTATTTGTTAACAGTCTATGTTATAAGTGGAAAATTCGCCCATTAGATGTAATTAAGTGTTTTATACTATTATAGACATTGTGATATAATAAAATTATGGTATATGAAATTCAAATAAATAAATTCAACAATTAGTATCAATAAATTTTCTATAATTTCAATATCAAGATAATTTATTATATCAAAGAAATTCAGTTGAGTTTCTAAAGCAAAATCATATAGAAAAATATTTATTCAATATCAAAAAACGGATAATAAAATCCCATGATAAAGAAGCCTATTATTTTCTCAATGGAGGAGATAAAGGATATCCTTGTAAAAGAAGATAATAAAGTTGATTTTTATGTGTAACACACTCTGATGTTGTGAAATATATATATTTTTAATTAATTTAATCTTTTCAGTATTTTGAAATTCCCGTAACACTGAATTTAGATTGTGTTGTATGAAATCACTAAGTTTTACATGAATTTGAGAAACACCAAGTTAATATTTCTCTAAATACAACCCATTGATTATATAGTGTTGAACACAACACCATGTTTCATTTTTATTGCACACAATGTTTAGTTCCTTTTATAGCTTGTGTTACACACATGCTCGTGTTTTACTAAATTATAATATACTATTAATATTGTTGTTAAAATATTATTATGGAAATCATCTAACCATAAATATGAAACTTATTAATGAGATTTACTATGTAATTAAACTATTTCCCCCATGTTTATAAAATGAACCCTTTTTTATCAATTCGTTATAAAATAATGTATGAAATATTTGTAAATAAAGAAAGTTCTTTTCTAATAAAATTAATTTTCCCGGTAAAAATGCAATTTTATTTCAAAAAATTAAATAAACCACTTTTTATAAGAGTTTTTAATAAAATTTATACATTATATTCTCAATAATATTTTTTGACACTCTTCCAATAGATTTTTAGGTATAAAATTAGAATAATTGAAATTTCATGAATAAAAAGATGTGTCTTTTAAAAGGTAATTTTAGGACCATTTAAATTCCAACCAATTTAAAATATAATTTTTGACACATTTAATTTTTTTTTTGAAAAAAAAAGTTAATATCTGAAATAAGAATATGAAATTTACATTTTGTGATTTATTAATATTTTTTAAGAAATTTAATTTTTTGTAAAATAGTGAAAAACACCAAATTTTAATTGAAAACAACATTTTCATCTATTTTATTTATATTGTTAAATTATATTTTAAATTGGTTTTAGTGTATATTTATTTATATTAAGAAAATATTAATACAATTTATAACATTTTAACAAATTTCAAAGTGAAATTAGATATAAAAACAATTCAAACTTTTGAATATTTTCACTTTAAAAACTTGTTGTTTCATCCTGTCTACAGGATTAATTTAAAATTAATTTCTAAAAATTATCAGTTTTTAATTTGGAAAAATATATTGAAAATTAGATATCATAATATTTTATAATATCTAGTCTGATAAAATTATTTTTGATGAAAAATATTAATGAATTTTTAAAAAATTAATTAAAGTGTTTAAGGTATAAATGACTTTACTTTGTGGTTAAACATTATCTTTTGGTGCCCAATACCATAGAGATATGTTAAAAATCCATAATACATACATATTTAGAGCATATAATACCATTTATAAAAATAATATATAGTTATTGGAGGCACATTATGTAAGGAATTCCTCTCAATAGATTTTACCTTTTTGTATTTACAAGAATATCACTCCTCCTCCATTATAAAGGAGATCTCACCACCCTAAATTATTCACACCTTCAAGCTATTTAGATAATTCAAAATATTAAAAAAATAAGATAAAAATTTCAATCCTTTAAATGTTTAATTCTCACTTTGGTATGAATTCCAACTAAGGAATCCCTTTAGTGTTAACCAAGAGGAGTTGCCCAAAGAAGAGGAAATGTTCATCAACGTGCATTTTTATTTTATTTCCTTCTCCAATCAAGTAAATTATTATTTTTAAATGATTATATAATATAATTATTATCCTAAATATATTGAGATTTTTTTATGTTAAGGTTATGACCTACAATCATATGCACTTCTAGAAAATGGGATACATAATCATCATTCGTGTGTACAACCACTATATTAAAAATGACATTTCTTGGCATTTTTTTAAATGGCAGTAGTTTAAACGGTCGCCATACGCTTCTGCGGTAGTTTTTTGAAACCGCAGCTAAAGTGTGTGTTGGCATACAATAGGTGGAGATTTCCTAGATTTACCGGTGGTTTATAGTAACCATCATAGTGGGTATATTTTGCAGTAGTTTTAATGGTTTTAGTGGCAGGTTCTCCTAGCGAAACCGGATTTTTTTCACAGTGGTTATAAACATTGTGAATAAAAGAAGTTTCACTGAGGGGAAGCCACCTCTAAACCATTAAAACCATTGTGATATAATAAATGAATGAAAATTGTTTAGCGACGGTTAAAACTACCTCTCAAAAATATCAGTTTCTCAAGGGAAAACCGCCACTAAAACCATTAAAACCATCATGATATAATAAATGTATACAAAAACTATTTAGCGGCGGATACAGCCACCACTAAATTACTTTCCATAGCACCATTTTTAACCACTGTGGATAGAAGGATAGTATAAATGAAGTGGGGGTTAAAACTGCCACTAAATATATTATATTTATTTTTCAGAGGTTATAACCGCCACTAAAGATAGATTTATAAAAAGATGCAGTTGATACAGCATGCCCATTACCAATGCCTTAAAAAACCATTCGAATAGATATAACATATAACACATTATAACTATAACACATCACAACCACTGATCTCAAGTGAATCACAATTGAATCCAATGAATAATAAGGCTCCATCAAAAACTATACAAAAAAGAGGATAATTACACCCATAATGAACTCTTGAATATAATATAAAGATAATAAAAGAGTAATGGGGAAATATAGTGCTACCATGAATTAAATAACATCAATATACATTATCCAATATGATCCATGAGGTTTGTAAACCCAAGGGAGGTGAATGGGGAAGTGGAGGATGAGTAAGGTTCAATTAAGAATTGAGGGAAAGTCAAAAATTCAAAACAATGAGGTAATAAAAACCTATTTATAAGTGAATCACACTTGACTCTACCAGAACATGGTTAATATCCAGAACTCATGGGTTGGATTTGGTAAAAGTGTGATCTAGATCCCCCATTGTCATTTTATCCTTTTCTCATATTAAAATGGAAGTTGGCCTCCTGCAAATCATAGAACATGGAGTGGTATAATCCATAGTAGTACTTATATATTATTCCATGTATAGAATCTAGGACCTAGTTCCCATTTCCCAACCATTTTACCCTCACCATGCCTAAGGATGCAATGTGGTGAGCTTGGGTTTCTTATTTTTTATAGGTGGTCCTTTGATATTCCATACCCTCTCATGGGAATTTCATGATTATCCTTGCACATAGGAAAACCACTAGGAAAACATGCATATAACAATATCATCTGCAAGTCACACTACTGAAAAAATAACCTATACCCACATTTCATAATTGTGGGTATAGCCCCCAAAACCGTGGGTATAGCCTATAGCCACGGTATTGGAAACCATGGGCTACCGAGGCATCAGGATAGGTCCCCAACCTATACCCATGGTTTGTAAAACCATGAGTAAAGCTTATTTCCATGGTGTTAGAGCCTCATGTCATGTTCTCCAAGTCTTCTACCAATAGTTTTAAAACCATGGGTAAAAATATTATAAAACAATGTCCAGTAGGAGTCGAACACGCAACCTGCTAATCAAGCTCTTGCACTTATCACCACTCAACCTACGCCTCATACAAGTATATGTATCTATGTTTTGATAAATATATTAGTACATGGCCGTAATAGAAAAAAGGGTTCCAGCATGTTTCAATGCCGCGTTTCTCATTCCTAACTCGAACGACTAACCAACCGAGTCGACGAGGCCTTTTACTAAAATATCAACATTTTTCTTAATATATAAATCTCACCCCTCTATTAGAAAAAAATCATTCAAAATTATTTGATCCTGCAATCGGAAGGAACACAAAGGAGCAGCTCACCAACTCAGCTGTAAAACATATTTTATTATATCTTTATATCTCCCTTAATATATTAATCCAAGTTGTGGGTATTGAATGGAAAACCGTTGGTATAGGTTTTCCTGCCAAATATTTGTTGTGTCCCATAGATTTTTTCTCTCGCCATAATGTGGTAAATTTATAACCATGGTTTCATGAAACAATGGTTATAGGTTTTTGGAAAAAAAATATATCCCCACATTTTTTCCAAAACTGTGGGGATATGCCTTGAAATTTTTTTCCAATACACACGGTTTTGATAAAAACATTGGGTAAAACTATTTTTCCCCCACGGTTTTCCATTACCATGGGCATAGGTCTTCGTAAAAAAACATATACCCACGGTTCTGCTTAAAACTGTGGGTATTGGAGACCTATACCAACAGTTTTTCAAAACCGTGTGTATATGTTCCCATACTACCCCAATACCAATAGTTTTGCGTAAACCTGTGGGCATAGGGCTCTTTTATAGTATTGTCATGTTTATATATCCCATTTTACTCAAGGGAAGACCCATCATAAAACTACCACTTTCATATATAGCCAAGTCATTATGCAAGTAGTGGTGGTTTTCAAAATGCTAAAACACCACCTCAAACCTCAAAATCACCACAAAACGCTTTTTAAACATCCCCAAAACTTGATAAGGCACAAAGGGAAGTTCATAAAGGTTATGTACCATTACACTAATTCTAATAATTTTGGTTTCCCTATTATTTCTCAATTCCATGTCTGGATGATCATATTTTCCCAAATATTATAATAACTATGTATGGATTTATTCTTATTTTCATAAGATACATTATTATTCCTAGATCAACTTTCTCAAACCCAACCAAAAAACCGATATCAAATCCCCTGCTTTATCTTAGTGAATGGGTTTTTTCATTCACATTGATTTTATATCCATATAGTTGGAATCTAGAAAATTTCATTTCATTTTAAACATCAGTTTAAACTACCTCAAAAACCTCAAATAATAAAATATTTTTCATATGATCATAAAATATCGATTATTTCAATCATTTTCACATGATTTTGAACTATGTGATGATCGGTCCATCTTAAAAGTCCTGAAACTTATTAGGGAAGTCTACCTAGTAATAATTGTCTTCCTCTACATATTATCCAAATATACATAAGGATCCTTTGCATGTGGTTCATTATCCATAAACCAATATGATGAATTAATTACTTTTACCCAGGGAAATAGCCTAATATGAATAGGGGGATTATATAAAAACTATATTTGGATTGATTTATGATGTTTCTATATATGTAATCTTGTTGGTATCTCCTATAATAGTCCTTAGTGAAAATTATAATCACACTGGTTATACCCTAAAGGTGAGACCCTTCCTCATTCACATCAATTTGTTTATTTCTTTCTCACAAAATGGTTCCCATACATATCATCTATCTCCTCCTATACAAGAGACAAATTTTTATAGATGAACATTTCTAAGAAATATGAATGGATTGATTCCAATTACTATAAGAGTTTTTATATCATTCATTCTTGGGTAACAAACCTACTAAATATAGGAAAAACGAATCCCAAAACACGATTCATGAAAAATAACATTGGCATATATGGTGAATACCACATTCAAGAAATCAAGACATAAAAGGAAACATGAGAAATCAAGATAATGTTATGTCCTGAAAATTTTTGGGGGAAACTATGTCCCACACATGATACATATACAAAACAATTGTTACCATATATGTCAAACATATTAACAAAACAACTAATCACTATCTGATGAGGAACAAAGTTTGTCACCCTCCCCAACTCCATATCTACTTCTTCCTACCACCTAAAAGATCATTATACTGAAAATTAAAAAACTGTTGTATTTTTATATTTAAACTTAAAATAAATAATAGTATGAAAATTAAATGATTTTGAATTTTTGTGATTTACCTACTCACCACCAGTTGATACAGTACCACCAGGGAAGTATCCAGTCATCTTCTGATATAAATCAATCAATGCTTTCTACAAAGAAGATAACTGATCCCCATAGTCATGAACTGTTTTTCATAGAGAAATAATCTCTCTCTGAGTATATCAGTGTATGGACTGACTAAAACTAGAGGAAAATTCTACTACAATCCCCGGTGGCCTGCTAAAGACTTTTGATGGTACGGGTCCCAAAATTGTACTAAGTTAGAGCACTACATGACCTAATTTTCACCCCTCGATCAACAAAGGATGAAGAATAGCATCATGGTTCTAAGAAGACCAGTGGGATTTGGATCTACCAATTTTCTTAATAATCAAAAATACATGAAAAACTAACATGATCCTAATAGAGTGAATTCCATATAATAAATATTTAAAAATAATATAATGGTCAATAGTATCAAATAATCACTGAAACATCAGGATAAATGAAAAAAATCAATCTCCCATCTCCATTTACAACACTAAAGGGAACATGAGTCATACAAAATAAACCATGTATAGAGAAAACAATTCATCTGAACATGTACTTGTACCTGTAAGTACCCAAAAAATAGACCATGAAATTTCATGTCCCACTAAGTGTATATGCTGGTTGTGAGCATATAATACCCCATAATAAACCACATAGTTTCTAACTTATATGGAATATACTTAATTATGTTCCTTATATCAATATATATTTTTATATATATTTATATAAAAATTACATTACGAATGGTTATCAATAAAAACATGGAAGCATTAAATAATGGAAAACATCATAAAATAAGATCAATTTTAAACAAAAAATCCATATAATGGGAGGGTCTATACCTATCATAATTTCATTGATCTTAGACATGGATATGAGTCATGAGGTCAAGGAACCCAGGATGTCATTTCCATCGAACTAAGATCATAGCAGTATTTCTCTTGGTCAAGTAATGGGAAAATCCTTTTATTTTTGAAAGTGGAAGGTGTATACAAGAATCAAGGAACAATCATCACATGAATTTTGGGACAGGTGAAAGGGGTATAAAAAATTCAAGTCATTGTGATCCCATACCATTATTCAATTTGCATATAATACATACCAACATAGAAGTTATACAATAGAGAAATACCCCTTCTAACATACTCATTATTTATCAAAACAATATCGATGGTAAAGGAAGCATTATTATTTATACTAATCAACATTCATGCTATAAAAAAGTAAAAATAAGATCAATGTATCAATGTAATAGTCATGCTTAAGAAATAATCCCATTACAATGAATCTAATGCTCAACAAAACAAAAGGTAAATATGCTTGAATATTATACATTAACTATAGTATCAATAAAACATAATTCCATGTCACACATGATCTCAAAGTAAAAAATGAATAAATAATTAATACTATATTATGTAATCTACACTTGTATAAAAATATCAAGCCAAACTTAAATCATGTTATAAGGATAAATTCTCTTCATGATGCTCTAAGTGCTATTTATAGTAGTTATAAATTATTGAATGAGGAGTAATTCATGGTTCAGTAAAATATATACAAAAAAAGATCTATCTTTATCATGGGAAGAATCAAATGTGTGGTAGTAAAATATAACCTATGATCAAATATGATATTTGTGGTAAACAATTTGATAAACTACCTCTGAAATGAGTGAGGCTATGAGGAGCGGAGGCAGAAAGGGTTTCATGGGTTGCCAAGGGGTGGGGGGAAGTGTCGGGGCTGAGTAAAAAAACATTTTAGCAGAGGTTTTTAAAAACCTACCACTAAAACTTTAAAAAAAATTAGAGGCGGTTTAGTAAACAACTGCTAAAAACCACTGCAAATAGCTATTAATGCAGTAGTGGGCGGACTACCACCTCGATAACGGATGTTATTTGTTCTTCCATTTCCACCATTCATGGTTGGGAATAATGATGTTATTACTATTTTATATGATATATTTTATATTTATGATTTATGTATTCTTATATAATTATTATATAACAAATACATTCATGATTTCTATTTTGTGGTATTACAAAAACTTCATTTGTGTATGTGTAGACTACCACATCCTCTAAGTTATGTGATTCGTTCACAAATTACATGGAATGTATTAAGGATAGGGTTAGTAAAAAAATATGATATAAAAATTAAATAATATATCTACTATAATTATAATATATATACATATATACCTATATTTAAATAAAAAAGTTTCTTTCAATATGATAAGAAAATAGAAACAACATTCAAGAATACATATGGCCTACCGTCTCCTAGAACAGTGTATTCCATTTCATATTTCTATATTTTTTATATTATTATAAATACATATATAAAGAATATATATGATATTTAAATTAAATTTTCCATTTTTTAAATAATTAAATTGTGATCTAATTAATAGGACAAATAATATCATGTCAAAACATATATGAAAAAGCGATTTTTACCTGAAACAAAACTTTTACATTAAATTGTTAATAAATAGATAATATATGCTCATAATAAAATCATATATGGTATTATATATAATAATATGGTCCTATGTTATATTTATAATAAACATATATCTATTATATAAGAGGTTTGAACATGTAAGATGAAATTCAAAACTTGAGGTAAGGGTTTTCTAATCTAACTTTTATTTCAATAAGATATATTCTATATTCACCAATTATTATTATTGTGTGGTATATATACATCCATATGTAATCTTATTTCATGAATTAATTTTTTTAAATGATATTAATGTTTAATTTTTTTTATTCTTTCATGGGGGTTAGGGTTTAAAAGTTACTCTGGTACTAAATTGATTTCATGTCACACTTTTATTTCTATAAGAATCATTATGCATTAAACACTAACTTCTTTTCCATGGTTTATATACTAAAAATTAATGTATTATATTATTATTATCCTAAAATTTATTGGTATTTATATACCCATTTTATTATCTCTATTTCATGGGGATAATTGAAACAAATTTACAAAATCAGTAATGTAATTTTGTCTCAATTTTCCATCATTGAGACACATGCAATATTAAGAACCTATAGTCTAATAAAAATGGTATATAATACCTTTTGATATATTATATCATGAATATATTTATTTTAATGGAATTTTAGGAATAATTTTATTTTATTACTTCATGGTTATTTTTATTCAAAGTTACCAAAGTGGTAAGAGTTTTTTCTATAATCTCCACGTTTATAAGGATTGTTTAGGATTATGCTTCCATTGAAAAAAAAAATTATATCCATATCTTAATAACTCTCATGACCTTTATTCCCCTATAGTTATTCATGATATCTTCAAGTAATGGTTCCATTGTTTCACTCATTGGTAGATAATATTATTAAGAAAATGTTTAAAATAAAATCTGAATTTATATCTCTCTTCGATAGAAAATATGTTTTATTCGTAGACCTTGTTTTCAAAAAAATTAAAAAATATGTTTAAATGATATCTTAATTTCATTTTCATCAAAAATTATTTTAAAGATTTTTTTTATTTTTTAATGTGTTTCAAATTAGTTTTCAATGATTCCATTATAAATGTTCTATGTTATTTTCAAGGATAACAATTTTCAACATGTAATATGTTTTTAAAAAATATTTTTTTAATGTGTAATGGATATTTTCATCAATAAATGTTCTAAATTATTTTTAAATCTTAATTAAAGAGTTTTAAATGTGTTTTTCAAAGAAAGGTATTTTTTAATTGATCTTTTATTTTCAAATAATAGTTATGTTCATCCTATTTCTTCCATGTGATCTTTAAAAATACTTATACATATAATATGAAATCCTCTGTTACAGTTATTCATTACTAGGGATCTGATACAAGGATACCATTCATATTATTTCACTAAATGTATTATTTTTTTTATGGAACAATGCCTATAGAACTATTTTTTTTCCACAATTCCAACATCATTCAAAATAATTTTTATGAAACCCATTTCTTTTTCAAGGGATATTCACATTTCAAAGAGATTGATAAGAAACCAATTTATTTTCCATATTTTAATAAATTTATGAATTATGAATTATTTTATGTGTTCTTTAGATGATATGAATGGTATTTATACTTTATTCATGTTTTTTTTCATGGATATGTCTTATATTATGGGGTGGCTCTAATATTTTTGGGTAAGCCCATTATTGATTATATGATGGGGTAGCCTAGATAGTACCAGGTAAACCCATTATAGCTTATACGACGAGCATCCTAGATAGCAATGTAAGAGCCCATTACTAATCTCCAATAAATTTGGTATAGATTTATATCTCGTAATATATTTATGGAAACACATTTAGGGGATTGATCCAATATGTGAAGAATGTATAAACTAATCCACAATAAGTAAAGGGTTGCAACTATGGACGGTGGTGTGTCTCGCCCAGTAGGTATTTCCCCCATTAATTTCCCTAATTGTTTTTGGAAATGATCCATTTCTTATAGGTGATTATTTTATATGTTTATGTGTATGAAAAAACTCCATGTATTATTCCAAATTTATTCCCTAACGACTCATGTTCATGGATTTCCTTATGATTCATTTCTTATGACCTTCCAATATTTTTTTCATGACACTTAATTATTATCTTTGATATGTCGGGAATGATATTATAATGTTATGATCATGTTTTCATACCCTAATTCTCATTTTATGCTTATATATGTCCCTCACTTACCCTTACAGATCATTTGTTCTCATCCCTTTCTTAACTTTCCTCTCCCCATGTTATAAAGAATGGTTTTAATTATGATTTAAAAAGGGGATAATCTTTAAGAGAAATGTTAAATATCATTCACCAAAATGTGATTTTATGTTTCCTTGTTTCAAAATACACTAAACTATTATGTTCCTCTGGCATGTACATTTGTAATGTTCTTAATATTCATCTAAAATGATATAATATCTATATATGATAAGCCTATGTCGCTATAGTTGGTATCAAAGGAATTGGTTATTCATCCTTTGGAAACAAGGATGAAAAATCATTAGAGTGATCTGAAGGGATATTTATAAGGGTTTTTCTAGGTATGTATCTATTTATAATCCTAAGGTTATAAATATTTAAAAGTAGGTTTCATGATTTAGGAATATTATACGTATGTTTTCATGATAGTGTGGTTTTCTTCGATGATACGTGTTGCTCACACTATGCTTTCTAGTCTTAGTCATTAGGATGAACTAGAAGAAATTGGGTTAACATTGAATTATTGAGATGTGTCAATTATGGTAATTATAAAAATCTATTTCATAAGTGGAAATATCACAAAGAGAATTGGTATGGTGGTATAAATATTAGTGATACTTGTAATGATATAGAGACCCAAAACATCATGTGAAATTTATGTGGTGTTAAAATAGGATTTTTTTATCATTAAATGTAATAAGAATGGTTATATTGGCATTGGGGAACATTAAGAAATTATTCATGTTTCATATAATCAGAAAAATTTATTTAGGAATAATATGATGAAGCCTGAGAAATGGTTTACAAATAATATAGTTTGATTGATGTTTATATGTTCATGAATCCAAAGAGAATGGTATATGAATCATGATGTATATAAATATTGTTTGTAAATCATTTTCATTAAAAAAAATTCAAGAATGTGTTTAATAGTAATAATGACCTAGAAAATTAATTTAATGCTAATGCTAAAGTATTTAAAGCTGACCCTTAACATGTTTTTAAGGATGATGAAATTATATTTTAAAAGGATAAAGATATTATGATATGGATAATGTAAATTAGATTGTGATTACTACCTCATAACTGATAAAGTATTTGTTGGTTAATTGGTTTACGATATCAAGGATGGAGTTTATTAATTTGTAATATTTAAAGAATATATCCAATTATCATTGGAATAAGAAATAATCCTTTTTTAGTAATGATTTACGGTAATTCATGTTATTAAATAATTTTTAGTGAAAACATGATAAAGGTATTCAAATTTTTGGTACGTGACCAAAAATATATACTTTATGATATTTGGGGGGGAAATATTTACATGATTTTATGAAATTTAGTGTCCTTCTTCCTAATTTTTGGTATTTTCATCTATCATAAGGGGTAAAATGTTGAAAATTTATGGAATGGTTTAAGTTAAAATTTATATGAAGTTTTAGAGATTAAATTATTATCTCATCATATGAGGATTTATTAATATTGGATAACATGTGCTAACTTTTTTTATGATGATAACAAAAGAAAGATAGAATAACTTATCATTCTACATATGGATCCTATGATCTGATAGTGCTTTTGGATTAACAAATTAACGATAATTTTTGGAGTAAGTTATGATGTGTAAATTGGTCAAGACAAAACCAAATGGTGAGACTGAGATTATGATAAATTGAATTCAAGTAAGTATATATCCCTTTAAAATTATTCAACTTCAAGAAAATGGGCTCAAAATAAAAAATTATATAGTTATTATCATTTCTTATGATATAAATAACCTTTTTCAAGCCTATTTGGTTTATGGATTTGTGATTTTTAACATTCTATGGACCATGTTCTCTATCACTCTCCATAAAAACTTGATAGCTAGATTTATTTTCAACATCGTTGTTTTATCCTTCCACCTATGTTCTCCATTGTGAAAACCTAGTTATGAGTTACTTTGGGTTACCATTATGCTTCCATATTTCCCTTTTTAAATGAAGATTTAGTATTCATTTCTACATTTTTTGTTTCTAGGAATATAAATTTAATGGTTTAATACTTTTATGAACAAGATGAATTTTTAGGGAGAAATTATTTTTAAGGGGGTTTTATAAAACACCCATAGATATTTTGAAATATTTGTGTTTAAATTAATTTAATATTCAATATTTCACACAACACTAAATATAGTTTTTTTATATTAAATATCTATGTTTGTATTGTATTTCATGTAAAAAAATATTGGTTTTCATTACATGAAACACTTATATTTACTTGTTGTATAAAAAACATAATGTTTGGAAAGTGTTAGACAAAATTCTGAGTTCATTGGATAGCTGGTGTTACACGTATGGTTGAGTTTTACCAAACTACAATATATTAACAATAATACTATTAAAATGATATAATATTTTACACAAATCCATTATAATGGATGATATGAATAATATTAAATAAATTATTAATAAATGGTTTATTCATGTCCAAATAATTAAACACTTTTCCATCTATTTGATATTAATAAAATTAATAACTATTTGAAGATAAAGAAATTCCCTTTCTATGAAAACTATTTTTCTATGAAAAAATACTATTTTATCTAAATAAATTAAAAAACAAATTTTTGTAATAAAATTATTAAAATTTATATATTATATATTAAATCATATTTTTTTACAATATTTTAACAGATTGATAGGTATAAGGATTGAATAAATCTAATTTTATAAACAAAGAGAAGTGTTTTTATAAAAGGTAATTTAACCGCAGTTTTATCAGTCACCTATTTTAAATATAATTTTTGAAGATTTTCTATTTATTATTTGAAAAAATAACCTTCATTTTTTAAAAATTAATATCCTCTTTTATATTGGGTAATTGGTTTTTTCTATGATGTTTCATTTCTTATTGAATAGTAAAAAACATTGAAATTTAATTTAAATATATTTTTCATATAATTAATTTTTTTAGTTAAATTGTATTATAATTTTGTTTTAAACTATATTTATATCAATTATATATATATTAATACAATTTAGGTCATTTTAATCAATTTCACATTGTAACTTGACATAAAAACATTTCAGACGTTTGAATATTTTCACGTTAAAAACTCGTTGTCTCGTCCTGTCTGTGGGATTAATTTTAAATTATTTTCTATAAATTATATATTTATAATTTGTAAAAATGGAACCCATAATTTAAATAATCAAAATTTATAACTTCTATTATGTTAAACATATATTTTTACTATAACAATTAGTGAATATAATTAAATATATTTACATTAATTAAGGTGTAAACATGTTTACTTAGTGGTGAAAGTTTAACTTGTGGATACAAATACACTTAAAACATATCCAAAATCCATTTTATAGACATATTTATCCCATATAATCCATTTTATATAAAATTTAAAATTATTCTAGGCATGTTATGTAAGGAAAATCTCTTAATATTCGCTACCTTTTTTTATTTTGAAGAATGTTAATCCTCCACTATAATAGGGTACTCACCCCCTCTATTATTCACACCCAAAAAAGGTTGTTTTCTCATCCAAAACCTTCCCAAATAAGCTCCAAAATTCTCTCATAGCAACCTTGAATCGTCATTTTGGATAAAAATCCAACCAAGGATGCCATGTGGTGAAAACTAAAACGATTTTCCCAAAGAAGAGGTAATGTCCATAAACGTGCATTTTTATTTTGTTCCTTATATAACCTAATAAATTCATCTTTTTTCATTATTATATAATAATATAATTATCGTAAATATACATATATGATTTTATTTTAAGATTACTACCTAAACTCACACATACAACTATTAAATGGGATACATAATCCTCATTCCTATGTACGGAGGACTACAACCTCATGAACCAATGTCATTTGTTCTTCCATTAACACCTTAAATGGATAGAAATATTGATATAATTAAAAAAATTACATTAAATTTTTGATTTTTAGGATATTTTTATTCTCTATAATTATTATATAAAAAATACCTTAAAGCTTTCTACTTTGTGGGAAAATGATAACTATGTTTGTGGATGTGTGGACTACTACCTCTACAAATTGATGTGATTCATTCAAACTTTACATGGAATGTGTTAAGTATGGATTTAGATAAAAGTTATGATATATATGATATAATAAATGTACAGTAATTATAATATATATATATATATATCTTTCATTTACATTCATTCATTTAATATGAAAATAAAACAGAAATAATTTTAATGCATACATATGACATGTCATCTCTATGAGTGATGCATTCTATTTCATATTTATATATTTTATAAATTATTATAAATATTTATATAATTAATATAAATGATATTTATATCTTGTTCTACATTCTGTAAATAAGTAAATCATGATGTAATTAAGAGGATCAAGAATAATATTTCAAAACATATTCAAACAACAAAGTGATTATTACTTTAAAGTTAATATTGAAATTTTTAATAAACATGTAATATAAAGTCATAATAAAGTCATAAATGGTATGATATATTAGAAAAGGTTACTATTGAATAATTATAATAAACCTATATTTATTATACATTCATTTTTAATGTGTATGAAAACAAATGGTAAGGAATTCCCATCGAAATTTAATTTCTATTAGATATATGCTATATTCACAAATTATTAATGTTGTGTGGTATATATAATTCCATATGAAATTTTATATCATTAATTTGTTTTTGAATTATATAAAAATATTCAATTTATGTTCTTATTTCATGGGTATCATTATTTAAAAGTTACAAAAGTAGTAAGAGGATTTTTATTCCCAATTTTATTTTTGCGAGACTTATGTCTTATCAACCACATGCATGTTTTTCATTGTGTATATACTGACCCAAAAATTATTATATGATTATAATTCATAAATATATTTAAATTTATATAAACATTTTATCATTTATAATTCATGGGGTTAATGGTAAAAAATATACCAAATCGGAAAAGTAATTTTTTCTCAATTTTCCTTCTTTGAGACACATGTCATGTTATCAACCATATTCTTTAACGAGGTGTATATAATACCATTTGACATGATACATCATGAATATATTTATTTTATTGTTATTTTAAGAATCATTTTATTTTATACTTTCATGGTTATTTTAATTCAATGATAACAAAGTGGTATGATTTTATTGGTACAATCCCACTATTTATAGAAATTGTTTAGAATTATGCTTCCATTGATGAAATATAATGATATATTTATCAATAAATATCAGAAATGATCTTGATATATTGTTATTGAGGATTTACTAATGAAATGGTACTATTATTTAAACTCTTTGGAACTTAAGATGATTAAGAATGTTTTTTAAGAAAATTGACTCTATCTCTCTCTTGAGTCAAAAAACTATTTTATTCACAACCCTTGTATTCTAAAAATGTTTTCAAAGAAGTTTTTAAATTATCTATTAAGATTCTTTTCAAGGAAACTTATTTTAAACAAATGCTGTATGTTTTTAATTTTTAAAATGGTTTTCAATGTTTCATTTTTCAAAATTTGAGTTTATTTTCAAAAATAGACGTTTTAAAAATGTTTTTTATCTTAAAAAGTCATTCCTTATAGTATAAAAATATTTTTTTACACAAGTTATGCTTCAAATTATTTTTAAATAATGCATCATAATTTTTCATTGTGGTGTGGAATGAATTTTTTTTGAAATGATATATGATTTTCAATGAAATGGCAATTTCCTTAATAACTACTCCATGGGATCTTTCAAAATACTTCTTCATCTAGGATGACATCCTTTGATATAGTTAGGATTTACTAGGGATATAGTAAAAGGATACCATTAATATTCTCTCCCTGAATGGTTTTTGTTTTTGATTCATGATGTTTATGGAACCTTTTTCTTTTCCATGAGTAAAACAAGTTTCAAATATATTGTTATGAAACCAGTTTATTTTCCACATGGGGAATCACATTTCAAATATATTGACATGAAACCCATTTTTCAAGCGAATATCCGATTATGATGAAATAACCTTTTGATGTGTTTTTATGATGGTATGGATGATTTTTTTTAATTTATTAATGTTTTGGTTTATATACATGGATTGAACAATGGGGTGGCCTAGATAACAACAAGTATGCCTTTTATTGCTAATATTATGGGATCACCTAGATAGAATTTGATATGACCATTATAGCTTATATAATGGGGTTTTCCAAATACCACTGATTGAGACCATTATAGATCTCTAATTTATTTGTAAAAGATTTATATCTAATAAGATAATTATCATAATAGGTCTGTATGCTTCGTCCACTAGGGGAATAAGGTATAACCTATTCCACTATAAGGAAGGGGTTGCGATTGGGGGTAGTAGTTTGTCCAGCTAAGTATGTGTTTTCCTTGTAAAGTTCCCTGACAAGTTTTGGATAAGAAACTTGAATTATAGGTAATGGTTTTATAAATTTATGTGAATGATTCAAGTCAATGTCTAATTCCAATGTTTCTCAATCATAAACCATGTTCTTTGATTTCCTTATGATTCATATCTTATGAAATGACAATAATTCTGTTTTAACTCTTCATTATGATCATTGATATGAAAGGTGTGATCTTATACTGTTATGATCTTGTTCTAATACACATATTCATATCTTATTCTTGTAAACATACCTTATTTAGCATTAGTGAGCATTGGAGCTCACCCCTTTCTAATTTTTTCTCCCCATAGGTTATTAAGAATGGTTTCAATTTAGAGTAGAAAAGGGGAATATCTTTAAGGGATATGTTTAATATCTTTCTCCAAGATAGAATATTATGTTTACATGATTCCAAAGACAATAAATTATTATATTCCATGCGCATATACTTTTCTAATATTTGGAGTATTTATTTAAAATTATGTAATCTCCATGTATGTTAGGCTTGGGTGTCTATAGTGTTCCTAGAGTAATATGTAATTCCATCCTAACTAAAACAATCATTTAGGGGAGAAATGTTAATTATAAATTATAACTAAGTATTCTTTATGAATTTCATTTCCAAATGGGGAGATATTTTAGTATATGTATACCCAATTTAAAATGGGAGAAAGAAGTGTGCACATTATCAAACAAATTAAGGGGGAGATTTCAAGAACCCCATATGTTGGTGATTGATTTATTGACACTATAAATTGATGATTCATATGGATATAAGTTATTAGTAAACAATATATGCATAATATTGCCCAATAAGTTTTTGATATGTAAATTAATAATAATTTATCAATAATTGAATTGAGCCTGAACAAGGTTGAGAGTTGATAAATATAATATATTTTGTGGATGAAAACTAAATTACATACAAAAGTCTATGATTGGGTATTTGATTGATAGATCTATCCATGGCATAGTACCTAATGTTGAACTATATGGAAGGCTATAGAATGTAATATGGGACCAATGTAAAGTTATCTGTATAAATATATAAACTATAAAAAGTTACAATAGAGTTTCAAATACTATAGAACAAGGGGTTATTCCATAATGATATTCAAGTAAAGGAGGAACCATGTTCTTGTGAAGATGATTTCACGAGGGAATGGGATCTATAAATGTTGAGTTGTCTAGTGTAAATGTTTTTCTGAGCCTCTTACACCAGAACTAAGTGGACTTTGTTGTAACGGATATATATAATGGTCTTCTCATTAGGGTAATGGTTATTAGTTAATATATATATATAGATAAAAATAGTTGTGTGTAAGGGAGGGGGTATACCTACAACATATAATATTGATCGATGTAATGGAGGCATTTTCATCAATGTAAATATAGATGTGAAGAAAGGGGAATCAACTACACATATAAAAGGTAAAGAGGTCAAAACAAGAAATGATCCAACACCAACCTATTGTGTATACCATAGAACATGTTTTAGAGGTTTATGTTTTTGGGTTCCTACATCATATGGGAGTGGATATGCCATATCAATTTTGAATATAATACATCATCATTATAAAATCACTTTGCTACATGGATGGTTTGTTTTTTTATTTGTGGGTGATATGA
The DNA here is from genome assembly GCA_963277665.1 of Viscum album. Lineage (NCBI taxonomy): Eukaryota > Viridiplantae > Streptophyta > Magnoliopsida > Santalales > Viscaceae > Viscum > Viscum album. The sequence goes on along the minus strand of OY728148.1, from coordinate 1,803,947,179 downwards.
TGATTAATAATACTATGGGTGTCCATGCCATAAGAAATGTACTATTCCATAATAAATTAATTGAATATAATTAAATTGGGGAGAGATTATTCTTAAAATGGTTTAGTAATGGGGGAAGGTAAATGTGGGAAAATTATTTATTTAGTCAATATGATTCGTTAACATGACACAAGAAGGACATTCCACACTATTTGATTGAGCTAAATTTCTATGTTTTAGAAGAATATTATAATCCATGGTGGATTCATGAAGAGATATAACTATATAGTGGAAGCACAGACCACTCCAAAGTCAAGTAGTTTATAGATATGTTTTATATATGAAATTATAGATACAGTAGATCCATAAAAATAATTAAATGTATATAAATGGTGACAATAAATGTCAGGGAAACTAAATGAAGTATATTGAAGATATACTGAGGAATAATCAAAATCATTGGATTACGGTATAGGATTTTATAAATTCTTTTTATAGAAATTATAGAAATGTTATTGGAATGATTATATTAAATATAAAAATCAAAATAGGGAAGGAATTGTAGACTCATGTATAGAAAAATATTGAATGTGATTAGTACTACTTGAATAATTTTCTAAAGAAGTTGAATAAGATCAGTATTTTGTTGTAATGAACAAGAGTTATAGTTCTATTATAGAAACAAAGAGTTATTATTCATGGATGATTTCATAGACTACCTATGATGGAATATAAGTGGTGTTAAATATCACATCTATCTAGAAAAATAGGATGAAAGTGTTGATAATAATGTTGTACTTACATGTTCTAAATCAATGGGTGACAAAAAAGTATATAAATTATGCGTATGATCCTAAAGAAATGTGAGATGATGAAGAGGGGTAGTGATCCTTATTATATAAGTTAACATGTTTGAAAAAAATTATATTAAGAAGAGTAATCATATAGTGATTTAGTGCATCGACACATTAGTTAATGCATTCGCCTTCAACTATCCTATATAGCAGAAAAAATTATAGATCTATGTGTCCTAGGAAAATTATTTTGTTACTTCCTATTTCATTATACAAAATGATAAGTTGGTTAAAGAAACATTTATAAATATTTATTATATGTATAGTAAATTTTAATTTAATAACATAAATTAATCAACATGTTCAAAAAAGGAGACCCATAGAATTAATAGGTCAACATCATTTGGATCATTATGAGAAAAGTAAAATGAGTTTAAATTATTAATATGTTCCATAAATTCATCAACTACCCAACCTCTAGGGTATCTATAACCTAAGCCCTAATATGGATATATAATCTCAACAATCACTTTCCATAAACATCAATTGATATTGAAGTCTTCTCATTAAATGCATCCTCAAAATTAAACATGTATGATGTATTAAGGTATGTGATTTTAATTTCAAGAAGAACATATTAGCATCATCACATCAATTTCATCAAATCATTTAATTGTTAATTTTTAATATTATATTTACCTTTTAATATCATTATGTTAATATAGTTTACCATTTTAATCATCAAAATTAATACAATGTAGGTCGTGAGATTTCGGATAATTTATTTCATTACTCTATATACCCACTATACTATAGTATATGGTATCTCAAGATTCTTTTTCAAAAAACATTTTTGCACTGAGTATGGTCTTATAAACATCTATACTTCCCAATATTTGATCATATTAAGCGTATTATCTCCTAAACTTATGATTCTTGAAATAAATGAAAATTTCCTACATGAGACACATCTCTTCGAAACTCATCCTTCTTCTACACTTCCCAAACTTATAATTCTAGTTATATTTCTAAAATTATGTTCCTTGACATAATACATATTAGTGTTTCTTTTTCTTATAATATTCATCCTAAATAAAATTAGGGTTTTATAAATTACACAAAATTAATTTCATAAAATTTCATAATAAAAACAATATTTATTTTGTTTTTCTTGTCCATTTAGATCAATATTTTTCTTTATTTTATTCTTATTATTTTTTATTTTTATCATCCATCCCAAAAATAGTTATTCAAAAATTTGTTCTGACATATAATTGTTTTTATGTTATGTAAAATAATAAAATCAGGGTTTAATCCTACATGAGACTTTACCAACTATCATACATCTTAAAAGTCAACTTTTATAATCTCTTCAACTAATTCTATAAGTCAATTTCAAGAATAAAATTTTTCTAAACATATTTTATGACAAATAAAATTATCTCAAACAAAATATCATATCTCCATAAGTCTTACTAATTACTTTTTTTACCATTTCAACATCATTATAAATTCTTGATACCTTGTATTTTCATCAGTTCATATTTTAGATGCACATTAATTTTCATCCGAAACTCTTCTTCCAAAACATTACTCCTTTTCGTTACATTATTCCTTTTAATCCAAAATGATCATCATCATTATTATTATTTAAGAGATTTCACTTTAAGTTCATAATGGGTTGTGACAATGAATGTTGTTACAGTATAAATAAGTCAAAGGATTTGTTATGAGTTTATAGGATATTGAATGTTATGTATAATGAGAACATGATTTCCAGAATTGTTTTATTGAATTATTATCTTAATTAATCACGATAATAAATGATAAAATTGGTTATGTTATTAATAAAAATATAAAAAAATTTAATCTAAGAAGAATATATCAATTTGGTTTCATTTTGTGGTAATAAATGAATAAATAAAATGGAATAGTTGAGTAATATTGAATTTGAAATTACAATTATTATGTATAGGTATGTTGAGATGTGTATGTGTATTAAACAAATCCCAAAGGCTATTGAAAATTTTAACATAATAGTGCTTTTATATTATATGATACATAATTTTGAAAATATTTTTTTTAATAGTCGATTCGAGTAATGTATGAGTGAATTAAATGAACCAATAATGAATAATAGTGAATTAAAAATTATGTAAATCTTGATTAGTGAAAAAGATATTGAAATGGTGGGAAATTAAATTTAATCATTCAATATAAAATTCAATAAAAACATTCAATTGTTATTTAATAGTGATATTTTTTTATAGTATTGAATTTTATTTTGAAGAAATTATAGGTGGATTTATTTTTAAAATTTAAGAAATATTATTTCTTTATTAAAATTTTTTTTATTATTAGTCTATGATAAATTAATTTAGAATTATTATTAGAATTTTTTTGGGATTTAAAATGTTAAAACAACATCAAAAGTAACGGTGAATCAACGAAGCAAAAATTGATAACCCATTATTCTTGAAGTTACAATTATTATAATTAACTACTTGTATTGAAATAATATTATATATAATAACGGTGAGAATTATAATTTCATATTCAACGACATTGAAATTAAATCTATTTCAAAGTATGAATATAATTATTTTGTATCCCCAGTGATCCTCTGTCCTCAATAATAGGATCCATAAATTTATATTTTATCATTTTTACTTTCTTGAAGATAAATTCTAAATAATTGTTTAATGGAGAAATAAAATAATATAAATAATGATTCCACAGAGACATTATATGGAATGAAAATTTATATATGTATGGGTTGTGTGATTAGATTTATTATTACTCATATTATACATGTTATAGATATTACATAAAACTAATTTAATTTTTCAAAAGAACTCAAAAAATTGTCTCTATTTGATAGAATTTTTTTTTGACAATGATGGTAAAGAAAATAATTTTTTATTGCTTAATTTTCAAAAAACAATTAAAAAATGTTATGGGCTTTAAAATCACAATATAAATATATATAATAAAATATATAATTTCTATAATTTACATAATAATATAAAGGGAATAAAATTATAACTTATTCAATATCATATTGAATATTTTTGGAAAATGAAAGATGAATTTTCCAATTAGTTATATATAACTATTGACATGATTGTGAGAGGAAAAATAGAATATATTGAAATTTTAAAAAAAAATATTGTTATAAAAATGATCATATTTTCTAGATAAGAACATTGATAGATTTACCCTAAACACTATTCATGAAATTTTGGGTGCCTATTAATTGAGAAGATATATACGTATATAAAAATAAATAAAAGGTAAAAAAATGAGATTTTATTTAAATCCATTAGGGGTATTAAGATCATAAATATAAAGAAATATATTGACTATAAATCTGCGGATAAAGGATATGTCTAAGGATGTGTTAAATGGTTATCTTTATTATCAAAGAACATATATAGAGTTAATGGTTGGTATAAATGTATAATAACATTCAAATTCGTTAATTATGGAAAAAATTAAAATTTATATACAAAATTTCCTATGAAACATAATTGGGTGACAATGATGAGGATACGCCCATTAAATATATCAACCAAAATAAAAAGGTTTATTTCCACAATAGAGAATAATAGTTTTCCAAGATGAAAGATAAAATATATTCAAATATTAGGAAAATAAATTTTCTTCCAATAGAAGAGGTTTTATTTGATTGTGAATAAAACAAAGAAGATGAAAAGGATTAAAAGTATGGATATTAAAAAGTTCATTTTTAAATAGGAGAATAATGATTATAATTCATTTATTATTTATTGTAATTATGCTTCTAATAAGTAAAATAAGTTCCCAATTGATAAATATAAAACAAAAGAGGAGTACATACTAAGTATGTAGCTCATGACTAGTCACATGGAAATTAAAAATGTTTGGGAACATATATCTTCTATAAATAAGAATCATAAAATAACAAAATTGAATGATTCTCCATGGAAAGAATTTTTTTTAATGGAAAAAAATATCACAAGCATATCTACCTAAATAATTTAAACTATTAAATTCAAATATTCTCAAATTTTATCTAAATATGAGAATATTTAACAGAATTTGTAAAAAAAAATTAACTCTTAGAATTATATGGAATCAAATAAAATAGAATTATTAAAATGATGTTTTTGATACTACTTTGAGCTTGAAGGCATCAAAAAATTAATTTTTTATTATCTAAAGTTTTGTGAGTTCCTAAACCAATAAAAAACAATTCTAATAGGCCCATAATATTATAGTTATAATTGTGACAACATTTATGAGTTATCAAACCAATTAAAGGTCAATTTTTTATCTTAAAATGTTTGAAATTAATTTCATTCTGATATATAAGATTAATAAAAACTCATTAACATATAAAATTTATAAATAATCAGATAAAATAAAATATGCACACCCCACATAGAAGGGGGTCTTCTAATTGAAATTTGGTTCACCAAATGGTGGGAAAAAAAGACATCAAAATGACAAAATGAGTGACAATATTTTTGGGAAAGAAAATTAATTCAATGAGAAAGTACAAAGGATAATGTATGTTTTATATTATAATTGGGAATAAAGAATATATGTGTGTGTAGAATATTTCTCTTCAAAAAAATAAAGAAAATTATTGAGGGGGAGAAAAAATTAGGTTTAAATAAGGTAAAACTATAATAAGTTAAATAAAAAAAGTATGAAAATATTTTATTTTGTTCTATTTAGGGTACATATGGGATATGTGATCAATAAGGAATAATATTTGAGCAGTAATTCACACTTACACTATAAAAATTAATATTAATAGTATGCTTCAAGAAATATTCTAATTGAAATAAGTGGATATTATATTCTTTGATGATTATGTTATATGATAAATCTATATTGATTAAAAGGAGTTAGTTATTATTCAATGGATTCTCATCACAATCGAAGGTTGAAAAAATATTATAATGTTAATTAAGAAGAATTATTTAGTTGTTATACAATCATGAATTGATGGATCATTGAATATATATGGTATAAAGGCAATAATCACTAATATGATCAAATTATGTTCTAAGAATATGCAATGTAACATCCTCAGTAATTTTTATGTATGAAATATTTTAATTTTATGAAACTCCAAATTTGTGTCTTGGTTCATAACAAATATAGGTGTTTAAGAGTATGGTTTATAGTAAAATTGATACCGGAAAAAAATCCTGAATTAATGAGAGGATTCATGGCCTTGTGGTGGTTTTAAGGATACTATTGGCTCACTATTGTGGTTATATTATGCCTACATAAATTTAAAAAACCCAATAGAAAACATTTGGTTCTCGAAAAACCCATGAATTTCTTTATTGGAAAAAAATGGTTTGGCGTCTGACACGAGCTAGCTAGTGGTGATACTTGAAAACTAGTGTGGCCCACTGGCTCACTAGTGGAGCCTATTCAAGGGTGCATTATATAAACACCGTGGATTTTAAATTACACTTTTATTTTTTTCTTTTCCTAATAGAAAATTATTACTATAAGAAAATAATTTTGAAATAGACTCTTAATCTCACTCATTAATAACCCCTTGGTCTTTTAATGTTGGATCAATATGGTTATTCCATAATATTATATACTCTCATGATCTATATAAATTTCCTTTACTTCCTTGAGATATGTTCATGGTTCTATGATGGATCTATGTTTCCTATTAGGATAAAATAACCAATTCTTAAATCCTTCAAATATCAGTGGTATATCAAAGATATTTGATGACGTCTCTCATTAAGATCTTAATGTACATTCAGTTGTGAGAATCTCAAGGGTATGTGTTTATGGATCTTCATAAAAGACTTATTCTTCATAGAAGGTTAATGATATTTCTATAATCCACGAGAAAGATCATTTCGATTCTTTAGGATATAAAATGAGATTGATTATCCATTTGTTTTTTTATGTTGTATTCCATATCCCAAAGATGTACCCTTGACTAGAGCTAGACCTCTTTTGAATGGAAGATGTTTTTTAGTATGTTGGCATTGATCTATCATCATAGGGCTTTCTCCGTATAGAATATCATATTAGATCTCTTTTATAAATAGGGAATGATGATGGATATATGATAATTGACCATACATGAGGTTCATTTCTATATTTGATATGGAATTCATGATCATCCTCTATTTGATAGTGAATCTATTGAATTGACATCCTCTTCTTCAAATATATATCTGATATAGTTTTGTTGACATACTGCATGTGATAGGTGATTCAACAAATACCATTATGGTAATATAACATTCTTGAGCCTCTTTTATAAACATCTTCTTTAATAAAATATAACCTCATATTGTCATCTTTGAAATGAAAAATAGTTTTAAATGGGTGTAAAATTTTATTTAGGATTTTATACTTTGATGAAAATAATTGAATATAATAAAAATATAGATATTGGATATTCTATAATCATTGGGGAAATGTATAAATTGGGGTTGTTATTATATGATCAACTATTAGTACATTTTTTCATGTCTATTAAAATATTTTAATATTAATAAAAATCATCTCATTATAATTTTATCAAATTTCTAAATGAAAATGATGTAATAATTTCTTAGGGTATCAGTCGCAATGATAATTTCTTGAATTTCTAGGCGGATATTCTTAAATATATCATTATGGTTGTATAATTGAATATAATAATGCATGTATTTTATATAATTTTAGTTGTGAGTACTTGTAAGCAGATGAAACTTATGGTCATGATGTTCACCCTTGGTAATCTTTAACACATGAGTTTATGAGAATATACCTAGTAGTGGAAATCATACATATATTAGTGTCATTAAATATTCTTATATTTAAGTGTTTTTAATAGTCCTTAAACATTAATATTATCCTTAATTCATTCCATGAAAAATTCACATATATTTTCTGACCAAAACTGTGATGCCAAATTGTCGTGGGATGTATGTTATAGGGGTTACATCACAAATGAAATGTTATTATATGATAATTATAGGATGTATTTGTACCTTACATGTTTATTAACGTTTAAATATCATGCATTTAATTATAAGTGATATACCATATTAAATTCCATGTCCATGGTTAAATGATGGGTTTATTTCTAATAATCAAAAAATATGTCTAATGATTAGGAGTTGATGATACAAATTTCTAGCCTTCATGATGAGATATTGTGAAAATAGGATAATATTACTCATTCAGCATTCATATGTAGTTGATGACATTGAAACATTGATTTCATACTCTTAGGATCCTTGATTCATTTCAAGATTTTAATCATATAATATAGTTAAGCCAAACTATTTCCGACAAATAATCCTAGAGGGTCGCACAGTAAGTTATTTCATTGATCTTGAATTAAATTCAATTTTAAAATAATTAATGTAATATATATAATTCAAATGAACCTGGAATGATTTTATTCATGTTTTATTCAATTCATAAAATAATTAAATATTTATTCACTAGATTGTGAATAGAATATATTTGTTTTATTTTTGAGTATTTAATAAATATTTATTTTCTATTTGTGGGTAAATTATTTATTAATAAAATGTAGAGAATTTTGAGAGGGCCAAAATTATGTCTGATGATAAATATTAATCTTCAAGCTAGTAAAATATAAGTTATCAATTTTTTGAGTCAGTGCAAGTAATGAAATATTATTAATAATTTTATTATTTATTATTTATTATTATTATTATTATTATTATTTGGAAGGGGCTTTTGTAAATATTTTTGTACTATTATAGGGCCAATATGAAACCAAATAATATTTTAAATGAAACCAAAGGTCTAGAAATATATTTTTTCTATAATGTGTAATTTAAAATCAATATTTAATAATCTTTTTTGACATTGAAATTATCTATCAATTCCTCCTCCTCTCTCCCTCTCAATAATGAGAAGCACTAAATAAATTAATTCAATACTGAAGGATTTTGATCGATCGGGATGAACAACACAATATTACTATTTCATCCCACTAGAACCCGAAAAACAATTAGTGTTGTTTGAAGATCAAACGACCATGTGTGTAATAAAACTATAGGGATTCTACATGTGGATCCTTATAGTAAAAAAAAGGTAACCCATAAATGGTTTATGAGGATCAAAAACATCTAAGAAACAATACAATAAGATAAGGTATAATTTTATCCAATAATATTTATATTAATTATAAATAAAACATGAAAATATCTGCTCTAGGTTTCGTCTTCTCAAATTCCAAAATTTGGTGGAATATTATCATTGGTCCTGGAATTTAAATAATATATTTTTTTAATAATCCAACAAATTGAAAAACCCATTATAGTTTTCCCAAAAATTTATGAAATTTTGTTCTACCCAAAAACCTCAATTGGTATCGATGTAGTTACATTTTCAATTTATAATAATCTATTTTATAACCTATCTATATGCCTAATAGTGGTATATTTTCTTTTTATGAATCATTCATTCTTAATCTGATTTTAATTATCATTAAATTAGTATATTAATTTTTATGGTTTCTGATTTTATTTTCTCAAAGGACTATGAAATGAAGAAGAACCACCAATGAATCCATCAAGAAGTGACAATTATTTTTGAATGGAAATACTAGGTTACATGACGTGTAGATAGGGTACATGTCATGTACCCTTTTATATTTCATCTAACCCTGTTGCAAGACACATGACATTTTAAGAAACAATTATCTGCATTGAATTTATTGAACATCTTGTGTTGATCGGTCCAATATGAACATGGATTCTTAGATTAAATGGTGTGTATCTAGAGTACATGTCATTTTTTCTACACAGTTTTGTGGTAAATTTCTCATAAATCATGAGGCCAAACACATAGTCAAACAGAATGATACTATCATCCTATAACATTAATTTCCTTCATGATGAGTGGCAAGTGTACACTATGAGTATTTTATTCTTTTCATGTCGAGTAATTTGGCGAGTCAAGAGGATACACATATAGTAAAACCTAGGGAATAAAGAAAGAGTACACATCCTATGATCCCATGAATGAATAACATGTCATGTCATTTGGTGGGTTATGTGGACAAAAAACAAGAGTGATACATGGTGTGTAGCTGGCCAGTATATGTTGTGTATTCCAACATAGGTACACACTAAAACCCTAGGAATGTGTCTCAGGTACACAAAAATCAAGGTATATGGTGTGTATATCAGATATACATTCAATGTAGTCTCCCAATAAAGGATAGAGATAAATTACATTAAATAAATAATATCATATGGATAACCAGATCATATTTATTGGAACCTGATTTGATTTCTAATTTCATAAAATTTTAAATAATGATTAAATGCTAAATTAATTTATTACAATTATATATAATTATTAGCACTGCCATTTATTTTAGATAATTAATTTTAAATGGTTACCATTATGAGAATTATGATCTTTATTAATTTAATTGAGAATTAATTAATTAATTAATTAGTGTAAAAATGTTTACCTCAATACTAAATAATGAAAAGAAATGAATGTTATCAGGTATACATTTTCACAATTGTTTTATATATTTGGCCAATCATGGTGTTCACCAAGACCTGTGTATGTGTGGGAATTATTGTTTTTGATCTATTTATTTATTTTACAACTATTAATTATTTAAAAAAATATGATTTTTTTGAGTCATCCCTCCCACTTATATTATGTATAACATATGTGTCGAAGATAATTTATGTAATTCTCTTTCACCAATACTTTAGTTCCGCATACCTTCATGTGGGTTATAATTAAATGCAATAAATTTAGTATCCCAATGTCCATGGAGGCAGCTAAAAATGAAACTAAGACAATACCCTCACAGGAGATACATAGGTGGATAGGTGGATAGGTGGAAGGGTTTAACTCATGCCATGCTCAGTATAAAGTGTTTTATCCATATTTATAGGTTTATTTATTAAACACTAAATAAATAAACTATTATATCATATCATGATTGGGTCATTTTTTTTTTATTATTTGTTTTTTTATTTTTTTGATATAATACCATAGTCACATAAATAAAATAACTTTTTTCAAAAGATAGAATACAAATAAAAAGTTATGCATAAAAATGTTTTCAGAAATTATTTTTTGTCTCTTAATTAAAATCCATATAAAATTAACAAGGCATGTTAAAGATAAATCAAATAATGAATGTTGTAAAACTAAGTGCTTGACTATCCCACTTTGGGAAACTTACGTTTATCATGGAGTTATTATAATGTTTCTAGATTAAATTAAACTGCATACACCATGAAATGTAACACTCTCTAGACATTATGTATCATGGAGGAAAGTGAGAAGTAAATAAAAGTCAATATTTTTGGATAGGGAAGTCTAATAAATGAATCTAGGAGAAAAAATCCCATAGTTGAAAATTTCCTTCCTACCGAAATGCCTTCAAGTAATAGGACAAACCCTCATTGGGGTTATGATAAGGTTAAAATAGATAATTTCCAGTTGAATGCTTAAGAAACTAATCATTATGAGATTAATTTTGACAACTATTGGGACTTGATAAAATATTATGAGGCTTAATAAATTATTTATTATTATTTATTTTATAAATTTTAATAAAGAGAATTAATAATAATATACTCATTTATAATTTTATAATGATGGAAAATTCATTATCCAAATTATCCTTATGATCCTTAATAGAGATATACCATCTTCTCTCTAAATGTAACTTCTAGGAATGGTTCACATGAATTCGAGTTGTTTTCACCATGAAAGGAAGTATTACGTGTCTAAATCATAATGACATGATCCACTAAAAAGTAGGTGAGTGATGAAGTGTTTGATGACTATGATAAACACTTGAGTGATGTGGTCTAATTGCAATGATTAATTATTTCACCCTTTTCAAGTCACATTCTTGAGAATCTCTTTTGTCATTACATGGACATAGCTACACAAATATTATTCAAGGCATACAAGGAACTTATTCAAATTAATCTATTGAAGTGTGTTCCAGTTGGGCCTCACGTAGTAAATATGATCAGCTAATTTGAGTGATAGGGGGTTCTAGGTTTTAATCTCCTTGATTAACTTTACACTGAACTCATTTATGTATGAATCCCTTAAAGAATTAAAACTTTTTTTAATAAATTTTAACATGAATATCATTGAGAATACTTTCCCATATTTTCTCACTCATCTTCCCCTTGTGGAAAAGGAGAAGAACACGAAATTAATTTCATCGTTAAGGGTAAAACTTTTATAGGAAACATGATGATCTATTAGACCATATATTTTTTGAAGTTCCATTCCATGAAGAGAAAGATCAAGAGGAATGTAAGAGAGTGACATTATATCTATTTTCATTTGGTAAAAATGAAAAATATTATAAAAAATAAACCCTACAAAAGAATAAAGGTGATTATTCATGTGTGTTTCTTATTAATATCAATTTTTCTTCATCTAAAAAATTTGGTATTATATATATCTTGTGATTATAACACATTTATTCAAATAATGGAACCTAGTAGATTTTGAAATATTTTCCAAGGGGATCTAGATCTAGGAGCTTCCAATGGATACAGTCTAGCTTTTGGGGCTATCCAAGACAAAAACAGCATGTTAAAGACATGCTTGAACTTATTTTTGAAGTTTTATAATTTTGTGCCATTTCATAATGGGAGCATTATTCATGTATCGAGAATAAATATATATGGATATCTTTTCAGGTTCTAAAAAAAATTATATAATGATAGAATTTTTATGGAACGTAACATTTAAATAATTATATTTATGTGTAAGATTAAAAAACCACGTAATGAAAATATATAAAGAAACTAATTGAAAAAACTCATAGCACATCCAACTATGGAATCACAAGGTAGGTTTTGAGAGTGAATAAAATTTAAAAAAATTATAAAAATATGTATATTTATATTATCTTGAACAAAAAACACTTTTTTATACCACAAATATTTACAATGATATATGATCAAATCCCCATTTAGATGAAAAGTTTAATGGGACAAATAGATTCTTGAATTAGTTCATACTAATGTGTGTGGAACATTTTTTATTGAATAAAGGTGTGGGTACTAGTAATTCAAATCTTCACTAATTACTTTAGTTGATATGGTTAAGTGTATTTATTGAGATATAAATTGGATTCCATTGAAATATTCAAGTAATACATGAATGATGTTGAGAACCTGCATGGTAATAATATTATGAAACACTACTTAGACAAGGGTGGAGAATATCTTAATCATGAATTAAATGATTACTTATGGGAGTTCATGATATTATCCCAACTCATTCTTCCTTATACAACTCAAGGGAATGGTTTGTTTGAATAGAGGAATCATGCCTTGTTGTACAAGGCCAGATAAATGATGATTCATGTGATTAAAATATTATCCTTTATGAGATATTCATTGTAAACTATAATAAAAATACTAAACCTATTTCTAACTAAATTAGAATATGGTATACCATGCAAGTTATGGAATAAAAAAATTGTGTTGTTGTAATTACATGTCTGGGGTAGAAAATTGTTTCTTAAAACATATTAAGCTAAAAATGTGCACCCAAAGGAAAAAAATATATTTTTATCAAATGTCCAGAGTAAACAAGGTGATCAGAACTATATGATCCCTCACAAAAAAGGTAATAGATTCAAGAAACAACTTTTTACCTTAGATGGAGACCACCTCAAATAAAGGTAGTGGGAGTGATATTGATTTTGATAAATTTTAAGCTCAAGATACAGAAGAGTTTGAGAATTTAAAAATTATATAAAGAACCATAGAAGAATATGTTTCAGATAAACAAGCACAATACAGGAGTATATGAGATGTTAGAGAACAAGAATTGTATGTTTTCAAGTCACTAAGGATAATGACTCATTACTAGTTGATAATATTGATCCTTTAAACTAAAATGAAGTAGTATGTTGTATAGATATTTCCCAGTGGATGGATTACATGAATTCTAAAATGGGCTCCATGTACCTAAACCAAGATATATTTTGGTAAATCCTCTAGTGTATGTAAATATATTTTTTAAATGGGTATTTAAGATTAGTATATACATATATTGAAAAAAAAGTTACTTATAGGGTATGATTAGTTAAAAAAGGGTTCAAACAACATTATAGAATAGACTATAATATTACTTTTTCACTAGTTTCAATACATGAATCCATCATACTTTTACATTCCATGTTACGTACCAAGACTATGTGATTTGGTAAATCGATATCAAAATTTTATTCTTTTTTTACAAAGATGAGAAAAAGGGATCAAATATTGAAAAATCAAAGAGTTACACAATACAAAAAGAGGTTATTTTACATTTATCATGGATTATAAAATGCATCAACCTTATCAGGTACAGTTCTGAGTCACATGAATCATCCTTCCAAAATAACTTTTTTGGAAAGCCCATATACAATATAATTACAATCCCAAAATGTGTGCGTGAAAATGTGATTCAGGATGCCAAGCCTTTCCATGTAGTTGATCCATTTGCCGGTCATTTTCCTTGAGTGTGGAAGGAAGATATCAAGTTTACGTAGATGACTTCCAATGTGTAGATGTCGAGACTATAATTAATTATACAATGCATGAAAAGGTAATGTATATTGTTTGTGGAGGATATTTTTAACTAGTTATTAAAGGATATGAATATGATAGTTTCTAAATAGATTAAGATGTTTTCAAATTGAAAATGTGATACATCTTCTCTTTGAATAAAGGAACTATGAGATAGAAAATATCAATATAGGATATGGTTGTAGATTAAATGCAATAGTATACGTATATTGGGACTTCTAAGGTTTCTATATAACTAGATTAGATATGTAACTTCAACTGTAATCTAGACATGATTCCTAACAGTGAAGATCCTATCACACTCTACTTTATTAATAATACATTTGTGGTTGTTTCAAATTAACTATGGTCCAATTAGATAATGAATCACATTCTTCGATAGTATCATATATTTATAGATTTTTTCTAGATTGGTGATGTTTCAGTGAGTAGAATTTTCGTGAATGACAAAAATGTGGGACCCTTGAATAAATCCTTTACTCTGTTGAATGATTTTTTTTCATGTGAGGTATAGAAGAATAAATGTTATATGTAGTTTCTCTAGTCCATGTGGTATTTTTTTGGGTTGGTGTTCTAGATCCAACTATTTTTACTTGATTACATGCATATTAAAATATTTGAATATTAATGAAAGAAATATGCAATTAAATATTTTTCATTCTTCTGGATGACTTTGATGTAATAATTTACTAAAGAATCTATTGAATTGATAAGGTCATGGTAGTCCCCCACTATGATGGGAACCATAGAGTAATAAGAAGATATTATTAAATATAGTTCTATATTAAGATAATATATTGTGATAGGACACATAGTATATAGATTGTTATGTGCAAGACCTCATAAGTGAGTTATACTTCTTCTCATGATGTTTTTACATTGTAATCTATAAGATGGGAGATTATGAGAATAGAAAAGTTGGTAGGAATTGCACCGAGTTTGGTGTCACCAGATTTTATTACATGTGATATTTGGTAATGGTCCATAAACATTAATATTATCATTACTTCTTGTCATGATTAAAACACATGGATTTATTACAAAAAATGGTGATAGTGTATGTTTATGGGAACTAGTGTACGTTGGGATCATTATGAATGAAATGTTATTAATGGATAAATCATGGAAGAATTTTTCCCATCCATCATTAATGATGTAGGTATCTTAACATTTTAATTATAATAAAACCGTGACATTAAATTTTCTAGACATGATTATACAATGTTTTTTATTTTAGATAGTCCATGATAGATGTATCAAGCGTAAATATGGATGATACAGATGTGATATTTCCATTAATAAATATTGTGACAAAGGGGTTATATTAAACAATGAAAGCTTGTATGTGGTTGTCAGCATTTTGAAATTTATATATATTTATTCTATTTTTGGACAATTTCTTTATAGTAATATAAGATTTGATAAAATCCCACCTAATACCAATGAAAACATATTATAGAATTCCAAAAAATAAGTGTTTGCATTCATATCAAATTAAACACTATTAGAATTTAACTAATACAATAAATATTATTCTCATGATCGAGAAATAAACTTCTTCATGTTTTATTGATCACAAAAGTTAAATAAATATTTATTCACCGGATTGTGAAGAAAATATATTTATTTTCTTTATCAAATATTTAATAAATATTTTTTCACAACATTTCGGATAAATAATTTAGTTAAAACATCTAAGGAGTCTTAGAAAACCATGTTCATGTATGGTGACAAAATTGAGACTTGAAAATCAATGTACACAATAGAATTCTCCCTACACTTCAACTTCTCGTTCCCTATCTTGAGAGAGAAGTTCTAGAGAGATTCCTTTAATAAGGAAATATCATGAGTGATCAAGATTATCAAAAAAAATTTGATTCATTTTCTACATAGAACCCAATTATCAATTTTTTCCATTCAGGGATCAAATGATCTTGTGTGAATCAAAACTGGATAGATTCTACAATTAGGTATTTATAGTGAAATAAAGGACATATGAAAAATGTTTGGGATTATTGATGATATCATTGAAGAAAGTTCCTAATACCATGCATCATTTATTCTGATCAAATTTAAATTAATTAAAAATGTAACCTGAAAAAATACTCTTAATGTTTCATGTTTCAATATGTCAATATTCAGAGGAAAACTTTCACTGGACCTGGAATCGATATCATTTTAAATATGAAAATGATCTACTAAATAGAAAATATCTTTACATTAATCTCTCTCCCTGAGGTGTTTCCACTACTACAGTTACCTAAAGTATACACTATTTTCAATTGTATGACTCTTGTGTTATTATATCTTGATTGGACATGCATATTTGTAATCATATGTTTCTACTATAGGTTATGGGTGTAGTTTAAGTGAGTTGGTGGGAGTAACCTACTTTAAATTTTTTCATTAACAAGGATCAATATGAGGTCTTTCATGATAACAAAATTCGGGATCTTCAGAATAGAATGAATAATGAAAGCAAATAAGGGAGTCCTGAACCATATATAGGATATTAATATGTGGGTTATAATTAAAATATATATATATATATACTAAATTAAGGTTTTTCTCCAACATGTGTCGCTCTGTACGCGCTGCGCTCCACACCAGGCTTCGTGCACTGAAAAAAAACCTCATCATCAACTCCAAAGTAAATCTCCTCACATCTGCCTGCTGAAAAGCCTATGTGACGTCTCTCATCTATCGGTGACTCTCGATTCGCCTCCCCACCACTGCTTCCTACAAACCCTACGTGACGTCGCGGATCAATCGTCGACTCTCGTGTCTTCTAACCATATCTGCCTGCTGCAAACTGTACGCGACCTCCCACATCTGTCGAGTTCTCCAACAGTATGATTTTCGTTTCAGAAATATTTCGGCCATATATCTTCACCTTCTAACCTTCGATAATTCATCCCCCCACAGGTTATATTTCGCACTATTCAGGTATAAATCATCCTATTTTCATCTCATCAATAAACCATCCTCCCGCAGGTTCAATTTAATTAGCACCCACCGACGACTACAAGATCATAAATCACCGGAATCAACGGCGAACACTTATTTTTAACACACCGCCTCCATGTAAAGGGATTCCAGAAACTAGGGTTTCAGAAGCTAGAACGGACGGTGCCGAAACTACTGGGTTTGAATTCTTCCTTCCTCAGTTACCAGGCAGCAGCTGTAAGGTTCCACAACATGTTTTTTTTCATACAAGACTCTCATACCTGTAACTTAGTTTCATCGTCACATTTATTTCGGCTGCACAAATGATTACTCATTTTCATTCTACTTTATTCTCATTTGATAGTGACAGTATTATATTTCTTCATCATTTATCAAAACCTGTATGTAAACATGTATCTAGATAGCCAACTATAGCAGTATGTTCATGACTATTCTAATTATTATTTGTCTTTAGCAGGTATACTCTCAATAATATATTCATAATACTGCATCGAATTACCCATGTTTTATTTGATCGCCTATTTAATATCATTTTCTAAAACATATCACAACTTCTATTAGACTTCTTACATTTTGTAACTGTCAAGATTACCGTTCTGACATACAGTCTGGTGATTGTGATGATATAAACATTCTAAAGCACTTTTTTCTATAGAATATATATTGTTAATAATATAAACACAATCATGGATTTCCTATTTTTATGGTTCTGTTCTTTTCCATTACAATCAAATAAAAAGATACATGATATAAAGATGCAATCCCCGTCAAGATAAAATGATGCATGACTTCAAAGATGACTGCTACGATAGCAACGAAAATCAGGTTGTCTTCTGCTTTCCCAGTATTCCTAAAACTATGTAATTATTTCTCATCAATCAACTTATAATTTTATGATGATTGAAATTCCACAGGCAGGTTGCCCACTGAAAACATTAATCCACCTGAACCTGTTACACCAACAGTTGGCATGCAACAAGGACTCTGTTTTCCTTTTTTTCCAATACCTAGTAACTATCAATTCAATTCACTAAGTCTATTACTGATTCATTAGTTATCATAATTAAAATCAATGTATGATACCACTTTTCTATATAATCCTACTACCAGAAAATATATATTCCAAATATATTGTGACTGTTAAGGTAAAACTAACTGGTGGAAAATGTTTTACAGATGAATTTGTCACACCAATTAATAACACAGTATTACGAAGACGCATTCCATTGTCACCTATATTAAGAAGTGGTAAATTCGGTTTACTATCTCCACTTCAAATATATTAACTTTGTACTTAAAAACAAGCATTCTTATCTTTCTAAGACTTCTCATCTTCCTGTTATAGAGTCCCTCAAGAATGTTCGGATATGTCATCAAAATTCAGTGGATCAAACAAAAAAAGAAACGATCAAATACCATTATAGAACACAGTCTTTCATTCTATAAGCATGTTATCAATGAACTTTAATTCAGGAAATGTACAATATTTTTCATTTATATTATAAAATTTCATGACCCACTCACAAGGTATGAATACCAATGAATGTATTCTTACCAAGTCATATGATGCCTCCTCATCATGGTAAGGACATTTCTGTTCAGTGGTTGAGATCCTCTTTGATAGTACAATATTAATTAAGGCACATCTAACTTCAATAATGAATAGTGCATCATATAATGATATCGGAAAATGCGTTCCTTTTCCTTCCACGAGCGTGTACTACAGACCAACTCCAATTTCAGGTATGTCATCTCTATGTCTTTATATATTGAAAATTTACAAGTTACATTAACAATGTCACCAATGGTGTTGTTATAACAACGCAAGCATGCAGGTACTACAGAACTCGCTGATGAACAACAAGCCATGAATCAGATGACCGAAGAAACTACTAATTCAACAAACTATGACATAGCTCATGTTATAAACTACAGCGGTCGGTCAAAGTTTACATTATATTTTTGAGAATAAACTCTTCCATTGTATGTTTTACATTTTTGTTTTGAAATTCATCACAAAGGCATAGAGGTACTTCACATCTGCCCGAGGAACTGCAAACATTGAATCAAACAACAATAGAAAGTACTACTTCAATGAACTTGGACACATCTCTTGAAAAAACAGGTTATTTACATTTATGTATTACTAAATTCTCTATCTTTTATGTGTAAAGATTTGAATTAGTATGCTATTTCTTTTCCCATTAATATTAAATATACTTACACTTTGATCCTACAGAATATTCAGATTGTGGAGACACTTCAATCATTTCTGAGTACTGTGGTTCAACTTTCTGGTATGAAGAGAAGAGTAAAAAATATAGCAACAGACATATCCCACGATTTACTTTATGTTGCTCCCTATGGAAAATTGCTTTGCAGCAGCTGCCTGCTTTTCCAGAATACCTTAAGAATACAACTTGTACTCATTCCAAAACATTCTATGACCACATGCATATTTACAATTCAATGTTTGAATTCACATCATTGGGTGGAAAAGTAGACAAATCTGTGAATTGTGGAGGGTCTATACATGTTTTTAGATTAAATAGACAAAACTACCATCGTATTGGAAGTTTATGTCCCCCTGATGGACAACCACCAAACGTTTCTCAGCTATATGTATATGACACGGCAAATGAAGCTCACAAAAGAGTATGTGCCATCAGGTGACTAATTTATCAACTAGTAAAGTCTGATTTTTTATGTCCTATGATTATAACTTAACACTATCAAATGAAACTTCGACGATAGGATTCAAAGCTCTGTTATACAGTTAAGTGTTGTTCACAAAATAAATGAAATTCCCCATGAAATAAATGCTTTATCACATCAATTCAAAACGTCTTGGAATGTTATTGATAGTAATGGAACTACAAATTTAATGTTACGACTACTTATAATACGAGGAAGCGATACACAATGATACAACTTACCAACTACATCTGAGATCGCAATGCTGATTGTTGGCGACATTGAAGATCTAAATCATCAGATATATGTAATAATTCAAAGAAAAAGTGGCGAATTTTAGTGTATGGATGAGCTTCACCCGCTATACCTGCCTCTATAATATCTGTTAATTTTTACAGAAGGATAGGATGGATATGTCGACAACATATCCCATCATGCGACACCATTCCATAAAAGTGAAAAACGGGGTAAAGTTAAAATGAGAGAATGTTTCTATATTCACCTTCAATTCCGTTACAATGATTCATATTGTATACTTCATTCAAGGAGGCTACTTCATCAATTTATTATGGATGCATATACAATGATTGAATCTCAAAGACATAGTTTTATTCGCTTTAGTCAGAAGCATTTGAGAGCAGAACTATACAATGGTTTGGAGGATTCTTTCCTTAGAGGTGATCGAGATGGAACATTGTGTGGGAAGTGAATCATCCTACCTTCCATATTTACAGGTGGCTTGAGATATATGATTCAGAATTTCCATGATGCTTTGTCAATCTGTAATTCGGCCGGCTATCTAGATCTTTTTAAAACATTTACATAAAATCCCATGTGGCCTGAAGTTTTGAGATTTGTAAAGTTACACAATCATTACCCATCGAATTTTCCTCACATTCTTTTGTGAATATTAAATATTAAGGGTGGAAAACTCATGAATGATTTATGAGAAGGCTGTTTTTTCACCTGTCCTTTATTTTCTGATATAGTTGTTCGTACTGTGGAGTTTCAGAAGAGGGGAATCCTGCATATACACATTCTACTATTTCTTATTCAGGACAATGAAGTAGCCTCTCCAAATGACATTAATAGAATTGTTACAGCCGGAATTACAAATAAAGGAACATCTACAAAACTTCATGAAGCAGTTGCAAATTTTATGATCCATGGGCATTGTGGTGATGCAAACCGATGGTCACCTTGTATGCAGAATGGAAAATGCTCAAAATATTATCCAAAAAAATTGTTGAACATACCACAAGGGATGAAGATGGATATGTTGTATATCAGAGAAGGAATATTTGATCGACAGTTGTCAAAAATGGAATAGCATTAGAAAATCGGTTTGTTGTGCCATACAATCCTATTCTGCTTCTAAAATATAAAGCTCATCTAAATATTGACATTTTCAATCATTCATCATCTATCAAATACCTTTTTAAATATATAATAAAAGGTCATGATCGTGTCACCGAATCACTCTACTTAAACAACAATCATCTCTCTGATAACAACTTCGAAGAAATTAAAATGTACTACGACTGCTGGTACAACTTATCCTGTGAAGGTTCTTGGAGGATCTTTTCGTATAGCATCCATTTTAGATATCCTCTGGTTGAAAGACTGCAGTTTCATTTACCTGGACAAAATAGCGTGACATATGAAGATTGTGACAACATTGAAGGCATCTTAATTAATAGTAACATTTCCAATACCATGTTCACAACTTGGTTTGAAGAAAATCTATTATACCAAGAAGGGAGAAGTCTAAGATATGCAGAATTCCCAAAAAGATTTGTCTACCTCTACCATGAAAAAAATGGTACCCATGCAAACATGGATTCAGTATTGGTAGACTGTACTATGTGCCGCCGTCTTCTGGAGAACTTTACTACTTTTCGATTCTACTAATAAAGGTCAGAGTTGCGACTTCATATGACTCTATTAGAACAATTAACAACATTAAACATAGTACATACAGACAAACATATTCAGCAATGGGACTGTTAGCAGATGACAATGAGTTCATTCAAGCACTAAAATATGTCTCCGCTTGGGTAATGGGACACTCTTTGCAAAGACTATTTGTGGGAATGTTGTTCTCAAATACCATTTCCCGACCAGACATTGTTTGGCTTGAAACCTGTAGGATTCTAACCGATGATATTATATATTCCCAACAAAAACTGCTGCAAATAAGATGTAAAAATAACTTACCGTCTTTGTCAAAACATATATATGATAGTATATTTCTTTATAATACTATTTCCCTCTCTTGTAAACTTTATAATAATGGATCATCAAATATAAATGTTAGGTTTGATTGAAATAGACAACATTCTGCGCAGCAATGATAAATCTCTACAATGTTATCCGCCAATGCGAGTTCCAGATTACTCATTAACTGCCCAAAGTAATCGACTAATTACTGAAGAGATCAATTACAATAGATAAGAACTTCATAATGAGTAATCATCATTGCATAATATGCTTTCTATTGAACAAAAATAGGTTATATGAAGAATTTTTCTTGCATAATAAGACGAGTACCATTGGAGGGATGGGTAAAACTTTTTTTTAGAGGGTCTTAACAATTTTAATAAGGTCACAAGAAAAAATTGTTCTTGCAGTTGCTTCCAGTGGAATAGTATCATTACTCTTACCTGGTGGGAGGACAGCCCATTCAAAATTTCATATTCCGATACCTACACATGATCACTCTGTATGCAACATTCAGAAAGGGAGTGATATTGCAGAACATCTACAATCAACAGAATTGATTATCTGGGATGAGGCTCTAATGCTTCACAAAAAATGTTTTGAAGCTCTTGATCATACATTATGAGATATAATTTAATTAAAGAATAAAAATTCCTCTAATTTAACATTTGGTGGTTTACCGGTTGTCCTAGGAGGATATTTCAGACAAATACTTACAGTAATCCCTGGTGGTGACAGAAGTGACATTGTATTTGCAAGTATTAGGTCATCATATCTGTGGAAACACTGTCAGGTTTTAACATTAACCCAAATCATGAGGTTGCATTCTACATATTCAAACGAATGTTCTGATGAGGTACAACTATTTTCACAATGGATTTTGGATGTTGGGGATGGACGTGTTGGTGACCTCAAATATGGGGATATGTGTATTCATATCCCATCAGCATACCTTTTGAGAACAAATAAATCGGCATTGGAAGCATCTGTTGAATTTCATTACACAGATTTCAAAAATAACTATGGAGATATATCATATCTTAAAGGTCATGATATATTAGCACCAACCCGTGACATTGTTCAGGAAGTTAATGACTACATGTTAACTCTTACTACATCAGATGGAAAATATTACTTCAGTTCTGATTCTGTTTGCAATGCCAGTTTTGATACTGATCGGCCTGAGAACATATATACAACTGACGTGTTGAATGCTATCAATGTCTCTGGACTTCCTGCACACAAAATTACATTGAAGATCGGAGTGCCAATTATGTTGTTGCGCAATGTAGATCAATCAGTGGGATTATGCAATGGTGCTCGCCTTATTGTTACCCACTTGGGTGACCATGTCATTGGAGATGAAGTTTTAACTGGTAGTCATTCCGGGTTTCTAGCATTCATCTCAAGAATTAATATGACACACAATGACGACATATGGCCTTTCAAACTACAATGAATACAATATCCTGTGACTGTTTCTTATGCAATGACTATTAATAAGAGTCAAGGTCAATCTCTGTCATATGTTTGTTTATATCTTCTCAATCCTATGTTCTGTCATAGACAACTATATGATGATGTTTCAAGAGTGACGTCACCAAAAGGAATGAAAATTGTTCTGGATGATAAAGATAATCCAACCTCTGACTGTACACAAAACATTGTCTACAAAGAAATTTTTTACAACCTTCCTTAGGTATCTTGTCATTAAATATGTTTACAGTTCATTGCTTTTATCAATTCACATATATATAAATATATTACTTGTGTTTCTGCTTGCTATTTTATATATGTACACTAATTGAATTCATACAGAAACCAAAACATGTCACAAAGAACGTGAATTTTGAAAGAGATTACTATTGAAGCTAATGAAACATTAAATATACAAGTTTGTGTATTGAATCTGTGGTGCAACTCGTCACCCAACTCTGATATTCCTTCTATCAATTTTATTATTTGCGACATTGAAGTGAGTTTATCCTTAAAAATATGTTAAAATTTTTGTACATTTTTCAAAACATTAATTCTATGTACTTCTATTTCAGCACATTATTTTATGTATTTTATTTCTGTCACATGGTTTTAAATTGTTCACATTGTCAATTAATGATGCAGGAGACCAAAATTCAGTGTACAATTACAAACCTCTATCTAATCAATAAGTACAAACCCGTACTTAGTGAAGGCCTATGCTACATCATACAGAATTTCCAAATTTCTCTTAATCAAGGTAGCTACTTAGGTACAAGACATGCTTGCCAACTTTTTTTCACAAACACAACATATGTTCGACCAGCTGATGTCCAACATCCACGGTTCAGCTTTGACTTCACTTCTTTTGCTGACATTGTTAACAAATTCGTTCCCGAACAACAATTAATAGGTATGTTTCTTTATGACTCCATTTATGGGGAAACCTACTATTTTCAAATGCATCTTTATTACAGGTCTTTAATAAATATCTTCCACAACTACAGATCTGACACAATATACTTATTAATTTCCTAAATTACTATGTTATTCACACACTATTAAGGGATATTATTATTGGACATCTGCGGCATTCATTTCCTATAAAGTCCATCTGTACTTCCAATCAGATGATTCAAATTATTTTAAAGGATGACAGGTAAGAATCTTTTACTACTCACAATCATTAACATAGTATATTGTAATTACCAGCATAACTACTGCGATTTCTTGTAGCGGATTGCGAATGAACTTTATCTTGTGGGGGAAGTTTTCCAAAATAATGTCTGAGCACTTGGAAAACAACAACGACTCATCTAAAATAATTATCTTACAGCTGTTCAGGGCAAAGCGATTGAGCTATAAGATATGTAGATACACATTAGAATATCTTACTTACCACATAATATAATGTAGAGTAGGTCAGTTGGAGTAATTCTTATGATCTTCAACATGTTCTTTCATATTGCATTAACAACACTTTAATTTTTATGTTCTATATAAAAACTAAAATGTTATCTAAATATATATACCCAGTAGTTAATGCATTCCAACAGAGGACATTTGTTAATTGTATATGAAAAATTGAAATGTTCGATCAGGTGAAATTAAATTATGCCTTAATGCAAGATGTAATGTTTGTAAATTAAAGATTTTCTCTACTAAATGTTCCAGATATTGACTGTTTTGTTTACAACTATATATGACTAATCCTTCTTATTCTCTTCAATGTGTTCTAGAATCTGTTATTATTACCACTACAATAAATGCTTCAAAAATACTTATGGACTTAGACATCCCAGTAGTCCACAGCTTCATAAGAAGGTAAATGTATTACTTATATTTCTTGTCCAACAATTATTTTTAGAAACACCATCAAAATGGTCGACTACTGTATAAATTATAGTCTTTAATACTGCTTTTAATTCATTTAACAGATCTTGAGGAATCTATCATTTTCATTTAGAATGTCCTCCTTCATCAATTTCAAACAGTTCTATTACATCATTGCCTTATTGGAATAATAAAAAAAAATTTCGATGTAAAAAATATTCCAGAGGTAAGTACAATATCATGATTTTTTTCTTTTAATATGTCATCTGCAATAAAGTTACATGTAAAACTATTTGTATGAGTATATTAATATGAACTATTGTCTCACAACTGACAAAGTGTTTGATTTCTACTACAATATTTAAACTTCAAAGCACTCATAACTGGTATTTTGAATCATCCAACTCTTGCATGAAAAAAGTTCAAACTGCGAATGCGTTTACATGGTGCCAGAATTGAAAAAAACAACCATGCTTCACTACTCCAAGGTATTCATTTAATGTGTTTCTAATTTGATATATATTACTTGGGTATATGCTAACTATAAAAATTTATTTGTAATGATACATCCTCATGACTTCTAACCACTATAAATTCAACATGTTTAGAGTTCAACTACTGGTGACAGATGAGAAAGACTCACTATCTGTCGTTCTCTTTAACAGGCACGTCATGAAATTGATAATCAAAACAGCCTCTCAATTTATAGAATCTCTAATTCAAGTAATATTCTTGAACTATTTGATCATATTCATGTATTTGATGTTCTTTTGTAACTCACACTTCCATTTCATTACAAAATATGGCCAGGATGAGTATGGATTTCCTCCAGAGCTAAACGTTTTCAAAAAATAAATATACTACTGGTAGTAGATGTCAAAAATTACAACATTCAGAAACAAAAATGTTCTTCATAGCTGAACACATACACATTTCTCTTCATCATTGATAATGAAAATTATATCACCAACTATCATCAATTTCTTGCAGACAGTCCTGTAAGTAGATTAATTCCTCCCCAAAATTTTACTTCCCAGCCTTACGAATTTCATATTACAGAATTTTCATTATCGTTACTACAACTTATTATAGTATTATTCCTTACTTAGAAATCTATTTACTATTAAACCAGTCACCACATACCTATAAAATTCATTTCAACCTTCTGTTTTAAGAAAGTCACTGTGTTGCATCTTAAATATTAAGATGCAATAGTGATGCTAGATTCAATATAGAAAGTACAATTGTATGTTCAAATAAGGTATATATTCTCTATCTTCGTTTTGTGTTACTGTCAAGGTGTACATATTATAAAAAATACTGGTTTTCCCTTCTTTTGGTTTTATTTTTTACATTTTATTACAAAGGAAGTACAACTATTTTTCTGATATGCTAGCTATTAAATATTATATTGTTTCTTCATTGGTAAATCTTATAAGTTGTGACTATTACTCATTCATTACGATGTTATCTTCATGTAGAAAAAGTAACTGACTGAGTTTGATGCTGAAGATGCGGTCAAAGGGAACGAATGTATGTCTATAGACTCCACGCCAACTAATGCCACTTAAGATCATCTGCATATAATGGATAATAGAAAAAACAATCTGACAAACTAGACTGACTGTTTGCCATGCATTTCCATGGTAATGTAGGCCTATTGAAAAATCAGCACATTTCAAATTTCCTATTTCATATTACAAAAAATACATGTCTCCTAATTGTGTTAAGTTTGTATCTGGGAAGGATGTGTGAATTAAGAAACTTTCTCAATTATTTATTTTTAATCATAATTTTTATGTGTACCCAAGTCTATTATATAATTAATTTAATTATGTTAATTTTTGTCTACTTCCAACAGTGTTGCTCTATGATGTTTTCTCATACTAATATGCATCTTTTACTCACAGTAATGTATAATTACCTATTGTAGGGATCAATATAAATGTCTACCAATGTGGTGAAGTGCTTCTGCTCTGAATCAACGGATCATGGCAGTACTGGGAGGCTATTTGATGTTGCTAATTCATATTACATAACTATGAACATAACTGTAGTTTTTCACTATATCATCAATGATGTATGTTTTTGAACAGTTGATCATGTACTGTGTTTTATCGGTTGACGTATCTTTTATTTTGACTTGGGGATAATTTTTTATCTTTATCATTAAATTCCTTATATGGGATGTCTTATGGACATCGTATTGACTACACTGAAGCTAAAGGACAATAGGAACTAAAATCAACACTCAATATGAAGAATATGTGGTGGTTTCTACTATGAATACCACACCCGCTAATGGTATGGGTTTTACCTGCTGGAATAGTCCAGGTGCTAACATGTTTTGATTATTTTAATGATTTATCATTATGGGAAGAAATTTGAATCCTTCGTGGGCTCAAAAACGGTGATTCAGGTAATTTAATTTGCCTTTACAGTGCTAATATTTGTCCGTTTGAACTTGTTTCAATCATTCACCATCGCTGAAGATACAAATACATGCATAGAAACACTGGCCGAAGGTTCAGATAAATGGGACCTGTGAACATGTACCACATCCTCATCCAAAGAGGAAATCTGCCCATCCATGCCCCCAACAGGTAATTATAAAAATGGTTAGCATCCCCTCTGATATCACACCTCATCATCAAGAAACTATAATGACTTGAATATGTGTATGACGTATATTATTTTATTTTATAACATGCAATAATATTAATTTATTAAAATGTAATGTCTATATTTATTAATCATTCAATGCAAACTGCTTATTGCATATAACAATATTCACACATGAGGGAAATTTTGTGCCATGAGTGTGTTTTTGAAAAAAAATTCAGTACATTGTGTTTTTACAAAACTGTTTACTATATACAGTGCAGATATATCCTGTATTTTATAGTATTCCATATAAGAACTGGAAACATGTTCTTCAATCTGAAAGCATAAAATTTTCATTTAGAAATTTTATATCTAGTTTTATATCTATTAATATTATATTTTACTAATACACTATAAAACAGATTTCACATTTTCTTATTTGTAATGTTTGTTTCCAATAAAACTGATTTCTAATTTTCTGATATTTAATTTTTCTTTTCTTGCTACATAGGTGGACTATAATGCGAAACCAACATTTTTTTAGGGCTCCACTTCAACAAAAAATCACAGATCTTCTACACAATTAGTAACATGAGTTTCCAAACTTTTTTCTGTTGTATCTGCACACAGAAGATTTAACAAATAGTTGATGTTGTTATTTCATTTCGTTCCATTCCAAACACTACAATGTTACTTTACTTATAATCAGTTTCCCTGTGATTATTTCATAATAATGAAATGAAATTACTTGAAACATTCTTAACAGCCCTTAAATTTTATATAGGTTAAGAAAAATTGACTAGAAGGAAAAGGGTAAAAAAAATTTGATTTAGTTGCCCTTTCAACCAAATGTAAGTTCTTATAGTTTTACTATAGTTTCTGTATGTTGGGTGAGTGTCTTCTTTTTCTAGCAGTTTTGTTACATAGTTTCTTCCCCCTTAAAATGTCTTATGCACAATTATGTTCCTTTTCTTTCCCCAGTGATTTATTTGATGATCAATTATGTTATGAATCACGCTGTAAACATTTTTTTTCATCACCATGAGTTTCATGTGAGTTTGTGTATTTTAAATCTAATCTGCATGTTGATATGACTTTAATTTTTGTTTTTTTTAGTGTTAAAGTATACTGACCACTCTTTTTTTAACAGATTTTCCAAACCTTGACAAGGTAGTATTTTCATATAGAGACATGTATTGTCATTCAGTGAAATTTGTATCCATTATGAAATACTTTCAACACATATTATGCAGATCTTCTTGAAGATGATGGTCATGAGATTTTATCAATTCAGATTATGGTGAAACACAACATGAATTCGGGTACTAAACAGACCCAGAACCCATATCTTGTAAATTCCCCTGATATTTCAGAGTGAAATACTAAATCCAGTAATAAAACAGATAATTTAGACTCTTTCCCACACACTCAAGACACATCTGATATTTGATCTCAAAATCAGAACTCCACTGGACACATTTCAGAATCTGGTAAACTAATGACCACCCTGAAATACACTCTAGATACAACAAAAACAACTACAAATCAAATGACTGAAAATGTCACCAAAAAACTGGAACCTATAAACCCTTTTAAGAGAACACCACCCTCGGTAAAAGTCCCCACACAAACCCAAAACACCAACAGCAAGCAACATGGGGTGGAAACTGATATAGGCTTCTTCACTGTCAAAAATTACTCTTCGGATGGGACTCAGGCTGTTGAAAATGGTGTTAATTTTGTCTCCATGATGTCCTCTAGCATGGAAACAATTATTCCAAAACATAAGGACTCATCAATGAAACCTGCTAACAAAGGCACCTCTCTAAGACTAAAAAATAAAATCAAAACGAAAAATGATGAACCAGCTTCTACTCTTCCAACTCACCCTAACACTGTAACCACTAATTCCATTTCTGGGTGTACTGAGATATTAAATAAACACTTTAATACTGATTTCATGGCACCTAAATCATTGGATCATGGTTGAGAATTATTCACATGATAAAACTAAGCCCATGCAGGTTATAAAGGCCATTATGGAGGAAAAAGCATTGTTGTCCAGATCTTGACAGAACCAAGAAGCAACATTCAGCTACTTCAGAGGTTCCAAGTAAAGCCCTCTCACTACCAATTGATAGTGAGGACTGTGCTACAAAAGTTGGTAACTCTATTTTACTTATACTCTCTGCAATTATATTCTATCAAAGCTCAGCTTAAATAATATGCCTAAATTACTTTATTCATTGGACAATATATTTATTTCTATCTCTTGCATATTGTAGGTACTCTTGATTGCTTAATTTTATAAAGTTGTTTCATTACATGCATAATGAAATTTTCATCCACCATTACAAATTATATTTTATGTTGTATAATAATGTTCTAGTGCTTTTGATTTCAATGAGATATGTGTTTCCTAATAGACTGTTTCCCTATGATTTTTATGTGAATATATATTTACAATTTTAATGGTTTCTATTGTGTTTAATATTCCACAAACTCAACAATAATTATCTTTAAACTAAGTCTTGGAGTGGCTGGTATGTTAATAATCTTTCATGTTCATGAGTTGATAAAATTTTCATAAAATTTGTTCCCTTTAGTTTTTCTCTTCATATCTCATCCAATGATCACATCCCTCCCATTTGTTGACAGGTGCACTAAATTTGGAGGTTATATGTCTTTTAGGCCAGCCAAAGACTTTTCAGCCCAGAATAGATCAAATGAAATTCTTAGGGAGCCAAGGGAGAATCTCTAGAGAGCTCGTGTAGATACTTAAGGGCTACATATGGGTGAGATTAAGGCGATCCATTCACTGAATGCTTGATTTCTAATGCTACTAAATCACTATGTTATCTATTTCAGATGTTTGTAATTTATATGTCAAGGTAATTTATTTTTTTAAATTGAGGAATCATTTTATTTTATTAGAATAAATAGAGTTTTTTTATTTACATAAACATAAATTTGAGTTTACCCATCTTTTATTTCAATATTTTTTAATATTTTTTCGTTTTCCATATGTATTTCACATCCACAACAATAATAAGTTCAGCCATATTTTATTTCAAAAATTTTTATGTACATGGATCAAAAAAATATTATGCAGTGTAAGGTTTTATCCTTGAAATTGGTTTTTTTTGTTATATTTTAATATTATCAATTAAATTTATTTTAAAAATTAACATTTATAGTTTTTGGATTACATTTCTTGATTGTAGGAATTTATTTCATATTTTCTGAATTTTGGTTCATTTATATTGGAAATAGAATGTATGCATTTGAATAATGAGTTTATTTTTTTAGTTATATCTAAAAAATTATAGAAGTTATAATACAAATATTTTGGAAACATAATAAGATTAGAATGTATGCATTTGATTACACCCCACATCCATTTGTTGACAGGTGCACTGAATTTGGAGGTTCTATGCCTTTCAGGCTGCTAAAGACTTGGCATCCTAGAATCGATCAAATGAACTTCTTAGGGAGCCAATGTAGATTCTCAAGATCATGCAGAGAAAATTAAGGGCAACATATGGGTTCTATTAAGATGATTCATTCACTGAATGCATGATTTCTAATTCTTCTAAATTACCATGTTATCTATTTTAGATGTTTTAATTTATATGTCGATGTAATTTCTTTTTTCAAATCGTGGAATCATTTTATTGGATTAGAAGCAATATAGTTTTTTTATTATTCACATAAAAATACATTTGTGTTTATGCATATTTTATTTCAATATATTTTAATAGTTTTTTATTTTTCCATATGAATTTTACATCTACAACAAAAATAAGTTCACCCAGATTTTATTTCAAAAGTTTTTATGTACATAGATCATAAAAATGTTATACAGTGTAAGGTTTTATACTTGAAATTGGGATTTTCTATTACAGTTTCTTATTCTCAATTAGATTTATTTTAAAAATTATAATTTACAGTTTTTTTGGATTACATTTCTTGATTGTAGGAATCTATTTCATATTTTTTGAATTTTGATTCATATATATATGAAATAGAATGTATGCATTTAAATAAAGGGTAATAATTATTTCATCATAATAAGAAATGTATTTATGATGATGATATGTTTAAAATATAAACTCTCAACTATATTAACTTCCAAAGAAACCACACCGAACAAAATAATGATTCCTACTAATCCTTACTCTAAAATCATCTGAAACCCATCAGTCATTTTCAAACTCCATAAACCTTTAAACTCTCTCTACGATGCCTGCCACCATTTATCACAATCTCACCTCTTTCCTCCAACATCCCCTTTACATCCACCTTCTGTTTCATCTATTCCACCTATCTTTAACTCTTCCATTCCATTGTGTTCCATCTCCATCACAATCAGTCTTCACATTATTTCCTCATGTCACGGGCACCCCATTCACTTCATTATCATAATTTTATTCTAAAAATTATATTGAGTACCATGAAATTAAATTTTGTTGAAGGATGTAGAACTAGAAGATATGAATGAAAATTGTATAGTCCCATGCATTTTAATAGGAGGAGTATTAGTTTAATTAAAAGAGAAGAATTACCTACATAAAATTATCTCTCTGTTGATATTTCTACTCATGATATGATATGATCTATCCATGTGTCGTAGAATGTACATGTAGGATTCCTCTAGTGGTGGTCCACACTTGCTCCACATATCTCTAGATGTCACCAAAGGGATCTTTGGGTGCTAGAGCGGAAGATACTTTGCTTGCGATGTCCTCCTTGAGAGCTTCTTGCAATGCGCTCTCCTTGATTTGGTGGAGGAGGATCCCTCTCATAGCTTGATAGTGTTCTTTGAAGACAATATGACTCTCTTGGCTTGAGATCTTTCTCTAGATCCATTGTGCAAAACCCACAAAAATGGCTACGCTAATGAGAATTATATAATTTCGATTTTAATTATTTAGAATAATAAAATGAATTAGTTTTTCGAAAACATTTATTAATTTCATTTAATTCTACGTAAGAACCCATGTATAATAATAATAGTTAAATATTATTATTACTTGACTTTCACCCAGCGAATGACGCCAAATATTATTTAATTAAATAAATAAAATTATTTCTCACAAATCCCTAGAAAAATTACATGGTGTGTATATTAATATACATCGTGTGTAATTTTGTTTTTCCATTTTCTTTATTCCATCCACCATATTTATTAGACCCTGAATAATGGATATTTATTTCTTAAAAAAATCTGGGCATTACTCGCTAATAAATATAATATTTCTCCCATAATATATTCTATTGAATAACTAGATTCGAAATAAATTTGATCAGGCATCCTTGAATAATTATTAAACCAGAATCTGGTAAAATCTATATTCAACTTGTTAAATTAATATTTAACTAAGATACTTGGACACACTTAGTGTGTGACCCTCTAGGCCTATTTTACCAGTGGCATTTAGTGTATCCTTCCTAAATTCCATGGTTATCCTCTAGAAACATTCCAAGACATCCATAGATAAAGAAGATAAAGCCACAATGATGTATCACCTACTATGAATGCTAACCAAGTAATATAATCCTTTGTCTCGATATCTTTAATCAAGAAGGTTTCACGGTAGTGCCATCAACCCATGTGCTTTATTATTCATTCTTTGACTTTCTGTAATTGAAAATTCCCATTCCTCACCATGGCCATGGATTTTTTTAGGCTATATAAATTTTATCAAAGTGCCTATGATATCTACTTGCATTATGGAACAGAAGGGAAAATCCTTTATTGCATTATCTATTAATGCATTATTACTCATGACGCATCCAACATATCCTAGATCGATGTGAAGAGTGTGTCATCAAAATATTTGTCCATATATCTAAGTGGGATTGTTTTAAAACATATTAATAATAATCTTAAATCCTAAGGACCAATACACATGATCGTAGATAAAAACATCCAACGAAACTATTAAATGTTGATTTCATGCTGGAAGGTCTCATTCTTAAAATATCCTCATCGATATTACCAAGGGCGTACATAATGAGAAGATGCCTTAAATTTTTATGATTTCTCATTCCTAATGGAATATATTAATTGTGTCCCTCAAATAACATAATTAATCCATAGAACATATATTCAAGAACAGTGTTATGGAACTTTTGAGTTCTTATCATATCAGGGATCTTCTATGACCCTTTAATGCAACAGTTATCCATAGAAAATTATCACATGCATTTCCATGTAGAAGAACAATTAGAATGTGATAAAGTATTTATTAACGAATAAATTACAATGTAGTA
The DNA here is from genome assembly GCA_963277665.1 of Viscum album. Classification (NCBI taxonomy): domain Eukaryota; kingdom Viridiplantae; phylum Streptophyta; class Magnoliopsida; order Santalales; family Viscaceae; genus Viscum; species Viscum album. The sequence continues at coordinate 1,803,912,747 of OY728148.1, read as the reverse complement.
GTTTCTAGGCCACCAACTCCAACAGACTCCCACTTAGACTAGATCCAACTACTTACAACATTTATCCCACTAGCTCTCACATGATATACATTATTCTGCTGATATACTCCTTTATTCATAGGGTCCACCAAGTTCTCTTATATAGACACTTTTCTTACATACAATTAACCCATTTCATAGAAATATCTCAAGAGGTGATACTTTCAGAGGATGTTCATGGTTCGTTGATGTGACCTTAATTATTTTTCCAGAGCCACCACTGTAGTATTATCACAACACAATGTGATAGGGTCTTTACTATTAAGAACCACATCAATCACTTAGACAGAGTTATAAATCTAGACAACTTCCTTGTCTACCCTTATAGCTGCTATATATTCAGACTCCTTTATCGAATCAGTGACAACTAGTTGCTTTGAACTCTTCCTGCTCACAACTCCTCCATTGAGACAGAAAACATATCCAGATTGAAGCATCATATCATTTTAATCTATCTGATAACTAGAATCAGCATACCCTCTGATGACAAGATCCTCATCTCCCCCATACACTAGGAACAAATCCTTAGTTCTTCTTAGATACTTAAGGATATTCTTAACAACAGTCCAATGTTGTTCTACATGATCTTCATGATATCTACCCACCATGCTTAGTGTATATACAACATCAATCCTCGTACATAATATGGCATACATGATAAATCCTATATCCAAAGTGTATGGGATCATAATCATTCTATCATTCTCTTGTTGTTTCTGAGGAGACAATTTCTTATAAAGATGTTTTCCACGTGACACTGGAACCAATACCCTCTTGGATTGTTCGATACTAAATATTTTTAGTATCTGGTCAATGTATGTACCCTAACATAGTCCAAGATACCTCTTAGATCTATCACTAATGATATTGATCCCTATAATGTAGGTTGTTTCACCCAAGTCCTTCATGGAGAAACACTTGTCAAATTAGTCCTCAACGCACTATAAAAATGGTACATCATTTCTGATAAGAAATATGTCGTCAACATATACTACTAGAATAATGACCTCATTCGAATTAAATTTCTTATAAACACGTGCTTCACATTCATTACAATTGAATCGAAATTCCATTATGGCTTTATTAAGTCAAATGTTCTAGGTTCTAGATGCTTTATTTAATCAATAAATGTACTTTTGAAACTTGAAATCCCATTTGGCTTCACCTGGTGTCACAAACCCTTCTGATTGTGTCATATAGACATCTTTCAATAGCTTCCCATTAAAGAATACTATTTTGAAATCGATATTACCAATATCATAGTCTTCATATGTTTTTATAAAAATTGTGATTCTTATGGATTTAAACATGGAAACTATTGAGAAGGTTTCATCAAATTCATTTCCATAACATTGTCTTAAAATTTTATCCACTAGCCTTGCTTTATCGGTGTAACTTGACATTCCATTTCCAACTTTCTATTAAATACCCATTTGAATCCAACATTATTTACATCTATTGGCTCATAAACTAGAAACCATACTTGGTTCTCATGCATGGATTCCACCTTAGAATTTATAGCTTCAATCCATCATGTATCTTCTGAGATTTCTACTACTCTGCTATATGTGAGAGGTTCATCATTATCCAAAAAATAATGATTCACCATCCACAGTGACTAGGAAACCAAATCTCTCTGGTTCCCTTACCTCTTTTGTGACCCTCTACAGTACTTGTGTTTCTGAAAACTCTTCTATGGGGACATGTGGAACTTGTTCTTGTACCAACTCATGTGTACATTGATCATCAACTTCATCGAAGTCAATCATTCCCCCATTATCCTTTATTAGGATGTGCTCCCTCTCAAGAAAGACTACTAGTCAGGAGAAAGTCAATTTCTTATCTAAAGGATTATATAGGTAATATCCTTTCATTTCCTTGGGATATAATATAAAGGTATACATCATGCCATGGTTGATAGTTTTTTTCCTGAGAAGGATTTTAACAAACACCTCACATCCAAATACATATGTGTGTGAAAATGGGTGTCATTAAATTCCATAACTCGGAAGGAGTTCCATTTTCCGCCATAGTTGGTACACGGTTTAATGTGTATGTTGTTGTTTGTAATGTATATCCACAAGGAAAATGGATGATCTTCAAGACTCAACATCAACCTCACTATGTCCAACAAGGTGTTCTTCCTCCTTTCACTAAAACCATTCCACAATGGTGTATAAGGAGGAGTGAGCTGAGATAGAATCCCATACAATCTTAGAAGATTGATGAACTGTTGGTTCATATATTCTCTACATCGATCCGATAAAAGTTTCATTATCTTCATACCATGCTGATTCTCTAATTCATTCTTGAATTTCGTAAATTTCTCTATGGACTCTGACTTTTACCTCATTATGTATACATGTCCATATCTACTAAAATCATCAATAAAGTAAAAAATTAAATATATCCACCTCTAGCTTCTACTAGAAATAGTCCACAAACATCTATTTACACCAATCCTAGAAGCTCTGTGGCCCTTTCACCCTATACACTGAAAGGCATCTTGGTCATTTTACCTTGTAAATAAGCATGACATCTATCAAGTTGTTTTATCTCATAAAGTCTAAATAACCATCTTGGTAGTCCATTGTCATACGCTTCTTTTTTACATGACCGAGATGGTGATGCCACAAGTGGGTGATGTATAAGTCATGTGAGTTTTTTTTCATTATCGATTTCCAACACATGTTTTTCTTTATTTAATACATACATACTATTATTTAAATGTGACAAACCATAACATACATCGTTCTTATAAATGAAACCACCATTATTTACGAACATGAAAGTAAATACATCCATATCCAAACACAATACAAAAATTAGGTTCTTGGTAACACTAGGCACATAATAACAGTTATTTATAACCAAAAACATTATATTTTGGGATGAGAAATGGTAATCGCTAATGGCTAACACAGCCAACCTCGCATCATTGGAAGCTTGAAGACCCACCTATCTTATGGAAATATTTCTAAATATACTTGGTTCATGCATTTTAATACACATGTGATCACCATAGGCTATATACAATAACCCATGTGTAGAAATGGAAAGACTGCACTCGATAACGAACACACCTTTATCATCCCCATGCTTTTGAGAGTATTTCCTCCGCCAATTTCCTGGCTTTCCACATGAAAAACATACATCATCCCATTCCTTGCCATACCTATAGATCATTCCATTCTTGGAGGGATGCTGGTCAGGGGCATAAAACCATTTATTAATCCCTGGCCTCTTTTCCTTTTCCTTCCTTTTTTTTATTCACCATAAGGACTGTGGGTTTTTCAGGATCCCCCTTATCTACTTAGTGAATTATGGTCAAAAGTTCTAATAGATTCTTCTTATTGTTTCTCATGTTGTAGTTGATAATAAATCTATAGAAGGTCTTGGGAAGTGATGATAAGATGATATGTGAATGAAACCAATCTGGGAACTAATTCCCCAAAATGTATTGGGTTTTAATGTAGCCAATAAACAAGATTACATGTGGCCCAGCTGGCACAAACTCTCCAAAATTATCTATAAACAGATCATTGGAGATCTCATATATCTCTTATATCGCTATATCTTGATAGAGATCATTAAGGCGAGACATCATGCTATACACGTCCATGTTTTCATGTTTCTTCAAGAGCTCATTAGAAATGGTCGGTAGAGTGAAACATTGGAAATATGTGTCATCATCCAAATGATTTATGTAGAAAGATAGTTCCTCATCACTAGCCTCTTTTCTATCCGCAACTGGAATAAGCTCCTCCATCACATAAAATTTCCTCTTGTGGAAAATGATGATTAGTAAAATCCTCTGCCACTCCAAGAAATTGGTGTTGATGAGAATTATTTTCTTCTCGAGTATGGTTCGAAATGATATGTTTGAAGTTATTTTTCTTTTTGTTTCTGAAAATTAATATGTTAAAAGGTTTAGTACTTTAAGTTGATAATGCTTAGACCAATAAATAATTTTATACTTATTAGTCTCCCACTATTTTATAGAAATCCAATATCACTCACCAGTGAATTCGGAATATTCTGTTTTAGAATATTCTAGTGGCAAGGATTTATATTTCCCTTCGTATTACCCCAACTAGGGTTGGTAAAGAAACATGAAGGGTTTTAGGTAGGAATTCAATATTTCAACTCCATTAACTCACACCTCTTTTATCTACTGAGTGAACTCCTCAATCCTGAAATTCTTTTATTTTGGATTTCCACAACCTTTGAATCTTTTTCACACCATGTCCTGTAGTGATAGTCAACCCTTGATGTGAACCAAGTCAATTAAACCCAAAACCTTGAATTATAATTCCACAATAATTGAAATCAACCCAAATTTTTTTGGAATGCACTTTTAACAATTGTTCGATTCTAAAAAAAATAATGGAGGGCTATACCAACTTAGTATTTTATTTGAGAGGTTTTATCCATATACATAAATTTCCATTTTATTATCTTTGATTACATGCTTGTTAATATTATGTGGGATATACTTAAGTTATAAACCATGTTTAAGATAATATTTACGCATAAGTCAATCTTATTTTTTGTTCCATATTGTATGATTGTTTAATTCATTAATTTTGTGATAATGACATCACACCCACAATAAATAAACCATGCAACTGGAAAAAATAAAATAAATGGTATGGTCATGATCTTGTTCTATTGGTTATATTATCTAGCTGTTGATAAACTAACCCATGACCTAAGAGAGAAACACCTTGAACATTTTCGGTTCATGTTTACAACTTTCCACATATCCACCCATGTATCTCCTTGGAATGGTTTCACCTTGGCTCCTATCATTAGCCGCCTCCACAAGATTGGGATCTCCATAGATTACATATTCTTTTTCCTCAATTGTAAGTGAGGGGTAAAATGGGTTTGTATAAAAAAACCTTGGGCACGCAGGCCCTGCATATTAATGAGGAGAAGGCTCATAGGCCAACAAATTTAATTTAAATAAATACATTAAAATAAACCATTAACATTAAAAGTTCATGGTATAGCTCATTATAATCCATACAATAAATGATATTGTAACACCTCGAGCTTCCACGATACGCTTCTCTTTCAATAATGCAATAGCTTGCATTGTACGCAAGTTCGAGATTCTAACACACCGCGACCAATCAAAATAGCCATTATGAATAGTAATACACACTTTTTGAAATTATAAATATTTTATATTTCAAAATGGACTTCATTTTTGTATTCTTAATATCAAAATTACCCTAAGATGATTTTTTTGTAATTTTCTGAGAACTTCCAATTTTTTATGAATAGTGAAAAATACTTAAAACAACTTTTTTAGTCAAAATAATTTATAGTGATAAATTATACTATTTAGTGGTTTTAATGTATAATTAGAATATATTTTTACCATTCTATCCAATGGTGGTCATTAGAATTAATTTAACATTGAAATTGGACATAAACAATTGTCAATCTTTTGATATATATTGTTTCTTAAAAACACGCTATTTTTTGTGACAGCGAGATTTAATTATAAAATTAACTAATGCAACTTATATTTTTGTAATTTTGTGAAATAGACATCATTTTTGAATTTGGAATATCAATTATATCTCAGGGTGAAATTTTGGAATTGTTCTGAAAAACTTAAATTTTTGATGAATAGTGAAACCACTAAGTGATAGTTAAAATCTTATTTTTCGTTTAAATGAAACATTACCACTTCTGTGATTTTATTTTCAAAAATCCTACATACATGGTTGTCATTAAGAATAAAAATGGGATTAAATGGGATTAAAATAATTTTTGGTGAATAGTAACTTTTAAGTATAATTAATCGCGATTAAAGGTAATTAGTTTAAATTAAGGTAAAGATAATGTTATAATAATATGAAATGACCTTTACACTTGTCCGACCCCTATTGGATGAGTCATGGCCGACCATGAAAATCCATGGGTCAACTTTGGGACCCCATGGAGCCACGTTGGTACGAAAATGACATAAAAAACTTTTTATTTAATGTTAATATAAAAATGTCACAAACATGAGTTATTTTACTAAAACAATTTTTAAATGGGGTTATACAAGTCATATTTATTACTATAAATATTCATTATAAATAAAAAAATATTTCCTACATCATGATATTTTTTTTATAATTTTTAGACATTAAATAAATTAAATTATTTATGACACCATGATGATGCATCGATTACCTCATTAATTAACGATTTTAAGAAAATGGAAGGATAATATAAAATATAAGAATTAAACTTGTCAAAAGCCTATTGGATGAGTATATTTAGATCCCTTATCACCTTATCCTCGAAATATATAAGTGTGGGACCTTTAAAATCCGAAACTCATTATATAATAAAGTAACATTCCATTACATTCCAAGAGTGCCCCTCCTCTCCTCTTATAAAAGGCCCCCACCTCTACCACCTTACCCACACCTCTAATGCCTTTGGCTCATCCAAACCCTGTCCATGTTTTCTCCCCAAATCCCACTATTACTTATATAAGCCTCACTTTGGGTAGAAGTCTTCCAAAGGAAGCCTTTGATCTCAAATCAAAAAGAGTTACCCGTTTTAGAGGTAGTGTTTTCTCTTCTCTTCTTATGTTTTATTTTACCTCTCCAACCCCATAAACTCTTTTTATTAATTTCTTTTGTAATAACACCAGTATAATAAATATACTAGGATGTTGTTATAAGAAGTATTCGAGCTACATTTACACACACCTATATCTAATGGTTAAAGAAAATACTGTTTCTGTGGATGGCGAATTTCTGCCTCACGAAACGATGATTCTTCAACACTCATATAACACCTTCAAAGGTGGCCATTAAGATTTCACTATATTTATATATGATATATAATATGTTTATGTTTTACTTAAGCTTATTTTTTTTAATTTATGGAAAACCTTTATCTTTTCCATTATGGGTAAACACGATATCTTCATTTTAGGAAGTGCGGACTACCGCCCATCAAAGTGATTTGAATCGTTAATGCCATGTGTGGGATATGTAAAGGATGGGGTAAATGATATTATAAATGATATTATACTTGATTTATAATATACTATTATATCATTATGATTTCATTCCATTAAATATGAAATAGAAATGAAAGTAGCGTTCATGCGTACGTACGACTTACTATCTCCATGAACGGTGCATTTCATTTCTTACCTCTAAATGTTATGTAATACTATGAATGAATGTATATACTGGATATATATGATATCTAAATCATGAATATAATGCTGGATATAATGGATATTTCACCACATGAACAACTTGTAATTATAAGATGTTTATTTTTGACTCAAGTACCGAAGATCGACAAAATGACCGTTATTAACTTAAATAATTACATAATGTTCATAACATGGTAATAAGTGATATAAAAGGAATAATGAACATGAAAAATGTTCTTAAGAATGTATAGATAAACTCTAGTTTATTATTCAGGAGGTTAAAGAGCGGTCGAGTCAAGTCGGACACGAGGTAAGAGAACGTCTTAACCCAATTTACATTCTTTGGGTTAATCTCCTACTTTAAAATTATGTCATGATATTATTATGTCCTATCTTGTATTTTTTCTTTATTTATGTGTACTTATAGTGAATACACATAATAGATCTATTTTATTTAGAAAATTTTCTTTGTAAGGGACTCCGTCTCAATCTCCATTCTTTGAGGCATATTTTGTTTTATACACAAATTTCTTTTATACAGTGTATAAACCCCTTTGAATTTTATGTTTATTCAAAAGGAATATTTTTATATGAACCATTTTACTAAACGACAAAAAATGAATGTTTTTCTTGTCATACGTATGCGGCGACAACGACTTCTCCGCCGCAATGACAATTATTTGAGTTTCGGCTTCCTCTACAAGCCATAACTTTTTTTAAATGAAAAATAAATACCAATTTTTAATTTTATTTTATTTTGGTATTGAAAATGGTATTGAAAATGGTTTTATTATATCAATGTGTTGTATTGATATCTTGTGATTGAAATGTCAAAATTTTATGTTTCCTTTATGCATGTTTAATGTGATACGATTATGTTATGTTTTATGATATGTTTAAACCTGTTCATATGAGGAATGCATTAGACTTAATAAGTGACAGGTGGAGCCCGCTATAGCTCCTTGATGCATTGGCAGATCTCATGAGACAAACTAGCGTATTGGCACAAGGCGTTGACAAAATATTATTTGTAGTCTTGGCACGAGGCCTTGGATATGTGGTTATGATAGTTTGGAATTATGCATTCCATCATTATGAAAGTGGTTATTGATATTACATGTGATTATTTGACTAGTAGAATATCCATGTGAATAAGTAAATTTCATTATTTAATTTTATTTTTTCCATATTATGATGAAGTTCATGTTTAAAAAGGCTTTTTTTAGTTATACATTTCCTTAAATGTTAATGTTTATTTATGAATGCTTCTGCTATATTGTTATCCTTACTGAGCATCTGAGCTCACCCCTTTCAATGTTTTAATTTTCCAGGATGTGAAGAAGTATTTTATGAATGACCTGAAGGGATAATATGAGGGGATATGAAGACAAGATGTTGTTGTAGTTTTGTATTACTTTATGATGTAATTTAAAACTTATGAATGTATCTAGTGTTTCCAAGGCTACTAAACTAATTGGTCTTTAGAGACATGATCTTTCGTGATCAGGCCAATGTTACGTAACAATGCACCAACTCTGGGTAACTAGGGTCGGGGCGTTACAGTTGGTATCAAAGGCAGTTTATTTCTAACCTTGGAAGCTAGATTTAGATAAACTCTGATTAGATAACATAGCCCAAAAATAGACTTTGAGGATTAGTATAGAAGAACTTCCTAGAATTTTTGTATTATAGTTATTTTATGAGTTTTCCGAGCAATAAATCCATGTCTGGATATGAGCAGGTAGAGGCGGCTCTGGCACAGATGTACCTAAGGGTTAAACCCAAAAACACTGCTTTGAGCTAGACTCGAATGGGAACTGGTGCACGACAATGGGCCTTGCTGCACTCTTGGTTACGACACTCCCGGGATATATGCTTAGGATAATTATCATTTCCTTTACAAACCGTTATGAAGGGATTATGAGTATATACTTCCTCAAATAAAAATTTTTTATGATTATGGATTATATCCATAAATAGTTCAATTTATGTTAAGTATTTTACAATTATGGAATTATGTATTTTAATTCGTAAACTAATCTAGTTTATTCCATTGTATAGAAATGGTGCCTAGTGGGAGGAATGGAAACTGTATCAATACACGCACTCCATGTAGGGATTGCCTTACTGCTCAAGATAATTATTGTCGAGCTGGAGATACAACTGGTGCTGATCAACTTGTCACCATATTGGGACAACTCACTCAGGTTATGAATAATAACCTTACATGAATGGAGCACCTTGATCCACAATGTGGGAGATCAATTTTAGACCGATTCATTAGGAAACAACCTCCAACATTTAATGGGTGTACAAATCCATTAGTAGATGAGCAATGGATAAAATCCTTAGAAAAAATATTCTATGCCTTAGGGAGTAGCGAAAGGGAGAAAGTTGTCATGGAAGTTTACCGCCTCACTGGAGATGCCGATCAATGGTGGTCGATGATTCAAAATACAAAGGAAGATGAAGAAGTATCAAGTATGGAATGGAGAGAGTTTAAAGAGCTTTTCTTAGAAAAATACTTTCCTCGTGACCATCGAGCAGATATGGAAAGGCAATTTCTGAGTCTGAGACAAAAGGAAGATGAGAATGTCGCAAAGTATGAGGCTAACTTTACAAGGTTAGCGACACATGCAGCTGATTATATATGTAACCCAAGAAGTAAGATTGATCAATTCTTTAATGGGTTAAAACCATTTCTCCGTCGAGCATTAGTATCACAATCTTTCTCAACATACGAAGATATAGTCTCGTGTGCTATCAAGACAGAAAAGAAATTTTCTATGTCTTATGACAACAAAGTAAAGAAAGAGAAGAAGAGAACGGCGGAACAAGAGATAGATAAAGGGAAAAAAGGAAAGATGGATTTTCCATTATGTGATAATTGTGGGAAGAATCACCCCGGTATAATCCTAAAAGGAATGGGAGTTTCTTATAAATGTGGAGAAAAAGGTCACCAGGCTCTTGATTGTAAGGGAAAGAAAGAGGCTATCAATGTTGAATGCTACAATTGTAGGGAAATGGGGCATTATGCAAATGAATTGTCCTAAGAATCACAAAACCTTACATCAGAAAATTCCAAGGGATCATGAAAGATATTATGTTGTTACTACAGTTGAAGTGGAATAATTAATGTATTGGTGCTTTTGGAAACAAGGATTATATTCTGGTTATAAGAATAATGTGATATATATAAGGATTGTACTACAGTAGTTGTTGTTTTCAGTAAGGTTTTAATATGATGAAGATAATCATATTTTTAGTATGTGACAATAAGAGAAACTTTACTTTGTTTGGGGAATATAATGTTACAATTGATTTTTGAATTTAAGGAAATTTTAGAGAAAGTCTGGACAGAGGTATTTTGGATGACTATAAAGGTTGGAATGGATTACGTTGAGCATTGGATAGTATTGTATAAGGTTAAAACATTTATAAAGATTATTTTTGTAATATTATAATACTATAGTATAGGAAAAGGACAACCTGTAGGTTGGGGGATAACCCATCGCGTCGGACAAAGATGTAGGAATCGAACCCACAACCATAGTGTGACGTTCCATTATTACCTACCACTAGCCTATAGTAAGTCCCTGGTTATTAGAAAATAGTATTCCTAATCTAAATGGTATGTGTTAATATTTTGAACCTTGTACGATTAGGATAAATATTATATTTTTGAGTTCTATAATCTTTTTGAGTGAATGATGAGTTTGTGGTAGAAATTAGTTGAAGGTCAAAACTCTACTTTTCATGCATAAATATATATACCTATCTCTTATTCTATGAATAAATTAATTCTTAAACTTTAGTAAAGTGATATTAAAAAAAATGTGTTATCCTAATACCTTATGTCTTGTTGAACTGATAATATTTTAAATCAACATAGATTGAAGGCATTGAGGCCCTCAATTTTACACTTGTTTGTGATTGATGACCTCAATCACTCCCTAAAAATATTTACATTTTTCCTCCAATTATATGTCACTAATTTCCACCAATGTTCTCCTTATTGAGATCATAATTTTGTGGTGACTTTATCATTTCCCTTTCCCTCTTAATAAGGCTAAATTCTATTAACCTTATTTCCGAAGTGGGTTTTCCAAAAAGGTATTTTATATTTTCAACCTTTTATTTTCAATGAAAATTTTCAAATTGTGAGGACGCAATTTATTGAAGGAGGGGAGAATGTAACACCCCGAGCTTCCACGATACACTTCTCTTTCAATAATGCAATAGCTAGCATTGTACGCATGTTCGAGATTCTAACACACTCCGACCAATCAAAATAGCTATTATGAATAGTAATACCCACTTTTTGAAATTATATATATTTTATATTTCAAAATGGACTTCAATTTTAAATTTGTAATATCGAAATTACCCTATGTTGATTTTTTTTGTAATTTTATGAGAACTTCCAATTTTTTATGAATAGTGAAAAATACATAAAACAAATTTTTTAATCAAAATAATTTATAGTGATAAATTATACTATTGAGTGGTTTTAAAGTATAATTAGAATATATTTTTACCATTTCATCCAATGGTGGTCATTATAATTAATTTAACATTGAAATTAGACATCAATAATTGTCAATGTTTTGATATATATTGTTTCTTAAAAACACGCTATTTGTTGTGACAACGAGAATTAATTATAAAATTAATTAAAGAAAATTATATTTTTGGAATTTTTTAAAATATACATCGTTTTTGAATTCGGAATATCAATTATAGCTTAGGGTGAAATTTTGGCATTGTTCTGAAAAACGTCAATTTTTGATGAATAGTGAAACCACTAAGTGATAGTTAAAAACTGATTATTCGTTTAAATGAAACATTACCACTTCTACAATTCGATTTTCAAAAATCCAAAAAACATGGTTGTCATTAGGATGTAAAATGCAGTTCAATGGGATTAAAATAATTTTTGGTGAATAGTAACTTTTAAATTTAATTAATCGCGATTAAAGGTAATTAGTGTAATTTAAGGTAAAGATAATGTTATAATAATTTAAAATGACATTTAAACTTGTCCTACCCCTATTTTATGAGTCATGGCCGACCGGGAAAATCCATGGGTCAACTTGGGGACCCCATGGAGCCACTTTGGTAGGAAAATGACATTAAAAACTTTTTATTTAATGTTAAAATAAAATTGTCACAAACATGAGTTGTTTTAATAAAAAAAAATTTTAATGGGGTTATAAAAGTAATATTTTTGACTATAAATATTCATTGGAAATATAAAAATATTTTATACATCATGATATTTTTTTTTATAATTTTTAGATATTAAATAAATTAAATTATTTTTGACAACATGATGATGCAGCGATTACCTCCTTAATTAACGATTTTAATAAAATGGAAGGATAATGTAAATTATTAGAATTACACTTGTCCAAAGCCTATTGTATGAGTATAGTTCGCACCCCTATCTCCTTAGACTCGCAATATATAAGTTTGGGACCTTTAAAATCCGAAACTCATTATATAATAAAGTAACATTTCATTACTTTCCAAGAGTGCCCCTCCTCTCCTCTTATAAAAGGTCTCCACCTCTACCACCTTACCCACACCTCTAAAGTCTTTGGCTCGGACAAACCCTGCCCATTTCGTCCCTCCACATCCAACTATTACTCCTAGAAGCCTAACCTTGGGTAGAAGTCTTCCCAAGGAAGCCTTTGAGCTCAAATGAAAAAGAGTTACCCATTTTAAAGGTAGTGTTTTCTCTTGTGTTCTTATGTTTCATTTTGCTTCTCCAACCCCCTAAACTCTTTTCATTCATTTATTTTGTAACAACACCAGTATCCTCAATATACTAGGATGTTTTTATAATAAGTATTCGAGATACACTTACACACACCTACATCTAATGGTTAAAGAACATACTGTTTCGGTGGATGGCGAATTTCTGGCTCACGAAACGATGATTATTCAACACTCATATAATAACTTCAAAGGTGGCCATTAAGATGTCATAATATTTATATATGATATATAATATGTTTATGTTTTACTTAAGATTATTTATTTTTAATTTATGGCATACCTTTACGGTTTCCATTATTGGTAAACGTGATATCTTCATTTTAGGAAGTGCGGACTACCGCCCCCTCAAAGTGATTTGAATCGTTAATTCCATATGTGGGATGTATAAAGGATGGAGTAAATGATATTATATATGATATTATACTGGAATTATAATATACCTTTATATCATTATGATTTCATTCCATTAAATATGAAATAGAAATGAATGTAGCGTTCATGCGTACGTACGGCTTACCGTCTCCATGAACGGTGCATTTCATTTCTTACCTCTAAATGTTACGTAATATTATGAATGAATGTATATACTAGATATATATGATATATATGATATCTAAATCATGAATATAATTTTGGATATAATGGATATTTCACCACATGAAAAACTTGTAATTTTAAGAAGATTATTTTTGACTCAAGTACAAAAGATCGACAAAATGACCGTTATTAACTTAAATAATTACATAATGTTCATAACATGGAAATAAGTGATATAAAAAGAATAATGAACATGAAAAATGTTCTTAATAAATTAGAGATTACCTCTAATTTATTATTCCGGAGGTTAATGAGCGGTCGAGTCAAGTCGGACACGAGGAAAGGGAACTTCTTAACCCAATTTCAATTCTTTGGGTTAATCTCCTACATTAAAATTATGACATGATATTATTATGTCCTATATTGTATTAGTGTTTTCATTATGTGTACTTATAGTGAATACTCATAATAAATCTATTTTATTTAAAAAATATTCATTATAAGGGACTTTGTCTCAATCTCCATTCATTGAGGCATATTTTGTTTTATACACAAATTTCTTTTATACGGTGTATAAACCCTTTGACTTTTATTTTTATTCAAAAGGAATCTTTTTATATGGATAGTTTTAATAAACAACAAAAAGGAATGTTTTTATTGTCGTACCTATGTGGCGATAGTGACTTCTCCGCTGCCGTGACTATTATTTGAGTTTCGGCTTCCTATACAAGCCATAACTTTTTTTAAATGAAAAATAAATACCAATTTTTAATTTTCTTTTATTTTGGTATTGAAAATGGGTTTGATAATGTTTTTGTTATATCAATGTGTTGTATTCATATCTTGTGATTGAAATGTAAAAATGTTATGTTTCATTTATGCATGTTTTATGTGATATGATTATGTTATGGTTTATGATATGTTTAAACCTGTTCATATGAGGAATGCATTGGACTTAATAAGTGACGGGTGGAGCCCACTATAGCTCCTCGATGCATTGGCAGGCCTCATGAGACAAACTAGTGTCTTGGCATGAGGCTTGGCTACGTGGTTATGATAGTCTGGCATTATGCATTCCATCATAATGAAATTGGTTATTGATATTGCATGTGATTATTCGACTAGTAGAATATCCATGTGAATAAGTAAATGGAATTAGTTAATTTTATTTTTGCCATATTATTCTGATGTTCTAGTTTAAAAAGGATTTTGTTTTAGTTATAAATTGCCTTAAATGTTAATGTTTATTTGTGAAAGCTTCCGCTATATTGTTATCCTTACTGAGAATCTGAGCTCACAACTTTCAATGTTTTAATTTTTTCAGGATGTGAAGATGCTTTTTATGAATGACCTGAAGGGATAATATGAGGGGATATGACGACAAGATGTTATTGTAGTTTTTTATTACTTTATGATGTAATGCAAAACTTTTGAATGTATCTAGTGTTTCCAAGTCTACTAAACTAATCGGTCTTTCGAGACTTGATATTTCGTGATCATGCCAATGTTACATAATAATGCATCGACTCTGTGTAACTGGGGTCGGGGCGTTACAGATATTTATACATAAATAAAAAATCACATTCAATTATTCAATCGTTCTTTTTTATGATAAATAATACTCAAATCAATTAATTATCTTTAATTAATCAATCCTTCTATCATAAACCATTTTCTAGATTTCCTTGAGATTCTAATATATAATAATTTCTAAAAAATAAATTCATTTAAAATTATATTTTTACATAACTTGTACATTGGAGGCAACCCCATGTTTTCATGTTCATAACTACCCAATGAGTATAAACAAACATTACACATATGTTAAATTAAACACATATATACAAAACACATATCATGCGTTCTGACTAAGCTCTATACTAGCACTATGGTACACATCTCAAGGGTTAGTATAATATAATATTTTTTTAATAAATCTACATTATTTGGATGAGTACATGAATGTAGTTCTAACTACGCAGAGTGTACTTTTGTTCACCGTACTTATAAAGTACATGCCCTAGGACATGTAATGTAGATGTTCTTCAAAAATATTCAGAGTAAAAGGTGTGTTCTATGGGAGACACACTGGGTAGTATCTGCGTTACATGGTTTCCAACTGTGCAATCTTTTAACGAGGTACACGGTCCAACACTATCCCAAAGGAAATACACATTGTGTCCAATGGACCACACTGTGTGTAATCTAAAAACTATGTGCCATTGGTTCCTAGTTAACACATGGAGTCATTTAAGACTTTGAAATACTCCAACACATATTCCAATTTGGTGGACTAGTCTGATGCATTGAATCATGACTACATGACATGTACTATTGAATACAAGCCGTGTGTTCTGGTGTTGTGTGTCCAAGAATGTTTGGCACCTTGGGATGAGATCCTCTATTTTATTTTAATCCAAATTAAAAAGAAAAGGTCATTTATGTAAGGTGAAAGAGAAAATTTATAGTATTAACAGATCTCGAGATTCAGACATTCAGAATAATTAACGTGAATTAAAACAAAAAAATTATAAAATTCGTAAATAATCAACAAAAAACTAAATAATTATAATAAATTATATTCCACCAGTGATAGAACATATAGGTTATGGGTCTAGTGGATGAGCGTTGGTGGGTGTACCCAAAATTTATTTTTTCTATAAACAATGATCAATCTATGATTCGTCATGATAATAAAATTTTAGATATTCGAAATATAATGAAGAACAAAATCAATTAAGGGAGTCCCAAAACCATAGAGAGAATCATCATATGTTGATTATAATTAATTTAATTAAAATACAAGAATTTTCTTTTAAAGAATTGTCTCTCCATTGATATTTTTGGTCATGTTCTGATGTGATCCATCATTGCGTCATAGAATCCAAGATTAGGATTCCTCTAGCAGTGATCCACATGAGGTCCACATATCTCTGGGCATCGTAAAAGGGATCTCCAGGTGCTATCGCGGAGGAGCCTTTGCTTGTGATGTTCACCTTCGATCACCTTGAGAGCTTCTTACAAAGCGTTCTCCATGATCCAGTGGAGGAGGATCTCTCTCATAGATTGATAGCATTCTTGGAAGGAGAGAAGACTCTCTTGGATTGAGAGATTTCTCTTGATATGTTATGCACAACCCCCAAAAATGGTTAGGCTAATGAGAATTATATAATTGGGATATTAACTACATAGAATAATAAAATTAATTAATTACCCTAAAGCATTTATCCATTTCATTTAATTTTAAGTAAGACCCCAAGTCTTATAATAACATTTGAGTGTTATTATTACTTTACTTGCATCCAAAAAATTACTCCTAATTTTATTTAATTAAATAAATAATAATTTTTCTCACAAATCCCTATAAACATTACACTGTGTTTATATTAATATACATGTCGTGTACTTTTGTTTTTCCATTTTCATTATTTCCTCAACCATATTAATGAGACCTTCAATAATGGATATTTATTTCTCAGATAAATATCACTACATTACTCACCAATAAATATATTATTATCCCAAAATATATTCTCTCGAATAATTAGTGTCGAAACAAATACGATCAGGAATGTGGGAATAATTATTAAACCACAATAGGGAATAATATTTATTCAACTTGATAATATAATATTTAACTAAGATACATGGACACACTTATTGTGTGACCCTCTTGGAATCTTTTCTCAGTGGAATAAGGCATATTTGGCCTAAAGTCCAAGGTTATCATCTAGAATCATGCCAAGGCACCCATAGATAAATAAAATAATGTTGCAATGATGTGTCACCCCTTATGAATTCTTTTCATGTAATACAATCCCTTTGTCTCAATATCTCAAATCAGGGAGGTTACAAGCTAGTTCCATCAACCCATATGCTCGATTATTATTTCATTGACATTCCAAAATTTAACATTCTCATTCCTCACCATGGACTTGGATTTATTTAGGCTATACTAATTCCATAAAAGGGCCTAAGATATCTTCTTCCATTATGGAACCTAAGGGACAAACCCTTTCCTGTATTATCTATTAATGCAGTATTACTCATGACACACCCAACATATCCTACCTCGTTGTGAATAGTGTGTCATCATAGTTTTTTTCATTCCATCTATGTGTGAGAGTTTTAATACCCATTAATAATAATTTTAATGTCTATAGACCAATACACATGTTTTCTGATAGGTACATCCAATGACACAATGAAATGTGGATTTCCTGCTGGTGGGTCTCATTCTCATTATATCCTCTAGGATATTACCAAGGGTTCACACCAAGAGAAGATGCCTCAATGTTTTATGAGTCCTCATCCCTATTGGCCGGTATTATTTTTGTCCCTCAAATAACATCATACGAACATATAACATATTTTCAAGAATAATGTTATGGCACATCTAGGTTCTCATCATAGCAGGGATCCGCTATGACCCTTTTATGCAGCATCTATCCTTAGGACATTATCACGGGAATTTTAATGTAGAATAAAAAAATAGTATGTAATAAGGTATTTATTAATTAATAAATTACAAATTAGTTGGTTCTAGGCCACCAACTCCAACATCTACATCTATAGCCTATGAGACGCATATATGATGTTGTTTTTTTTCAAATTATTGATTAAATCGTTATAAATGTTTGATTTTATAACATATAATTTTATGTTTCTATATATTTACATGATTCCATGATATATTCAATCTTCATATTCTCTACCATGTTATTTTTATATTTAACATGACTTTGCAAGTATAGTTTATGGTACTAATAAGAGGTCAACCATCATAGTATGGTTATCACATAGAGGGTTAGTGCACAGGAAATGTAACAACAATGATGATAGACCCAATCATAGGATATGTACATGAGGCCTTATGGCCTGACCCATGATAGAGACATGTTCACTTGGTGCCATTAGAATTTTGAGTAATACATTCATCATCATCCTTTTGGTCATATTCAAAACCTGATTCCATGTGGATGAATAGTAAAATATTCACCATCCATTTGGATAATTATTTCTCGCCTACAACATATTTTGATTATCATCTCTGTTTGGAGTTGTTGTATATACTACTGGGGCTCATTATCCCTTGTTTAGCACCTGAACAATCGACACATATTTGTTGGTGATTGCTTCTTTTTTTATTATTACCATAGTATAAACATGTTACACTTGTGCACATATATTAAGGGTACATTGGTGGTGTCCTATAGGGTTTTATTACTAACACACTATAATGGTGTGTCCATTTTCATTATGACCACATGTATAGAGATCCAGTTAAGGTCTATGATATCTTCAAAACGGGCTTAATAGTGTCGCATAGAGCTTGTAGCAGAATTAAGATGATATCCAGAGGACTCTATTGTGTTTCATTTTACACACATAAAAATGTATACTATGATTTATCTTAAGAAAATGGGATCCTAATTTATTTATCTTTATGAAAAAAATTCCATATGTTATTATATTATGAGTTTTTTCTTATACCTTGATTGCTATGATTTGTTTTATATTTTAAATATATTTTATGTGTATAGATATGATTCCATGGATATACTATCCCAAATTCATGGTGTTTGGATAGTAAATACTAGTCCACTGCCTATTATATATTGGTAGGTTTTGAGGAGGTCTTGTGTTTATTTAGATCATATCATGTGGTATTGGTTAGTGCATTGAAAATTGTATCAAATCATAGTTTTCTAATTTTATTCAGGATTAAACTTGGACACGATAGAAAGAAGATATAATGTGTAGAATTTATGTGGTGGGTTTACCATCTCAATGGATATCATATGGGTAAAATACCTCTAATATACCATTAGAATGATTATTTTTACTATTTAATAGAATTTGGAAAAAATCATACATCATGATTGGGAACACATAATCACATATCATATATATGTACTTTTTTATTTCATATTAATTCATTAATTTAATGCCCTGATTTGGGAAATGTTTTATTGAATATAATTGTATTATATATTAGGGAAATATATCTATTTTGGAAATAATTATTTTAAATTGAACATGATTTTATATTTTATTTAAATATTATCGTGACTATCATGTTGGTTGGATGAAATAAGGTTATTGCTAAGAGGGATATAACTTTGATTATGTATGGAATCCTATGATAAAAATTGTCTGATCCCATATACTATTGAGGATTTATATTGATGGATTATGGTGAGTAAATGTTAATTGGTATTTTATAAAATATCACCATTGAGATTATTTAAGGCTCTTGAAATGGATTCTACCATAGGTTGTATAAGAGGATTCACCAACACCTTTTATGGGGTGAAATAATTAGAGCTAATCTAGTGTAGATAATTTTATATTGTTCATACTCATGAATTAGGGGTACAGTGAACCATCATTGACTATGCTCATGAATTCTATCTCTAGCTTCCACTATCCTTTGAGGGTATTGGGGGACTATTGGATATCTAGGATTGGTTATACATCATCTAGGGGATATTATAATTATGTGAGACATCATAGGACCAATGGGTCTAGGTATAGGTATTTCTACTTTAGGGACCCTCCAATATATTTTTGAGTCTCGTGGGACTAGAATATTTTTGTGAGGTTATTTTTTGGGAGGCCTATAAGAACCTCTTATTTGGGTAAATATTTACCAAAACATTGATTTTGGACCATGCCAAATAATTATTGGTTCATAAATAGGGATCCATTAATGTTTTCACCAAACTACTTTATTTTAATCCACTATTCATTAGGAATGGGGAACATAACATCGATGATTTTGAGATTGAAATTCATCATGGACATCAGATGGTAGTTTAGGGGTTTCAACCTAAAAACATAACTGAATGTTATATGTAAGTCATTTACAATTGACTTTGTATTGAATTAGGATCAATTATTTGATTTTCATCCATCCTTATTACTTAGGTGGGTAGGACACCTACTACTGTGATGAGTGTATCATTTTTTATAAAGAAGCGGATGATGGTAAATGCACATTAGGGTAGCAAAAACATTGCTGAGTAGAGTATGTATTCTGAATCCACTACTAGAGGAGTTGAATAGTGCTTAAACTATTGGAAAGATTTAAATTATTTCAATTTTAACACATCGCCTGAATGAAAGTGTTGGTAGTGTGGCCAGATGCGGTGTCTCGAATAGTTATTCTGGAAATCATCAATGTTGAGTTTTCTCTAGGGTATAGTATGAGAATTATCTATGATCCAAAGATTCAGTTGGGGTCCTTGGTTGTAGGATTAGATGAAAATAACATATTTGATTATTTTACCTAAGGGATAGGGTCACGGTGTAGAGGTGACCATAGTATATTTAATAAGCCATGTTCAAGAAAATGGTTGTGAGGGAGCATTTACTCTTCAATTTATAGTGTTGATAACTCCTACAAAATCAATATATTTGTTTTATACTAGAGATTACCATTCCATTATATAGACACATGTAATTTCTATACATTAATTACTAGTTAATGTAAAATTTGAGATTCGTTCCATTGATACACCATTTTGAAAAAGATAGGGCAATCATTAGCAATGCCTAGAGTATGTTATATCCCACACAGTTTATGAGAATCTATGGGACTTTATGATTTTGTAGATGAAGAGATTTGATGTGATTCTTGGAATAGAGCAGTTCACAACATTCAAATCCCTCATTGATTGATATTGGAGATGATTACCATTTTGATCACCCAAGGGAGAGATGTTCATGATAATCAGTTTGTGGAAGTTTGGAGAAGATATTTCGGGTACAAATATTAGCCATATAAGGATAATTGTGGCATAAATAATGGTATTGTATCTTTTATGTTGATCCTTGGTATCTCTCTCATCTTTTAATTCATTTTTAATCTCTATTAGGATATTTTTGGGAAGACATTATAAGACTTACACAATTGAGATGAGTTGAGTTTCAGATAGAACTCATGTTAGGTTTGTAGACCATTTCAATACCCACTTATTTTATGTCCTCCACTAAGTTTATGTATCTTAATGTATAGCTCAAGGACTTATACAATATGTGTTTTATAAGGTTGATAAATTCACCTTGGGGTGAACCTATTTTTTCACCATGAATGCTGGGAATTGTCTCTGAGTTTGTGTAGAATACCATAAGATGAAATTGTGGAAGGTGAAATATAGATACTATTTTCCTTGGATTAAGTATCTCTTTGATCAGTTATGGGGGTCCTACTGGTTATCCATGATTGATATCATATCATTTTATCACCAATTATTGGTTAAAGTGGAATAAATCATAAAGATGGTGTTTTGAAGTTGGTTTTAACAATACAAGTACTTGCTTTTGCCCTTTAGAATGATGAATTCATCAGAGGTGTTAATTTCTTTCATGAAAAAGATATTTCGCCCTTAACTTACCTCATTAAATGTTGTGTTCATTAAAGATTTCCACTTTTACTCATAATAGTAGGAGAATAATTCCTTAAATATCTAGATATCTTGAGTACACCTCGAGAAACATAACTTTATATAAATCTATTGAAATGTCACTTTTTGGAGTCATGAGGTGAAATTCACTGGGATTATGGTTTATGAGACAATTGTATCATTATACCCAGAGAAATTAGCAGATACGATGTCCTATAGATATCCTATAAATGTGTTTTTATCATGTAATATTTCTAGTTTTTCAATGGTATTATTGGAATTTTATACAGGACATATCCTATTAATCAGTAGCTATGACTTCACTGATGTAGAATAGAGTTATGTTTCAATGGTAGTATTAGTTTGAGAAGAATTTTTTATTCTATATAGGAGGTTTGATGTGTCACAATATTTGATTCTTCCAGATCCTATGATTTAATATGTGGTATATTATGATGGATCAGGATTCAGTTTGGTGATGTATTAATATAAAGGTAGTGGGTTGTATCTTTTGGGACACATCAGCTATGATCCCATGAGCAGCATTTTCCTTCATATGACTGAAAGATGAAAATTGTGGCATATTATTTAATGTATTTAAACCACTATCTCTTTTTAAATGTTCTTATTTTCAATACAAACTAATGGGGAAAATAATTATTTTCCTAAATACTTATCTGAATTATAGGTATAGGTTATGTGTATAGTACCTATATATGTTTTACATTGATATTCTCTATTCATGATATGAAGTTACCATCATTTTAGATGCACTGAGTTGTAATCTGTAGGTATATCTTGATCATATTTAATAGACATAAGAGGAATATTGGTTCCTAATGAGCTTATTGGTTGATTTGATGATGCATGCTTCTGTGAAAAATAGAATGATGACACATGATCCATTAGTGATCATGTATTATTTAATAGGCTGGGTGAAGTCAACATAGGATTCCAAGAATGTGTGCATTTTGATGGGGGAATAGTAAGTAGATGGTGACCCAATATATAGTTAGTTTTTAGAAAATGATGATGTGATCATAGTACATTTGAGATTTTTAGTCCCTGCTTCCATCAAGGATGAGCTAATGAGTGATTTAAATAACTCTAGATGGTTGTTTTATTCAGGAGTGAATAATATGTCCCATGACTTTTGGGGAATGTTTTGTTGGCCAAGGAAAATGATGAACAATTCTTTATTTGTTTCTAAATTCTTTACTGACCATGTGATAAATTTGGAGTACCATTTTCCTAGCTGTCTGATTCAGACATTTTTTGTTCCCATGTAAATTTGGGAGTATTTCACAATAGAATTTGTGATGGGTATTCCTAGGACCTCAAGGAGTTGTGCCACAATTTGGGAAATTTTAGATCGACTATAAAAGTTACGCGTTTTTTATTCATCTGTGAGAATTATCCTTTATGTGATCTTGAAAGTCATATGTTCATTAGATTATATTCTTTTATAATTTCCCCCCCAAATTGTATCCAACAGTGATTCACATAATACATCAATATTTTTGAAGGGATATATATAATTCCTTAGGGACCTTGTTGAAATTGATCCCAACAATCCATCCACAAATAGATGAAATATATGTTTAGAAAATTCATATAATTTTTTATATTCATCAAGAAAGCATCATAGAATTTGGGGGTGTAATGGAAGATCACCATTCCTTGGTTTATTTTAGGTAAAAAAACAATTTCAAGGATTCAATTCAAATGGATCTTTTTGAGGATATTAATGGAAGGCCATATTTTTCAACACTTTTTCATGATGATAGTGAGGCAGTTTTTGTTAGGACAACTATAGTATGGGATAATTCCCATAGAATTCAGCATATAAATAAGAGGTTTCTGATACCTAAGGTAAAGAAAGAGTATTTTGACAATTGTTATGGATAAATTTGGATTTTTTTATTGGTGGCCAGTTTTTTCTAAGAGTGAATCCTTAGTTAATCAAACGATGATTGTGGAATAATGGGAAGCTACTGTTGTGATATGTTGGTCCTTTTGAGATAATTGAGAATATTTGAATAGTGTATTACCATCTAGATCATTCTTCATGCTACCATGTTATACAAGATGTATTTCATGTGTCTCTTATTTTGAGGTACATACTTGATCTTACACATATAATTGACTTTGTGGATATTGAGCTAGAGCCTAACATATCTTATGAGGAACAGTAGGGGCATATTATACACTAGTGTGAGAAATTATTACATGGTAATATGGTATAAATATTCTAGTATCTATGTGCTCATAGATGAATCTAAGAGTGTACATTTTTGTAAAATGAATATGCTCAAGCACAATGGACCCAGTTTTGATAGTAGAATAGTTGAAGGTAATTGTCCTGTATGAGAAGTCTTTAAATGGGGATAATTGTAACATCCATACTAAGACTAATATATTTGATATTTTAAGTTTATAAAAATCATCTTTCTTCTATTTGTTAATCACTATTATGGTTTTTAGTGGGATGGATTATAGAAAAAATATGTTAGGAAATTACGTTTGGAGTAATTAGAGGAGGCTTGGTCTTTTTTGGTTTTACAGAGTCCACTATCATGCTGATAGAACCCATAAGCATGTAGGTTTGATTATTAAAGGTCTTATAAAAACTATAGACCCCACTGGCCAGGCAGTGGGGTTGGTAGAACCTATGTGGATCTATCCTTAAAACTGGATATTCATATGTCAAACACCATCCCACTGGTGATGCCAATGGATAGCCGGTGCGACCCACCAGCTTTCAGGTGGATCCTAGTAATATGTAAACCAAATATACCCCACAACTATTTAAGTAGAATTTTGAGTTACCTTGTTAAATTACAAAATCTATCCTTATTACCTATTACATATTGGATATATCCTCCCATGACTCCAGATATATCCCACTCATATCATCTTATTCTTTAAACAATGGATCAATCAAGTGATTATAGAATGATAAGTTTTACATATATTTGTGAAAAAATTCTATACTTAATTGAGATATGTGCATGGAACAATAATGAATCTGTTTTTTCAATGCATATATGATATAAATTATTCCCTCCATCGGAGATTGATTGTAGATATAGTGATTTTATGGAATCCCTTAACTAAATCTTGATCTAATTATTATTATGAGCATCTTATGAGTAAGTGGTTTTGGATCTTCTTTATAGACCTCTTATTAAAAACAGGTTAAATATATAACTATAATATATTTTATATATCTTTTTTACTTTCATGATATAATGATATATAGTAAATATATTAGTATATTTATGTTTGATTCAATATGAAAATTATGTCTTGTTGACTAGGGCTAGAACTCTTGTGAATGGTGGACGTTTCCAAGTAAGTTTTCATTGATCGATTTTTGAGACCTTTTCCATATCAAATATAATAATAGATATTTATTCTAATGATATATTGATGATGGGTAAATATTTTTTAACTAATCTAGAGTTTATAATATATATTTGAGGTGGAATTAATGATTTGTTATTGAATTGATGATGGATATAGTTATTTTACATCGTCTTCGTCAAAAAAATCATGGATCTATTTCTGTTGATGCACTATGTGAGGTATGTGACTATAGAACTATGATTATTATCATGTAATTTGTTGGGATTATTTTCTAGACCAATTATAGCATAAAGTGGAACCCGAGATTAGAATCATTGATGCCGAAAATAGTTTTTCATGGGTGTGAAACATGGGTTGGACTTTGATCAAATTAAAAAAACTCAATTACTTCATCAATGAGATTGAGGAACAAATTTCCATACAATTTAGAAAACTAATATACACTTGTTTACATGGTTTAATTCTCATAATGGCAGGGATTTTTTGATCACGCTTGATTGTAATTTTATATTCTTGTGTGCGTGGTGTATGAGACCTATATGGGTTGTTGTTTCCTGGATAATATTTTATTATATTTTTATCCATGTTTTATTTGATCACATTTACTTGTCTCTTTATACAAATTCTCATGATTTGAGGATATATTTTTTCGTCTATACTCTACCATGTTTTGTGTATTTTCCATTCCATTGGAGGTATTGTATTTTGTAATCATAACATGTATACCATCATGGTATGTGTATCCCTCAGAGGGTGAGTGTGTTTGACATGTGGTGGTGAGGAAAATATACCCATACGTAGTGTATGAAAATGATGGCCTTGTCTTCCAACCCATAATAGTGATATGTTCACCTGATTCCATAAGGATATACAATAACGTGTTCAATGTTTTCTTTTTCACCTGACTCAAAACATGAAGCCTTTTGTATATCATGTAACTTGTTCTCTAGCTATGTTGATAGTTATTTATCACTTATGACATATTTTGTTAATATTAATTTAATATATCCATACCAAGTACAATCTGGGATCATGGTGGATTGGCTAGCACATGATCACATGGAATTTTAATATTGATGATTTCCTGTGCATTTTTTATTATCTTTTCACACACATGTTTTACCTATGAACACATGTTAATGATGCATTGCTGGGGTCCTACTAGATTTTATTACTTTGATCATTCTTGGTAATCTTAATTCAAATGAAGAAATCATGTATAAGGATCCATGTAAGGGAAAGGGGACCATAAAAGATGGATAAGAAGCGGATCATGGTGCTAGTAGAGGTATTTTGATGGACTCTATAGGATTCAATAGTGTTTATTTTTTTCTAGATTTACCTTTATACGATAGTTTGGATTTCCATCGTAGGATCCTGGATGACTTATCTATATTACATGAAATCCATATATTATTACATTATGATGATTTATCTTCCAAATTGATAATTCTATGTTTTAAATATTTTAATTATTTTTTTAGTGTATGGCTATGATACCAATGATATAGTCTCCCAATTAATTGAGTTAGAACACAAAATGTTAGTTGGTAGCCTCTTGAATATGGGGAGTCACACATGAGGACTTGCCTATATCTATCTTAGACTTATTGGTTCGTGTCGAGGTGTTATAAAATGGTATCAAAGCACAATTTTCTCCTTTTCAAATTGATTAACTAGAGCATTTGTATAAATGATATACATTTTGTGAGATATGGGTAGGGGAGTTTCCATGTTACTAGATAGATCAACTGTAATAGACCTTTAATATATCATTAAGGGGATTACTATTTTAGTCTTATGGGATTTTAGTGTGGTCATAAATCATGATTGGGAACGTAGGATCACATCAAATATATATACATGTTGCAGGTTTCACCATAGTTCATTAATTTAACACCTTGATTTGGGATACCTTTCATGGATATACTATTATGTGATAAGGGTGTAATATGTCTATTTTTTATTTAATCTGTTAAACATGAATATGTTTTTATGATTTGTATATATATTATAGTGTCAAACATATATGTATAGGGAACATTGGTTAGTTCTTGAAGGGATATACATTGGGTTATGGATATAGTCCTAGGAGAACCTTTATGTGGTCCCATATACTATTTAGGATATATCATAATGAATTAAAGTAAAAAACTATTCAATGAATTTTAGGAAAATTCTCACTTGTATACATTTTAATTCTCTCACTAATGATGACACACCAGTTCTACCATAGCCTATATAGGAGGCTGAACCTATGAATTATTTCACACCTACTCAAGTAATGCAAGTGTTGGATCCAATTTACCCCAATGTCTTTAGGATTTTACATCCCCATAGAGGAGGAGTATAGCGCACTATGGTTGCATAAGCTCATGACCTACAACTCCATTATATGAAAATCTTTTAGGGAATTCTGGGGCGATATGATGTTGGTGATTGGTTAGAAATCATTGAGGGCATATTCAACATGGTTGATTCACCAAATGGCCGATGGGTCTGGCTAGATGAGTTTTTATTTTAGGGACCTGATAGGTGTTGGTTCATTACCATTGGAAAAATGGTAGAGGTGAGGGACATTTATGAGTTTAAATTATGAAACTTTTCATAGGGGAATTATTTCCTAATACACTGATGGTCGACTATTCCTAAGAATTTATGGTCTTTTTTTATGGATCTCGAACCATGTGAGAATTCACTATTTGTTTCACCAAACAGATTTTTTTAACTCTAATATTGGGAAAAAAATGAGGCATTAAATTTCAAAAATCTGAGATAATTATTTATCCAAACATCAAGAGGCTGAGTAAGAGTTTTTACGTAACCACTATCATGATGTTTATTTTAAGGCCTTGACTATTTAGAAGGTCTTGGAGGAGGATTATGTTGTTTTTCTTCATAATTTATTCAGTTTTCATATATTTTAACCTCCTATAACTGTGATGAGTGAATATTTTAATATTAGGAATAGGAACACCATAGAAATATAGTTGGGTGACATAAAGAAGGGTGAGAAAATTGTGGATTTCTCCCTCTGAAGAGGAGTTCCTATCACACCCAGATATTTTTTGAGATAGATTATTTTTAATTTATTTGATGTCTTGTGTTGTACGTTACATCACTATTAGATTTCATTATACACATAATGATATTAGCTTGTGGTATATACAATGCTATTCTTGTTTTGTGTTATACACAATTTCATGTTATTTTGATTGAATTAATTTCATGCAACACAGAGTATAGATTTTGTTAATTGTTAAAAGGAAATGTGTTTTCCTTATGTTATATGCATCACCAATTAAATCATGCACTAAACACAACACTTACATGGATTGCATTACATACAAGAGTGACCTCCAACAATAGCTTGGATTGTACGCAATACCAAGTTTCACTAAACAATGACATATTATTTAAATATTATTATTTAATGGGATATAAAATAGCCATTATGAATAGTATTAGACAATTTATGAATTTTATATAACATTAAAATTCATCTAATTTATTTTTTAGACATGATATGAGAACAAATTCAATATTTTAGATAAGAGAATTATTTTTCAAAAAAATTACTTTTACCACCTTTTGAGGAAGAACCCTTTTTTAATCAGATTTTGGAAAATTATATAAGTTCTATTTGGAATAATAAAATTATTCTTTGTATAAAGAAAACAAAATTTTATTTTGGGAGAATTTTTAATATTTTTCTGATAAAATTCGTACTTTTATGAATAGTGAAAAATACTACATTTTAATTCAAAACTAACTTTTCATCTAAGTTATTGATATTGTTTGATTATATTTTTAATTGGTTTTAATTTATAATTGGATTATGTTTTAATCAAGTAATTCAATTTAGGTAAATGGAAGTAAATTCACATTTAAATTGGACATAAAGGCTTGAAAAACGTTTGATAGTTTTTACATCTGGAAAACCCTCTTTATCATTCTGACAACAAGAATTAATTATAGATTAATTAATGAATCTTATATATTTTAAATTTTTAAAAACTTATTCCATATTTGTAATCTGTGGGTCCTAAATAAGTTCATACATTACTTTTTTTTGATATTATGAATAGTAACTATAGTAATTTTTATTTACCATATGTAAAGGTATATTACGTAAATTTGTGTAAAAAATGATATGATGAAGATAATAAAATTACCCTTATACCTGCCAAAATCATATTAGATTAATTAAGGTTGACCAATAACACTTAAGGTTCATAATTGATTCATTTAATGGAATATTTTTCCATTAAAGTGATGCAATTACAATTAAAACAACAGAATGTGACAACAATTCACACTCTTATATCATATAAGTGGAATAATTTTAATATTGTGATAAACATCATAAAACTTCTAAAACAAATAGTCTGTAGAAATATAATTAAATTTTCTACATTAAGTAAATGTATTTATAATGTTTAAAAACTAAAACATTACCATAAATAAAGAAAAAATAGGGATGTAGAAATTGTTTTATTGATATAAATATCAAATAATTGGATTCAGAAATATTAAAATAAATATCATATAAACTAAATAATGTGATCCCTGAATTTTCTAGGTTATAATCAAGTATTAGGTGTGTGTTAAATATTTTGGTTTGAATTTAAATTTTATTGTATTTTATTTAAATTCATATAAATAAATAGTTTCCAAATTGACAGTATTGATATTTCATAAAAATAACATATTATAAAAATATTTAAAATTAAAAAAAATATTAAAAATTTTCTAACTAAAAATTATATTGTCTAAAATTTCATAAAATATACAAATATGGTTTGTTTACAATACAAAATTATATGTTTATAACCATTTAATAATTATAATTATTTTACAACAAATAAAATTAAATAGATTAAATAAGGAAAATCCAAATGATAAGGTTTAAAATAAAATTTAATCATCTATAATTGTTTTTGAGATTACTTAGATAAAATATATATAAATAAATTATTATGGAATAATTAAAAATTGAAAAACAAATTTATAATAAATTAATATTTTAAGACTTTACAAAGTTTCCCCTCCCCTCTATTATGAAATGTCACCTCTCGTTTTCTTTCAATCACTCCTCCAAAGACCTTTATATTGGACAAACCCTGGCCAAAACTCCCCCAAACATACATAATTTCATCCAAAAGCCATTCTTTTTCAGAATAAATCCATCATATGGGGACCTTCTATGTAAATATAAAGGAAATACTCGAAAACGAGGTAATTTTTTATCACATCATTCAAAATTATTTTCTTCTTCTACATACTATTAATGTAACGTCCCGGCTTCGGGTGCCACTCCACGGGTGCCCCAAACCTGGTTTTCCACGTGACCTCAATCGCATTTCTCCAAACGCCAAAGGCTTCCGACTAGCAGTGAGGGCCTAGGTCTGATAGTGGGGAAACTATGCCCTCATTTGTCAAAGTTTAGCAGAACAGAATACAGAATAAAACATACATCAACAGCGGAAGCAGTAAACCATACACAACTGAAATAACCAACAACAGTGAATTTAACCAAAAATATGTAAATGATGATGCTATATGCCTCAATTTATAAGAAAACAGCCACAACATGTTATACATCAATACATTACAATAAAAGGTAGAGTACAACAAAACAGAGTAAAATAGCTGGCAGCGGCATCGCAAGCCTAGGCTCTGTCCCATTCCCTCCTACTCCTCAGCAGCAATCATGTACCTGTATAGGGACTCTTTCCCCTATCTACACCTACAGCAACATAATCTATTTGGTCCGAAAATCTTGACCCAAACAGGGTGTGAGAAACAAATTCCCAGTAGACACCCACCAAAGGCCCGTGCCCAACTGCGTGTAAGCATGAAATGATAGTGTGCAGTAGTAAAATGCAATAAAGTAAGCAGTACTCAAAATTAACTAATTACCAGTTATATTGCCATTTTTTTATTCATTTAATCCATTAAATATTAGAAATCACCATAGTTCATTTCTAAGTAAACAGTCCATGTCCTCAGACAAGTAAACCCCTACCCTCAGGTAAGGAGTGTCCAACACAAGAATCTTCCCTCAGGCATAACCGAATTTTCCCTCAGGCATAGGTAGTGTCTCCCTCAGGCACAGATTCTATTTCCCTCAGGCACAGAAGAAGTTTCCCGCAGGCCAATGTAACTACTGCCCTCAGGCTAAATAGTGCAGTGCCCACAGGATAATCACAATAATGCCCTCAGGATAAATAAGTAACTGGGCCATGCGCAACATGTTAATAAGCAGTAAACAAGCAATTCTCTCAAGGAAATTCTATAATTACTACTTTTAAGGCATACCCTCAGGTATCCTTGCCAAACGGCTAAACAGTGGAACACACCCCTGGGATGGTTTTGGATCCATGAAACGATCCCAAACAACAGTTTTACAATTATTCAATTACCTTAATAGTTCTAGGTAGTTAATATATCCACGGCCTCAGACACACCACACCCCAACATAGGTTCATGGCACAAAAATGCACAAAACCCATGACAAATGGAAAACTAAACACCAATACACCTACCTTATACGCCAACAAACGATATACCCGAACGCCGACTCCAGAAATGCCCAAGAACGGAATAGATATGACGAATAACAAAACCCAATCGAACATAAATAACATACATTAAGAGAAGAATTAGTAAGCAACACGCTAGGAGAAGAGAGGGATTACCCGTGCGGTTCCAACGAGGTCGTCCGACGCGGAAACTGATTCCAGATGAACACCCAGTGGATCATCAAATTTCTGACCTCCTCCTTCAGCTCCAAAACGGATCAAATGCCTCCTCTACCAAATGAGGAGGCTACTTCAAGTTTTAATCCAAAAAAACAAAGTACATGGTGCGTACTTCCAAATACATGGCATGTACTCCATTCATTTAACTGTTCCTCTGGCCGCTTCCCTCCAGCGTGGCACTGTTCACCTGCCGACATGAGTACACGACATGTACTCCTGAGTACACGGTGTGTACTGCCGCCAAGCTGGCAGCTGCTCTACCGCCTTACTTTTTGACCTGCCGACTGACTACACTATGTGTAAAGGACCACTACATGGCGTGTAGTCATTTCCTACACCCTTTGTCGCCGGCAAGGCTACACGCCCTGTGTACTCATCCCAACACGGCCAGAAGTACACGGCGTGTGGAAAACTACACAGCGTGTAGTTCCAAAACTTTTGTATTTTTGCTCATTTTACATATTTTATTAAAAACATTTATGGATAAGACAAAAGAGGAATCTCTTACCTCAAAGAGAATAATCGGGTTCTTACAAACATTCCCCCTTATTGAAATTCATCCCCTAATTTCCCTTCCAAGGGTGGAGAAGATATAGCCTTGAACAACTCCAGCCACTGAGCTCATATGTCAGTCTCCCACTCCCATGTTTCATCTTGCACTCGGCCATGCTGCCATAGCACCCATACGAGAGGAACTGACTGGCCTCGGAGAACCTTCGTGCTCATGTCAACGATACGAATCGGATGCTCCTAAAAGGACGCATCTGCCTCCAACTCAAATTCCTCTGGCTGAAAGGTGTGAAACGGGTCTGAATGAAAGCTACGCATTTGAGATATGTGGAAGACATCATGCATGGCTCAGTACCACTGCGGTAACTGCAACCGATAAGCAACCAGCCCGACTCTCTCAATAATCTCAAATGGTCCCACATACCATAGTGAAATTTTACCCTGTCTCCTGATCCTCTTGTGTCCCAGCCTCGGAAAAACATGCAAGAAAACCTGACCCCCTACCACAAACTCCAAAGGTCTTCTATGGCCATCATCATAAGACTTCTGACAAGAATTCATGATAACCATCCGCTTCTGAATCAACTGGACCAGCTTAGACGTCTCCTACACAAGCTATGGCCCCAGTAAAGCTGCCTCACCTACCTCTATCCATCACAATGGTGATCGACACGGCCTACCATATAAATCCTCGTATGGGTCCATCTCAATAGTCATCTAGAAGCTATTGTTATAGAAGAACTCGACTAAGGGTATATGCTTCTCTCAAGAGCCCCCAAAGTCCAGGACGCATGCATGCATCATGTCCTCTAGCACTAGTATCGTACACTCTGACTGGCCATCTGTATGAGGGTGGTAAGCTGTGCTCAGAAGCACCTATGTACCCAACGCCCTTTGAAAAATCTGCCAAAAACGAGGCATGAAACAGGCATCCCTATTAGAAATGATAGAACAAGTGACCCCATGAAGATGTACGATCTCTCGGATATACAGCCTTCCGAGCTCATCAACACCGAAAGTCGCCTTGATCGGCAAAACATGAGCTACCATCGGTAGTCTTTCCACAACAACCCACATGGCATCATTTCCACGAGGTGACCTCGGAAACCCAGTCACGAAATCCATTACGACATCATCCCATTTCAACTCCAAAATGAGTAACTGCTGTAACAGTCCAGCTGGTCTCTGATGCTCTGCCTTCACCTGCTGATAGGTGGAACACATCGTAAGAAAACCAGCATGATCCCTCTTCATACCTGGCCACCAGTACGGATGTCTCAAGTCACGGTACATCTTGGTAACCATGGGATGAACTGCCCAAGCTAAAGCATGAAACTCTCACATCATCTCCTCACGTATATCCCCTGGAACCCATACTCGTCCATGGAAACGCAAAACCTCATCATCGACTATCGTCCAACCAGGAGGAGGGACCTTAATTGCAACTGACTCCCATAGAACTATGCCTTCGGAATCAGATATCTATCTCATCCTCACTCTATCCAGGGTAGTAGAAGTCAAAGCTAAAGAGGAAAGATAAATCTTCCCCTGACTGTCATGCACCTCCAGATGCATCTCAGAGAACAAGGCGATGAGCTCCCACTCACCACTGGCCTCCTGCACTACCTGTATCTGATTCTTCCTTCTCAGTTCATCAGCTACTGCATTACCTTTACCAGGTGTATAGGCAATTTCAAAATTGAAGGACTGTATATATTCAACCCACCTTCTCTGACTCAGATTCAAGTCACGCTGAGTAACGATATACTTGATTCTTTTGTGGTCAGTGAAAACCAAAAAATGCTCCCCCAATAGATAATGTCTCCAATAGAGAAACACATGCACTATTGTAGCCAACTCGAGATCATGCGTCAGGTAATTCCTCTCATGTGGCCTCAACTACCAAGACTTGTACGCCACAACTCGGTCGCCCTGCATCAACACTGCTCCCATCCCAATACCTGATGCATCACAGTAAACTGTATAGCTCTTCCCCTGCTCTGGGAGTGTCAGGATTGGTAGTGATGTAAAACTTCCCTTCAGGTCCTGAAAAGCTGGCTCGCAAGCTTCTGACCATACAAACTTCACACCCTTCTTATTCAAGCCCGTCAACGGCGCTTCCAAGCGGGAGAAGTCCTATATAAAATGCTTGTAGTGACCAGTTATCCCTAAGAAACATCATATCTCAAACATGTTCTTACGATACTCCCAAAAAACTACTTCTCTCACCTTCTCTGGGTCTACTAAAACTCCTTCCTCTGAGATGATATGACCCAGGAAGTGAATCTGGTCCATCCAAAAGTGGCACTTTGAGAGCTTAGAATATAGACGATCCTCCCTCAGTGTACTCAATATGATCTCAAGATGGGTGGCATGGTTGTGTCAGGCATGAAAGTACACCAAGATGTCTTCCATGAATACTACCACAAAAGAATCAAGATACGGATGGAACACGCGATTCATCAGAGCCATGAAAACTACTGGCGCGTTCGTGAGTCCAAACGGAATAAGCATATATTCATATAGACCATACCTACTCTTGAACGTTGTGAGAGGTATATCTGATGGTCTAATGTGTAGCTGATGATATCCTGATCTCAGGTCAATCTTCGAGAACACTCGTGCTGAACGAAGTTGATAAAAAAATCATCAATCCTTGGTAAGGGATATCGGTTCTTAACTGTCAACTGGTTCAGCTTTCGATAATCCATGCAAAGTCCGAGGGTACCGTCTACCTTTTTCGCAAAAAGGACCGGTGATCCCCAAGGAGAAGTACTAGGTCCGATAAAGCCCCTTGCATGTAACACCTCTAACTGCCTCTTGAGCTCTTGCAACTCAGGTGTGACCATCCAATATGGAGAAATGGACACCGATGCTGCTCCTGGAACAAGATAAATTGAGAAATACACCTCTCGCTTTGGAGGAAGACCTGAAAATTTGTCCGAGAAGACATCCCAGAAACAATCCACAACTCTAGGGAATTTCATTTGAAAATTCCCCTGATCATCCAGATATAAGCTTCCAATCTGGGTTGTGACTCCACCTCGCCCACGATGCTCTGGTCCAGCTCGACTCACTTGAACATCCCATTTTCCCTTGTATAGAAACTCCATGCCCTTTGGTGACATGAAACACACCCTTCGACGATAGCAGTCTACAAAGGCCCGAAATGGAACCAACTAGTCCTCCCCAGGAAGGACGTCATATCTCATCATCTCTATGACATAGAGGCCCCAAAGGAAGTGACACCCACCAACCTCAAGGGGGAACTCTTTACACTGACACATACCAGTCGTCCCAGTCGCCAACGGAGTGTCTCGCGTCATGATAACAGAAGAAGTAGAAACACAGTGCCCAAGGATCTCTACAATGGGTACAGATATGAATCTATGTGTAGCACCCGTATCGAAAAGTACTGAAGATAAGATAGAAGCTACTAAAATAGTACCTCTGACTGTAGAAGGTATGGGATCCTGCTTCTGCTCGGTCTGTTGCACTGCATATGCCTGCCCAGTGTCGCGGCCCTTCGACACAGCCCGGCTACCCTGAGCTATCCCGCCCTACTGCCTCTGAGATCCTGGTGTCTAGCTACTACAGCCACGACCACCATCTCTACCTGCACGCCCTGACGTATTCCAGTTCCCCGACTGGTAAGAATCCCCTGGTCCTGCTCTCGCACGTGGAGTCTGCACAGAACCCCTCTCACTAGCCATCGGTGGAAACGCCCTGCAAAATCGTTGTAGATGACCCATCTTGCCACAAGCTCGGCACTCCACTGGGTCTCGTGGACACTGTAGTCTCTTGTGGCCCTCTCTTCCACACTAGTTTTACCTGACCGGGCCACCTAAAGAAGTTGCCTGGCTGGTACTGCTGCCCTGAGAGAAGTCTATCTGTCTCTTTCTCTTGCCAGTAGAAATATTACCTGTAACTGGTGCTGAACTTCATTGGCCCACACCACCAGATTCCCACAGGTTCTTCTCCATAATCAGCGTCTGGTTCACAATGGCGTGTACAGTAGGCAACCTGAATACATTCACCTGCGCTCGGATGTCATACCGAAGACCATCCTCAAAACTTCTGGCTCTCAGCATCTCATAACCCACCAGCACGGGTGAAAAGTGATGAATCTTCATAAAACGAGATGAATATTCCATCACTGACATAGCTCCCTGCTGCAGATTCATTAACTCTCAAGCTCTATCTGCTCCCAGCGTCTTCAAGAAGAAAAATTCATAGAAGACTACATGAAAGTCTTCCCACTCCATGTCCCTGTGATTCTCTAACTGGGTGGTAACATCCCACCACCTCTTGGTGGAATCACGCAGCTTGTATGTCGCGAGCTTGACCCTCCACCCTGGAGGCGTCTCAAGATGCTCGAAAATAGTCTGCATCGACCTCAGCCAAGACTATGTATCCTGTGGTCCGCCATCCCCAAAAAAACATAGGCGGATGCTGCTGTTGGAAGATACGTGTGAGCTCGTCCATAGATGTGGCAGCATGCGGTGCTCCCTGAAAGGTCTGCATGAACTGCAATAAGCCTTCACAGAACTACGCCTCCACGCCTATGTCTGGTATAGCAGATGGTTCCGCAACTGGCTCTACTAAAGGATTAGCTGGTAGGCTGTGGCCCACCATCTCTAGAGTAAATTCAACGTCGCTCTCCTGGCGAACAAAGCGCGGTCGTCTACGCAGCATGACACTACAAGGTCAAAAGCACGCCTTAGATTCAAGACTATTAAGGCTGAAACGAAGGAACCACAAAGGTAATAAGAGGAAGAAGACATCTCAAAATTTTCAAAACAAGACGACATGGCGTTTACATTGACTATACGGCATGTACTTGACTTCCCTTCCCCTGCACAGGTCCTTATGCACGGCTAAGCCACACGGCTCCCGTTAAACAAAAATACACAACGTGTACTTAATCTACACGGCGTGTATGGCGTTATTTTCCAACTGCCTGTGTCGCTTGTCACACGTCCGACTACTCGGCTTGAAACTTCACAGGGTGTTACAGTCGCACATGGCGTGTACATCACCCTATTTCCCCGCCACCCAGCTAAGTCCACATGGTCTGTCCTCGGACACGACTACACAGCATGTCCCCAAAGGTACAAAGCATGTTCAAGGAACGATGACATCGACCCGTGTTGTTAGTTACACGGCCGAGTCCCCAGGTCACACTACACGGCGCGTTCATTATTTACACGACATGTTCTGTGCAAGAGTTCACCGACCCGTGTTGTTAGTCACATGGCCGGACTCCGGGTAAATACTACACAGCGTGTATATCTGGTACACGTCGTGTTTTACCCAAGCACATCCCTACCCCGTGTCGCCGCCAACATGGTTTGTGACATGGGAAGAGACTACACGGCATGTACTTAAAAATGTCATTTTTCTTCCCAAACAGAAGGTCATACATAGCATGTTTAAAAAACTACACAGCTTGTATACTGGGTTTCCAGACAATATGCCACAGAATCTTCCCTGGAACCCAAAAAATACCAAAAACCAGCACCTAAGTGACAAATTCAGACCCAGGAGGGCCCATACTCCCCAGGAATCAAAGTGTGACATCTTATCTGTGTTATAACTAATAAACAGTCAATGATCCACCAAATTCCGGTTAATGGGGGCCCATAATCCCCAAAAACCAAATTTGGAGTCCATTCTATAAACAGACTTACACGAAATACACTATCAAACAACATTTATTTTATCAGTGCAGCTATTACAACAACATGATTTTGTAGCACAACTACTATTACAACAACATGGATTTTCTAATGCACCTACATGGCATGGAACTATGCATGGCATGTGATTTATAGCATGTGCCTAAATGATGCATGAGATGGCATACCATCATCTCACCAGGTTGCAACTAAATATAATCAATAGATAAAATATACAGAGCAATATACAAGTGCGTCACCCAATGGTGAAATCATATCAACTGTAAACTTTTAAAAATCAGAAGAATTGAAAAATAAGAGGTAGAATGGATTTTCCCTGTACACGGGTTAGCTACTCTCGGGCATAGCTTATTACCAGTTATCGTTCGTCCTATCCCTGACTACAACTTCAAATAATAAGTCAAATAAAAGAACCGCTCTGATACCACTTTGTAATGTCCCGCCTCCGGGTGCCACTCCACGGGTGCCCCAAACCCGGTTCTCCACGTGACCTCAAGAGCATTTCCCCAAATGCCAGAGGCATCTGACTAACAGTGAGGGCCCAGGTCTGATAGTAGGGAAACTATTCCCTCATTTGTCAAAGTGTAGTGCAGCGGAATACAGAATAAAACATACATCAATTGTGGAAGCAGTAAACCATACACAACTGAAATAACCAACAACAGTGAATATAACCAACAGTATGTAAATGATGATGCTACATGTCTCAAGTTCTAAGAAAACATCCAGAACATGTTATACATCAATATAGTACAACAAAAGGTAGAGTACAACAAAACAGAGTAAAACAGCTGGAAGTGGCATCGCAAGCCTAGGCTCGGTCCCATGCCCTCTTACTCCTCAGCAATAATCAAGTACCATTACAGTGACTCATGCCCCTATCTACACCTGAAGCAACATAATCTGTTTCGGCCTAGAAGTGTGACCAAAACAAGGTGCGAGAAACAAATTCCTAGTAGGAACCCCCAAAGTTTCGTTCCCAACTACGTGTAAGCATGCAACGATAGTGTGCAGTAGTAAAATGCAATAAAGTAAGCAGTACTCAAAAGTAACTAATTACCAATTATATATCCATTTTATTATTCATTTAATACATTAAATATTAGAAATCACTACAGTGCATTTATAAGTAAACAGTCCACGTCCTCAGACATGTAAACCCCTGCCCTTAGGTAAGGAGTGTCCAACACAAGAATCCACCCTGAGGCATAACAAAAGTTTCCCTTAGGCGGAGGTAGTGTCACCCTCAGGCACAAAGTCTATTGCGCTTAGGCACAGAAGAAGTTCCCCTTAGGCCGAAGTAACTACTTCCCTCAGGCTAAACAGTGTAGTTCCCATTGGCTAATCACAACAATTCCCTCAGGATAAATAGGTAATCAGGACATTCCCAACCTGTAAACAAGATGTAAACAAGCAATTCCTCTCAAGGAAATTCTACAATTACTACTTTTAAGGCATACCCTCGGGTATCCTTGCCAAACGACTAAACAGTGGAACACACCCCTTGGATGGTTCCAGATCCATGCAATAATCCCAAACATTGTTTTTATAATTATTCAATTACCTTAACAGTTCTAGGTAGTTATATAGACACGTACTTAGCCACACAACACCCCAACATGAGTTCATGGCACAAAAATTCAAAAAACACATGACAGTTGGAAAACTAAACACCTAGCCACCTACCTTACACGCCAACGAACGATATACCCGAACACCGACTCCAGAAACGCCCAAGAACGGCGTAGATCTGATGAAGAACAAAACCCAATCAAACATAAATAACTTACGTTAGGAGAAGAATTGGTAAGCAACATGCTAGGAGAAGAGAGGGATTACCCGTGTGGTTCCAACGAGATCGTCCGAGACGGAAACCGATTCCAGAAGAACAGCCGGAAGATCATCAAAGTTCTGGCCTCCTCCTTTGGCTCCAAAATGGCTCAAATGCCTCCTCTGCCAAATGAGGAGGCTACTGCCTATTTTAAGCCAAAAAAACAAAGTACACGGTGGGTACTCCTTTCATTTAACTGTTCCTCTGGAGGCTTCCCGCCAGCACTGCACTGTTCTCCTGCTGACATGAGTACACGACATGTACTCCTAAGTACATGGCGTGTACTGCCTCCCAGCTGGTGGCTGCTCTACCGCCTTACTTTTTGACATGTCGACTGAATACATGGCGTGTAAAGGACCACTACACGGCGTGTAGTCGATTCCTACACCCTTTGTCACCAGCAAGGCTACACGCCCTTCGTACTCATCCCAACACGGCCAGAAGTACACGGCGTGGAGTACAAAATTTTTGGATTTTTCTTCATTTTCCAAATTTTAGTAAAAACACTTAAGGAAAAGAGAATAAAGGACGCCCAAACCTCAATGAGAAGAACCAGGTTCTTACAATTAATATGTTGCTTCTATAATAATGTAATAAATACAGTGTGTTATATAAACAAGGATGTTATTGTAGTTAATATAAAACATTA
This sequence comes from Viscum album, assembly GCA_963277665.1. Taxonomy (NCBI): domain Eukaryota; kingdom Viridiplantae; phylum Streptophyta; class Magnoliopsida; order Santalales; family Viscaceae; genus Viscum; species Viscum album. Next base: position 1,803,871,974 of record OY728148.1, on the reverse strand, counting down.
TTCGTCCTTTTATCCATCCTATTAATAACAATATCACCATGCATGTGTATGTACGACTTAACATCTTCACACTGTAGTGTAATTTATTATTCAACAACACATAATTTGGATAGAGATAATGATGAGTATAATGGATTTAAATAATTAATATAACCTGTTAATTATTTTTATACTTAATATATCGTCAAATTTTATACCATTTAACTATTAATTGAATGATATCATCGCTCGTGCATACAAACAACATACCATCACTGCGACGCGATGATATGCATTCTCCATGATAACCATTCAAGAATGATTATAAAGAATATATAATAAATTATCAAGAAATATAAGATAGAATAATGCTACTAGATTTATGTATATATACATATATATATATATATATATATTTCCTTTACTTTCTTCTGTTCAATTTAATAAGGAAACATAAACAACATTCATTGGTACGTACGACCTACCGTCTCCATGAATAGTGTATTCCATTTCATATATCTATTTATTATATATATTTCCATAGTGAATATTTATGATATATAAATCATGTTCTACATTATGTATGTCAGTAAATCATGATTTATGTAATAATATCAATAATAACAAGTCAAAACTCATACGATAAATAAAACGATTACTACCCACAACATTGCTTTTACATGTAATTAAAAAATAAACGAGTAATATAAAGTCATACAAGAATAATATATGATATTTTAAAAATTATTATACTTCTTTTATAAGGTCATAATATGTTTAAACCCACAATACAGATGTTTAGGACACATACAGAAGAAATTGAAGCTAAGGTAATTGATAATTCTGAAATATCATTAATTTCCGAGATAGTGTATACGTAAGAATTTGATAGGGTATATTTATCATCCACAACCATGTTTCCTAAATATATAATATTAGTTATATCCTTATACTAAATTTTTAAGTCAATTTTACCCATTGGTGAATTTTTATTTAATGGTATGGAAGGAATGTTTCTTTTGTTTTCCATATGAGGTACTTTTTAACTATTTCAGCAAGAGTATGAGAATAATGTTTTTTAACTTATATGGAATGAATAGTTTTTTACATCATCATAATTCTTTATTTCCATGAATATTACACTATACTATTTTATATTTATTTTCAATTAAATTCTTTTCATTGAAAATTTCTTGACATTTTGAGAGAAGAAAACATTTTTGTAGAAGAAAGTATATTTTCCCCAAGAATTATGTTCAGTTGTTTTATCAAAATTATTTTAAATCTAAGATGACACTATTTAAATAGGGTTATTTTTATATCCCTCTTAATAATATGATTTTATTGTGTTAATTATGTAATTATATTTTTTATTGACTATGATATGACATAATGATGTTTTAGAAGACCATTTTATTACATGGGTTACGATATGATGAATGGTTTATGGTTTTATGGCACATGTAAAATTGATTTCATTATGAGAAGGGTGGGTCCTATATCTACCTCCAATGCATTGGGTAAATTTTTATATCTCATGAGATTAAAAATACTGGAATGGAATATAAATTGTATTCTGTAATACAAGATTGGAACAAAAAGTAAATTTTCTTCAGAAATACATGGCTGGAATGGAAGGTAAATTAGTTAAGTAATACAAGGCTGGAAGGACAAGTAAATATGGTTCATTAATACATGGTTGGAATGAAAAGTTAACCTAGCATAGTAATGGATTTTTTCCATTATGATGGTCTTCTAAGTAATGACTTAGATTTTATGGAAATCATATTATGTGGTTATTTGTTTTCTATAATTCCATGTTTTATGCCTATTCTATTTTATCATAGTTAATGTTCCTTTTAGGATCCATGACTTATTTTCTTCCATGAATTATTTCATGAATCATGCTTTTGATATTTTAAATTTATGTTCATGATTTTACATTCTTATTTTTATTTTTTGTTTTATGTTGTCCATGTTTAGCCTTAATAAGAATTAGAGATCACCCATTTTATGGTTTCTTTTCCCCATGGTATAAAGAAAGGTTTTGGGTAGGAAAACAGAAGGGGGTGATCTTTATAGGAGATTTTTATGATCATTCTCCATGTTATAATATTATCTCCCATGTTTCAAAAGACACTAAACTATTAGGGTATTTGGTTTTATGTTTATGTCATGTATTAGCTATTCCAAAAATGTAACGTAATTTTCATATAAGTCAAGATTGGGTCATTAGAGTTGGTATTAGAGTGAATGTTTATTCATACTTTGGAAACAGGGGTGCAAAAACAATAGTGAGATCCATTGAGATATTTCTATGTTGTGTCAAGGTACACCCCTAAGAATAATTCTAACTATAGTTTAAAGTCCTATATTTATGGTACCGATCATGATTATCCTTAGATTAAACCTATGATTTTAGATATTTAAAGTACTTTTCCTTGATTATATTGTTTTCCATGTATGAATTTTTCCTCTCAGACTACTCTTTCTGGGTTTTAGAAAATGGCTGGAAATAGGAGGATTCATGTTAATGAAGACTATGGTGGAAAATGGAATGATATTATTTACAAGAAACAAATCTAAATGGTAATTTTATGGTGAAACATCATTATTATGACTAATTATAAATCTCATAATATGATTAATAATTTAATCATTGGTGAGATTCATTTCCTATCTAATAAGTGAAATATAGAGTTTCATGGAGATCTTAGTGGAAATAAATTTCCACTTTCCTCATCTAAATCCTATGGGAAGAGGCATCAAGGAGAATGTTTTAAGGGAATTTATAATTCATTAGGTATAGAGAATAAGGACACAAATCCACTAATTGCAATGGAAAAGGTCTAGTTAAAACAATGGGCAAGGAAAATGGTATTTCTAAGACATAAACGATGGTTAAATGTTTTAAATATGGAATGTAAGGATATTATGAAAATTGATTCCCTACAGGGAAATATCATGAAGATAATTAGCATTTTAGTATGGGTAGTATTTATGATACTAATGATAAAGAGACAAAAAATGATATATGAGATGAATATTTGTTTTACATTGTATAAACATTATTTTGTAGTAAATATTATTCATTCCATCAAATTTAATGTCTAGTTTATAATGGTCACATAATAATATTTTAATAATTTATTGTACATTGTTTAAACATAGTGTTGTATGTAACCGAATATATCATAGAAATTAAATATTTTTGAAAAAAATATTTCATAAAATATAGGCTTGTTACATTATACCCCCATTAAAAATAATTTCAAAATCTAAATATGTATATATTTTTATCATTACATTAATAAGTTCCCATGTAGCTTCATTGAATTCAAGACTTCTCTAGAGAATATTCATCATGTGAGTAGTCTTGTTATGTAGCCCTTTATCTCAAGGATCCAATATTTATACTATTTTACCCCATGATAAAAACGAATTTATATAGTTTTTACATGTTATTTTAGTACATGTTATGCATTTGGTATGTATTTACTTAGAAGAGATACATGGAATACATTATACACTATTGAATCGTTCAGTGGAAGTTCCAAGCAATAAGCTACCATCCCCACCCCATCAAGAATCTAAAAATAGATAATATAACTAGGTATAATATTTCACTTTATTCAACATATCATAATGCTATTCAATATAGAAATTAATAGTAAAAAATTCTCACCAAATTCATATTCGAGGTCACACTGATGATTGTCAATATATCATTTCTATCGACTCTTAGGTGCCTTGATGTTATGTTTCATGGATTTTACACTATTATTTGTATCCTAAATTAGTTAATATACAAATATATTTCTTTCATTAATCTCATCATTCTTTAATTTGATAAATTTACACTTCATCTCATACTATGAAAAATGAATATTATATATTAATTTTTAGGCTTAAAGCACAAAAAACTAACTTTTAATTAATCATATGATTAATAACTAATTTTTCTACATTTAAATATTTAAAAAACACAAATAGATATAGAAATATTTCAAATAAAATCCATGTCTGAAATAAATCATTTCCATATATATATCCTCATGGATCCATCAAAATATGACTAACCAAATTTGAATCCTATTGAATGGAAGTATTTGATCTTATATAATACCATTATCAACTTAATAATCATGCTGAAATAATTTTAATCACTCATAAAGTCTCATACCAAAATGTATATTCCCTAATAATTTCTGAAAATTAATTCAAAAAAATAATATATCATCCAATAAATATCTCTCCAATAATTCCATAAATAATCTCATTTATTAATGAAAATAATCTCTATTGGAAGTCTAGGTTCATTCTTATACCAATATATGAACCTAAGTTAATTAATAATATCATATGTGAATTCATTATTCAATAATATATTTATAGGGTGATAATAAATTCTTTGACTTTCATAACAATTTACTGAAGGATGAACAACAAGATTTTCTTAGGGATAATTCAAAAAAACATCAACATGAAGTACTCAACCCTGTAGTGGAGGATAAATGTGCCTTAATTTTCATGATTAACTTCAACTATTTTGATTTCATAATATTTTCCGTTTTCTATTCACTTCAATGATTTTTTTGGACAATTATCACTATTAAAACATTGATTTTGGAATTGATTCACATAATTTTCATAATCCTTTCTTTTATTAAAATGGGTTTTGATTGGTTCATTCTAAGGATATTTCTCTCTATTCACATCATTAGACAACTTCTTCTCATCACTTCGACATTTGATTTACATATGACCATACTTTCCACAGTTAAATTTTTTTCCAATTCCCATAATATAATTTCCTCTATGTTTTTATCAACACTTTGAGCATAAATGAATGATCATATTCTTATCTCAATGAATTTTAAAATTTCCTTTGAATTATATCTTTCTTTTCTTATAAAAACAGAGATCTCTATGGTTGAATCCAATCTTCACATCCAATTTGATGGCACATAAATATATTTATTCATATCTACTGAAGTAATTTATGGATAACACCATTTAGATACTTGGTTTTATTCCAATAAGGAATTGATAAATCATTCATTCAAGCTGGATGATAATAATTGAAAGATACCACACATGTCTTATAAAATCTTTACATAGGTTCCAATAAATTCATCATCCTTCTTCTCCATTTCCATATGAATAAATTAGGAAAGAACATATTGAAAAATAATCTCTAAAACTCATCCCACTCCATTAATTAAATTTCATCGAATTGCATCATGTTCTTAAAAGTATTTCACAATTTATCTTCTTCAAGTAATAAATGATAAAATAATATTATCATATTATCATATTTTGATCAATGAATAAATGAAAATGTATTTTTAGTGTTAATGATCCATGGTTCAAAACCTATTGGATCATAAGAAGCACCCAATGAAGGTGGATGTTTCCTCACGATCCATAGAAAATAAACTGTTTCCCTTATTTTTATCATTTTTACCTTCTGAGGGATTCTTATCTTGAGAAATTTGTGTGATAACAGAAATGATATTTTTTATCCTAGATACCATAACATTTGGTTTACAATAATTAAAACCATTTATTTTTCAACTTTATTCTTCCATAACATGATTCCTTTAATTCCTCAACATAATCGAAAAAAAAAGCGTCATGTGAGAAACAATAATCATAGTGAAAAACAAAATAATCATAAAAAAATCATCTCTATGATGTTTTAATCTTTACACATTCTTATTTAACACCTTATATTTATCCCAGTTCGTATATGATCATTACCAAAACATTTTGAGTTTATCCTATAGATATACTTATTCCCATGGTTCCCACGGAAGTGATCCCATCTTATTTTAAAAATATAAACTATAAATTTCTCTGATACTAATTATAATAACCCCTACTTTTCATATAATTATATAACACCTTAATAATTGAATATTTATTTCATAATATAATGATCAACATGAGAATCATATAGATCTAGTGAATTATAAAAATGGACTCATAAAAAATGGTTCTTAAGATTTCAACATCATCCCCCTCTACATTCTTCATAACCATCACCCTTTTTATATATATATATATATCATACTATGTACCTTTATTCATAAAATGGATAAATTTAACATAAGAAAGGGTCAGACCATAATTTTAGTAAGGGTAACCAAATGAGATATCAATGATTACTTAATAATAACATGTACATAATTTAATGATAACATGAGAACAAAATTTAAAAACCATACCCAACATATCGAAAATACTATTATTGTGCCATGGAATATATATTTCCATTTATTATGTGGTGAATTGATAAAGAATCAAATAAAAATATTTTAGGAAATACTGACATTTGAAAAAGATATGGAATTTTGGAAGACACCTAATTATAGAAAATAATTTATTTATTTGAAAAGGATCATTTCCAAGACTAAAATAGTGGATTGGTTTCACTAATAAACCCGTAATATTAATCAAGGTTCCTTACCAAGACCATTATAATGGATTGGTTTTACTCCACAAACCAACATAGTAGTCATGGATCACACTCATGTAGAATATTGTGGACAATTTCCTTCATTGATCTGTGTTTACACCCCATTATGGTCCAATATTTATCTTAAGAAATAATTATTTATTCAATTTATTTTAGGGATTTACAATTCCCACTTATCCTAGGATATAATTTGACCATCATTCAGGTTTATAAAATAACTATCATCATTTGTTATAACCTCACCACTATCCTCTATTATAATTAATAATTCATACATGAATATATTTTAACCAACTTCACATAATGAAAACAATAAATATATGTGACACAATATAAAAAATCATTCCTCTCATTATAACCACTAAAAATAAATGAGTTCTATAAACATTTCATTATATCATAACACAATGAAAATAAATGGGTTTCATAAACATTCCATAATTTCATTATTGTATAACCTGTTGAAAAGGAATGGGTTTCAGAGATTTCTAGTCATCATTAACAAATACAATAAAGAGAAACTATAATGAGGGTATCATTATTTCATATCCCTATTAAATCATTTGTTAAATCATGTGTTGTTGTATTTAATGAATATAAACACCCTTAAAAGTTTAATAAAAATTTATTTAGAAAAACACATTTCTATTTTGAAATCACTTCCCTGAAATACAAAAAATTAAAAAATCAAATTCAAACTTCTTTCATTAAAATTTACCATGAGAACAGTCAAATTAATCTTAAAATCATAGTGTGATTATAATTATAGTGATTTCTTTTGATTCTATATTATTTAAAACTAATATTTCTTTCATACTTTTATAAAAATTAAAAAATAACATCGTTCAAAAAATAACAAGATGATTTTTTAAAAAACTTATAAAAAAGTAAAACATGGGTAAAAATTACGCAAATTAATTAAATGATAATTATAAATTCATATTTATAATTTTTTTTCAAAAACATGGATGGTGAAGAAAATGGTTTTCGACCAATGAGAGAAATAATGTTGATTTTTCTTAAAACATACTTTTTGTTATCTTGAGTAATTAATATAAGAAAAATGAATCGTAAAAAATTATTCTAAAAAAACAACTGTAATATAATTTTTAGGAGTTCCTTGGAGGTATATCATAATATTTAATCGTCATAACCATAATAAAAAACAATCTTAGTAAACAATAAAATTATAATATATAACCTTACTAGTTAAATAAAAATAGAATCATATTCTACATGAAAAAGTATATTTATTATTATTTATGTCCCATAAAATTTATATTAATATTCTAAAAATAAATATATTTGTATTATATACACCTCACAAATGAAATATGTGTTGTGTAAGGCATGTGTCCCACAAAAAAAATGTGGGATAAAAATCCATTAACTTAGGAATAAATTCCATCATTTGAATTGGAACTCCCTTTATAGTAAATATAATTTCATTATATATATATATATTATAGAAACATAATAATATAATTCATACGATATAGGATTTAATCATAATATTTTATTACCCTTTTGTTAAAACTACTTTATTAAAATCACAGTTCTATGGGATATCTGCTTCATATTTCTTTTATGTTTCGATACAATAGGTTTGGTCCTTGTATTTAGATCATGATTAATTAATATAAATATTTTTTTCCATGAGATAAATATCATATATATTCATTATATATAAGTTTTTATTTATTCACAAATGTTATAGATAGAAAAATAAATTACATTGTTCATGGGGATGGTAGGTTGTGCATACACATGAACACTATTTTAATTTTTCAATGGATGTTATAAAATAAAGGTGAATAAAAAATCACCTTTAAATAATAATTATTATATCATGCATATCATATATATTCAAAAAACTCATCCTTATTATAATCTAATTGAAACTAAAATGATAAAAAAATCACATAGCTTCATGGAGCTGGTAGGCCGCACGTACGCTTGAAAAAACGTTATTTTTTTCAACGGTTTGGAAGGTATGATTAAAGATATGATATTATCATTACTTAAGAATACTTATTTCAACAATATCATATATAAACATTAAAATTATCATAAATACAACTCTTGAAATATGGTAATGTAAAATGAGTTGTATTGTTACCGGGAGATGGTGAGTTGCATGTACGCATGAGCGATACATTCTCATACCATTTGATGGGAAAAGGGGTAATAAAAGTGTTTTTATAAAAATAATAAAATTTACTTATATTTATGAGAATAGTTTTACTATATTGTTAATAATATAACATATTTACTAGAGAAAAAAATAACTAAAAATAAAATGATTAGTTAATATGATTACCTATTCTTTGAAACGACTCTAAATAATCACCATTAATGTGTACTATTCATGAAATTTTAAGAGAAACATTCCTTGATAATGTGACTAATTTAGATGAAATGGAATATTTTCAGGTTTTTTCAAGCTATAAGGCTTAAGGTGGTTTGAAGAAGATAAATGTGGGTGATGTTTTATAATTGAGGGGAGGGGTACCCTAATAATATATTAAAATATTAAATTAATATAAATTAAATTTGATGAAATAATACATCAAAAATAATAATATTAAAATATAATTTGTTTATGACTCTAATAATACTCATACAGTAAAATATCGATACGTTTGGATCACATTTTTACACTTATATTTTTGTTTTAATCCATGGATAACACATTTGGCAATTACTATAATTCAAATGTTTTCTACCCATTAAGGGTTAATAATGTTATTATAAAAATAAAAATGGAAATAAAAATAATATTGATTTTTTTAAACTATATACCCTTAATGTGAAAAAATACAATATTATTTTCTGTTTTATATATTTTATTAAAATATTATTTGTTATAAAATATATTTTATTCCTTTTCTAAAACTATTCATTTAATTTCAATTTAAATACATCAAAAAGGGAGTAATTATAATATAATGATTACACACCACATTAGTATGTTATATAGATATATAAAATCTATGTTACACATTAACGTATTCATATAACATCAATTTACATATTTTAAATCTCATTTATTTTATTTTTATTTTAATTGATAAAATACAGTATTAGCGTTTCACAAGCATTTATGTCCATTTTATAAATACTAAAAATTTGAATAAAAAAAATAATATGATGAAAATAATTTCATTAAGATATAAATAGAAATATATATTTGTTCATAAATATTGTTTTACCAATACAGACACATAAGGTATATTTAAAACTAAGAGAGTTACATTTTGTAGCTTTTATTGATTTTTATATTTTATATGTACTTTTCATCGAAAATGTGTGAATTAAATAACTAAATTTATATAATTAGGTTATAATAATAAAACTAAATTCATACAGTATGAATTATGGGGAACATTATGGCCTTTTCACTTAGTTTTAAACTAAATACATTGATTTACCAAATACTCAAGTGATAACTTTTACCAAGGTTACTATTCATATCAAAGAAAAATAAATGTGCCATATTAATCAAATTTGAACCTAATTATTAATAATATAAATAAAATTTTATAAAATTAAATTGTTATAATTTTCAGGGATAAATTTTATAATAAGTATGATTGATTGTTGTGAACATGTTTTTTTGAAAATATAGTTTTAGCATAAATCAATATTTATTCTTATCCAAATCCAAGAAAACTATTAATTGAATATAAAATTATTATTGAGTATAATATTTATATATATAATTAAAATAATTCACTAATATTGACCAACTTAATTTGTTATGTTAAAAACACATTGCATGTATAAAAAATGTTTCCTAGAAAATGCCTTTTACCTATAAATTTTTTTTATACTAAATTGAATCCCAAAAATTGATTCCATTCACTAAATTGGATTATTTATATTGTAAATAAATGGAATATTATTTTTAAAACAATTAATAAATTCAAATTTTTTACTTTCCTAAAATAAAAATAAAATTTTCAATAAAAATCAGTTTTTTACCTATTCACTAAAAAATAAAATGTTTCAAAAAATTCTCAATAATTCAACCTAAAATTATTTTCATATGATGATTGTAATTTTAAAAAATTCAAAAAATAACATATAATATTTGATCACAAAAAAACAATAAAAATTATTTATAATGAAATCTATTTCTTAGTTACAATAAAACATTGTTAAATAAGGAATATTTATTTCTTAATGACTGATCAAAAAATTTATATTGAGTTGGATAATTTTATATACCTCATAATGTATTTAATAATATTTATATGCAATAATGTAACTTTCAGATAATAATGGTAACATGATAATATTTTAATAAATTATCAAGGTTTTTTAAACGCATTGTTGTGTGTAATGTAATCCATCCAAAAATTAAATCCGTTTGAAAAACAAATTCATTAAATAAAGGGGGTCTTATATAAGGGAATTTTGTAAAACTATGAACAGGTAATACAATGTCTAGTGTATACACATTGAACCTAAATAAATAAAATATAATTATACACATCTTTGCATGACATGAGAGAATCATCCCATTACTTCACTACTATAACATGAAACAATCTGATCATAAATAGTCATCACCTTACCCATTCCTATATAATAAAATCTATTCTTTTCATACAACCATTATATTATTTTGTTTTTTAATAATTAAATCCCAATATGATCCCACTTTGGTTTCTATATATCTCTTTTTATTTAGAAAAACAAAAACATATTAGTTTTGAAATTTTATTTTTAAATTGATCTTTAAAAATATTTTAGAATGAAAAAAATTATAGTAATGAAATAATTCTGTAAAATGAAATCAATAAATAAAATATAAATTAAACGATTCTTTAAAATTTACAAAATTTTAATCCACCATTTGGTTACTAATGTTTAGATCACCCAATGAGGAACTTCTCTAGACATCTAGTGGAATGGAAAAAATGAATTCATAGAACAATATAAATGTGTATAAAATTACTTCACATGTTATGATTACAAACCAAACAATTGCATATTGACCATCACACTTTTTAGGATTAGCTACCTAAGTGATCGGGGTTTCCCATGAGGTTTAAACATGTAAAAAAATATATTCAGAAATGGTTTCCATATAAATAGATTATAGAAATCATTAATTTCACATGAAATAAACATTTAAATTACTTTTCACATTTGAAATTGATTTAATATTCGTTGGGCTAATTATGCACAAAAATAAGTCCTTAAATCACCCATAAATACCATTTTTATTATATTATTAATTAGGTTTTATAAATTCAAGCATAATAGAGTTAATTTAAAAAAGGAGGAACATAGAATAATATTCCTTTACCAATGAAATCACAAAAAATAGGTTGAATCCACTAATAATTAATTAATAACAAACTTATAATCCCAAAAGAAGTCTTAAAATTATCAACCTCATCCTCTTTTTTTAGTTAGAATAAATCCTATGCTTTCATGGATTTGGCATAGAGGAAAAAACCATAACAAAATGAGAAAATAACCAATAGGATAGGGGAGAACCACATAGATTTTCAACTGAATAATACTTTATTAATATTCATAATATCAATACTTGGGAGGAAGGGGATTGTGTGTTTATGAATTGTTGCGGTATAAGAGTTTATAGGGGGATTAAATGAGGGGTTGGGGTATTTCATTCATTGAGGGGTAATTTGGTCATTTCAAAAAAAAACTTAAAAACTAGGACGATCACATGGGCTGGCAACACTTTTTATCCAAACTATGTCCTAATAATTTGGGTGGACTTTGATTCCCCAATGAATGACATTTTTTGGCTTCACAATTAGAAAAACCATGCACCAACCCTGAAAATAACATACAAGACATGATTGAAGGTTTTACATAGTTTCCACACAGTTATACCTAATTGTTCCCCAACTATGGGCTAGTGAATATTTCCTTCTTCGTTAATATTTAGGAATAAAATCACTATAAATTGAAAGTAAATTTAAAAATTTAATCAATAATTAAATATGTACCAGATATAGACATCATGGATATATGAATTCTCCCCACCAATTCACATAATTCCTTTAAAAAATTTATTGGACACTTTATATTGAAATAAAATAGGTTATTGCTCCCTCATTTTAGCTTCCATCTCCCATGTCTCATTATATATAGACCGGTGTTTCCATAACACATAAATTAAATAAATGTACTTCCCATGTATCAGTTCTTCCATGGAATTGATAGCCTGAATCAGATTCCCTATAATTAAGATAGAGGGTTCTAACCTACACTCTTCAAAATATGGAACATAGGAAGGATTTGGTTGATACCACTTTAGTTGAGAGATGCATGAAATTTTATTTTTGATAGTCAACTGAGTAGAAAATCTTGAAGGGTATGAAACCATCCTAACCCATTCCAAAATATCAAAGGGGAATAGGGGCCTTGGTCCATATTTTCCTTGCTTTACAATTCACTTGTGACCCTACTGGGATTATACCCTCAAATAATTATTCACCTACTAAGAAATATAAGGGAAAAATATTGTGATAATCATAAGACTTAGGGAAACTCATTACCATATGTAAATGAATCTAAATTTTCAGAAACATTCTTTTCATCTCGAGAACAAAATCATGTCCTATTATAGAGGCCTCACCTACCTCAGTCTCAAAAAATGGGGAGTTATATGGTCAACCATAGAAACCTTAAAATGGTACTATCTAGGTGAATGAGTAGTAAATATTGTTATAGTTTAACTCAACCAGTCACATTTTTTTATCTTATGAACTATTGATGTATAAAATATAGTTTCAATCATATCTTTCAAAAATATAATTATCCCAATCTATTCTCCTATCTTTAAGTTGATGGTTTCATTTACTCAACTTCACATTAGAGAAAATTACCTCATAATATCTATACATGAAATGAAACATGAACTGAGTGACCATACTAGATATAATATCTAAAGTGAAATAATTCAATATCACTACCTCTTTCACATTAAACATTTTGAGATCTTACACCTTTAACCATTCCTTGAAGGGTACAAAGTAGGAATATTTAGTGAAAATATACATTAAAACCCATAAATAATTCAATTAAATACAGTAACAATGAAATATAATAATGAAATCCATGGACACCTCATCCAACTTATAGGTCATACTGGGAAGGTGTAGATAAAACTAAAGAGTTTTTATTTATCATCATTAATCCGCAACAACTTGTATTGAAATTTAATATTATAAAAAATATTTGGGGAACCTAGATGGAAAATACTCTAAAACCAAAAATAGACTTATAGTATATCCATTGTCATATATAATGGGACCACATGCCATATTTTCAATCAAATAGAGCCCACCAGATGCACAGACCCCTCTCAAATTGTAACCCCACTATATATTGTTTCCGTGATATAATAGAACATACTATCTTCAAAAAATTCTCAAGTGTTGAGATCAAATAAAGAAAAAATAAATTGGATATTTTTTTGAAATATATTATCCTTATTCTATGTCACATCTAGGAACATCACTCTCATGATAATCTTAATATATCACTCATATTTAAATTCTATCACAACATCAGATAGGAGTTTTTTCGTAAAGCCTCAGAAATGTCATTACCCATATATAGTGTATTTTACAGATAAAAAAATATTCTATATACTTGTTATCCGATTATATTTCATAACTATTATGCATTTTTAATAGAATAAATATCTCAGATATTTTTTATCATAGAGTACTATAATATTATTTCCAAAATTGCAGTGTCTCTAATATTTAAGCGCATGAATGAAGGAAGCTATCTCCATGAAAATGTTAAGGAAAATTTTAAATATATATATATATATTTATATATATTCATTCATTCATTCAAAAATTTTACCAATAATCAAATATTTTTTCTAGGAATTATGTAAAAATTAATCCCTTTTATGGTTAACAACAATATTTTTCTAAAATCGGTTTTCATCACATTTTGTACACATATTTTGAAATTAATTTATTTGTTTTTTTGAACTATATTATTTAAAAATGGATTCCAAATATTGAATTAGATGTCTCAAATATATGAAATAGGTCCCTAATATTATTTTTTGTTTTGAAAAGTAATAGTGCTAAAATTTACCACTTCATTAAAGGGAAAATCAGTTATAAAGGGGTAAAAATTAATGTTATAAATAGTTATAAATTATCTAACACTTGATATTATCTAATTAGAAGAATTTAATTATATAAATATCACATTAGGATATAAATTTAGTTATTTAACAGACACTTTTCCAATGAAATGACATTTATTATATTTAAAGAAATAAGAAAAATACAAAATGCCACTCTCTTACATTTAAATATTTATTATGTGTTCACATAGAGATACAATATATTTTGTTGTGAATATTAATATTTATTTTGAGAATAATGAAATTATTTTCATTATTATAATTAAATAATAATTTTAGTGATTATATAATTTACAAAAATGCTTACACAATACTCACAATGTATTTCTTCAATTAATAGAAAAATATAACAAATGATTTCAAAAATATTAAAAGTAATATAACTTGATTAATTTATAGTATTGCATGAATTTTATATATGGATATAAAAAATAATTTATATGATAAATATTTTTTTAATTATATCTTTTTCTTGATGACTTTAATGTGAAATTACATGAATAGTTTTAAAAAATAACATTAATAATATTTTATGGAAAAATATTTTATTAAATTAATTAAAAATCATAAAAATATTGAAATAAAAAAACATGATAGTATATGATAACGAATTTCATCCATTTTACATTAATTAACCAATTATTACATTATATGTAATATTATACCATATCAGGATTGAAAATATCATTACCATGGTAATGGATAAAATAATCCAGCTAAGGGGAAACCAGAAGATAATGTCTAAAATAACACATAAACCTATAAATGTTTTTTGGTTGATGTTATTCAAAAATTATCTTACCTTATCATTGAATATCTATCCATTTGAAATCATTTATCATGGGAATTAATTAGTGTTATTTTAATCATATTTTAACTCTATATGTGTCCTTTACCTCCCTTGTAAAGGGAAACACCTTTCCTATCTTGTTTAAAAAAAATGTGCATCCTATATATTACAGTCCCTAACTACTTCTCTCCTAAGAATCCATATATATATATATATATATTCTAAATGTTCACTTCATCCTGAAGACAACCCCTAGGATCCTTAAGATGAGATCTATAGGAGATCCTTTATTTTTTTATCAATAACTTTTATTGATTACTATAAGTACATATATAATGAATAAATAAGATATTTAAATTATATGTAAAATTATTGAGATGATGTAACCTTGATAAAATCACATGTACTAAAATTAATAAACCAAAACATTTAAGAAAAATAAATTAGTTATTACTAGAAATAGTGATTTTAATAATGAATTGTTAATAAACAATTCATAAAAATATTACAAGTTAAACATATAAATTTTTATATATGTGATTATGGTTCTAGAATAGAAATATAGAAAATCAATATCTATTATATAGGAGGTTCTAACAATAATAAAGGATTTGAAATTTTTGGTAAGTAGTTTTTTCATAATCTCTCCATTATTCATGGTTTTTTATGTCTTAGTCAATGTTAGGTGAAATAGTTGACTTTTTACCTTAAACCCTATATAATTTATTCTTATATGGTTATTTATATAAATTATAATTTTCAATTAATTTTCTTAAATTTATGTAATCAACATAAAAAATGATGTTTACATGGAAAACCAAACAGTTTATTCTAATTAGTTTGGAATGTTTCTCTTTCATATCAATATATTCCTCAAAATTAGTAAAAATGTGTTTTTAGTATTCTCCAATAAATTAATATTTACTCATTTTTTTATTTTTTTTTTAAATTTTTAAAAGGAATATTCTTTTATTCAAATGAGTTACATTTTGACAATTTATAAATGTGTGAATTGAATGTTTTATAACTTATATGTGATGAATGAAATTTCCCTCCATTATGGCTACTCAATATTTTAATGCTTCATTTAGAATTTCATTATTTAATTTTCAAATAAAATAAATTCCTAAAAAATATTATAATTTTTTTAGATAAGTAATTTCTTTTTAAAAAAGTATATTTTCTTCATAAAAATTGTATTCATCAATTGAAATGATATTCATCTATATGAAGACATTTTTTATCTTATTCTTTAGGAGGACATAATATGATGATAAGGTCAAATATATTTGGATGGTTTATGATATTTTTTGATTTGGAATATTTTAATATTTCCAATGATAGTTCTTCCAAAATGGATATTTATATATTTTTTAGACATATTGATTATGTTGTATTGTTTAATCATATATTGAATGCATTGGATTTATTAAGTTATGGGTTAGTCATGAAATTCCACATACCATGGATTAATTGGTAGGACTCATGAGACTAAATAAATTGGGTATTTATCATAGGGCTTACCCATTTTTTAGATGTCTTAGTATAAAGAATTAACAACATTTTTAGATGTCTCAAAACTAATCCTTCATGGTAAGATTTAGATGTCCGACATTATGCTTTCTATCATTATGAAATATGTCATTGATTTCCATTTAATTATTTAAATATTTAAGATATCCATGGATAATTTTCATGATCACAATTTTTTTTATATGGTGTTTTTTATCATCATTTTTCCATTAATGTTATTCATTGTTCCCATGTTATTGATTAAATAAAATATATTTTCAGTTATTTTTCTTCCTATATTTATTATGCATTATTTATCATGATATATTCCACAATACATAACCATCACTATGAATCTAATGTCAACCATATCCTATACCTTTCCCTAATATGTGGGGAAGAAAAAGTTGAATGAGGAAAAGGTTTTAAAATATTTACATACAATGTGTTATGTATTTTATATTTAAAAAAGTAATCAGATTTTCACATTTGTATCTAGTGTACCAAAAATATTAAAATATTATTTCCTTTGGCATGTTATTCCTTATATCTAGAACCTATGTAATAAATTAATATTCGGCTATGGGATAATAGAGTTTGGGTATTTACAGCTGTTATTAGATAACGTTTCACATAAACACTAGGAACTTGATTTAGTAAAACATTGATTAGAGATCATAATGAGAGGACAATATTTCAAAATAATTTTATGTATAGGATAACCTTAAAATGGTCTTTAAGGTAGATATAATAATTTTTTCTAAAAATGAATCCCTATTTGAATACTTCATTTGGAACTGGATTTGTAATAGTTGAATCAAGGTTTAATAAACCCAAAAATATTTTGTTGAGTATATCTCAGCAATAATTTTGGTTCACGATGGCTAAAAACCTCATTTGGCAATCATATGATATATTATAGGGTTAATTAAAATTTTATTTACAAACTACTATAAAATATTTGAATATATTTTTATTATTTGAGAATATTCCCAATGAAACAAAGATCATAATTATGATAGAAGATATGAAAACAAAATTCAAATTCTATAAATTTTTTCACTAGTTTTGAATTTATACATTATGATTCTAAACGTTATGATTTAATATTTTGTATGCCTTTATTTATAAATGGTACATATATGATGGAATAGAATTGTTATTAATGTACATAATTCATGTAGGGATTTCCCTCATGATCAAGATAGGACATTTGGAGTCATATATGAGAAAATAATTACTATAATGTGGATATTGACTCATATAGTGACAAAAAAACATTCAATATAGAAAATTATATTTCTCCACAATTCTTTGTAATAATGTTATACTACTTCATGAATCCGAAAACCCAATCATTCAATAGGAATACAAATATATTTGTAGTTGAACAGTGGATAAGTTCCATAGATAAGATATTTATCATTTTGGTAAGTAAGGAAATGGAAAAAGATGTCATTTCTATTTATCATCTCTCTGAAGATGTAGATAAATTGTAGTAAGGTATTAACAAACTAATGATAAATAGGAAATAAGGAACATATAATAGATGTATTTTACGGAACATTCCTTGGAAAAAAAATTTTATTATGAACAATGGGAATAATTAGAGAGTGAATTCTATATTATGAGATAAAAGTATAAGAAAATGTTTCTAAGCATGAAATAATGGTTATTGGAACATAAACAATGAGTCTCTTCAATAGTGTGCATGTGGCATGAAATTGAGCTTCAACAAACCATAAAAAACTATTATAACCTAGTAATTAAGTACATTGGTGTGAATGGTATTAAATATATTATGAAATAATCATACAAATTTTTAATTCAATTTAAATTTAATTAAAAATGCAATTTAAATAATAAATCAATTTTTTAGTAAGGTAATTATATTCATCATTAATATGTTTCCATAAAAAAAATTTCACTTTTCTGGTAAATTTTATTTACTAATTTATATATATTTTATAAAATTTATCTCATAAAATAATCTTCCTTTTTTTAATCATTTTAAATTTAACATACGGGGAATTGTATGGATTTTTTTTGGAGAAAATTGATTTTTAGTGAATAGTGGGAAATATAAATTTTTATAAAACAATCATTTCATTTCAATAAATTAAGTAATATTAATGAAATAAATTCATTTTATGTATCATAATTATTATATAATTTGTATTTAATGCATATAATTACTTTTGAATCAACTTTATATTTTATTTTAGTATAATTTAATTTTAGGGTTTCGAAAATTGTTTTTCTACAAAAATATAATATGCATAGTCTTTCTCTATTTTAATTAAATAAAATAAAAAATTATTAGAAATTACTAATTTAAAATGATAGATAATATATAAATAAATTTTAATTAATTTTCATATGATGATTTTTATTATACATATAGTTAATATAAAATCATCTTGTACATGAAAAATACACTTCAAAAAAACCCTCTTTTTCTTCGCATCAGCGGGTTTTTTTTAAAAATTTAACTTTTAGAAAGTTTATTTTAAAATATAAAATTAAGTTGTGAAATAATATTTTATAAATTACATTTAGTTAATTTTTTTAAAATTATAAAAATATAAATGTTTTGAGTAATATTGAAAATACTAAATTTTAATTAAAAACAGACATTTTGTTTACATTATTAATAAAAAAATTATATTTAAAATTTAAATTATATAATAATTATTTCAATTAGAAATCTATTATTTCAATTCATAATTTTTAAATCCATTTTATATTGATATTGGATACACAATATTTGTATGTTTTTGAGCATTTTCTGTTTTAAAACCCACTTTCTTATCATGTCTGTAGCATTAATTTTAATATTAATTTTTTTCAATTCTGTGAAGTGAAATTGGGGAAAAAATTCGATATTTATAATAATAATAATTTCAATTTATAATAATTACAAAATTATTTTTGGCCAAAATTAAGAGTGAAAACTGTAAAAATTAATTAACGTTGTTAATGTAAGAATGGGTTTGTTGGGGGCTAAGCTAAAAATATAACTTTTTAAATGACATAAAAACCTATCTAAAATATATTATATGGTCAGATTTAGAACCTATAATATCTATATATTAATAATAATCCAATTTGGATCTTTTTTAATGAGAAATACTTGGTTACACATTTTTAATTTCCTAACTTACAAGTATGCCACTCACCTCACTTATAAAATGCCACCCCCACTCCTCTTTCATCACACCTTAAAACCATTTTGTATTGGCCAATAATTATAAAAATAAAATCCCCAAATTAATACTCTCATATTTTAATCCTGATTTGGGACATAGAGAAAATCTATGAAGGTGTTTATTGAAAACCTAAGGAGGTTACGCGAAGGAGAGGTAATGTTCTACAACAATCCCTTTTATTTTATTTATTCCTCGACCTCATTAAATTATTATTTATCCCTAAATAAATAATAAAATTAGTTTATTATATATAGTTATATTTTTTATAATATGTAAATTACATAAACCCATCTCCACTTCCGTGAAATTAGTTTCAAAATCATTATTCATCGGTATTGCGAACTACCGCCTTGGGAACCAATGTTTTTTGTTTTTCCATTAAATCCTTGCATAGTAGGGTATGATGATTGATATATCGTATATATATAATTATTATCATTTTATTTCCCTAGATTAATTATATAATATAAACCATATTTACATTCCATTCTATATCTGATACGATAATGGCGTTCGTGTGTCTGATAGATAGTTGCCTCACGAAGCGATGTGATTTATCTAGTTTATCAAATATTCATAAAAAAAATATAATATCCCTATAAATAAATTTTGGGTCTCTATAGATAGAAAATTTTTATAGTCTACACACATATTTAATGTGCAAGACTGTTCATTTTTTTGGTGGGATTAAGACAATCCTTTAAAGGGAACTATTCTATCAAATATTACCATCATATGAGAATAGATTATCATAGGATGTCTATATAATGAAAAACATATCTAAGTCATATAGATTGGAATTAATGTAGTAGAATTAAAGGACCGTATTAAAAAAAATTGATAAGGTGAATAAGACAATATATAATTTCAAAACATATGATACACCTGGAAAAAACACCTTGGTACATCCATAAAAAGAAAATGAATTTGTTTCATGTTTGGAGAAAAAAAATAAAGCATTCTCATGAATGAAAGTGTAAGGTATAATACATTAATGTATAGTGATTTTACTATAATAAGATATAATACAATTAATAAAATCCCCAAATGTAAAGAGAACTTACAATAAACAAATTCAAGTGGAGAAGTCTAAGATTATAAAATTTTTATAGGTGACACGAAAGTTCCTATCAACATGGTGAAAGGTAAACTTATCATCCACCCAATGATTAGAAATTTTTTATTTGTTTTTTTTATTACCCACTTTATTTTATCCCCATAATTTTATTATGGAATTTTATCACCACCACAACGATTATATATTTATTTGTAAGTGGAAACTATTAATAGTAGGATGACTGGATCATAAGTATATAACTCCACTTTGATAGGATAAAGAGGTAATTTTATTCCTATGAATATTTTTATTCATCTTATAGTTGAATGTGACTAAATGTTTTTATTTATTTCTTATATATAATATAAATCTCTTATCAATTCTCATAGATGAGATGTAACATTTGATATTTTGAATAAATATTTTATTTTCTATCAGTGAGAGGAAAAACATGAACAACCGATGGAAGTTACTTATATCATATGGGTTCTACTGCCTATTCATGATATATATTTAAGTAAAATGTTTTGGGAGATAATAGAAATTGAAAATTTGACTATTTTTTGGGTATATTATTTTCTATTTCACAAATATATTCCAATTCATCTACTAAATCATGATTTTTATTTTTTTAATAAATCATATACCTTGTAATATTCCCATTTAAAAGATTCCATATAAGACGAACCTAATTTTGTTTCATGAAGTGAAAGAGTAACTCCATGAGAAAATATATATGGGAATCATTTCACCTATTTATTCACAATGAGGTTTACCAGTTCTTTTAATCAAGAAGAATGGTGGTTGACTGCATATTTTCATTGAGTATCATAAACATAACAAGATCACTATTAAGAAAAACTACCATCAACCCCATATTAATGATTTATTTGATCAAATATATTAAAATGTATTTATTTTAAAGACTGATCATCTGTCTAGATATAATCATCAAAGGATAATGGTGGATGACATACCTAAGATAGCCTTCCATATGAGGTATGGTCATTGTGAATTTATAGTAATTCCATTCTAACAAATGGGTGATCCTATTGTCTTTATGGGTTTAATGAATATATTATTTAGAGATTAACATGATCAATTTATAGTAGACTTTATAGATGATATTATTGTATATTCAATGTTAGATCAATATCATACAGAACATTTAATAATTATGTTGATGACCCTATAGAATGAAATGTTCTATGATAAATTTACAATGTGTAAATTATTTCTTTAAAAAATTCAGTTCATATGTCATATGATGTCATGTGAGGGTATATTACTGGAACATTCGTAGAAGAAAATAATTTAGAATTAGCATAGAATATCCACAGTAACTTAAATACATAGTTTTACTGGCTTAGATGGATTTTGTCCAAGATTTTTGAAATATTTCTCCTGACTATCTAATTCATTCCCCCAGTTGACTCAAAAGGCGTTATGTTCTTATGTATAGATAAATGTGAAGATAGTTTCCTATAATTGATGAAATGGTTGGTCAGTTTGTATTTTTTTACAGTACCATATAATATATATGGGGTTTTTTTCTTTAGTGGTATATAAAATACGGGACTAGGATGTGTCATCATGAAAATTTTTTGGGTTATTTTATATGTCTCTTGCCTATTAAAATTTCATAATTAAAATTACACAGGTCCTGATATGGACTTGGATAATATAATTTTCACATTAAAGATAATGATGAATTTTCTGTATATCAAATGGATTGATATATATATTTATCATAAAAGATTAATGTATATATTTATCAATAAGGTGTTATATTTTAACTAAATAAGATGTTCAGAGTTGATAAAATATTAGGATTTATTAATACATTACCACACTAGGAAGAAAAAAAGGTGTAATATGATCCAATTCATAAATACCATGCTATTTTGACTACGTTGAGGATTAAAAGATATCATATATTTATGGATTTTCAGGATATAGATCTTAAAATTCATAGTAAATATGGAAAATCTTATATTTATGTCATGAATTTTTAATGATGTGTCCATGGGAGGATTAAAAAGATGTTAAAGGAAGATTGGTAATTATTGAAGAAGTTGAGGAATATTCCCAATTTCAACCATGATCTTGATAAAATGATAAGGTTCGTGAATCAAGTATTTTTCCCATCTATACCATATTTGAAGAATAACATATTTGATTAATCTCATAGTTCATAAATATTTATACATCCTTGATATTAAAATATGTATAGATATTTGGAAGAGTATTTATGTTGGGACAACATTAATGAAGATATTGTAGAATATATATCTTCATGGCAGTATGTTAGTATGGTAAGGCAAACAGACAGAAATATATCGTATTTTATACCCATTACCCCTACTAAATGGGAAATCGAAAAACATCACCAAGTATTTTGTTATCGGAATCCCTAAAATATTGAAAGTCTATAATGATATTTGGGTTATAGTTAATCACCAAACATAGTCAGGAAACATTATTTCTATTATTGAAAATTTATCACTTGATTAGTATTCTAGATTATACATAAAATAAATTCTATGGTTAAATGGTGCCCCACAATATGTTGTATCTAATTGGGATTTATGGTTTACCTTAATTTTTTCAAATTTTATTTAGTGTGATCATGATATAAATTATTAATTCAATACATCTTATCATCATAAAATATATGTTTAGTCTTTGTGGACAATTCAAACTCAAGAAGACATGGTATGATTATGATCTACATATTTAAAAGGTTGTTGGGATTAACACCTTCCTTGGGTGGAAGTTTATTAAAGAAATACATCTCACTCTAGCATTAAAATTCCTTCTTATGAAGCCCTCAATAGAAAAAGGGATGAATAAGAACATGTTGGGGAGAGGATGGGGAAAGAAATATATTGGCTCTTGATCTAGATATAGAAATGGTAAAGATGTTTATATCCATTCAACATCACATATGGTCCATATAGATTCCATGAAGAAGTTTTCCCAAAAATTTTCATTGAGATATAGAGTTTGAAGATAATGATAATTTATACCTATGTGTATATCTGTGGAAGAAGATAATGAGATTCATAAAGAAGGTAATGTTGGGCCCCATGTAAATTATCCCCTTTAATATTCTTTATCATATCAGTATGGTTGA
This sequence comes from Viscum album, assembly GCA_963277665.1. Taxonomy (NCBI): domain Eukaryota; kingdom Viridiplantae; phylum Streptophyta; class Magnoliopsida; order Santalales; family Viscaceae; genus Viscum; species Viscum album. Next base: position 1,803,847,649 of record OY728148.1, on the reverse strand, counting down.
TTATTGATTGATGCTTCCACAAAATCTTTCTCATGTTCGTGATGTGTCCCATGTATATCTCCCCAGGAAGTACATTCCTAATACATCACGTGTGATGAATTTAGATGTCGTACCATTGTTTCAAGATCTATACATTATGGAGAAATTTGTGGAGATTCATTGGAAAAGTGATAAATTTCAATGAAAAAAGAACACTCAAACAGATAATGTTCATTTCATGAAACCATACATTTTATGAAGCAACATGGGAGCCTCGGGTTGGGATTAAGCAAATGTATCCCCATATTTTTGTATTATTGTGATGGAATGATGATGGGGAAATTATTATAAGAATTCATAATCTGACACCCTTATATTTAATGACATATTCATTTTTAAATAAATTTAATCTTTCTTATATATTTTTTACACACAACACTAATTTTAATCAATGAAATATATACTATAAAACTATTATTTTTTAATATGATAGTTATTGCATATCCATTGGATTGGAGGGTATCAATAAGACTGAATAAATTATGATAAATGTTTATTTTAAACATATAAATGAATTCATTGGTTACAAATTTATTATAAATTATAATTGAAACATTTGAAAAGTAAAGAAATGTTTTCTCAAAATAGTTTTCATGCATGTAATATATTTTTACCTTGATAAATTTAATTAATAACAATTGATGAATTATTTAAATGAAATATATATATATTATATTCAATAAAATATTTTATCATTAATTTATTTTTTTCATTGCATGGGATAATAATAAATCCATTTTTACATTTAAGAAGTGTATTTTTTCAAAAAGATTTTTTCATCATGTATTTCACACATATTACATAATACTGACTGAAAATTAGATTTTTTTATTAAATAAACACTTTTACATAAAATTGAGTAATTATTGTTAATGCTAATGTGATAAGGCTATCAAATTTCACTAATTTAATTTATCTTATTGGATAAATTTAATATGACTCTAATCACCTCAGGCTCTAAATTGAGTTGATTAATTTATAATTGTTTGTGAAAATGGATTATATAATATTTTAAGCAATGGAAAATAAAAAATCATACTCTACAACTTAAAAAAATCTGTTTTTGCGCATATAAGGATAATATAACTTTTTTAATTAGTATTAATAATTATTTTTATAATGATGAAAATATTTTTCTTATATTTTTCTATTTTTATTTTTTTTTAATTATATAGTTATCTTAAATTCATATACAACACTGATATAGTATTTTGTTTATTGATAGAAAAATAAAATAAATTATTTTAGGATTGTTTAAAGTCTTTTATTTTAATAATGTTACACTGCTAAATAAATTTTATAAATGTATATAACATATTAGTGATGTGTTAAAACATTATAAATGAAAAAAGAAATATTTTATGAATATAATATCTTATTAAATTAATTATACATCATAAAAACATGAAATTGGACAAGGGGAGATATATGGATAAAAATTTCATCCATTTTCTAGTAATGAACCAATCGTTAACTTATATATACAATTATAAACCATTATAAATTAAATATTAATTACATTGGCTAAGGATAATGTTTTTAACTAAGGGGTTACACCAGAAAATATGGTTTAAAATACCACTTGAACATGTTAATGATTTTTGGTAGATGATATTTTAACCATATCATATATTATAATAAAATTAATATCCATTTGGAATCGTTTATCTTGAAAATGACTAAGATATATGTTAATATCTTTACTAATTTCATGTGTTTCATTTACCTCCCTTATAAAAGGCCACTCAATCCATATATTCATTATAGTACATTGATCAAACTAGATTGACCAATCCCAATAGCTTTCACATATAGAGATCCATATTCAAACTCAAGAGGTTTTGTTCTTCCAATAATACCTTCCCTAAGATTCTTATTAAGTGTCCTAAAGGAGTTCATTCAATGAAGTAGTTTAGACAAATATGAAAGTAATCAATCTTTAGGAAAGGCTTTATTTCCTAATTTCATCAATATTTTGGATTATATATTTTTAGTTATCCACTAAGAGAAGTATTTTATCTTTAGATATTAAACAGAATGTATTTTTTTCTCCTATATTTGTTTATTATATTAAATTTTTTCTGATCATTTTCCTATAATTATGTAATAAAGATATTGAAATAATATTTTAAAGTAAAACATACCATGTATTTCTACTCAGTCGGGAATCATTTTCTTTTAGTTCCATATTTTACTTAAAATGTCTGAAAGAATGTTTTTAACAAGTATAATGAAATTTTAATGAAATTTATCACCATGTTTTAATATTTGCATAATGGTTTGACAAGAATCTTCTTGTTTTATTCCAAATGAGGTAAACAATGTGTGTAAAAGGAATATTTTTTAAAATTAGTTGGAATGAATGGGATTTCCCATATTCAGGAAAAATAATTTTTTAGAATCTACTGCTATATGTTTACAGTGATTCTTTCGATGAAATTATATTCCTTGATTTTTGGAAAATTTATTGATTTTATATGTGTAATTTCATAGTGAATAGAGTATTTTACTCCCTGAAATTTTCAATAATATTTTGAAACTATTTTATCTAGGTCACCATAGTATCTTTAATCATTTGTTTTAATGACAAAATAGTAAATTGATAACATCCACCATATTTATTTGTATGGTTTAGGATTAGTCTGACGGGTGAAGTATTACTATTCTATATGTTAGTTCTTCCAATATGAATAGTTTTTTATTTTAAAAATTATGATTAAGTTTTGTTATTTATTAAAATGATGAATGCCCTGAACATATTAAGTGATCATTGAGTATCAAAATTTTATATTCCCACGATGCATCGTTGGGTCTCTTAAGGAAAATATATTTTTTATTCAGATTAGTACTTATCCTTTTTTTAGATTTCTTGGACATATTCCAGGATTGTATTTTTAGATGTCATAGCATAAGGAATTAGAGATAATTTTAAATAGTCTGAAAGTATCCATTCCATAATTATTATATCAGTTGTTGATAACCATTTAATTATATAAATTGTTCTTATATCCATGGATAAGATTCAAGATTACATGATTATTTATGTGGATTTATTTATATGGATTTATTTTATCATCAATTATCCCTTCCAAATTATCCATTTTCTGAAGTTATTGATTAAATAATTTTTTTAGATATTTTCCATCATTATTGATTATGAATTATTTAATCATGATAGATTCCAATATGTTTTACCCTTACTTATAATATGAGAAAACACTTAATTTTACCTTTTCTCAAGGTATGATGAAGGAATATTTGATTGAGTTCAACGATGTGGAATATTTAACTTCACGGTGTTATGTATTTCATGTTTACCATTATAATGTGATATTCAAGTATATATATTTTTTACTAAGATGATTAAAATATTTAGTCCTTTAGGAAGGCATTTATGGTATATAGTTATAATGTAATAAATTAACCATCATCTCTGAGTTACTAGGGTCATAGTAGTTTTTCAGAACCCATACTAGGAAGACCTTTTACATGACTCCCAAAAAACACCTCTAATAGGCCACGGGCTAGTGACTATCTCCCATTAGGCATATCAAAAACATGGGATGCATTGTCTATGTACCTATATGCACACACACATTTCAAAGCCTACAAAATGATGAAATGCAATAACCACTATGTTAAAAATTCATGCAAACCATGATATCCCACAACCAGAGTGAGACAGAATGAAGAGAACAGTAAACATGGACCAATTCAGGCCCACTATAATATGTTTGTAACATAAGTCCAACTTGTAAGAAAAAGGTATTGGGACTATTTCTTGAAAGCCGCAAAAACACACCTCGGTATGTCTAGTGTAACAAATCAATTTATGGTCCGGGTCTACCTAGAACCCCATAAAAGGGTCGATCATATGCACAAGACACAATATATGAAGGTAAATCTCATGAAGGGGTGAGAATACCAATACTCAGTTGGACACCCTAATACCAAAAATTAAAGTAATTAATGAACGATAGTGTCATAACAATAGATGTATATATATACGACACATACAATAAGAATATCAAGATACAATCAATCAAGATACACAGTCTCGATGTAAGTCACAACCACTATATACCAGCCATATAAATTCAGATCGAAAAATCTATAAAGCACTCATCTTGGAGAACACACACCAGAGTCTGATTGCACTAATTAAGTATGTCAGAAAGGAAATTATTTTCATGTCTAAAATTAGAGAGATACACTAATAGACATGATGATAGATATTATATAATATATAAGGATCATATTAAGGTCCTTGAGGTGATACCAATAACCATTTCTAGGTTAAACCACTAAGTAGAAGATCGACGAATGATACTGTTGATCATGTACTTACCGAAGACCCCACCTAGGGCATGAAGAATGAATAAAGGATCATACTCTTGGCCTCTTGTGGGATTTCGACGACCCTATCCACGAAATATTGCTAAGGGATCACTGTCCTAGGAGTAGGAAATGACTCAAAAAGGCCTTTATGTCCTTGAAAACTGTGTCATGTAGATGTTGTTTATAGAGTTAGTAGAAGTAGTCACATGTCGTGTCCGTCCATGCTGGGTCCACCCATGTACTCCCTCCGTGTGCAAGTACATGGTGTCAACCCATGTAAATGTTCTCATGTATAAGTACATGGGTTAATCCATGTAACAAGTTTAGCAAATTCCATGATGGGGTGTACACACCATATAAGAAACATGTTTACTCCACCCCATGTCTGTGTACTTCCCATGTACACACTTAGTACTCTAATGATGAACACCCACCATGTAGCCGAGACTACATGTCGTGTGTATCAGGTTTTCCAAAACCCATATTCCTCCTCCCCCTTACCTCATCTGATCTCCTAGGTTCCTCTCTAGTGCATCATTTTCCTCAATTCACAAGATTAAAGGTCATCAGGCAGCTCTAGCACAAAATCAATGATATTATGGCCCTTAAACGGCTCAGAAAACAATATCATGGGTGTTCTTCATCATTTCCAAAGAATGAAGATTTGAAAGAAACCGTTATTTGGTACATGATTGTGTCTAATGTCTCACCTCCATCTACTCATACCAATGTCGAATCTCCAATTTCAGATTGTTTTTTAAAGAACCAAAGGAATAATGATTGATTATTCAATTTTAGGGGGAAGAAAAGAAGAGTGTGTGTCATGATTGCTAGAAATAAGGGGAGAAAAAATGATGAGGAACAATCCTAAAGAGAGAACATTGGTCATTGTCTGTTATATCCTTGATCGTTTCCCGTGAGAACAATAAATAGATCAACCAATCATTATTTAGGACAAAATACCAATAATCCTAAAAAATATCATCTCATCCAACATATACCATCGATCCATTGGATAAATTGTTCAACGAATTGTCTTGGTTAATCATAAGAATCATGAATGTGAATGAAGATTTCAAATTATGAATACTACTTTGATTTTGTATCACTCACAGATGAAGATAGGTGACTGTGTCATCGCCATTGGAAAGATCCTTCATGAAAATCCTTTTTCAGTCTATGATCCATTGTTTTTGCATCACCTGCCAAGAGGATTATTTAGATCTCTCTTTCAAGGGCCTCTAAAGAATTCCAAAATTATGAGGCTAAGCATTTATATTTATTGAAGGGTTTATTTAAAATTAATTTATCTCGGCATCGATGAAGAAAAAAATAATCTTTTATAAATTTATTTTATTCATATGAAATTTCTGTGATGAATTTCCACAACAGACCCATGCCAACAAGTGTTAGGTCATGCCTAGGGCAAATTCACTACTCTAACCACAACAATGCACTTATATTTTTAATTTGATCACCCTTTTAGAATTTATTCCATGTTTTTAGGAAAATTTTGTGTCCGTTCTTTTTAATATTTTAAATTTTTTCAATCAATTTTTCTAGGAACATCCATCCTTGAAATCGTACATCATCATAATGACTGGTCTCAGAATTATTTCGTATAATATTTGAAAATATTACAAAAATATCTGGGTAATTAAATATTTACATCATACACTAAGAAACAATATGTCTCAAAGATATTTTTGAGATTATTCCAAGACATAATTGCATTTCCCTTCTCATGATCAATCAAAATAACTTTTTTAGAACCAACATTCAATAAGAACAAAACATATTATATATAGAAGCTACATTTAGATATATTATAATTGAGATGATGATCCTGAATAATTGTCATGAATATTCTGGAATTTCATTCATGATCCTCATTTATATAATTATAAACTAGAATTTCATAATCAAACACCAGGATTAGAGTGTCCAAATTATAATGAAATACATGGATCATTAGTTATAAGAAGATTGCAGGTGCGTTGTTTGGGCTAAGTGGAATCAGTAGTTACTCAAAACAACTTTCGGAATCCACACATATAATATCATCTTATTTTAACTTAACTTTTCTATATCCAACCTAAATTTATATTTTATAGATCCATTATTCTCTATTAAACAGATAAAAACTCATCAATATCTGGAAAGAGTATATATTATTTTAGGTGACATGGTTTTGCTTCCTGTAATCATCATATAGTCAAAGATAACTAACTACCTTATTGGAAATAATCATGTTGGAATCCCATGGACACACACTTTGGTGAAAAAAGCCCTTGGTGTCTAAAACATCCAACTAAATCTTCCATTCCTTCAATTCTAATGGATCCATCTGATACAATGTTTTGCATATTATTTAAAACATTGAAACTAAATAGATATATAATTCAACATTATATTTTTTTGGTAACTTATAAAAACTATGTACCAACACCCCAAGTACATATTATACCATAAAAGGTAACACACTCTTGGAATCCCCCTTTTTGATCTCTAGTAATAAAGAAAAAACATTACCTAAAAATTGACCATCCTCAGGAAAGGGTGTTCATACTCGACTATACCATGGATTTTATACCAATTAAGATATATGAATGAACCCATTTGGAATATTTAATGACAGCCTTAAAAAATATATATCAATATGGACCTTTTGGGTTATCATCCAATCCACTATAAAATTGATTTCAAATTTTTCCTACTCAATGATATGAAAATCCGAAGACAATTCAACGTTAGATATCATGCTGGCACAAGAGGAACACTAAAGGACACCATCTTTTTAGTTATTAGACCATATTTCCATGACATATGGAATGATATATAAAGGGGGATTCAATGAGTACAAAGTATAAGAATTAAAAAACCAGTGTGATACACAGGTATCAAACCAATAAACTATCATATACGATGTAATAAAAAATGTATCACACTATGATGGGTCCCACCTATGACTCCTTAAGGGAATGATATACTGTATGAAGTTTCCCAATTTTATCCAAATTCTATGCCCTATCACTAGTATGAGTATTAGTTAATAGTTTTTATTCCATTGAGATGAGCATGATCAACATCGCCATCTATATGAATAAAACCCATCAGATTAGAAACCATCTGACATTATATGGGATACATTAGAAGCATGGGATATTTTAATACAACTAACTAAAATATTAGTCCTAAAAACCACTTAATATTTATCATATTTACACATAAGTGGAATTTATTGAGCATCACTCCTAAATATGTATTCATGTGACATATCATGTCACACTGGTGGCATATGAGTGATCAATATCCCATAGGGGTAGAAATAGATAGATGAGAAGATGGTTGAGGTCCACTAAAAATTCACCTCTAAGGATCATACTATTTTATATTTCTATAAATTAAGGTACCCTCACAATTTCATGTAGTGAAGTAGTATTCAAACATCCTAGAAATACCATCAAGATAAATTTCTAACTTTAGAGATCGATCCACTACTTCTACAAACGATTTAATCTTTAGGGGGAAGAATTGAGATCCAATATCTAGTTAAAGACCTATTTCAAATCATTGAAACTTCAATTCATCATGATATAAAAACTATATATAAAATTTAAAAAACACCAAAAATCAATTTACACAATTCGTGAGGGTTTGGTTACCCTATTTAAGGTTTACGTACTCTCAAGACATAGTAAAGTCCATGGTGTACAAGTAAAACTATTGATTGTACATCAATTTTAGGCCCTTTCATTTGAGGTTTTCCTATATTTTATCTTAGAAAATAAATTCCCAACAATTTATTATATATCCTTTAAGAATAAAAAATCATCGTTCAATTTAAATTCCACCAGAGTATTGAGATATTTAAAATTTTTATCTATCATCTCTAACTAGTCATATACTTACCAATAGTCATTACAACCTTGAAAATCCAATGAATTATTCCAACAAAAGTATTGATATTGATCCTTATCCTAACTGAGACCTAGAAATTCCTCTTGAGGATGGTTTGGTCATCTGTTCTTTCCCTACTCCATATCTCATATCATCCTCACAATAACTTCAATAGGATTTTCACACAAAGATATTTTAGAATATTTTTTCCTTTTAATATGTGTTTTTTTATAGCTTGTACCACATGAAAAAGTAAAAAATAATGAACAACATGATATTATATTAATATAAAATATTTTTTAGTTAATTTAAATATTAAAAATTATATAAATATTGTTTGAAACATTATTACAAAATTAGAGTAAGTTCCAAATATCATGTAAATAAAAAGATAATAACTTTTTAAAACATTTTTCTATAAAACATGTAATATAATCATAAAATATTTTTATTATAGTTTTCCAATAAACTTTTTATATGTTCTAATACCAATTAATTTATAAAATTTAATTATTATACGTAAATACATAATATGATATAATTCAAATATTTTATTTTTAAATGAAATTATTTAATGATTTATTTTTTATGTGATCAGTATGTTATTATAATAAATTAAATTATACATTTTTAAAAATTATTACTTATAATATGTAATATTTTCATATAAAATATATTAAATTAACACTTGTAAAATTAGTTATTTATATTTCATAATATTAATAATAATTAATGTTTAAAAACTAATTTTCCTATATAAGAAGTTTCTCATTGTGTTTTATATTTTAATTTAAAAGGTAAATTATAAATTTAAATATTTTAATATGATAAAATTAAATTTATTTTTGAATTCACCATTTCGAAATTATATTTTTTGTGAAAATTTAGTATTTCTTAAAAAATAAATTTTTTATGTGAATTATGAAAACATAGTGTTTAAAAAATATCATAACATACATTATTATGATATGACCCTGACATAAAAGTATATACAACTTTTTTATACATTATAAATTCATTTATGGATTTAAAAAATTATTTTAATATTAATATTTTTTATTTATAAATATTTTCATAACTTTTTGAAACCGATGTTATATTTGTTTAATGAAAACATTGTTTTAGTCCTTTTCCTTTAATAAAGTAATTATATTGATCCATTTTATGTCGGATTCCCTTTAAATTAAAAAACTATAATTCTTATAACCATAAACATATAAATATCATTGAAATAAAAACTATATAAAATTTTGATTTAAATTAATTTTCATGTTTAAAAAATAATTTTTCTAAGACTATTTTTATTATATTAAGAAATATTTATTAAAATTAATATTTACCACTCATATTAATTGAATAAAATAAAATGATTTTCATATTTTTAATAATAATATTCAAATTTGGTGATATTTTAAAAGTTAAATTTATTCAAAAAAGAATACATGTCATGGTCAAATATTTTCACACTAATAAATTTTGAAAGTGTTAAATAGGGTTAAACAAAGGCATAAGGCCCAAAATATAAAAAACAGATCTCCACTTGATTCTATGGGTGTAACATCAACATAAATTATCATATTTTTAAAAATATTTTAACTGAATACCACTTTAATTGAGAATTATGTTTATTACATATTAAAAAAATAGGTATTTACTAGAGTGTCACTTCACTCAATTATAAAATTATTCTTTAACCACCCTACATATCCTCACACATAAGACATCAAAAATACTAAAAATCTACTAAACTCCTATTAACCCTTATTTCCCATGTAATATTGTTTTTTCACCAAAAGAACTCAAGGAACAATTATGTTGTGGCCCAAACAAGAATATCCAAGGAAGAAGTAATCTTTTTAATCAGAGACTATCACATTTGTTATTATTGAACCAAAAAAAATATTTTATAACCATCCTAAAATAATTAAATAAATATAAATTGAAAAATAAAATTTTATTTTGTTAATTGAATGACCATTATCTACTTCTCTTCGATCCATTGGAAAATAAAAATCCACCCTTGTTACATGTTGACCACTTACACTTTGAACAATATTTTTTATATTCATCACATCCATAAATGTTTTGTTCTAAAAATATGTTTACTTAAAAAATATAAAATTTATTACATTATTATGGATTTTTTATGATAATGTTTACTATTAATTAAAAAATTAATAAAGTGGTCATTGAAAAATTTAACCTCCTAAAACGAGCATAACTTTGTAATTAATAACATATAAGCATTCTATTTTATTTATATTATTCACTAAATATAATTTAATTTCATTTATTAATTTAATGAAAAAAATTAAATCACTAATATTCTATAAAATTTCTATTATCACTATAAAAAACATGGTCATACTCTTCCAACAGTTAAAATGTGTTCTTATTTTGGACGTTTTTACCACCTATATGAACATTTTAATAATGTATATCTCTTGGATAAAAAAGAAAACAAAAATATTTTTAAAAATATATGATAAATATGAATTTAATATATTTCTATAATTATGGTCTGGTAATATTTAAAATTATATTTACCAAAAAATTCAGTTCTTTTGTTTAATTACATAATTATATAATTGAAACTTTTTATACCTTCCATGTAAAAAATAAACCTATGTTGCATGAAATGGATATGGGACCACATAAATATATCAAATCCATTTAACAATTTAATATTAATAATATATTGGTAATTAATCCATGAAAAATAAGTCCGGATCAAATCCGCTAAACTAGTTCTTGTAAGGGAAATGGAATGATTAACACTAAAATGTAAATTTTAAAAAAATGTACATAATATATGGGTAATAAAGAATTATAATTTAATTGAATAAAGTAAAATATCTAATAATAATGTTCCTATTCATATTATTATTAATCTATTGTTCTTTAAAGAGGAAATTTGGAGTGCGTTTTACCAAATGTATGTCTGAGGTAAGGGGTTCATAGTCTCAATATCAATCCATGGATACATGTTTTATTTTTTCACTATGGTTCCTAATATATAATGTTATTTTGATTAAATTTATCTTTAATATAATATATTATATTTTTTCATGTAATATGGTAATTAAAAATCCAAATCATGTTCATTATTTCAATGGATTTTCATTCAATTATTGTAAATGTCATAATGGTTCCAAATCTCTAAATTTTCATCTATAAGACATGTTTTATATTATGAACCTAATATATTTTATATGTTTTCTATACTTACTCCTTAAAATTTTATATCTTTCATAAAATTTAATAATTTTATTTAATTTTCTATTTCATTTTATCCATTTAAATGGGGTTTGATTCAAATCCTACAAATAGATTAAGGGTTCTTTATCTCAATTCACTTCATTAAGGCACGAATTATATTATGCGCTAGTTTAAATTTAAAATTTTAAATACTAATTTATATAATTCTTGTATTTTTAGTAATATTTTTACTAGATTTTTATCTTTTATTTAATATATCCATATTTTTGTTTCCTTTTATTCATACATTACCTGAGTCATATAGGATGTTATTAACTTAATTTACATTCTTTAGGTAATAAAATCTTTTCTTGACCATTTTTTTCTATATTCGATGTATTCTATCCTATTACTGTATTATATTGAATTATCTCTTTTTCATAGGGTTTAATAATCATCTTTATATTCTACCTCCATTTTTTAAAATATTAAACTAAACAGTTCTGGGTAAGTAGACCCAACCTTATATCTTCTTTACTATCACGAATTTGTTTCTATATATCCATATCCTTTATGTTTTATCGATTATTTTATTCTTTATAATTAAATAATTCCATAAGGTCCTTTTCGATTAAAATTTATTTTCTAAAAAATTAAAAGGAATATTTTTAATATTTTCTTCAAGGGTCATTTTTTGTCTTTCCTTAATTAAGTGATGAAATAATGTTTTTCTAGAATGATCCATGTGAATAAATTTTCCCATAATGTTGAATTTTATTCATAATGAAGCATCCTTTTCATGTTTCCTTTGGTTTTCAAGGAAAACCCTATTTCTATTGTTTTCTTATTATTCCATTTTATTAATAAAGGTTTATGTTTAAAGAGAATAAATAAAGGTATTTCATACCATTAATGTACATTTTTATCTTCCACAATAAATTTATTATTTTTAAATGCATATATTTTCAAGAATTAATTATTTAAATTTATTTTTAAATTATTATTTACAATATCCCATATTCAACCCTTTATAATAGTATTTTTAAGTGACAAATATTTTTTTTTTAAAAACATGTTAAAAAATTTTATGACAATTATTTTATTATAATTTAACTTTTTTTCTTCTTATGAATATAAATGATATATCTATTTCAGAGATATATCCCTTATATTACCCACTAAATTTTCTTATGAATTTATATTTCATAACTCACTTTATTCAAAAAGATTTTATTATCTACCAAACTTCATCTATATCTTAACTTAAATTTCACTCCAAAATATCCATTTTCATTAATTTCATTAAAATGTTATATATCACTTCCACCAATTTTATATGGTATTTTAATGTATTTAATTAATAGTATAGATGTTACACTAAAAAATTTTAGTTTTAAGGGTTCTTACAGTGAAAGATTCACCATTTACTTACTAGGGAAATACGGATAATTTGAATACTAATTATTTCAATACAGATGTTTATTAATTACTAATGGGTGTTGGTTTTATATTTTATGTTTTATTTATTCCTTCATATGGTGAATTTGTTTTACATAGATAGTAATCATTGGGGACTAGAACTATTTATCCCCCAAATGGATTGGTAGGTCTCATGAGACAAACTAGAATGAGTATTTGGTGTAAACCTGCTCAATTTTTATGATATCTTTCCACACGACCTTGATGGTATGTTTATGACATCTTTCATAAGTCCTTGAAGCTATGTATGATGTATTGGATTGAGTACATGTGGTTTAGAAAAAGATTTTATAAATTATATATTCAATTATTATGAAATCAATACCTGTTGTCCATGTGACTACTTTCATATGTTATACATAGATATATCACTTGATCACACTTTAAGTTATATAGAATTATTTGACTATTAATTATTCATAACATGTTTTTTATGTTTTTTTTATTCTATGATATCCACCCTTATTTATATTTTTAACTTATCATTCTCATGTTTCATTTTCCTTAGGTTTTAAAGAAGTGTATTTCATATAATATGTCTATAAGGTTATCATATGTGGAGCATTTTATAGAAAATGATTAATAATTATTATATAATTAAAAGTTCATGGTATTATAATAAAAAATTTCATTATATGGGAAATATAAGGTTTTTGTTAAGTAAATAATAGTTTTAACTCAATAAAACACAAATCCTCAAAGTCATTATGTATATAATATGTTCTATAATAGTTAGTGATATTTTAATTATGGATTTTTTTGTTTAGGATACTAAATTTTTATTCAAATCTAGAATAAAAATAATACGTTTCTATTACAAGATCGGGGTGTGATAGTCTGTCGCATCTCAGGTGGTATTAGATTTTGTTTTGCATAATTTTAGAGGTTAGGATGTTAGCAAATGAGTATAATTTATGAGTTTTGGATACCATCATTGGTTTATAATTTTAATGTCAATCATAACTTCCAAGGCCTAGATACCCATTTTTTGGAATGATGTGATTGGATTTTGAGGTGATTATTGATATTTTGATGATTATTATTGTGTCTTATGAATAATGTTTAGTCAAGTTATAGGTTTTCATTTGGATTCAAAAGTTATTTGATATTTTTATTATTATTTGAATATAGTAAAAAGAGTTAATTATTTTTTGGAATATAAGTTTAGTAGTATAGATATCCTTGGGGGTAATAAAGTGAAGAGGTGATAATGAAATTCATGTAATTGTTACGGTATATATTATTCTTTTATATGTTTGTTGATATTTTATTTTATTTTATTTTTGGATAATGGGGTACATTGAAATATCGTATAATAATGATATATGATATTTTATTTTAAAATATTATATGAAATGTCAAGATAATTTTTTTTAGTTGATTTTAGGGAAGAAGTTATTGATATTAAGAGGATAAGCTAAAGAAAATATAATTTTAACTAAAAGATTTATATTTTTAAAAAATATTTTAACTAAATATATCTGGGGTTAAAATGAAATCATCAAAGGGTAAGACACTTATAATTGATTTTAATATGTTTAATGATGATTATCATAACCATTTGATTTTAGTATTTGTTTGAAAAAGATAATGAAACTTTTGAAATGAACAGTATTCCCCTTGAAACATCTACATATTTTTAAATGAATCATAACTGTATTAATAATATCATAATATGTTTTCATCAGAAAATGAAATAACAATTTTGAGGACATATTGTATTTAAGGGGACAGAATGTAACACCTAGAAATTTTTGTATTTATTTTCCTTTAAATATACACTTTTATGCGTAACTTGTATCTCACAAAACACTTAACAAAAATTAAATATGAAAAATTTTATTAATAAAAAATATTACAATGTATGAAAAAATTAATAAATTGTGAGAAAATAATGTGTAACAGTATTATGAAAATTAAATGTGTCAAATCACATGATAATAAAAAGATAGAAATTAATTAATATCATTTTTTTTAAGAGTTGTGTTAAAATTCCAAAAATGTAGTTATCATTTTTTTTAAAATTTTTATGATATTTTCTAATATGAGTGATTTTCTGAAATATAATTATTAGAGGATAAATAATTCATTTGATGTGATTTAAAATATTCATTAGTAAATATATATTTTTCAAAGATATATTTGTTAAAATCAATATGTGTTTTATCCTAATAAATTAGATTAATAACATTTATAATATTTTTCTAATAATATCGAATAATTCAATAAATAAGCTAATATACCATGATTTGTAAAATTATATGTTGAAATAAAATAATATCATGAACTTAAAAACGTTAAAAATTACTTTTTCAATAAAATAATTTTTACCCATTATATTTTATATTTTCATTTAAAAGATAAAATGATTATTTTTTTTATGTTAATTTGATATTTTTAATAATAAACAATTTATTTTGTAAAAATTATCACTGATTGAATGTTTTTTATTTTTATAAACAAATTTTATTGTAAAATGAATATTTAAAATGCAGTTATTGTAATACCATAACATTTATGACATTATTATGACATATGATTGAATTGAAAATATATAAATCCTTTTAATCGGAAAAAATCAACATTAAGGTGAAAAAAATTAAATTTTAATAAATATCCTTAATTTATTAATCTATTATTCGAAACTAATTTATATTTAATACAAATAAAAAATTATTCCAGTCATTTTCCTTTAATTTAGTATTCACATTGATCCATTCAAATTTTTATTAATTTAAAAGTCTCAAAAATCATATTTTTATAATCATATACCAGCAAATATAATTTCATTTGATACTATTCATTATTTTTATGTAAAGTTATATTCATGTGTTAAAAATAATTTTTCCTAAAACTATTTTTGTTGCGTTATACACAGTATTATTAATAGTAAATTTTTCCAAAATTCTAAATTGAGTCTAATTAAAAACTCGTATTTTGAATTAGAAAATTCAAATTTTATAATAATTAAAATTTCATTGTTATTCATAAATAGAATTTTTAATTGTAAAATGTTTTCACTGTTATAGAAGTTAAAGGGGTTGAACGGATGTTATTCTAAAGGATAACAACAAAAATATCCCAAAAAAACATTTCTAAATTAAAATTTATGGGTGAATTTTCTACCTCCATTATACTATAATAAATATTGGGACAATATATTTCCGTTAACATGATTATTGAATTTATTATCTATTAATAAAATAATTTTTTACAAGAGTTCAACTCTACTCCCTTAAAAAATGAACCCATCTTCACCCCACTTCCCCTAATATATAAACCAAGAAATATTGATTAATCTTCTCCAAAAACCTTCATTAACCCAATTTCCCATGTCCAATAGGTTTTGGTCTCACCAAAAGAAAACTTTAAGAAGGATTAAGGTGTGGTATAAAGTATTATTTTCATGGAATAATTATTTTATTTAATTGAGTTCTTTGAAGATTATTTATTCCTAAAAATCCTCCAAAATTATATAACCAATCAAACATATCAAACTAAGTATCGTTAATTTAAGGATGTATTAGTTTGTTAAAGTAACAACCATTATTTAACTCCCTCGTCTCTATTTTAAAATGAAAAAAAATCATTTGTGCTAACTGTAGTCGACTGCCTTTAGGAACCACATGTTTTATTTTTAATAACTTCCTTACATGACTAGTTATAAAAATATAGTAAATATATCAATATATATTTATAATAATATTAATGTTATGTTAAAATAAATTTTCATTATATTAATAATATTAAAAATTAATGGATATTATATAATATAACCACCTAAAATGAGCATACCAAGTCAACTTTTAGGAAATGAATTTTTTCAATTAACGAAAACCAACACATTATAATAAATAAATTATTTCATGGTTTAAAATTTAAAATCATGTCTAATATTATTTTTATAAATATTTTATTCTTTGATATTATTCTATTCATTACTTCTTTAATTTACCCCAATATTGTGGTGTTAATATCCCTATATTTCGAAAGAATTTTATAAAATTAAGGATGTTATTCATGTTTAAAATAATAAATTTTTGTCCCCATAATCTCTGATTACAAAAAAAATTAGATTCAAAAGAATATGGGTTCTAAAAATCCTTTTTTTTATATTTATATTGAAATAACATAAAAAAAATTGTAAATGGTATATATATATATGATTCTAAAAATATATGAATTTATAATTTTAAAAAAATCTTTTCTATTTGAAAACATTAATGGAAGTCATGTGATTTAGGAGGTAATTATAAAAGAATGATCATTAAAATGATATCTATTGGAAATATAAGGCGTATTTCTTTTACATTTGTCATTTTTATAATAACTGATATGATATACTCTATTAATTTTGTACAAGGGGAATGAAATTTGAAATAATTTTTTTCTTTTTTATGAACATTTTATTATTACCTTAATTATCTTATAAATTAAAAAGATAACTAGAGTTATTATTTTATCATCTTCTCATTTTTTTATTGTGTATGCTTAGTATACATTTCATTTACTAATATTTATATATTTAATTATTTTAATAAATTTTATTTAAATACTCTAAATATCTATCAGATATTTATTTTGAATAAAAATATCCATTTTAAGGGGAGTTATCAATAATTTCTATCATGTGATAATAAACTTTTTACTAGCATGAGCTAAATTATTTGTTACTTATTTCATTCAGTTAAAATATTTTCTAGAAGTTTTTGAATATTTTTAACATGTTTCATAGATATAGGTAGGCAATTAACTTATAATGGACGAGTTCACTTTGTGAAAATTAATTATTCTCTCTTTTCAAAATGGAAGGTTATATTAATGGGGATTTATTTTACTGCATTAATATTCCTTATGAAATATTGGTATTGTGATTTATTTTAGGAAGAGTTTATTTTTTCTTGATTATTTGTATCAGGTTTAATTTTCTTGTTGTTTATTTATTTGGTATTCATTATTATTGAAGGATTCTACTTCTATTTATTCATAATTATTTATTAAATAAAAGTGTTATTTATATTTTTCTATTTTGTAAATGGTTAATTTTTTTTTCCTTATTCTAATGTCCATATTTCCTATTTTATATTCCTTTAATTTTCTTTTAAAATATTATCTCGATATTTTCTTATCTTTCATATACATATAAAAGAAGAGGTAATTTTTAGGATATAAAATTATTTAAAAGGGGGATAATGTTGATTGAATACTTACCAATATTTTTATGTTTAAATAGTTACAATCCACCTCAATTTCATTTATATATTTTACATGTTAACTTTAAATTCGAATTATATGTCTTACATGTTCACTATTACCATGATTTAAATTATTTTATTATTGTTATTCCCACATATTTTTTATTATTTTCCATTGTTATTATTTTCTATCACTTTTTATAATTATTCATTCTTAATATTTATTCTCAACTTTTTTAGTTATTCATATTTATTATTAATTATTATTTTCAAACTTATATTATGATTTTCTTATATTTTATATTGAACAAATCTACTGATATATAGGGTTTTATATATAAAGTGGAGAATGGAAAGTATATTGATGTATTGGATATTTCTAAATGGGGGTGATTCTTATATATTAAGTTATTACACATATATATAGACTGTATGTTATATAAATATTCATCTATTGTATTTTATTGATAATTTTCTAAGTCATAAACCACAAATATTTCAAAGATTTATTAAATTACTCTTACATATTGATAGATCATAATAATTAGAAAACTATTGATACTTTCTGTATTCAATGAGAATTTTTAGAAGAATCTTATGTAATGAAGTTTTAGCCATACGTATTAGAGTGACATGGAAATTTGGAAAATTATTGAATCTTATAAATTATGAAAATATACTCTTATATATTAAGAATATTAAAATTTTACCAAGGTGTTAAACCTTTTCATATCAATTATAAATTATTAAATATTAAAATTATAATTTTAAATATGAATCTATATTCAGAGATAACCATTAATTATTCAAGAAATATACATTTATGTGTGATCAAATTTTAAATTTTTGACTCCTACATGTTACTATGATAAAGGGTTTACCAATATTCTTTATCAAAACAATCATAATATTATCTTTTAATATGAAGAAACATGATAATGATTTATTAGTCATTATTTATGATAGATAATCTCTCATTGTCTACGAAAGGTAATTCAAGAAACACAACTTATGTTTAAAATTAAAAGTTAGGGAATTTTAATGGTTCTATATCAAATGATTATAGGTTATAAATATTAAAACTCACTATCTTTTAGGATTTAAATGAATAATCTATGTTATAAAATTATAAATATTATTTTAAGGTTCCAATTATTTTAATGATTATAAAGGAAGATTATACAACTCTGATGTAGTCTATAATAAAAGGGATTTATGATTCATAGTTAAATAAATGAATTATAAATAGTTATAAATATTTTAAAATTCTCATTTTTATGAAGATTATCAGAAATTATATAGTGTATTTTCTTAAATTATTTTAACCAATATTATTTCAGAATTTATTTCTATGAATAGATTCTATAGAATCTGTCCTATTTTAAAGGAGAAAATCATTACTTTATTTAACATGTATTTATTGAATTATCAAACATAGTATTATGTAATGATGAGAATTATTTATATATTATATATATTTATTCTTGATAGATATATAGAAGTTATAAACATGAATGAAATAAAGAATCTATAGAATTGAAATATTTTATGTTTCAATTATTCTCCCACTATTTCATTGGAATATTATATTATAATTGAATGAAAGTGAAAAATAAAGGATAGATAGGAATAGAGGGAGAAATAATGATACCTATTATTTTTATCCTACCATTATGATTCTACTTAAATCTTTTATAGATTAACACTTTTGAAGATATTTGTTTTCTCTGGATGAAGACTTGTTTGTTTCTAGTTTTAAAATTTTCAATTGTGTTCTAATGATTATTCAATATTATTAATTTTCTATTAATTTTTTAAATGTCATGAAATTATAATCATATATTGGAGACTATATGTCAACTTATTTTACCTAGTTGTGAGATCCTTAGGAAAAAGGATCTGAGGTCGGGATGAAAACATTGTTATAAGAGAGAGCCTAGTAAACAATTTTGTTACCCTGTATTAATTATCTGCTATAACACCCATAGTTTTATGTACATTTCCCTTTTATTTTGTATTTTTTATGTAATATAATTCTTGGTTTTATTTATCTTATATTCAGTATTGTTTTTAAATTTTTTTAATATTTATATGGGTCAGAGTTTCTATCATGGTTAAGGGAAACCATGCAATTCTTCTAGGAAATTAGACAATAATTTCTGAGAGTCAGTGGATAGGCACAAAATTTGGAACAAATTTTCCCAAATCGTATAGTTTCCATGTGAAAATAAAAATCTTAATACAAAAAGAAAAATCATATTTGATGCATGATTTTTGAAAAAAATGTGATCTAATCATGTGAGGGGCGGTTTAGAGATAGTAGCATGCACACATTTAGAACACAGTATCCCAAAATGTGTATCCAAACCATGAATTGGGGTTTAATTTTTCTAAAAATTTTAGTTTAACATAGTTTTAGCCCCAAGACAATATTAATACTTTCATATCATATGCCCGCAAACACTTCTGCTTCCCTGTGTTTTCTTGGTAATTCCTTTTGATGTGAATTTTATTTCAAAAATTATATGTGTCTTGGATCTTGGGAATCAATGGTATGCCATTAAATTATCCCTTTATCCTTAAATATTCTCATATTATCCCAAAAATAATGATATATCTACTATTTTATAGTTATATCTATAATATATGATGTTTTATGATGATATATTTATTGGATATATTGATGTAAATGAGTTGGAAGATCAAATCTAGTGTTTTCGTTATGCATTTCACCATTTTTATAACCTATTGGGAGGTAGGAAGCTTCTCCCTAATCTTATATTATACAAGAAATCGAATTATTTTTTTAAGAAATTTTTTTTTTGGGGTTTTCGAAGGAAATCCTGAATTATTTATTGAAGGAAAACCTATTGGTTTAAGTTTTGGGAACATGGTATTTTGAATAACATTCAAAAAAAACCCCAGTTAATAATATTACATTATTGTTTTAAAATTGAGATTTTATATTAATTCTTGAAAGTCGTTCAATGATATATTTTAATGGGTAGAAATATTTTATGTGGACTATTTTATGTAATTACTTTTTATACTTGTATTGCGTGAGTTCATATGAAATATGAGGCGTTATTGAATTAAACATGGTGTTTATTTCCAAAATGAAATGGAACATGGGACTATTATTTTATGATGATCTAGAAAACGGTGGATCACCACTCTTAATTATTGGTATTATCAGTCTTCATGTTTGAGTGTGTGAGTGTTTAATTGATATGGGTATCCACATGGAAATAAGTAATGGAAAATGTATTTAGTTTTTTTAATTGTATTATTATGGTAAAATATTTTTATCATCCTTCATTATTTATATATTTTATTTTTAAACTATGTATTGATGTGTTCTTATCATAGTAGAATTATTTGGAATATATCTTTGTAAAATCCCATTCGGTTTGATTACTTATCCCTAAATGTGCACTTTTTTGTGCATGCAGACATTATTATTTATACCAATGGTAAAAGAAAGGTCTCATATTTATTTAGTGGAAAATCATGATTCTATCTCCATATGGTTGGTGTTTTGAAGCTTATAGTTTCCATTATTGAGTGATTATAGTGATTCCATATTGGTGTTTCGTCAATAAATATTTTCTTTTTCATGTGTATCCTTTCTATACTCTATCACGACTACTCTGATATTATTATTTAATTCTTTTCACATGAATTGTATTATTTAAACTCAAGAATCATATGATTGGTTTTGGTGTTTATATTTTATCTTGTTATGTTATGTTTGTTATTTAGGTAAAATAATAGCCTAACATTTTAATATAACCATTGGAATTTATTACCAACCTTTTGTGTCTTGGGGATGTAACCTAAAGTTACTTGCACTTTAAACCTATCCTAAGTTAATACATTCAGTACGAATGATAAAAATGTTATTAGTCTTGGTCGGTCTTTCAACTAGGGAAGGAAGAAATTTGATAGGGAATCTAGAACCTGAAATGTATAATATAAAAAGATTTATCTAACCACATTATAATTATATTAAAGGTAACAAAGTGGTCTAGGTACAATAATTGTTCTATGACACCTATTCTTTTATTGGGATATTACCATAATGGATTATGAAAATATGTTTGGGATAACATGCATTAATGATGAGACTTAATACTGTGAAAAATTTATTCATAATATGTTTTATGATTCATGGAAATTTGTTATGATAATTTTTTTTAATATGATTTAAGATTTTAAGGCATTATTTTTTTAGTGAGTTATGACTAAGTGGTTCTTGTGATCTATCTACTGAGAAATGGAACTGGTATGAAGATAGTAAAACATGAAACAAGTGGTTGATTAAAATTTGGTTGCACATGATCCATAAGAAAACAAATATCTAGTTCAAATAATTTTTTGATCTTTTTATCTAATTGATAATCGATTTTTAAATGATCAACCAAGATAATTAGATCATTCAGTGCAATTTTAGAAGAATAATCCACAAATCTTTTAGGGGGTTCTGAACCTAAAATGGATGATGTGTGTATTTATTGAATGAACTAAATCCTTTATTTCTTGGGAACACCAACAAATCTAAAATTCTACTTAATAGTTTACATGTTGGAATATTTTACAATACTATGGCGGGATTTTGATATCCAAGATAAATTCCACTAATGATTTATATGGGTGGAATTTGAAGAATTTTCAATAAAAAATTCTATCACCAAATATTAAAGATATCTAGAAGGAAATATTTCTTCATACTAAATAATAATTCCCTTATGTTATAGAATATTAATATATGTTTATGAAATTTGTTAATTTTTATCCAAAAGTATCTAAATTGTGTCCTTGAATCACCCATATTATAGTATAGACTATGTAGCATCCTAGAATACTACAACTAGATTAGTTAAATTCCCACCACATCCCATAATAAATAATTGATGTTTCTAGTCTATTTTATAATATTATATGAAATGATATATTTTGTAACATCATATAGAATGTCACAAAAGGATGATCTAAAGAATTATTGGAATCTGAGATGGGATATCTTTATAATTTTTGGAATACATCTATTAATTCATCTAATATGAATAAATCTCATGTCTCTAATATATCATATTCTTCAACTAGATGGTCACATCAAAGTAGTTATTTTTTCAATGTGTTGACTAGACTATAGTGATTACATGAAAACATGGACATATCAAGTAATGAAACCACAATATTGAAACAAATAACAAGGGGAGTTATTATGTAGTTTTACGGTGATGAGTAGATGATCATGGAAGAACATTAGGTTCCTTCTACTGTATAAGGTAACATTGTTCTAAATTTTAATTTCATTAATGTTTTCTATACTAGTTTATCCCACTTTTTTATTTCTTCACGCTCCATTAATGAAATGGGATTACATATTGAGATATTGAAACATGACCTGTGATTCTAGAAACCTATTGATTAGAATACTTGTGAGGAATTTGAGTTTTCATCTTTTTTATTAATAATATGTTCTTTCTTATTTTATGGGGACATTTCTATTTTCACGTGGATAGTTTTTACATGATCTTGAGAATGAATTGGTCAGTTTCTTATATGTCCCATATCAGTTTTTATGTGGGACAAGTAAATTCTACATCTTTTAATGGTCCATTGGGTGTCCTTAAAGGAGTATGTGATCTAAATGATTTAAATTCATTACCATTAGAAGTAGTGGTCAGAACATATTCATGTCAATTTTCAATAGCCTCTTTGGGAAATAATGAAAAAATTGATAGTGAAAATATTCCTACTATGGTACATCATTCTCCAAAAGTGTATCCCAAAATATTCAATGATTTTTCTGTTAAAAGTGAATATTAATTTTTTAATAAACCCCTACTAAGAAAAAATCCTAATTTATTTCCCTTGTATATAATTTCACAAATGGAATTAAATTATTTGAAGATTCAATTGGAATAATTTTAATTTAAATGGTTTAAAATACCATGTCTGTCTCCTTGGGAATATCTTGTTCTTTTTAGAAGATGTTACATGGGTTTTTACGACTCATTATTAATTAATATATGTTAAATCATGTTACTATAATGAATAGATATCCATAACCTTGAATTTATGGCCTTTTGATCAGTTAATGTGATTCCAATTGTTCTATAAAATTAATCACTCCTTAGGGTATCTCTAACACCATGTTAGATAAAAGAATATTCCAAAGATTATTTTTAAAGATTCAATAAAATCAATATGACTATGTGTCCATCCCCTTGGAATTAAAAATTCACCAATATTTTTCAACTAATTAATGAATCATGTATTTCCACAACACCAAGACACTTTAGTTGAGGAAATTTTGGATAACATTTTTTTTGTATTTTGGAACTCATAATGAAATTTAAGAACTTTTAGATGTTCAATTATTTATTTTACATATGTAACAGTCTTATGAAAAACTATCCTAATACTATTTTTGGATACAAGAAGTCTATTTCCTTATCAATGTCATTTTTTATAAGGGAGTGTCAATAGAACCTACAAAATATTGAGGATTTTGTCTCTTGGAAACCATTAAAAAATTTCTTTGAGATACACTGCATTTTGGAATTAGGATTTTTCTATCATTATTTTGTTTAGGACCACTCATCTTTCAAATCTAGAATGATATAACTCAAGAGAAAGGTAAATAAGTTCCATTGATGTGTGGATTTTCAATCATCATTTTTTGAGATTAATGAATAGATGACATCAAAACTAACCCTTTTTAAAAAAATTGGAAATGAATTAGTTTCATTGTCTCTTCAGTGAGGACTTCACTATGATCAATGGTCTTAAGAGTTTGAAGTAAATCTATTAACAAAGGGATTTCAACCATAAACAAAAATGTTGGATGGGATATATTCAGTGTTTGACATTTAATTTGATCATAATCTGTAAAATTTGAATTATATAAATGATGAATTGATAAAAAATTCATAAAATTATTTAGAAAAATAATATTATGATATGTTTTAATTGATTTATATGATATAATATATTCACATGATGTTTACTAATCATAATAAAGATTAAATTTTATTTATGACAATTCTTTTTCTTGATTGGTGGAAAATGTTAATGGTTTTCTAGTATTATATTATGAGTTTCTTTCTATAAAATCTATTCATTATAGTGAAGAGACCATTGACGGATGTAAAAATATGTGAAAATTATATTCCTTGTTCTTGATCGAATGGTTTTCCCACTGTATTTTCAATATATAATACTTTCCCTATTACACTACTCAAAATGGGTTGTCTATCTTAGAATTC